>OZ024818.1:23446857-24755562 GCA_964017055.1 Chloromyia formosa
TACGTTTGACCTTTCTCAGCTCTAGAGATTGCCAGATTGCTCAATCTGAGTTCTCCTTAGAGTATTTTGCCTATTGAAACTTCTTCTGCATGTGGCTCTAAGCGCACTGAGCCGGTTTAGCGCTACCCCTTTGCTTACTAGCAGGACATGATTTAACAGCAGATGTCCTCAGTGCCCCCGTCAGGGTCTCTGGCTTCTGTAAGTATACCTACGAGTTACAAATATCGTTCGGAGTCTCTGCCTAGCTATTTCCTAATACTCAGATCACTCATTCAGCGAGTGCTATCGCAGCATGTTCGCGGTGATTGTTTTGTTACAAATAATCAAGTATTGGCTCTAATCGCTAATTGATAGTCAATGTCGAGTATAGCTTATAAAAAGAAGACACCCATTCCTGCTTTTTTTATGTACATACATACACCACACATGGAATCTTCCACAGTCTTGAGTCTTATCAACGCACGTCGGGCGGAGTAAAAAGAAAATATTAAATATTAGTTCTGCAACATGATAACGAGATAACGTCTTCAGAATATATTCAGCAGCGATAAATTGCGACACCCCAAAAACGGGCACCCATTGTTTACATTGCCTTTTCCCCCTGGACTTACCGTCTCACTTTGCGCTTTCGCTGTGTCGTTATTTCGGGCAATTCAAGATCTGAGAGACTCTTGGAGTCGTCCGACAGCTGCAACAACTTAAACGTTTCATTATTCGTACGTGGTTCCTGCATTTTTGCGACCGTTTTCAATGTTCATAGTGTCCCGCGGGCGCGGATGATTTTTTCGCGACAATCGCGTTATCACAGTCGTATAGGCGATTTGACCGTTTCAAAGGACTTACACCGCGCAATCACTGCGTTTTCACCGGATGCAACGGCACATAATGCTCTTACATAAAATGCATCGACACCAAACACTTTATACAAAAATAACTCGCGAGACCGTCAGAATCCAATCAGCGACGATTGTTGTTAAACTTCTGCCGTGAAGGTTATGTCGCGGCGTACAATTGGAACTGTCATCTGCATGACACTTATTAGACTGTCTAATAAGAACCAGTGGCGCGCGGGGTATCGCTGAAATTGTAGTATTCCTTAAATTTATAATGTTTCCATGATTGTTGGGTTGGAGCATAAATAATAGTAAATAAATACCTTCTCCGTCAAGTTTTTACCATATTTTCGTAGATTTTCCTGATAAAAAGATCGTGCAATAAATTTATCCAAAGAACCCCTGCAAATAAAATTCCAATTAGATAGTTGCTGTCAAATACAACGATCTATAGGATGAGATATTTGAATATATAACTAATAGCCGCCATACATTATCCGATCCGTCGCCCGATCGATCGGCCGATGGATCGCCACAAAATGTCAGTTGATCAAAAATTATACGGAGCTGTCAAAAAAATCGTCAACGATAAGCGCATACACAGGCCGATCCATCGGCCGATATCGAAATCGGGCGACGGATCGGCCGATCGATCGGTGTGTGTATGGCACGTTTTACAAAGGAATGGGTATATGCCTGTCAAACCATACAAATTGACAGCTTGAAAATGGGACGATCTTCTTCTTGAAAAAGTCGAGAGCTGGGAGAGTAAAGTTAACGGTTTTAAGATCACGTTGTGCATATGGCTGTCAAACGCTTTGTTCTAAAAGTGGCAAAAAGGAAATACGGTTGAATTCGCGAAAGTTTGGAGCCGGTTTTTGAGTGTAAAGAGCCGCGATTATGTAGAGAAGACACTAGTGAAATTTCCGGTAGGACGAATTGGTGCGGTAGTGAGTTATGGTAAATTGAAATGCCTCGTCGGTGACTGCAAAAATAACCAGCGTATCCCTAAGACGGGGGTGTCTGCTTATAGGTAAAACATTAAATATTTAGATGTGATGTGCGCGTTACTTGTTTTTGTGAGTTTTCTGTCAGAAAACCGATATTAAAATGTTTGTTTTGGTTTCTGACTCCCCGCTGTATATATAGCTGTCAAATTTCCGCGTCCTATTGGTGGTTGGCATTAAAAGTCCCGTTCTTTCTCTCTCCCATGAAAAATTAAACGCGCTCTTCTCTCGTCCCATAAATTGAGCCTATGGGCCACTCCAGAAGTTCCTCTGAGGATGAGATCTAACCACCGCCATCTTTATCCTCAGGCCGGAGTGTCAAAGTAATGACGTCATGACAAGCAGTGAACCATATGTAAACAAAGTGAAAAACGCGTGCAGTCGACCTCTTGAAATCTGGTGATTTTCGTGCGTAAAAGTGATTTTAGTGTCGCGATTTAAAGTGCAATTGAAAGTAGTGCTTGTCACTGATATTTGGAAGTGAAAAAAACGCAAGGTGCCGCGAACTTCCGAACAAAATGAACTGCTCGAAAGTGCGCGAGATATGAGTGTGGTTATGAAAGTGCGACACGAAAAATTTCGCATTTTTCGTTAATTTCCCGGTAATTTGGCTAGTGTGAATGGTGCAGCACTACTCTGGGACGAATCCTTGAGCCGGTGAGTTCAGCGGAAACTCCCGGAAGTGCCCCAAAAAGTGAATTCAAAGTGGTTGTCAAATGATAACATTACAGGTGATTTCCGGCCTTTTCATCGGAATTCATAGGGTAATTATACGTTTTTTGTTGTGCAAAAATTTTAGTGAATTGATGCGTCCCAAAATACGGGTTTTAAACGCGTTGTTGACGAGCCAGACGAAAGTTTCACTGCAGCTGACAGGACTAGATGCCTAGCAGTGAAACTTTCGTCCGGTTCGTCAACATCGTGGTCAAAATCCACACTTTGGGGCGCATCAATCCACTTAAATTCCACCACAACAAAAAACGCATACTTACCCTATGAATTCCGATGAAAAGGCCGGAAATCACCTGTAATGTTGTCATTTGACAACCACTTTAAATTCACTTTTTGGGGCACTTCCGGGAGTTTCCGCTAAACTCACCGGCCCGAGGATTCGTCCCAGAGTAGTGCTGTACCATTCACACTTCCCGAATTGCCGGAAAATAAACGAAAAATGCGAAATTTCCCGTGTCGCACTTTCCTAACCTCGCACTTTTCAATACACCATTTTACCCGATATTTCCCGGCACTTCACGTTTTTTTTCACTTTCACACGGCACTGATAGCCACTTCTTTTAGTTACACTTAAAATTCCGGCACTAAACTCACTTTTACACACAATTATCGCGATATTTCACCGGGCGACCGCACGCGTTCACACTTCGTTGACTGCTTGTCATATCGTTAGTGCTTTGACAATCAGCTGACACTCCGGCCTGAGAGTAAAGATGGCAGTGATCTAACGCATCTAACGCACATATACACTATGTGTGTGGGGAACCAAACTTTAACAGCTGTTTTGGTAGTTTAGACTGGATGACAATTGTTTGGTTGACAGTTCCTTGTTTTAAAGAAGTGAATTGGCACAGCGGAATTTTCAAGTGCGGTTTAATAAGAGAAAATTAAGTTTATTTGGTGAAATTTTTTCGTAATCTTGCGAGATTCGAATCTTACATTCTATTTGTGGGCTTGTAAATGTAAAATATAGTGCGAAACACCCAAATTTTACAAAAATAGCGCGTCGTAAAAGTCCGCCGAAACAAGTAGAATTTCCGAAAAATGAGAATCTCATTACACACGTAAAAGTGTTGAACGCGTCCTTTAAGATGTGCGGAACCGTGATGTGGCGTTGGAATAAATAAAATACAATTGTGTTCTTAATAAAACAATTGTTTTCTTTCGCGGGCCATTTCTCGCCAGTCGCAAGGTAAACAGATGTCCGTCTGTCATTTTCACCATTGGGCTCATTCATATTGCTGAGCTGCTACTTCACCTCCGTAGCGAAAAGTGCGAGAGTCCCGGAAATAAAAAGATTTCGTACTAGTTTCGTGGTTTTCGCGTTGTATTTCAGAATAAATTTCACAAAATCGTAGAGAAAGAAAGATTTGTCTTGATAAGACCTTCTGTATGTTCGGATCATGTGCCATGTGGATTCCAATAGCACACACAATAACAAAGCGAGGTTGTCGTTCCAGAACGAATGCTCCGGAGCGGCAGTAGTTGCCGCGTTGTTGCTCATGTTTGGTGAATGAGCCCATTGAAAATGAGATAGTGTTGGTGCGCACAACCACATGAAGAAAATGGTTCCCAAAATTCTCGCTTATATTACATCCTGTATTCTTTCATCGTAGGTCAAATAAAAATGTCATATGACAATTGGAGAAGTGTTTTGGTTTGTAAACGTCAAATTTGCCAAGGATTTCTTGTCGGCTTTCTTATTCGGGGTAGAGGACTTCGATTCTATTCTTTAAATTGCTTGCATCTTTACTGAGTGTTCATTCAGTATGATCGAAATAGACGGAAGCATCCTGGAAGGGGTAGTAATTTTTAATATCGGTCTTTGTTTATATCAGCAATTTGGTTTCGTTTTTGTAGGGTGGCCAAATTCTCCGAATCGCACTGAGTCTGAGCTGCATTTTGAAAGCGCCAATAAAAGTGACGAAGATTCGTGCTGGACGAAATAAACCAGGGCTCGCGGCGCAGCATCTTCAGGGTATGTATGAGTATTCATTTGTACAATAGGAAAGGTAAAGGGGAAAAAATTATCTTCCGTAGTCCCCCTCGTAGGCGCCTCCTGGAACGGCAGTGGTCGTCGACCATTGCTAATTAAGTCAAACCGCCAGTAATGACGGTGCAATGATTTGACTGAGGTAAACATTCTCCCTGTGGTGTGGGGCGTAAGAATAATACCACGGCCTTTCCCTTTGCCGGCCTGTCCCAGAAACCGACAAACCAAGGACAGGATGTGTATGCCAGCAACTTGCACTATCCGAAATCTATATGCTAACGAAACGCCAACTATCCCTTAAATAAAGACTGACGACAACTAACTGACGGTTACGACTTTTGGCTATCGTACAATGACAAAGATTGGATTCTGGAATGTGCGTAGTCTCCTAGACAATGGATCACAAGGTGAAGAGCTGTGAGAGCGAATTTCAGCGGTATAAATTAAACATCTTAGGAGTTAGTGAGATGAGGTGGAACAGCGGAGTATTTATCGCTCCAACGGGTAGCACTGTAATGTTGTACTCCGGTAGAGCTGCCACTACCGGCAACCGTGAGTCAAGTGTGGGCTCCTCTTAACCAGAGCCGCAGGTAAGTGTCTCTTACCCTAGGATCCGGCCTCCGATAGTATCATGACCGCCAAGTTCTGGACCAAAATGAGGAACATCGCCACGGACCCTTCCGTTATCAGGGAAACTCCTGCAAGAGACATACTGGCCTTCGTACGAGGGTGGAAGGTCTTTTGCTACATTAGTAAATAAAAGCTACGGCATAATAGATCTGTCATGGTCGCAGTGCCCAATCCAACAGGGTTAGCAGCTTGAACCTTTCCATTAATTCATACATGCTTTCATGGAATGGAATGTGCGTACTCTCCTGGACAATGGATCAGAAGGTCCTCAGAACGCACGATTTCTTCAATTAGAGAGTGAATTTCTGAGGTACAAATTAAATATCTTAGGAGTTAGTGAGATAAGATGGTGGAACAGCGGAGAATTCATCTCTCCAACGGGCAGCACTGTAATGTTGTACTCCGGTAAAGCTACCGGTAGTCGTCGTGAGTCAGGTGTGGGGCTCCTTTTAACCAGAGCCGCGCGAAACTGTCTCTTATCCTGGGAACCGGTCTCTGACAGGGTCTTGACCGCCAGGTTCCGGACCAAAATGAGAAACATCTCAATAATACAATGTTATGCCCCTACTGAACCCGACAATGTCTTGGCAAAAGACTCCTTCTACGAAGAACTAAACGCCGTTCAGAGCAGAACACCTAAAGGTGACATTATAATGGTTATGGGTGATTTGAATGCGAAAGTTGGCGCTGATAACTATGGGCTCAGACATGTGATGGGGAGACACGGTCTTGGTGATCGTAATGACAACGGTGAAAGATTTGTAGAGTTCTGCAACTTTCACAGTCTCTTCATCGGTGGTACTATGTTTGAGCATAAGGACCACCACAAAATCAGTTGGTCCTCTGTTGATCGGCGCAGAACACAAAATCAGATCGACCATTTTGCCATTAGTAAAAGATTCAAGAGTTGCCTCCTGGACGTGCGAAACAAGAAGGGTGCCGATATTGGGATGGGAAGAGACCATTATCTTATGATCGCTAATGTTCGATTGCGTATTGCAGCCGTGCGCCGCCCCAGCGACGAAAGATCCAGGCCCCGCAAATTCAACACCGCTCGACTAAAAAATCCAGCTGTCTTACAACAATATAATGACCATCTTGCGCAAAAAGCGGCTGAGATAACTAGTCACCCAGATAGTGACATAAACGAAAACTGGGATGCCATAAAAAATGCGTACATTGAAAGCGCAAATACCATCCTTGGCCCAAACCCGGATTGCCGGAATAAGCTCTGGATGTCCGACGCTTCATGGCAGCGGATTGTTGAAAGAAAGGAGCTGAAAGTTCATTTGGCTGCAGCATCAGACGACAATCGAAGTAGCATCGAACTCCTTTACCGTCAGAAAGCTCGAGAAGTTCAGCGTAGTGTGCGACGCGATAAAAGAGTTTATGCCAATTCTCTTTTAGCGTCAGCAGAAGAAGCCGCTAGAAGTAACAACTTAAACGCCGTATACGGTGTCATAAAGGAGTTTACAGGTGGTCGTAACTCCTGCCAACATCCGGTGAAGGATAGTGATGGAAAGCTACTTATCTTGGAAGAAGATCAAATGAGGTGGTGGAAAGAACACTTCGCCGCGGTCTTGAACCGTGTAACCTCTGGTGAAGTTCCCCCTCATATAGATAATTTAGCTAACCATCAAAATGTGCGTATACGGTCCACTGCCCCGACTAAAGAGGAAATAGTCACTGCAATTATTGCACTAAAACGAGGAAAGGCCGCCGGACTCGACGGTATCCCTGCCGAACTTTATCAAGCAGCGCCAAGCGTAACTGCCGATTTGCTGCACCCACTTGTTGATAAAGCGTGGAATACAGAGACCTTTCCCACTGAGTGGAAGGAAGGTTTGATCATCAAACTTCCAAAGAAGGGTAGCCTCACAGACTGTAATAATTGGAGAGGCATTTGTGTGCTTCCTGCCGTTGCCAAGATAATAGCTAAAATCGTCCTGGAAAGACTAAAGGCCCACTTAGAAAGCACAATTGATGAAGAGCAGGCTGGCTTTCGATCCGCATTCTCCTGTGTCGATCACATTAACACCTTGCGAATCATCATCGAGCAATGCGCTGAATACGATTCTCCGCTTCACTTGCTTTTCATCGATTTCGAAAAGGCTTTCGATAGTGTGAACCGGGATTCTATATGGGCGGCCTTGCGCAGGAGAGGCATCCCTGAGAAGCTTGTGGCTATTATTAAGGCAACCTATGACGGCGCGAAATGTCGCGTTCTGCATAAAGGTAAGGTGTCGGGGGACTTTGAGATTCGCAGTGGAGCTCGGCAGGGGTGCATCCTCTCACCGATCCTATTCCTCATTGTGATCGGCGATGTGTTGCATGCAGCCCTATCCGGACTCGACAGAGGAATTCAATGGACTTTGACATCTTATCTACAACATCTTGACTACGCTGACGACATATGCCTACTCTCCCACAAAATCATGGATCTGTCCGCAATGGCGTTAGATCTCGAGAGGGAGGCAAGCAAGGTTGGGCTAAAGATTAATACCAACAAGACCAAGGTTCTTAGCCCGCCGTTGCGAAAAAGAAATCCGACACCTATTGCCATCAATATTAATGGGCAGCCTGTGGAGAAGGTGGACAACTTCGTCTACCTGGGTAGCATTGTTGCCGAAAATGGTGGTACGGAGCAGGACATCGCTCGTCGTATCAACCAGGCTAAACGCGCATACGGCATGCTGTCCAAAATCTGGCAGAGCAGTTATCTCAGCATCAAGACCAAGCTGGGCCTGTTTCGCTCCCTGGTACTATCAGTGCTTTTGTATGGGAGCAGTACATGGAAAGTTTCCGTAGGAGTTACCAGAAAGCTGCAAGTTTTCGTCAACTCATGTCTTCGTCGAATTTTAAGAATTTTCTGGCCCGAAACAATATCAAATGAAGAGCTAAGTCGGCGTACGGGTCAGATACCAATCGACGAATTGATACGCAGGCGAAAATGGCAGTGGATAGGTCACACATTGCGGAAGAGTGATAACTGCATTGCTTTGCATGCCATGAAATGGAACCCCATTTCCAACCAAGGCCGACCAAGAGGGGGTCCTCGAATCACATGGCGTCGATCTGTGGCAAAGGAGTGTCAGGTACTGGGTAAGTCTTTTGGGGAGTTGCGCCCCATTGCCCAGAACAGAGTACGATGGCGCGCAGGAGTAGTTGACGCGCTATGCCCCGCTAGGGGTTAAGGCAAAGTAGTATACATGCTTTCATAATGAGCGATCCCGTGATTAATAGAGACAACGGACAGATTGGTATCAATAACCTAGTTTTTATAAAAAGTGGACCTAGGACGTTATGGAACTATACGACACAATTACATTTTCAGGCGTCCAGTTGCTCAAATCGATGTGCAATGCAAAAGTCACAGGCAACGCAATAGGATCAACCGAATTAGAATTCCAGCCGAATGATATAACCTCGGGCAGATTCAACATTGACATAGGAACGGCCGGGTAAAAATTCTTTTAATGAACTGCGCCAAAGCAACTTTTGTGTTAATTTTTCATCTTTGTTTAACAGGAGCACAGCTCTACTCATTCAGGTTGGTTTGCCTGTTGCTCTTTTTGGGAAGGACAACACAACGCTCGACTTAAAGGGTGGAACGAATGCCGCTATGGCACCGCAGGTATGTGTTATTCAAGGACATTCAACATAACACCCTATCGGAAAGTTTATAGAGAGTTAGTTGACTATTGATTATAGTTCCCATCCATTTGGCAATATTATAAGGCGAAACATAATCTAGTCCGTTATTCATAGTCGTGCCTCTTCCACCGGTCCGAGCCATAATTCGGAGACGCCTGCTGAATTCATGTCTAATGCCTGCTACAGATAATGGCCCATCCCCGGCTATTGGAAGCCATTGTCATCGTATATCTATGCGTATAGCGGTTAGTCGCGATGGTGGATGGCAGACAATGGCTTTGAAAGCCATTGTGAGCTGGCAACCATCATCGCCACAAACCGCTATCTGGCCAAATTCATGATAGCGACTGACAGCGCTGGGCCATTGTCCGTAGCAGCCATTAGATCGGTGGACGAAAGCTGCTGCATGAGGGTTTTCTCCTATAAAGTATAACTTATTATCGACTGAGATAGTGCTAATGTTTCAGTATCCGAATAGCGAATTTTACAATAAAATCAAATATTTTTCAATTCCATTCCAGGTTGACTACATGACCGAAATCCTTCGACCCAATTTAGAAAAAATGAATGTTACCTTCGATTTTGAGCTGTTTAAAAGAGGGTACGAGATTCGACCAAATCATGTTTTTTTCGACTATGTTTATTCCATACTTTTGCAGGTATTATCCCAAAGGCGGAGGACATTGTCAGGTCGACATTCAACCCATTAAGAATATTATGCCATGTGTAAATACAGAATTTGATAGTATATGTGAATTCTTCGGATGGTGTTTTGTTTCTGGTGCAGTGCCATTGTCGGTAAGTGAATCAGTATAACTTTGCCCAGGATATAGTCGTATTGAATATTTTCAATTAACTTCGAAAATCCAGGGTTTTCTTTTTATGTAAGCATTACAACTATTGTATTATCCCTCATACCAGGGCTTCTTAAGAAAATTTCATCCGTGACCCCATTTAACCATCAAAGTTTTCTATAATTTGTTTTATAATACTGTTATGTTCTTAAATTGTCCTTCACCGAAACTTATTTAAATCAACCGGTTCCGTTACGTTCAACTCTTCTATTTACTACTACTACTCAATTGCCCTAACCCCTTGTGGAGCATAGCGCGTCAACTGTTCCATATGGCCCAGGTGACGTTTCGTTGACATAATCTGGTTTCGGAGAATGCAGTTGCCAGCATACACCTCCTGCACATCCATGGCCACGAACGTCGTCGTGGACGGGACTCGAGCCCGGTAGTCAAACATGAGACTGATGCCTCAACACACTGCGCTACCGGTCGCCCCTTCTATTTCCTTAGTCCAAATTCACAGTATTTCGGATCAATAACTCAGATCAATAATACAGATCAATCATTCAGATCAACGATACAGATCAATAATTTCACCACCACTCCTGACAGCCATCGTATTTCACAACAGCCCTCTCACAACGAACAACGATCATCTCTCTTCTTCTTCTTCGTTTTTCTCGTATTCGTATTCGAAAAATGTTCTCAAAACCATTTTGTCGAATTAAGGAAACGTAGAATCTCCCCAATCGTCTTCGAGGAGATGGCGGATATGCTAACGAAGAATGATTCGCCCAGTTATTGGTGTCTCGCTTTAGCTAGAGCCGGACATGCACACAGGAAGTGGACCAAGGTCTCCTTTTGCACTTCATCCTTGCAGCTCCGGCAGTGTGCATTGTATGGAATACCCAGTCTGGCCGCGTGCTCTGGCACCGGCCAGTGCCCTGTTATAATGGCTCTGACCCGGGCTACGTCCGGTTGGGCTTTCCTCAGGAGAGAGTAAGTCGTATGATGGCCATGTCGCTCTAGATGTGACGCACGTCGACAGCGTCTTCCATCTGTCGCTAGCCCGTTTCAGATAGAGTCTATGGATCTCTCTCTGCACAGCATTGAACGATGCGTGTATCACTAACGCATAGGACTCGTGAAGAGCGGAGCCTTGTCTCGCAAGTTCATACGATTTCTCGTTCCCCGCTATATTACTGTGTCCAGGAACCCATAGAAGAGAGATATTGTAAAGCTCGGCCAGTCCGACCAGCTCCATGCGGCATTGTTTTACTAATTTCGATGAGATTGACGATAGAGCCTTGATCGCGGCTTGACTGTCGGTGAAAATGGCCACGTTATCTGTGCTGACAGCAGTGCACTTTAGAGATTGACACGCCTCCCTTATCGCCAGTATTTCAGCTTCAAACACAATTGCGTGATCTGGGAGGCAAAAGGATTTTACTACTACTTAATTGCCCTAACCCCTTGTGGGGCAAAGCGCGTCAACTGTTCCATGTGGCCCAGTTGACGTTTCATTGGCATAAAATATTTTCAGAGAATACAGTTGCCAGCATGCACCTCCTGCACATCCATGGCCACGATCGTTGTCGTGGACGGGATTCGAACCCGAAACGCCGGTAGTCAAACATGAGACTGATGCCTCAACACACTGCGCTACCGGTCGCCCCAGGATTTTGATAGGCCGAAATCTTCAGAGAAGATCCCCGACCCCACATGTCATTTTTGAGCCATCAATGAAGATTTTGCATTCGTACTTGCTGATCACTTCAACTCTGTCCTATACTGCCCTTGTTGGGAAGCCAACTGTGAAGTGTCGCTCGAAGTCGTCTGCGGTGGCAATATAGTCTGTTGGGAGCAAGTCCCGCACTTCCCTGGGTAGAGACTCCAGGATGCTGCCGTGTTCATATGGTCGGGGAGTCCAGCTCAGCTACATGGAACATTTACAATAGTTATATCTGTAGGTCTTGTGGGAGTAAATGTAAGATGATATTCAATGCGTCCGCGGGACATGATTGCAAAGCACCTGTGACTCCGATGCACGCGGTTCTCTGGACTTTGTTCAGCAGGTTAAGGTTGTATTTTTCACGAAGAGCTGGCCACCATACCAGCGCTCCGTAGGCGATGATTGGTCGAACTACCGCGGTGTATAACCATAGCACCATCCTTGGCTGTAGTCCCCAGCTTTTGCCGCAGGTCCTCTTGCTGGCGTAGAGGGCTATTTGGGCTTTCTTGGTGCGATGTTCGATGTTTAGCTTCCAACTAAGTTTAGAGGCAAGGATAACTCCAAGGCATTTATTATTAGGAGTTAGCTTTAGAGTGTGGCCATTTAGTTGTGTCTTGGTTTAGTTAGAATTCAAACGTCAACTCGAATTTCAAGAGGAAACTTAAATCCTTAGTACATATACAATCGGACAAATTTCCTTTGGGCAGCAAAATTATTTTGTATGTTTACTATTCCAAATAATTACACAAAACGGACATTTTATTGAGAGGAATTGGACTTTATGTGCTTTCCAAACTGTAAGCTGTCCAAAAACGTCCACCTCTTGCGCCGCCTACTTTTCAAATGTGAAACTATTTATCAGAATAGAAATCCTGCACTAACGTTCTATCGAGAGCATCATCATCATCGTGGCGCGACAGCCCGACGTCGGGCCTTGGCCGCCTGGATCATTGTCCTCCAATTATCTCGGTCACGTGACCGCGTCCTCCAATTTTGGGAGCCCAGCAGCTGCGCGGCGTCCACACCTACTGAGCTCTCCCAACGAGATCTCGGTCGTCCTCGCAGTCTCGCTCCGTCGACTCGTTCTGCATTCATTACTCTCTTAGGCATGCGATCATCGTCCATTCTTTGTACATGCCCTGCCCATTGAAGTCGTTGTAGTTTGACGATTTTCGAGACTTGCAGCTCATCGTACATTTCATACAACTCATGGTTGTACCGGATGCGCCATCCATCTCGATCGCAAACAGCCCCGAAAATTCGCCGTAGAACCTTACGTTCGAGAGTGTCTAGCATGTTTTCGGAGGCTTGAGTTAGGGTCCATGCTTCGCAGCCATAGCATAGCACTGGTCGTATAATGGTTTTCTACACGCGGAGCTTCGTGTTTCTGTGCACATGTTTCGATTTCATTATGGGGAGAACCGAGAAAAAAGTCTTATTAGCTAACTGTATCCGTCGCTTGATTTCGTCAGTTTCGTTGGCGTCTCTTGACAGGTTGCAACCCAGGTAGATGAAGTTGTTCACGAACTCGATGTTGAGGTCCCCCACGTTGATGCTCGGTTGTGCAGGTGTCCTTGTCACCGATTGCATCATTATTTTAGTTTTACCCTCGTTAATACGTAATCCAACTTCCTTTGCAGCGGTATCGAGCGTATGCAGAAGTTCTTCTGCGTCAGCCAATCTTCGGGACATGATGTTGATGTCGTCGGCGTACGCTGCTAATTGTGTCGACTTGATGAGCAGCGTCTTGCTGTTGTCCATATTCATGGCCCGAATAACGTATTCCAGTGCTAGGTTGAAGAGCGTCGGTGCCAGTCCATCGCCCTGTTTCAAACCAGTGCGTGTTTCAAATAGATCAGTAAGTCTATTCTGGATCCTGACTTGTGAGACGGAGTTGGTCATCGTCATCTTTGTCAGTCGCACTAATTTTGCTGGTATACCAAATTGCAGCATGATGTTGTACAGTACTCCACGATCGATACTGTCGTATGCCTGCTTGAAGTCGACAAAGATTTGGTATACGTTTACGTTGTATTCCCAGCACCTCTGGAGTATCAGTTTGACTGAGAAGAGCTGATCGGTTGTGGAGCGACCAGGTCTGAAACCGCTTTGATATTCGCCAATGACTCGTTCTGCGTACGGTTTTATTCTATTTTCCAGAATTTTCGTCAAAATTTTATAGGACGTACAAACTAGTGAGATGCCCCTGTAATTCTCACACCGCAATTTATCTCCCTTTTTATGGATTGGACAGATGATGCTTCTGCGCCAATCGTCTGGGATCTCCTCGTTCTCCCATACTCGCAGGAGTAATTGATGTATGGCATCAACTAGACTCGTTCCACCGAATCTTAGCAGTTCAGCTGGGATCTCGTCAGCGCCCGGCGCTTTATTTCGTTTTAGTGACCGCAACGCGAGATCAACTTCCTCTACTGTCGGGGGTTGAATGGGTGGGCCTAGATCAACAATATCATCGAGAGCTTCCTGTGTGGGGATGTTAGATGGTCGGTTTAGAAGCTCTTCAAAATAAGAGGCCCATCGTTTGTTAATACCATCGGTGTCGCTGATGATGTTTCCATCCTTGTCCTTACAAAGGCTAGTCCTGGGTTGGTAGCCGTTCTTAATTGTATTTACTAGTTTGTACGCTTGTCTGGTGTTCCTATTAGCTAAGTTTTCGTTTATGTTCAGCAACTGCTCGTCAAAGTATTTACGTTTCATACGTCTAATTATTCTATTCGATATTCGCCGTAGCTCGTCATATTTTTCTCTTCTGGCTCTGGTTCCTCGTTGAATCCATTGTCTGTAGGCCTCGTTTTTCGCGTCAAGTGAATTTTTGCATTCTTCGTCGAACCAGTCATTTCGCGTTCGCCGGGCTTTATATCCCACGACCTTCTCTGCGACATCCTTGATGGTACCCTTGAGTTCTTCCCAGAACCCATGGACGCCTGTGTTGCTGATGTTGTGTAGCATAGGTGATAGTTTTTCCTCAAGGGCGGTAGTATACGCCACCGCTGTAGCATCACTCAAGAGCTTATCAACCGCAAAGATTTTGGGAGGGCTGATTCTTGACTGGTGCACTGAGGAAATTCTACATCTGTAGGTCGTCTTAACCAAGTGATGATCTGAGTCGCAGTTTGCTCCTCGATAGGAGCGGACATCCATGACACTAGACGCCCATCTCCTGCAAATGAGGACGTGGTCAATTTGGTTGACGGTATGTGCGTCTGGAGACTTCCAGGTCTGCTTGTGAATGCGTCGATGCGGGAAACACGTAGAGCTTACGACTAGATTCCTGCTGCAGGCGAAGTCGATAAGTCGCTGGCCGTTATCGTTACATTCTTCATGGAGGCTGTGGCCTCCAGAGGTCCCCCGATGCCAACTTTCATTCCCGACTTTCGCGTTAAAGTCTCCCAGCAGCAATTTGACGTCGTTTGTTGGAAGTGAGTCGAAGAGAGTTTCAAGGCGGGCGTAGAACTCGTCTTTTACTGCGTCTTCTTTAACTTCAGTGGGGGCATGCACATTGATGAGCCAGAGATTGAAGAATCGAGTCTTCATGCGAATCGCACACAGCCGTTCATTTATGGGTTTGAAGTCAGTAATATGCGGTTTGAGGTGATTGTCCACTATAAATGCTACTCCAAACTCCTTGCGGCCCGATGGTTTGCCACTTATAAAAATTGTGTGCGACTTCTTGTCATTAATCTCGCTGCCAAGCCAATCGAGAGCAACTCAGATCAAATTGTTAGTGTAATTGTGTGGTCTTAGACCCGCCATAGACGGTGCGATCCATCGTCAGATCGATCTGACGATGGATCGCCACAAAATATCTGACGATCGAAATTATATGAAACTCGACGATAGTCACATACACTGTGCGATCGATCTGACGACGGATTGCATCGTATATGGGGGCTATTAACCTACTCTAGTCTATATGGATCTTGAAAAAACGCGCCTAGTGTTATTGTGCGGTTTTAACCTGCTCGGCTCTGTATAGCTGTTAAAAAAAACGCGCCTAGAGTTCGTCGAAACGCAACCATTGCAACTCTAAAGCCTCCAAAGCTATCAGGATTTAATTTTCCCAGCTCCAGTCTGGAACTTGGAAGATTGGATTCCAACCGGATTCCATTTTCGGAGTTTCAACTTGGATGCGGCTACTCCTCCACCGATATTGCTCCACGGCAGCTTATTTATGAGTGATTGGGTTCAGAAGTTACCGAAGCAACTTCTGCTCAAGTGAGCATGGTAGAATGATCACTGATTGTGAGTAAGGTATTTCCGCTCATCGCACCCATTGTCGACCGGGTCGGAATTGTGACAAACAGTTGCAAGTGTGTCGAACGAATATTTTCGTGTCATTCATCCGCAACTGAATGCAACACCCCGGCGCGGTCGGCACGGATCCTATGGCCCTTGTTACACTTTAAGGTATCCGATATCGGGATACCTAACCTAGCTGGTGACACTAACCCGAAATCGATAGCGGTAGTGAATGAGCGAAGAAAATTATAAAATGTCCAATAATAGATCCAACCCGTTGTCAAGGAAGATGACCATCCGGGAAGAAGGCTTATCGGTCAAATTACAACAAAACTGCAAATGTCTTTGTGGGAGCACGGACCTTCGAGGAATGAGCGGAAAAAAAATGTTCGCGACCCCAAAATTTCGCTTGGCGACCCCACTTGGAATCGCAACTCACAATTAAAAAAATGATGCCTATCGATCGGCGTAATGTATGGCGGCTATATACTAACAACCTGTTGCCTGGGATACACTACGAATATCGTACACTACTGATCATTAGAAGTAATATATAAAAATGAGCTTCAGTGAATTTCGGCTAAAAAGGTTTTTTTTTTAATAGATGTTAATTTTTTTTTGTACAAAGTCTCTTATTACAGTTTTTGCTGTACATCTTCATTTTTATCATACACAGATGGCTACGAACATGTGTGCAGCGGCTAAACGACAACTACAACGATGTGAAAATCAGCAGAGAAAGCCCATCAAAAATAAAATTCAGGCGTACAAAGAACAACCCGATGTTGCTGAAGGAAATTGCTCTGGCCTGGTGTATGATTGTCCCGTATAAATCTTCTACAATAAAAGTGCTTATAAAAACAATTCTCCACTAGGTTGGGGTGTCTTTCGACAACAGGTTGTATTATTGGTGGATCGGCATTAGGATCGCGCACTGAAAAGCCCGGCATGACAGGCGAGAAGGCCGCTAATGAAATTCTGGAATGCCTGAAATACAAGGCTTGTGTGGATGCACACACTCAGGTAGGCAATTAAATCACATGCTATTATTATATTTTAGTATGGACAGTAACGGGTAATTTTCATTACAAAAGGATCAAATTATCATCTATATGGCTTTGGCTGATGGTAGAAGTCGAATTCGAACAGTTCCTCTTACACTTCATACGAAAACTGCCATACATATTGTCGAGAGTATGACGAAGGTAATTTTTAAACTTTTTTTTTTGTCGTTTTGATATTTGTTTTAATTTGATTTACGTGCTAATGGGCTCTTTCTCGTAGGCTAAATTCAACGTCACAGAAGAGAATGATGGTGCCGTTATATTGGAATGCGATGGAATTGGATTTAAGAATAAATATTTATAAATTGGGCATTTGAATGGTTGCTTAGTTGTATACTCACAGAATTGACCATAACGTTTGAATGCACAGAATGTGAAAGTGCTAACTTTAATTTTTGGACTTACGTTTGAGTGTGATCAAATGACGATAAACACTAATAAATAAAATACATAAATCTATGTAATTTATGTGATGACGCAACAAACACTTTATTGCGTTTCAATATGGGTAAGCTTCAATTGTAAATTTCCGATGCCATGGGTTAACCTTCGATTTCAAGTTTTGTGAGAATTGCTGGACACGTGCTTCCAGTTTTCTGATGTCTATTCCATTATTAACACCACACACAGACAAAGAAAACGTTAAGATTTATATGATCATTATAGTTAGGCCTAGAGATACTATTGTGTGTGCAGGAGAGGGAACTTCACCAGAAGTTACACGATTCTCTCTACCGCCTCATCTGATCTTTCTAGATAAGTACTTTCTATCACTGTCCTTCATCAGATGTTGGCAGGAGTTACGACAACCTGTAAACTTCTTGATGACACTGTTGGTTCAATGCTTACGTAGAAAATGTCAAATCAAAAACGAGCTTCTGGCAAACAACGTAAACATTGCTCACGATGTGCACTTAACTAAACATGCTACTAGTACTACTACGCAGTACAAAAAAAAAAAACAAACAACAAAAAGCTTGCCAAAGGTATGACACCCTTCACGCGAAGATTTTGGTGCATTTGCCACTTTGAAATTAGCAGTAGAACTTGTTCTGATTTCACTGTTCCTATGAGATGTATACGAAATCATCATCGTGTCGCAATAGTCCGACGTCGGGCTCTGGTCGCCTGAATCCTCCAATTATCTCGGTCACGTGACCGCAGTCGTCGTAAACTGCTCCGAAAATTCGCCGAAGGACTTTCCGTTCGAACGTGTTTAGCATTGTTAAAAATAATTCTCCCCCTGGAGGAGGCGCAAAACTACGTGTTCGCCGGTTTCGACCGCTGGTGCGAAGTGCATCTCATCAGACGCCTTTGCTTCGCGCATCGCACCAGTGGGAAAGGCGTGACCGGAAACAACCAAGTCGATGTTGTATCGCCTTATATAGGCCGTCCAACACGCCATACATGTTGTATGGATGTCGATGGCCGTCGCCTAAAAGACTTCTTTGTGTAATGTTTGTGGCCACTGGCGCCTAGCCAGAACATATACAGATTTTCACATTGGCAAGCTGCATGTTGCAATTAGCATTGCTGCGGAATTTGTACCCGTGTCGTGTAGCTCGTCATACTTTTCTTTTTTTGGCTCTAGTTGCGCGTTAGAGTCCAGGTGGGGAAAAGCAGTTGCCTCAATAGGGTTTTCCATAGCGCAATGGGTGTTAGGTGAGTAGGAGCTGCAGGACAGTTGAAGATGTGCTCAGCATCATGCGGAGTGAGGCTACAGGCTGAACAGGAATCCCAAATGCTGGCGTCGTTGCGGGACACTAAAATTCAGACGTGAACACCACCCTGAGCGTAGTTGAGCCAAGGTAGTCCTGGTCGCTCTTGGTAGTTGAATTTCGGCCGGAGATATGGCAGGTGGTTGTGCATCAAGTACCCCATTTGGTTTGAGGTTCGCTATCGAAGAAAGCACGTCTTCCCTGTGCAGTGTTGGCATAGCTGACTTGTAGCTGGCGTTATCGAAGGGGACTCTTCGTTCCTGCGGCAGCCGGTTCTTTGCACCAGAACGATTCGTTTTTCAACGGCCAAGAGCTGCCAAACCCCG
Source organism: Chloromyia formosa (assembly GCA_964017055.1). Taxonomy (NCBI): domain Eukaryota; kingdom Metazoa; phylum Arthropoda; class Insecta; order Diptera; family Stratiomyidae; genus Chloromyia; species Chloromyia formosa. The sequence continues at coordinate 23,465,601 of OZ024818.1, forward strand.
CGATGCAAGAAGAATTGCAGTATTCGAAGCATCGCTATCACAACAACTAGGGACTCTTTGAATCTCTGGACCTCCCTCTCTCGGTCTCTCACATTGCATCTTTCGTGACGTGGTGGTGGGGTCTTGTCCATGAGATTATGGTTTAAATGGTCAATCTGATAACAGCTAACTCTCTCTCTCTCTCAATTGCCCTAACCCCTTGTGGGCCATAGCGCGTCAACTGTTCCATGTGGCCCAGTTGACGTTTCGACGGCATAAACTGGTTTCGTAGAATGCAGTTGCCAGCATGCACCTCCTGCATATCCATGGCCACGAACGTCGTGGACGGGATTCGAACCCGAAACGCCGGTAGTCAAACATGAGACTGATGCCTTAACACACTGCGCTACCGGTCGCCCGGTACTGATTAGTAAGAAGAGTGTTGTGGCTTCTTAAGGGCAGCGTTCTGGTTTTCCAGTGTAGTCACAGTCCGAAGAGCAGTATTTTGACAGGACTGGATATTTTTCCATTGGGTGTCGCTCAGATTTTCAGACCAGATAGGAGCCGCATAGTTGGCCACCGATCTCCGGATAGATTTATATGTCGCTAGTGGGGTCTCCTTGTCTTTCCCCCAGGAACTGCCTGCTATTGACGCATGGGCCGACAAGGTGGCCATATTGTCAAGGGTGACATCGAGAATTTTTGAATGATTAGTGGCGGGAATAGTTTGGCCATCTACTGCGATATTCAGCTGTTGGTTCACTTCCTTAGTCCATGTGGTGAACGAGGTAGCGGAGGACTTCGGAGCTCATAAACTTAAGTTCTTTTCGACGAAGAATAAGTTCGTCGAGTTACCCGTCTATTTGTTCGCACATTTGGGTGATATCATTGGCGGTTGCCACGATCGAACAGTCGTTGGCATAACTGATTATTTGGAGTCCGTCAGTTGGTGTTGGGAGTCCTGACATGTATAAGTTAAACAGGGTTAGAGATAGGACTCCTCCTTAGGGGACACCCTGTTTAATTTTCGTTGGTTTAGGTTTCCTAGTTATAAATTCTGCGTAGGACTGCCGGCAAGATAGTCGTCGATCCACACATGTCAGATAGAAGCAATGAGTGGCCGGCAGTGTCAAACGCCTTTGACAAGTCTAACGCCACGACTTGTTTGTGTAATGCATGTTCGTTACCCTACCCTATACGCGATAGATACGTAAAAGAACGCATGAGGTGAAGTGAATACAAATTAAACAACAAATACATATTTAATTTACAATTTTCGTATTTATACATTTTTGAATCTAATATTATTCGTTTATATAATCTGACGGTTTGAAGTGATTCACAACGTTTATTGTCCAATCCGATTCCACTCCTTGTGTGTACTCCTTGATGAATCTGTAGTTACAAATCGACATTTTGTCACGATATTCAGGCATCATTCTGTAATGAAAAAAAAATAAACAAATTTGACTACGAAACAGAAGTTATCAATATTGTGGGGAAATAATAAATGCTTATATCTTTTATGATTGCATATTGATGGCGATTTTTAGCATTCAACAGACTTCTGTGGACGAAACAACCAGTTATATAGAGGGGGAGTTGTGTAGCTATACTAAGCGGTAGGTAAAGTAATACTCGTCAGTAGATATTGAGCCAGTGGCTCGTTCCTCAGAATAGAAGTGAAATTGAAGAGGTGATAAGAGATCATGATCAGTAAAAGAGGTGTTAGGAATTTAAAAGTTGGCACAATCTGCACCAAACCACAACAATCAACCTGCGGGAGCCGGTTCTTCGTGCCGGAACGACCCGTTTTTCAACGGCCAAGAGCTGCCAAGCCCCCTCGATGCAAGAAGAACTGCAGTATTTGAAGCACTGCTAACACAACAACAACAACAGCAACCTGATCACGTCAACACGAAACGGTGTCTCTATCAACACTGCAACAATTTCATCAACCCATTAATTGCTCCATCCTCTCTCACTTCTCTTCCAAACACTCAAAGATTTTCAGATGCAAAACCAGCAACATCAGATACCTAAGGAGCAAAGAGTGTAATGAACCACCTGTAACGAATCATATTATGGTCTGGTAGTGCTGCTCCCACCAGCAGATCGAAGCAGCACCTGATGAGTAGTGATCTGTTGGTGGCACGAAACCAGAGGCCGAGGGTCCCATTACACCCGGACCCAGGTGCGACCGTGTGGGCGTCTGGTCCGTCCGTCAACCATTCCATCCTTATCGGCTATTTTTTTTATTCCCCATTTTTACCTCCCCTGTTTGTGCTGTTTTCCCCAGGCCAATGAATTTTTGTTAATACGTAAAGGACAGGGGCAACGAGCGGCGAAAACCCCGCCCACATCTCTCGAACTGAGCTACAGCAAGCATAGGCCGCTGCTTAGCTCGTTGAGGGGCCTATTTCTTCGCCAGATGGCACTGCCCGACCTTCACGGTCATAATGTAACCTTAGGCTCCGTCCCCACGGGCATCTTCGGATGTCCACCAAACCGTCCGTTAAAAGAGGCGAAGAGTTTGTCATTTCGAGACACGCGAAGGCTATGCGATCAGCGACCCGCAGTTCTATAACAAGGTCGAGCAACAAGAACTGCAAAAGCTGACTGTAAAAAGGCAGCGCTTAGAGAAAGGGCAACGGGCATCCTCGAGCAAAAGACAATACCCAGTGGGGGAAGGACCAGCGGCTAGCCAGGCTCCTACAAAGCAAACAGCCAAGCAAACGGCGACAAATACTTCCAGGAAGACTGGCAAGGTTAGGAAGGAAACGAATGCTGCCGAGGCAGATAAAAACGACACTTGGTGATGGCACTCATTGATCGCACCGACCAGCTGGGCAAAATGAACCAGGAAACGTGGCTAGTAGTGGAGATGAGACTGCTAGACAAACTGGTGCAGCGAACGGAGTCGGACACCGCCCAACCAATACCATCATTTGATGAAGCTGGGTCATACTGTACCCACACTGGGCGGTTTATGGGAGGAAAGCGAAGCTGGAAATATTCTATGAAGGCGAAATTCCGGCAATACCCAAAGCGAAGGTCCTAATGCCGAGGTTTTACGGGCAGAGACCTCGCTCAAACTGCTTAACCAACGGAACCCTGACATCCCGATGGATGATTGGTTAGTCCTGCATACCAGCGGACCAACACCCGAAGGAGGACAAACCATCATCCTTCAAATTAACAAGGCAGCAGAGGACATCCTGTACTCTCGGTATGGGAAGATGGCATGGGGCTTAGAAAGCATATTCCTAAAACTTAAAAATGCCGTCCCATGGACGGGAACGAAAACACGCTGGAAGCCAACGAGGTGGAAAAATTATTATAGCAGCCGATAACATCCGGCTAAACGAGGAGGGCGAATCTGAGGCGAATGATCCAGACGCTACTCTAACGACTGCATCACCATTCAAGCAATCTTAGTGAGATGCTAAAGGTGCTACAAATCAACCTGCATCACAGCAGTTCCGTATCAGCGGAGCTGCTGCGCACACTACGGGGTACCTATGATATGTCGCTCATCCAGGAACAATCCAATCCACATCAAGGGACTCCCGACGAACAACTACAACGTTATAAACTATCGGCAGGCTGAGGATGGCCATTATAAGGAAAAGCCTCAATATACTCCAAGACTCCGATAAAGCACGAATGATCTGACGGTTATACGTGTTGAAGGCGCTCAAGGACATTCGCTTGTAATAGCCTCGGCATACATGGCGCACGATAAACCCACGCCACCACAGGAGCTGCATAAACTGGCTGATTGCACGACCGCAGCGATGCTAACGAACACCATACGATCGTTTCTGCGGCAGTCGGTTCTTCGTACCGGAACGACCCGTTTTTCGACGACCAAGAACTGCCAAACCCCCTCGATGTAAAATAAGAACTGCAGTATTTGAAGCATCGCTACCCCAGCAACAACAACAACACCATACGATATGGAGAAGTAAGGATGATAACAAAAGAGGTGAGTCATTACTTCTTTTTCTATTTAATAATAATTTGAAGGGTGGAACCTACATACAGAAGACCCACTAGCGAGAAGGTTCTAGAAGTAACACTACACTAAAAGACCGACTCACATGGAATCTAGAACTGGAAGGTCCTGGAGAGGCCCTCCTTCTCAGGCCACATGTGTATAAGTTTTGAGGTAGGCTTTACTACAATAAACGAAACGAAGAAGCACAGAAATCCGAGGAAATCCAGCTAACTAGGAGGAGCTTAGCAAAATCGTAAACAATAAACTTGCCAGCAGGCGCCCGGAGTATGTATGCAACGTTAAAAGTCTTGAGCGCATGACTCATGTCTTTAACGAACACCCTTGTTAGAGCTTACAGTGCAACATCTCCCCTCACAAAACCCCCCAAGAAAATCCAACGACTTTGGTGGGGCAAAGCGATTAGGGAGACTCGCTGCAAGGTACGGAAGCTGTTTAGGAACGCCAAGCGTACGGGGCAGGATGAGGCATAGAGCGAATACAGGAATTCACTAAAAGTAATCAAAAAACATTTGAGAGCAGCTAAGTGGAGCAGCTCGAGAGACTTTTGCAGCCAAATTAAAAGCACGGCAGCGGTATCAAGGCTAAGAAAAGTCGTCCCGGGGCTAAACTCATTCGACGCATTCAAATCGGCAAGTCTCGGAGGAATTATACGTGCAATGCTGCAAAGACCCATGGACGCTATAACACCCTGGGCTGTTGCCATACTAAAGGGATATCTCCGACTAAACTATGTACCTCTGGCATGGAGGAAGTCTAGAGTGGTCTTCGTCCTCAAATAAGGCAAGAGCAGCCACTTTAAACCTAAGGATTTTAGATCGATCAGTCTAACACGGCAACCTCACTAAGAATTGAAACCAGTAATAATCGTTCTCCACACTTCGTATCCCACATCCCAAATTCGGAACATGCCTACGTACATAGTTGCTACTTACCCTATATTAAGTGGAGGCGTCTCCCCACGTATTTGCATTTCTTTCAAGCCACGCAGGACATGGAAGACCATCGTTATTTCTACCCATCGTTTCTGGATCTTTTCGTTAGACTCGTCAATCATAATTCCAATCTGGAAATACGACACTGATCAATACACACACACACAGACAAAACTGGAAATACCAGGACAAAAAGCCACCTGATATGGAAAAGACAAGTAAATATCGTCCTTGATCACTCGAAGCTCGCTTCGCTGCGCAACCGACATTTTCGACACAGCCGCTTTAATCTCCGGCAAGGTCTCGGACGCCACCAAACCGCTCAATAAAGCGATGTCGCCATCAGCCAATTTGCTCGAGACAACCTGCGAAATAGGATATTATTCAGCGCTTGAAAGAAATACGAGACACCCCGGACTTCTGGCCATTATTTACCTGCAAAGCTTGCTTCGCGCCCGCCACAAAGTCAGGTACATTGAATTCCCGGTCAAAGTACGGTCTAATTATGAAGTTGACTAGGATCCAATTTTTGATAGTTTTGATCACGGACGGCCATACGAGTTCGGGAAAGGCCATCAGTTGGGGAAGGCTGCGTCTTGGTGGATTGGATAGATTCGGCGAGTCAGAACAGTAGCCCCGACTGAAAATTTGTTGGTTATATGCGGAAGGAAGGGACTTGTTGCTGGTCTGCTGTGACCTTACGTTTCGGAATAGTTGGCCATGATGTTCGTTACTAGAACTATGTGTCATGGAAGCTAAAACGCCTAACTTTCGAATGAAACTTCCTCGACATGTCCCCAGAAGTCGGAACTGTAACGTCGACATCGCCATGACTACGTTCAATTCCCAATGTTTTGGTTGAGTGATGTCAAAATCAGCTGAGAGCGAAGAGAACGGTTTGTTTCGAATTACTAGGGTGGCCAGTTCGGAAGATAGAATAGAAGCAGTGGGCACCACCGAGACATATAGAAGGAGATGAAACCCCCATTTACTGCACACTAAATTCTGGGCGTAGCTCCAACACATATGTACAAACTAGTAAAAAGTAGACAGAGAGACACACGCCCTCCACTGCACAACACCCGCGCAGTCTATATAGAAGCACAGGAAGCACATGAGATGCCATCCCCTCTCCTATTTCTCCTTTGTGAACAATATTATTATTATATACTCTGGGGGATAGCCGAAGCAGACCACTAACGTTTGGGTCCCTTTTCGCCCCCTCCCGGTCATCAGTGACTTCCAGATGTCGACTGATAATTGTCGACCTCTTTCTTCATCACTGAGTCCCGTGTTATTGCTAGCATTTGTTTGAAGCTGAGTTCACTCATGGCTTCTACACTTATCGTGTGCTTGCCTGTGATCCTCAACCTCGTGCTAGCCAGTGCTGGACATTCGCACACAATGTGTGCTGCCGTCTCGGCCTCCTCCAGGCATAGCCTGCAAACGTCATCTTCCCCGATTTTCATCTTGGCCAGATGAGCCTTAAAATTACCATTGAGTGGGTTCAGGTCCCGCAACGTTTTAAACGCAACTGCAAACAGTTCGACTGATTTTGCTCGTGGACGGTCCGTTTCAGTTTGCGTTTGATCTACCACACATCGGGGAAATTAACCAGAAATTTTTCCTGGTTAATTTCCGGTCAACCGGGGGGTAAGGGGTATTAGCGTATTTGACAGTTGTTAGTTGACGTATTCAGATGGTGTGTATTTTCGTTTTCGGTGTCTTGATTTTTACATGGCGTCTTGTGTGCTTATTTACACCGGAGAAACACAAATTTGTGGCGATTTTGCAGTGTTGTTCATTTTTCCTGAAACCGTCGCGAATTTAATTGAAGTTTTGTTTGAAATTCAATAGCGAATTGGCTATCAGGTGTTTAATACATGACAACTGCAAAACAAGTCGTTCGGGTTAAGAGTTTATGGTTGGGTGGAGGGAACATCCTTACCGCAATTACAACGTTGCGGAACGTGAACGCAGTCATTGTAATTATTATTGTGAACAATAACATTCCATTTTGTCTCTCTGACGCGGAACACCCACCCGCTCCATATAGAGCAAATGAGATGTAAAATTTCCCCTTCCTTCTTCCTCACTTGTGCCGAATTACTTCATTTCTCTCACTCTTTTTCGTTTCCTTCTATCTCTCTTTCAGTGTTTTATATGTAGGAAATGCGTTAGGGGCAGAGAAGAGAGAGAATAAGGAAATCAAATTACAAGAGGGAAACGAAGCAATGGCTTGGTAGTTTGGTTGCTCTACTATATGGACCGGGTGGATGTTCAGGGGAAATTAAATGGAATTGGGGAATGGAAATTTGACAGGTTGATTCGGGACTATTTGGAGCGGGCGGGTGTTCCGGGATAGAGGGCACTTGTCTCTCTCTCTGTTTACTTTTCACCAGACGGAATGAGGTGGAGTGGAATTACTTCAGGAAATTTAGTGAACATAAATTATGATTATCCTTCCTTTTATCTCTCTCTTCTCTGGTTAGAAAGGAAACTGCAGTTTGCATTTCAAATTTTGTAAAATACTGTACATACATTATATTTCTTTGGTTGTTTACCTAGGTTATGTTTATGAGTAAATTGATGGATTTACGTATTTATTTTTATTGTTGTAGCGATATTCAAATGCCTTGAAAACAAAGCAGACGATAAGAAATCACGATAGGTTACTAATTATTAGAAAGTGTACTGCTGCCAATAGACGCAGACTATAGTTACCTTTTAATATCGCTGAGTGTTAAAATGAAATTTCGAAACAGTAATGTAGATATTTGTAAGTAATCCTTTTGTTTTTTTCTATGCCTAAAAAGTGTATTTCTTTTAATACCAGATATTCTCGTCAGCTTTTGTATTTTTGCGCCGAATGTTTCTTCAACGGACGTTATCACGGTAGAAGGCAATAGAAACAAATCTTCGCAAACTTTAGATAACAATCTAATCCGGAAGGAACGATTTAATGATCAGGATAATCGTTTCATCTTTCTAGACTACATAATAGTAAAGCGTTTGGAAAATAATCTTGATGAATTGAAAAATCGACGAATTATCCAACTAAGGTATGCACGCATATTAAAATTGGATAAATCGAATAACTTAACTATAACTACATATATTTTGAATTACAGTGGCGAAAAAAATACAACTATATTTGCGGTCCTTGAGAACTATATTAGTGATACGGAAATGTATCAGGCGCTTGCAAAGAAAGTGGCCGATCAAATTGGAGTGTGCAGTGTGTTTAATCGACCAGTGCTGTAAGTAGACTCTCATTTTCACATAATACCCGAACCAGATTGAACGCAGAATGCAGCAGCAGCGGCAGTGAACTCTCAAATTACACTATCCGCAGATTACTTCATCTGAGCCGGCTGATGTAATCTGCAACTGTCAAATACATACAATTTTAAACTCACCACACCCAGATTAAGCAACAGATGAAGTAATCTGGGGATAGTGTAAACGTAATATTAGAACGCATGCATTTTCCTTACAAGACCTAGATTGAACGCAGCGACAAGCCTCCGAAAACATGCTAGATACATTTGAATGTAAGGTTCTACGGCGAATTTTCTCGGCTGTTTGCGATCGAGATGGATGGCGCATCCGGTACAACCATGAGTTGTATGAAATGTACGATGAGCTGCAAGTCTAGAAAATCGTCAAACTACAACGACTTCAATGGGCAGGACGATGATCGCATGCCTAAGAGAGTAATGAATGCAGAACGAGTCGACGGAGCGAGACTGCGAGGACGACCGAGATCTCGTTGGGAGAGCTCAGTAAGTGTGGACGCCGCGCAGCTACTGGGCTTCCAAAATGGAAGGACGCGGTCACGTGACCGAGATAATTGGAGGACAATGATCCAGGCGGCCAAGGCCCGACGTCGGGCTGTCACAAAGGGATCTCCTCGTCCTCCCATACTCGCAGGAGTAATTGATGTATGGCATCAACTAGACTCGATCCACCGAATTTTAGCAGTTCAGCTGGAATCTCGTCAGCGCCCGTCGTTTTAGTGACCGCAACGCGAGATCAACTTCCTCTACTGTCGGTGGTTGTATGGGTGGGTCTAGAGCAAAAGTACTCGTATCGTCGTTCTTGTGTGGGGATGTTAGATGGTAGGTTCAGAAGCTCTTCAAAATAAGAGGCCCAGCGTTTGTTAATGCCATCGGTGTCGCTGATGATGTATCCATCCTTGTTCTTACAAAGGCTGGGTTGGTAGCCGTTCTTAATTGTATTTAAGAGTACTAGTTTGTACGCTTGTCTGGTGTTTCTATTAGCTAAGTTTTCGTTTATATTCTATTCAGCAACTGCTCGTCAAAGTATTTACGTTTCTTACGTCTAATTATTCTATTCAATATTACTCAAAGACAAAGACCTTTTCCATAGTCCTCCGCGTGGGCGCCCCCTGGTAACGGCAGTGTATCAATTCGCTGACGGCCAATGTCTTAGCGATAAGACAGTTTGGAAAAGGCAGATAGCTGTAGCCTGAATGGCTGACGAACACCTAAGCGTCTCAGGTCTAGTAGGATGGAATGACTTGCGTAGTTGGACCTGCTACATAGTTGTGTGGGCCCCAGCACGTTTATTAAACCATCTGAAGCAGCTATCTCCGAGGCCATCCCCTGAATGGGGTTAAGCGACGTGCTGACAACTCGTCCTTGTAAAAACCACTCCCTGTCAAGAAACCTGGAACAAAAGCCTCGGATTGGACGGATCAACAACGACGACCACGCAAACGAATAAAGGATTATTCTTTCGGATCCTGGAATGTACGCTCCCTGAACAAACCGGGGGCCGAGAAGGCCCTCCTTCAACAGGTCGAAAAGTACAAACTGAGCATTACTGCAGTCCAGGAAACAAATTGGCTTGGCAGCGAGATTAATGACAAGAAATCGCACACAATTTTTACAAGTGGCAAACCATCGGGCCGCAAGGGGTTTGGAGTAGCATTTATAGTGAACAATCACCTCAAACCGCATATTACTGACTTCAAACCCATAAATGAACGGCTGTGTGCGATTCGCATCAAGACTCGATTCTTCAATCTCTGGCTCATCAATGTGCATGCCCCCACTGAAGTTAAAGAAGACGCAGTAAAAGACGAGTTCTACGCCCGCCTTGAAACTCTCTTCGACTCACTTCCAACAAACGACGTCAAATTGCTGCTGGGAGACTTTAACGCGAAAGTCGGGAATGAAAGTTGGCATCGGGGGACCTCTGGAGGCCACAGCCTCCATGAAGAATGTAACGATAACGGCCAGCGACTTATCGACTTCGCCTGCAGCAGGAATCTAGTCGTAAGCTCTACGTGTTTCCCGCATCGACGCATTCACAAGCAGACCTGGAAGTCTCCAGACGCACATACCGTCAACCAAATTGACCACGTCCTCATTTGCAGGAGATGGGCGTCTAGTGTCATGGATGTCCGCTCCTATCGAGGAGCAAACTGCGACTCAGATCATCACTTGGTGAAGACGACCTACAGATGTAGAATTTCCTCAGTGCACCAGTCAAGAATCAGCCCTCCCAAAATCTTTGCGGTTGATAAGCTCTTGAGTGATGCTACAGCGGTGGCGTATACTACCGCCCTTGAGGAAAAACTATCACCTATGCTACACAACATCAGCAACACAGGCGTCCATGGGTTCTGGGAAGAACTCAAGGGTACCATCAAGGATGTCGCAGAGAAGGTCGTGGGATATAAAGCCCGGCGAGCGCGAAATGACTGGTTCGACGAAGAATGCAAAAATTCACTTGACGCGAAAAACGAGGCCTACAGACAATGGATTCAACGAGGAACCAGAGCCAGAAGAGAAAAATATGACGAGCTACGGCGAATATCGAATAGAATAATTAGACGTAAGAAACGTAAATACTTTGACGAGCAGTTGCTGAACATAAACGAAAACTTAGCTAATAGGAACACCAGACAAGCGTACAAACTAGTAAATACAATTAAGAACGGCTACCAACCCAGGACTAGCCTTTGTAAGGACAAGGATGGAAACATCATCAGCGACACCGATGGTATTCACAAACGATGGGCCTCTTATTTTGAAGAGCTTCTAAACCGACCATCTAACATCCCCACACAGGAAGCTCTCGACGATATTGTTGATCTAGGCCCACCCATTCAACCCCCGACAGTAGAGGAAGTTGATCTCGCGTTGCGGTCACTAAAACGAAATAAAGCGCCGGGCGCTGACGAGATTCCAGCTGAACTGCTAAGATTCGGTGGAACGAGTCTAGTTGATGCCATACATCAATTACTCCTGCGAGTATGGGAGAACGAGGAGATCCCAGACGATTGGCGCAGAAGCATCATCTGTCCAATCCATAAAAAGGGAGATAAACTGCGGTGTGAGAATTACAGGGGCATATCACTAGTTTGTACGTCCTATAAAATTTTGACGAAAATTCTGGAAAATAGAATAAAACCGTACGCAGAACGAGTCATTGGCGAATATCAAAGCGGTTTCAGACCTGGTCGCTCCACAACCGATCAGCTCTTCTCAGTCAAACTGATACTCCAGAGGTGCTGGGAATACAACGTAAACGTATACCAAATCTTTGTCGACTTCAAGCAGGCATACGACAGTATCGATCGTGGAGTACTGTACAACATCATGCTGCAATTTGGTATACCGGCAAAATTAGTGCGACTGACAAAGATGACGATGACCAACTCCGTCTCACAAGTCAGGATCCAGAATAGACTTACTGATCTATTTGAAACACGCACTGGTTTGAAACAGGGCGATGGACTGGCACCGACGCTCTTCAACCTAGCACTGGAATACGTTATTCGGGCCATGAATATGGACAACAGCAAGACGCTACTCATCAAGTCGACACAATTAGCAGCGTACGCCGACGACATCAACATCATGTCCCGAAGATTGGCTGACGCAGAAGAACTTCTGCATACGCTCGATACCGCTGCAAAGGAAGTTGGATTACGTATTAACGAGGGTAAAACTAAAATAATGATGCAATCGGTGACAAGGACACCTGCACAACCGAGCATCAACGTGGGGGACCTCAACATCGAGTTCGTGAACAACTTCATCTACCTGGGTTGCAACCTGTCAAGGGACGCCAACGAAACTGACGAAATCAAGCGACGGATACAGTTAGCTAATAAGACTTTTTTCTCGGTTCTCCCCATAATGAAATCGAAGCATGTGCACAGAAACACGAAGCTCCGCGTGTACAAAACCATTATACGACCAGTGCTATGCTATGGCTGCGAAGCATGGACCCTAACTCAAGCCTCCGAAAACATGCTAGACACTTTTGAACGTAAGGTTCTACGGCGAATTTTCGGGGCTGTTTGCGATCGAGATGGATGGCGCATCCGGTACAACCATGAGTTGTATGAAATGTACGATGAGCTGCAAGTCTCGAAAATCGTCAAACTACAACGACTTCAATGGGCAGGGCATGTACAAAGAATGGACGATGATCGCATGCCTAAGAGAGTAATGAATGCAGAACGAGTCGACGGAGCGAGACTGCGAGGACGACCGAGATCTCGTTGGGAGAGCTCAGTAGGTGTGGACGCCGCGCAGCTGCTGGGCTCCCAAAATTGGAGGACGCGGTCACGTGACCGAGATAATTGGAGGACAATGATCCAGGCGGCCAAGGCCCGACGTCGGGCTGTCGCGCCACGATGATGATGAATATTACTCAAAAGCTTATCAACCGCAAAGATTTGGGGAGGGGGGGTCTGGAGACTTCCAGGTCTGCTTGTGAATGCGTCGATGCGGGAAACGCGTAGAGCTTACGACTAGATTCCTGCTGCAGGCGAAGTCGATCTGAGTGGTATCGAGCAAGGAGGCGATATTTATATACCAAAATAAGCGCTTACTACAAAACCCTCGGATTGCGGGCGTAGCCCTCTATATTCCGGTTTCATTTATGCGTGTAGTAGGATGGGCCTTTGAATTTGGGGTACGAAAGAGTGACAGCTAACAAGAATGGAGGAGGTTGTGTTTATTATTGGGACGAGCGGACTTTTGGCCTACCGTGGTTGACTATTTTTTTCTTTGTTTTTAAAGTACATAAATGAAAAAAGAAGCGCGTCTTAGAATAATAACCTCCATCTTTTAGCGCGGGAACTTTTTTGTTGCTGGGCTGATAAAAAAGTGTTCAATATGGCTTCTCATTAGTGGAAATAAATTGACGTATGGCAAGGTGGATCAACAAAAATAAAAAAAGAGAAGGGATATTGGTAACTACTCAATTGCCCTAACCCCTTGTGGGGCATAGCGCGTCAAACTGTTCCATGTGGCCCAGTTGACGTTTCGTCGGCATAAACTTGTTTCGGAGAATGCAGTTGCCAGCATGCACCCCCTGCACATCCATGGCCACGAACATCATCGTGGACGGGATTCGAATCCGAAACGCCGGTAGTCAAACATGAGACTGATGCCCCAACACACTGCGCTACCGGTCGCCAAGCTCATGAACGATCGGTTCAATCAACAATTGCCACTCATGTCAGGGTCTTAGAAAAGTCGTAACTGCAGTATAAACTGTTTTATGTGCTATTCGGTCATATAATTATCGCTAATATGTCACGACTGCCGAAGCATTACTCAGCTCTTTCAGATCGGCAATGCTGACCCGCGGCACATAGAAGAAGAGCTCTAACACGATGAAGCTCATTAGTATCGCGATATTTTGTAAGATTCCAAATAGTCCTTGCCACAGAGTCATTTAATCCTAATCAGACATTCTACTTACAATCTAGATACAACCATTATCCTTACGATCGATTTGTCCCATTCCCATGTGAATTCGTTCGTGAAAGCTACAGTCGAAATATCACCACCTAGTTATGGACCCCAATTTGGTTACATTTCCTTGCAAGTATTCAAATTGTAGTGGTCCGTCGAATAAAATTTTTTTTTCACAAATGTGTTTCGTAGCCCCAGCGTGATAGTGTTTCGAAAGCTCCTCTCGATGATATCATATATCCAAATCGAGTCAGTAAAATGAACCGCCAGAGTCGGGTTTTCTACGAATCTTTTGCTGCTGAAGGCGTCCCGTAAGTGTGGAGCTCTTTTATTTTTGTAATAAAGTCTAGATTATGAAAGCGGCATTTAATAGGATGAATACCTTCAAACGCAAGAAGCGGCAGGAGCCAAGCGATACCACCCTTTTCATGGACTACATTGTGATTAAGGAGCTTCACAAAACTTTAACGGCTTTTGAAAAAATGAATATCATCAAATTGAAGTAATGTTAGAAATTCCCTGACGTATTCACGCGACTGACTAGTCTTATTTTTATAATTAGTAACACTGTATCGACGATGCTTTACGATCTGCTGGACCAATATGCTGCGAAGACAGAGTTTTATCTGTTACTTACCAAGAAAATTGAAGATGAAATTGGGGCATGCGATTTTTTGGCTACGCCACGGTGGTAAGTACATCAAGGCTGCAATTTATATTATGGCCGTGGTCTGACTAAAACCACACCCACTTCTCCTATAAATACCTTCTTCAACAACTGATATACTCAGACGTACGAGGTATGATCAAAAAATAACGGAACCCCTTCAACCACACGTCGATGGATCGCTGCGGCGACGAGCGATTGGCAGCACTGCAACTGTCACAACCTGGACGGAAGGTTTAAAGATAGTTAGATAGTTTATATCTCGTTTAGTTTTCGAGTTATTGCTTTTTGAGTGCGACGTGTCCATGCTCTCGTGGCGATTTTTGTAATGTCCTGTTTACGAGAGTAACGATGCAACGTGAAATTTGGTGTGAAATTGGGAAAAATGTTCACGGTTCAACACAGGGGACGAGAGTTGGGTATCAGTTACGATGTTGAGACAAAAGTTCAGTCATCACCTGGGATGGTAAAGAATCTTTAGATGAAAAAAAAAACGGCGGGGTCCAGAGGATCGACCCCGCCGTCAAGTGATTCTCACTGTTTTTATTCGATGTCAACGGATTTGTGCATTTCAAATTTTTACCCCAAGATCAAACCGTCAACAGCGAAAACGTTTTGAGAGGGTTGCGGGAAAAAATCGCTAAATTAGACAACAGTTGTGGCGAGACAACTCATGGTTCCTTAAGCCTCAACTGAGGAAGAAGATCGAAGCATGGCCGTTCAGACCCGCAGTGACACCTAAGTGCCAAAATTTCCTCAGTAATGACATGAGATGGCGCGTGCTCCACACAAGCTCAGCTGTCCATAGTGTGGGCGGGGTTGTTGAAGGTCAAACTGCCTCGTCATCGCTACAAAGAAAAAATCTCACGCGTCTGCCCGAGTACAGAAACTATACGGGAAGTCCCTCACACGATATATGTATAAGCAAACAAAAAGATGGGCTGGCGAAAATTTCCCTAATCGTCCCTACCACTAGCACGGGAGCCCCCTGATGGCGATGAGGCTCCACGCTCCCTTCACGACCTTGGGTTGAGCGGCGCGATATTACTCAACCCCCTTAGCGAATTATAAGAAACGAATCGCAACGAGAACGGAAGGGTGGAGGGCTCTCAGGAGATATTTCATTTAACAGCTGATTATCACTTCACTTGAATTTCACAATTCACATCGAAAAGTCACGACTTTTCTTGTAAAACTTTTGGTGTGGTAGAAATTGAGGAGGGCTCAATGGGTGGTATGCATAATAATGAGGATATACTCAAGAGTGAAGTCTATTGAGGACATTCCTGAGTCTGCTATGTTCGGTGAATCGAGTGAAAAAGTTGTATGCATAAAACTACTCTCCGCTCCATAGTGAAAATTGAGTGGAATTCTGTCAACTCAGCTTTACTCCACTCGACTCACTTTATGCATACCACCCAATGACAACGACATTTGATTTCAAAAAGTATATAATGTCACTTTATTTTGTATTCGTTGTTTTTTTTTCACAAAAAAATCGTCCGCTCTCTTCGATGGCTTTTTTTCGAGTGTCCAGTTTTTGTAAATTGTTGGTTCGAGTGCCAGACCACTCATGGCGCTCAAGTCGTTTTGGTAGTGCCGGTTGCAATATTTGAATTTTTAAATTTACATTACTACAAAATAAAGTATTTGGTTAAGTCAAACACTCTTTTGTTAATCGCCAGCGTTGATGAAGGTAACATTTGATTATTTCCCCACAGTATCGAATCAATGTCTATCAAGGTTTTCAAAAGCTACAACCACATATACTCGTATTAGTACTCAAATCATCTTTTCATTTCGTAGGTGGCGCATCAAAATTCCCGTTCCGGACTCCGACGATAAAGTTCGCATTTTGGATCTGATGTTGAAAACTCTACTACGGTATTCTTATAAATGGCTCTGCGAAAACCACTACATCATAACTAAGTATATTTCCAGATATTTTACAAAAAAACTGAATATTTTAATTGAACATATAATCACCGTAGGAAAAGCCCCAACGAATTGGCTGCTATTGGTCTTGAAATAACAAAAGAAGAGGATTTTTATCGCATACTCACCGAGGGCGAAAGTGAAATTACTGATTTCGAGAAGAATTTATCAAGACACAATTGGTAGGTACTATAGTTCAGATTCTGTAGTAAGGCTCGGCTCACACGAGGATAATTAAATCTCGGATACTCGGCGACTGGGATACGGATACTTTTGACTCGAGATTCCGAGAATTGTGATTTGTGTGAGCAGAGCCTATGTCGACGAACAAAGAGAGAGTATGTCAATCTACCAGTAGCCTTAATTATTATCCTTTCTTCAGTTTTGTTTGGTTTTTTTATTTTTAGACAGGACGAGTTCAACGAAATTTCAAATTATATATAATACATTGTTGAATTTTTATATTCTTTTGGTAGGTGGCTTGAAGAGGGCGAGATTGAAGAGGAAAATGGCGAGTTTGTTTGGACAATATAAAAACTTGAACACTTCCTGACAAATGACAGTGATTTTAGTCTAAATTTCAATAAAAAAAAGAAACATAAAAGTCATAATAAGTCCATCTTTGCAAATTTATTAACCTAAAAACTCCGAGTTCTTTTCCTTGTGCCAAGTACTGTGACAGGTCGATGGGTAGAGTTGAAAAAGAGTAAAATATCTTCTCTCTCTAGGAAAAAAAATATTGGTCCTTCTTTTTTTAGAAGATGTGATACGACTTTTGAGTGCTATGGAAAACGTTTTTTTATCAACTAAAAAATAAAAGTGCCCTGAAACCTCAACCCTTTTAAAACACACGGGACCTTTGAAAAAATATCAAAATTCCCCGATTAAATATCTGCACCTCAAATACTCTTTCAGTTTCAGTTACAAAGCAAACAATCTGGCAATTCCACCATCAACTGCATCACTTTACCACCCCCCAATATCATCGCATCGAATCTTTGCTTACATCAGTTGCCACCCTCATCACCACCACTACACGGCCGCCGTACAAGGCGCCGCCGCTCACATAAAACACGAGAGCATGTTGATAATAAGGATACGTGCAGGCGTTAAGTGTGTTTGCATTATATGAGAGTGTTCTCGTCGAAGGGGATGGCTCCCTTATGTTCGCCTATGGAGACTGTTATCGCGCAGCCTCCAACCCCAGAAGTATCGTTTCGAAGGACTCATTTGCGTTTTAAGGGAATCCATAAACATTAAAATAGATGACTTAAAAAAGCATAACGATAAGGCGAGGCGCGCTTGAATGTATTCTGATGGTCTATTGGGGCCATAAGTCGACGTCTCGTTTGCAATATTCCGGGGGTTACTTGCTCATTGTAGAATAAATTGGATTTTGGAGTTCAAATACTAAGGCATTGTGCAAGTATTGAATGTATGTATGTTGGGAGAGAGACAGAGGAGAGGACAGTGTTGTCGTTTTTCGATATATGCGTTGGTGGACACGTGCATGTATCGGGATCGTTCAAGTAATTCGGTCAAGGTAATATCCTTTTGGGTATCTGCACAGGGAAAAAATGAAGTCAGCGGTTGTTGGATTCAGGAATAAAAAAAAACTAATGTCAGAGCGAGGATAATAGAAAATAAATATAGCGAGTCAACAAAAGTGCCTTTATCCAGGTGTAACGCATCACAGATATCTAAAAAGAATTAAAAAGGGAATAGACCAAAAACAGTACCAGATTTGAGTACGATCTGAAATGCATGTTGTTAGTTTTCTTGACCCCTCCAGATGGGCGCGTCAATATCTCTTGCATTACTATGCCTTGTTAGCGTTTCAATAACATATAGATTTCGTATGATGCAGTTGCTAGCATGTTCCTCATATCCGAGTCGTCTTTTACTGAGAAGCTTGGAGCGCTGTGGGAGTTCTAATAATACCCACAGGCAGTTTTTATTGACGCGTCGGGGATCGAACCCATGTTCTCAAGATAAAGCATCGTAGAGTGGTGTCCGAGAGCTAACGGCTACCGATTTGCTCAGTAGGTGCGGTGACAGCGAAGCGATATCATCAGCTTCCGGGTAGGCGGCTTCGAAGCAGTTTCTGCGTAGCTGGGCCAAGGCGTCGCAATCGCATAAAATATGCGTCAATGTCTTGTCGTCCTCACCGCAGAAACAACAGCTCGAGTCCGAAACAATTCTCATGATTTTTAGGTGAGCTCTCAGGCATGAGTGTGCACTCAGGAGACAACAAATGATTCTAACCTTGTATCGGTTTAACTTTAGCATTTCTGTCGAACTGCTATGGGAGTAGCCTGAGATGAAAAGCTTAGCCTGCCTCAGCCCTGGGTGGTTATACCAATAGGCAGCAGCATCGCAATGTTAGAAGTTTTTGTTGAGGTTCTTGATTAAGCAAGTTTAAATCCCGTAAAGAGCTCTGGTCCGCAATAGGGGGTAGCTGAAACTAATCTGACCAGTTCGTACGCCTATTCGTTGCCATTGATGCCAGCATAGTCAAGGATCCAAAGAAGTGTTACTCTATTAAGAGAGCCTACTTTATGCAGTGCCTTTTGGTAACTACGTATGATTTTAGATGGTGTTGTCCTTTTTAAAAGAGCTTAGATGGCTGCCTGGCTGTCCATAAATATTGCCAAATGTTTGTTGTGGTGGCCAGTTTTCACATATTGCTCAGCACATGACCCGATGGCTTGCACTTCTACCCGAAAGACAGTGGCACACTTGCTCGTGGATATTGAAACCAGATGATTGGGGCCAACAACGCCTGCTCCTGTTCCTTCATTGTTTTTTCGAGCCATCTGTGAATCACTTGATGGTGTGAGGGGGAAGGTTGGCAAATATCTCCTAGCCTAGCGATTACCATTTCGGTTTCTGCCTTTATATGAATTTGTATCGTCTGTACGCCGAGCAGTACATCAAGAGCGCTAAATGGACAAGAGCGGGCTGTTCGCTCTTGTCCATCTGTCATTAGGTATTACAATAGCGGAGCAACTCAACACATGCGACTTTTGTCCGCTAAACGGAGATACTCCCACCCGCTTAACGGGATCCAGTGCTTGCCTCATTAATGCAGATCAGTGGGAATCCGTCCTGACGCTTTCGTCCGATCACCTTGCGATCTTAATTAAAGTCGATAGTCCAACAAACGTTCAATAATCAGACCATCGAACCTCCACTTCAGCTTTCGGAATTAGATATTTTACATGAATTCAGCTTTAACTGCCCTACTAACAACATTCGCGTGGCTGAAAAGAATTTTAGACTCACCATAGATGCAGCGATCGATCGGCCGATCCGTTGTCCGATATCGATATCGGCCGATCGATTAGCAGTTTCAGTTCCATATAATTTTGACCAGTTGATATTTTGTGGCGATCCATCGGCCGAACGATCGGGCGACGGATTGTTCCGTCTATGTGAGGTATTAGACGAGTTGTGCTGAAAGCAACAGCCAAATTCATACCGGCAGGTCGAATCCCTGAAGTTCGACCCAATTTTCCAACTTCAGCTGCAGCTGCACATTGGCAGAAGAAAAGGGACGGAATTCGCAACACCAACCCAGATGATGATCCTTAAATTAGGAAGCTCAACGCCGAAGTATTGTAACGACGACCTTTGTTGAAACAATTTCGCGCTCACCAGTCACTCGGAGGCAACTTCATGTTGGATGAGTGACTGGCGACATGCGTTGAAAGCCCTCAAAAAGGGAATCATTTGCCAAGAACATCGGCCGAGTTTTTGCGTGTCGGCGAAAACTTATGGGAGGAGATAAAATCCTTGTCGCGAGGAGTGCGAATGAGCCGTCATCGACATCGGGCAGCTTGAACGTGTCTCTGTAAAAAAAAAAAAAAAACAAAAAAAAATCACCCTCCAGATAGGTGGATCGTCGTTTTTGGGGGCTTGGCGTCCGGGTGGCGGGCAGTGCTATTTTGTTTATTGATTTTTCTAGCCCGCCACTCGCTGCAGCGATTTAAACTATGTTTTTTTTTGTGGCCACGCAGCTGGGTTTTCCGCTTTGAGTGCGATCAACGACGGTCAGCGTCCGTCATTACAAATTTTTGGACTCGGCAACCCCACCAGTTTGTATTGGTGATATTTAGTCGCCCCCTACAAAGAAGACTCATGCGGGAATTTTGTTGCCGGCAGAAGCTAAGCAGTGGCAGCAGCAGCATCTTTGTCTTGGGTAAGTGTGCTTTCTTACACCTAGGTCGGACCTGGAAAATAGGTGCGGTCCTAGGTGCGAGGTAGGCGTAAGAAAGCCCTTGCCCAAGACACCGACGGTGCTGCTGCCGCTGCTTTGCTTCTGCCGGCAATGAAATGGATTTCAAAACTATGGGGCAGCGGTCAAAAAAGGCAGTTGAATTTTGAGAGTAGTAAAGTAATCAACTATTATGGCAACTCGATTCTCCTTAGCGGTATGGAAAACACCCGATAAAAGTCGCCTACCTCATTGTCTTCAACATCTGCGTCTCTTATATGCGTTTATTTGCTTCGATTAGTCCACCATAGGCAATGACGTAACATTCGACTGGCTTCCACATAATTCCCAAAGCACATGAACATTTTCTCTTGTTGCATCCTTGAAATCCTACATTTTTTATTTTGGTATTCATCGGTTCAAGGCAAACACTTGTAACCCGGAGGATGACGCCTTCTTTTCGGGAGATCTTTCAAGTAATGAACGGAGTGAACAAGTGGCGTCAGTGGAAAGACATCCAACACAGAGTCATCAATTCCCGGCATTTTTATCATAGTCCTGCTTCTGCTCTTGAAATAAATATTCACAGACGAAAGCGACAAATCATACTATGACTGCCTGCCGACGGCTAGACACTTTTGCACTAATCTAGGGAAATTCAAGGTTTCGGGGTGAAATGGGCGACTGACCAGGATATTATGCGTGCTGCATATCTATATGTATGAGAGCGGGGGTGCAATGCTATGAATGAACGGATTTGAACAGTGGAGGAATTGCAAGCACCTCTTATCCGGAATGCATGACTATTTGCATTCTGAAATTTTTACCATGCTCCCGATTCCCATTTTGAACGATAGCGTGCAGAGTGTCTACCATAATGGAACAGGATGTATTGTTTGCGTACCTGCGGCAACAATGATGGTTTGTAATTCCATTGACTTTTGTTCTTCGTTTTCAGTGTTGAATCGACGGTGAATTGTTTGTTCGGACTTTCATTACGGAGAGCGAACCGAGGAGTGGTCTGGCCGCAGTATGTTTCGAAGGGATGCAACTAATTAGTGAAACGTCGAAAAGATCTTCTTTCTTTCGTAATGCAGAAACAAGAAGAATAACTGAGATTTCTGATCAAATATATATATATATTTTTTTAATTAGAGTTGCTTGAGATCAGATTACATGATCACGGAGGTTTGCTTCGGCAGAAAATTTTCAGCCCTCATCCCTGACTGCTCTGAATGGGAAAATGACACGCACTGTCCAGATTCTAGCTATATTAAGTAGTTCACCGATGGGTCTAAAACAGAACAGGTGTCTTTGGACCCAACATCAGGATTTCGATCGCAATGGGAGCCTCGCCCAACGTTTTTCAAGTTGAGATCCACGCCATTGAGGTCTGCGCCAGGGTAATCTCGGAAACGGACTTGGGGCGCTCACATATTACTATCTACTCAGACAGCCAAGAAGCTATAAAGGCGCTCTCACCATACAAGTTCTCTTCAAAACTGGCGAAGGAGTGTTACGGACTCCTCCAACTGTTGGGAACCAAAAACCGAGTCTTCCTGTGTTAGGTGCTCAGGGACAAGGGCATTGAGGGGGACAAGGCTGCGGATGAATTTCTCTCTCGCTGTCTCAATTGCCCTAACTCCTTGTGGGGCATAGCGCGTCAACTGTTCCATGTGGCCCAGTTGACGTTTCGACGACATAAACTGGTTTCGGAGAATGCAGTTGCCAACATGCATCTCCTGCACATTCATGGCCACGAACGTCGTCGTGGACAGGATTCGAACCCGAAACGCCAGTAGTCAAACGTCTCTGTTTCGAGAACGTGAAAACGACCAAACACATATTGTGCGAATGTCCCGCCATATATTTTCAGATTGATTCCTGCTAAAGACATACTGTCCTTTATTAGAAAGGTGGACGGTCTTTTGACTTAATGGGCTACGGCCTTCCTGCTGGGTCAGTACCTCGACTAATCTTATCTTATCTTATTAGGGCCATGATCTGTCATATCGTTATCGATTAGAGTTCTTGTATGGAAAATTTAGATGTAGGATTAAGAAGCTCTTCAAAACAGGACGCCCATCGTTTGTTAATGCTATCGGTGTCGCTGATGACGTTTCCATTCTTGTCCTCACAGAAACTAGTTCTGGGTTGATAGCCATTTTTAGTCGTGTTTACTAGTCTGTATGCTTACCAGTTGTTTCTGGTAGCTAGGTTATTATTAATGTCCAGCAACTGCCCGTCAAAGAACTTTCATTTGTTGCGTCTAATTGTTCTATTTGATAATCGCCGTAGCTCGTCATATTTTTCTTTCTTGGTTCTAGTTGGACGTTGGATACATTTCTTTGTGTCAAGTGATTTTTGACATTCTTCGTCGAACCAGTCGCGTTCGGCGGGCTTTATGTCCCACGACCTTCTGAGCGGCCTCCTTGATATACCTTTTTAGTTCTTCTCAAAACCCGTGTACATCTATGTTGTCGATGTTGGGCAGCATAGGTGTCAGTTTTTCTTCAAGGGCTCGTGTATATGCCTGCGTCATAGCATCGTTCAAAAGTTTGTCAACCGCAAGGTTGATTCTTGATTGGTGCATTGAAGAGATCCTACACCGATAGATTGTCTTTACCAAGTGATGGTCGGAATCGTAAATTGCTCCTCGGCATGATCGAACATCTATTAAGCTTGACTCCTGTCTTTTTCATATAAGGACGTGGTTAATCTGGTTGACGGTGCGTGCATCCGGAGATTTCCAGGTTTCTACTGTATGCGAAGTCGATTAGTCGTTGGACGTTATCATTGCATTCCTTGTGGAGGCTGTATCCTCCTGTGGTTCCACGATGCCAACTCTCGTCCCCAACTTTCGAATTGAAATCTCCCAGCACTATTTGGACATAGTTTGTTGGAAATGAGTCGAACAATGTCTCCAAGATGTCGTAAAACTCGTCTCTGACGGACTCTTACTTCACTTCAATGGAGGCGAGCACGTTGATGAGCCAGAGGTTGAAAAATGGAGTCTTAATGCGAATCACACACAATATTTCATTGTGTCCAGATGGTTTACCGCTTTTGAAAATTGTGTGCGATTTCTTGTCACTGATCTCACTTCCAAGCCAATTTGTTTCCTGGACTACAGTAATGCTCAGTTAGTATTTCTCGACCTGTTGTATCTTCCAGGATCCGAAAAAAATAATCAGTTAAATGTTTCCGTGGTCGTCGTTGTTGATCCGAGACTTTCTTCCAGGTTCCTTGACATGGAGTCGTTTTTACAAGGATGGGTTGTCGGCCCATCGCTAAACCCTGTTCAGGGGTGGCCTTGGTGATAGCAGCTTCAGGTGGTTCATAACGTGCCAGAGTGCCACACAATTATGTTGTAAGCCTGACTACGTGATTCACGCCACGCTAATAACCCGAGACGCTAAGGTGTCACTCAGCCAGTCAGGCTACAGCTAACATTTCCTCTTCCTTTCACAACCATGGCTTAGGACAGGCCTCGAGGGAGTTAAGCGACAAAATCAAGCGTGTAACATATAGTAAGCATGCCGATTTTATAAAAAATTAAAATAAGTTTAACTTCGAATACAGTACGGTTAGATTTTTCTTGAAGCAACGTATTTCTTTAAATAAAATAAAGTTTAGCAAGATTTCGACATTCCAAATATATAAAATAGCTACCGACTGCCGTATACAGCATGCAAAATGTTTGACATCGACAAATCTCTGAGGAATACATTTAATATCATCCCCCATCAGGCAGCCTCATCGGCCGATATCTGCACAATAACGCAGTGCCCAAAACTCAAAGCCTACGCCAAACGAAATTCCGAAAATAAAAACATATCCACTCGAAAGAAGGTCCCTCTGGCCTAATTGTGTTTACCAAAACACAGAAAAAAAAAGATAAATAAAACAAAAACAACACGAGCGAAAAAAAAAAGAAACAGTACTTAACCACCCGGCTTTTGAGGAAGCGAAAATTCGCGCGCGGCAAATGAGACACATTTCGAGGACAAATTTTCATGAAACCCTTCACCACCCACCCCCCGATGATCCAAAACCACCCGTCACCCTTCATTTTTCCGCTTTTCCGGCCATAAAGCTCTCCAAGGAGTTGCTGCCGGCCAGGATGCGGTTGCATTAAATCAGCCTGCCTGGATGCCATGCCGGTGGTGCCATTGTGCAGCCGTGTGGGGGAGAAAAAGCTTTGAACGATCCGATGGTCGTATTTTGTCTCTGTGTATATAGAAATGCATGTTTGATACTATAGTCATCACATCCTCCCTCATCATGACAGCCGACCGCCGCCTTTCCACCCCAACGAATTCACCTCGACGTCTTTGCATCATGTTTTGCAAACAACCACCCATTTGGATGAGGGGGTGGTCGGTCGGTAGTATGATGCCTAGCGAGCATCCTTCAACCCAATGGCCAAAGTGTGGAGGAACTGTTCGTTTTTGTTCGTCCGATTCTTGTGTTCGAACTGCTCAAGGGAGCAAGCATACTAACTGATACGAACATTGGACGTGAGTTGCAATCGGGGAAAATCCTTTGCTCTGGGTTTGGTCGAAGGACCGCCAAACAAAAATACACATTTTCTGAAAGGACTCTCGCGAAAGCGCAACGATACTGTTTTAGTGCGAAATCTTGCAATTTTTGGTGGTGCGTATTTGTTTTTCGTTTGCCGGGCGGTGAAAAAGGACACGTCGCGCGTCATTTTTCCAAGAAACTGGACGTCGACAGGTGAATTGTGAGCGAATTTTGTAATGTGAAAACTGCGTAATAAGGACATGAGAAAGGTATGCCGAGAAATTGGCATTTGGATTGATTGAAATTTGTGTTGTGAACGTTGTTGCTGTTGGGTGATGTGACTAGTGGAAATGTCAGGAATATCGTCGACTGCCCAACGATTGGTAGTTGTCCAATGTGAATGTGATTTGAATATAAATAAAGTGCTCATATATTTTTCAACAGATAACCTTTCTTTCTACTCGTGTTCAGTATACACTTAGATGCTTTAGATATACATTTGTATATATCTAAAATATAATATATATGTAGACAGAGGACTTTCTATTGATATTTTTACTGTATAGTGTACCTTAGTGTTTTCAATGTGTACATGAACATGCTTTAAGTCATACATTACTCGTAGTTTAAATCTGTATAGTGTATTCCAATATTGGCACGTACATGCGTATACAAAAACCTTTATAAACGTACATACTCGTATATAGTAGACCGCATTAAACACATAGAAGTCACTAGACGATCTAAAGAAATAACCCAGTTCATTGTCTAAATACATATAGTGTGTGCCTTATCCTTCTCTTTAATATTTCGTGTAACTTTATACATATATTTATGAATTAATCAACGAATGTATTCGTAACAATTCTATTTTTGTGTCCTAGACGAATTTTAGTCCTTAGTAACAGTTTATATACTCGTATACATGGTGGCATGCAGAACCAACGCTTCACTAGCCTCAGCTCATTGTAGAAAATATTTCATCTTAAATGTAACACGCGTACCTACATACATTTGTACACATGGAAGCCACATATTTCTAGTAACCTGCAGCAACATATCCTTTTGACATAAAAGAGCGGGTGAGTTGGAATCTTTTGTTGAATGTAAATGTTCGTAGTATTAAAGGAATTTCAGGTTTGCTTGGTCCAAATGAAGGAATCAATTCTGTGTCTTTATTATCGATAGACAAAAAGATAAACTGAAGATTGAGCCGTGGACATTTAAGGGACATTAGCACTGCAACCGACTGCAACAACCGGTCTGTTGTACTGTATCCCTAGATCTGAGCCAAGCACTAGGCCTGACGATCGAACTACGTACTTATCTCGCTGATCGAACATCTTTTGCTTGATAAAACGATGATCCCGCATCTGCGGGCTTAGGTCTTTTCCATTATCTGATACGTCTCCTCTCGGTACATAAAGGAATTCTACAGAAAGGCTTGGCCGAGATGGAGGCGATCCTAGTTTGCTTATAAGCTTGTTCATTAAAAGCAACAGGATCTATGTATTAGTCCGGGTGGCGTAACGGTTAGCACGTCCGCCTCCTGGTCACTAGGTAGGACCCTGGTTCGATTCCCACTGAAGGCAGTAGTCTTTACGATAAAAAGGGAATTAACATGTCATACGAAAGTATATAGGTATATATGTAGAGTTCAACCGACTAATTTATCCCACTTATTCGGTTAAGCGTGTTGATATGCTGCTCCAGTAACCACACACCTCTACTTTGCTTTAACCCCCAGTGGGGCATAGCGCGTCAACAACTCCTGTGCGCCATCAACTCCTGCGCGCCATCGTACTGTGTTCTGGGAAACGGGGCGCAACCCTAAAACCAACCCTCCCAGCGTCTTACACTCTGTTGCGACAGATCGACGCCATGTTATTTTAGGTTGGAAATGGGATTCCAGTTCATGACATGTAAAGTAGCGCTGTTAACAGTGCAGTGTTAACGAAGACTTACAGCTTTCTGGTAATTTTTACCGAGACTTTGCATGTCCTGCTTCCATACATGAGCACACACAGTACCAGGAAGCGAAACAAGCCCAGCTTGCTCTTAATACTGAGATAACTGCATTGCCAGATTTTAGACTGCATGCCGAACGCGCAGTTACCCTGGTTGATACGACGAGCGATGTCCTACTCCGTACCACCACCACCAGGTAGATGAATTGGTCCCCCTTTTCTACAAGCTGTCAATTGATACTGATTGCAATTGGATGAATTGGATTTATTCTTTTCCGCAACGGTAGGCTAAGAACGTGCTCGCCTTCCTCTCGTCTCTCGGTATCTAAAGGTGCGTTTTAATTTAGCGAAACCGTTTCGCGAGGGAAAATTGTGCGTAGTGTGAACGTCATCCTCACCCGAAACTAGTCTCCGGTGTGACGCACCCGGTGGCTCGCTGTGAGTTCCGCGCGCGCAACTACATGAGACTCAGTCTCCGATTTCACCTAATGTGAACGTTACGCGAGTATGTTTCAGGTGAGGATGGTTTTTTTTGGGAAGCACTCGTCCAAACTGGCTGTCTTCATAGATAAATACTAGTCTGATCGGGCTGGTTCGAACTACAAGGTAATTTTGCGTCGCTGATTCCGAATTTGAAGTCAAAAAAGGAAAAAAAAAATTGGGGTTGGCCACCCCAGAATGGCAGGAGGTACATGCTGGCAATTGCATTCTCCGAAACTAGTTTATGCCGTCGAAACGTCAACTGGGCCACATGGAACAGTTGACGCGCTATGCCCCACAATGGGTTAGGGAAATTGAGAGATTCCGAAACTGAAGTCAAAAACGAAAAAAAAATGGGGTTGTTCACCCTAGAATGGCAACCCTGTTTTCACGGGGAAATACTCGTCCGATCGGGCTGGTTCGAACCACGAAGTAATTTCGGGTCGCTGATTCCGAAACTGAAGTCAACAAAGCAAAAAAAATGAGGGTTGCCCGCCCCAAAATGGCAACCCTGTTTTCATGTACACATCCGATCCAGCTGGCTCGAACTGCATACAAGGTAATGATGGCAAATGCGGAAGTCGCACCTGGAGGCACAATTCATAAATACGATGCCATGTTGAACTGACATAAACTGACAATTCGCCGTCGATCGTGTCTGTTGCACGTAGTGTGAACGTGCAGGGCGCGACTGGCCTCGGGTAAGTTTTGGATGAGTTTCCTCGCGAAACAATTGCGCGAGTGGTTTCGCTAAATCTAAACGCACCTTAAGGCCATTGCGTTAAGCACCCTTATTTTGTGGGAGAGTAAGCATATGATATGTCGTCAACGTAGTCAAGATACTGCAGATAAGATGTCAAGGTCTATAAAATTTCTTTTTTATTTCTTTTTTTTTTGGTCCGGATAGCTGCATGCAACACATCCCGACCGGTAGCTCAGTGCGTAGAGGCATCAGTCTCATGTCTGACTACCGGCAAACCAGCAATTGCAACTATTTTAAGTGATTGCACAACTGAGTAATTGCATATGGGTGGCTAGCCTAACTAGCTCCATTTGAAACTAACTACAAAGAGTTAACTACGAGCCCGTGAACAACGATCCACCAAAGCACAAGAATTATCAAAATGCGTCTTTTCAAATTGTCCAATTAAATTGCACCCTTTACTGCTTGTAAGCGTATCGATTTTTAGCTAAGGGGCTGCATTTTCTGTAGATATCATCATGCTCCTCAAGATAACGTGGAATTATTTATAGTTGCCGCAGAGCCATTTCGTAAAGGTTGACATTGTTATGTCGTGTACTGAATAGCGAAACTATATATAAAATGTTAGTGGATGTCGTAAAAATTAACGTTACACTCCCATGGAGGACATTTGTGAATTCGAGACAATAGTAGAATGTTCAGGTCGTTAATAAGTATGCACTCGTACATAAAGTCGTAATATTCATTGCATTTAAGATACTATAAAACTACGAGATATAAAGTATTGCATATCCGTAAGTGAAATAGAGAGTGTGGCTTCATCTGACAGGATCCTTAGATGCGAAATTGACCGGACCCCAGACCATGATTTCTAAACAAATATATCTACCGGCCTCTCTGTCTCTTTCGCTCTTAGTACAATTACCAAGGAACAGGGATTACGAAAACTATACCATCTCTGTTGCGCACTGTCACTCACTATGTCTAATGTTCCTCATTATTTTCTGGGTTCGCATGAACTCGACCAATGAATTCTCCCCTTAACTAGCGGTTCTGCTCGCAACAATATTACTTGCCGGTTTTACTCGTTGGCCGGCTTTGGTGATCGCAGTATGGTTCGTCGGTATTCAGGGCGAGAGAAAATGTGGGCCCGAGACTGAACAACTATTGGCCCATATGCAGAATGTCCCATAGATTTCGGATAGTGCAAGTTGCTGGCATACACATCCTGTCCTTTGTTTGTCGGTTTTAACGACAGGCCGTATTATTTTACGCACCACACCACGGGGGAGAAGACTTACCTCAACCAAATCATCGCACCGCCAATATTGGCGGCTTGAGCTTGACATTGGTTTGCAATGGTCAGTGACCACTGCCATTTTAGGGGGCTCCAACGCGGAGGACTATGGAAGAGGAATTACTGAAAATACTGAATTGAAGGCGATCAATTATAGAGATGTTGAGTCCCTCTTTAAAAATCACCCACTTTGTTCAGATATTTAATAAAATTCTTCCTTTGTTTTCTTTCAGACTTAACCTATTTACATACATATTTGGATATTGATGGACCAACAGCATCTTTGCAACAAGAAGCACCAAACATATTCTCAAAAAATTAATTAGATCGAAAATTTAACAAAAAAATCCCAAGTGATATCACCACAGAGATATTTTACAAAGAGGACAACCCTCTAATAACACTAATCGTGTTACGTACTTAAGTGCTGCTATTCTAATTATATTATTAGGATTTATTTTATTTATTATATATTAGTGATTAGTTAAAACAAAACTGCATTCTAAATGTTTTGCTGTGGTGTTTGTGGTAATATGTCGAAACGCGACTATAAAGTTGCCACGTGCGACGGGATCGAGTTGGAGCCACTCGGCGGACCGAAGCCGCCAGAACAAAAAACGAACGGTGTCAAACATGGTGAGTATGAAAATTCATTCGCATGCTATAAATTTATTGACGTCCCAAAAAAAATATTTTCTTCCATCAGAGCCATTCATGTTAGGTCGGCCATAACAAAATATGACTAATACCTTGAGGTATATCTGTACAGATCTACCGTAGTGTGTGTTGTCTCGCTGCAAAGAGCTCAACCTAGAAATTAAACGTGATTCTGATTCAGATCTATTTTCTCTTCTCCGATTCGTAGTTTGTCTGCTGAACGTCATGTGCCGTCTTTTTGACGAACTGAACAGCTGACAGCTCATGTCATTCCGATTCCAACCTTCAATGCGTTAAGTTGTGTTTTTCTTTAACCTAAGTCATCGATTGGGTGCAGCTCGAGACCATTTCCACTGTCCTGTATAATGAATTTCTCGCTCATCGGATTGTTCTCATTCCGATAATTTTGGACGAAACGGTGGGGCGTATTACACCCGGGACTGCGGCTGTTTGGACTTTTGCCCCAAATGTCGGCTTTAATTCTTGCGTGAGCTGGACTTTATAAGGATGGAGATGAAGGTCCAAATGCAAAATGCGCCACAATGTGCCGTAAGATAGGCCTAAATGCTGGGATCGGCGCGGAATCGACAAATTCGGGTCTTCGGCCACAGTTTCACTCACAGCGGCGATGTTTTCGGTCGAACGAGCAAAACGATGATGCACAGGTGTAGAAATGTCTGTCACCGATCCAGTTTTTTTTTCAAATTTTGTTCACTGTGTAGGCAATTGTGCGCTCATTGGGACGATTATGTCGACCATAATCTGCGCGTAATGCACGAAACGTGGCCACCGCAGATTCACCATTTTGGTAGAATAATTTAATAATTTTAACGCGTTGTTCAGTCGTAAAACGTTCCATCTTGTAAAATGGCAAACCTTCAACTAAACCAATACCAGTTTGGAATACACTGACATTTGACAGATGTCAACCTTGACTTAACAAGTAGTCCACGCTATGAATGAAAAATAGGAAGGAAAAATCGTTTACGAGTAATTCGCTTTTTGCCGAGAGAAATCTCTCATCATCTTCAAAAAGAACGACGAAGTACCTAATTTAACCCTCGACTTCCTACTAATTATCCCTCGAATATTAAGAGAACCCTTGTCGTCACCGCATCATCACCATCAACCATTTCACCTGAGAAAATTAGTAGGTCATCGAGACAAAAGCAACGCGCTCTCAAAAGCGTGTAGACAAAGAACCGATTACATCAAAGTAACTGCCTGCGGTTGGTAAAAGACACCGCGCCATAATGATATGTCATTGCATATTGACGACAAGGAACAACAAGGCTTTCTTGCAACGTGACAGAAGCGTCATATTTCACGCCTTTCATGTAAACCACAAAAAAAATCCTGCCTTTTGCTTTTATAGGTGGAAATACTTAAATTGAGTGCTCCTACGGCAGAAGAGAATAGAGTCAAGAGATTTTTTTTCCAAAGTGCATTCATTTCGTGCACTTATATTTCATGTGAAAATTTATCCGCCAAAGGAGTCACATTTTCATTAAAGGACGACAGTATTTGAATGGGGAATGACGGAACAATGATTATAGCAGTGCTCAAAATTTCAAACAAAAACATGTAAAATGAAGCCGGAATGGAAAGGATTTCGCCCGCAATACGAGGGTTTTGTAGTGTCCGATGCCAATAGAAGATGAACTTTCCTACTCCTGGCGATTTAAGGCATTTATGTTAATAAAATTGCAAATTATTCTAGATCTCAGCAGAGTTTCTATTGTTCAGTTGGAGATCTCGATGTTGTTGAATGCATCCTCCACGTGGAGGAAAGCGAATAATGTATATTGTTTACACCGAATGCTCTGCTCGATGATATGCACCAACCACCTCGTGGAGAGCCGTTTCTGTGGATCCACTCTTGAGGTAGGCGTCCTAGAACTTCTAGAGCGGAGAGCCTTCCAGGATTTGTTGGATATGGAAGTCTTTGATACGCTCTAGAGTTTCTTCCCAGCCTTCGATGTCATCACGACTTGAACCGAACGCAACGACTGGGGGACTTGGTTAAGTAGGAGACAGCTTCTGAAGAACACCAGCAGCATGGGAACTACTAAATTTTGCAATTCTTGCAACATGCCATCTGGCCCGGGTGATTTGTAGGGGAAGAAGATGTTGATTGTCTAGGATATTCTTTCCTCTGTGATGTCGGATTGCACAAATTCATTCTGTTCGAACTCCACGTCACCCGATTCCGAACTTTCTGTGCAGGCTTTTTTTTTGCATCCAGGAAAGTGTGTGTTCAAAAGGATCACCAAAGTTTTGACAGTGGATTCCGTCCAAGTGTCAGCCGTTTTTTTTCACTGAGGATGAATTGGAGTGCTCTTTAGACCTGGAGGTCACAGTATACTTGTGGATCTTTGCACCTACGGCCTCATAGACATAAAAATTGCCTTCTTCTTATTTCTCTGGCTGATATGCAGAAAATGAATGTTCTTAATACTGACCATTACCCTAAATCCAGCCAGGAAGCATCTTTTACGGATACCATCACACTTTAAATAACAACGGACAAAGCCTATCGCCTCTTCCAGAAATGACTAAGCATTTCTGTCACTAACTCTTCCGGAACTAGGGCGAATTCTCCCCTCTTACTTTAGTGCAAATTCTGTCATATCTGCGATAACGACAACATAGGCGACATTTACGTTTACCCAAAGTACGTATAATATCCATGAAACAAGCTCACGTACAAGCACATAAAATGTCCTGCTTCCGTACGAACAAAAGTACTTGTAGTAAATTCCATTTTTGCTTGGCACAACAACAATTAAATAAAACGTTTCCACCGTTTTGACAAGTACGAAATTGCATCGCCTAACATCGAAGTAGGTCACTTTCTATTTGTTCACCTACGGGGAAATGGCGATAAGACACAGGGAATAGAATACAGAAACACAAAGAGAAACAGCAGGAATAAAAATTCTGAAAGCCTTAAAAGCAATCTCTCAGGAAGTCATAAATGTAAAGTTTTCACTGTAGTTGATTTTTTTTCCGCTTGCAATTTTTCACCAGTTGCATACATTTTCCTTCTTTTTTCAAGTGGACTCCAAGCATCAACGCATACTATATGCTGTGCCATGTACTGACGAGGTAGGTCGTCAGTTTCCAGATTTGATGAGTACTAGGGTACAGTATACACTCTAAGCCTACGAAGCTGTTTGCCTATATCCTGTCACTATGTCGTCATAATAGATTCATACAAGTACAGGTAGCAGTTTCAAGTGAGAGTATCAGCAAGTACCTACATCCTGTGGCTTGAGCTAGAAGGTAAAGCTTTTAGTCTGAAGAGGTTACTAACCCCTCCCGCTCGGGTTCAATTCATTAATTTTTTTCTCAGGAAATGATGTGTAAATATTTGTATGTGTGTAACAAACAATAATTTCTTACCTGCTTAATATGAATTATGTTAGTTTTGTAACTTTGATATTGTCTTAGGATGTTGATTTAGGCAAGATACTTGAATATTGTGTTACCGTGACGGTAGCGAATCGGCAAAAGTGCGTTAAAATATTACACTGAGACTGAATACACAGCCTCCAACATCCAACGTCTCTTATTCCGGGCAAAAAGTAAATTCAGAATACAAGTCAGGTACTATCTGAATTTTTTTAGAAATCGGTAGATAAGAAGATATAGACTTGATGAGAATGACCCGGAGAATGAGATATTTCTAGGTCAAGACCATCAGAACGGTGAAGGTTAAAGTAAATAATTTTGCGATATTTGAACTTTTTTACATATTAGAAAAATATGTAAAATATTACAACACACAAACGTTGAATTATTCGTTCTTCAATTTAGTTTTTATGTCAATAAGTCCAAAATGTTGCATTTCTGTACAAAATA
This sequence comes from Chloromyia formosa, assembly GCA_964017055.1. Lineage (NCBI taxonomy): Eukaryota > Metazoa > Arthropoda > Insecta > Diptera > Stratiomyidae > Chloromyia > Chloromyia formosa. Next base: position 23,499,590 of record OZ024818.1, read on the forward strand.
CCATAAAATCATGTCGTAGCTCGATTCCTTATAATTAAAAAAAATTATCCGACTGGATAAACCAGAGTTGATTTATCTCAAAGAGAATAGTTTATGACATTTTATATCGTAACAACTATTTCATGATATCGTCGTCGATACTAGTGACAGCAGTGTTTGTTAGATCATTTACCACTAACTTTCTAAGGAAAGAAACAGATAACATTCGGTTACTCGGAGAAAAAAAAATTCTTTAGTGGGCAATTCAAATAGTTGAGCCATTACAACACAGGTGAAATTTTTTTTTTTTTAATGTACAAGCACCCAGAAGGGAGGGAGGGGGGCAATAGGCCCTATGGACGCAAATGAAAGACGAATGTGACTCTGATGATATCATCGGAGTTTTTCATGGTTTCGAGAAAACATCTGACAATGGAACAGTCCGTGCTCCAACCATACAGCTTTAACTGATGTAGGTATTGTTATACTATATTAATTGCATTAACACCCTTGTTGACACAGATACCTGCAGAAAATATCACCGCATAATATTTGCAATAGCCCAAAGAAGCTACGTACAAAATTTGTTGGAATTCTGACCGCAGGAAAGGAGACGCAATCTTTAGAAAGACTTAGATGAATAACTCTGGCATAAACAAATTATAATATAGCGTTAGTCCAGTCAATAATCGAAATTGCGGTTCCCGATTTGTACTCAGGGTGACACAAGGATATAATAAATTTGGACATATTAAATTTGGTTAATATCAGAAGACGGTAAGTGCCCGGCTAAATGAACAAACATCAAGCCTTGTTCCATGTTCGCCGATAGGCAAATGTCCTGCAATGACCGCCGTGAGCCAGGCAACGTCTCTACGTGATTTGGTCAAAAGCTCAGATGTTTCTCTCCTGTTATAGGAGAGCCATATTTTCCTTGATACGGCGCAGGTGGATAGACTCCGTCATTTGGAATCCACCATATTGAGGTAGTGAGAGGAGATCTTGCACTTAACAGTAGCCAGCGGGATGCAAGCAGAATCCACATGAAAGCTCTCTAGGATGGCACCCCTCCCCGCCACCTCGTCAGCCTTTTCGTCGCCTTTAATGTCCCTGTGACCAGGAACACAGAGCAGGGTTCAATATCACCGTCTGCCAAGTCAAGTTAACTTTTCCATAAACCGCTCGACCACTTGTAGGAAGTACGTACCGAGTTCAGTTCCTTGATAACGGCTTGGCTGCCTGAGCAAATGGCGATTTTGAGGTTATCTGGTATATCTCTGAGAGTATGACTGGCCTTCATAATTGCGAGCGTTTCCGCGTGAAAATGCTGGCATTCTCCGGGAGGCGAGAACTCTCCGAGATATTCAGTGCGTCAGAAAAGATCCCTGCACGGACGTGACGCCGCAATCCATTTTTGATCCGTGCGTTGGTGAAAATTGCAATGACAAAGTCCTTCATCACCTCGCCACCCCTCCATTTAGCCCTGGTGGGGATTTTGGCATAGAAGCTTCTCTGTTACCTTAGCCACTTCTCATGGCAACTGACTAAGAATGTCTTTATGGCCGTGCGGCTTGGCAGTCCAGCCTCCCGACTCTCTGAGCCTGATTGCACTGCCCGCCGCCAGCTGTTTGATATGAAAGTCGATAGGTGGAAGATGCAGGATCACGTTTTGCGCTTCGCTCGGCACCTGTATTGCCAAGTTATGCCGTTCTTTGCAAGACAAGCTTGGTTACGTTGTATCCTTTAGCAAGTGGTAGTCACCAGATTAACGACCCATATGAAAGGATTGGACAGAGAGATTGCTGAGGCCTCAAACATATCGTATGAAAAAATCTCGCAAATATTCACTACAAATTTGGGTGTGATACAGTCCTTCGAAAATGGGAAAGAAATGTTATTGCAAGTCGAGCGCGTCACATCACATCATATCAATGGTAAATCAAAAAGTTCGAATTTCCAAATTTCAAAAGTACTTCTTCGTATGAAGTAACAGTAGCAAAAGATCTCTTTGTCACCCATGATAAAATTTCCAGTATATAATACTCGCGAATTCAACTACTGCTAACATATTTTGTAAATATTAAAATAGCAATCTACTCCTCTGCTCGCATCCTGAAAACAGGAAGGACAAATTGAATAACTAAATTATGTAACAACGAACAAGCTGTATTTTCGCTATCATATCCTAAACATCTAAAACTCCCACTATGATACTATGACTGTGCTCAAATTGAATTTATTGAACACAACAAACCTCAGATTTAACTAAATTACTGAAACACAAATTGTTTATTTCGGCTAAATGCAATTTAGGGCAATGAAAGCGCTAATTTTGCATAGAATACATATGCATGTTGTTCTTGCTTATTCGAAGGGAAAATCAACGGTGACAACCCTGTAAAATCTTGTGGGGACAGTTAAAAAATCCCCTAATGATAAGGAAATAGCACTATGTGCTTTCCTTGACATTGAGGAAGCTTTTGATAGCTTCGACTAGGACTCTATATTTCGAGCATTGGAGCTTAGGGGTATTCCCTTTTCTACTATTACTAGGATAGAGGCTATGTTACGTGGCAGAGAGAAATCTTCTCATTTTTGGGCAGCAGTACCTTAAGCGTCAAAGCTTTTAAAAGTTGTCCACAAGGAGGAGTCCTCTCACCGCTACTATGATCTCTGGTTGTATACGAACTGCTTTCTATGCTACATGAGGGTCGTTATATGCAATCAGATACGCAGATGACATTACTATTGTCGTCAAGGGCAAATTCGAATCGACCATCGCCGAGGTGGTGGGAATTGCCCTTGACGTGGTCCTGCACTGGTGTGCCGAAGTGAGTGTAAATGTAAACCCAAAACCGTCATAGTGCCATTTACTTATAAAAGAAACCTGAGCTCTGGGTCAGTTTCACTAGGCAAGATGGTCCTAGAATATTCCACGGAGGTTAAATTCCTCGGTGTCACACGGGATTGGCGTTTAAACTGGAATAGTGACATTGATAATGTAATTAACAAAGCCACACGTATAATGTCGGCTTTTAAAAATTTCTTTGTAATCTGACACCAAAGATAGTTGAGCGACTGTATTGAATATTCATGCAGACCAGGATCACTTAGGCTGCGTTGATATAGTGGCCCAAGGTACAACAGAGCTCAACCACACTGAAATGTAACAAGTTACAACGCCTTGCTTGTCTCAGGACAACTGACGTGATGATGGTGGGGATGAAACATCCGGCCCCGCCGACTCTTGGTTTCGAGTTGCCTCCATAACCTGAAGCCGTCTTTTTGACCTGGTTTTCCCCGGTATTGCACTCCTTCGCATAATAAAGTGGTACTGATCTGAAACCCGCTGCACCGACACTTACGCATATTGCGGAAATCGCTCTACAAACCTCTAGTGAAGCAAAGGACATTATGATGTTGGTGCTTGCGAGAGTTCAGGCTCATTTTCTCTCTCCATTTTATTCGTTGCCTACGTGAACGCAGCTGTGGTCGCCTGAGTTCCAGGCGAAACATTAGCTACGGGTGAAGGAGGGTTGCTTGATGTTGTCGGAGTGGTCTCCGTCCTGCCGGTTCGTGCAGATGCACTCGCGGTAGTCGATCTCCTTCGTGTTGGTGGGCACACGCCCGTACACTCAGTTGCCGCTGGCGACTGCCCCTCTCGTATATAGGGGAAGCCCTCGCCGAAGGTCGCGGCTCCCTCCGACACTTGGGCAGATACCCCTTCCTTCTTTTTCTGGACATATTTCTGGACTCCATTTTTTTTGGGGGGGGGGGGGTACCATTTTATATCCATGGCAGGTGTGAGTAGAGCCGCTTCTCACCTGAAATGAAGGTGAACGTCTGCTTCATGCTGTCTGGTTGCGAGATTAGGATGAAGGATTTTTGTTGTCGTTTGGTCCGCGGGTGGTATTTAGGTATTTCAAACCTGATTACTATTATCCGCTTTCAGACCAAAAGAACGGCTCAGTGCCGAGCGAACTTAAACAGCCACCATACAGATAATTCGCCGCCGTGGTTGCGAATTCCGGATTCAGTATACATTTACATAGATGGAAGTGAAATAACCAACCAATTTGCTTTTAACTCGGATCCGACGAGATCCCATACGAGACCAGGATTAAAACCGGTCTGTCGTTTTATTTGAAAATGGTCTGAGTTACGATGAATCGAAAGCGGCTATTATCTAAAAGTTCAGCGGGCGTGCTTTGCATCCACCTCTTGCGCTCATGGATGCTTCATCATCACTCGAATCTATTTTTGATACTGGTGATGCACTTATCGGAAATTAGTAGTATGACTATAGTGCTCTGCTCATAGCATAGCACCTGTCCTCTCTTCAATTCAGAGTCATGCCTATTGATTAACTGAAAGGTCGCACAACATAAACCCAATTAACCAAAATGAGAGGCTTTCGAGTGCATTTTAATTGAATCTTTCGAAACCATCCATTCCACTTGACAAAGCCACCATTGTCATTGGATCCTACCCATGCATCCATCATTCGATAACTCGTCTGAAAGTGTTTCAATGCCTCAAAAATAGATTTTGTCCTTCGACTAGGCACGACATTATAAAGACAAAATGAAATTCAAACGTGCGCCTGGTTATATATCACTCTTCTCCGTAAGATTGTTTTATAAGTTTTCTGTAGGCAGATATATTGATGTGATAGTACAGATGTTACATCTCTTGTGAATGACCTACAAAACGTGTGCGATGAAACCATGTCACCGAGCGCTGTATAAAATGATATCTAGGACATTTAATGTATTCATTACAGAACATAACGACACTCACTCCCCATCCTCAGACTCATCCTGGCAGAAAGAAATCCGGCGGTTTCGTGATGACTCCCAACCAGCCTATTCAATGCTCGTCAATCTGTCTATGTCTAGCTACACCTACGTACGTATATGTTACACACCTGCTTCCACTCCATCAATGCTTTTCGGGGTTGAGTGCTGGTGAATTCCATTTTCAGTTTATGAATTACATGTAAATGACAGAAATAGGAAAACAACACTTGATCCAGGACTAGGACTTCTTCTAGGACAATGAAGAAAAAATGTTGAGAATACATTAGAGGGACTCCATCCAGCGGTGTAAGGATAACTCGTCATCGAAGAACAAGTGCTGAATGATGAAATGATATGAAGAATGACGTGGGAGAGAGAGGAAAAAAAGTGAAAAAGAGTAGAAAGCTAGTACGGGAAAAAAGGCTTGTGCACATAAAAAAAACAACACACTTTTCTATGTCACGAGGTTGACTACCTGTCAAGAAGAAAACAAGGATGTAAAAGCGCTCAGCCGCCTGCCTCCGCCTCACGTCATTTGTGAAGGCTCTTTCAAACACTCCCATAGGCATTTTATGTGCATTTTTCTATTGAGATACTTATATTCAGTTTAAAGCACTCTTGCATCGATATTTATGTTTGACTGTGTCATACACACAGATCATACATCCATCGAAAGTAGAAATTGGTTGCACATAGAACTCTGAATTTTTAGGGAAGACAAGCCACGAACCAATATATGGACCTGGGGGTTTTGCTCGTGGCAGTATTGCTTGCCGCTTTTACTCGTTCGCCGCCTTAGGTGATGTCAGTATTACTTGACGATGTTACTCGTCGACATTAATTTGACAATTTCATATGGAATATCATTTCTTCGAAGAATTTTGCGATTTATCAAGTCTAATCCAATATCCAATCAAGAAAATGGCTATCTCTTACTTCTGAATCATTTTCGTTCATGGGCCACTTAGAATGCACGATTTTGAAATGAAAACCCCCTTTCCGGGCTAAGAATTGAAGAAAGAAACACAAAATCAAGGTTGCGCCCAACGTGGGGTATATAAGAAAAAATGTATCTCTTAGTGTCACCATACACTGTCGAACTCGAACATGAACCTAGTACAAGTAGACCGGTTTTCTTCACACCTATATGAAGTGTGCGTGTGTGTCAGAGGACATTTCCACGAGGTGTGTGTCAGAGGACATTTGTACCAGGTTCTAGATCGAGATCGACAGTGTATGGCGACACTTAGACATGATGTAACTTGCAAAGCTATAAAATATATCGCTTAGGTTCTTAATTCGTTTGGATGTAGTTCTACATAAATAAGAGGAGCTCTGTCCTGACATTTTATCTAAGGACGCGGTAGCGTCCCGCCCGCCAAAGAAAAACGAAAAAATCGAAAAGAAAAGAAATCGATAAAAAATGACTAGAGACTATGTTTACGCGACACAGCAAGTACGCGTTTTCGGACCTCTGTAACTCCGTGCATTTTAAACTACTTGTATATATGTTCATATAATAACAACTTCATGTACGTACACAAAACACTTCTATCAATACACCCTAGAACCTAGAGGATACACATTTCCTCAAAACTACATTAAAACTTTAACATAACCCTCTTTGAATTTTTCACGGATAAAATTAGCATATCGGTATTGGCCTAGTTTCATGTCAAACCCTTTTCGAAAAATGATCCGACATAATACTACTTTGCCTTAACCCCTAGCGGGGCATAGCGCGTCAACTACTCCTGCGCGCCATCGTACTCTGTTCTGGGCAATGGGGCGCAACTCCCCAAAAGACTTACCCAGTGCCTGACACTCCTTTGCCACAGATCGACGCCATGTGATTCGAGGACCCCCTCTTGGTCGGCCTTGGTTGGAAATGGGGTTCCATTTCATGGCATGCATAGCAATGCAGTTATCACTCTTCCGCAATGTGTGACCTATCCACTGCCATTTTCGCCTGCGTATCAATTCGTCGATTGGCATCTGACCCGTACGCCGACTTAGCTCTTCATTTGATATTGTTTCGGGCCAGAAAATTCTTAAAATTCGACGAAGACATGAGTTGACGAAAACTTGCAGCTTTCTGGTAACTCCTACGGAAACTTTCCATGTACTACTCCCATACAAAAGCACTGATAGTACCAGGGAGCGAAACAGGCCCAGCTTGGTCTTAATGCTGAGATAACTGCCCTGCCAGATTTTGGACAGCATGCCGTATGCGCGTTTAGCCTGGTTGATACGACGAGCGATGTCCTGCTCCGTACCACCATTTTCGGCAATAATGCTACCCAGGTAGACGAAGTTGTCCACCTTCTCCACAGGCTGCCCATTAATATTGATGGCAATAGGTGTCGGATTTCTTTTTCGCAACGGCGGGCTAAGAACCTTGGTCTTGTTGGTATTAATCTTTAGCCCAACCTTGCTTGCCTCCCTCTCGAGATCTAACGCCATTGCGGACAGATCCATGATTTTGTGGGAGAGTAGGCATATATCGTCAGCGTAGTCAAGATGTTGTAGATAAGATGTCAAAGTCCATTGAATTCCTCTGTCGAGTCCGGATAGGGCTGCATGCAACACATCGCCGATCACAATGAGGAATAGGATCGGTGAGAGGATGCACCCCTGCCGAACTCCACTGCGAATCTCAAAGTCCCCCGACACCTTACCTTTATGCAGAACGCGACATTTCGCGCCGTCATAGGTTGCCTTAATAATAGCCACAAGCTTCTCAGGGATGCCTCTCCTGCGCAACGCCGCCCATATAGAATCCCGGTTCACACTATCGAAAGCCTTTTCGAAATCGATGAAAAGCAAGTGAAGCGGAGAATCGTATTCAGCGCATTGCTCGATGATGATTCGCAAGGTGTTAATGTGATCGACACAGGAGAATCCGGATCGAAAGCCAGCCTGCTCTTCATCAATTGTGCTTTCTAAGTGGGCCTTTAGTCTTTCCAGGACGATTTTAGCTATTATCTTGGCAACGGCAGGAAGCACACATATGCCTCTCCAATTATTACCGTCTGTGAGGCTACCCTTCTTTGGAAGTTTGATGATCAAACCTTCCTTCCACTCAGTGGGAAAGGTCTCTGTATTCCACGCTTTATCAACAAGTGGGTGCAGCAAATCGGCAGTTACGCTTGGCGCTGCTTGATAAAGTTCGGCAGGGATGCCGTCAAGTCCGGCGGCCTTTCCTCGTTTTAGTGCAATAATTGCAGTGACTATTTCCTCTTTAGTCGGGGCAGTGGACCGTATACGCACATTTTGATGGTCAGCTAAATTATCTATATGAGGGGGAACTTCACCAGAGGTTACACGGTTCAAGACCGCGGCGAAGTGTTCTTTCCACCGCCTCATTTGATCTTCTTCCAAGATAAGTAGCTTTCCATCACTATCTTTCACCGGATGTTGGCAGGAGTTACGACCACCTGTAAACTCCTTGATGACACCGTATACGGCATTTAAGTTGTTACTTCTTGCGGCTTCTTCTGCTGACGCTAAAAGAGAATTGGCATAAACTCTTTTATCGCGTCGCACACTACGCTGAACTTCTCGAGCTTTCTGACGGTAAAGGAGTTCGATGCTGCTTCGATTGTCGTCTGATGCTGCAGCCAAACGAACTTTCAGCTCCTTTCTTTTCTTTTTTTTTCTTTTCAACAATCCGAACATAATGCATCAAATAGATTGAAATTTTTTTTATTAAAATTCCCTTATCCACGGATTCCTTATCAGCGTGAATATGTATGTATGTCTGGAAGACGAAAAATTGAAATATACTCGTATACCATAATACGACTCGAATATTTGAAGGGTTAGGTGGTGAGCAAAGGATCGCCGACGGTCCACGTATCCTCCTCACAACTCATACAGTGGAGCGGCGCGTGGCGTAAGAAATCCAATAAATGAGCCGTAACTTGGCTATTTCTGGAATTCCATGAATATAATAATAATGAAGTCGGAGAGTAGAGGGTTTCGCCCGCAATACAGGGGTTTTGTAGTGTCCGATGCTAATAGGAGATGAACTGCCCTTCTTCTGGAGATGCTTAAGCATTTATGTTAAGACAGAATTGCAAATAGCAAGCTTGCATTTCAAAAAAAGAAAGTGTACATATGAATAAACTTAGTTAAAATCACTACCCCAAACCAATCTCTGCCCTTTCACAAATACTTAGTCTAATAACTGCATGCAAGCCGGATTAGTTCGAATCCAACTTTAATCGATACTATGAGTAAGAGTCAATTTTTACTACAAAACCCTAAAAATGAACTTCTACGCAGAGGAGTCGATTACGAAAAAAGCAAGCCTAAAAAGTAGTCTATTGAAAATGTAGGAAATTCAGAAATAAATCACCAATAGTTACCGTAAAATCCACCCCCAATTGAGGTGATTCCCATATGAACAATTGGAGATAATACTTAATAGTTAAACGCGATGGACTACCAGTAGTATCATTGTATATAAGTACTGTAGCGAGGAAGTATTGCCACTTTGAGATCTGATAAGCGTAATCGTATGTATTCTGAATTTATGCATTTATTTTATTTTTTCGCAAATCGAATAATGGTTCCCCGAACAAGTTACAGCCAGATCCTTCAATTATTTGAAGGATTTGTATTGCCGTTTATAACATTTTGAAAAGCTGACAAGACGGACATGTTTTTCTAATGGTTTGTACGCTTTGTGTCATACGTATAGATTGTTTGAGTAATACAACATTTTAAATCAAGTAAAAAGAAATTGAATTTTTTTTAACTAAAAATTTCGAGATGTGAAGTATTTTTGAAATCTTGAATGATTGAGAAATATCTATCATAGTGTTTCAACCCATTAACTTAGTAGTTTTCTTTAATTCTTGTTTTAAATGGCTAAATCCGTGGTTTAAAAAAAAAACACCTAAAAATTCAAATATCTCAGTAACCACTGAAAATCGGTAGAACATTTGTGGCTTTATTTTGTTGCATTTTGGCTATATTAATGGGTTTTTACTCATTTTTCAGTAATACTTTCTCTAACATAAGGTGGTTCATTTTGACTGTGACTATTAACCAACATCTACAGCAAATGCTGAGCAAAAGATACGGAATCTATTGAGCTATATGTTGCTCATTACATTCTATACCTACCGGACCACAGCTACAGCATCTGCTGACTAACAGATACAGTATTTATTCACCAACAGATACACTATCTATTGATCAGCAGATACAGCATTTATTCGCCAACAGATACAATATCTATTGAGCAACAGATACAGTATCTACAAAGAACTGATACAGTATTCATTGAGTAACAGATAGGGTACTTATTCAGCAACCGATATAGTATCTATTGACCAACATACACAGCATCTACTCAGCAACAGATACAGATCTATAGACCAATAGATATATTAAGCAACAGGTACAATATCTGTTGAGCAACAGATACCTGTCCTTTTTCCTCACTAAATGACTCGTCTAGTGCATTCGCCTCAACAAACCGTGTCAAATGATACCCATCTTGCCCAAATATCACTTTAATGCCAAAAAGGTCCTTTTATCCTGACGCACACCTGCAGAAGGACCAAAATATCACTGTGTGTTGCTGCCATCCTTCCGAGATCAGGGTCACTCATGGAATCTACGTACCGAATTTGGTTAAGATCATACCACCGGAAGTGCTCGGACTAACGCACAGCATGGATCATTGCATATGTCCGTCTATCATATGAATATATGGGACGGGCCAAAAATCAGTTCCTCTGGCTTCACTGCGCCAGGTGTTTTTTTTTTTGTGCCGCTATTATTATACCCTTCACGGATGTGATAGGGTATATTAACTTTGTCATGAAGTTTGCAACGCACAAAAGGAAGCATCTCCGACCATATAAACTATATATATTCTTGGTCAGTATGATGAGACGAGTCGATTAAGCTTTGTCCGTCTGGTTCTATGCAAACTAGTTCCTCAGCTTTAAAGCTATCGAGCTAAAATTTTATACAAAGGCTTGTTTTTATTGCACGTTGTATATGTATTGGAACCAATGGAATCGGACCACTACGTCATATATGTAGCTGCCATAGGAACGACCGGTCCAAAAATTAGTCTTTGTGAGAAATATTTTTAACTCTAAAGGTACATGTCTTTTTCAGATTCCACACTAGTCAATACTATCTTTAGTCAAATCATATTCCCGAATTTAGTTGAAATTGGCCTACTGTATCATATAGCTGTCATAGGAACGACCGTTCCAAATCAAGCTTTTGTTGTTAGAAAAACTTTCTTATTTCTGAAGGTATCTTTACCAAATAATATAAAATTATTGAATCGTATTGACTGCCAAACTAGGCTCCTAAATTTGGTTGAAATCGGCCCACTATTTCATATACCTCTCATAGGAACAGTGAAATCGGAACAGATTTTACTACTAATTTCAAAGTGGCAAATGCACCATAAGTCACAATAACGCTTCGCGTGAATGGTTTCGTACCTTCGGCAGATTGTAGATTGGCTGTAGAGACTCCTTTTTCCCTGGGAACCTCTTTTGGTTTGGCCGTTTTAGGGAGTTTTGACGTGTAGGTGTCTCCATTAGTTTTCTTTGTAGTTTTTTTTTGCGGAACCTCCTTAATAGACTAGAGTTCTTATATTTGGGTTTCACGGGGTAAATCTGCGACATCTTTATTGTATTTGATGGAGGAGGCCAAAAACGGCCATTAAACTCACTGCGCAACTCCCAGTAGCTGAACTGGTCTGGGAGCGCACATCGCTGGCAGTGCTTTGGAGAGGGTTATGCTAACTTTTTATTTACTCCGGCCTCCATGGCCAACACCAACTTTCGTCCTCCGAATACCGTTATTTGGTAGTTTTCCTTGGCCGTCCAGAGCCTTTCTTCCGCTCGGCGGTAACCCTTTCCCGAAACTTCTTCAAAATGCCAAGCCACAGTATGCTGAGAAATATTCAGTCTTTTACCTATTTCGCGAGTGGTTAGGTTTTCATTCGCCTAAACCAAAACATTGTTTTTCCTTTCCGCACTAACTTTTCCCATTTTTTCACACAAATTGAGTTTTCTTGCTCAGTATGCTATTTTCCCCAGCTGAATGAATTTCATTTGTAAATTTTACACTATTTATAGGTAGTATACACATCATTTGCTATTACCAGAGCCAATAAAACATTGCCAATTTAATTACTTCCAAGAATTTTAGCGAAAAAGGCAATAAAATGGTTTGAGCTGAGCAACTTTTTTTCCAGCACTGAACATCTAAATTAAGAATTGAATTGTACTCGTATGTATAATAAATCCAGACATTTTCGGTGTCTCCCGCCTAGCCCTCAGGGATGTTTGTTGAAAAAACGTGCATACCTAATTAAATTTTCAAAAAAAAAAAAGGAATCTATTTCAATTCACCCATCAAGCACAAGTAGCGTCGAGCTTGCTTAACTCTAACCTAAAAAAAAAATCACCGGTCCTCGTTCAACCCAAACAGTATCCCATCGCAACTAACACATGCAATCATCCCCTTTTTTAGGGGTTTCTTTAATATTAAATTATCGATAATAGACTTTCTCGCCATGCCGCCGATTCCTTCTCAATATTCGCATCTCTATGCTATGTACAATACATACTCGTATAAAGCTACAGATAATTGTGCAAAGATGCAACATTTTTGGGGGATGAATACGAGTACATTTTTTGGGGGAAACATGACGCATGCGTTTCGCTGTCATTACTGTACGGCCTCATAATGCACCCCAAATCTTGCCAGATTCCTTCAGGTTTTCTTCAGTTTCGGTAATCAGCTGGGTGATGGAAATGAATGTGCCATCGAGCTGAAGATGAAAGTTAATCTCATTATCGAAAATGCTGTAAAATATGTCCTTCGGTCAGACCGGCTGGACTTTTTTTCGTTAAGAGGGTGATTTATAGCGGAGTAATTAAAAGGCATAAGAAGCTGAAGATATATTTATGTAAGGTGTAAGGCCGAGTTGGGGAATAAATTACGAATGTTGTCAGACTGTAATAGATGAGTTTTCCAATTCATTAGACTGATTATATATGGTATTAAAATTGAGAGATTTTAGAACGTCCCAAACCTATCCCATTGAAATTACCAGCCAGAGCTGGCAATGAACCGATAAAGCCTGAGCCTGAGCTCATGTCCCTTAGCGCTTTCAAATTAAGGAAGAAAGAGTCCCCCAGAAAGAACCGCCTCCTCGCAGCCAAGGCAGGGCAGGTGCATAGAAAATGGAGGGTACTCTCCTCCTCGTCAGTATCCTCGCAGACAGACGTCATTGTAGAATAAGCGAAGTCTTCTTACGTGCTCCCCAATGTGACAGTGCCCAGTGATAATATTGACCACCACGCCATTGTGCTTCCTGTTCAATGATAATATTGCAGCAGAACGGCCGAGGTTCGCTGTGGGCCATAACCATGGTTTGACACCCACCGTCCTCAGTCCATCTAGCGCTCGCTTTATTTTTAGCGTTAGAGTTGATAATTGGCTTGCAGATTGCGAAAGGCACTCCGATGTCCCAACCACCATCCTCAATTGCCCCAGTCGTCCCAGCGCGAGCAGGCTCATCAGCCACACAATTATGTACCAGCATAATCACTGTGACTTGGAATCCAGCAGAATGTGATTTCAAAGTAACGCCCCATCTCATCAAGAAGCAATCGACAGTTGTTAATCAATTGTTATCAATTGTGACATTATACCCCAGCTAGGCGAGAGCTTCTTAAATCGCCAAAAATTTCTGCCTGCAGCACGCTGCAATGATCGTGTATGCGGAAAGATAAACTAACCTTCAACGTCTCCGAAAAAATATCAAGTCCAGCACCCGTTTTGGATCTGTCAGTTTATAAAACTATGGAGTCTTGGTGAGTAATTGCCCTAGTTTCCCACTTTTCCCTTGAGGGAATCTGGCTTACAAAATGTTTACCAAACATGTACTTAGAAGAGATATAATCCGTATATGCAGGGAGGTCAAGATTATTCAAAATCGCAGAGTGGCTGGAGCCGATTTCGCGAGGTCGCAATGCTATTTTATAATCGCTGCTTGCTGTTCAGCAAAAATATCGAGCGGTAAAAGATTTAGAAGCACATCCAGGCCAACTGATGGAGTGGATCTGATAGCCCCAGTTGCAGCAATCGTTGCACTTTCTCCAGTGGAGTCCTGTGGGTACCCATTCTACTCAACTGATGTGTACAGTCACAAAACCACCTTCGGTTGTAGTCCCTAGTTCCGACCTATCACCTTCCTGCAGGTGTAGAGTACCACATTGGCTTTGTCTACACGTTCCTGGATATTTGGATTCCATCCCAGCTTCCTGTCTAGGATGAGACCAAGGAACTTAGCTTTGCCCAGAAATCCCAGTTGGATACCCTCCGCCTCCAGTACCGGAGGCTCGATACCCGTGGGTAGATTGTGTCTCCTTGTAAAGAGTACGGATACAAGTTCCGTTTTGTCAGGATTGACCCTGACACCACTCTGACTAGCCCAACTGACCAGAGTCGATATAGCATTCTGCAGCACCTCACTAAGAACGCTCGGAACAGCATGCTTAAAAAAATATTGAATGGACGATTCGTCGACGGAGCGAGACTGCGAGGAAGACCGAGAGCTCGCTAGAAAGATTCAGTAGATGATGACGCCAAACAACTACTGGGGGCGGAACAAACATGGATTTTTACTACCCCACCTCCATATACAACAATATCAAAAATTCAGAACTACCGCATCTTTTGCACACTATCCACCCTTATGTGGTCTTTATTTCTTGGGCTAGGTTAAGGCAAGATTGAAGTAAATTTGCTTCATCTACATACCATGTTTTTTCCTTGAATGATTATTATTTGAAATTTCCAAATCCAATGTATCCTAGAAATATACCGTTGAAAAGCCAACGCATTGGGGCAAGTTTTCTCAAACTTGCAGATTCGTCAGTTCAAAGTACCGTTGTAAAATATTCATTTGAATTTTCGATGAAAGCCGACTTTGAAATTTCTTTAAAGTTGGAACAGTTACGTCTTTGAAGTAACGGTGAATTTTGCGACCGGGAAAAAGGCGTTCTATTGTATATTAAATTTTATGTACTCGTAGTTTCAGAAAGTAAGATCAAAGACAGTGGTCAATTTTGATTTTGTTGAGCAAGTCAAGCTATTTGACACAATTTCCAGAAAAAACTCTAAGTCTGTAACGGTTAAAGACAGAGTGTCCATTTCGGTGTCAGTTTTCCACAAATGAACGGTACATTATAGCATTAAGGTAAGCGGGACATCCTGTATAGTTTCGGTTCCTATATTTAAGTGGAATCAAGCTGTTGAGATTCTTCTAAAAACGATTTCGAATGATTCTTCATACGTATATTGAAGCATCTTGTCTTCGCCAACTCCGGAAAAAAACGTCAAGTTATAATCAAAAATATTTGCCTTTCTGTTTTAACAAATTCATATCCGCTCGCTCACTACCCTATACAACAATGCATCCTGATTATTAAAGTAACGAACTTCTTTGAAAATCACCCTGTCAGCGCAAGAATGGGGAACTTCACCGCCCTGCATCCTTCGCTCTCGGCCTACCAAAGTGGACCCCATCATACATATTTTCATTCTGTTATCGCGAGAAATCCGATTTCGCTGAACTCTCGCAGCAACTCCTTGTGAACATTATCATCAACCCGTCTCTCAAGTTGGACGAACCAAAACAAAATTTCCCGAAATCCGTCACCCTTCTGCACTCGACGACCTTTCGCCCGCTGCCACCCACTGACGCGGATTTGCGCGCTTCGTCATAAACAACCCCAGCTCGAAGTAATCATCGCTGGTGAACGTGGCAGCAGCAGCAGCAGCGTGCTGAAACGTAACGTAACCGACTGCTCTCCGCACAAGTTTTCCACAGCTTCCCCCGTTTTCGAGGAGCAGGGCACATATGATTTTGCGTGCGTTCCTGCTCCCAAAATCAGATGGGCTGAAGAGGCATCGAGCAAAGTAGTCCAGCACAGTGCCAGTATATGTGCGCAAACAGACGGGATCAGATCCTTTTTACGTACACGTAGTATCGTCCATTTGTCTCGTATATCCTTTTTTCCCGTTTTCGTGTTGAATTTTTCGCAGCGTAAATGTTAAGTAACCCGCGTAAAGAGTGACGCAAGTTTCTCTAGATCATTTTGTGATAGTTCGTAGATAGTGCGAATGTTGTGTATAAAGCTATAGTTGAGATCCCTTTCCTTCTGAAAATTCAAAAGTGCAGGAAAAAAAGTGATTTAAAGAAAACCTTTAGCTTTTCCGCCGTCCCCCCTTGTATTGGTCGTTACTATATATGCCAGGGAGCACGGTTGCTTTAGTGTGAGTGGAAAGTGGAATCATTTTTATATGTCTGTTGTCTGGAGCTTTCGGGAGAGCCGTAATTGTGTCAGTGTAGTGGAGTATATATGTCACGTTATCACATATACCGAATGACATAAAAGCCGAGACGGCGGTGGTGGGTGAAAGGGCGTAAGGCGGAAAAGGATATCAACACAACATAAAGCTGGCGGTGTGCGAAACGTGTGTGCAGCAATCTCGTCGTCGTCATCATTTTTCACATTCGCCATATAATTTATAGCCGAGACTAAGAAGCGCGACACCTGATTCAAGCGTGCATGCGACAGGTCCGCATCCCGATTTCTGTGTGACGTACGCGCCATCTTAATATGCGATTAGGTCCTTTATGTGTGTCATAGGAGTATAACACAGGTCGGTGGTAGCAGGTGGCTAGAGCGCGTCCTTTGGTGAGCGTTAAGTAGGTGAACGAGCGTACTTAAAGAAAGAGGTGAATTCCCCCGGCTGTCTTTAACTCCCCCCCGGACCGTGTGTGCATTAAACGTGGTAATCGCATATACATATGTACTTTGTCCGTTGATGAGAAGGGGAGCATTTGAATCCTTGCTGTGTTTTGCAGTGCGAGCAATAAAATTGTGCTTAGTGCGTTGTGTTTTCGCCTTTGTTTATTGTTGAATTGCACGCGATTTTCCGGCAAATTGGAGTGGAATAATCGAGACAAAACAGAGACGACCAATTAGGTGCGGTGTTGCCCCCTATTGAGGTCGTGTTGAGAAAGTCAAGGACGTCGATACGAGCAATATTGAATTGAACAAGGAGACTACGTATTGGCAGCGAACCACCGAGAGGCAAGCGGCGGCGCCGGCGGAGCCCCCGTTAAAATTTCGGTGGTCGGTGGTGGCCAACGGGGCTCCAAGGTTTGGCGTCGCGAACGCATCGAGATGACAAGCCAGGAGCCTGATTTGGATGATGTTGCATTCCTATCAGGTAAACGAAAAAGTGCGTGGAAGAAGTATCTTTTATTTGTTGTCTATTGGATCTTTTATTTTAAGGAAAATAAATAACTAAGAAAATACACACATACAAATATTAAATTTGAGTGTATGAAACAAAAATATATTTCAGTCTCTTTTAAAACATGCATTGTCGGTATAATAATTCGAATTTCTTAGTCCAGGGGGGACCGGTAGCTCAGTGCGTGGAGGCATCAGCCTCATGTCTGACTACGGCCCTTACGGGTTCAAGTCCCATCCACGGCGTTGGTGGCCATGGATGTTTGTATTGTGTTCTCCCTGTGGTGCGGGACGTAATAATAAGCCATAACATATCCCGACTTGTCGCAGGTAGGCGGCTAAATGGGAGCAGGAGGTGAATGCTGACAACGTGCATCGTCCGAAATTGGTTTATGCCAACAAAAAGTCGACTAAGCCACGTGGAATAGCTGACGCACTATGCCCCACTAGGGGTTAGGGCAAGTAGAAGTAGTCTTAGTAGTAGTAGTAGTTGCTAGCATACACTTCCAAAAGGTTAGTTAGGGTCATAGTAGCATTTAGGAATAGTTACAATTTCTTCCGGATTATTATAGGTTTTTCATTATTTTCTCCGTATTCATATAAATCAACTACCTTTAAGGATACTACGTACACTACCACGCACTTGAATAGGGACAAGATTTTTTGTGAAACATCTGTATTTTGTATTAACGTAATGAATATTTATTAATCAAAGTTTATTTTTCCAATATC
Organism: Chloromyia formosa; assembly: GCA_964017055.1. Lineage (NCBI taxonomy): Eukaryota > Metazoa > Arthropoda > Insecta > Diptera > Stratiomyidae > Chloromyia > Chloromyia formosa. The sequence continues at coordinate 23,517,423 of OZ024818.1, forward strand.
AACAAATTTAATATACAGGTGTACCGTTCCCGATAGTAAATACTTTTAATGGTAGATAATAGTCTAGTTCAAATCTAAGTCCTTAGAATTTATATGCCATTCGAAAGCCAACACGTTGGGGCAAATTTTCTCGAGTTTGCAGATTTCTCAGTGCACAGTACCACTGTAAAATAATCATTTGAATTTCCGATGAAAAATCGATTTTGAAATTTCTTTAAAGTTTGAACAGTTGTATCTCTGAAGTAACGGTGATCTTTGCAACCGCAAAAAGTCCGTTTATATGAAATTTCCTGTAATGTAATTTCAGAAAGTGAGGTCAAATCTCGGCTTAAATAATTGGGGGAGTGGAACATTTTGATTTTGCTCAACAAGTCCAGCTTTTTGACACAATTGATAAAAAATGCTATATGCTGCTAGGGGCGATTGTCGCCAAACTTTGCAGGAGTATATTAAGCGATCTGGAATAGATCTGGTGGTTCGCGACTACATACAGTAAAACACCGTTTAGCCGAGCTCCACGGTACGGCGTCATTTTGGATAATGAAATTTTGTCATAGGTACTTTCGGGAGACCAGGGACGAAAATAAGTTGGTTCGCGACTCCAAAATATTACAACATACAGTAGAACCCTGAGTAACCAAACTCCACCTTAGGGGACACCCTTTTTAATTTTCCTTAGTTTAGATTTCCCAGTTCTTAATTCTGTGAAGGATTGTCTCCCTAATTGCATTGACCCCTCCAGGGGCATGAGTGCGTCAACATCTCTAGCATTTCTATGCCTATCTAATCATATCTAAGCATATCTAAAGTGCAGTTGCTAGCATGCACCTCCTATCGCCGTCTTTATACTGACAAGCTCGGAGCACTGTGAGAATTCTATTAGTACTCACAGGCAGTTTTTGATCGCGCCGAGATTTGATCTCCGAGCTCTAGATTAGTATCGTAGAGTGGTGACCGAACGATCACGGCCACCGAGCGCGACATTTAAATATTCACGCTCCCAGCGATTTTTGTCCAATCTTTATTTATTGATTGGTTACAACGACTTTTCGCCTTAGCATCTTCAGGTTGTTTTCTTATATTTTTTCAAGTGTTTATCCACTTTCCAATTAACTAATATAATTCTATTGTTTTTATACCCTAGACTTATAGTATAGGGTATATTGTTTTTGTCACGACGAAAATATGGAGGCTCCGAAGGTATAGCAATGTACAATATATATGTATTTTATATATATATGATCAGGGTCACCTCCTGATTCGATTTAGCCATGTCTGTCTGACCGTTCGCACGATAACTATCGATAGAATGGAGCTAGAGACTCGAAATTTTGGTCAAATGTTTATAGTAAGATCTAGTTGGTTGGTATTGAAAATGGGCAAGATCCGACCTAAAGGAACCCCTACCTCCCCTACAAATGAAACTTCAAATAAGCGATAACTTTTGATAGGAAGAAACCAGCGACTTGAAATTTTGGTCAAATGTTTTAAGTAGGATTGAGTTAGTTGGTATTAAAGATGGGCCAGATCCGAACCAAAAAACCCCTACCTTCCCTACAAATGAAACTTAAAATAAGCAATAACTTACGATAAAATAAAGCTAGCGACTTGAAATTTTGGTCAAATGTTCGTAATAAGATTCGGCTGGCTGATATTAAAAATGCGTAAAATCCGACCTGCGAAACCGCTACTTCCCCTACAAATGAAACTTCAAATAAGCAATAACTTTCGATAGAATGAAGCTAGAGACTTGAAATTTTGCTTAAATGCTTGTGGCATGATTTTATTGGTTGGTGGCAATGATGGGTAAGATCTGACCCAAGGAACCCCTACCTCCCCTACAAGTGAAACTTCAAATAAGCAATAACTTTCGATAGAATGAAGCTAGCGACTTGAAAAATTCGACAAATATTTGTAGAATGGGTTAGTTAATTGATTTTAAGGAACGGTCAAGATCCTCCTGATTGAGTGCCAACCTCCCCTATAAACTGGCCATATAGGAAACTCACTTTTAATGCATATGGTCGTTGTCAATTACTACTTTGCCTTAACCCCTAGCGGGGCATAGCGCGTCAACTACTCCTGCGCGCCATCGTACTCTGTTCTGGGCAATGGGGCGCAACTCCCCAAAAGACTTACCCAGTACCTGACACTCCTTTGCCACAGATCGACGCCATGTGATTCGAGGACCCCCTCTTGGTCGGCCTTGGTTGGAAATGGGGTTCCATTTCATGGCATGCATAGCAATGCAGTTATCACTCTTCCGCAATGTGTGACCTATCCACTGCCATTTTCGCCTGCGTATCAATTCGTCGATTGGCATCTGACCCGTACGCCGACTTAGCTCTTCATTTGATATTGTTTCGGGCCAGAAAATTCTTAAAATTCGACGAAGACATGAGTTGACGAAAACTTGCAGCTTTCTGGTAACTCCTACGGAAACTTTCCATGTACTGCTCCCATACAAAAGCACTGATAGTACCAGGGAGCGAAACAGGCCCAGCTTGGTCTTGATGCTGAGATAACTGCTCTGCCAGATTTTGGACAGCATGCCGTATGCGCGTTTAGCCTGGTTGATACGACGAGCGATGTCCTGCTCCGTACCACCATTTTCGGCAACAATGCTACCCAGGTAGACGAAGTTGTCCACCTTCTCCACAGGCTGCCCATTAATATTGATGGCAATAGGTGTCGGATTTCTTTTTCGCAACGGCGAGCTAAGAACCTTGGTCTTGTTGGTATTAATCTTTAGCCCAACCTTGCTTGCCTCCCTCTCGAGATCTAACGCCATTGCGGACAGATCCATGATTTTGTGGGAGAGTAGGCATATGTCGTCAGCGTAGTCAAGATGTTGTAGATAAGATGTCAAAGTCCATTGAATTCCTCTGTCGAGTCCGGATAGGGCTGCATGCAACACATCGCCGATCACAATGAGGAATAGGATCGGTGAGAGGATGCACCCCTGCCGAACTCCACTGCGAATCTCAAAGTCCCCCGACACCTTACCTTTATGCAGAACGCGACATTTCGCGCCGTCATAGGTTGCCTTAATAATAGCAACAAGCTTCTCAGGGATGCCTCTCCTGCGCAAGGCCGCCCATATAGAATCCCGGTTCACACTATCGAAAGCCTTTTCGAAATCGATAAAAAGCAAGTGAAGCGGAGAATCGTATTCAGCGCATTGCTCGATGATGATTCGCAAGGTGTTAATGTGATCGACACAGGAGAATCCGGATCGAAAGCCAGCCTGCTCTTCATCAATTGTGCTTTCTAAGTGGGCCTTTAGTCTTTCCAGGACGATTTTAGCTATTATCTTGGCAACGGCAGGAAGCACACAAATGCCTCTCCAATTATTACAGTCTGTGAGGCTACCCTTCTTTGGAAGTTTGATGATCAAACCTTCCTTCCACTCAATGGGAAAGGTCTCTGTATTCCACGCTTTATCAACAAGTGGGTGCAGCAAATCGGCAGTTACGCTTGGCGCTGCTTGATAAAGTTCGGCAGGGATGCCGACAAGTCCGGCGGCCTTTCCTCGTTTTAGTGCAATAATTGCGGTGACTATTTCCTCTTTAGTCGGGGCAGTGGACCGTATACGCACATTTTGGTGGCTAGCTAAACCATCTATATGAGGGGGAACTTCACCAGAGGTTACACGGTTCAAGACCGCGGTGAAGTGTTCTTTCCACCGCCTCATTTGATCTTCTTCCAAGATAAGTAGCTTTCCATCACTATCTTTCACCGGATGTTGGCAGGAGTTACGACCACCTGTAAACTCCTTGATGACACCGTATACGGCGTTTAAGTTGTTACTTCTAGCGGCTTCTTCTGCTGACGCTAAAAGAGAATTGGCATAAACTCTTTTATCGCGTCGCACACTACGCTGAACTTCTCGAGCTTTCTGACGGTAAAGGAGTTCGATGCTGCTTCGATTGTCGTCTGATGCTGCAGCCAAACGAACTTTCAGCTCCTTTCTTTCAACAATCCGCTGCCATGAAGCGTCGGACATCCAGGGCTTATTCCGGCAATCCGGGTTTGGGCCAAGGATGGTATTTGCGCTATCAATGTTCGCATTTTTATGGCATCCCAGTTTTCGTTTATGTCACTATCTGGGTGACTAGTTATCTCAGCCGCTTTTTGCGCAAGATGGTCATTATATTGTTGTAAGACAGCTGGATTTTTTAGTCGAGCGGTGTTGAATTTGCGGGGCCTGGATCTTTCGTCGCTGGGGCGGCGCACGGCTACAATACGCAATCGAACATTAGCGATCATAAGATAATGGTCTCTTCCCATCCCAATATCGGCACCCTTCTTGTTTCGCACGTCCAGGAGGCAACTCTTGAATCTTTTACTAATGGCAAAATGGTCGATCTGATTTTGTGTTCTGCGCCGATCAACAGAGGACCAACTGATTTTGTAGTGGTCCTTATGCTCAAACATAGTACCACCGATGAAGAGACTGTGAAAGTTGCAGAACTCTACAAATCTTTCACCGTTGTCATTACGATCACCAAGACCGTGTCTCCCCATCACATGTCTGAGCCCATAGTTATCGGCGCCAACTTTCGCATTCAAATCACCCATAACCATTATAATGTCACCTTTAGGTGTTCTGCTCTGAACGGCGTTTAGTTCTTCGTAGAAGGAGTCTTTTGCCAAGACATTGTCGGGTTCAGTAGGGGCATAACATTGTATTTTATTATTGAGATGTTCCTCATTTTGGTCCGGAACCTGGCGGTCAAGACCCTGTCAGAGACCGGTTCCCAGGATAAGAGACAGTTTCGCGCGGCTCACCACTAGGTCTGTACAAGTCTAGGGTATATACGCTTCGGACTCCGGAAGCTTTGCTTCGGCCTGGTTTTTTTTTATTATTATTTTTATTATGCATATTTTTTATTATGCATATTATTCGAAAGTTTTCAAATTCAAACGTACCAAAAATATATCGTTAGAAGGCCAACACATTGAAGCAACTTTTGTCAGATTTGCAAAGTTGACGGTTTAAAGTACCGTTGTAAAATTATCAATCGAATTTTGATGAAAGATCGATTTCAAAATTTCTTTTAAGTTTGAAAAGTTGTATCTTTCAAGTAACGGTGAATTTCGCAACCGACAAAAAATCGGTTTACATAGAATTTTAAGTAAAATAGTTTCGGAAAGTAAGGTCAAATCTAGAATTAAATGATTGAAAGAGTGGCGAGTCAACCTTTTTGACACAATTCACAAAAAAAAATGGTATAACTTTGTAACGATTAAAGACAGAATGACCCTTTTGGTGTCAATTTTCGACAAATTAACGGTACTAACTACCACTGAAGTATTTACCATCTGAATTGGTTGTTTTTATTTTCCTTCACACCTCCAGGGGCATGGGCGCGTCAACATCTCTTACATTTCTATGCGTTGTTGACGTTTCGATAGCAAATCTACTTTTCGGAAGTGCAGTTGCTAGCGTGCACCTCCTATCCGCGCCGTCTTTATACTGACAAGCTCGGAGCACTGTGAGAGTTCTATTAGTACTCACAGGCAGTTTTTGATCGCGTTGAGATTTGAACTCAGAGCTCTAGATTAGTATTGTAGAGCGGTAACCGAACGACCACGGCCACCGAGCGCGGTGGTAATAAAGCGTATAGTGCTGGTGTTGACACACTTGTCTGCGAGCATCTTTGAAGGCGAGAACCCTGCAGGGTGCGAGTGCTTTCTTTCATTTTTTTGGGAAAATTGCGAAGATTCGCCAGCGTTCCTTTTTGTGGTCATCTTATGGTGGACATTGACGGACGTCCAAAAGCCAAATTTTGTCTGTAGAAGCCGAATTTTCCCGGTCGCACTACGGATTTGACAGGGAAATTTTTAAATACAACCTTTAATATTCAAATTGTTGAAGAATTACCAGCACCTAATAAAAAAAGAACGAAAATATGTTATAACGGAACACTCGTTCAAAAACGTGATTTTAGTTATTTCGAATTTTTGATTTTTTTTTTGATCAAATTCAAAAGATTAGGTAAGTACTTATGGAGAATTTCATGCTCTACAACTGTCGCTTGAAACATTTTTACGTATTATGTAGTAGCCGTTTTCAAGTTAAAGACGTTCAAATATGACCATAACAGGGTTTTTCGCGCAAAGTTGGAAAAAATCGACGTTTTTCAACTGTCGATTGCGGCTACACCACTGGACCGAATTTGACGTTTAGGTAGCTCATTCGACGCTCTTCACTTTATCCGTAGATTTTTTCTAGCTAGGATCCACGGTTTTCAAGATATAATCGAAAAGTACCGAAATTTCAAGGTTTTTTGAGGTTTTAACCATGTTCCGCAGAAAACTTTTAGTGGGAAGCTCCGGATTCGTGTTCAGCACCCCAAAAACATAACAAATGAAAGAAAAAAATTCTCCACCACAATTTGTTTCCCCAAATCACCCAATGGCTGAACTAGAAGTTATTAATTCCAGACTAAGAATTCAGCATCAAAATTTCCCGAAGATTATGCATTTTCTCTATGGCCACGTTTAGACCGTGGAACTAAAAGGCGATTTCGCTAAATCGTTTTAGTGCTAGTACTTGTTGATGAAGTGTTTATACCGACCATACGGAGAGGTACTTCTTCTTCTTCTTTCTCGGTTGACAGCACAAATAAATTTGACAGATATAAATTTTACGACAGAAAAAGACTTTTTCTTGCCCGTGATCACGCACTGCCTTCCTGAAATTGCAAACAAAGCAAACGCCGAACAAAAAAAACGACAACAAAGGAAACGTCAGCCACCGCGTCAACATTAGCGATGACAGCGACATAGTCCCAATTTTTTAGTCCAGTTCCGCATCGCAAGTAGAGATAAGCCAAAACCAAAACTAACTAAACCGATACGTTTATATCGTCGAGAGTTAGATCGATTTAGTTAGATCTCGAAGATAGTCCCGCGATATAAACGTAGTGTATGTCTGTTGGAATGACGCATCGCCATCCAACATTTGGTTTTGGTTTCAGTTCGATATTCAATACGACCACAACAGTTTTCATCTAATTTTGAATGCTGATATTCGTGATAATATCAGGTCAGCAATCAAAACACTCCACACACTTACCTAAATCTCCGTTTTCCATTAACTCATATTAATTTGTTTTCGATTCAACCACTTCCTTTAACCACGACTCGCTCGCATATTCTGTATTCTGAACTTAGTGCCATAGGAAATGAGGCCATCAAACTGTTTCCTACTCTCCTCAACCGAACTGACATAAAACCATCGACTGTGTTGAAATCAGCTCAGACGGAAGCCCATCCAATAACAACATTCTGTGCCTTGTTGTGCGCCCACTGTGACGTCGCTACGTGCCCCTCCTCTATCAACCATTAACCACCATACCCTATTCCGGTGCTAATAAAGGATGGAATGGTACGAAAAAGAATTATCTGGTCTGGAAGTAAAATTTGAGGCAGGCACTAGCAACGAGCACAAAAAAAAAGGTATCGTCCTGATGTCAACGAACGTACTACTATGTGCTTTAATATACTGCCACATCCTGGCAAGGAAAAACAACATCCAGTTTAAACACTGTATCTTTTCCCCGATTTCTTGTCGACCGAGTTTATTTATTTTTTCTGTTTTCAACAGAGTTTCGCTCTTTAAGGGCATACGAACGAACGAACAAAAAAAAAGTTACAAATGGAAACTTCTCTAATGTATGAAGTTTGATAGAAGTCGTTTCTTTTTTTTCGGATCTTGTTTTTCTTCCATTTCAGCGGATATAAGGTATGATGCGAGTAGATGAACTAAAACTAAAGTACGGATGTTAGGTAAAAGCTTCCAGAACGAAATCAAAGATACTACGTCACGGTCTGTAATGCAGTAGAAGATATGTCATGTATAATATCATGACGGCAACATAATAAAACTTTACGGGTGTTCCTTTGATAGGCAGAAAGTTCATGGGCCTAATTCAATATGGCCATTAAGAATCAAACATCAAATTAAAAGGAAAATTGAGATCGTAGCTGTCTCTTGGAAATATTTTTTTTTGTACTGTATTAATTTAGACTATTGATTTTTGTGTCAATCATGAGAAAGGACCCGTTCTTTCGCCCCTGGAACGGCAGTGGCCTTTGACCGTTGACAAATAAGTCATGGCATACTGGTATGATAGTGTAGTTGGGGGAACATGATAGGTGCGCCTGATAGGCCGATTTACACCAAAGCGTCTCAGGTTAGTAGGGTTGCACCAATTCCGTAGGTTGCGGTTCTGAAAGCATCTGATCTGCATCAGAAAGATCTGACTTTTTCTATTTCTTCTCCATATGCTTTTTCCACCGGTAAAACATGTACCGTCAACTGTCGATTTTACGATTTGAATACTTTTCAGATCCATAGGGGGCTATTTTTCAGATCCAAAAATTGACAGTTGACGGCACAGTTTTTACCGGAGGGGAAAATATATGGAGGAGAAATCGGAAAGGTCAGATCCATCAGATCCACATCAAACGCTTTCAGGATTGCGACCATTGTCAGACTTGTAACACTGTTGTAGGAAATCTGGCACTCACTAACTTCCCGAAACAACTATCACCGAGGATGCCCCTGAACAGGATTGAGCGATCGACCGACAAACCGTTATCGTAAAAACCACTCCATTTCGAGAAATCTGTAAAAACAAAATCATCAGATGTGGCGGATCAAAAACGATGGCCCTTCTACAAGATATCAAGAAATGCAAACTGAGCATCACAAACAGGCACTCTTCCTCCAAATAACCTGACATGGCTGTCAACAAACTTCATACCATCCATAGGCTTCATGCTCTCTCACCGATAGGAATACTGGCCGGGCCTCTCCATCGTTGATCTTTCTTCGCCAACTACTGAGCGCTGAGCGCGCTACTTTTTTTGTGAAGTTTTGTGAGTTTTGTCCACCTATAAGTGCCTCTTTCTATCAAGGCTTGCTTCTGATTTGTTGTTGCCTATCTTCAGCATATATCTGTCAGATAATGCCGGTATCGGTTCTTCATGGGCCATTTACTGGTTTTCAACGTTCTCTAATGCATGCTGGGAGAATAGAAGTGAGCTATCCGATTTAGTACGAGAGGGCACTTGACTTGGGGTGTTTGGTAAGTGCTCAGCTTGTTCTAAATTCCCCAGGGATTAATATCTACGTCCTCACAGAGTTGTTTGAAATAGTTTCGTTTTCTTTTGTTTATTGGTTGTTTGAGTAGTCTGCACAGTCGGCAGGTTAGAAAATATTAGGGGGGGGGGGGGGGGGGGGGTTCACAAAAACTTTTCGTAAGTTTTTGATTGACTGTCGGATTGACTTGTTGTGTGAACTTTGAATTGAGGCGGCCGGTAGCTCAGTGCGTTGAGGCGTCAGTCTTATATCCCATGCTACCGGCCAGTTACGGATTTGAGTCCCGTCCACGTCGTAGACATGGATGTTTGTGTCGTCTTCCACCTGTGGTGTGGGGCGTAACAATAATCGCTGTTTTTTGTCATTGATTAGATGCGCAGCTGGTGGTAAGTCGACGTTATAAATATGAGAGTCCATAATGAGATTTTCAATTGCTTAACTGTTGTACTAAACATTGCCACCACTTGTATAACTTTGCGCTCCAGATTTCTATAAGCTGGTTGGTTAATTATTGATATCCTTGTGTAAGGCATTTGTAGTATCAATGCTACCATCGCTCGAGTGTTAGAATGGTTCATTTCTAATCATTCGGCAAGGAAAAAAATATTTGTGTAGTAACGTTAATGAAACCACTTACGAGCCCACTACTGCCAGTTGAATAACTGAAAATGCATATTAGTATCCAATTAGGATCTCCTAATTTTGCAATTATGCTCCCTATTGGGTGAAACATTGTAAGCGAGGTCTGTGCCGTTCACTTTAATTAAACAGTCAGCCTGTGCTACACTATGTGTGTCTCCTACATTGACGGTAATGGAAGCAATTTGCATGGCTGTTTCGTGCTCCATGTATAGGGGGACGACAGGAAGTGCGACATACTGGCTTTCGAATAGGTTAGTCGTAGGTAGTAATTAGTATTTCTTGCTCCACGATATCCCGACACTTTCCAATTTTCCATTTCTACTATCTTGTCTTGTTGCCAGACACCATCTCTAGCCCTTATTACAAATCTAATTAAACAAGACGTTCTGTGGCCGGGATTTCAATAGGTTTCTATCAATTTCTAAACAAATACACGTACGAGTACCTAGTATCTTTATTTCAGTGATTTTGCTCTAATTAGATTTTCTGTTTTCTATTTTGCCACTTTTCGTTCCATGGACGCGATGCAATTGAAATGGATTTGCCTACATAAAGGCGGCGGTGATAGCAGCGGAGGACGACAAACTCGAAACGGGGTGGCCGTTTGCTCGCAAAGACGTGCCCTATGCGTTACAGGATTCGTTGTTGGATCCCTTGTAGCAACGGCGCTGATTATTGCCTATGCAGGACCACAGAATGGTAAGTGTTGTACGAGTAGTTATATAGGTATACGTGTGTACCTCGACACGTTCTATTATGGATTAGTTTATGCTATTGACATCTATGACTAGTATTATACAAGTATTCATATACCAGTGAATTTGATGGAGAATGAAAGTTGTCCTTGGAGAGATCGTCTATAGTGTTGACTTCGTGCTTGAGTTTCTGCAAGTGTATAATGATGAGCTTTCAGTTTGAAATTAATGATATGAGTGTCTGAGGATTTGATTGAGTTTTAGTGGTGATAATTTAAATCGGCAGGAACACCGGAATCTGTAAAATGGAAATACTTATACATATATCTATCACGGATATGTTTCCCTTCGGAGTAGGAAACTTTTATTGCTTCGCAAATCTGAGTTGACCTAATTAGCATTACTATGATCGAGCCACAGTCAGAAAACACACAGTATCGTGTTTTGATGTACACGAATGAGAATCCAGCGGAGAGCATACATACATCCTACTATGGTGCATACAAAATATACAAAATTAATAGATTTGTAACTTACTTTTTGCTAAAGACGATGGACAAGTGTATATATGGAAATACCAGGTAGACTATTGACACTGCATACCTCTCAGGAACTTAACCTCCTTACATAAAAGGGAAATCTGTAGAAACTGCTCTCCATGAAGTGGTCTCGACGACTGAAAATTCATTCAATATAAAGACTTCACTCTCTTTGCATTTCTGAACATAGCACGGCTTTCAACAAACTCACAATGGAAGCCTTTCGATACGCCGAGGTGAACAAAGCTCTAGTGAATTAGATTGGTTCAAAACACTACTTTCAAACAGGCTGACAACTTCGAATGGGGCGGTGCAAAAGCCACCAAGAGAACGGTGAGGGTTACTCCGCAAGGAGGGGTACTATCGCCACTCCTATAGGTACTCGTACTCATCGTTTTGCTAAAATCCTCCGAATCATGGGCACACTATCAGATCTTACAACTTAGCTCTCAGTAAGCTACTGAGGCGGGCAAGTATAAGAGGATTGGGTGCAAATCCCCAAAAAATTTAACTGGTTCTCTTGACAAGGGGAACCCAATTTCAGGAATTTAACTTACCAAAGATGGATGACACCGAGTAAACATTATGAACCCATGCAAAGTACTTAGGGATGATCATGGATAGTGGAATTACTGGGGTCGTAATGCTGAAGAACGAATCAGGAAGGCCAACATCGCCTCCTACACCTGTAAAAGTTTGCCGGGTAAAACGTGGGGTTTGAAACCGGGAATCACCGACTGCATATACGAGTACACTGCCGTCGTAAGACCGATACTAACATATGGAGCTGTTGTCTGGTGGACAGCACTCAACACGAAAACTAAACCACTAACACACACTAACTAACAGAAAATGCAGATAGTACAGAGGCTCCGTTGCTTGAGGTTCACCGGTGCTTTGAGGACCGAATCTTCATTCTCTCTGGACACTCTCCTAAACCTAGCACGGATTGACCTATATCTAAGAAATGAGGCAACTATTGTAAATGTGTCATAAGACTCAGGGAGATAGGGCACTTCAGAGGAAGGCCATATGACAATCGCAGTACTAGGTTACCATCTGATAATATGGCGTGTACAAAACCACGATAGAGTTTTAGTATAAACTTCAAAAGTTAATACACCCGATAGAGAACATTTCCCGATAAATGGTCCACAATCAGAAAGACTCTGAACCTCTTTATGGACGACTTCAAAATGGAAGCTGCAGTTGATGCAGCAGTCTATTCGTCTCAGAATTTCTATTCAATCTATCCTTCAGGTTTCCAGATGTAGCATATTCCAGGCGGAGCTGCTTACAATTCAGAAGGCAGCCGAAGCGGTTACAATATCTCAGAAAATGGATAGAATCGTTATACACTCGAACAATCAGGCACAGGCAGTGCTACAGGCGCTACAGTCCGTTGCCATCAAGTCGAAGACAGTGCATAACTCTCTAATAGCCCTTCAAAAGTTGGGGACGGCTAGGACAGTGGAACTCCGGTGGGTTTCGGGCCGCACCGGGGTTCTAGGTAACGAAATCGTGGATCGACTAGCTAAATGGCGGGGTATCCTCGGCCGACGGACAGTTGAAGAGTTGCTGATGCCCATACAGACATTCAAGAAGAAACTGGACGATAGGATGTATGGATTAGTCATGCAAACTGGAATAATATCAACAACTCCAGAATGACGAAAATATTCTGAAATCCTACGACAGAAAAAGTCCAAAAACCTCTTGGAAGAAGATTGTGCGCACTATTAGTGATTACAAATATTAAAATAAATCACTAGCGGTTGCTGCGGCTATTGGAAGCTACCAAATATAGAAGAAAATCTAAAGCACCTTCTGTGCGACTGTCCAGCACATGCCTGGGAGCCTACTTCTTCAACGACCTGGAAGGAGTGGCAGGTATCTGCTTGAGAAGCCTTTAGAGCTTCGGTAATGGGTCAAGATCCTTCGAGTCTCTTAGCAAGGACTAACACCGGAAAGTACAATAATTAGTATCCCGAAGTACGTGGTATCGCTATGAACCCAAGTGGTCTCGAGCTGTTAGGCTGCCAACCAACTTAACATAATAGATTTAGAAAGATCGCACGGAAATCCACTCTGGCAAATCTAAAAAAAAAAATATTCCATTCTAGACAATGCTAATCAACGGGAATCAGGCATGCTCCAAAGGGCATTTCCGCTTTAGGTAATACGAGCGTAGATTCCAGAGTAGAATCCCGCTTTAAGTAGAACGAACCCACGGAAATCTACTCTGGAATGTTTTATCGTACTGCCTGAAATGTCATCTTCCCTTTGGGATTTTCTAGTTGGAACAATTGTATCTTTGAAGTAACAGTGATTATCGCAGCCGGAAAAAAAGTTGTTTTACATGAAATTTTATGTAGTTTCAGAAAATGGTGAAATGATTTTGTTTGGCAGCTTTTTGACACAATTTGCAAAAGATGCTATAACTCTATAACGGTTGAAAAGAGAGAGAGAGTGTGTCCACATAATCTATTAATTTTTCTCAAATGAGCACTACTCTCTCTCTCTCTCTCTCTGGTTCCTGTTAACCCATTGTGGGGCATAGGGCATTAACCACGCCTACTTTCCACCTCGTCCTGTTCATCGCCATCGCTTTCAGCTCACTCCACGACTTACCTATTGAGGCACCCTCTCTCTTAACTGATCTTCTCCAGGTGTTATTAGGTCATCCAACACGGCGTCTTGCGTTGGTTCCCTGCGGGTTCCAATCGAGGGCCTGTTGAGCAATGTTGTTCGTCCCTTTTCGGAGAGTATGACCTATCCATTGTCACTTTCGCCTTTTAATGGAAGTGTCTATTCTGTCCTGACCAGTAATAGTAAGGATGTCGTCGTTATAAATAACCTGCGGCCAACGTATGTGTAGGATGCGCCGTAGACACTGGTTTACAAAAGTTTGCAATCTACCTATAGTTGTTATCTCATTGGTCACCCTCCAAGTTGAACAGCCGTAAAGAAGCACTGATTTTACGTTGGTTTCGAAGATCCGGAGTTTGGTGCGTCTGGAAATGTTGTTTTGCCAGAAAGGAGTCAAACTGAAAAAAGCTGCTCGAGCCTTGTTGATGCGAAACTATACATCGGCATCTGCTCCACCATCTGCTGTAACTACGCTAACACTACTATCTACCATTAAAAGTATTTACCACCAGGAACGGTAAACCCTGTATAGATCAAATTAAAGATCAAATCATTTATCATTGCAGGCGTATGAACCGGTTTTTTTCAGACGCTAAATATCTCTACATCAATTTCTGCTTCCATCAACCTCACCGCTTTAAATGTTTAATTTTCCTATTTGCAAGACATATGTGCATATAAATGTGCAACATAGTCAAAATAATACCACCATGAGACATCTTAAATAATTCATAAGGAAAATCTGGAAATGTATAAAGCGGAAGCTGAACATCCGCGTAGACAGCTGGAAACCGTACATAGGAAGAGGCATTTCATTCTCGACGTTGCCCTACTTGAGAGTCCAGTACAATACGTTTATTCTAATGGAGCCACCAACACTACCACATCAATTTTGTACACTCTGACAAATATTCCGTCTAGCCAGCATAAAATTAAAGTGTCTTTTGGATACAACAAGTATTAGCCAAGGATTAATTCCAGATATGGACTCCTGGTAGATAAGATAAAATGAAAATTCTGTCGCCTTTCCATTAAGTTCATTGAACCCCCGATCATTATTATTATATTTCGAAAGTTTGTCATCCTTTTAACGGGTTCGATTTCAAGCGACAAAATAGAATCATCGTGCCCAGCAGTCCCGGATTGCTATTAAGACGCCATCCGTCCGTTCATTGCGTCTGAAACGTCATCACTTTCTTTCCTGATTATCTCAAAAGGATATCCTTTTTTCTGTACATTGCTTTTTATCTTTCAAATGTAGCCATTCTATCATTTTATGGATATTTCCATGCCGTCCTTTTCAACTTGTCGTTTTCTTCGGGCCCGTTTGAGGCATCCTTGTCTCATGAATACGACACCTTAATCGTCATATGGTCGAACGAAGAATCGTGACAATGTCGTCAAAATGAGGGTTAAAAGACTTTCAATTTCAACATCATTTGAGTTCCTTTTCTATTTCTAGTCGTTCGTAAGGAGCATTTTGTAGACATGGATTGCACAGGAGAGACGATGATGCTTGCAAGGATACAAACAAATTTGATTTTATGAAGTCCCAGTCACATCCTGATTGTCTAGCTAACATAAAAGGACGAAATCAATGCATGGCTTTGTGATATTGAGGCTGTGGATTATTTCAATGGATATAATTGTCGTCCGGAGACTTGTTAACTTTCCCTAATGGTGTTGGTTTGGGTTCATATTTCATTTTCTTTTTTTTTTTCTGTGAATTTGGGGAAAGGGAACAGGGGACTAATTCTTACGAAATTCAAATGATAATTTAGAACATATAAAGCTAAAATAGTCATGGCAGTAATAGAAACAGAAGCTTCGTAAAAAACATACGCCATCCTTATCGCATCCCGTATACGAAGTTGGACAGATGGATTTTTCATTGAGGTCCTAGGTGTATCATCAGAGACAAACTAAAGATTTGGTACTGAGGCCTTTAAAGCGGGCGATGGATATAGGCTCTCTGTAAAGGTTTCTCACCGCAAAAAGTCATATTACCAGGGGCTCATTCAGCAGAAAATTCCTGTGCCATTTTTCAAAGGATTACTCTCAATTTTCAGCCTTTAACGCAACTGAATTGTTCATCGATTACTCAAAGCGAAGCTTGAAGTGTGTCCTTCTCCAAAATGAAAATTTATTGTGTTTGGTGCAGTCCCAACCAAATGATTAAAAAATTAGCTCTGGAACTAAGTTTTCCTAGTTAAAAAATTAGCTCTGGAACTAACTAACTTTTCCTGTAACATAATAACACTGTTTCAAGAGTTTGAAAATTCCTTCTAAAGACAAACAAATTAACATGCGAGTATTTGAATGGGATTTTACTTTAGACTTTAAACCCTAATAAAACGAAAAGTGTTTAACAGAACAGCTCCGTTTTCATATTCCGGGCACTACATACGAATCGGACCCTTCAATATGAAGGGATGTTTACCATGACGACGGCGCGTCTCGTAAGTGATAACGATTAATCGTCCTTTCTCTACACGGCTTTCCAACTGATGGTCCTTGAAATTCTCGATTGCCTGTGTCGGCTAGATGTAGTGTACACTTTTAGTTCGGCCCTTTTATTTTTTTTTGTGCATGATGTACCATTTGCCATACTATAGTGAAAATAACTTTTCCCAATTTACTCTTCTGACAGATTGTGCCTGTGCTGGTAAAATGCCATCCGGATATACGTCGGACGGTGAAAACGAATCGTTACCGTTCAATCCTATAGCCACAAATGGAGAGCCATTTCCATGGCTAGAACCAACGCTGCCTAATTTTGCACGACCTTTACGATACACCCTCACCATACATCCGAACCTTACAACGTTGGATGTTAAAGGTAAGTCGCTTATAAATAGTAGCATGCACTCTGAAAACGCACACACCCTGTTCTGTTCGAGACGATCAGGTCGGGGTGTCCTTAATTCAGGATAAAAGCGTAAAAATACGGTCGAAAAATATTGACCAAGTATTGATGATGATGCCAATGACTAACCATTTTTTTCTGCGATTTCTATTTGTACAGGTCAAGTCACTATAGAAATAAGCATAGAGAAAGAGACGAGCTTCATCGTTTTGCATATACAGGACCTGAATATTACTGAAAAGGTGAGTAGTAGTTTGAATGGCATCAGAAATACTTCAATCATAAAACAGGGATCGCGTTTGTATCTTTTATCCTTGCAAAAAGATAGGTGTATGCGTATTTAGCAAAACTTGTTTGTTCATCATGACGGTCTGGGACGAAGCTATAAAAGTAGATGAAAGAATTTATTAAAATGGTAAATTTCCTAGATGAAAAAGTGAGCTCAACCAAAAGGATACTTGGATTGTGCATGGTTGTATCATATACATACTCGTATGGAACACCAATCATGAATTGGCAATAGCAACTACTTCGCGAATAACAGCTCTGATATTTTCTTTTAGTGTATGAACTTTATTGGAACATTGGCGAAGACTTTACCTTTAACATAACCCCAAAGAAAAAATCGAATGGGGTTAAATCGCACGATCTCGTCGACCAATTGAAGTCTTCATTTCGAGATACGAATGACATCATTCTTGACCATTCTTTCACCAGCTATGTGGTGCCGCGCCGCACCGTCCATAGCATTCATTTCAGCCCCATAAATACAGGGCCGGTCAGATGCTAAGGCGAAGTAGTTTGTGGCGCCGACTCTGAAAGGGCGCTAACAAAAAAATAAATAAAGTTTAAGAGTGATTTTTTTTTCATTTAGAGCTGAATTTAAAATAATTCCATTAAGTTATAAATATTTCGTGATTTGTCCGATCGAATGTGATTCTCGAAGTTCAAATTTACATGCGGGAACAATGAGAGGGACCTATCGACGATAATGGGTACCCAGCAATGTGAATGGAGGTGCCAAAATTTCTTTGCCTGCACCTTAAGTCAGACTTTGACCGGCCCTGCATAAATATGTCAGCGTTGTTTGGTAACGCAATCCATCATCAATTTCGGAAAATATGGCCCAATGGTCGGGGTTCTAAAAGCCTGATTTTTTTCCACTAGTTAAGTAACTATCAGTGAGCGACAGAGATAGCAAAGCATTGTATATCCGTAAGTGAAAGAGAGACGCATTCAACTCATCCATTCACACATTCGACGCACACCACTCATCCCGAAGCATCTACATACGCATTCCGGGAGCAGAATGACAGCCAACCAACTTTTGTTAGCTCTGTCTCTTAGTAATTCCACTAGAGCGAAAGAGAGAGATGCCGGTAGATGTATTTGTTTAGAAATCATGGGCTGGTGAAACGAATTAGAAATTTTCTGGTATATTTCCAATTTCCGGTATATATTTCCCCTTTAAAAAACCTGTCAAATATAGGGACATTCTCTCTTCCACTTACGGATATACAATATATCTGTCACTCACTGTCAATCTGTCTGATCCTATCAACTTTGCCAAAGCGCGTCAACTGTCATGAAAATGTTCCCTCCGGATCAGAATGCTTCTCATGACAGTTGTCCGTACAAATTTTACCGGAGGAGAAAGCATGTTCTCCTCCGGATCAGAATACTTCTTAGATCGGGAGGGGAACATTTTCATGACAGTCGTCCGTACAAATTTTACTGGAGGGGAAAGCACACGGAGCAGAATTCGAGAAATGTTAAAACCTGATTTGTTCGCAGGAACGCAGCCGATGATATGCCTCATTGAGGAAAAAAATCAGAAGATACGAGAAGGACCATTGGAAGCTGCAATGTTGTTCCACGTCGTTTGTACCTACACTGGTTCAATGTTGACCTTCGTTCACACCGGAAAAAATCTTTAGAAGAGTCGAAAAATTTGGAACTTCAAACTTTGTAAAAATCGTTCGATTTACGTCATCCCATATGTAAAATTAGCCTCGTGGTGCGTAATATATATAGTATATATAAAGTCACGAATATGTGATGAAAATGATATACGCACCCATAAAAAATAGGCTTGTTGAATGTGAATTCAATTTTTAGAAAGGATTTTTAAAAAACGTTCCACGAGGTTCAACTCTGATTCAACCTGAGTTATTTAGTTTATACCCTTACCTTGTACATGTTAAAAATCTAGCTGCCCGCAACTGCCCCTATGAATTTAAGAAGGACTTTAGTGGATCACTGTACTTTGCTCAGTGGGGCCAAATCACAAAAAACGAATTAAAGTCTCCTATTAGTATCATATTAGGTTGAAACTCGTTACCTGGGGTTTTTTAGGGTCGCTGATTGCGAATCTGATGTTAAAATTGTAAAAAAAAAATGGCGAGTGCAAAATGGCAACACTGTTTTCTATAAATACGTTCAATCTTGCTGAAAGCTAATATCCGGGCGTTTTTGGGGTCGCTGATTTCGAATTTGAAATCAAACTTTTAAAAAGCGAATCAGGAGTTCCAGAAAGGCAACACTTTTTATCATAAATACGTCCAATCTTGGTGGAAGTTACTATCTGGGAATTTTTTGAGACGCTGATTGCAGATCTTGGATCCGCTGTTTTGGTTTTTTTTTTACAAATTTGATTTCAGATTCGTAATTAGTAAGCCCAGAAAACATTGTACTAGTAACTTTCAGGAAGATCGAAAGTATTTATAGAAAATAGTGTTGCCATTCTGTATCCGATTGTATATTTTTCCACAATTTTGCTTTCACATTCGCAGTCAGCGACCCCAAAAACTCTCAAATAATAACTTTCTCGGGGAGTTTGAATGTAATTTTCGAAAACAGTGTTGCCATTCTGGGTCCGCTATTTTGTTTTTTACAATTTTGATTTTAGATTCGTTACCAACGACTCCAAAAACCCCCAGACAGTAACTTTTAATAATATTGGAAGTTTTTATAGGAAACAGTGTTGCCATTCTAGACTCCCTGTTTCGTTTCGTACAATTTTGATTTCAGATTCGCAATCAGTGACCCCCAAAACCCCTGAATATAGATTATTCCGAATCCTGGTAAAATTAAAATGTAGACTTCTGGATGTCCGAAAAATCAAAATAAATGTTGATATAAGATGGGGTCACCCCCTCCTGCAGGGTCAATGAAAGAGGTATTTAGATTTCGATCAGTTAATAGTATAGTAATAGCCCCGGCTAATACTGGGAGCGAAAGAAGTAATAGAATTGCAGTAATTACCACAGATCATACAAATAAAGGTATTCGGTCAAAGGTAATTCCTGCAGATCGTATATTAATTACTGTTGTAATAAAATTTACAGCCCCTAAAATAGATGAAATACTAGCTAAATGTAATGAAAAAATTGCTAAATCTACAGATGCACCTGCGTGAGCAATTCCTGAGGCTAAGGGGGGATAAACAGTTCATCCGGTTCCAGCTCCAGCGTCTACTATTGAAGAAGTAAGAAGTAGAGTGAGGGAGGGTGGAAGTATTCAAAAACTTATATTATTTCTTAATGTTTTCTACGAGTACAATTTTTTTTTATGTGTGATAGGGTGAGCAATTTGCATAATGTGCCAGTCTACACTACGACACACCGAGACCTAGCCCTTGTATCTTCAGAGTAGGGGTCGAGCCTCACACCGGGACAAATGGAAAATTGAAAACGGAAAGTAGGAAATGAAAAATTCTTGTTCATGCTGTAATATTACGCGCCCTCTTGAAACTGTCGGTTTTTGTATGTGTTCAGAAGAATTCTTCCATTGTTGAGGAACGCTTGATTCCTAACTTTTTTACACAAAATTTAACGATTTTTCTCTTTTCATGTTTAGAATTTCTGGCCTCTTTAAAATCACGGGCCCGGGGCGTTTCGCCCCTTCCCTTCCTTCCCCAGAACATTGATGCATAGGGTCAGGATGGAGATACACTATTCTCTGCGTCTGATGGTAGGCAGATAGGCAATGGCAAGTCGAAACTTGAGCAGGTATGTGTCACAAACTGTTTTTGACGCAAACCCATGGCTGCGTACCAAAAATCATCGAAATCGGCCGGAAAATTGCGGACGCATCGTGAAATCACTGAAAATGCCCCTGAAATATAGGCAACCTCCTGGCCCCTGCAATTTGCCACATTGGCAGCATTTCTTTAAATGAACGTATGTACGTATGTACACTTTTTTCGCCAAGTGTCATCCCGGGATCATAAAATGGAAGGTGGTAGCTATTTGTGTCCCTTATTCTACGGACTACAATGAATTGCGCTACTATCGACAGCGCAGATTCATCCGGTGTAGAATTGTTGCGTAGAAATAACGTAGAAAACGCCGAATGATCACATTGCATGTCCAAAAATACGAAATCAAACTTTGGCAGAAAAAAAATGCGCTCAGCCTTACAAAACATTGTACTCATCCCTTGGGACTGATGTAACATACCACCACAAACGGAATTTTCAGTTTTAAGTCCTTGAGAATCATTTAGGCATCAAACCCTCTGTCACAATCCTGTTAACCACAGTCTGAAAACATGCCATACTTATGGTGTCAGTTATTGACACACTATCATCCCCATCAAATGCATGCAATATTTACCATGCTAACAATTCTGTCAATTAATTGCAGGCCATAGTGGGTCCCAAAGGATATGCACTGAAAATAGCCAGGTTGCTCGAGTTTCCACCACGACAACAGCTCTACATCGAAGTCAAGGATAAATTGAGGAAGAAGACAAATTACACACTGAATTTAAGATGGTACTCAAGGCTGATACCGGAGCCGGAAGGATTCTATGTGGATCAATACGAGAGCGTTAATGGATTTCAAAGGTAAGTGCATAGTGCTGAGTGACCGCTTCAAAACCACTCAATTACGAGACTAGGGGGTGTGGAGTGGAAGGGACTACAGTTTCCTGCTTGGCTTCAATTTATGAAAAGCCATTAGGAATGAACCATTGGCTATTTTAGAATGCAGTTAGGAAGTTTTCCGTAAGTGCACTTAAACGGATTCTTCGACAAAGTGCACGCGGGATGCTTCCATCATTGCTTAAAAGTTGGACGTCCAACCTGGGTCAAACATCATGGTAAACTTTGCAATACACCTTTTGTTTTTATCCAACAGCCGGTAATTTAACCTTAATGGATGAAAATCAGGCGCATAGCACTCGTCTACTCGGTAGTTTGTTCAACCGATGAAATACATTTCCACCCACGACCCCAAGTCTCTGCCGTAATTAATAAAATTCCCGTGTCTTGCATTTTTTTCATCCTTGCTTTATTTCAGACTGCTTGCTGCCACTGTATTTAAGCCAAGTGGAGCGCGTAAAGCGTTTCCTTGTTTCGACGAGCCCCACCTGCGCGCCCCATTTCGTGTGTCCGTATTTCGGGATCGCTTCCATATAGGACTCTCCAATTCTATCGTGCATGCAACCGATGATGTTGGCTTCTACATGGGAACAGGATTGGTAAGTACTCAATTGAATGGCACATCAAGGATGTGTATGGCGCTAATTGCTCAAAAGCTGAATATCAACTTGAGATGTGCTCCTATTGGACGGATGGCTCTTGAAAATTAAGTACAATTGAAATTGAATTTTTCGCTACAACGTGTTTTACACTGCATTATGACGTTCTGCGGCGGTGATGTGGATATTAGATGAGGGTGCAAATTGTAGATGAGGATTCTGCAGTTACAATCGATTTGATCTGAATAGGATTAATTGTCATTATTGGAGTTTGAAGATAAATGAATTTGTGCCTTGAAGTTGACTTTAGCTGTTGGAAATTCTGTCCAACCAGCCACGAGGATTTCATCAAAGCACACTTGGCCAAAATACGAGAATCCGCCTATGGACGCGACAGACGGATAGAGCGCTTGGCTTGGGTTTCATTCAACGGCCATCAATATGATCTCTCACCAAACAAAATTGTTCAAAAACGATTACTGTATGCAGATACGGGACGTTACGAAGTATTGGTGTTTCCTCACGAGATGGATATTTTAGAGCTTTGTGCTTGCATTTACCACCCACAAAATTGTGTCGAATGACAGGTGGTTTAGCAGTAGTGCGTGTCTCGCGACCAGGTCCTTGTTGCTTGTAATGGACCCTATCCGCTCCTCCCATCTTCTATCTCTGAAAAAACAGCACATCAGCTCTGTCGTGGGGTTGATCTCTAGTCACTGCTTTATTGGTGAGCACGCCAGTAGACTACGTCCTCCTTTCAATGACTTCTGCAGAAGCTGTGGATATATTGACGAGGAACAAAGCTCACCTTCTCTGCACTTGTCCGGCCTTGGCGGTTAAGAGAAGATCTATCCTTGGCACCTATTTCTTTCCAGGAACTTGAGGAACTGAGGTATATATAGTATTGCCCGTCTACTTCGCTTTATTACTAGCTCAGGCTGGTTTAAGAACTACTATGGTTAAGGTTGTTGGATCTGCGGGGTATCGCAATGGACCAGTTCTATGGTCTAAGTGTGCTGTGAATTGTCATGGCAGCCTCTTTTACCTATCTACCTACCAAGATGTCTATATCGAATTTGCATACTTTGCATGCGTGCCGAATTGAATGCGAACGAGAATAATTGACCGCAAGTCTAATGCTGTCCGGGATGGACGGATTAGCCGCCCACATGTATTTTGGTGTTTAATACTAGGCGCTGACAGGGATTGAGTATGCAAAATTGGCGGGACTCGGTTTCTCTACGGATTCTAAGAGTCTAAGAAAGTGGAGAGTGCCAGCCCGGTATCATACTCGTTATCATGGGAGGGGAGATTGAAAGGATAACAGGCGTTTAAGTTGAACACGTTGCGGAAATCGCTCGTAGCTGGGCTACCGTCAATCATGGAAGGATCTACTACAAATTTTTCAGAACTTAGTATTCTACACTTTTCTTATTAAACATATTTGCGAAAAGTGATCATCATCGTCGTGGCGCAACAGCCCGACGTCGGGTGGTGATCGGAATCACAATTCCCACCTCTTGCATATGAGGATGTGGTCAATCTGATTGGCGGTGTGTGTATTCGGAAATTTTTAAATTTCTTTATGAATGCGTCGGTGCGGAAAGTATGTTCAGAATACAACAAGGTTCCTACTGCACGAGAAGTCGATAAGTCGTTGAGCGTTGTCATTGCATTCCTTGTGGAATGTACATTATAGGATTCGAAATAGTAATCAGTTAAACATTAGCGTGATCGTCGTTGTTGATCCGTCCAATCCGAGGCTTTTCTTTCATGATTCTTGACATGGAGTAGTTTTTACAAGGATGGGTTGTTGGCCAATCGGTAAACCTTATTCAGGGGTGCTTCAGGTCGCTTATAGCTTGCCAGAATTCACACAACTATGTTGCAGGTCTCACCCAAATGAACTGAAACACTTAGGTGTAACTCAACTAGTCAAGCTACAGCTATAATTTCCTCCTTCTTTCACAACCGTGGCTTGGGACAGGCTTTGGCGGAGTTACTCTCTGAACCACTCTAAAACCCTAAGTTACCTTTCACTATTCATATTCTGCTCTGTCCTGCATCGTTTCTTTGCTATTTATTCTGTTGTGTACTGTACCAGTCATAAAGAAACGCCTCTGTAAAATGCATTCTCAACGTGATTTAGACTCATAACCCGGTAGCATGTTTACGCATAAATCTCGAGTTCACACAGACTAGGGGTCGCGCACTATTTTGCTCTTTGATATACATATATAGTATACATATGTAGGTCTAGGTTATAGAAATATTCATTCCCTCAATATATGGAAAATCAAAAAAAAAAAAAATCATTAATCCGCAAAAACAAACCATTAATCTGCAATTTCATTTTAAAGCTTCGCGACGACTTCATCGAAACTCCACCCATAGCAGCCGATGCAGTAGCATGGGTTGTAAGTGATTTTCAGCGTGATTCTCTCGACCCATCACCAGAATATCAAATCACCACAACGGCTGCACCACCAATCACAATACGACCGCCGCAAACGCGACTATCATCACTCGGTGATAATTTCACCTTCAAAAAAGACAAGAAGCCCGTAAGAAACATTACAGCCCTGACGCATTCCCTCAACGTGCACGCCCTAGCGAAAGAGTTAAGTTTAAATCATAGTAGCAGTAATAGTCATAAGAATATCTCAACATTGAACCATCAATCGGGGGATCCAAAAAGACGTGCTCCCTCCTATACGTTTTACGCACCGCACGATATTCTGCCACGATCGAGTTTCATACTTAAAACGTCCCGAAGCGTTCTGGAATATCTTCAGACATGGCTGGACATATCCTACCCACTGACCAAGGTTGATTTCGTAGCACTTCCATCGCTGGATCGTAACCTTATCTCATCGCTGGGAATCATCACGTTGCGTACATCGTTTCTTATGGATCCTACCACTATCACCACGGAGGAATATCATACGACTGGGATCAAAATTGCCGAAGCTATTGTCAAACAATTTTTTGGCGGAATCACATCGCCACGTATCTGGAAGGACATTTGGCTGTGGGATGGTCTGATTAAGTATCTTGGCACGAACGTCTTGTCACCGTTGCAACCGAGTTGGCATTTGGAGGAGAAGTACCTTCTGCATCTGTCCACGACTGCACTGGATGTAGACGCGATCCAGCAATGGGAAAGCATCATCAACGGGACGAGTCAAAACGGTATCAACGAAGAGTTCTTTATTGATAAGGTATGAGGTGTAGAGATGCATACATACTTGATTTGATTTCTTTTTTTTTTACAATTTAGACTGCAGCAATTATTTCCATGTTGCACACTGCCATCGGGGAGGAACATTTCCGCAGTTGTTTAGGACAGTTTTTGGCCAATAATCGGTACAAAACTGCCGAACCAATTGATCTATGGACCATTTGTACGAAGAAGGCAAACGGAGCGAAAAATATCAAGGTTTGTAGTAGGCTTTTAGTATTCTTTGATAGATTAATGAAATTTGAAAACTTTGTAGGAAATGATGAACCTATGGACCACACAGCCTGGTTTCCCCTTACTGACCGTTACTAAAGTAGGATCCAGTGTTTCGATATCACAAAAACCTTTCGAACCGGCCGAATTGACTGCTATCTACGATGATAATTACGAAATGAATTTTACGACGACCATTACACCTACGACGCAAGCAACGCCAAAGAAAGGACACCACCAAATGCGATGGGTTCTTCCAGTGAATTATATTTCAAATGAGGAGAATGTAACGGATACGCTATGGTTACATAATATGGATGGTAAGTACACTATGTCTTTACTATAATTTATTTATTTGCATCGTGGGTAGGGAGCCTACCTCTACTACTAAGAATAGGACAGAGGTCTTAGATATTTCTCTTGTCTCGAAGAATATTGTCCACTTGATCAGACACTGGAGAGTGCCATCCGAGCACTCTTTTTCCGATCACCGCTATCTGCAATTCAGCCTGGCTGAACGGCCTGTAAACAAAAAAAAAAAAATTTCCGTAATCGTAGAAGAGCTAATTGGAGGCTCTCATCGGGCTCGGGCGTAATGTCAATGGTTTCCGGTCCATGGTGGCTTAGTAGCGGATGAACTAGCTAGAGAAGGCACTAATGGGGGGACTGGGTTTAGTCATCGCCATCTCGGATGGTCTTTATCAGCATGTAAAATGATGGTAAATGCTGATGCGTCGAGTACTGCCACCGCGAGGGGGAGAAATTTTACCACTTGTATGGTTACTAGGCAACTTTGGCCTAGGGTCGATCCTAAACGCACTGCGGAGCTGCTGGTGTTGTATAGAAGAAGCCTACGCGCTCTTGTGGAGGTGATTACAAGGCACTGCCCGATCGGCGAACATGTTAGGAGATTGGGGCTTCCACACAATGAGCTCTGTAGGAGCTGCGGGGATGAGGATGAGGGTAATTTTCATATGCTATGTGGGTATCATGCCCTGGCTGAAAGTCTTTCTAATTTTGGCGATCTGGAGAAAAAAAAAGCAGTTTATTTTGAAAAAACGGAAATGTTTCAATGTTAAATTTTTATTTTATATGTATAAATTACAGACTTTCCGACCGCGTTATGAATGGGTAAAGCGTCGATTTACAAACCGAGAGGTAGCAGGTTCGATTCCTACCACGAACATATACAAACAGTTCCTTTTTTCGCCGGCTTCCAGTCGACTCAGCTGTGAATGAGTATACATTGGGTAGGCTCAGAAGATACTGAACGACTTCCGCTCAAGTGATTATGATCAAATGATCACCGAGCAAGAAATATTTCTGTCCACCGCTTACACTTTTCTTCTTCTTTCTCCTTGACTTTCGTATGAAGTGTGTGTGACAACGTGAGTCGGGTCCAGCAGGCACATACTGCATAACCGACAAGTTGCGGAACTGCTCGCGAGCTCTTCGTACTCTTCGGTAACTTCTGAACCCATCCGTTAATTTGATAAAAAGAAATGTTAGGTACCACCTTCCTTTCAAGTCGGGCTTGGAAATGAAGTGCTCTACTACACTTCGTACCCCGTGTTCCGATCCGAAGCGGAAAGGGGAATACTTAACAGACAGTGGTTGTAAACCTTGCTTCTATCGGTTACATTTTACTTAACATTTTCGCATATTTTTACCTTTAACGTTATCCGAAAACAAAAGTCCTGTGTGGACAGTGGGGATTAAATTAAATCTTTGCGCCTATTCCGTAGACAGGTTATATTATTAAATAGTAATTCTTATCGAATTCACTTCCAGTCACATTCCAATTACCGTCCGACGTCAAATGGATTAAAGTCAACGCAGGACAAAATGGCTACTATCGTGTCCTATACAACGAGGACAACTGGGCCAGTCTGATCGATGAGCTGAAACGCGATCATAAAACATTCACACCGCAAGATCGTATCGGACTGATTTCCGATGCCTTTACGCTGTGTCATGCAAATTTGATGCCATGCGAGATCACGCTTAACTTGATCACATATTTGCCAAAAGAAAGAAGCTGGGGCCCGATGACCACAGCTCTCACCAATCTGGAACGTTGGCGACGTATCCTGAAGTATTCCGAGTGCTTCCTTATGCTATCCGAATTTATTAAGATCATGTTGCAAAAACCCATCAGCGAGCTGGGATGGACAGATACAGGAAGTGATGAGATCAGGTAATTTGTGCATCCTGGACAAAGAGAATTTAATATGTAAATCAACTTGACATTATTTTCAAGACTTCTTCGTCCAAAAGTGCTCCTGGCGTCAGTTTTGTGGGAGGACATGGATAGTATAAACAAGGCCAAAAATATTCTGCATCAGTATTTAACGAATGGCACAGCCCTTCCGCCTAATTTGAAAGAGGTAACTTTGCTAAAATTAGGCTAACCTTGCAAAACTCTAATCCTACAAAATTTTCTAGGTGGTCTACACTGGCGCGGTTCTGTCCGGAGAATATGTCTACTGGCAATATTGTTGGGATCGTTTCACGTCGTTACGCAGCTCGCCGGATGGCCTGGTGGAAAGGATGCAATTGCTTCGTGCGCTGGGCAAAACCAAGGATGCATGGCTTCAAAATCGTCTTCTATCACACGTAACAATGCTTCCAACCGTTGAAGTGGTTCATGTACTTCAAGCGATATCGGGAACTCCAACTGGAGGAGCGATGGCGTGTCGCTTCCTTCAAGCCAAATGGTATGATTTACAATCCAAATTAGGACAGGGTGGAACGAATTTTGCAAAAGTTATAACGGCCATTACGCAATATGGAGCGACGAAGTTCGATTATGATGAGGTAAGTATGGTGATTGGTTTTATTAGAACTGAATAGATTATATAAGAAAGATAAGTAGCAGAAAATTGACAATCATTTTGGAATTGGAACATCGAAGTGGAACTTATAATCAGTTACATCTCTATCATCTAAGATAACTGGAAGTTGATATACTTATAGTTATCTGGGAGATACTAAGTAACTTGCGATGAAGGACTATAGCACAACCTGTTTTTTTTTTGCCTTTGGAATCTTTTCTTTTATCTCTTCAAATGTTCATATGACTTTGATATTACAAACTGTACACAAAAGTAGTCATCATCATCGTGGCGCAACAGCCCGACGTCGGACTCTGGCCGCCTGGATCATCATCCTCCAATTATCTCGGTCAAATGACCGCGTTCTCCAATTTTGGACGCCTAGCAGTTGTTCGGCGTCTTTATCTCTCGGTCTTCCTTGCAGCCTTGCTCCGTCACCATACCACGTACGTGGCGCTTAACAAGCCGTCGCCCTTAGCAGTTACAAGTGCGACTACACTGTAGTTGTTCTGGCTTGGCGGCAGTGGCAACATAATACGGAATCAGTTTTTCGGGCGACGACCATCGACCTGCTAAGGGCGACGGTATGTTAAGCGCTATATACGTGGTATGGTGGTCGATGGCGTCGCCCGAACAACTGGTTCCGTATTATGTTGCCACTGGCGCCAAGCTATAACAAAGACATAATTTTGCATCGGCAAGCTGCACGTCGTAGTTTCCATTTGTGATGCGAAAATTCGTACCCATGTTTTGTTTGCCGGCCTATATAAGGCAAAACTCTGACTTTGTTGTTCCCGGTCACGCCTCTCACACCAATGCGAGGTACGATGCGAAGGCATCTGACAAGATGTGCCTTGCATTAGTGTTCGAAACCGGCAAACACAATATTTGGGCACCTTCGGGGAAATGAATGAATGAATGAAACATTTTGATTTATACACATATTTGGTTATGTGACGAAATATGCATCTAATCAGAAAACATATTTATGTGGTATATGACATTTCGTTCCACATTAAGAGCGAATGTGGAGTGAGCCTATATATCACGTAATGTGTACGACGCGTTAAGAAAAGCTCAGTGGCTGATCAGTTGGACTATGAGACTTAAACACGGGGGTTCCGGGTTCGGTCCCTCCATTTAGACATCTTCTCTTTTTCTTTTTTTCTTTTTTGAACACTTTATTTGAATAATTTATGGTCTGTCGAAAATTTGTAACTGTAAGGGTATAAAACCTGATTCAAAACTCTATTCAACCGAACCAAATGCAGAGGCGAAATTTTGGATAACGAAATTTGGTGCGTGTACATTTGGGAAGCAAGGTAAGACAATAAAGTGGGTCGCGATCCCAAAATTCTATTTTACATACAGTAAAACCATGTTTAACCATAACAACGGCTGTGGCGACTGGCAGTGGACACCCGCTGGGTTATAAAGATTGCGTTCCCACTGTCGGCAAGGCGAGAATCACGACGGAGGGGATCGATCGCTCGCCGGGTACATTGCAGCATCGCTTCGAATATTTTCAATAAAGAATTGGTTGCCAGGTGTCTAGATTTTACAGTAAATCCTCGATCTACCACATGCATCCAGGCAGGAAACATAAATTTTTGCTGATTGTAACGGTATTTCTGTGTCAGGCCGAGAACGTTTCACCTTACCCTCGTATGTCTCAGACAACTGAACTAGTTGTATAAGGGATGATAATATTTCTAAAACAAAAGTCCATTCTCACCTTAGTTCACCTGAATTTTCATTCAAATATATCCAAATCATCACAATATAATCCTCTTTCTTCTTTCATTGCAGCTCAAATCACTGGTTCATCGATTCGGACACGGTCGTGGCATGAAGGTTCTCAACATGACGCTAAGTAGTGTTGGCGCGAATGTTGAATGGGTGGCGCGAGCGCAAACATCAATATATAGTTGGGTTGAGACCAACGGCCATATACATTGACTGTAAATCACACTCTACCAAGTAGTTATCAAGTTACCACAATATCTATAAGTTTCGTTCAGTTAATCTTCATTTCTCTTCTAAACTGCATTTGTGCATATATCCTTCGTCTAGCAGAAGTAAGTTCTCACACTAAATGTATGCATGTGTATTGTGCATACGAACGTATTTATCATAAACACTAATAACTAATTTCCTTTTAATAAAGAAGAGAAAGAAAGAAAGAAGAAACTATACCAACAAAATATTAAAAAAAAAGATACTAAATAAAAACCAGAAAATCGATTCCTTTGTAATACCCACATTTATACATATTAACATCATATCTTATAGTCATGTAAAATAAAAATAAGATTGAATAAAAATGAGCCCAAACAGACCCAGAGACGTAGAGAGTAATGAAAATTAGGCTAACAAAAACATATTAACAAATTTCGACAAGGGGACAAAAAACCATGACACGCATCATTCTTTGGGGTCAGTCAATAGATTGTAAACAATAAACATTATTAAATGTAAAGTACTGCATATTCTTGTGATTCGAAAATTAAATGTGTGTGTGTAAAATTTAACAGAATAAACACAAAACCATCTAAATTTTCTACTATTAAAAAAATAAAACGATGTGGCAATCCAAATTTGTAAGTACAAAACTATATAAAAGAACTAAACTGTTTACATCCTTAAAATAAAACCCAAAACAAAGATTTTCTGCTCTTCAACCAAATAATATATCCATCCAACTACAATAGAATGGACAGTTTGTGATCTAAAAAAACATTAAACCAGGAAATTATATATTGCATTTTTTTAATTAAAATTTTATTCGACGAACCTATTTGGGGTATTTAAATCCTGAAGATTGATGAGAAATGCTAAATAAAATCGAAAACGCGATGGCCTAGAATTTTTCCAAAGTACTCGTATACATAAAATTAGATCAACACTATTAGGCCAGTATGTACAAGAATAAGTTAATTTATTGGATTAGCGTGAATACTAGAGTGAGATAATTTTTTGTTAATTTTTATTTGTTATTTAGGGATTTATAGACTAATTGGGTTGTAGAAATTGCCAAGACTATAGAAGTGAAAAGTGTATGCTAGGTTTATGGGCTGTCGTGATAACCCACGACACACTAGACCATTGTCCATAGGAGTGAAATACTTCCCTCCAGTCTGTCCGTTGAAACCAGCTCGAGCCAACAATAAGCCGATTCAGTCTTCCAGTATCCACCGTCGCCAGGTCCCCCAAGTCTCTACAGAAATGTGCATCAAGCATTCTTATCTTCAAGTGTGCTAGAGCCGGACACTCACAAAGTTGATGAGCGGTACTCTTCTCCTTCTCCTCATCGTCACAGTTCCTACAAGAGTCGTTAAAAGGAAGCCCGAGCACTCCTTGCGTGCTCCCCGATTAGGCAGAGTCCAGTTATGACTCCTACGACCGCGCTTAAGTACTTCCTACTCAGCGGCGACAACCTCATGGATTGACATAAATCGAGACTAGACAACATCATTCTCGTTATCGGACACGTGCTGTTAATTGTCCATCTGCATTTAGCCTTGCTAATCGCGGACGAGCTGATAGCGTGCTGATACAATAGCTAAATAAATCCAGATTGCAATGAAAGGGCTAGATCCCCAAGTTTTACCTACAAACAGTTTACATATTCATAATGCCTTGATGGTCTTATTAGAGATTGCCTTAAGATGATCCTTCCAAAGAAGTTTTTTGTCGAGGATGGCACCATGGTATTTGGCCTTCTCTACCAAGAGTTGTACATTATAGGGCACCTGATATGTTTGACCTTTTTTTTATTAGAGAATGGAACGACAACGGTCTTGGATGGATTGACTCGAAGTCCGTTGGCGTCGCACCAGTCTTGCACAATGCGCAGCGCTGATTCAAGTATATCGGGTAGGACCTCTCCAAACTTGCCTCTAACCGTGATCACCAACTCGTCTACGTATGTTTGAACAGAGAATCCTTTTGTCGTAAGTTCCAACAGCAACTCATCCACCACTATGCGCCATAAGAGGGGAGAAATGACCCCTCCTTGCGGGTAGCCACGTGTGACATTAGCTGTTAGGGTGCAGTCTCCAATGGTAGTTTTAACTAATCTGGAGGAAAGCATTTCTCTCATCCAATTTGTAATGGGAGTATTCGCAGCATTAGACCTTCAAGCTTTATCGATGGCTGAGAACGAGGTGTTGTCAAAAGCACCCTCTATACCAAGAAAGGCACTTAGAGCAGTTTCTGTCACCGACATTGTCAGGTGAATCTCCCTCACAATACTGTGCAGAGCACTCTCAGTTGACTTACCCGGTTAGTACGCAAACTGGCTCTCATGCAATCCACAATTGTTTCCATCATTTACTGCATAAAAGAAGTTAGGCTAATTGGCCTGTAGGACCTCGGACCATCTTTGAGGCGGTTTAGAAATGAAAACCACTCTCACTTTTCTCCACGAACCCAGAATAGACCCTAGTGCAAAGCTGCCCCTGGAGATTCTTAAGAGGTAAGGAAGGTATCAGCACTTGCCTGCCATATATTAAGTGCAGTCCACCAGACCACAATGCCGTACAACAGTAGGGGGCGCACGATAGTTTTGTAGAAGAAGAGCATTCTGTAGAACCTCACTAAGTTAGTGTACTGGAGAACTTCTCCAAAACAGCAATGGCAACGCATGGGCAAGCACCTTGCAGCCCAGCTGCTCCAGGTCCAAAAGCAGGCGATTTATAGTGACAATCCAATGAAGTGGGCGAGAAAATGCCCTCCTGCAGAGTGCCTCTACTCACGCCTCTCTTCACAGACGAAGTGCCTAGCTCGGTACAAATAGTCAACATCATGTAAATGTGTAAGTGCTTACTGGCGCCCAGCACTCTTTCGAATCCAGGGAGGTCCAGCCGTGATTTTGTCGTTGTTGCAATATGTCCGAACACAAAGCATTCGAAACATTTTTCAAGAAGTATCTGCTGTCTTATCTGACAATTTGTCCATTCAGCCTGCACTTTGCATGTGCCAAGCACTTTATTGGAAACTTCGGTTGGTAGGTTGATGGTCGCGATTTGTGTTCTACCGTATGCTCTTCCCACTGATATCTGCTGTGTTCCCCTAGACTTCCGAAACAATGCTTCGGGACTTTCTAACCAGATTGTTACCATGCGTCGCCATAAGGAGCAATAATTCACCCTTATACGTCCTTAGGCACGGCTCCAGATTTTTTTTTCCTTGGGAGGAGGTTACCATCTGTTACAGCTGCCAGAACAGTTTTCTTATAAAAAACACTACGGGGAAATTGACGAATGGAAACGGGTGTGGAAAATTTGCTTCGACAGTTTAAAGGAATTGGAAGATACATTTGGGCCTGATATGCGTTACATTCTTTCGAACCACATCCGGAATCGCGGTGTGATCTGTTCTGTCAATGCAAGATTGAAAGAGAATCCAGTGTGTTCGTCGGTGTCCTGATACGGCCTCAGAAATGATCCTTTACAATTCAAGCAATTCGTTCGGCTGTTTGTGAGTCCTTTCCGACGTTCGCAGAGACCAGAAACAAATTTTACGATACTCACGGGCTGGCTATAGGTGGAGTTCTTTTGAAGAGGAGATTGTTCCTTCAAGCGTTCTGTCTTTCACAGCAGGCCTAACAGGGGATTTCGAGACGGAAATTTCACGAACCTTTTCGCTTGAGATGCAATTCGCCTTCTTGAAACGCATACTTGTCACGTGGCGAGCTTAACAAAATTATTTTTTTTTGATTGCATCCACTATCTCCAAGAGAAGGGAGCTCTTGCATTTTTGTAAATTTTGGTATCAACCGGACTTATGGAGTGTCAGGAGGAGGACACTGGTAATCGTAATCTTATGAAGGCTCATCCGCCTAGAATTTATTTTGGCATACCCAGTGGAAGAGGAGACAAATAATCTAGGCCGAGCCAATCAGGGTCTTTTAAAGTTGCCACACACGAACACGCATAACCACGACCGAACTTCCATCGAACCATCAAATATCATAGAACGGTGGAAACGAGGGGATTTTTTTTATTAAGTTTGATGTGGTTCGATGCATGCTCGCATTCAAAATGACACGGCAAGCATTGTCGACCCTTAGATTTTGTTGGGTCTCCACTGTGAGGAAACATATCTAACATCCATTTGCCATTTCCAAAAACGTATAACAGTTGATCGAGATCAAGAGTTGGTTCCACATGTCAAAGTGACAATAGTTATGAGCTTAGTCGGTGAAAATCCAAGACAACTGATGATTGGACAGGGGGGGTTGAAATTGGCATCTGTGAAGGGTTGAATTTGTAGTACTAGGAAAGTCAAAGCTCTAGGCTAACATTTTCATTTTATTAACAAAAAAAAAAAACATTTTGTAACTACCCCTGTTATTAAGAATAGTATGGAGTTTAAAAAATTTCGTCCACTGCCCAGAAAATTTAGAAAAGATATGAAAAAATACAATAAAAGATAAAAGTATGTAGGAGGTGTATGCTAGCAACTGCATCATCCGAAATTTCTATGCTAATGAAACGTCAACAAGGCATTGTGCCAGAGGTTTTGACCCACCCATGGTAACTGAATGTGTTAAGGCAATTAGTTAGTAAAAGTATGACTCAATAATAAGTTTTTAGAAAAAGGAAATTAGTTCGGCAGATAAAAACTCTTTCCATCCGCATTTTTGTTTGGTTTTATTTTTTTTTTTTTTTTTTAATATTTAACGATGTATGTATAAAAACGTCTGTTTGAATTAATGTAAATTAAATCCAAATATGCGGCGACGTACTTAAAAAATATCCTTTGTAGAAAATTGAAAAGATCAGAAAAATAAAAAAAAAGTGAAGAGGAACGAGAATTATCATATTTATGACTTAATTTGATGAAATACATATGTAATAAATAAATAATCATGAAATATGTAAGTAGTTAAGGCAAGTGATAATGTATTTTTGCATAAAGTCCTAGATCTAAATAATTGGAATACATGTAACTATTTATAAGAACGCAAAAAAATTGTATTCTTTAATTTTGACTCCTTCCGGATTAGGTTTTACCATCAAAGATGGAAGTAGTGTTGATGGAGATAGTAGCCCCGTTTATACCGTGGAGCTAAAAGCGATTTAACTAAATCGTTTTAGTGCTAGTACTTGTTCGTGGTGTGTGTATACCGACCATACGGAAAAGTACTAAATATGAAAGATGTCAGTTGTTGGTTTGTGACTTCGATGTCACGAAGCAGTAAGTAGCCTCCTGATAAAAACGCTCTGATACCGCTACAATCAAAGGATGAAACGAATGCATAGTTTCAGGGAAGAATGAGGTATTTATATAACATAAAATAGAATATTTACCTACAACACCATTAGCGAAGACAGAAACACCATATAGTCCCAATTTTTCAGTCCAGTTCTACATCGTAAGTGGAGCTAAAATTAGTACCAAAACTAGCTAATGCGACATGTTTATGTTGTCGTGAGTTAGCTCGAGTTAGTTAATACTAGGAAGATAGTTCCGTGGCATTAACGAGGCCAGTGATGACCGATGAAGGATTCGAAAAGGCAACACAGCCAATATGTGTCACTCTGCGAGGCTGGGTACGTCGATTTGTCCAGTACTCTGTCCAGTATTTTAGTTTCACCAGATATGGTACTCGTACTAAAGAAACAAAGCTATACGTTTTGTGCAGTGAAGCTGAAAGAAAGCATTCGGCCGGAAGCGCGAAGATGTATATAAAGTTAGCTAAACAACTTCCGCAGATCAAATAGCGAATGGACAATAATTAGTCGCTAATTAGACGCTAATTAGCTGTGGAAAAAATCAATTTTTTTCGTTGTTAATTTACTCGAACAGTCCTAGCGTGACCAGCACATATGATAACACGTAAAATGCGTCTGGCATCCACCTAGCGCCGTGAAATGAAAATTATTGTCGGCAATTCTGTCTATAACAGGTGCCGCAACAAAACGAAACGAGTCTGAAGTTAATGGCTTGTAAACAGTGAATGTAGTTAGACAATCAACTAGGAACTGATTTTCGAAGTCTCAAATCAAAAAGTGCATTATGACACATAGGGCAGTTCCCACAGTGTCTGGTTAAAGTTTATCCTATAGATAAACGCTAAACGGCAACCATCCTCCAGTTAAAAATTTATTAGACGATAATTCCAAACAGCTGATACGGGCTGCTGAGATTTTGACAGCTGGAACTCTCTACGTTTGCACATTCAAATCATCATCATCATCGTGGCGCGACAGCCCGACGTCGGGCCTTGGCCGCTTGCACATTCAAATGAGGCAACTAAACTACTACGTGTTGCGCCTATTACAATGGCTGCGTTTCTATTTTTGACCGTGTCGGCATCGTGTCGACACGGTTTCATAGATACTTTGCGGAAACGCTACGATTTCAGACACCGATACCAGAATCTTTGTGAAGGGCAAAAGTATCACGATTTTTTTCCGATCCGATTACCCCTTCGACGATTCCTATAGTTTTGACAGTTCGCTCTTGACAAGTTCTGTCACTTCATTCGTAAACAAATCTTTTTTTGGCGTCAAAGTGCCTATAGTGATCGGAAAGTCTGTCCTCTTTCGTCACTTCGCTCGGAAATTGTTTTTAAAAGTGTAATTATCCCTTATTAGTTGGCGTATGTTTGTCTGAAGTATATTCATGGTGGCAAGGGAATCGTGTCGTTCATCGGAGAAATCACGAATCGGAGAAGGGGCAATGGATACGTAAAGGAATCACGATACTTTTAGGAACGCACCCAATGTATTCAACTATCGACAACGACGTTTGTCTGAAACGAGTTTGTTTCATTCGGTGTGTATTGATCATATTCAAAGACATACATTATCGACAACCAGCCATAAAACGCATCGAGACAAAATCGTTTGTTTTGTTTCGTTTCCTTTGGTGCGTGCTGCCTGATTAGAAGCAATGGTCGGTTGTTTCTTGAGACAAAAGAAAATGTTTTGTCTTACGGGGTGTGTTTTCAGCCTAAAAATTTTCTGACCCGAAACAATATCAAATGAAGAGCTTAGTCGGTGTACAGGTCAGATGCCAATCGACGAATTGAAACGCAGGCGAAAATGGCAGTGGATAGGTCACATAATGCGGAAAAGTGATAAATGCATTGCTTTGCATGCCATATGAAATTGAACCCCATTTCTAACCAAGGCCGACGAAGACGGGGTCCTAAAATCACATGGCGTCGATCTGTGGCACAGGAGTGTAAGTCAGTGAGTAAGTCTGTTGGGGAGTTGCGCCCCATTGCCCAGAACAGATTACGATGGCGTCGCAGGAGTAGTAGACGCGCTATGCTCCACTAGGGGTTAAGGCAAAGAAGTAAGTCGTACCGATCGAGGGGTCGTGGTTCGAACGAACGAAATCTCGGAAAAATTACGAAAAAAATAACGATTTTTTTTATTTTGAAATTATTTTTAAAACGCCTTCCATAGCTAAAAAAAATTGAGACAAAATGAAAGACCATAAAGTTATGCATACAAAATGTTGTTACCACTTTTTCGGTATTTTAAATCTATGATCGGGCCGAGGGGTCGTGTGCAATTTCTCTTTAAGGGTGTCGTGACAGCATATAGACAGAGAACCTCGGATCTACAATAACATCAGGTAAATTCATCTATTTTACTATAATAGGAACTCTGACCTAACAGGCCTACCTATAGTAGCAGTCATCATATGGAGTAGGCTAATTCATTGCGATGTCGTGTACGAAAATATGTGCATATGTACCGCAGCACGTCACCGCAATGTCACACGTCTCGAGAGAATTCTAATGACCTCAAAATCCAGAGACATTTAACATGTACCGCCCATACGTTAAATGTCCGAATAAATCTTACAAAGAAAATGGAAAATTATTAATGTCGTTAATTTTTCACGTTTACATTACATTATACTCGTAGACTAGACTTTTTCTTTGCAAAATTCCGAAAATCTTCGCCATCTGCTATAATTTATTATGGAAACAAGGTGAATGCATTCAGGCCAACGTCTGTCTTTTCTTCGGACCAATACACGAGTACATAGCTTCCATTTACTTATTCTTCAAATTCTTATTTCATTTTATTGTTAATAATATTAAATGTATCGTGTGCATCACAGCATATTCGTGAAAAATGCAATCCGAATTCGTAAGTGACATCATTTTTCATTGGGAAATAATATCTGAAGTAAAATAATTTTCTTAGTTGATGGAAATATGTTAAATGTCTTTTATTTTTGGTAGATATGCAAATGTAGTCGTGCTTGTAGATGGTAAAGTCAGTCTTTATATAATAATATCATGTACGAGTACGAGTACTTACATCTATTTGAATAGGCTAAGGATTTTGCATGGGAAATCGTGTTATATCTAACAAACTAAGCAAACTAAGCAAACTGAAATGAATGAATGTAAGGCAACATAATTCAAATCTAAAGATTTACCTCCTAATTTATAATTTATGTTTGCAACACTAAATTTCCCTAAACTTACCCCTCCATCAGCTGATGTTTTATTCGTAATTACTTCGTTTATTAAAATTATATTGAACTAATAGGTCAGTAAAATTAAGCTATATCCCGTGCCATAATTATCCGATTTTCACGGAATAAATTTTGTAAATTAAAGCAAAATGTAAGCTGCTATTGACTTGCTACTACAGTATTCTAGCTTAAGCAGTTTTATATTCATAGAGTTTTTAGTAACGTGCGATTTAAACATTAAAATGGCTACAGCAGCTAAAGGGCTAAGAAATCGAAAACTGTTTCATAGCATTTTCTGCTTATAATTGTATGTTGAATGGTGTGGCGTTTTATTGGGCGGTACTTTCCAGCACAAACTGTGGTCGCGTTGTAAAAATGTAAACTTTTAGATTTTAGCTACAGAGCAGATGATGGGTGCTCTCCTCCTCATCTTCATCACCCCAACTTCTGCAGAAGTCGTTGTATGGAAGTGTAAGCCTTCCAGCGTGCTCACCGATGATGCAATGACCTGTAACCACCACCCTGATCTGGATTTTTGTCAGTGAGCAATTTAGCAGAACGACTGAAATTCAGCTCAGGACAAATCAGCTTTGCTTTCGGACATGTTTCGCTATTCATCCATGTCGAGTTAGCTTTCCTGACAGCAGCCAACTTTAATTCAGATTTACAGGTAGAAAGAGGCTTAGCAATGTAGCCACTGATCTGTCAAGCTCCGGCAGCTGCAACCCTGCGAGGCAGCTGGTCAGCTCTGCAAATCCTGACAAAGCCAATGTGGCCAGGTATCCGGCACAATGTAATATTGAAATAGCTGGTAATTTCCGTAAGGCATGCTTGACATTCAGCAACAACCTTACGACACCACCAGCGTAGACTCAAGTGTTCTAACTGCAGCTTAGTTGTCCGTGAGAATAGTGATGTCCCTTTTGGTTGTTGTGGCGAGACCTAACGACCTCGCAGCCTCTTTTATCGCATAAACCTCCGCCTGGAAAACGCTGCAGTAGCTTGGAAGTTCAAACGAATAGTTGAGATTGAGCTCCTCGAAGTATACTCCGGCGCTCGCACCTGCAGTCCTGGAGCCGTCTGTGAAAATCCACAGAGAGGTTAGTAGTACTGGCAGAATCCCTAAATCTCATTGACCACGGGATGGGATTAAACTGGCGTAGTTGTTCTCGAAACGTGGTACGTGGGTACAGTGTGATGTACCGATGTCGGCATATCTGTATTATTGAGAAATGTGGAGTTCTCAAGGTGAACCAGGCACTGGTCTCCCGAATACGTAGGGCTGAGTTTGCTGCCATTTGCCCACCTAGAATATCAAGAAAGAGGAATTAAACCAGGCATTATATCTTGCGCGCTGCAGATGGAGTCGATAGAAGAGCTCCTCAGATCGCCAAGCAGGCCGCTCTTTGCACCTTGCCCAACAATTTACGATTGGCTTCGGTGCGAACAACGCCATATAAGAGTATAGGCCACAGGACCGAAACATAGAGCCAGTGCAGCACCCTAGGAGATCCCATGTATTGCCTATAGCCTTTCTGCAACAGTAGAGTGCTATAGTGGCTTTGTTGGTACGTTCCTGGATGTTAATCTCCAGTTAAGCTTCCTATCCAATACCAGGCCCAGAAAATTCACTCAGTCGGTGAATGTAAGTCTCACGCCCTCCAAGATAGGAGGCTCCGCTGGGGAGACGACATCTTTCCGTGTAAATAGCACAAGTTTCGTTTTCTCGGGATTAATTCTGAGGTCGCATTTCCTAGCCCACTTAGTAAGTAAAAAGAGTGCATATTGTGTAACCTCGCTGAGGGTTCCAGGGAACTTACCGGAGATGGCAATAGAAACGTCATCCGCATTGGCAGTTACTTAACATCCCACCTTCTCCAGGTCTAAAATCAGTCTGTTGACCACGATTTTCCATAAGAGGGGGGAGGGTACACCACCTTGCGGAGTACCTTTATAGACACATCTGCGTATACGGAAAAGTCCCAGTGCACACTAGGCGCTAGTTTCCCACTATTTGCAATTGAATCAGTTATTGCAGGAAATCCATAAGTCACTATTTTTGGGAAACCGCGAAACAATTCTTCAGACTCACACGTCGAGGTATGAACTTAAATCGCCTTTTCTACAGAAACCTCATCTTTACATATAATAAATCTGTAAATTTTTCGTGTCTGTACATTCGAAATATTTGGG
Organism: Chloromyia formosa; assembly: GCA_964017055.1. Classification (NCBI taxonomy): domain Eukaryota; kingdom Metazoa; phylum Arthropoda; class Insecta; order Diptera; family Stratiomyidae; genus Chloromyia; species Chloromyia formosa. Next base: position 23,558,349 of record OZ024818.1, read on the forward strand.
AAAACAAGTTATCTGGGATATAGTAGTCAGTAATAAAATACATAAAGATGGCTTTTGAAATTTTTGCCTGTTTGTCTATTCGGGCATCACATGAAAATCTCTAATCCGATTGGAGTAGCACAGATTCCACGCCGTTTTACAGCGTTCCTCGCGAAAAGATGTTTGCACATCAAAAAGATTTCGGCCGGAATCGATAGTGGAATCGATAATTAAATAGCACACATCAGATACAACCAATCAGATCAATCATCTCATCACGCTTCAGAGATTCCCAAAATTTTGTTGATTAAAAATTCTCAAAACAAAAAAATATAGATTTGCCTAATTAATCTATTGTATGTATCAACATCCAAGCGCCTACACAATGAATGCACAAACAGTACCACAATAAATCAACTAAGCAAGCTTGCAGCTAGAAGAACCAAATAAATTAAGCTGTTTCTCGTGCTGGGAGCTTTAAAATTAAATGAAAAACACAGCGGCGTCATAACTAAAATCTGAGAAACTAAGGAAATATCTGTGAAATTCTGGGAATTTCTTCAGTGCTTTTGCTTATTCAGATATCAGATACACATTAAGCTCCGTATATTATGAATGTGAATGTTATCTCGTCAACAAAACAGCTGGGTCGGGTCGGATTGGGTCGTAACAAGCAGACGAACAGCTTTCTATCTACAATTCGTACGAGTTCGCATATTTTCAGCTTCACTGTACTCGTATACACAAGCCCGGCGTGCCTATTGCTATTATTGTTCATCTGCCTGCCTACTCGGCTGGTAAGTTCGTACTTGCGCTATTAAGATGATAATGTGAAATAAATAAAATACGTTATTCACATACTGTTCGACGACGAATTATCATATCTAGAATAGAGGCTAGATAGTCGAGCCCTGTCAGTGGTTAGGGACCTTTATTTTATATATACCTTTTTTTTTGTCTTCGAAAATGTGTGAGCGAATATAAAGAGGTTTTTACACGTTATCAGACCAGCCAATTTATATGGAACTGTAAAAAAAAAGTCGTCAACAATAAGCTCTTACACTGTGCAATCAATGTGGCGATCACAATATCGTGTGACCGATCTGACGACGGATCGCATGATATATGGGGGGCTTTATTTTTCACTATTTGCGTATGCATTGCCTATCGACTAGTGAACACAACACATACGCAGCTAACACATTATGAGCAGCCTTTGCTTATTTTGTACTAAGTTCAGACTCTTATTATATGTACTCTCTGCTATGGCTGCGAAGCCTGGACCCTAACTCATGCTAAGCACATTTGAACAGAAAATTCGTCGACGAATGCTCGGAGCAGATTACGAACAAGATGGATGACGCATCCGGCACAACCATGAGTTGTATGAATTGTACGATGAGCCGGAAGTTTCGTAAATCGTCAGACTACAACGTCTTCAATGGGCAGAGCATATGCAACGAATCAACGAAGTCTGCATGCCTGAACAAGTAGTGAACAGACGACGCGGCGAGTCGACGGAGCGAGACTGCCAGGAAGACCGAGAGCTCGTTGGGAGAGCTCAGTATATGCTGACGTGAGCTTCCAAGATTAGAGGACGCGGTCACGGATGACAATCCAGGCGGCTAAAGCCCTACGTCGGGCTGTTGCGTCACGATGATGATGATAATTATATTTGTGTTATTTTTCGTTTTGCTTTTTATTTTAGTTTAATTTGGTTTTTGTTTTCTCTAAATCCACATGCTACCACTTTCTAGTAGTATATTTGCACCTGAATAAATGAATTGAATAAATATGATTTTGTTGGCTTGATTTTAAAAATGGCTTTCCTTTGAGGAACTTCCCGAAAGCCTTTCAGGTCGGTGTGATGACGTAAACGTAATCTCAGGTTTCGTTTTGGGACCACGGAACCTTATCATTTTTGGTATTGTCTATTCCCAAGGCATATGGAAAATGTTATCTATATAATATCAGGTCCAGCGCATTCGCCTCATGGCCTGACCCTCGGTCATTTGTTACCCATCTCAAAAAGAATCTCCTCTTTCCGGTTCAAAGGACTCGAAATACGATCAACAGTAGTATACTGCATTCGCTTCAAAACCCTCAGTCATATGGTACTTATCTTGCCTAGATACTACTTCAAGGTCAAAAATGTCCTTTTTGCCTCATCAAAGGACTCAAAATGTCTTCAACAGTAGTCTATTGTAATCGCCCCAGTGATATGCTACCAATTTCGCCTAGACAGCACTTCATTGCCAAAAATGTCCTTTTTCTCTGACCAAAGGAATCAAACTGCCTTAAAAAGTAATACGGAGCATTCGTCTCATCACCCCGATTCATACAATACCCATATTGCCTATATTTCCCTTAATTCCCTAGAATGTCCTTCTTTGCCTTACGAAAGGACTCAAAATGTCTACCGAGCAATTTCTATACCATTTATTACTACCGAATCGTACAACGAATTTTGCGATTAGAGGCCCTTTTCCTCAAAGGGCCGAAGGGCCTTGTAGCTACCAGTCCGCCCCGGATGTAAAGATGTGCTTTCCGCGCCCAACATGCATAGGAGTATATGTATATCCTTAATTAGCATCATCAGGAGAGTAGACACTTAAATTTCAAGTAAATTAGAGATAAAAAAGCTAATCAGGATAATTGCCTGAAACAATAGTATTAATTAACTCAAAATTATCCCAAACCAGATAACCCATCACACATCCATTCCATACACAAGTACCTTCTATCAATTCGTATTCGAACAACACAACAACGATCAAGCCCACGCCGCTTCTGTCGGCCGCTAAACGACATGTTAATCACCACTGATAAATAATTTTGTACTATTAGCGCGCGCCGATCAACCGATGGCATACGAGTAAATGACAAGGCCGTATCGTTGGAAACAGTCAACATTTTTCCAGCATTTGTGCCAGCCGCTACCGCTACGTCTGTGTTGTTTCTTCGTCACCGAAAAGCAGGAAGCGTACTAAGCGAAAACAGTGTTTAGTAGCAACAAATTGGCGTTATTCAGAATCGGATACGGAAATCCTTTCGGTGTGTCTGTCCAAGTCCTTCGCGTTCCGAACGAGTGTGTGCCAGTGACACTCTGTTGACACTTCCCGAATACGTTAAAACTCATATCAGTTCAGTATCAGTGAAACGATTCGCGTGTATGTGTAATTTCAGTTGCCGGCCGCCTGGTGGTTGTGTTGTGTACTACATTATATTAGCACAGGAGTTTGATCCGTTAAATAATATTGTGCCTACTACGTCACAGAGAAAGTGTGTGAGCTCGTGTCAATCTGACGCAATCGCATTTAACTGCATGTGCTCGTGAAAAAAAAGCGTCGTGATTGCTTTATGTACAAAAACTGTTCGTGTGCGAGCTTTTGGGCGCCATTTTTACGGATTATAAATATCTTTGAATATTATCATTTCAAGTTCAAGGTAAGTTCCAGTGTGACGTCATATAGATTTGGAGACCACTTGACATAGAGGTCAAAGCAAGATTTCCTCATGCATACACGCACATAAATTCGTATACGCACCGGTAATTATAGACGTGAGTTGGACCGTCGTCGTCGCTCATGGCGGCGTTATCAGTGAACCGACGTATTTGTGTGCGCCGATTTTAATGATAGCTGCACGAAATCGTAGATACTTTACATGTTTTTCTTCTTTTTCGTTAACATTTTCAATAACAACAGCACTAGAATTGATTTTTGATGTTGCCCATTATCTGCATAAATCGAAATAGATCTGAAGTATTTAATAAGGCGCAATCAGCGCCCAATGTGGTCAGTTGCGATCAAGTATGTACTCGTATACCATAAGCCTGTATTGCAAGTAATGGTTCTGTCTCTAATCTTATCAAACTGGAATAGTCTAAAGATTCGACGCAAAAAATCATTCGAAACACGGAGGCGTGACAAAGATTTATTGTCATTAATGATAATTACCGCGCTAAGTGATGAATGGCTATGTCCACACTTGGTCAGCATTCATTTATACATTCAACATGGATTTATGTACATGTTAAAAGTGAAAGCGCAAGATACCCAACCTGGGTGGGTTTCTTTTCATCTTTAATTTTTGTTCATGATAGTAAGGGATACGATTGCGTGTTGACTACTCAGCAAAAAATCGTACCCCCGGTAACGCATACTATCCAAAATAGCTATGCTAAATAGCCATCCTGGCGTACCCACCATTTTCACTCAGCCCATAGGATTTCCAAGAGGTCCATGGCACGGGGGCTACGATTTTCATGGTTTAGGTAACCCAGGTACACACCCAACGTAGATAGCTATTCGGAGGCTACGATGTTCATGATTTAGGTAACCCAGGTACGTACCCAACTTAGTTAACCACTTTTTATGCTGGGACAGTATTGCTTATAAAGCATTATTTGGAAGCCATTATACATATATAAGTCTCGATGGCGTATGTGGTAGCGCGATGGCTTCGCACCAAAAAATGTGGCTAACCAAATAGGGTAGGTGGCTGGGTGGTCAAAACATGAAAATCGTAGCCCCCGCATGGACGTTACGAAATGTTAAGAATAGGGTAATAACAAAATTCATCAATGTCACAGATATTTTGCCAACCAAAGATGCCCGCCAATGTCACTAACGTAGGCTACTACCGTATTTACTCTTCCTATGTTGGTCCCCAATATCCACTGTATGTAAAAAAACATCCGGTTAGTATGCCTATTTGATTTTACGATTGGATCGTTTTCCAAAGAAACTTTTTTTTTATAATTTTTTCAACATTTAATTCAAGATTTTGTGTTTGCATGTCCGACCGTGATTCGAACTCGGGTCGTTCTGCTTCAGAAGCCATCGCACTACCACATATGCCATCGAGACTAATATAGAATGGTTTCCAAATAATGCTTTATAAGCAATACTGTCCCAGTATAAAAAGTGGTTAGCTAAATTGGGTACGTACCTGGGTTAGCTAAATCATGAAAATCGTAGCCCCCACGGCATGGATCTCTTGGAAATCCTATGGGCTGAATGAAAATGGTGGGTACGCCAGGATGGCTATTTACATATATTTAGCATAGCTATTTTGGATAGTACGCGTTACCGGGGGGTACGATTTTTTGCTGGGTTCTGAAGCGAACGACCCGAGTTCAAATCACGGTCACGAAAATTTGATTTAAATGTTGAAAAAACTGTAAAAAAAATTTCTTTGGAAAACGATCCAACCGTAAAATCAAAAAGGCATACTAACCGGATGTTGCTGATTTCTTTTTATTTATTTTTTAATTACAGTGGGTATTTAGGGGACCAACTTAGGAAGGGTAAATACGGTAGTAGCCTACGTTCGTAAAATTGGCGGGCATCGTTGGTTGGCAAAATACCTGTGACATTGATGAATTTTGTTATTACCCTATTCTTAACATTTCGTAACGCCCATGCGGGCTACGATTTTCATGGTTTGGCCACCCAGCTACCTAACTTATTTGGTTAGCCACACTTTTTGCTGGGTACCCTCATCGCGTTTTCTTGCGGGACTCTAATTAGGTTATGGACTTGGTATGTGCAGTCACGGAATATCAATCCTGCCTGATCAAATCTTGCCGAAAATGCCATTTAAGGTCCGGTGGCGCTAGAAGTGAGTGCTCCACAGCGAACTGAGCGGCGGCACATGCTTGTTCCAGCTCAAATCGGGAGATGTGGGTGGGGTTTTTGCCCGCTCGTTGCCCCAGTCATCACAGATGAGTAGTCAATCACAACCAAATTTACCCATCTTCCGTGCTGCGAGAATTCCTAAAGCCGTATTGATTGCCAGATAGGATACTCATTTTTTTCTAAATATTTAATAAGTCTGTTTCTAATAGCCTTTTCAAAGATTTTTGAAATATTTGAAAGTAGGGAAATGGAACGATAGTTGTTCATGACTGTTTTATCATCACATTTTTGCCGAGGTATAACTATGGTTCGATTAAGCTGCTGTGGAAAGTGTCCTTGAGAAAAGCATAAATTGATTTCATGTGTCAAAGACTTTGACAACGTGACGACATTGTCCTTCAAACAATTAGCCTGTTGTGGCAACCCTAACTTTGAACATCAGTTGGTCTGAAGTCTAATAGCCCCCCATATACGATGCAATCCGTCGTCAGATCGATCTGACGATATTGTGATCGTCAGATCGATCGCACAGTGTATGTGACTATCGTTGACGATTTTTTTGACAGTTCCATATACAGTGGAAATCGCTTACAGCGTCCTTGAGGGGACCACCAAAAAATCGCCGTTCTAACCGATAGACGTTATACCCGATATTAACTTGAAACGAAGTGAAACAACTTCATATGTGTATAAAAATATATTAAACAAAAATAACGACAGCTAATCAGCACATAAGTAAAAATATCACAAATTAAAATTAACACATTCGGTACACATGTAATTTAAATATCACAAATTTAATTGAAGAAAATAACACAAAACTTAAAAAAAATATACACATAACTCAAATAAATTATATTTTTTGGAAATAGTCTTTAATTGATTTTTGAGTTTGGCGTGCATGCTTCATAAGCTGCAATTTTTTTTCCTATTCAAAAATGTAAAAGTTTGTTGTTGAGGAAGGAAAACTAACTTGATTGTTTTTAAAGAAATGTTATCGTGTGCGGTACAACGAACAATAGAATTTTTTTGTTTTTGATTTTTAGTTCTTTGTCCCAGTCCGTTATCCAGGCAGTAAATAATTCTCTCGTCATCCATGAATTTTTATTATTTTTATAAAGCACGAGTGAGCTACTAACATTCTTAAAACAATGATGTCTTGCATCTTTGCCGATCACCAAAAGTCATCGTTTAACTGTTCCACTCATGTTTGCAGAAACCAAAACTGTGCTCCTCTCTTTGGATTGGTGCTGCAAGTTTCACCTATAAAATGCATGGTTCGATCAGAAGTTATTTTTTAAATTAAACCCGTCTCGTCTGTATTGAAGATTGCGTCGTCTTCATTTCTTTTTATGATTTCGGGAAAAACGGTTTTGAGCTCCGAATCTATCACTTCGTTCGCGCTTTGGGATTCGCCGCAAACTTTCCGAAACACAATGTTGTGACGATTTTTAAAGGGTTGTACCCTACGCTGAATATCACAACATCCTTCCCCATCATCTGAGCAAAGGCATTAGCTTTACTTTGCAACAGCGGCCTGCTTATGGGAGTATTCTCTAAGGTCATTCTCGATACTTGAATGATTGCTGGGTCTAGCCCTTTTTTGACTCGAGCATCCCTCATTGAACAACTTCTAAATTGTCTAACGTTTCTTGTTAATCGAGGTAATTTTGGAGTGACTTACCCCGAGATTTTTTTTCTATTTCTTGATTTTTTTTCCCGCTGCTAAGCACTACAATATGATTGATAACTGTCTCCGTGACATTATTATTCAAAAATTCGGCCACACACAACAACAAAAATTGAAGTTGGTTTACCAGCATACAATAGCACAACACAAGTGGAAATTCGCTTTGGAACAGACCAGATTTATTTCAACGTGCGAATGATCTGTAATGAACCATATTCTGGTCTGGAAGTGCTGCTGCAACCGGCAGATCGACTAAATTGCCCTAATCCCATATAGGGTATAGTGCGTCAACTGTTTCATGTGCCCTAGTTAACATTTCATTGGCAAAAACTAGTTTCGGAGAATGCAGTTGCTAGCATGCACCTCCTGCTCCATCATTTAGCCGCCTACCTGCGACAAGTCGAAGGATGTTGTGGACGATATTCAAAACCTGACACGCCGGTAGTCAGACATGAGACTGGTTCCTCAACGCACTGAGCTACCGGTTGCCCCGAAGGCAAGGGCAATTGAGCGTCCGCCAACCATTCCATCCTTACCGCTACATTTTTTTTATTCCCCAATTTTGCTTTCCATGTTTGTGGACGCTATAAGCGATATGTCGTACTAACCGATAACGTTGTAAGCGATACTTATTAACATTGTTTGATTAGGCGGCGCAAATAACTGCATAAAATCGGACGTAATAACTGATATGACGTTGTATCCGATGCCGCTATAAACGATTTTCACTGTAATTTCGATCGTCAGATGTTTTGTGGCGATCCATCGTCAGATCGATCTGACGTCTATGGCAGGTCTAAGCAACGACACAATCCACACGTTCCTGCCGCTGCCAGTTCGCAAATGAAACACATTTCATTTACCCCTTAATTAGGTTGTGCGTGAATTACGTCCACAAGTCGCAGTCAACGAAAATGAGCTGTTCAGGATATTATAGTTAAATCTCTTTTTCGCGTTCGTTTGACACATTTGAACTGTGAAAAACTGGCTTCCTAACAAACTTGCAACACTTTTTTGAATTAAGAATAGAAACATGCACTTCCACACACTATAATCCCGCCTTTAGACATGATCGTCGCCCTACCAAAAACGCATCGTCCAATCAATGGCGAAACAAGATCTCGGCGTTTTTAAAAAGCCCACAAATTGAAACCCCGCCGCGCCGATGGTGTTGGCGACTATCGAGTAACTCTCAAAATACGGCCGGTGACAAGCAACTCCTTCCGTTGATATCTCAATATTTCCCGTTGGCACGTCAAGCAAATTGTCAAAAAAACTAGCCAGTCTTGTTGGCGGATGACATGCAACTCTTCTTTTTGACGGCTGTCAACGCACTTCACCAATCACGCACCAACATGAGGTTGATTCCGAGTAATTGGTGAGCGCGATGATTGGAAAAAAAGAAACAATTACTCGTATAAGTGTTTTAACTCGTTTTGCGCAACCGCAAAAATCGTGAAGTTATCATTGTAATTTAAGTTTGAAGGTGCGTTTTGCTAGGCACCACTCTGCGTCGATCGCAGGCGACGATCAAAAAGGTACATAGAAATAGTGCTCCGTGCTCTATGGCTTGTTCGCTAATAGCGTTGGTTGCAGGAAGGCTATAATAGGTAAGTATGAAATGGGGCTTGCTGCAACCAAGATTGCTGTATTCGAGTTATTTGACTATCCTACATGATTTTCGGGGATGTTTGGGCATGTCTCCTTAACATTTCAGCATATACATACTATCGTTCAGTCTCAGCACGGGTGTTAAGTTAGATTGTGCATGATTGTTAATGCTACGATTACACGATTGACGGAAAAGCGTCAATAGTTTCACGCTCGATTGGCGTATTTTAGACAGAAGCGTAAATAGATTGTTTCCCCGAGTTATACGATTGACTTAAACACGTCGATTTTAACAGCGTCAACCAAAATGTCGATTGATACAATTTAAAAAAAGGGTAAACCGCCAACCGTACAATCGAACCGTTTACACGATTGACTCTTTTTATGTCAATCGATTTATCATAGATTGACGCTTATATTCATTTGCGCCAATTGAATTCCCCATTATTCACTCTCCCCAATGAGACAAAATTAAGACGACGACGGACGTGAAACGAAGAAACACGTAAAACTGTAAATTTTCCAGCGAAATTGATCCAATATCGACGTCTGTGGTTGACGCTCGAGACGTCAACCACTGGTTAACGCAATTGATCTGTCGATTGACACTTGTGTTTCAGAAAGGTTCGTTTACATGATTGATGTAAACGCGTAAAGTTTAGTTGACGGAAATTGAGGACAATCTAGGGGTCAACCAAATTGGCGTAGATTGATGTAAAAAAATTGTGCCTTTACACGATTGATATCGATTGAACATCAAAAAAGCGTAAATATTGACGCAAATCGTCAATCGTGTAATCGTAGCATAATACTCCATTAAACTTTGATTCCCGGACTTTAACTACAACATAAATTCGCTTCGGATTTGGCTATATGATTCCTAAACATTTATATTTACATACCATTAGATAGACTACGACAGATATTTGGCCACTCTATGTGTAAAACTGGCAGCCCAGACGTCAGTAAAAACGCTTGTTGACTTTTATAGGTAGAATTTCCAAGATTCATGACTCAATGCTTGTTAAATTAGCAACTGTCGAATCCAGCAAACAATATACGAGTACGAGTATCTATGGTTTGAAATAACTTCTTTGCAAAATACCTGCATATTTGCTATTTAATTTTTAAGTGAATTTCGTGTACACATGTTTGAAGAGAACTCAAACCACAAAATCATTTTATTTTCTTGTTTTTTTTTTTTTTTTGTGTATAAATTTTATGTAAATGAGCCAGATCAACGAACATGCTTGACTAGGAGTGCGTTTCATAACACCTATAGTTGACTATAGTCAGCCATCTGTGACTACTGCCGTTCCGAAAGTCCAATAGTCAGTCAGTGGATACCATGAAATAATGCATGCATGCATAGTTTCGGTTAGAAACCATGCATGCATGCAGATATTGGTTCGGGTTGTCGCCATTGCATGCAAACCGAGCGAGGCGAGCTTTTATGTTTGTGCGATACTGAGGGTTGTCAATTCTTAGTATCTTGAGTAAGCTCCGCTCGCTATGCTCAGTCCGCGCTTAAGGCATCATAACCCTCAGTATCGCACTACCATAAATGCTCGGTTCCCTCGCTCTGGGTACAACAGTCTCCTGTGTAAGCTCGGCTTTCTTAATAGCGCACAAACATGGACGCTCGGTTCGCTCGCTTTGGGTGCCACAGTCTCTTGTGTGCAAGGGTGGCACCGGCAAACCACACAAATGTCAATTTCTTTGGTCTATGCACACTCTCGGTTATTTCGTATGGACACTTGTGGATGGATTTTTTTTTATGGATTATTTCGGTGCCCCAGTTATTGTAGTGGACTCTTGTCGTTCCATAACTCACAATACTACTATACTTTGCCTTAACCCCTAGTTTGGCATAGCGCATCAACCACTCCTGCGTGCCATCGTACTCTGCTCTGGGAAATGGGGCGCAACTCCCCAAACGACTTACCCAACGCCTCACACTCTTTTGCCATAGATCGACGCCATGTGATTTTAGGACCCCGTCTTTGTCGGCCTTGATTGGAAATGGTGTTCCATTTCATGGCATGTAAAGTAATACAGTTATCATTCTTCCGGAGTGTGTGACTTATCCACTGCCATTTTCGCCTTCGGATCAATTCGTCGATTGGCATCTGGCCCGTACGCCGACTTAGCTCTTTATTCGATATTGTTGCGAACCAGAATATTCTTAGAATTCGACAAATACATGAGTTGACGATGGCTTGCAGCTTTCTGGTAACTCTTACGAAAATTTTCCATGTACTGCTCCCATACAATAGCGCAGACTGTACCAGGGAGTGAAACAGCCGCAGCATGGTCTTGATGCCGAGATAACTGCTCTGCCGGATTTTGGACAGCATACTGTATGCGCATTTAGCCTGGTTGATATAATGAGCGATGTCCTTCTCCGTACCACCATTTTCGGTAACAATGCTACCCAGGTAGACGGTGAGCAACTTCGTCTTTTCTCCACAGGCTGTCCATTAATATTGATGGCAATAGGTGTAGGATTTCTTTTTCGCAATAGCGGGCTAAGAATCACGCGGCGTGTTTTTTTGCGTCGTGTAAGTTCCCTGCCCTGGTTACGCAAAAAAAAAACGCTCTAGGTCCAGGTTAAATTCCGAATCGTCAAGGTAAGGTGAAAAGTTCTCTTTGACACAGAAATACCGTTACAATCAGCAAAAATTTATGTTTCCTGCCTCACCCACGTGTCATTAGTTCGTATGACAAGTTTCAACTTGTTCTCTCAAGTAGTTTGTTTACACGAATTTTTACAGTAGACGTCTTACGTATTTTTTGTTAAAATTGAGAAACTTAAATATCATGCGGTCATAAAATTCTTCGTTTTGGATGGATTAGCCCCTAAGGAAATTCATCCGAAGTTAACAAAAGTTTACGGGGACTCTGCTCCTTCGATGTCAACCGTTAAAAAATGGGCAGCTGAATTTAAATGTGGTTGCACGTCCCTCGAAGACGGCCCACGTGAAGGACGGCCAAAAACCGCAACCACACCGGAAACCATCGAAAAAGTGCATGATATTGTGTTGGACGATAGGCGAATGAAATTGAGTGATATTGCTGAGGCTTTGGGGGGTTATCGGAAGAAAGGGTGCGAAACATCTTGCACAAAGAATTAGAGATGCAAAAGCTCTGCGCAAGATGGGTGCCGCATTTGGTGAATGCCAATCAAAAGCAAATACGCAAACGATTTCCGTAGCAATCTTTGCACCGATTCAATCGGGATCCGACCGATTTTGTGCGGCGATTTGTCACCATGGATGAGACTTGGGTCACCCACTTCACAGAAACGAACCAACAGTTGAAGCAGTGGGTGGAAGCCGGTGGTTCAGCGCCAAAGAAAGCGAAGTCGATCGCATTTGCCGAAAAGGTCATGGCTAGCGTGTTTTGGGATGCGAATCCTGATAATTGATTACCTTGAAAAGGGCAGAACAATAACAGGCGAATATTACCCCAAACTTCTTGACCAGCTGGCTGCCATAATTCGCGAGAAAAGGCCTGACTTGAAGAAGAAAAAAATCATCTTGCACCAGGACAACGCACCTGTACACAAGTGTGCGTTGGCGATGGGAAAACTGCGGGATTTGGGGTACGATTTGCTCGACCATCCCCTCTAATCTCCTGATTTGGCACCCTCAGACTTCCATCTGTTCCCAAACTGCGGCTTCAGTGAGCCTCGCAATATTGCACTCGCCCCACATCGTTCGAACGTTCCAAAAATCGATCGTGGTCGGTTGTTTGTAGCCAAAAGTCGTTGCCGGTGAATCAGTCCGTGGTATCCGAGGCTCGTTTAATGTTTCGAGTGTAAATTTATTTCAGGTACGCAGGTTACAAGACCACATACCCAATCTTAGGGGAAGGGTTGCTTCCTTAGGTGTCCTAAAAGTCGCCGGGAGCTATTTTTATATAGCGCAGAGGTAGCTCTCCGATGGTGATTTTAATTGCGCGTTCTTTTGATGATCTTTCAGCTGGGTGTGACGTGTGCTCTCATAACTATTGTACATATGTTGCAACACCACCGTTCGCCTATTTCCTGAGATGCACTAGTGTTATTGGCCATTCAGGATGATCATCGTTATGTGCCTTTACCAAATGTTTTGCAGTTCAAAACTCGGTTGGCTTGGTTAGCCGTTCCAGAGAGCGCGCACGAGGAGGACTATGGAAGAGGTCGCTTGCCCTTTTGAATTTCGTCAGTTTCTTAAAATTTCTCTCCAAAACAGAACGGGTGGTGTAGATCAATGGGTCGGGAGCAGGTCTACCAATGAAGGGATCAAATTCTGCCTCGAGCGACTTTTTAAAGCGTGCTAATTTTTTTCAAAATACATGTTCATCAACTAATATTATAATTTATACTCGGTTATGACTTTTGGATATCGTTCAATTGCATAGATTGGTTTCTGGAATATGCGCACTCTCCAAGACAATGGATCAGGATGTCCCTGGGTTGAAATATGTATTATGAACGTAAACAGAAAACGATGCCACGTCGGAATAGCTAGTAAAATAGTAATATCCACACAGTATTTCCAGCTGAGCGTCGATTCATAATGCGATGTGATGTTTACACATAGACCTCAACCGTACAACCGTAGATTTTTCAATCACCGCAATCCCTATGAAGGGGTTGGTTCCCCTAAATGACCTGGACCTAAACTCTGGATGCGCCACTGTATCAAATCTCTAATTGTTAAAAGCGATAGAATAAAGCTATAATTTTTTGCAGACCCAAAACTTTAATTTTCGGTTAGACTTAGTTTTTTTTTACCTCGACGTGTCCTTTGGCCTTCAGAAGATCAAAGTCTTCATAAATGTGAATACCTCACAGCGTTTATGCAATCTTTAAAATGAAAAACAACCCACCCATGCATTTTCCCATATTCTTTGTTCGACCCATTCAAAGCCATTCCAAATATTCTCCCACAGTAATTTATTTTTTATTTTCCAAATTTTATAACCGTGCAACACTTAAAATAACACATACGGCAACTATATCATTAAAAATAAATTTAAGTATTTTTCCACTCATGTAATTGACCTCGTTAATTTGCAATCTGCGTGTGTCGACGTCACTTTATTTTTGGCTCAACATTTTGACTACTCCGTGTCATATGAGTAATAATCGCAGGTTGTATGTTATGTATGTTCGCGAATTGCCTCCAAAGAAAAGGATTCCGTCCTGCCATCTTCATGCCATTATTCACTTACAAACGCGCTCCATTTATGCGACATTTCGCGACCCAGATGCGTTCATGTTTGCCATTTGATTTATTTAAAATTGTGAAATTTTCACATTTCAGATCGAAGACGAGTCATAACCACCACACCGATGATCAACCTTGAGGATTTGCCTCGGATGGAGTCCCTGTCTCCGCTGATAGGCTCCCCAGTTCCAGACATACTATCACCGCTCCCATCGCCATCCCCGCAGTCATTCGGTCGCTATATGATTGAGGTAAGTGGCAAATGTCCTCAAATGTGGCGGAACCGAGTCCTGGCTTTTGTCACCCTGTTGTCGCCAACAATGCCATTGCACCCCATTTCTCCACCAGCTGGGTCATATGTGGGTTGGCGTTTCATTGAACCGCTGGCACTGCACCGAATGCACCGCAGACGGGAATCTTTTTCTTTTCAATGAACGTGTCGGACTATGTATTGTATTTGTATACATCTGTAAATCTGCTGCGGAGAAAAACAAAAAGATAATTTGTTTCTCGGGAAGTTTTCCATCTCCCGAAATAGAATTGATAGAATGAAATTTTCCCATCGAAAGAAAAAACAAAGTAAACAAGTGGAAAGATCTTGAAAGGGGTTGAGGCGAACGAGACGGGGTTCTAGACGTTCTAGACCTCCTCAAGGACGAATTATCCAAGCATTTCTCGGAAAACGTTGCACTTTTTCTGCAAACAATTATCAATTGGAAATAGATATTTTCGGTAATTTAGCAATTGAAGCGCAAATACATTATTTTACGCCGGCCGCCGGCGGTGGGATTTTTTCTAAGATTAGACAGAAATTGTTTTTGTCTAGGATTTTGTAAATAGGATATTGATAGAAATGAAAAAAAAAAGTTCAATGAAATGCTCGCAAAAGTGTTTAGCAAATGTTTCGAAGCCTCCCACATACTGAATCGTGTGTTTGTAGATTTCGTTTTTCACCTTCTCCCTCTAAACCATGATACGCTATCAAAGTTGGACTTTTGACTTTTAGATTTAACGTTAAAATTGCCGATATTTATTTAACATCACCATCATCACTCCATAGCTTTCGCTTAATAACCCCGATTAATATAATACCCATATTGACTAGATTGTACTTAATTGTCAAAAACGTCCTTTTTTTCTCTCCAAATAACAAAGAACAAAATGTTTTCAAAAGTACTCTAGGCCATTCGCCTCATCACCCCGATTCAGACGATACCCGTATTTCGTGAATTTCACCTCTTGTCCAAGAATTATGCTCATGCCAGCACCATAGGGTTAAAAACGCTCCAGTACATTCTCCCATTCAGACAATACTCGTATTTCCAAGATTTCACTTCATGTCCAAGAATGTGCTCATGTCAACACCATAGGGTTAAAAGTACCTCAGTGGCGTCGGTAATTGAACCCATGACCAATTGCTTGTAAGTCCCGCTCGCTAACCACCAGCCCACTTAGTATTTGTCAAATTTTTTTTCGCGTTGTGTAACATATCTACAGTGAAAATGTATAAGATTGGCTGGGTTCAGAAGGTACCGGAACCGCTCGCCGCAACCAGTCAACCATGCAGTCTGCGCCTGTTGTTGTCACACACTCCTGAAAATTAAGGAGAAAGAAAAAGAAGAATAGCGTGAGCGGTGAGCAGAAATATTTCTTCCTCGCTGGTCATTTGATAATGATACTACGATCCGTCGTCTGATCGATCTGACGATGGATCGCCGCAAAATGTCTGACGATCTCCGCTGCACATACACTGTACGGCACTGCTCACACGGGGATACTCAAGTCTGCAATACTCGGCGGCTGAGAGGCGGAGACTTGGAGTCTCGAGACTGTAGTCGCCCGTCGTCTTCACACGGCGCCTACTAAAGTCGCGAGTTGTGCATGTCGGCTGGCTGAAGTGGTCATTGTACACGGCTGTTGCTTGTTGATCCGCGGGGTCGGCTTGCTTGCGGGGATCTTGTGTGCACATGTCGAGATGTTGATAGCGATAATGGTTGACGTTGTGGACGGCAAGAGAAATATGGTTTTCGGATTGCTTATGGATGTGCGTGTGTGTGTGTGTTTGTAGTCCGGATGGCGCAACGGTTAGCACGTTCGCCTTCAACGCACTGGGCCCCCATAGAAACCTGAATTTGCACCTGTACGGTAAATCTTGTTGGTTGGTATTGAAAATAGACGTGATCCAGCTAAGGCAGCGCCTACCCCCCCCCCTACTTATGTACCAATATGCTTCGGCCGGTCAAGTAGGAGTATTCCTTTTTAGGGTTTTGTAGTAAAACAAAACCCTTATGAAATCGGTCATGCGTCCGTCTGTCTGTCTGTCTGTCCATGAAATATCTCACGAACCGCTGAAGCTACATGCATGAAATTTGGTGAAAATATGTGGAAGTACTATAATTCTCTGGAGAAAGTGATGCGTCGTAATAGGTCAACTTTAAGGGGGGGTCCCCATAGAGGGGAAATGAAGGTCGAAATTTTTTTTCGTCTGGTATAGGCAAGTGGGGTATCGTAAGAAAGGTACCGTCGAGTACATTCCATTTCTGGAATTTTTTTCAAATTTGAAGAAACGGGAAAAGAGGGAGAGGGGAAAATATGTGGTCCGAGTTTGTCCCCCCCCCCCCCCCCCCCCCCTTGCATTTCGAGACCGTTACACTTAGAAATATGAAAACTTACAGAAAAGCGGCATTTCACTAACATAAAAAACTAAAAATAATAGAATTTCAAAATCGCATCAAAAAAGGTTAATAATAGTACATTTCTATTGTTGCAGTTAGCACACCCCTGCACCCTTTAGGCACACCCGAGACCAAAAATAGTTATGGCTAATGATAACCAACACCATAGGCAATAACGTCTCTAAGTTTCATTACAATCGTGTAATATTTAATAATAGTACATTCACTTAAAGTTAGGCATTTTTACACTATTCATACAAAAAATACACCTACCGGCTTCGAAGGTGCGAGTACTACTTGCATGTTGTTTTTCGTAGTGCGAATTGCAGTTATTGTTACATATTATGGTTAATTACATTTATGAAAAGGTAAAGATTGGTAGGGGGCGATGTGTTGTAATTGGCCAACTATAACGAGCGGGGGAGGGGGTGGGGCGAAATTAAGGTCAAATTTTGTTTATCGACTGGTATAGGCAAGTCGGGTGTTGTGAGAAAGGTAATGTTGAGTACATTTTATTTTTGGCATTTACTTTAAATTTGTAGAAAGGGGAACAGTGAGGGAGGAGAAAATATTAGATAGTAATTTGTCCCCCCCCTTACATCCCTTAAACACGTCCGAGATAAAAAGTACAGATGGCCAAGGATAACCAACATCAATATGTTCTAAGTTTCATTACAATCGCCTAATATGAATGGGCATGTAAGATACTATATGATGGGTCAGACATTTTTATTATGTTTTTTTTTATCCATCTAAGTGGTACCAAGAGAAGCAAGGAGCCGATACTTGCGTACAAATATAAGTGCTTGCTACAAAACCCTCGGATTGCGGGCGTAGCCCTCTATATTCCGGTTTCATTTTAAATAGTGCATTGATGCAATTGCATTGATGGAATTGATGGTGCCATTTTTTACTCACCTGAAAGCTGAACTACCTTTCTTACTTCATTCCAGGCCTTCTCCGTCGCATCTTTCCGGGAATAACCTCTTAACTTAAAATTATATAACTCGGGGAATTATTCTACTTCCGCCACTAATTTTATATTAAACTCCTGATCACTCATAGTTTTGGAGTCGAAAGTAAACGGATGCGAAATTAACTACGAAGCGAACTCCTTTATTGTGAGGTGAGCGCTGAGCTGGTAGTTCTTTATTTTTCATAATTTTCGTTCATAGCCTAGACCAGGAGTCGGCAAACTCCGGCCCGCCACTGGTTTTCATCCGGCCCGTAAGTTAATATTGTTTTTGACATGACAAATCAAATTTATACAAATACATAATTTAAAAGCGATTTTTTTTACCACAACGGAGTGTGTTTGAGCGGAATTTAAAACAAATTTATTTGCTACATTAGAAACTCAATTGGAATAATCCGTCTAGCCCAGCGTATATTAAGCCTATTGCCCTGGTATTAAATTCCCTTCTTCTTCCTTCCCCTTTCATACCACTCTGCGGCTTCGCGTTGCTCTGCCTGTGGTGTTGGCACTTCGCCCATTCTGGCGGTATAATCTCAGCTTCTTTCTGCAGGCAGCTCGGTCTTGGTATTAAATTTTGCGCCAGGGAAATTATATTGTAATTCAGAGGCTTCGTGGCGCTAACATCGCTACCTGTGCAGAGAATAATGTGAGCATTAGCGTATGATACACTCTTATTTATCAGAAGATCTTATTGAGGCTAGCGAAAGAGTGCTTCGGGGTCCCAAAATATCTGGTGAACACCAACCTGGACATTTTAAGTTTGGTTCACTTGGTTTCATTCTGTGTACCAGCTGAGGTTCGCGCCCCTCACGGCATAAATACAATATTTGTCCACTAAGTTCAGAATAATTAAAATAGAGGGAATTTGGAAGACAAAAAGGATTTGACTCGTAAGGGCACGAACTTTAGTCGACATAGTGTTTCAACTGGCAACACAATGACACGTTGTCAAGCTAACCTACTGACGCATACTAAGTTGGTATGCAGAATTAAACCAAACCAAGATTCCAATTTTCAGTCAAACATAATTCCTTCCAAGAAACTTAGGTACACGTACTAACCAGGTCACTCTGTACTGCTTGCATGGTGACGCATTTAACGTACCTATATTCACTACTCCAGATCCGGTGACGAAATCCATGCGTGTGATGCGATTAAATGAATTTAAACACGCATCGATTTCGTCAATTCCAGGCAACAGACACATACGCTTATCGATGGCATTTGCGGTATAAAATAGTCAGACAAGACAACTTTAGCTAGATGGATTGGTGATAGTTTTTGGCAATTTGTTTTTGTTTTAAATTTAATTTTTAAAAGCAAATTAAAGTGTTCCCTAAAATAAACAATATTGTTTGACTATTAATCAGCAAATGTTCATGAGCTTAAGGCTGCGCGCATGTTGGCTCACGTTCGCGTGTCGCGTTCACGTGTTTGCTGTCAAACGGTTTGGGTCTATGGTTTCCAACCAAAGATGCGAATCTGTCAATATGACAAATGCTCGGCTATTGTCGTATCAACAATTTAAGTTCATTATTGTGCTTCAAAATGGAGAACTAGGTAAGAATTGAGTGGCAAAACAAACGACCAGGGACTAGTAGGATGTGCATAAATACACATTTCATACTAAATTATTGGTGTTAATACACAATAATGAATTCAATTTGGTGATACGACAACAGCCGAGCATCTATCAAATTGAAAGATTCGCATCTGTGGTTGCAAACCATAGACACAAACAGTTTGACATAAAACACGCGAACGCGACACGCGAACGTGTGCCAACTTGCGCGCAGCCTTATTGAATCTTACAGCCTGGTTTATAGTAGCTCAGCTTTTTCTTACATTACCATCCAGTGCAATTCAGTTCAACAACACAATTAACCTAAAATACCAATGGGGGTGGAACATATCGTTTTCGTCACCCTGTATACGGAGGTTTAATTTAACACAGCATATTTTCAATTTGTCTATCAATATTAGTCTGAAGAGTTTATTGCGGTTTCCTCTGCTAAGCACTTCAGTCGCTGAAGTTGATATACACTTTAGGCAGTACGATTTTTCTTTTTTCGGCGTCAAGCTTTGGTTACAAATATATTACATACAAGGGGAATCCACTCAGGATTCATCCTCAATAACAACAATGAAAAAATAAGTAAATTACTTTAATTCTCTCTAATTTACTGTTACATTTCTCGATTTCGATTTAATTTCGTCTACATCCAGTTATATCACAAATGGTGTCTTATCTGTTTCGTTACTTCGAATTGACGAAATCGATTCGGGTTTGCGGTGATTTGCAGAAACACGTATCGATTTCGTCGTTGAATTTGAGCGTAATAAGTACGATACGGCTAACGACTTAGGCGGCTGGCACACGGTAAGCGGTTGCATTTCAAACTTGCCCTCCGGCCCGCTGAGCCTAAAATTTAAAAAATTTGGCCCTTTTCGGAAAAAGTTTGCCGACCCCTGGCCTAGACTAATATACGACAGCGACATGTACAATGGTAATACCACAAACAAAGTCGACCCCGTACATCCATAAGTAATCAGAAAACCATATTTTTCTTGCCGTCCACAACGTCAAGCTTCATCGCTATCAACATCTCGACATGTACACACAAGCAAGCCGCCCCGCGGATCCTAAAGCAACAGCCGTGCACAATGACCACTTCACTCAAACGACATGCACAACCAGGTGACTGGGCGACTACGCGGCTAGCACGTCAAATCTCCTAGCCTTCGGTCGCGCAGTTTTCGAGTATCCGCGACTGGAATATCTCCGTATGAGTGCCACCGTCTGATTACACATGCCAGATCTTTTAGTCGCCGGTTAGCCCAGTCGCTCGTAGATTTGAGTATCCCCGTGTGAGTAGTGCATACGATTTTCGTGCGATGCGACAACGAATGACAATTAATAAAATATAAGTAGGTGTATGATTCACTCCCAATACAACCTAGATTAGTTTTTGTTAACTATTTGCATTTGTGAGCCATTTGCCTACACTACATATTTTATATTTGAGATACAGAGCCACTGAAATCACCAGAATCCGTCAAATTTCATAATTGAATAATTTGACATTCACTTGCGACAATCACATACACCGTCCAATCGATGATCAGACCGACAGATTGCAGTAAAATCGCACCAAAAGATCGGCAGATAAAATTTGATCATCAGATCAGTGAAATCGCGATAGTCACATACGCCGTGCTGTGCGATGGATCTGACGATCAAAATATCGTCAGATCGATCTGACGACGGATTGCATCGTATATGTGGGCTTAATCAAATTGCCGTTGACTGGCGGCTTTACCTTAATCTCGACTCTAATCTATTGAACGAGCTTTTCCATCGACATACCCGCATTATCTGCCATTGTTCTCCAATCAGACATTGGACATCGATTGCCACTTTTGGGATCCGCAATAACTAACCACCGTCATTCATAACTACAAAACCACTTTACAACCGCAACGAAACTGTCTCGTCCACCTTTATCGCATGACACAAACCACGGCTTAGTGCTGCCACATGTCCCCCCAGAAAGGCCATCAGCCAACACAAAACAAAACCCACTTTACCCCGACGTTCACGCAAACCATTGTGAATCATCTGTAGAATCGCTGTCAGTCGGCAACCGCCGCTTCCATCCCGCAATTGTGTTCGTGCAGTCTGAGCGCTCTAGCGCAGCACAAAGTTGTCGTGGTCGTGTTCCGTATGTGTCGGTCTCGCGCGGAGTCACCGTTGCAATAAGATTCCCGCAAAATCACCGAGTGCATTTCCAATTGGACAACAAACGTGTTTACATCGTATCGTAGCTGGTGCGGCGCGAATTCTATTTCACGCTCGCTCTCTTTCGCCGCGACATTAGTTCAGCTCGTGTCACGGATTGACAAAGTGCCTCCAGTGCGTGTTTCATACGAATTTTGTCATTTTACCATAAAAACACGGCGCCCGTCGCCGCCGACACAACCTTCTAGCAATTGACAGTCATTCCAATCGGAAGACACACACACCACGACGCGTCGCGAGCCGTTCGAGAAAAAACGGCACCTTGGCCGCAAATACGTATACGGCGAAAAGTGGTCAGTGACACGCGAGTGCGCTTGTATTAGTGTAGTTTCTGTTTCTGTCCAAGAAAAAATATCAGTTCACAGTAGTGCACGACCCATTTGTCAGATTTCCCCTCGTTCCAAAAGCAAGGGCCAAAGGGCGCGAAAATTTATTCAAATTTGCATATAGTAGAGCTGAAACGTGTGCACAAAGTGTTTGGCAACAAAGAAACGGCCGCTGTTATGCGCGTGTAGAAAATGTGGAACGGGTTGCGGTGATGATGTGGGGCTTCGCATCCGAAAAAATGCGTTGCCCGTGAGTGTATAGAGAGAAAAATAAATTATTAGCGATAGGCCCCTCCCGAGTGCGTACGTAGCCCCCATAAACAAGATCTCGAACAGATTTTTTCAAGTTCAAGGCCGTGCATCATTTGAACAACCAAAACACACACATTTCTCCCCTGTGTCTGGTAGCAAAAAATAGACGGAACAAAATTCGTCATCGGAAATCGCGCGGCTCAACGAAAATAAAAACAAATCACTGATCATAGGCCGGGCCGGCTGTAACGGAAGACGAGAAGAGAGTGGCACAAGTGTGGGCGTAAGGACAAAGGCGGCCACCGGCACTCACTCGAAACTGTTTCTTTGTGCAATTTCCTGCACGCACACGATAATAGGAAACAAACAAAAATTAACAAACAACGAAAAATAAATTCCAGACTTAGCATTAGTGAATAAACAGCACAATATCCAACACTTTCCCCCCTTTTGAATCTCTCCCCGCGTCGTAAAAATGATCTCCTTCAAGAAAAGTTACGCGGAACAGTTGCTGCAGCTAGCGCTGGCGCTTAGCCTTCTGCAGGTGGATCCCGACTCTTACCTGGGCCATGGCTGGGACAGCCACTTGGAACTTCGCAATGGGGACGGCTGGCAGCTGGAGATGCTTCGCGCCGTCCCAAATCCAATTTCCGAATATCCCTACGCTAATCGCAAGGCCGTGATCCCGCTAATTGAAGACTTGGTTCGATTCGATCGTCACTCGCAAGGATTAAATGATATAACGGCGTACCTGCTCAATGTCCAGAATTCGCAAAGCAACCAGACCGCGGGCGGTGGTCAGGAATCGGAGGCAGGAGCCGGATCGATTGTCGTGGAACTGCCGCCCGTTACGAGTGCACCCGCACCGCCCAACAGCACCGTCGAATTGGACTTCTTCGTGAACCTGGAAGAGTTTATCGAGCAGACGCCAATGATGGATCAAAATTTGGCCGACTTGCGAGAATACGGCGACATTCCGCTGTCCAGCTTCCCGTACTTTGGGTTGCCGATGAAAGATGAACCAACCGAGTTCCCGCCACTCGTTGAGTTTCCAGTGAAATCGGAGCAGCCCAGCACGAGTGCCAGCAACAACGGGCCAAGGACGAACGATTCGGAAGGATTTCTGGCGGGCGGGCTGCTGCAAGTGAAAAAGGAGGAGGAGGACGAGGACGACAAAGCGCTGCTTGGTGCGTTGCTAAGTGACACGCTGGTTAAAAAGGAGGAGCCCGAGGAGGCAAGCGAAACGAGTTCGACAACGGACGACTTGTTCCAGAGTCTTGTGGAGTTGACTGAAGAGGTTGGTATTCAGGGCTTGAGCCTGAATTGGCTCGCCCTGTGAAATTTTATTGGTTATAGGTTTACGAACAAACATGCAGTCCATTTTTATATAGACAGATAAATATAGTAGGTAAATACAAGTAGTTTCCTCGGATTGGCCGTAAACTTCGTAAACCGAGATGACACCGGCCTCTTTATTATCGTTAGCCTGGTCACACACTGCCGGACAAGAACGTGGTACAAGTGTCCTCCGAATAACAGAAGACACACACAGACACACTTCTCACAAATCTGAAGAAAATTGGCCACTTGTACCATGTTCGAGTTCGGGTTGGACGGGCTTACATTGGATTTTACTGTATGTAAAAACATGCAGTCGCTAACCATCCGACTTTCATCCTCGGCTTCCCAAATACCTAGTCTAGCCATAAATACTGTTACAAACTTTATGAAGCACTGTTCAATAAAAGAGGTGTTATATGTTAAGAAATCATTGTTTATTTATTAAATGCATTGTCAACAACGGAAATTGCAACAAGTTATTCGAAGTGATTGCCTTTTGCCTTTACACAAGCCTTTAATCGAGCTGGCCACTTATCTATGGAAGCACGCACGACTTCAATCGGAAAGTTGGCGACTGCATGTGTAAGAGACTTCTGTAAGGATTCGATATTAGAATGTCTTTTAGAGCACGTCATTTGCTCTAAGACAGACCATAATTCGTAATCCAACGGATTCAGGTCTGGGCTAGAGGAAGGCCAATCTTCAGCTTTAATAAAATCTGAAACATTTTCTTCAAGCCATTTTTGGGTTGACTTCGCCTTATGACCTGGTGCAGAATCTTGCTGGAAACTCCAAGGCTGATTTTTGAATAATGACGTGTTGAGAGGTTTCACTACACTTTCAAGGACACTTTCTTGATAAATTTTGGCAGACGTTTTGACGCCCTTCTCACAAAAATGCAACTTTGTCACCCCGTTGTAGCTAACACCCCACCAAACCATTACTGAGGCTGGATGATGACCTCTTTGAACCTTTAGGGCAACTTGAGAAGCTTCTCTGGCACCGCGAGCATAAACCCTATCGTTTTGTTTATTAAATGTTTCTTCGACAGTAAAAATTTTTTCGTCCGTAAACAAAATTTTACGGTGTTCTTGGTTTGCGTACCGGCAAAGTAATCGTTTTGATTTTTCCACTCTATTTTTTTTTAACGAATCTGTTAGTAAATGCCCGGTAGATCTACGATAAGCACCCAACCCCAAGTCACTTTTGATGATACGTGAAATTGTTCTTTGGGGTATTTTCATCTCACGCGATAAATTTTTTTGTTTCCGAAGAGGATTACGGCGAATTCTCTCGCGCACGGCTTTAACCGCTTGAGGTGTTCGAGTAGTTCGCGGACGGCCACTTCTTTCACGGTCACTTACTCCAGACGTATCATTAAATCTTTCAATAGCCCGATATACAAACATTCGGCTTATACCAAGGGTATGCAGAGTCTTAAAAATATCACTTGGTTGCATTCCTACTTTATGAAGTGCAATCACAGCAATTCTATTTTCTTTGTCACCCCGATCCTGTTCACTACACTAAAAATTAAACTCAAATGATGACAAATGCATCAAGCACAAGCGTACTATAGCGATTAGCTCAATTTTTAAGAAATGCAATATAACGGTTCCTTTCTGCAGGGTTGCCAAACCTTGTAACAATATTTATGGCTAGAATAGGTATACTCGTGTCTGGCTTCGTTATCCGAAATGACGCCGCGCCGCCCTCTTGGTTCGGTCAATCGGTGTTCTACTGTATGTTGCAACATTCAGGAATCGCGAACCACTTTATTTTCCTCCCCGGTCTCCCGAAAGTAAAATAGTTGTGAAAAATTTCCCTTTGCGAAATCACGCCGCCCTCTTTTTCCGGTTAATCGGGGTTTTACTGTATGTGGTATCATTTTGGAGTTACGAGCCACCTTATTTTCCAACCCGCCCTACCGAAGTACTTATGAAAAATTTCGTTATCCGAAATAACGCTGCACAGCGCCGCCCTCTTGGTTCGGTTAGTCGAGGCTCTACTGTATATTGTAACATTTTGGAGTCGCGAACCACTTTATTTTCCTCCCCGGCCTTCCGAAAGTACTTACGAAAAATTTCGTTATCCGAAATGACGCCACACCCTTGGGTTCGGTTGAACGGGTTTTTACTGTATGTGGTCGCGAACCACCTTACTAACTAACTATTCCAGCTAGCCACATACATATATTCCTGTTTTTTTTGTATGTTGATACCAAAGCTTTGATGCGAGAGCACAGCGTTGGCGGTAAGGGATTAAGGTAGTGGGGAGATGGATTGAGTTTGAATAAGTTGACAGTGTACATTCCGTTTAAATTTTCGCAGGTCATAGCTGCAAAATTTGGCGACAATCGCCCCCAGTGGTTTAAAGGTTTTTGCACAACAAACATACGACAATAATGTTCACTTTTGGCAACCTTTTAGTTTCCGGGGGCCCGGCTGGGGAAATTTATATATTAGATTTTATGTAGTTTTGAATGTGATGTCAAATCACGGGTTCGGTGATTGGGGAAGTGACAGATTTTGACTTTGTATTACAGGTCACGGTTTTTGACGACAATCACAAAACAGTCATATTTTGGTAACGGCTAAAGACATGCGAATTTAATTTGTGCCATTATTCCTCAAATTAAGTGTGGTATAACCCCTGTCACTATTGCCCACCTAACGCGGGACTCCCCGTATACTTAAATATGCCTACCGGCCTCATGTATAGGTAGGGTTTTTTTTATTCAGTATCGATTATAGTCGAATTCGAACGAATCGGGATCGGAGATATTTAATTAAGCAGTTTTTAAAGGGTAAAAATTGATGGGCGGGGGGAGAAGCCGGTGATTCTAACTATAATTATTATTCATACACTCTCTTTTTTAGAAATGCTACCATCTTCATTTTCGTTTTAACTTACATGGGTAAACATCTCCAGGAGTAGACAGTTCATGCAATATTGGCATCGGACACTACAAAACCCTCATATTGCCCGCGACGCCCTCTACTTTCCAGCTTTATTTTATTTTACTTTTCAAATATTCATTTCTTATATTAAATGTTGGCTGAATTGAAGTTAAATTAGATTCCTTACGGAACAAAAACAATATTTTACAACAAACATCAGACGGGATTTATTTGGTTGGGAAAATTTTCGTCGAGAAAGTCGAAAAGAAATGTGTGGAGAAGTCCAAATTCCCAAGTCCCGAATCCAAATTGTTGATTCTTGATAGCATAGATATTTATGTATGTAAAAGAAGCTACTGGGGGGCAAAGACCTTTTCCATAGTCCTCCGCGTGGGCGCCCCCTGGTAACGGCAGTATATCAATTCGCTGACGGCCAATGTCTTAGCGATAAGACAGTTTGGAAAAGGCAGATAGCTGTAGCTTCAATGGCTGACGAACACCTCAGCGTCTCAGGTCTAGTAGGATGGAATGACTTGCGTAGTTGGACCTGCTACATAGTTGTGTGGGCTCCAGCACGTTTATTAAACCATCTGAAGCAGCTATCTCCGAGGCCATCCCCTGAATGGGGTTAAGCGACGTGCTGACAACTCGTCCTTGTAAAAACCACTCCATGTCAAGAAACCTGGAACAAAAGCCTCGGATTGGACGGATCAACAACGACGACCACGCAAACGAATAAAGGATTATTCTTTCGGATCCTGGAATGTACGCTCCCTGAACAAACCGGGGGCCGAGAAGGCCCTCCTTCAACAGGTCGAAAAGTACAAACTGAGCATTACTGCAGTCCAGGAAACAAATTGGCTCGGCAGCGAGATTAATGACAAGAAATCGCATACAATTTTTACAAGTGGCAAACCATCGGGCCGCAAGGAGTTTGGAGTAGCATTTATAGTGAACAATCACCTCAAACCGCATATTACTGACTTCAAACCCATAAATGAACGGCTGTGTGCGATTCGCATCAAGACTCGATTCTTCAATCTCTGGCTCATCAATGTGCATGCCCCCACTGAAGTTAAAGAAGACGCAGTAAAAGACGAGTTCTATGCCCGCCTTGAAACTCTCTTAGACTCACTTCCAACAAACGACGTCAAATTGCTGCTGGGAGACTTTAACGCGAAAGTCGGGAAAGAAAGTTGGCATCGGGGGACCACTGGAGGCCACAGCCTCCATGAACAATGTAACGATAACGGCCAGCGACTTATCGACTTCGCCTGCAGCAGGAATCTAGTCGTAAGCTCTACGTGTTTCCCGCATCGACGCATTCACAAGCAGACCTGGAAGTCTCCAGACGCACATACCGTCAACCAAATTGACCACGTCCTCATTTGCAGGAGATGGGCGTCTAGTGTCATGGATGTCCGCTCCTATCGAGGAGCAAACTGCGACTCAGATCATCACTTGGTGAAGACGACCTACAGATGTAGAATTTCCTCAGTGCACCAGTCAAGAATCAGCCCTCCCAAAATCTTTGCGGTTGTTAAGCTCTTGAGTGATGCTACAGCGGTGGCGTATACTACCGCCCTTGAGGAAGAACTATCACCTATGCTACACAACATCAGCAACACAGGCGTCCATGGGTTCTGGGAAGAACTCAAGGGTACCATCAAGGATGTCGCAGAGAAGGTCGTGGGATATAAAGCCCGGCGAGCGCGAAATGACTGGTTCGACGAAGAATGCAAAAATTCACTTGACGCGAAAAACGAGGCCTACAGACAATGGATTCAACGAGGAACCAGAGCCAGAAGAGAAAAATATGACGAGCTACGGCGAATATCGAATAGAATAATTAGACGTAAGAAACGTAAATACTTTGACGAGCAGTTGCTGAACATAAACGAAAACTTAGCTAATAGGAACACCAGACAAGCGTACAAACTAGTAAATACAATTAAGAACGGCTACCAACCCAGGACTAGCCTTTGTAAGGACAAGGATGGAAACATCATCAGCGACACCGATGGTATTAACAAACGATGGGCCTCTTATTTTGAAGAGCTTCTAAACCGACCATCTAACATCCCCACACAGGAAGCTCTCGACGATATTGTTGATCTAGGCCCACCCATTCAACCCCCAACAGTAGAGGAAGTTGACCTCGCGTTGCGGTCACTAAAACGAAATAAAGCGCCGGGCGCTGACGAGATCCCAGCTGAACTGCTAAGATTCGGTGGAACGAGTCTAGTTGATGCCATACATCAATTACTCCTGCGAGTATGGGAGAACGAGGAGATCCCAGACGATTGGCGCAGAAGCATCATCTGTCCAATTCATAAAAATGGAGATAAACTGCGGTGTGAGAATTACAGGGGCATCTCACTAGTTTGTACGTCCTATAAAATTTTGACGAAAATTCTGGAAAATAGAATAAAACCGTACGCAGAACGAGTCATTGGCGAATATCAAAGCGGTTTCAGACCTGGTCGCTCCACAACCGATCAGCTCTTCTCAGTCAAACTGATACTCCAGAGATGCTGGGAATATAACGTAAACGTATACCAAATCTTTGTCGACTTCAAGCAGGCATACGACAGTATCGATCGTGGAGTACTGTACAACATCATGCTGCAATTTGGTATACCAGCAAAATTAGTGCGACTGACAAAGATGACGATGACCAACTCCGTCTCACAAGTCAGGATCCAGAATAGACTTACTGATCTATTTGAAACACGCACTGGTTTGAAACAGGGCGATGGACTGGCACCGACGCTCTTCAACCTAGCACTGGAATACGTTATTCGGGCCATGAATATGGACAACAGCAAGACGCTACTCATCAAGTCGACACAATTAGCAGCGTACGCCGACGACATCAACATCATGTCCCGAAGATTGGCTGACGCAGAAGAACTTCTGCATACGCTCGATACCGCTGCAAAGGAAGTTGGATTACGTATTAACGAGGGTAAAACTAAAATAATGATGCAATCGGTGACAAGGACACCTGCACAACCAAGCATCAATGTGGGGGACCTCAGCATCGAGTTCGTGAACAACTTCATTTACCTGGGTTGCAACCTATCAAGGGACGCCAACGAAACTGACGAAATCAAGCGACGGATACAATTAGCTAATAAGACTTTTTTCTCGGTTCTCCCCATAATGAAATCGAAACATGTGCACAGAAACACGAAGCTCCGCGTGTACAAAACCATTATACGACCAGTGCTATGCTATGGCTGCGAAGCATGGACCCTAACTCAAGCCTCCGAAAACATGCTAGACACTTTCGAACGTAAGGTTCTACGGCGAATTTTCGGGGCTGTTTGCGATCGAGATGGATGGCGCATCCGGTACAACCATGAGTTGTATGAAATGTAGGATGAGCTGCAAGTCTCGAAAATCGTCAAACTACAACGACTTCAATGGGCAGGGCATGTACAAAGAATGGACGATGATCGCATGCCTAAGAGAGTAATGAATGCAGAACGAGTCGACGGAGCGAGACTGCGAGGACGACCGAGATCTCGTTGGGAGAGCTCAGTAGGTGTGGACGCCGCGCAGCTGCTGGGCTCCCAAAATTGGAGGACGCGGTCACGTGACCGAGATAATTGGAGGACAATGATCCAGGCGGCCAAGGCCGACGTCGGGCTGTCGCACCACGATGATGATGAAAAGAAGCTACTACGAGGGGATCTTTCGTTTCCATCTTCGGTCAGCAACTTTTATGTTTGAAACTGTCGACCCCCTGAAAGTTTAAATCGACCACAGGGGGTTGACATCGACCACTTTTAGAACTCCTGGTGTAGATTCTCGCAATTTAACATTTCACACTACAAAACCCTGAAATAAAGAGAAAAGCTCTTTCTATTCTAACTTGTTGTTGTTAATAAATTACGTCAGAATATCCAAACAAGTCTGTATTGATGACTAATCAATGAGACTACCTCAATAACATCTATGCCCACGTTTCTATTTCCAAACAACGTATCATCCTTAACTTGAAGGTGAAATCCACTCAGTCAATCTAATCCTGAAAACATCAACCTGAAATCATTAGCACCACAGAATAAAACGTCCACGTCTATTGCTAAACGAAAACAAAGAAATTTACGCTCTAAAGAGAAGAATTCAACAAATCCGCAAATAAGATGAAAAACAGCAACATTTTGCAACAAAGACACGATCGATAGCAACTATCTATGGAACAATTTGTTGTTGCGCCAAATCGTGACGTGAACTGGTTCGACTTCTGCTTAAACTACCCACGGCGACATTTTCGCTAAAATTCTAGACAGAAAGATACTAAGTATGTTATGCATGTACTATACTGCGAATTATCGAAAAATAGATCGAGGATAGTTTACGAATTCTATGGGACCATGACCTGCAACAAACAGTCAGCGAGCAAGATCAGCAACAAATCTCATCAAAATTGCATGCATGCAAGGTGAACTGCGAAAGTGAGAGCAAAGCAATTGATTTTTGGATAAAAGTAAAAATAAAATTTATATTTAATTGTTTGCACGAATAGTCGACACTTTATTAGATAATTCCACTGTGTTTATTCTTAATTTATTGGATAGTGTCAGGGTTGCCAGATTGGGGAATTTTGCCCCCAAAATGAGGGACAGTTTCAAAGCCAGGCGAAATTTTGGGGAAAACAAGTTTATGGATATTTTTTTTTCTGGACCACGCATCAAGGGTCGCGTATAACATGAAGATTGTTATAAATTTCAACAACCACTTTAAAGGCCGCCATAGACGATCCGGAACTCCTTTTCGGACAGACTGATCAAGCCTGGCCTTGAGGAATTCCGGATCGTGTATGTCGAAATTTGGCCTGTTCAAGCGACCTCAAGGCCAGGCCTGATCAGTTTCTCCGGAGAGGAATTCCGGATCGTCTGCTGTGAAGGCCATATTCAGGCAATCCAGGGGACCAGGCCTGATCAGTTTTTTCCGGACAGGAATTCCGGATCGTCTATGGCGACCTTTACGGCGGCCTTCCACTGATCGGCCCTTCCAGTAGGCGTGCTGGGAGGTGGATATATACTGATTCTAGCCAGGATTTGAGGATTGATTCAGTTCACAGGTATACTATGTCCAGCATATGTTCTAGGTCCGCCGGAATAATACCTTCGCCGCTAGCAGATTTGAAAGAGTCAAAACTGGTTATAGCCTAATAATCTTTGCCTTCGAAAGAATTGACCCGGAATCACATGGTGCCACATTGGTCGTGGAAGCTATTTCGAGAGATTTAACAGAGCTGCCAGTAAAATGTGAGTCAAGCATGACCTCGATCGTCTTTTGTCTCGATGATGTCCGTGTTCCATTGCCTTTCAGAAGATAACTAGTCATGGTTGGATTGGTAGATATAAACTTTCTAAATCACTGCAACTATCAATGCTGTCGCAAAAAGCCTCCACGAACTACTTTTGGTCCTTCTCAGCTCTTTCTTGTATAAGCCAAGATGGCCTTTATAGATTGCCCCATCTGAGTTCTTCTTAGAGTATTTTGCCTTATTGAAGTTGCTTCTGCATATAGCCCTAAGCGCACTGAGCTGAGCGCTCCACAACTCCACTTTTGCGATTCGTGATTACTGGGTTTGGTTCAGGTCGGTCATCCGGGCCAAACTGAAGATTACGATGAACAGAGAGACACCCTATCTCTACTGAAGTGTGTTGAATATCCTCAGAAAAAAGAGTTACATCTAGGACTTCCTGCCTATACCTGGTGATAAAGGTCGGTTCGCAG
This sequence comes from Chloromyia formosa, assembly GCA_964017055.1. Classification (NCBI taxonomy): domain Eukaryota; kingdom Metazoa; phylum Arthropoda; class Insecta; order Diptera; family Stratiomyidae; genus Chloromyia; species Chloromyia formosa. The sequence goes on from OZ024818.1 coordinate 23,590,513, forward strand.
CCAACGTTGCAGATAAGGAGGTTTGTATTCAAAAAGTGACTGAAAAACTCATTCTCACTTTCATTCGTGTCGGAGCTACCGCACACCACATGGTGTGGATTACAATCAGAGAGAATGACTCCAGTTTTCTGTTAAGTGGCTGCATCTAAAGCGTTTTTCAAGATGGTCGTTGGGATGACGCCATGGTTTAAGAAACTTCAGACAAATTTGAAGAAGTCCATTGTGACCATGTTCGATTTCTCGTGTGTGTGGCCGGGCTTAATTAGAACTTCCCTGCGGATGCAGCGGCACATATGCACTGGCGTATTCGCAACTGTGTTCTTGTGAAGCGCTGAAGATTGAAAATTGCGCAGAAAGGGGCAGGATCCAGCGGCAGCACCCACACCTATCGAGATAGTCCGAGGCATCCCTCGTACATTGCCCCAATACTTTCAATGTATTTCTTCCTCTCTTATTGAAAATGACGCGGCGTCCCAATTACATTAGACGCTCATGTGCACCGGCACTTAAGGTGCTTGCCGATTTGCGAATAGTGTTGTTGCATGGGCGAGCTTTTGCTCGTGACTTCACGTCACGAATAATGTGGCACCGCCTTCAAATTAAGCAAGACGCACGGGAACGCAACAGACGAAACAAAAGCTCTACGCAAATTATGCAAATGCAGCCTGCACGTACAAAAAAAAACGACTTGAGGAAGCATTTGAACAGTAAGGCTGCTTTCACACGACCTGCACGATACACGTTATTTGACGGAAGCTTAAAGCGGAGAACACACATACGCGTTCACGATTGCGTTCGCGATCGCGATCACAGGAGGAAGCGAACACACCATGTTGCAATCGCGATCGCAATGGCAAGAAAAAAAGAATTTTTCTAATTTTTTAAAATGTATGCGCACATTGTTGTAGTCAGCATGTGACATATTAAACAAACCATTATGTTTTTTTACATGCTAAATCAATTTTCCCGTGAAATCTGCCATTTTTAATACTTGCGATCTGCGATAAATTCAACCAGTTGCGTTTGATCGCAGATCGCCGACTACCCCGCGATCGAACGCTGCAAATGTCCACTCTATCGCTCAAGGATCGCGACAAGTATGTGCTGCTTAACTTATTAAGATGGAACGCGTTTGATCGCCATCGCTAACGCAATCGCCATCGCAATCGCGTATATGTGTTCTTCGCTTTAATCGAATAAAACATTGGCGGTGTACATTGTATAAAGATGTTCACACGGAGCTAGTACGAGAAAATCGTGCAATCGAGAAATATGGTTTCTCGTGTACATAAGACACTTGCCACTGCGATTCGGTAAAGCTTGTATGCATGCCAAGCACACATGATGTGCGCGACTTTGTTGTGTGGTATTCTCAAAGCCCCGAAAGCATTTTAGGCATACGCGCCATCATTTCACAACGGAGACTATTCGATAAAACAATTTACGTGGAAAATTGATTGTGGCCGTGTGAAATGCTGCTTCGATTTCGAGAAAAGCTCAGCCGAGAAAATATGGTATCGAACGGCGTCGTGTGAAAGCCGCATAAGAAGCACTGAGACGCGTTTAAATTAGCCATGATGTGATCCGCTAATTTTGCGGATCGGACCTGATCCGGTACGACACATGACCTAGGTCCGAAAACCTAGGTGGGCTGACCTACCCCATGATTGTCAAAAAGATTAATCTACGCTTGTGTGGGTTTCCATCGAGAGAATTATGTGTAATCATGAGAAGAAGTTGAAAAAACATTATGTATGCATTGCCTATGGAATAAAGCTGTTTGACATTTTTTTAATTCATATTTTCTTTATGAGTGTACGTAAATAAATAATTAAAAAAAAACCATGGCGTTGTTTTGCAAGGCGTACATATATGGTTATTGATTTCCCTGGTCGATATGATTTTGATTTCAAATGGGCAATCAGCGACCCAAATAACCTCCTACTAGTTCCTCCCAACAAGATTGGCTGTGTTGCCATTCTGGATCCCCCACTTTGTTTTCCAACTTCGACTTCAGATTTGCGATCAGCGACTCAAAAAGATTCCAGCATGATTGGCCGAGTTTTGGGTAAAAAGGGGTTGCCGTCCAGGATCTCCTTTTTTTATTTATGCCAATTTTGACTTCAGATTGGCCATCACGACTTGACTGTGACCCAAAAAAAATCCTAATATTTTTTTACAGCAAGATTGGTCAACATGTTGTGTTTACAAAAAAAAGTATTGCCATTCTGGTTCCCCCACTTTGTTTCTTGCAATTTTGACCTCAGATTCGTGATCAGCGACCTAAAACCACCCATCCATCCTTTTGGTCCAGCAAGATTGGCCGTGTTTTTGAAAAAAAAGGGTTGTCATTCAGGATTTCTTCTTTTTTTTTCCAATTTTGACTTAGATTCGTAATCAGCGACCTAAACGACCCCCTACCAGTTTTCCAAGCAAGATTGGCCGTGTTTATAAAACAACGCGGTGCCATTCTGGCTCCCTCAGTTTATTTTGTGCAATTTTGACTACATATTCGAAATCTGCGACCAGTTTACCAGTTTTCCAGCAAAATTGAACGTAAATTAACAAAAAAAAAAAATCATTAATTTCTTGACATATGAAATCAATGAAAGACATTTATTCATATTTAATCTACCCATACCCAGACCTACTCCTGATGTTCTGTTCTTTCAAAACCTGTGTATGTATCTAACCAGATCTACTCCATTGTAAGGGAAGGAAGGTCTGCGTATCTACCCAGTACTGATCTTCAGTTCTTTCAAAGCCTGCGGGTCTACCCAGTCCTGTATACCTAGCTAGACCTAGAGATCTACCCAGACCTGGATACATACCTACCCAGCACTGATATTCTGCTCTTTCCAAACCTCTGTATCTACCCAGGCTTGTATACCTACCCAGACCTGTAAACCTAGACCTGATGGCCTAGATATTTTTCAAAGCGCACCTACGGGAGAGGTTTGGGTGTTGGATCTAGGTCGAAATGAGTAGGTACCGGACCTACTGAGCAAGCATACAGACTTCAGAAGGAAAATATCGCACTTCACAAAACCGACGATTTCGACAAAAAGCAAAATCGCCATAGCAGAGCATTGCTCCGTATCATCTGCTAATCATCTCTATAATAAAAGAAGCGTGAAGCAAAATAAGTATTTTTATTTTCCAAAATAGATTAAAAACAAAAATGGGGAATTAGTAACAAAAAAACGTCATTATGTGGAGTTTTCCGGATCAGAATGGGGAATTTCTTTGATCGAAACCTGGCAACCCTGGATAGTCTGCACCAGAAATGCTGAATGCATCGCTTACAATTTAGTGAATAGATTCAGTCTAGCGTTGTTCCAATTTTCTCAAGAATTTTGCATTATTGACATTCAGCGATAGCTACATGCATTTTATTGACCATATCTGACGATCGTTTTAGTAGGTACACATCATGGTACTCGTACAATGAATGGGCACCAAATGCATGTCGGTACGGTACGTATCAACGCCTTATAAGGCATTGGGCCGCGCGATATTTATGGCTCATTACGAGCCAGCGACTTGAAGCTCGGAATTGAGACAGGGACACCGTCCTCGTCACTGAACACTTCCAAATTCAGAGATGCAATCTCTCAGATACGAACCGGAGTGGGTAAAGCTTTAATTATACTACACCTCGGCTCGAAATGCATCTTTTTGTGATGATGTCTAAAAATGGATTTCTGGTCGATAAACTGCGGGATCGATCCGAAAAATATTAAGAGTTCAGAATTGAGAATGACCTTACAGGCGTATACATATAAGGCGGATTGCTTCCAACGAGACGAAGCGAAAATTGTAATTATTCACTTTGGGTAATTATAAAATGTTGCGCGTGACGTCATTGCCGCTAAAATACGTCTAAAAGCATCGTATTGAAAAAGTGTGATGGCTGGAATTGTTCGTATTGACTACATCAATATGTACACTGAGAAGCTTATCTTTTAGAAGTAGAGAATTTCGATTTTGTTGATAGGGAATGTGAGCAACATCACAAGCAAACAAAGATTCTGTTTCATCTATGGTTTAGAATAAGTACAGATAAATAAACGTAGAATCTGGCGCGTTCTTTTGCGTGTCTATCGAGTGTAGTGTAGGGTAACAAACACGCATTACACAAATAACAAGCGACTTGTTGTTTGGATAGAAGCACCTAAAGTCCTCTGGACCCTTTAATATGGATAGTGGAGCAACGTTTATTTCTTGTTGTGTTTCCTGTACTGAATTGATGTTTTGACGATTAAAAAAATTCAGTGTTAAGTCTGGGTCTGAAAATACTATAATAATTTTATTTAAACACGTATTTGAGAGATATTGTTTTATTATAGGAGAATTTAGTGAATGCGTATAAATTTTGATTTTCTTAAACAAAAATTAATGAAAGCATATTAAAATTAATAATGTAAAAGCTCTTAATAATTAATGTGGCCGCCTTTTGCTTTAATGATGGCTTTTATTCGCCTGTTCATGCTATCATATAGCGTGGTCAACGTATCTGCATTTATGTATTTCGTTTCCCATACTTCTTGGATGACGTGTTTTATTGTTCTTGGCTCTTTTTCCTTTATTTTCGATCCCATTATCTGCCATAGATTTTCAATGGGGTTCAAGTCGGGGCTATTTCCGGAGCAGGGCAGGGTTTCAATCCCGAGTTGCGCCTTATATTGCGTGATCTGTTATTGATAAATGTTACGATAACAGCGTATTTGATTCAATGTCAAAGAAACTTACAGAACAAGCTCAATGTGTTGGAGCAGAGTCATCCTGAAATATCGAATTTTGAATGTTTTCTGTTAGGTCCCCAATTGCTGGAGCAACACCTTCATTTATTATTTTCTTGTATGCTGCTGCTTTCACATATCCTTCTAGAAGGATTAGAGGCTCTACGCGGCTGTATATGATGCATCCCCAAACCATAACGTACGGGGAATGCTTCACAGTTGATTGAACGCAATCACCAGAATAACGCTCTCCTGCTCTACGACGTAATCTGGCTGATCCATCGGGCTCAATCAAATTGAATTTGGATTCATCGGAAAAATAACATGTTTCCAATCCTCCAAAGTCCAATTTTCCCGCTCCTTGGACCATTGTAGTCGAGCTTTCCTCATTCGTTTTAGCAAAAGGGGCTTCTTGGCAGGTCGACGGGAGCGCAAACCCATCTCATTTAGCCTTCTTTGGACAGTTCGCGTACTACAAGGCTTCTACATCGAAGGTTCTAGATCAGCTCTTAATTTTGCAGCCGATTTGAAGCGATCCTGGAGTGACAAGAGCTTCAAATGGCTCTCCTCTCTTGGCGTAGTAACCTGCCGCCTTCCGCTGCCTGCTTTCCTCTCTACAGTCCCTCTTTCCTTCTGTTTTTTATTATACTTCGCACTGTCCACCCATGGCATCCAACTTCACGAGCGATTTCGGATTTCGATTTGTTTTGCTCGAATAAACAGCAGATTCGCAATTATTGCTCCATAGTTAACTGCTTACGTTTTGACATTTTTATCGACTACTTGTTAATAAAAAAGACAGAATAACACTGATGCAACTATTATACATTTTCTGGCTTATATAGAGACCCTAATTTATACCTATAAAATTTCAACCGCCTACGAAAAGGATAAAAGGGTCATTACCTCATTTACCTGGAAACCCCTAATTCGGGGTCGTTGTCGTTGGGTGTAGTAGAATAGAGTTCATTCTACCGACTGGTAAACGGTAGAGTTGGAGCGACTAGCAAATTGAATACCAAATTTAGATGAGTTAGTTTGCAATTCAACACTAAAAGCGCAAAGGACAAAGTCGACTGCTTGTAACCGCGTGACAAGGCACTCGTAGAAGTGACCTGTTTTGAAAAATTCGATATGTCTCATAAATAGTCACATCTCTCTAATTGCCTCGACCCCTCCAGGGGCATTGGCGCGTCAACATCTCTAGCATTTCTATGCCTTGTTGAGGTTTCAATAGCATTATCTACTACATATCTCGGAAGTGCAGTTGCTAGCATGCACCTCCTATCCGCGTCGTCTTTATACTGACAAGCTTGGAGTACTGTGAGAGTTCTATTAGTACTCACAAGAAGTTTTTGATCGCGCCGAGATTTGATCTCCGAGCTCTAGATTAGTATCGTAGAGCGGTGACCGAACAATCACGGCCACCGTCAGATACTGCAGTCAATTTCATCATCTCATCATAACCCTGTAGCTCTGGAATTCATTGACCCTTATTTTAAAAACAGGAAGGAAGGAAGGAATTCCTATATTAGCCTCCTCCAAATTAGATATTAAAATTGAATCGAAAAAATTCAAATTTGTTTGTTTGATTGAAGGAGAAGTCGTATTCTTTTAATTTATTCATGAGTGTTTTACCGTCGTAAAGTGTAGTATATGTAAGTAGAACAAGAAGAAGAGGCAGTCAGTAGAGTCAACCTCATCAACCCATGTACTAGTACTTGCAATATACGTTATTAACATTCTAAATACTAGTTGTTTTTCATTGTACTAAATAAATTCAGCTAATAAATAATACATGGCGCAGTCGGTATTCTGCTAGTAGTGAAAAAGTATAGTTCATGGGAAGAGCAAGTGTGATTAAAACAGATATTAAAAAACCACGTGGCCGACCTCCAAAAACACGGATAGTGTACGTTCCAAAAATGGATATTGTAAAACCGGTTGACAAACTGCGAGTGGATGGAAACATCGCAGAAAATTGGAAGAAGTTTAGGCAGTGTTTTGAAATTTTCTTCACGGCCGCCGAATTATCGAAAAAAAATGATGCTCTTCAGGTCGCAATTTTCCTGAATGCAATTGGCACGGAGGCGCTGGACCTCTACAATAGTTTGAACCTCACGAAAGAGGAGTCAAGCAAATTAGGTGGAATTTTGGAAGCTTTCGACAAGGTGTGCAAGCCAAAAATCAACCAAGTCTACGAAACATACAAATTTTATAGTCGAAACCAAAAAGATGGTGAGCCATTTGACAACTTCTTTATGGAGTTGAAATCTTTGGTTAAAACCTGCGGATTCAAAGAAAATGACAGAATGGTGAGGGACAGGATTGTTCTTGGAACCAATGATCCCAATCTTCAGAAGCGCCTATTAGAGACCGATAATTTGACAGTAGACAAAGCAGTGGAGATGGCACGAGCAGCAGAGGCAACAACAAAACAATTTGGAATCATGAGAAGCCAGTTCTCGCAACAAGATGCTGCAATACATGTCGTGAGGAGTGCACAAAACAAGGAACGTGAGATTAAGTATAATTATAATAATAATAAAAATTACAATACTTGTAGGAATTGTAACTTGAAACATCAGCCAAGGAAATGCCCCGCATTTCAAAAAGAATGTTATCAATGCGGGCGAACAGGTCATTTTGCAAAATGTTGTCAGCGGGTTAAACAAAATAGTTCGAAACCAGTTAATGAAATCAATGAACAAAGTCATAACAATAACAACAAAGGTACATACGAAAACGCGGAGCACGAACGAGAGGACTTCCATATTGATTCAGTAAGGTTGGTAAATAACACTTGGCATGAGAAAATAGACGTTGAGGGTGAATGACTAACATTCAAACTTGACACAGGGGCGCAGGTTAACGTGTTTCCACTAAAACTGTTAAATGGTAATCAAAGAAAAAGAATAACAAAAAGTTCAAGTAAGATATTGGAAGCATTTGGGGGAAATAAAATCAGTACAGTAGGTAGTGTGCAACTCGATTGTTGCTATAAAAATAAAAAAAATAAACTTAGTTTTGTTATAGTCGATCTTGGTATAAAAACGGTTCCAATATTAGGACTACAAGCGTGTGTAGAATTGGGCTTAGTGAAGAGAATTTGGTCTCTGGATACGGAGAAAAATGAGTTTATTGAAAGCAATAAGTGTTTGTTTGAAGGTTTAGGGTGTTTTAGTCAAGAGGTGGACTTAAAACTTAAAAATGAAAATGTGAGTAGTGTCAAACCAGCTAGAAGAATTGCTTTATCACTAAGAGAGCCAGTAAAGAAAGCCAGTAAAGAAAGCATTAGAGGAAATGCTTAGCATGCAAATTATTGACAAATGTGATCAGCCATCGAAATTTGTTTCAAACTTGGTAATTGTTGAAAAGGCCAATAAGAAGCTAAGACTTTGTTTAGACCCCCAGGATCTGAATGAATATATCCTTGATCAAAAACATTTAATACCGAGTCTTGAAGAAATTCTTAGTCAGCTGGCCAATAAAAAGTGGTTCTCTGTGTTAGATTTAAAAGATGGTTATTGGCAAGTGAAGTTATCAGAAAAATCGAGTAATCTCTGTTGCTTTAGCACTCCCTTTGGTTGTTACAGGTTTTTAAGACTTCCTTTTGGTATCAAGGTCGCACCAGAAATATTTCAAAAACTAAATGCCAGCAATTTTGCAGATATTCCTGGAGTGATAGTATATATCGATGACATTTTAATAGCAGGTGAAACACTCGAAGAACATGATAAAATTTTACATAGAGTTTTAGAGAGAGCTAACATGTTAAATATAAAATTTAATGCAACAAAGTTACAATATAGAACCCAAAGTGTCAGATATTTAGGTCACATTATTTCTGAAGACGGGATTTCATGTGATCCGCAAAGAGTAACCGCAATTAAAACTATTGAAGCACCCAAAGATAAAAAAGACCTTCAGAAGTTATTAGGTATGGTGAATTACATTAGAGGATTCATACCGAATTTAGCAGAACTTACACAACCCCTTAGAATGCTGTTAAAAAAGAATACAATTTTCAATTGGCTTCCAATTCACGAAGCCGCACTTCATAAAATCAAAAAGGTAATAATGAATGCTCCAACATTAAAAACGTTTGATGTGAATAAGGAGATAACAATAGAGACAGATGCATCTAAGTATGGCATAGGATCAGTGTTAATGCAAGAAGGAAAACCTATTGCATTCGCATCAAGAAGCTTGACAGATGCAGAAGTCCGTTATGCTCAAATAGAAAAGGAGTTTCTAGCGGTTGTGTTTGCCTGTAAAAAATTCCATTATTATATTTATGGCAGAAGAACTACAGTACATAGTGATCACAAACCTTTAGAAAGCATAATGAAAAAGAACTTGGAAAAGATTCCGTCATCTAAACTCCAACGCATGAAATTGAAATTATCAAAATATACTTTAGATTTAAAGTATGTACCAGGAAAACAACTTTATATAGCAGATTTATTATCAAGATACTTTAACAAAGAAGAAACTGGAAATGAAATTACTGATTTAAATGATTTAGTCCATAGTCTAAATGTTAGTGACGAGAGAAAGACGGAGTTTAAGAAAGAAACAGAGAAGGATTTATGCTTAAAGAAAGTCCGAGAATATGTGTCTTATGGTTGGCCAAAAGACAGAAGTAAATTAGATGATGAAATTTGCTTATATTGGAGGTATAGGAATGAAATGTTTACTGATGATGAGTTGCTTTTTCTTAATGATAGAATCGTAGTTCGAAAATCTCTTAGAAAGATGGTATTAGAAAAATTACACCTTTCTCATTTAGGGATTGAAAAAACCAAGCAGAGAGCGAGGTCCTTAGTTTTCTGGCCAAGAATCGACGTGGACATAGAAAATTTAATATTGAATTGTAATGTGTGTCAGAAATATAGGTCAGCTAATATAAAAGAACCAATGATTTCCCACAATGTGCCATCGTTTCCTTTCCAAAAAATTGGTATGGACATATGCACTTTTCAAAATCAAGATTTTCTAGTAATCATAGATTTCTATTCGCGCTATATAGATATTATACAAGTACGACAAAAAACGGCAAACAGTATAATAAATAAACTTAAAGTTTCTTTTGCAAATCACGGCATTCCTAGGTACATTGTCTCGGACAATGTTCCATTTGATTCTTACGAATTTAAGGCATTCTGTAAAGCTTATGATATTGAATTAATAACGACAAGTCCTAAATATGCGCAGTCAAATGGCTTTGCGGAAAAAGCTGTTAATATTGCAAAAAATTTATTAAAAAAATCAAAAGAAAGTCACAACGAATTATGGCTTGCACTTCTAGAATACAGAAATACACCTTTAAAGGAAATCAATGCTTCTCCAGCGGAACTGTTAATGAATAGAAAGACCCGATCGTTAGTACCTTGTAGGGAAAGTTTATTCAAACCTAATGAAGTTCCAAATATACAAGTCAATATAAAAAACAAAAGTCGATATCAAAAGAAATATTATGACAAAGGAACAAGACCACGTAATAATTTCACTGAAGGGGAAGAAGTGTGGCTATATAGGAATAGAATAAGTGGATGGTGTAAAGGTAAAATTATAAAGCCACATAGTAGTCCAAGATCTTACTGGATCAGGTTGGAAGACGGTACCGTGATACGTAGAAACTCTAATGTTATCCGATCGAAGTAAATAAATATCTGTCCGCCCTATTTAATTTTTATGTACATATATACAAGTAATAATTTTAATATAAGCATAACATTTATTAGAATACATATTGTTTACGTATATCAAAAATAATTAAGCACAACAAAGTAAAACTAGAATAATCGAATCCAAAAGAACACATTTGAAGTAATGGCAAATTGTATTTATGAATTATATTTATGAAATGTAATTATGAAATGAAATGTATAATTCGAATGTTATGATATCAACTTATTATTCAAACTTGTTATCTTTAAGAAGGGAGGTGTAGTATATGTAAGTAGAACAAGAAGAAGAGGCAGTCAGTAGAGTCAACCTCATCAACCCATGTACTAGTACTTGCAATATACGTTATTAACATTCTAAATACTAGTTGTTTTTCATTGTACTAAATAAATTCAGCTAATAAATAATACAGTCTAGGAGGTCATATCTCAGTACATCTACCTAAGAACTACGTATTTCTGCAGTCTTCATGAGTATAATGTATTGCATACCTCCCAGTAGTTCTCCTTTAATAATGCATTCGCAGAATCGATTTCTTTTAGACTTTTCCCAATCCAAAACCCAGTAGAATACATATGTTATGTGCTACTGTTGTCTGCATGTAACTGAATCTACGTATATTATCATTTTCCTTATGAAAATTCAACGAAATCGATTGAACTTTTGACCTTACTGAAGTAACGACGACAACAACGACGTCGACGACGACTGTATCGAGCGGATTTATTACCAAGCGAAAGGGAAACCTTTGGTTACGATGATTGACTACTCTAACGCACCCTCCAATGTGAATGTACGTAGGAATCGAACAATTACAAGAAGTAAACCAGTATGTCGAATATTTTAGTCTCCTTGGGAAAGAGTATTCCAGGTGACGAGTAAAAATCGAGGGAAAAAAAAATTAAGGAACTTTTTAACTTGGCGCGATTTGTTGTGAGCTTCTGCGGGGGGAGGGGTTAAAGGGACTTTTCTTTGTTTTTTTTTGCTTTTTTCTCCGTAACTATTAACTCTATAGAAAAAATAGTCTGAGAGACAGTTAAAAGACAAAAAAATACACAAAAAAGATTCGAACTACTATTTCCATATCTTAAGCAGTCGGGGACTTTTTTACCTAGTACCAACAAACAAATCGGATCAGGTTTCAAACTTCCTTTATTTTTTTTTTTCGATCACTTTATATTTGCACTCGTCACCTGGGATAGAATCTGAAAATTGTTATGTGAAGCAGGCAACTCATCTTCGCAGATTTGCGAAATATGCAGGGAATTTTGAACGCACTTTTTGCGGTAATAGGCCATTAAGTTCCATAAACATGACGGTAACGGAATTATAATATGTATTTGTACCTTGAAAGATTTGTTTCTTTACAAATTTTAGCTTGACTAGAGAACTTAGTCCCTACACAGATAGAGAGTAGAATACATCAGGGCAGGGCAAGTAGTCCTAATTATTGTAATCACGAAAATATGTTTCAAGGTGTAGCCTTCGATTTTTCTGTATGCATACATCCATTGAATGCATGGGGTTTGTTGACTAATTTATGCAAATCCAAGCATTATGGAAATCAATTGTGAAGTAAATGCACGGGTACAATTATTGTATACATTACAAGACAAACGCCAATATGTCAATAGTAGCGTTCATACTGCATGAAGTACAGAGTATCTACTTCGTATAGTTATGTAAATGAGTTTCGATTCATCGCGAGATTGTTGGTCATACCTATTTAACACTTCAGTAAAACTACGAGTATCAACTTAATTTAAAAAATACTTATGTAAACATATTTACATTGCCATACGCACATGACAAACCTAATCCTGATTTAATTAAGACTGGTGAGGTAGTACCCCGGATGATTAATTAAGTAATAATTCCGTTCTTAAAGCTTTAGTCGTATTAAATCCCTTAGTACAGGCAGCTCTGTGATGATCCCTGGACGAACACACCGGCTTCTTATTCCCACCTGTGGGTACTATTAGAACTCCCACAGCGTTCCAAGCTTGTCATGCTAGCAACTGCACAATCCGAAATTTATATGCTAACGAAACGTCAACCAGGTTTGAGATGTTGACGCGCCCTTGCCCCTACTGGAGAGTGTTTCAGCCTAGAATTGTCCGAATGTGTGCCCCCTTTTGTACGATGCAAATTTATCAATCATACACCAAGCTCCACTGACTTGTAAGATCTGCTCGAGATGATTTTTGGCATACTTCGTTGCTGTTGAACTGCAAGAACAAGAATCACATAGTTGAGCCCCATTTGGGCCAACCCGCCATTCCGCTTCGCACACTGACTTCAAACGTTTGGGTCAAGTACTTAACTGCAATTACAAAATTTCCGAAATCTCAAACTGCTACACCAACCAGAAATCCGGTTCTAATAAATCATCGAACCTCATTATCCAAAGCATCTTCTTCGCTTCCATCACCATTCAACAACATCCAAGAAACACATGTACTCGTATGTACTAGTAAATCCAGATACAACTAATACACTAGAATCTCAGAATCTAACACCTGTTGCACAAAACATGTCCGAAGATCTGGAAAAAAAGATGTAAACGACGTAGCAAGCAGTTAAGTAAATCAAAAAATTTTCGCGATAGTTGAACAAGCGATAAATGCGTCCAAAAATTTTCAGTGTCAATGACTCTTTGTTGAGGCGAAAAGATAATAATTGATTGAAAGTCTGAGTTTTCACGTTTTGTTTCGTTTTGGTGATTGACACAGCTGAGAATGTTTGATAAGGAAAGTCTGTTTCTGTAGGCATTTCGGCAGAGTGTGCGGTTACATGGAAAGGTATGGAATGTATTACTCAAACATGCTAACAAGTATATACACATAATAAATTAAAATGGTTGTTATCTGCAGTCTTACATACTAATACTCAATTGCCCTAACCCCTTGTGGGGCATAGGGCGTCAACTGTTCCATGTGGCCCAGTTGACGTTTCGTTGGCATAAACTAGTTTTGTAGAATGCAGTTGCCAGCATGTACTCCCTACTCTCCCATTTAGCCGCCTACCTGCGACAAGTCGGGAGATGCTGTGGCTGCTTATTATGCCCTGCACCACAGTGGGAAGACAGCATAAATGCCCATTGCTACGAACGTCGTCCTGGGCGGGATTCGAATCCGAAACGCCGGTAGTCAGACATGAGACTGAGGCCTTGCACCTACGCATTGGGCTACCAGTCTTACCTTCAAATTCACGTTGTTCCTTTAGGAATATCGTCATTCACCTACTTCTCGTATTTATTCTCCTGAGCATAGAGTGTTTGCTCACACGGATCGTCTTGTAATCGGCTCGTCTGCGATTCGAACTCCACTGCCCAAGCAAATCGATTCGTTTACGTGCCGACCAATGGACGACCCGTGTGAGCATCTCCATACATTTGCTTGAGAATTGGAGTTAAAATTGCAGACGAGCCGATTACGAAACGACCCGTGTCAGCAAACACTTAGTGTCATCATACACCGTCGAACTCCAATTCGAGCTCGAACATAGTGCAAGTGGGCCGGTTTTCTTCAGGTTTATGTCAAGTGTGTGTGTGAGTGGCTTGAGCTATTCAAAGGACATTTGTACCAGTTTCGTGTTCGAGTTCAACAGTGTATGGTGACACTTACAATCGCCGATGAAATAAATAACTGGCACAACAGTCCAATTTTACGACAAGGCCTCGAGATGAGTTACTACTACTAATTGCCTTCCCTTAACCCCTCCAGTAGGGTATGAGCACGTCAGCATTACTATAGCAATACCTTGTTGACGTTAGCATACGTATATAAATATCGAAAGGTGCAGTTGTTGCATACACCTCTTATTCGTATAGCAAGTAACTTTCTAGTAGTAGTATAACAAGTAGTTTTTTAAGCCTAGGCAGGATGATACTCGAGTTCTCCATCGAAGTCAACTATCTAGGCATCACATTGAAGTGAAGGCTCAACTGAAGCAAACACGTCGAGACTATTATTAGTAAGGCGACTCGGATCGTGTGGGCTTGTAGGTCTCTCTTTGGAAAATCCTGGGATCTCTCCCCTAAAATGACTGATTGGTTATATTTCATGCTGGTGCATGCCTTGGTATGACAGTATCCATCCACACATGTCCGACATCGGCTATTGAGGTGATTGTTGGACTGACACCACTGCACATTTTTATTCCGGAATCTACGGCTCTAATCGCCCTTGGAGTGCACCTTACTTATGATGCTCATGTGCACAATCAGAGCCTCATGAGTATGAGTACGATTTGCTCGAGATCAGAATTCATAACTAGGGAACTCTACTTCGGTAGGAAATTGTTGGTCTCCATCCCCAGTCGCTCGGAATGGGATATTGGCAATGTTTGTACAATACTTCCCTCGGGTGTATCATGTAGACAAAGACCTTTTCCATAGTCCTCCGCGTGGGCGCCCCCTGGTAACGGCAGTGTATCAAATCGCTGACGGCCAATGTCAATGACAGTTTGGAAAAGGCAGATAGCTGTAGCCTGAATGGCTGACGAACACCTAAGCGTCTCAGGTCTAGTAGGATGGATTGACTTGCGTAGTTGGACCTGCTACATAGTTGTGTGAACTCCAGCACGTTTATTAAACCATCTGAAGCAGCTATCTCCGAGGCCATCCCCTGAATGGGGTTAAGCGACGTGCTGACAACTCGTCCTTGTAAAAACCACTCCATGTCAAGAAACCTGGAACAAAAGCCTCGGATTGGACGGATCAACAACGACGACCACGCAAACGAATAAAGGATTATTCTTTCGGATCCTGGAATGTACGCTCCCTGAACAAACCGGGGGCCGAGAAGGCCCTCCTTCAACAGGTCGAAAAGTACAAACTGAGCATTACTGCAGTCCAGGAAACAAATTGGCTTGGCAGCGAGATTAATGACAAGAAATCGCACACAATTTTTACAAGTGGCAAACCATCGGGCCGCAAGGAGTTTGGAGTAGCATTTATAGTGAGCAATCACCTCAAACCGCATATTACTGACTTCAAACCCATAAATGAACGGCTGTGTGCGATTCGCATCAAGACTCGATTCTTCAATCTCTGGCTCATCAATGTGCATGCCCCCACTGAAGTTAAAGAAGACGCAGTAAAAGACGAGTTCTACGCCCGCCTTGAAACTCTCTTCGACTCACTTCCAACAAACGACGTCAAAATGCTGCTGGGAGACTTTAACGCGAAAGTCGGGAATGAAGGCTGGCATCGGGGGACCACTGGAGGCCACAGCCTCCATGAAGAATGTAACGATAACGGCTAGCGACTTATAGACTTCGCCTGCAGCAGGAATCTAGTCGTAAGCTCTACGTGTTTCCCGCATCGACGCATTCACAAGCAGACCTGGAAGTCTCCAGACGCACATACCGTCAACCAAATTGACCACGTCCTCATTTGCAGGAGATGGGCGTCTAGTGTCATGGATGTCCGCTCCTATCGAGGAGCAAACTGCGACTCAGATCATCACTTGGTAAAGACGACCTACAGATGTAGAATTTCCTCAGTGCACCAGTCAAGAATCAGCCCTCCCAAAATCTTTGCGGTTGATAAGCTCTTGAGTGATGCTACAGCGGTGGCGTATACTACCGCCCTTGAGGAAAAACTATCACCTATGCTACACAACATCAGCAACACAGGCGTCCATGGGTTCTGGGAAGAACTCAAGGGTACCATCAAGGATGTCGCAGAGAAGGTCGTGGGATATAAAGCCCGGCGAGCGCGAAATGACTGGTTCGACGAAGAATGCAAAAATTCACTTGACGCGAAAAACGAGGCCTACAGACAATGGATTCAACGAGGAACCAGAGCCAGAAGAGAAAAATATGACGAGCTACGGCGAATATCGAATAGAATAATTAGACGTAAGAAACGTAAATACCTTGACGAGCAGTTGCTGAACATAAACGAAAACTTAGCTAATAGGAACACCAGACAAGCGTACAAACTAGTAAATACAATTAAGAACGGCTACCAACCCAGGACTAGCCTTTGTAAGGACAAGGATGGAAACATCATCAGCGACACCGATGGTATTAACAAACGATGGGCCTCTTATTTTGAAGAGCTTCTAAACCGACCATCTAACATCCCCACACAGGAAGCTCTCGACGATATTGTTGATCTAGGCCCACCCATTCAACCCCCGACAGTAGAGGAAGTTGATCTCGCCTTGCGGTCACTAAAACGAAATAAAGCGCCGGGCGCTGACGAGATTCCAGCTGAACTGCTAAGATTCGGTGGAACGAGTCTAGTTGATGCCATACATCAATTACTCCTGCGAGTATGGGAGAACGAGGAGATCCCAGACGATTGGCGCAGAAGCATCATCTGTCCAATTCATAAAAAGGGAGATAAACTGCGGTGTGAGAATTACAGGGGCATCTCACTAGTTTGTACGTCCTATAAAATTTTGACGAAAATTCTGGGAAATAAATAGAATAAAACCGTACGCAGAACGAGTCATTGGCGAATATCAAAGCGGTTTCAGACCTGGTCGCTCCACAACCGATCAGCTCTTCTCAGTCAAACTGATACTCCAGAGGTGCTGGGAATACAACGTAAACGTATACCAAATCTTTGTCGACTTCAAGCAGGCATACGACAGTATCGATCGTGGAGTACTGTACAACATCATGCTGCAATTTGGTATACCAGCAAAATTAGTGCGACTGACAAAGATGACGATGACCAACTCCGTCTCACAAGTCAGGATCCAGAATAGACTTACTGATCTATTTGAAACACGCACTGGTTTGAAACAGGGCGATGGACTGGCTCCAACGCTCTTCAACCTAGCACTGGAATACGTTATTCGGGCCATGAATATGGACAACAGCAAGACGCTACTCATCAAGTCGACACAATTAGCAGCGTACGCCGACGACATCAACATCATGTCCCGAAGATTGGCTGACGCAGAAGAACTTCTGCATACGCTCGATACCGCTGCAAAGGAAGTTGGATTACGTATTAACGAGGGTAAAACTAAAATAATGATGCAATCGGTGACAAGGACACCTGCACAACCGAGCATCAATGTGGGGGGCCTCAACATCGAGTTCGTGAACAACTTCATTTACCTGGGTTGCAACCTGTCAAGGGACGCCAACGAAACTGACGAAATCAAGCGACGGATACAGTTAGCTAATAAGACTTTTTTCTCGGTTCTCCCCATAATGAAATCGAAACATGTGCACAGAAACACGAAGCTCCGCGTGTACAAAACCATTATACGACCAGTGCTATGCTATGGCTGCGAAGCATGGACCCTAGCTCAAGCCTCCGAAAACATGCTAGACACGTTCGAACGTAAAGTTCTACGGCGAATTCTTGGGGCTGTTTGCGATCGAGATGGATGGCGCATCCGGTACAACCATGAGTTGTATGAAATGTACGATGAGCTGCAAGTCTCGAAAATCGTCAAACTACAACGACTTCAATGGGCAGGGCATGTACAAAGAATGGACGATGATCGCATGCCTAAGAGAGTAATGAATGCAGAACGAGTCGACGGAGCGAGACTGCGAGGACGACCGAGATCTCGTTGGGAGAGCTCAGTAGGTGTGGACGCCGCGCAGCTGCTGGGCTCCCAAAATTGGAGGACGCGGTCACGTGACCGAGATAATTGGAGGACAATGATCCAGGCGGCCAAGGCCCGACGTCGGGCTGTCGCGCCACGATGATGATGATCATGTAGTTTACTGATGGGTCAAAAATGGGACAAAAAGTTAGCGCTGGGGTCTTTGAACCCAACACCAGGGTCCTAATCATCATGGTCATTGGGTTCAATGTTTTCCAAACCGAGATCCATATCATTGAGACTTGCGCCAGAGAAATTCTACACAAGAATTTTAATGGCTACATCGCTATCTGAACTGACAGTCAGGCAGACAATAAAGCTCTTATTTCGCATAAGTTTTCATCGAAACTAGTGAAAGAGTGTTTTGATAGCCTTTAGAGTCTTACAAACACCAATCGGGTCACTCTATAGGCGCGTTTCTTGGCGTATCTGTCGAGTGTAGGGTAGAGTAACGAGGACGCATTACACAAACAATAAATCGCAGCTTGTTTGTGTAATGCGTGTTTGTTACTCTACACTACACTCGATAGAAACGCAAAAGAACTCGCCTTATGTTGGGTGCCAGGGCATGTTTGTGTTGTCTTCCTCAGGCCTATGATTTTTTTGTTAATATATAAAGGACTGGGGCAACGAACGGTGAAAATCCCGCCCACGTCTCCCAAACTGAGCTACAGCAAGCATAGGCCGCTGCTTAGCTCGTTAGGGGGCCTTTTTCTTCGCCAGATGGCATAGCCCGACCTTCACGGTCACTATGCTACAATACCTTAGGCTCCATTCCCACGGGCATCTTCCGATGCCCACCAACCCGCCCATTACAGGATACTTATGTTTTGAACCGAAAGTGTCCATCGGAAAATAAATAAACCGCGCATGGACAATATCGCTTTCAAATCGAAATTCTGCATGCGAAAAAAAAACGAATATAGCCATGCGCTGTTCATGGTGGAAATGCTAAATTGACAATTGTGTGGGTTGCCGCTCTTGCATCCAGAGCGATCGAAACAAGCGCTCATGTTTGTACAATACTGAGGGTTGTGATCCCTTAAATGCGGAGCCCACACAAGGGACTGTTGATTCACAACCCTCGGTATATCGCACATGCATGGATTATTTCGTTTTTCTTGCCTGGACTTTCCATTTGGAAACAGCTTCGCTCGCTCCGTGCCTAAGAGGTTGAGACCGCCAGTATGTAAGACCAATGTCCGTCGTTTCAGTCGCTCTGTACGTAACAACATCCTTTTCTTCCTAGCATACTATATCTGCCTCCACCATTTTTTTGGTACATCCACAATTTTGCCTTAAAACACATATAAGAAGATTTTTTTTTTAATATGCAAGGGCCGTGTCTGAGCTTTGCTTGATGATGACCCCTCTGGATATCAAACTTCTTCTCGTAAACGTCGCTATTCATCTCTTTCCATCCAACTTCAAAATTATTCGCTACAAATGTCAATCCAAATCCACTGTTTTTAACTATTCAGTACTAGTATCTGTTCTTCAAACATTAAAAAACCAACTCATGGTATAAAAAACCGGTACTCAAAAAACTGGTACTGAAGAACGGGGTAAAAAATCGATATTAAAAAACCGGTAAAAGACCGGGCTTAAAACCGGGTTATAAACCGGGTAAAAACCGGATAGAAAACCGGGTAAAAAGAAAACTAGGTAAAAACCGAACTGAAAAAACCGGCTCATGGCTAAAAAAAAACGAAAAAACCGGTACTTAAAAACCGGTACTCGTCGAGATTGGAACCGCTACTGAAAAAAATCGGTACCAAACCGGTGTACCGTTTTAGGAACAGGCCTAGTTTTAAATGCTTCGGTCAGACCGAAAGCCAGAGAAGGGTCTGACATGAAGTGGAATCTAGGCAATACTGGTATCTTCTGAATTGTGTGATAATACCAATGCACTGGATTACTGTTGGAGGTATGGACTACTTAAAGGCAGATGGACGATGTTTATTTGCAGGGAACTGGCCAAAATTACTGGGGAACATCGCTACTCTCTGCCATTTCGATCTATTATCATTGGCTAAGGCACTGATTTTAAACGATAGTCATCCAAAACTTGACCTTAGCCATTCCGCTCATTTATTCACCGGAGTTGATTAGCATTCCCCTGGTTCTAAAAATCTGGTTTGTTAAATCTTCAGCGGAAGTCATCTGTTGATAACTGTCATATCTATGGGAATATTCCATAGCATCTGACTGTAGCCCCATAAACGTCCGAAAAATTGATTTTGTTCTATGAAGCTAATATTCCATTTGCCGACTACAACTTTAAACGTCGGTGGTCCAAAATACAAAGCAGTAGCAGTGGGTATGCATAAATCAAAACGCCTTCCAAATTAACTCGGAGCTCTTAGTCATTTTGCCACTAATATTTTATTACAGAATATGCAGAAATATAGCCGGAAGGTGACTCTTTCGGGAACAATTGTACGAGTATACCACACATACGTGCATATAGTCACATCATACCCAAACCCAAAATGTAGTATGCATGAACGTTACTAACAACCAAATCATCATAAACAACACTTTGCCGGCACAAGCACAATTCCGAAGTATTACTAACAACCTGGAAGGTGAATTTGGAATGGAAATGAGTTTATTGACTTTCATCGATTCGAGTCGCTTTTGTTTTTGTGGAGCAACACAAAAAAAATGCTTGTAAATAACACACGTAAACAAAATGGGTTTACGATAGAAGGCTCTAAATTTGATGACTGAATTGAAAGTGATAATTTCAATTCGTGTCTTTTTTTATACCCTTCACGAATGTAATAGGGACAAAGTTTGCAAGGAAGCATCTCCGACCATATAAACTATACTCTTGGTCAGTATGATGAGGTGAGCCGATTAAGCTTTGTCCGTCTGTCTGTCTGTTTCTATGCAAACTAGTCCCTCAGTTTTAAAGCTATCGAGTTGCCTCAGCCATCACATGTTAATTGCATTGACCCCTCCAGGGTCATGGGCACGTCAACACCTCCAGCATCTCTATGCCTTTTGCACGAATCCTTCTTTCTGTTGCACGCAGTACATATGTAGGAACGAACGGAATCGGTCCACTACGTCATATAGCTGGCATAGGAACGACCGTTCCAAAAACAAGTTTTTGTTGTTTTTTGTTAGAACTTTTTTTTTTCTAAACATATCTTTACCAAAAATTTCATATTATTCAATTATATTTACCGCCAAACCATATTCCAAAATTTGGTTGATTATTTCATATAGCTCTCATAGGAACAGTGAAATTGGAACAGGTTTTACAACTTCGCGTGAAGGGTATCATACCTTCGGAAGGCTTGTTATTTCTTTAATTTTGTTTATTTTGGATTGTGCTGTGAATCAGCTGGTTGCAGTTTTCGCATAGGTATATTGTAGATAACCATTGTAGTAACAGCTAAATGTGCTGATTGCACACATTCCGTCTTTCTTATTTTTTCAGTACATACGAGTAGTATAACAAAACTATTCGGACGAACAAGAAATGTTAACAACAATGTGGGCATAATGTAATTGTTAGTCCCTTACGTCATCCGCAAACATTTTCGAACATAATCATAAATTATCGATACCTCCATGAATTATTCATACGATTATGTCAATGCGAGGAGGTGAAATAGGTCGTCAGTTTGTCAGATATCGAATAAAGTATCGCAATACAAATGCTTCTTAGCAGACTGTGTTGCTCTTTTTTAATCGATGTTTTCTATTTTTTCTATTTCTTGTTCAGTTTGTTAACCTATTTAGATAAAATGATCATCCGCAGCAGAATTTCAATGTCACGGTTAATTTGAATATGTTTTCGGTTGATGTTTGTTGCACACAATAAAGTTGGTAGTAGGTTGACTTTGTGCTTAAGATAGAGATCATTATTGGTATAATTGTGGTAGGTCCAAGCCAAGATGTGGAAAATGAACCTCATACAGCTCAGTTTAAGCTACTGTTATTAGCCTCTATTCCGAATAGTTCCCGATAGTTTCGGAACATCCTCTTTTGTAATGCGTTTCGCAACCTTTTCTAAGTAACGCATATTTAAGACTTTTGCAGCCAAATTAAAAGCACGGCAGAGGCATCAAGGCTAAGAAAAGTCATCTCCAAAAATCCGGTATCACCCATCACCCTCAGCAAAGTGACAAAGTGGGTGGACAAAAGAGAGCGCGGAAACATTTGATGATCTTCTTAACACCCATTTCCTTGTGACGTGTAAGATGGGCGACAAGTTCATTCGACGCGTTCAAATTGGCAGGTCCCGACGGAACTATACCTGTAATGCCGAAAAAAAAAACACCTGAACGCTATAATACCCTGGGTTTTTACCATACTAATGTCTCCGACTCGGATATGTACTTATGGCTTGAAGGAAGTCTAGAGTAGCTTCCATCCCCGAATGATGCAAGAGTTGTCACGTCAATCCTAAGTATTTCAGACCGATAAATACATTTTCGCTAAAAACGATGGGGAAGTGTTATATCAGGGAGACTATTGGCCCGAGATACCTCTCGAGAACTTACATGAAAGGGAAATCTGTAGAAACGGCTCTTCATGAAGTGATCTCCCCGATTGAACCATCCCTTCAATATAGAGAATTCACTCTCAGTACATTCCAGGACATAGCAGGGGCTTTCAACAACGTCACAACACAGGCTATAGTTGAAGCCCTCGGACACGCCGAGACGAACGAGCTCTAGTGAATTGGAACGAAGCTCTACTATCAAATAGGCTGATAACGTCTGAATCAAGTGATGCAAAAGCCACCAAGTGGATGGTGAGAGGCACTTCGCAAGGAGGAGTACCATCGTCACTCCGATAGATACTCGTACTGAACATTTGACTAAAATCCCTCAAATCGCTAGGGATACATGTGGTGACCTATGCTGCATCGTATCACATCATTTCCGCTTTTGAATTGGTGGATTTTGAATGGGTGGATTTTTATTAGTAGATTTTGATTTGTGCATTTTTAACAGGCGGATTTTGTACCTAAGCCTACAGACTATGAAATCACAACGGGGTTTCGGTAGAGACTTTCTAAGTTAATACATACATATATCCGATAGAGAGCTTTTCCCGATAGATGAGCGTGAACGTTAAAACCTCTTTAGTGACGTCTCCAAGATGAAAGCTGAAGTTGATGCAGCACTATATTCATCGAAATTGCCATGCAATCTATCCTTCAGAGTGCCAGATAAGTGTAGCATATCTCAGGCGGAGATGCTTACAAACGGTTACATAATCTCGGAAAAAAATATGGAATTGTCATACGTTCAGAGAGTCAGGCAGCGCTAAAGGCGCCACAGTCCGTTATCATCAAGTCGAAGAGAGTGTATACCTGTCTAATAGCTCTCCAAACGCTGAGACCGCTAGGGCAGTGGAACTCCGGTGGGTTCTGGGCCACAGCAGGGTTCTAGGTAAGGAAATAATGGATCGATTAGCTAAACAGGGGGCTAGCCTTGAACGAGGGACAGCTGAAGCGCTGCCGACGCTAATACAGATATCCAAGAAAAAACTGGATGATAGGATGTATGAAGTAGCCAACGCAATGTGGCATAGTAGCAACAACTGCAGAATAACGAAAAAGTCTCTTGGAACTACCTAGAATGCAGTGCGCACTACTAGTGGGCATACTAAGGGGGCACTGCGTGATAGGGAAACATTCATAAAAATTAAGATTGATTTAGCAGTGGATTTAGGAAGTACAAGCTACCAAATACAGAGGAAACTCTAAAGCTGCTTCTGTTCGACTGTCCAGCGCTCGTTAGGAAAAAAATTAAATACCTGGGAGACTACCTCTTCAACGATCTTGGCGGTTTTGCAGGTCTCAGCTTGAGAAACCTATGGAGCTTCGGTAATGAGTGAGGATCCTTCGAGCCCAACAATGATCTCTCAGGAACTAACACCGCTGCACCCAGAGCTAGCGAAGGGAGTGTTCATGTTTATGAGATATTGAGGATCGTGATCCCTAAAGCGCGAAGCGAGCAGAGTCAACACAAGAGACTGTTAAGAAAAATATAAAATTTTCAACATAAAGAAAATAGGAAGGAGGCAAATGCGCAAAGGAGGCCAACATGTATATACGGCCATGGCCAAAAGTATTAGGCACCCCTTCAAAACACATGTAATTTGAAACGTGTGTTAAAATTGATAATTTCTTTTAATATTTACGATACTGGTTTGTTCAAACAATAATAACAGCAATAAATGATCTTCTTTGAAGAGCCATGAAACATCTGGCGTGCAAATTCCAGGAAATGGGGTATTTGAGAAATTGTTGATAACATTTTGTCAGTCTCCATTTGTTACTTATAGGGTGTGGTTGCTTGTTTTTGTAATTTATTTGCAAACTAGACACTCTGTGCAATACAATATGCCTAAAACGAGTGAGCTTAGTATTGAAAAACGCTGTAGAATTCAGTTATTACATGAACAGGGCAAATCTCAAGTTGAGATTGCCAAGCTAGTGAAATGTTCTCGGTGCGCAGTGCAATCTGCTATCATGCGGTTTGCGGAGACCAGTTCTCATGAAAATAAGCCAAGAACAGGCAGAAAACGCGTAACTTCAAAACGCCAGGACAGAAAACTTGTCCGCGACTCTTTGAAGGAGCGTAAAAAAACATCTTCTGCGCTTGCTGCTAACCTGTCGGAAAACTTGGGGAAAGTAATAAGTGCTCGAACGATAAGAAGGCGTCTCGCAGAAGCAGGCTTGAAAGGTTGTAAAGCTAGAAAGAAGCCGTGGCTTTCAGCAGCCAACAAAAAAAATCGCTTGGAATGGGCTCTTCGGTACCAGCATTTCACAGAAGAGGATTGGGCAAATGTTCTGTGGTCCGATGAATCAAGTTTCCAGGTAAGCTTAATTATAACCTTTTTCAAACAACAATAACCGTAATTTTTTACGGAGGCCTCGATTTCAGAAAATTTTTCCAAAAAATTGAAACAGGTTTTTTGTATTTTCTAACAGGTATTTGGAACACCTGGTGTGACTTTTGTTAGGCGGCGCTTTGGTGAGGAATATCATCCAGATTGCGTGGTGCTTACAGTTAAACATGGAGGAGGCAGTATCATGGTTTGGGGTAGCATGGCTGCTGGTGGAGTCGGCGAGATGTTCGTTTGTGAAGACCGTTTAAACAGTGAAAAGTACATAAATGTGCTGGAAACTGTACTAATGATTTCGTTAACGCGCATTTTTGGTGACACGAATCTACGTGGAGTCAAATTCCAACAAGATAATGCTCCTTGTCACAAATCGGCGATTACGATGCGCTGGTTTAGAGACAACAATATTGAATTATTAAATTGGCCAGCGCAGTCCCCAGACCTGAACCCTATCGAACACCATTGGGGTATTCTGAAGCGTAACATACAGAAATACACCATCACATCAAAAGTGGCGTTAAAAGCAGCTTTGGTACACGAGTGGAACTCCATAAGTACCGTTGACTGTACAAAGCTCGTTAGGAGTATGCCCAAGAGGATTGCTGTTGTAATAAAAGCAAAGGGTGGACCCACAAGATATTAATGTATTTAGGTTAATTTCATCGATACATAATAATTTCGAAAAAAAAACTTTGTTTTTTTCATTTAAACAAAAAAATATTTAGTTATTTACAGGGTGCCTAATACTTTTGGCCAAGGCTGTATATTCTTAATCAGAATGATCCCAAGAATGGCATAGCTCAAGACAATCGGAGCGGTGAAGGTCAAAGTAAATAAATAATCAAAGAAATTTTGTAGATATACGCAGATTTGCTGTTAAGGCAGGTGTAAACGTACCTATGTCCTTACCCCATACAAAATGCATACATATAATGTTTAGAAATCATTGTATACGTGCATATACAATATGTACATGTACGGATATACATATTATTTGACAGCCCGACCGACGTCGACGTCGCTTGGCCGCCATAGCGCGTCAGCTATTCCCATGTGGCTTAGTTGACGTTTCGCTAGCATAAACTAGTTTCGGACGATGCATGTTGCTAGCATATGCCTGCCTATTTAGCCGCATACTTGCGACAAGTCGGGAAAGTTTGTGGCTTATTTTTACGCCCCACACCACATGGGGCATACAACACAAACATCTACGAGTATTCATGACAACGTAGACGGGACTCAAAGCCGTAACCGTAACTGACCGGTAGCATGATGCCGGAATTTCATTGCCGGCAGAAGCAAAGCAGCGGCAGCAGCAGTATCGTCTGTGTCTTGGGTAAGTGTGCTTTCTTACACCAAGCTCGCACCTAGGAGATTTTCGTAACAAAAAGCTTAAGCTTTGTGCGAAAATTTCCTAGCTGCGAGCTAGGTGTAAAGAAGCAGACTTACCCAAGACACAGTCGATGCTGCTGCCGTTGCTTTGCTTCCACCGGCAATGAAATTCCGGGATGAGACATGAAATTGACGCCTCAACGCATTGAGCTACCGCCCCTAAATTTGTGCGGCCCACGCCTATTTGACCAGAAGCAAGAATTAAGTGTTTGGTAAAAAGATATTTCAATTTTCAAAGCGGTTGAACATTCGACGTGTATTTTATAGAGTTTTACAGTCGGCTTCGTCAAGCAATGCAATGAGTATCAAAAAAGCTGCGAGTGAAGTTTATGATAGGTAGGTGTTTCTTTCTTCTTAGACTTGTTCTTGTTCAAAAGAACTTTTTCTTATGATTCATCAACTAACTCTTGAATTGTGATAGTGCTCGATAGAGCACATGAAACAATAGTTCATATAACTCTACCCCACCGCACACAGATAAGATAGAATAACTTAATAATGATAACCCTGACATTCATGCTGACAATTTTGTAATGCGCGACAAAGTGTCTTATCAAGAATAAAGTGTAGTGTGTGTCTAACGCGTAGTACGCACTGGAACTCTTGAATAGATTCTTTTGCGTCTCGCCAGAATCTCGCCTGCCTCGACCCATTGCAAGATGCAAAAATACAAAACAAAAAGGCAAGCGAAATTCTGGCGAGAGGCAAAAGGATCTATTCAAATAATCGCAGTGCGTACTAGGCGTAAGTCAAAATGACTCAACCTCGCTATCCACTACCACACAAAAATAATTAGCTAGAAGCCAATTCACCCTGCGCTTGGTTTCGTCCACACCATGGATTACACTCATCAGGAGCTGCCTTAATCCATGCGAGAAGCAGCTCCACCAAGCCAAGTTCGTATTCCAACCTTAAGGCTGGTACTCAGATCGCGTGGAATGAAAAGTGCCGTGAAATCCCATACAAAATCGCAAAATTTTTCGCCGATGAAAACAGATGTGAAATTGTGTGGAAGCTAAATTTCATTTCACGCGATCTGTGTACTACCTTGGCAGTGAAATGTCAAGTTTGTGGATTTCACGAGGATGAAATTTTTCGTACAAAATGTACGACGAAAATTTTCACTGACAGCTCAGTTGTCTCAGTCAGTGTCATTCATGTTGTGTTCTCCCGGTGTTATTTATAGTTGGGCGATAGATAAGTAAACAAAAACCCGCTTTGTTTTATTAACTTATCCGATGCTACTGCTTAGTAATTTTGAAATGCCGAATAATTGGAAATTTTTAATTTAAACAGTTCCACCTATTTTGAAGATTTTACCCGAAACTCGATCATTGAAAATAAACCCTCTGTATGAAATTCTTCAAGTATTATGGACATGGCCTATATATAGGTAGTTTGGTTGTAATGTGGCCACCTATATAAGCAGTAGGCTTGGTAGCCAATCGATCGAGCCTATCCCAATAGAGAGCTGTGAATTTTACCAGGCCCATTCCATTCATGTGCTTACACTGTAGAGCTGGACTATTAACCTAGTAACCTTTATTCTGTTCTATAACCTATTTGCTTGCAATATTCTTCTTCACAGTATAAGCAATATTAAGAGCATCTGCATCGCTACAATTTTTTCAATTTAAAATTTACAGATCGACGATACCTAAGTATTTGTGTAGTCGTAGTTACACAAAAATAAACCAAATCCACTAAAACCGTGATGGCATCAAAGACTGCAGTACGCGTGGGTCGTACTGCCCACCGTCATTTCATTACAAACCCGTGCGTAGACTATCAGCAGAAGATCTTTGTATCTTTATTAGGACTAAGCTTCGTTGTACACATTCTGGATATATACTGAAAATGTTGACTAAGTTTGACATTCAGAATTCAGATACATACGTGCTTTTTGTTCTTTACCAAAGGTCAAGAACTGACTAATAGTCAGATTGTTTACCTTGATCATATCTTCGGTGCGAAGTTCACCGCAATGCTTTAACTAAATTGCGACCAACGAGTTGTCGAAATTAATGATTTTCATCTCTTGTCCATTGAAAAAGAAGTTACCAAAACTACTAGAGTTTGTGAAAGCAGAATGTAGATAGGTCAATGGCCACGAAGACATGTTCATCCATGTGGGGAAGAAACTATGGAGTAGGTTTAAAGTCCACTAGAAAAGTATGATTTCTTGTTAGTTGCGGATTACTGATTTCAGTATACGGTGCTTCTTAAAATGTTCCAATTTTGAAAAAAAAAAAAAAAAAAATATTATTTCGATCATTATGCATACACTAATTTAATTATTGCTACTTCAATCATATTTACGTTGTTCTTCTTTTTATTTCAGGTAAGCAAAATGACGATTGTAAACTGTGGACCGTAACGTACTCGTATGTGTGTCAGACAGTGTGCGTTTTGCTGTCTTTATTACACAACCAACTGTTGTATAATAAGTAAGCAATTAGGTATGATCCAACTTTTGTATAATATTATTGCTAGTTTGCAGATTTTAGGAGAATTAAGGTGTGCACGGGTAAAAATCTTTTTCCATAGTCCTCCTCGTGGGCGCCCCCTGGGACGGCAGTGATGGTTGACCATTGCTAGCCAAGTCAAGCCGCCAGTACTTGGTTGAGGTAAAAATCCCCCTGTGGTGTGGGACGTAAGAATAATACCACGGCCTTTCCTTTTGTCGGCCTATCGTAGAAACCGACAAACAAAGGACAGGATGTGTATGCCAGCAATTTGCACTATCCGAAATCTTCTATATGCTAACCAAACGCCAACTATGCCTCGGATAAGGACTGACTCAACGATTACGACTTTTGGCTATCGTACAATGACAAAGACTGGATTCTGGAATTTGTGTACTCTCCTGGACAATGGATCAGAAGGTCCACAACGCACGATTTCTTCATTTAGAGAGTGCATTTCTGCGGTATAAATTAAACAATCGTAGGAGTTAGTGAGATAAGATGGTGGAACAGCGGTGAATTTATCAGAGACAGGACAGGATACGTCCTGGGATCCGGTCTTCGACAGAATCATGACCGCCAGGTTCCGGACTAAAATGAAAAACATCTCAATAATACAATGTTATGCTCCAACTCAACCCGACAATGTTTTGGCGAAAGACTCCTTCTACGAACAACTAAACGCCTATAAAACCCTTTTCCGCCACATTCTCACCTATGCTTGTTTGACTTGGCTCACTTGCTCAAAATCATTTATGGAGGTCGAGTCGCGTTTCGAAAGAAAAATTCTACGGTATTGCACCGGCAAACACCGACGATTTTGGACAACCAGCAAGAAATACAATATCATCGGTCAAGTTGCATCTACAGCTGCGCAAATTTTAATATCCTCGAAGACAGAATCCTTGAACTCACACAAAGATCCTTTAAGGCGGGCGGGTGACCATCCAAACAACAATATTAAGAACATTCATCAAAAAGCTATGGCTTGTGACAACATCACATCCGTTGAGTCGATGGCGTGCCCTAGACCGAGCGACATCATTAAGTCTGGCAATTTGATGGTTTTCCGCAATTTTTATAATTATAGAGGGCGCAAGTATCGAAGACATTGACCGGAAATACTAGACAGACGATTACAGTTCAGACAGACGTGACTTGACAGAAACTCAAAATAAAGAGCAATTAATTATTAAGCAGCGACAGTCTCATTAGAGTCCAAAGAAAAAACCTTTTAAATTAGAACGAAGAGTACGTCAAGGAGACCGGCTTTCAGTGGTACTAGAAGCAGTCTTTCAAAGATTAAACTGGGACGAATACGGTGTCAACATGGATGGAGAAAATCTGCACAACCTACGATTTGCAGACGACATAGCGCTATTTTCCTGGAATGCAAGATTACTGGAGGTCGTGCTAAAAGATCTGGAAACTATGGGAAAAACAGTTGGTCTAAGTATCAACATCGAAAAAAACCAAAGTAATGACAAATGGCATCAAGGACACAGTGACACTAAACGGTATCAATATCGAGGCTGTAGACGACTTTATATACCTAGGCCAACTACTACTACCAAGGGGGAGCGGTAGCGCAGTGTGTTGAGGCATCAGTCTCATGTTTGCCTACCGGCGTTTCGGGTTCGAATCCCGTCCACGACGACGTTCGTGGCCATGGATGTGCAGGAGGGGCATGCTGGCAACTGCATTCTCTGAAACCAATTTATGTCAACGAAACGTCAACTGGGCCATATGGAACAGTTGACGCGCTATGCCCCACAAGGGGTTAGGGCAATTGAGTAGGCCAACTACTGTCATTCGAAAGACGAGCTGATAAAGGAGTGGAACGTAGGATAAGTAATGGTTGGAAACAATTTTGGGCTGTCGAGAATATCTTCGATGCAAACAGCCAGCAAGAGTCAAAGAAATATGTGTTTGATGGAGCAGTCCTGCCAGCACTCACATTTGGCACTCAGACATGGGCTCTCACGGATAGGAATGTACAACAACTACGAGTCACGCAAAGAGCAATGGAACGGGCAACATATCGAATATCTAGGAGGCAAAGAATGAGAAATGACTCACTTCGAGCAAGAACACTTTTTACTGATGTTATCGAACGAGCTAGGCAACTGAAATGGAATTGGGCAGGTCATCTAGCAAGGGTCATCGACAACAGATGGACAAGCCGCTGCACACACTGGATTCCAAATGACAAAACCGCAAAGTGGGCAGACAGCGGAAACGATGGTGCGATGATATTGACAATTTCTGTCCAAATTGGCGAATATATGCCCAAAGAATATAATGAATTCAACTACCACTATTTAATTTAATTTAAGGAACAAATGAATTTTTTATTACATATTAAGGAAAAAAGAACATTGTATTTTATAATGTACGAAATTGAACTGAATTGGGTAAATAAAAGCTTGTAATAATAATAATAATTATAAAGTTTCCTTTTAACCAGATTAAATTAAGTTTTATACGTATATATAAGAAAGAAACAGTATAAAGTTGTTAAGTATTAAGCTAAGCAAGTTAGAATATAAGTCTCAAGACATGTGAATAACTTAAAAATATAAAATAAATGAGGAACAAAAATATTAAATGCAGAGAGGCAAAATGCCAGATATGTAAAGGGCATCGATTAAGAACTTTGCATAAATTATCTGAGATATCCATTAAGCCATCCATTTCGGTCGCAAACTGCTCCGAACATTTTACGAAGGATCTTCCGTTCAAATGTGTTTAACATATTTTCAGAGGCTTGAGTTAGGGTCCGGGTTTCACTGGCATAACATATCACAGGTCGTATGATGGTTTTGTTAGCTAAGCTGTATCCGTCACTTGATTTCGTCAGTTTCGCTTGCGTCATTTAACAGGTTGCTAGACAGGTGTGTAAAGTCGTCTACGAATTCAATGCTGATGTCCCCGACATTGATGTTCCGTTGTGCAGGCGTCCTTCTTCTTGATTGTCCTCTACGTCTAACTTCTCTTGCAGTCGTGTCAAGATTATGAAGAAGAAGTTCTTCTGCGGCAAGAAACTTGCACTTAAAAAGGCGAAATAGGTAAATTCTGTCTACTAAAAAATCACGGCACGGAGACAGGAAAAGAACAGAACAAGTCCCCGTCTGGTCACCTTAGCTATAATGCATTCTATTTCACATTCTCCCACCCCTATTAAAAAAAGAAACATACGAATGTAGAAAGCATTAACCGAAATAGGTCCCTTACGTAAATTTAGCCAAAGATGAGGCATCAACCTCGATAACACAACACGACCGAACATAAAAATACTTAAACCACACAAAAAAATCACACCGGTATCTAATTTCCAATCCATCTTATGTCTAAAATGATAGATTACCTTTTCGCGAGAGCTGGTAGGTAGCAATGGTGTACCTATGCTCATAATATTCGGTAACCGTGTAATGAATTAAATGGAAACAGTATATGATTGTAATGAAGATCAGCATCGCTTAAAGTTTATTTTATCTATTTTTTTTTTTCGAAATTATCTTCTTCATTATTACCCGTTTTTGTTGCAATAATTTAACCCTCTGATTCAAACCTGTATGGCCGATTCCCTCACATCTATAGCTTAAAGTACTCGTAATCTAAAGGGAATTTTTAAATTCAAATATTGTACAAGAAAGTATCGTACAGTTCAAGGTCTTCCTTATTGTTATTGTACATGGTGGTCACAATAATAAAGCGTTTTGCCAAACACTTTTTCTGATCTATGCGGGAATTTCATTGCCGGCAGAAGGAAAGCAGCGGCAGCAGTAGCTGCATTGTCTGTGTCTTAGGTAAATGTGCTTTCTTACACCTATACCTCGCACCTAAGAAATTTTCGTATAAATCTTACGCTTTTTGTTCAGAAAATTTGTCAAGTGCTGGTTGGGTTTAAGAAAGCACATTTACCCAAGATACATACGACGATGCTGCTACCCCTGCTTGGCTTCTGTCGGCAATGTGTAGGGCCCATCATGCTGCTTTCGAACAATGAGTTCACTATGCTTTTAGCATAGCCCGAATCACCGAAAGTACAGAGTTAAATATACGCTTTCAGACGGATGAGTCTGTGAGTCGCTTACCGACTTCACGGTTTCACGAAGTCACCGAATCATTTTTATGTCATCAGTACAATTTTACTCTCAAATGGAAGAGTTTTTCCTCATTTTCGCTGTTGTGCTCAGGAACTCATCGGCTCAACGACTTATTGGCTAATGAATTTGCATGGGCGCGAATGGAGGTGTGGGCATGATGAGTTGCTGAGTCAAACTGACCGAACAATCTGTGAGAATTATAATTTCATTATTTTTTCATAAAGAGTCGGTGACGATTTCATTACTTTTGCTGTTGCATTCATCGACTGATGGATTCAACATTGACTCAGTAGCCTCTGTTGTGCCTTCTTATCTATCTATCTATCTAAATAGATATTTACACACAGTGAGTTCGTGAGTCGATGGGTTCGACTCACGGGCACATTTTGTAAAAACCTCCATTCGAGCTCATGTTAAATCCATCAATCAATGGTGCCGGTAAGTGGATGAATTAATGAGCCCGAGAGTTGCCGATCGAGTGAAATTCCTCTTTGGATTAAGCTTAACTGGTGTACAGTTTGGGTTATTATAGTATATTAAGGTTTAGGTACACTTGATTAGATACCAGGGGCATACTACGTATGGCGCTGAGGAATTATCAAATACGTAAACTTGGAGAAGAGGTTAAGTTGGTTCAACTTCAACTTACATATAGTACAGATGTTATAAATCCATTGATCAGGTTGTTATTTATATTTTGTATTGTGATCTGTGGTGAGATTACTTCATAATATCAAGTAATTTTTGTGGGTTAATGAAAAGGCTCTGAAATCAGGTCTTAGGACTGATGCATATTGCTCCCAATCCACGGCTAACTTAGAACGGACTCACGCCCACGAGTGTTTCTGTCACTGCATATTGAAGCCAACACAACCCAGTCGTTATCGCATGTCTGTCAACGCAGCCAATAACAAATTTAAACAGCTAATTTAATCTCCAACGCAAAATTTAAGAAAAATTCTTTGTTCGATAATGTCATCCATTGCAAAAATCGCAAAACACACTTGATATGAACTGACAATATCGAGTACTGTAAACAAACTAAATGACAAATGACTGTCAAACTCCGTGGCAGTATAGAGGATAGTTGTGCCAACTTAGCGACAAAAAGAATATTGACAATCCTGTCGGGCAGGCTTTTTTAATGATTGATTCCCGGTACTTTTTTTTACAGAATGTATTTTGTCTTTTTTCTGCAGTTCCGGCAAGAACAATCAGGGCGCAACGAACGGAAAGACGCCTTTTCTTCCGGGTGTCATCACGGAGTCAGGGGACGTACACGATTTCAATTGAACTCATTTATTTTCAGTTTCATTCAACGGCAACCAATTGTTTCCCCTTTCACCGCTTACTTAAAAAAAATTTTCCAAAATGATAGTGGATAAGTCACACATTGCGGAAGGCTGATGACTGCATTGCTGGACATGCCATGAGCTGGGACCCCATTCCCATCGAAAGCCGTTCAAGGGATTGTCCTAGAGTCAGGCGCCAATCTGTGGCGAAATAGTGTGAGTTTCTTTCCGTGTCAATTCGTCGATTAGCATCTGACCCGTAGGCCGACTTAGCGTACGTTTATACTATGGCGGTGGCGGCGACGTTTTTTTTTCCGTCGACGTTCGACGTTAAAAAAACGTCGTTTGCTTGTGATTATATTACGACGTTTTTTAACGACGTACGTGGAATCATTCGGCATTTCTTGAGCCTACATCATGGATAGACGGAGAATATTGCTGCTTTGTGCATTGGAAGCAGATGTGCTTCTCCTGTTCACAACTACATAATATTTCACGTGTAGAAACAAATCAACAAATATATCCCCATCCTCACCCTTATCCGTATCCTCATCTTTTCATTATCAAATATCCTTATCCTCCTCCGCATTCTCGAGCTCGAACAATTTTTTATCCACAATCTTATCCTCATCCGCAAAACAATATCCCTACTAAACCACCACAACAAAGAGTAATTGCATGTAATTATTAAAAAGATTCAAGAAAAAACGCTGCCGTTACCGTCGTAATATAAACTCTGTCATATAATTGCACGTGTTTATAGTGGACGTCGACGTTCGAACGCCAGTCCGCCAACATGCGACGTTCAAAATTGTGGACGCGACGTTCGACGTTTTAACGTCGAACGCTACCGCGCCTAATAACAACGTTCCCATTCATTTCCATGTGTTGCTAGCCATTAATTGCTTCGACGGAAAAAAACGTCGCCGCCACCGCCATAGTATAAACGTACGCTTATAGTTCTTCATTTGGCATTGTTTCGTGCCAGAAAATTCGACGAAGACATGAGTTGACGAAAATTTGCAGCTTCCCGGTGACTTTTAAGCCGCTTTCCCATTGAGCGATTTTTGTTGAAGGACAAGTCGGGACATAAAAATCGCATGAGAGATAAACTCGTGGTTGTTCCCATGTGTAAACAAAAGTCCTTCATCAAATTCGCGAGCCCACACAACATAAACATAACTACAAACATACCCACATATGTTTAAGACCGACGCAACTCCCTCGAATCTATATTAAATACACCGTGCGACGCGGCGCCACGAAAATTCAAAGAGAAACCACTCATAAAACAAATCACTTTAGATAAAAGCACTCGCAACACAATTTTCAGATACTTTATTCCATTCACTTTCGTTGACAGACCAACGGAACATGGGCGTCGCCATATGCAAAATCAAAACGATCGACCGAACACCACACAATCGCCCAATGGGAATGCGGCTTAAAGGAAACTTTCCAGGTGCTGCTTCCTTAAGCCGAGTTCCCATTGAGCGATTTTTGTTGAAAGAGACTAGCCGAGACACAAAAAGCTCACGAATCTGATAGAGTAGTGTCTAGAAAAATGAACCTTAAATGTGCGCTTTGCTAGGCATCACCCCCCCCCCCCCCCCCCCCCCAAAGACGCCGACAACGTCGACACGCATGCACAAGCAATCGGCAAACCATACATTTTTTTTGCCATGCAAAACGTCCACCTCAGTCAGTCAGCCAATATGCACAGGAGCGACTGCTGAAGAAACACAGCTCCATATAAATACACACAAATAGTGCTCAGCGAAGATCACTGAGCTGGGATAGCTGCGCTATCATCGCATGGATCACCCTGAGGAACTCAAACCTTTAAGGTTCGTCTTGCTTGGCACACGTCCGTCGCACATTATTTGCGATTAGCGATCATGCCATAGAGCACGTAGCACTATTTGTGTGTATTTTTCCTTCGTCGCCTGCGATCATTGCCATCTTAATTACAAAGGCCATCAGCCGTCATTTCCGCCTTGCCACTGCCTTGGCAAGGTGGAAATGACGTCAAATTAACGTCAAAATAGAAGTTTCGATCAGCTGAGCGCAGGCCTGTCTATTAAGATGGCAATGCTGCGATCTACCCAGAGTCGAGTCTAAAAAGGCGAAGGTTTAGTCGGTGCAGTTGACACCATACATATACGCACATTTTGATGGCCTAAATTGTCTAAATAAGGGGGAACTTCTCCAGAATTTACACGGTTAAAATCCGTGAAGAAATGCTCTTTCCACTGCCTCATCTGTTGTTCATCTCACTTAAGTAGTTTTTTTATCACTGTCCTTCTCTGGATGTTGATAAGAGTTACGGCGTCAAGTGTGGGGACCTTAAATGTAATCAGCTGTACCCAATATGCCACGAAGCAATACAAAAAACGGCAGTAAATTCAAACCCCAGTATATTCTAGATGAAAATATGTATATTTTGGTAAATATGACTGAGGTGGTAGAATCAGCGGATATGCGCACTATTTATGCGGAAATCGTTAACGCGTGTGGATCATATTAGCCGTGTTTCTTTCACCGGATCAAGATGGATTCCCATAACTCACCGTCGATGATCAAGTTCTAGCATTGGATCAAATCTGGATCAGAGTTGAAAGTCAATTAGTTGACCGTCAGCTTGTTTCTCCGCATTCGCTCTGTACATTTTATACGATGTCCGCAATTCGCCCTCACGCGGTGAATCATTTGTATGGTGGCTGTGGAACTTCGCCTATCGCATGATCCGTGACGTTATTTTCACTTTTGATCTTTGTCCGAATGAAAAAAACGCGCCCATTAACAGAACGGGATTCCTGCACCAGAATTCGAGCGAGAACTATCGGGGACAAAGTTGTTAGTGTAATATGGTCAATTGTTCCAGGACCGACAGCAAAGAAATG
This sequence comes from Chloromyia formosa, assembly GCA_964017055.1. Lineage (NCBI taxonomy): Eukaryota > Metazoa > Arthropoda > Insecta > Diptera > Stratiomyidae > Chloromyia > Chloromyia formosa. The sequence continues at coordinate 23,627,569 of OZ024818.1, forward strand.
CACTTATTGGAGCATTTACTTATCACACTATCCGTGAACATAATAGACCAATCTGTTGCCATCAATATTGGTGAATCCCCTCTGTAATGAAATCTTGAACATTCTTGAAGTGAATAAATTGTATAAACATAAACAAAAAATTTAATATTTACATACATACATACACTTGTGTATCTAAACAATATATGCCTGATATTACCTCTTTAACAGATTTTATCAAAATTCACTGTGACTAAGCAGTTATCTATATGAATCATCTTTCTGAATTTCACAAGAATTTCTTGTTTAAAAACATGCACTAGAGACACGGGAACCACCCTGTACATGCCCCATTCTTCAACTTAACGAAATATATTCGTTCAATATGTGAGCTTTTATCTTTTCTTTCTGCTCGAAGACGAGAACCCCAAAGGCACTTCGACAAACTTTTGTCGTGTTAGTCCAGATAACAACCGTTCCACAACATTCTACGGGAGATTGATGCCATATGGGTCAAAGTTGTCACATTTTTTCATCTCACTTTTTTGTACGTTTACAGATAACACAGACAAAGACATTTGAGCCACCAATAAATTATAATAATCGTAGTTGTAAAAAAAATTGGACAGATACATTCTTAGTACTATCAGTTGTAATCTCCGGCTGTCATCTCTCGTGGAACATCTTTAGTTCAATAGATCGCCATGTAATTTCAGTTGAATGCGATACCTTAACGGATTACGCGGAACGCCAATTGTTTTTAGAGTTTCATATTATTTTTTATTTATTTATAGATATTTTTTTGTTGCATTTTTTACGGAAATACTTTGTTTACTTTTCATAATTTTTTCGGATGTCGTGAGATGAACGTTCGTTTATTTATCCGTCTGGAAGAATACAATCAGAATATTGTGTCTTAATTACGCGTACAGAAACGAGCGGCTTTCTCATTGATAAGAACAGTAGTTGATTGTTAACCGAGTTCAAATCGAGATATTGTATTTTATGTAAATTTTATAAATTTGAGAAAAGTGGGTTTGTGCTGCCTGTGCTTGTGAAATAGAAAAGATACCTTGGTTTAATGACCCCCGTCTTGTTTGAATATTCTGTTTTTATCTGACACTTCACAAATATTTGTAGCTTGCTTACGAAACAAATCACGAAAAGTGCATCGGTATTTGGGAGTGTCTATTGTTTAAGTGATCATCTTTAGTAGATTTACTGAAAAATTGTGAAAAAAAAAGTTCTACAATAAAAAGTTTACTAAGAGTATGTCAACAATGGGCGAAATAAGCGAGGATTATCGTCACATGCATCGCCATCTTTCGGTAAATTTTCATAAAGATACTTTTCCTCAGATAAAAATTTTGGGCCAGTTGCTCAATGTCCGATTAAAATAACAATACAATAATAACAGCAAACTGCCATTTAGCACAATTTAATTTTCTCAATGTCTGGCTAACGCAGAGAGAATCTATGGAGATTGAGGAGCAATCCGCATATACTCAACACTTAACTAATTGAAGTAATTCCACTCGTAAAAAGTAAACAGCGAGAGATACACGCACTCTTCCCCGCAACACCCGCTCAGTCCATATAAAAGCACATGAGATGTCAAACTCACATTCCGCCCTCATATTTCTCCTTTGTGAACAATAACATTCCATTTTGTCTCTCTGCCGCGGAACACCCGCCCGGTCCATGTAGCCGACACATGGGATGTCAAACTTCCATCCTCCCTTCCTACTTCCACACTTGTGACGAATTATTGAGATCTGAGAAGTATTCCGATCCGGAGGGGAACATTTTCATGACAATTGTCCGTACAACCGGAGGGGAAAGCATATGGAAGAAAATTCGAGAAATGTCAAAACCTGATTCGTTTACAGTAACGCGGCCAATGTTACGAATCAAAACCGGTGAGAGCGGTGACGATTGCGTGGGGAACGCTGGGCGTTGGTTGAGCAGCGATAATGGTTCCGATGGTACGTGACAGGTTGGTGGCGCGTGAGACTGCTCAGCGGCGTGGCGATGCGGTCAATGGCGGCACGTGACAACTCAATGGCATTGTTGTGCGGGCTGTCTGTTACTTGTTGTGACGATGCAGCGGCTCGATATGTTGTGAGCGAGTTGCACGATGCAGTGGCTCGACATATCGACAGCGGGCTGCGGCTGTGCAGCGGGTTGTACGATGCAGCAGCTGACGAGGCAACATGTTTATGAAAACATCGCGGGGTTGCTGGGGCTGACGAGGCACAATGGCGGTCGGTCGTAAGCCATCGGGGCACAGCTGTAGTTGTGCCGTGAGTCGTCGGGGCACTGTGGGCTGTCGGGGCGTGCTGCTGTGGGCTATCGGTCGAAACGCTGTTGTTGTTGGAGTACCGTTGTTGTTCTGGGATAAAAGCGCGTAGCGGGCGACCAAAATATTTTAGTCCCGGGGAGTCGAGGTCAGCGGGTTCGGGTTGTCGGCCATTTTGTTGCATGTTGACACTTGTTGCGTATTTCCTTTTCGCAGGGTCACCAATGTAGCGAAATATGTTTGACGGCGAGCAGCCTGTACAAGGGTATGTTGTTTGTGTAATGTGTGTAGGTTAACCCGGATAACCTCCAATGAACCTGCACAGCAGTACAAAAAACACGCCTGATGAGTGTTTCCTGATTGGCTCGGTATTCACGGATGCGGGGAGAGATCGTTTCATTTTACCGCGTCGCGGGAGGAACATCCAGTGGCCGCTCGGTACTGACAACCTTGTTGACAACTTACCATGTTGACGACAATGTTGGCCGTATGTGAGTTGGATGTTTTTAAAATAACTTGAAAACATGGTAGACGGAACCTGATGTTAGCAACCATGTTGTGATGTGTGTGGAACGTTTAACAATAAGATTGTAAACATTAATTGTGAATTTGAGTTGCGTTGTTTACTTGTGTGCTGGAGCCAAAAAAAAATCTTTTCTTTTTCTTAAACCTTTCTACCACGAGTACTATAATAGATTAGTTTACAAACTTACTTGAAAGTGTCCACGCACTGTGTACGACATGGTTGACAGCAAGGTTGACAACAAAATTGATAGTGTATGTCCCTCATTAGATCCGGATTATATATTCGACACATATTGTTGTATTACTTATTCCGCCATAATCAATTTGCACACTTCACTTTCTGGGCAGATTTTTTTTTAATTATGTATTATATTTATTCTTTTTTTTTTGTATTTACTTATACGTTTGAGTTAATTTGAAATCATTTGATGTTGCTTGAAAAAGAATTGTAGAAGCGTTTTACAAGTTTTTGGAGGGGCTTTTTTGGCGGCATATCATGATAAGGGTCTCGGTTGCTGTTTTTTTTAATTGTATGATTTAAAGTTATGCTTCGTCATCCGTGGAATTTATTGCAAATATTATTGTAATATTGGGATTGTCTGACTACATATTAATCAAATTATTTTTTTTTAAATATGTCTTATTATCACTTACAGCTCAAAGTTACGATTCAGAGAACTAGATTTTCTTGTGAACGGAGTTCGTTCAACTATCGGTCATTGTACTGCGCTAGGTAATGTGTGTGCCTTCGAACAGCTCTCGGTGTCTACGAATTTCCGTGATCGGAGAGTCTTACCTGACAGATCCCAATCTGGTTATCTTTTTCATTGTCTGGGAGCTCAGCATACGGTGCTCACTGCAAGTATAGCTCGTTTTAATTATAGCACCTGACTGTCCTTCATTGTGTTATAATAGCCGCTTCGTTATAATAGCCGCTTTCGATTCATCGGATCTCAGATCATTTTCATACAAAACACCGGTCTGTCGTTTTGTATGAAAATGATTTAATCCAGGTTTTGTATGGGATCTCATCGGATCAAAGTTGGAAGTCAATTGGTTGAAACTTATTTCGCCTCTATCTAAATGTATATTGAGCCTGCAATTCGTCCCCGATGGCGAAATATCTGTATTGGCTATTTAATTTCATCGCGCAGATCCGATCTTTCACCCGTGTTTGGTCTGAGGCCGAAATCCAAGCGAAACGAATGTGGCTACTACTAGTATATTATTATGTTATTTGCTCTGCTATTTGCTTCAGCATGTAAAATGCTAACATCGTCAGGGAAAGGAAGAAAGATTCTAGAAAACCCTTTGTAACTGTGAGATGCACAGTCACTGAAGTCATGGGGTCTATTGTGCTACAACCCTGGCTCTGATAACAAATGTGAGCACTAATCATGTGTATTGTATGTGGAGGTCTTTCACTGCAAGTGCCTAGACCCGTAATCCGACGCTCTCAGGGCTTGAATTGAATCGTAGCCAAGCTGGAGACGCTTCTAGGAATAAGCAACTTAAATCTCGCTCAAGTTTTATCGTACTGATGAATTGTTAGGCCGCATCGGCGTCACATCTTGTTCCTCAGGAACAAGCGACGTGCAAAACGCCTTACATTCCCTGAAAATATGCAATGACCTATTAACACCACCTTCGCAGCTCAGCTCGTGAGTCGCGGTGCTGGCTTGACGTTACGCTAGCACCCCCACTTTTTTAAACCGCATATATCAACTTCCAAAAAGTGCTAGCGGTCGCGCTCGGTGGCCGTGATCGTTCGGTCACCGCTCTACGATACTAATCTAGAGCTCGGTGATCAAATCTCGGCGCGATCAAAAACTGCCTGTGAGTACTAATAGAACTCTCACAATGCTCCGTTGTCAGTCTAAAGACGGCGCGGATAGGAGGTGCATGCTAGCAACTGCACTTCCGAAAAGTAGATATGATGGAAAAAGTTATGAATTTGATCCGAAAAAAATATGAAATTGTTTCGAAAAATTTACGAATTTGATTCGAAAAAATTATGAATTTGATTCGAAAAAGTTATGAATTTGACTCGAAAATTTTTGAATCTGATTCGGAAATGGTATAAAATAGGATAGAGTTACATCTTGAATGACTCTCGAGCCTTCATATGGCTGAATGAGAATTCAAGAATGATCGTAACTGTATTCAACAATCGCTGAACACTGACTATTTGTCAACCATGACGACAGTGCATCATAATTCAATTCAACCTTTACAGTAAAGTGGAATATTCCACCGAAAATATATCCCTGTTTGGTCGCACTTTCTTATTTTTTTTTATTTATTTATCTATTTGAGAAAAGGCGGAATACTGAACGACCTTTACAAAAATGCGCCACGATCATCACTTATCTTTCCCTACGCTAAATTCCCATTACATTCATTCATTTACTGTTATCACATTCAAGTGATTTTTATCACTATAGATAAGCTCTAGTTTATTATATAAATCGGAAGTTGATACTCTGTATATATTTTGTTGAGTTGAAGGGCGGGCAGATATAGATGCATAGATCAAAACTTCATCTTCCAAGCAAACCTCAATATGGTGGAATAGGAGATTGACGTGGCGTGACGGGAGCTTATGTCCGATATGTACTATATTTGTCCTAATCCCAAGTGAAGCTAAGCGCTTCAACAACACTCAAGCGACTCAGTTGACGTTTCGTTAGCATATACATATAACTGGTTCCGGACGATGCATGTTGCTAGCATACTGCTCATTTAGATGCATTCTGCGACCGAATGGTTGTGGCTTACTATTACGCTCGACACCACAGGGGAAGCAAAACAAACATCCATTTGGGGGGGGGGGGGGGGGGGGGTCAAAAATCCTCTTTCCTAGTCCTCCTCGTGGGCGCTTCCTGAAACGGCAGACCATTATTAACTTAGAATAGAAAAAGAGGTACGACTACTGAACCTCATGATGGACACTACGACCATAGGAAGTCTATTGTGCCATAGCCCTTAATATTATAGCAAGAGACATTCCACGACTTTAATGAAGGCTAGTAAGAGATTTCCTGATATCAGCAGAGTTTGTGACGATCCGCCCGAGTAGCGCTAACCTAGCCCGCACAATCGCTGGGCATTCACATAAAAGGTAATATGTGGTCTCAGTGTCCTCCAAACAAAGACACAACTCCGTCTCTCTGGATAAGCCCATCTTATTTAAATGAGATCTAACCCAGTGATGGCCCGATAGGTAGCCAACAATTAACCTCAGGTCAGCTCTACTCATGCGGGTAGTATCCCCACAGTCGGACGGTCTATTTAACTCCTTTGATTGCCGCAGCCCTGGAAGGTCATCCCAATAGCGCTGTTGAGCCTGCCAGACCAATCCTTTATGACAGTCCTGCCTGAAGCCGAGCCAGGGCCACAATATGGTTCCAGTCCGATAAAATTAGACGTTGAGTCTTGCCTGGCAAGTTCATCCGCCGATTTATTGTCTTCAAGGCATTGATGACCTGACACCCAATATAAAAGGACTTGGTTGTCAGTCGCCAGACATTGAAGAAGTTCACAACAATCTTTCACCAGTCTTGAATAGAGCTTGTGTGAAGAGAGAGCCTTTATGGCTGCCTGGCTATCTGTGCAGATAGCAATGTGAGCACAGGCGTCTGAACTTGCACAGGCATCCAGGCGGGGGGCAAAAACTCCTCTTCCATAGTCCTCCGCGTGGGCGCCCCCTGGAACGGCAGTGGTCACTGACCATTGCCAACCAACGTCAAGCCGCCAGTGATGGCGGTGCGATTATTTGGTTGAGGTACCCCTGTGGTGTGGGGTGTGAAAAAAAATACCACGGCCTTTCCCTTTGAGGGCCTGTCGTTGAAACCGACAATCAAAGGACAGGATGTGTATGCCAGCAACTTGCACTATCCGAAATCTTTATATGCTAACGAAACGTCAACTATGCCTCGGATAAGGACTGACTCAACGGTTACGACTTTTGGCTATCGTACAATGACAAAGATTGGATTCTGGAATGTGCGTACTCTCCTGGACAATGGATCAGAAGGTCCCCAGAACGCACGATTTCTTCAATTAGAGAGTGAATTTCTGAGGTACAAATTAAATATCTTAGGAGTTAGTGAGATAAGATGGTGGAACAGCGGAGAATTCATCTCTCCAACGGGCAGCACTGTAATGTTGTACTCCGGTAAAGCTACCGGTAGTCGTCGTGAGTCAGGTGTGGGGCTCCTTTTAACCAGAGCCGCGCGAAACTGTCTCTTATCCTGGGAACCGGTCTCTGACAGGGTCTTGACCGCCAGGTTCCGGACCAAAATGAGGAACATCTCAATAATACAATGTTATGCCCCTACTGAACCCGACAATGTCTTGGCAAAAGACTCCTTCTACGAAGAACTAAACGCCGTTCAGAGCAGAACACCTAAAGGTGACATTATAATGGTTATGGGTGATTTGAATGCGAAAGTTGGCGCTGATAACTATGGGCTCAGACATGTGATGGGGAGACACGGTCTTGGTGATCGTAATGACAACGGTGAAAGATTTGTAGAGTTCTGCAACTTTCACAGTCTCTTCATCGGTGGTACTATGTTTGAGCATAAGGACCACCACAAAATCAGTTGGTCCTCTGTTGATCGGCGCAGAACACAAAATCAGATCGACCATTTTGCCATTAGTAAAAGATTCAAGAGTTGCCTCCTGGACGTGCGAAACAAGAAGGGTGCCGATATTGGGATGGGAAGAGACCATTATCTTATGATCGCTAATGTTCGATTGCGTATTGCAGCCGTGCGCCGCCCCAGCGACGAAAGATCCAGGCCCCGCAAATTCAACACCGCTCGACTAAAAAATCCAGCTGTCTTACAACAATATAATGACCATCTTGCGCAAAAAGCGGCTGAGATAACTAGTCACCCAGATAGTGACATAAACGAAAACTGGGATGCCATAAAAAATGCGTACATTGATAGCGCAAATACCATCCTTGGCCCAAACCCGGATTGCCGGAATAAGCCCTGGATGTCCGACGCTTCATGGCAGCGGATTGTTGAAAGAAAGGAGCTGAAAGTTCGTTTGGCTGCAGCTTCAGACGACAATCGAAGCAGCATCGAACTCCTTTACCGTCAGAAAGCTCGAGAAGTTCAGCGTAGTGTGCGACGCGATAAAAGAGTTTATGCCAATTCTCTTTTAGCGTCAGCAGAAGAAGCCGCTAGAAATAACAACTTAAACGCCGTATACGGTGTCATCAAGGAGTTTACAGGTGGTCGTAACTCCTGCCAACATCCGGTGAAAGATAGTGATGGAAAGCTACTTATCTTGGAAGAAGATCAAATGAGGCGGTGGAAAGAACACTTCGCCGCGGTTTTGAACCGTGTAACCTCTGGTGAAGTTCCCCCTCATATAGATAATTTAGCTAACCATCAAAATGTGCGTATACGGTCCACTGCCCCGACTAAAGAGGAAATAGTCACTGCAATTATTGCACTAAAACGAGGAAAGGCCGCCGGACTTGACGGCATCCCTGCCGAACTTTATCAAGCAGCGCCAAGCGTAACTGCCGATTTGCTGCACCCACTTGTTGATAAAGCGTGGAATACAGAGACCTTTCCCACTGAGTGGAAGGAAGGTTTGATCATCAAACTTCCAAAGAAGGGTAGCCTCACAGACTGTAATAATTGGAGAGGCATTTGTGTGCTTCCTGCCGTTGCCAAGATAATAGCTAAAATCGTCCTGGAAAGACTAAAGGCCCACTTAGAAAGCACAATTGATGAAGAGCAGGCTGGCTTTCGATCGGGATTCTCCTGTGTCGATCACATTAACACCTTGCGAATCATCATCGAGCAATGCGCTGAATACGATTCTCCGCTTCACTTGCTTTTCATCGATTTCGAAAAGGCTTTCGATAGTGTGAACCGGGATTCTATATGGGCGGCCTTGCGCAGGAGAGGCATCCCTGAGAAGCTTGTGGCTATTATTAAGGCAACCTATGACGGCGCGAAATGTCGCGTTCTGCATAAAGGTAAGGTGTCGGGGGACTTTGAGATTCGCAGTGGAGTTCGGCAGGGGTGCATCCTCTCACCGATCCTATTCCTCATTGTGATCGGCGATGTGTTGCATGCAGCCCTATCCGGACTCGACAGAGGAATTCAATGGACTTTGACATCTTATCTACAACATCTTGACTACGCTGACGACATATGCCTACTCTCCCACAAAATCATGGATCTGTCCGCAATGGCGTTAGATCTCGAGAGGGAGGCAAGCAAGGTTGGGCTAAAGATTAATACCAACAAGACCAAGGTTCTTAGCCCGCCGTTGCGAAAAAGAAATCCGACACCTGTTGCCATCAATATTAATGGGCAGCCTGTGGAGAAGGTGGACAACTTCGTCTACCTGGGTAGCATTGTTGCCGAAAATGGTGGTACGGAGCAGGACATCGCTCGTCGTATCAACCAGGCTAAACGCGCATACGGCATGCTGTCCAAAATCTGGCAGAGCAGTTATCTCAGCATCAAGACCAAGCTGGGCCTGTTTCGCTCCCTGGTGCTATCAGTGCTTTTGTATGGGAGCAGTACATGGAAAGTTTCCGTAGGAGTTACCAGAAAGCTGCAAGTTTTCGTCAACTCATGTCTTCGTCGAATTTTAAGAATTTTCTGGCCCGAAACAATATCAAATGAAGAGCTAAGTCGGCGTACGGGTCAGATGCCAATCGACGAATTGATACGCAGGCGAAAATGGCAGTGGATAGGTCACACATTGCGGAAGAGTGATAACTGCATTGCTATGCATGCCATGAAATGGAACCCCATTTCCAACCAAGGCCGACCAAGAGGGGATCCTCGAATCACATGGCGTCGATCTGTGGCAAAGGAGTGTCAGGTACTGGGTAAGTCTTTTGGGGAGTTGCGCCCCATTGCCCAGAACAGAGTACGATGGCGCGCAGGAGTAGTTGACGCGCTATGCCCCGCTAGGGGTTAAGGCAAAGTAGTATCCAGACCTGCACACACGTCCGGATCTACACAGGCTTCCAGACCTGCACAGGCGTCCAATTTCCGTTTTTCATTAAATATTTAAAAAATTAACCGCTACGAACGTGTAATACGCAGTGGAAACCAGGACCTTGCATTCAGCTCTAATTGCTCTTAAACATTAAATATAATTATACCTGTCAATTCCTTTCAAATGAGGCTCAATCAAACAGCCCTTAATTATTTTTTTACGAATAAAAAGAAAAAAACGAAATGTCCTTTCAATTATGTACCTCTGCAACTTTGTAATCAATTTCCTACTGTCCATGAATTGCAAATTTACCAGAAGAACATTTTTGTCAGGTTATAATTTAAACAACTCTTTTTCTTTCTCTAAACGCTCATATCCTGGGTGGTGTTTGCGGTTAGACTCCATTTCGCAAGCCGATACCCTAATGAAAGGCAAGTCTAATAATAGCATATGAAATCGTCGGTAGTGCCAATAGTCGTCAGTCAAATCCTGTGCCATCTCCATGTCAGCCTATCAACCACAAATTGATTAACCCTTCAAGTATAGTTCGTGCTCATATATTTATTCGCTTCGTTCACCAATTGATTAGACAATTGCCCAGACTACGACGGTTAAGTGACTGTGATCAAATGGGGGGGAACTGTCTGACTGAGTCTATTTCCGCCTAATAAATTATTTATTGACCACAAAAAGTGCGCGCCCATAGCACCACTAATACTATCTCTTCACTATATCTATGAATCCGGGGCCATAATTGTCCAGATATTGGCTGTCAATTATTGTCTCCCCTCGGCGGTCAGGTTAAAAGCAACCATTTGTGGGGGTGCGAAACATTTTCGTTTGGCCCTGTTTCAAAATGGATGTAAAATGTACAATGTCGCTTACAATAAATGCCGAACCCATCATTAGCGGTGCCGTTTGCTAACCACAAACATTACGCATGAAACCACACGGCCATGTCACGACCGTCCTAAGAGGTTCACCATTGCACCTCACACCACCACACCTTTCATGAATTGTCGTCCTCGCGGTTGGTAGCTGACCAGAGGTCAACGGAGATACAATCGAAATTACTTTATGTCCTGGGCTGCTTTTCTTTTCGCCCTTACGGTTAGGGTGTGCGTCGGGTTGTATTTTGTGGTGACCACGGAGCAAACGGAGTTAAACAATCCTTGAGATGTTTTTGATGAAGAAGGGAAGTGAACGAAAGTAGTGATTTTTAGGGAAAGGTAACTGAAGTGGTTGTTTTATGATTAAAAAATGGAACGAAAAATAAGCCAATATCCCCTAACAGCTGAAGCTGCTAATGCTAATATTGATTAGAAGCTGAAAATAGAAGGTACCACCGTTAACTGCTAATTTTTTAAATTGAATTTATTGTCCATATTTTCCACAGTTCAACAAATGAATATAAGATTAGAGTTTGTTCCTTTTTAGGGTGTGGTTATGTTGCAGGTTCGACAAACGATAAGAGCAGCGCTGATGGAAATGAACGGATTTAATATTTCGGCCGTCATCGTTTTTCCGTTTCGTGAATTCCCGCATATTGTACTGAACCACCTGTAATGAACCATATTCTGGTCTGGTAGTGGTGCTTTCACCGGCAAATCGAATGAAGCACCTGTTGAGTGAGTAGTGATCTGTCGGTGGTAAGAAACCAGAGGCCGAGGATCCCATTACACCCGGACTCTTATGCGAGCGCGAGGGCATCTCGGCTGTCCGTCAACCATTCTATCCTTATCGCCTCATTTGTTATTATTCTCCATTTTTGTCTCCCATGTTTGTGTTGTCTTCCCCAGGCCTATATGCATTTTGTTAATACGTAAAGGACAGGGGCACGAGCGGCGAAAATTCCGGTCACATCTCCCAAACTGAACTACAGCAAGGATAGGCCGGTGCTTAGCTCGTTCGCCAGATGGCACGGCCCGACCTTTACAGTCATTATGCTTCCATAGGCTCCGTCCTCCCGGCCAACATAGATCAAAGTCACGCAATTTGAAGATATTAGCTTCGACTGATTTGTCATTGATTTTTTTCTTCGTAAAATTTCCTGGCTGTTCTATCCTTTCATTTCCCCAAAAAATAAAACTCGTTAATGTATTCAATTGACGATTTGAATACATCAAAACGGCAAGTCGAGCCGATTTAACGACGATATTCTACCGGTTACATTGCAAAATAAGGAAAGCTACGCAGACCATTTGGTTTATAAACCAATGCCGAAAACTCAACCTTGTACCCAATTTTGTGAAGATCTCATGTGCTGTAAAGAATTCCGTGGCAAAACGAGTAGTCGAAAAGTGTCATACTATATACCTTAAAGAGGAGAAGAACTTTTGGCAAGCCCGCAGAGACGTCCTCTATCATTATGTTAAAGTCGCACATTCCGAGCTAACCGCGATGTTGCATCAAGTGGAGTTCGACATTCTGGATAGTTGGATACGGGAGAAACTATCCGAACTATCATCGAAAAGGGCTGATACTCATCAGCGTAAACTACAGCGGTTGTTGAAGAGCCAAAAGAAACCTGAGGTAACAGTATCTACCACTAACCGTCCTCCTTTCTTTTCTAGGTTTGTCAATCTTTCTGAGGTCGAGTTCACACCCACTGAAACAGTTCTTTTGGAGAAGGGACATACATTTTCCCCCGTAGCGGATACCCACGAAAATACGAAAAACATTCTGGCCGTGCATTCGGAGTTAGGGATTCTTCGAAATGAAAAGGATATTCCAACTCCCAATCTCCTTCGCGAACAATTGGCGAAAATCATATCGAATTTCAAGGATTTGTCCCACAAAAATAAGGCCACATCAACGATAAAACAGCTCCGCAATAAAATCGATGAGAATAATTTAACAATTACCAAAGCGGATAAGGGGAACTCGATGGTCGCGTTGTACAAGACGGAATATATTGCCAAAATGCAATCGGCTATTTCCAAACTAAATACTGAGGAACTCCGAAAAGACCCAACACCAAAATTTTTGAAGGACTTGAAACAATCGGTTTTGAACACGTCTGCTTTCTTCAGTAGCGAATACGAGAAAAGGAAGGTTATTCCAATGAATACGGAGGCCCCCAAGATGTACGGTTTGGTCAAAGTCCACAAGGAAGGAAACCCTTGTCGGCCCGTAGTCCCTTATACCACAGCCCCGGCATATCATCTTGCCAAGGCAGTCAACGATAAAATTCGCCAACTTACCCAATTCCAACCGAAAAACGGAGTCCGAAACTCGGCCGAACTTGCATCTAAACTACGGGCTCTTCCGCGCAAGATGGACAACATCAAGCTAGTCTCCTTCGATGTATCCAACATGTTTTCAAATATTCCCTCTAATGAATGTCCAGCCTTAGTAGAAACGTTATTAGCCGACAGGGATATTGGTCCAAACGAGAAACGAGACGTAGTGAATTTACTGGAAACCTGCCTACAGCAAAATTATTTTGAATTCGAGGACAAGACGTATCTGCAGCGTACTGGGTTACCCATGGGCTCTCCACTGAGTCCTCTTCTAGCCGAGATCTACATGGATAAATTCGAGACAAACGTGTTGTCATCCTTGCTTTCCAGGAAACATATTGCATTCTGGTTTAGATATGTCGACGATATTCTGGTGGGTTTCTTAGGGACGGATAGACAACTCGACGCATTTCTGACATCTTTAAATGCATATAATAAGAATATCCAGTTCACCGTGGAGAAGAGTGTTGACAACAATATTAACTTTTTAGACCTGAGTATCACGTACACGAATAAGGAGTTCAGTTTCACAATTTTCCGGAAGCCTACTTTTACCGACGTGACTATACCGGAAGACTCGTTTTGCTCATGGTCACACAAAATAGCAGCGTATAGGTCGATGATCCATAGAGCGTTTCAAATCCCCATGTCCGACTCAAATCGAGAGAATGAACTCAACACCATAAAAACTATAGCTGCTAATAACGGATACCAAGTGAGGACAACAGAGAAATTGATTGACAAGAAAAGGATTCAGGTAACGCGAAACATGGTGTATCCCAATAGCTCAGTGGAGCGCTCCGAAAAGTTCATTTCACTGCCGTACATTCCCGCACTGTCCGAAGAAGTAGGGAATTTCTTCAGGAAAGAAGGTCTTACTCCGGCGTTCCAAGGGGGGTATACCATTGGTAAAAGGTTATTGAACGCAAAACCTCGATCCGAACGTTTCAAAAAGCCGGGAGTCTATAAACTGGAATGCCCCGAATGTTCGGCAACCTACGTCGGTCAGACAGGACGGTCCTTTGAAACGAGGTTCAAGGAACATATGGGGGGATCGAAGTTTTCAAACTTCCATGAACATCTTAAGGAGTCAGGTCATAACATTGGAGTCGATTTTAATCCAGAAATATTGCACGTTTGTTCGAAGGGGAAAAAGCTTGACCTGCTGGAAGCTTTGGAAATTAATAGAATCAGTCGGATACCTGGAAAGGACCTTCTCAACGACCATACCGACATCAACCGTTCCCGACTTTTAAACCTAAAATTCTCGCAGGTATAAGCGTAACGCCCTTAATTACCTTTGTCACTTTTATAGCAGGTAGCAACTTAGAATTAAGTAGTATACAAGTCCATTTTGCACAAAAATGTAACCATTCCTCTGAAGATGTTTGAAAAAACGAAACGCGTAAGGAGTAGTAATAAAAACAGTGGTAAAGACAAAAACAATTATACTTCAAATATGAAAAACTCGTTAACTCCGACATCAGATCTCCTTGCGGTTTTCTCTATAGCTATACCTCTACTTACCTATGCATGGTATCACCAATCAATCTCAAATCTTTCAAAAAACCGACATTGCTCCTTCACGGATGCTTTCTTTCAATTTGTTTACAGGTGACATAGAGTCAGGTACATAAAGTGAAGTGATTGAACCGAGAAGAGGCTTAGTTGGTGGTATCCTTCATTAATGTTAATTAATGACTTTTCGTCAAATTCCTTGTTCTGCGGAGAAATGCTTTCTATTTTCATATGTCATTTTCTTTCATTAAGCGTACGTAAGGTGCACCTCTGTGTCCGCCCGGGCGTTCTTTGCCGAGACGGTGCCGCGCCGACATCCAAAATAATGCAGAAACAGGCCTCACAGGCACATGTTTAAGACGAAAGGCGTTCCATTATGCTTGAACAATTGGACATTGAGAAGAAATCAATTTGTCATTATTTAGTTTCAGATTTTGATCTTAAATTGAAAATTTGATAATGATACTCGATAATAGGTTGGGTTTTGTGTCTACTTTTTGACAGTCCACAATGAAGAGGAGGCTTGAGGTACATGCATTATATGATGCATCACACTTTCACCTAGGAATCAGCTGAAGATATTGGTTCGAAAAGTCACAGCCTTAAATGAGGGAACGGGGAAGTTTTTCGCTAGACATTAGGCCTGAAAAACTGAAATATTTGGTAGGATAAATTCTGTACAGGTCTGGCTCTGAATTGGAATATTTACAATCAACTAACAAGGTGAAAGGTATACGTACTAGGGTCTCTAGTAAAGATGATCAACATTAGCAAGTGCTGTCTTTTCATATTAACTCCAGAGTTGGCATCATCACATACTGTCTCCTCATCGTCATTATCTCATAGATTCAGAATCGAAAGACGTATCTCAAATTTATAGGCCCATCAGCTTTAATAGGCTAGGCTACGAATGAAAAATAGCAAAAATAAATCGTGTAGTTTTGAAATTTTGCACTTTTGTTTGGGACAGTCCGCTGAATATGTGCTCCAAAGTCTCTGAAAAAAAAAACACTTACAGCAAAAATAATCTACAAAATTTACTACAAATAATGTCTAGAAGGTTTCTTTATCAAACGAATAGTTTGGGCACTAGAAGGCATTCAAATCTGTCAAAAATTCCGAAAGAGGATAATTAGTAATCCAACTGCGCAAGTTGACTTCTGACATCTTCATCTGGCAGGTCTTCTTCTTCATTTGACATGTGTGTTTGTTCACGGACGCCATTGTCTGTAGCATCCTGTTGAGTGGGAGCATTTGTACATGAAAGAACTCTGCAACTTTCACAAATGAGCATTGAATACCTGGTTTCTTACAACTGCTGCCTACAACGACTACAGCCTTTGGAACATTTGCTAGGTATGATGGCCAAAAGTGAATGAGGAACTGCATCTTTCTTGGTGGGAATAGGACTACTACTATTTGCCCTAATCCTTAGTGGAGCATAGCGCGTCAACTATTGCCATGTGGCTTAGCTGACGTTTCATTAGCATAAATTCGTTTCAGACGATGCATGTTGCTAGCATGTACCTTCTGTTCAATTAGCGGCATACCTCCGGTACGCCCCAGACCACAGGGGGAAGACAACACAAATATCTTTCGGAACGACGTGGACGGGCTTGAACCCATAGCTGACCGGTAGCGTCAGAAAGACTGACGCCTCAACTCACTGAGCTACCGGCCGCCCCAGGGAATAAGAGTCAGTTTGTGGGATTCATTTTGTTGCCTAGCAATATTTCAACCTGTAGGTACACTGTTAAGCGGTGTTGTTATGCTGCTTCTTGCGTTGGAGAAAGGGAAACGATATTGACGTTGGTTTTCACAAAAGCTCTTGGAAACAAATGGAATCATAATGCATTGAAAGTTTCATCGCTGTTATCCGCATACAGTGCTACCAAGAATATTGTTGTCCTGCGTCGGCAACAGTACCCGGATGTGAATGTTTGGACATCAAAACTTCACTGACTTCCAGAAGACTCCCTGCCTATAAAGTGGTAAAGTGGTATCACATTCACTGAATGTGTGGAGAAAAAGAAGAGCCGTTCCTAACAATAAAATTATTGAGTATTCGCTTCGAATTAAAACTTTCGTTTCCAATACTCGGTACCCGAAGAAGTTTCGGGGAATAGGCACCACCGACCATAAGAAAGGCTCTAGACCAGGGCTTCCTAAACTTTTTCATGTATGACTCTTTTTTATCAGCGAGGTTTTTTCGCGACCCCATGGTATTTTTCACAAAAGTTATTTATTTCTTACAATAACAATATTATTTACATACAAATGAAAAAAGGTTTTAGGATTTGTTTCAAGTACATTTACAAAACAAAAACAAATGAAAATCAGTTTTAATGACCTGGATGTCCTTGTTTTCAGAATCAGCAGCTCCAAATGCTCTTAGAATTCGTTTAACTTCCAACACACGTAGTGGAAAAGGTTGACCACCTTTTCCACTACGTGTGTTGGAAGCATTCATTCTGAATCAAATTCCACACAATCGCCAATCGCCCCGGGCCCCGTGTTTTTCTCGGGAGCCCGAAAATTTGAAAAATTGAAAAAAAAGAAAAAAAAACCTATCTACGCACTGAGCTTTTTTTTTGTTCCTTGCCCTTTCATATCACTCTGACGCACTGAGCTACCGGTCTCCATATATGGGCCCCCTACAAAAGTTGAGTACCGGGCCCGGATTTCCTCTCGACGGCCCTGCACAGTCGTAACATTTTGTTGGGCTGACAGCTCTTAAGCACGTATCTGCAAGAGTACACCCAATCCTCATTTCCCATTTTTTTTTAACAAGGAGCTCCATTCGTTTAAAGTTCCTTGGAGACTCTTAAAAAAAAAATCCACCAATATTGCATGATTTCTTATTTATTGTATTTTTTATTTTTTAATGTTTTATTATGTTTTATTCTGCGTCATCATGAAAGAGCTCGAATAACAGCCTGGATTCGCTTAGACATGCTTATTAGGAGACGCTCGATATCCTCCTGAGAATGTTTTGCCCATTCGTCCTTCAAGGCTTGTTCAAGTTCTCGTAAGGTCTGATAATGGTTGGAATGGATCCTAATGCGTTTCTCCAGCTCATCCCATAAATGTTTTATTGGATTTGAATTTGAGGTGCACGCTGGCCAGTGGAGAAAGTAGATATTATTCGCAAGGAGGAATTCACGCACTATGTTTCGGTCCACCAGTCTCCATTTTGCATCAAACTGAAATCCTGTCCACTAGCACATGCTTTTCCAATAACATAAGGCTTAGCACTTCGTTAACGTATCGCTGAGCTGTCAAATTGTCAATTGTCTGACAACAAAATCACTTTTGTTATTTAAGGAAATAGCGCCCCACCCCATAATATATCCATCGCCAAAAGGTGATGTGGGTTGAAGATTTTCTCAAGCACAAACTCTATAGCTCGACCGAAGAAAACTTTCTCCCAATGCCTTATACTCCAATTGCGGTGGTTCCTGACAAACCTATGTCGGGCGACATTGCGCTTTCTTGTTAATCGTTGTACTTTTATCTTATATCTGCAAATCAGGCACTTTCATTAAAACGATTACTTACGCATACGGTTCATTCGGAAATAACGGTCTGAGGTCATTTAGTATGGAAGGTGTGGTGTTTCGACGATGCGTTAAAACGTATAAATCGGTCCTCGCTGTAAGATTTTGGTCTTGGTCTGTCCTCGAACTCTTGTGAATTGGTCTCTGCTCACATCCTGAAATCCATCACGTTGCTAGACAATAGCAATATCTTAAGAAAACTACACACTAGAGGTATCTGAAATAACGCTAGAAACCAAGTGATATTTTCATGTTTAGTTCTATGTAGACAAATTTACCGTTAAGTTGTAAACTAACATTTGGAAATGTGTGTCACCTTTCGCTCTTTCTGTTCAAATACTATTTTAATAACAACAGTTTCGGCTTCCTTATTAAACGGAAGAATTCGGCGTATTTTATATGTACAAAAAATGTACAAATGTATATACATTAGTAATTAAACTGGTCCCAATACGGTTTGCCCCCCCCCCCCCCCCGTTCCGGCGCCACTGCTTTCAATACACGTAAGTCTGCTTTTACAAGCCATTTTCTCACCAAACTTGATGTTATTACCTGAGCCAATAAAATTTTTACGAAAATGGAAATAAAATGGTTTTAGCAATTGTTTTTGCAAGGTTCTTTTACATTTATGTACGTATTCCATGATACAAGAAAGGCAAGATATCGTCTTGCGCATGTCGGCTCTCTGAATACCTACGTCACAGGCTCATACTATTGTATGAATATGTACTTAGTTTTTGGCTTTTATCTCTGTAACTATTAATCCTAGCAAAAAAAAACTTTCTGAGGCGAAATTGAAGATCACGAAAATATACATAAAAAATTTATGAACAACTTTTTTCTATCTTAAATACAATAGTTTGCGAGATAATCTCATTCAATGGCTTCCTGTTCGCATGAAGTTGGAAAAACATGTCAAGCAGAGCCCACACAAGAGACTGCCGCGAGGGTAATGCTATATTCTCTCAAATACATACATATATATGTACATATGCGCTGATGCGCAAAACGATACGAAAATGAGACGCGGGAAGGCGCTATCTTGTTTTTCTTGTATCAAGTACGTATACCTATCACCTGTTTTCTTTTTCGCATGCACGTCTGAAGAACGCTGCTACCAAAACAATTACCAGAAACAAAGATCAATACAATAAAAACAAACTCTAGTATCTAGTATAAGTAATCGCGTTGAATTTGATTCAAAATCCACTTGTAATGTTGTATGTGGTTCTTCCTACCAAACAAAATTCTTCTATTCGACACAAGAGCCACCACACGATGGCTGATTGACTTGAAAAATTCGATTCCAATGGCGCGCATTGGAAATGTCGACTGGAAAACTCTCCAAATAACAAAACACACACATGCACTGTTATATACTGGAAAACTGGAAGAACGGCTACAAGAAACAACTTCCATCTCGTTCTCTCTTAACACCAACACTCCACATGTATGGTTCACAGTATTGATTGAACTTGTGCGCAACACACGAATTCGCCCCATGCAGTCAAAAACATCCGTCGCTGTGCTGCTTGCATTCGGCCGCCATAGCATTTTTGCTACGTAATGGAGGCGTGGTTCCCGATGATTGATTAGTCATGCCGGTCCCTTTTTTCCCTAGGAACCTTTTTGACTTGTTTCATTTTTTTTTTATTTTTCATTTTTGGTTCTCTGCTAAGTTCTCATTCCACTGAGTGAATATAGCGTAGCGGGTTCTCGGAGTCTAATCAAGGGCCAGGCGCAGCGGCAGTACGTGAACACGTTTTCTAGAGTTGCGCACTGTGCTCCAGACTAGTGAGTTCAATTTCAGGAAATTATTTTATTGGAAAAAAAATATAATAAGACGGAGATAAAACGAAAGTATATTATAGGAAAAGACGTAGCCACAAGGGGAGCGTAAAATGAAGGCAATTTAAACGATAGGCCTTTTGTTGGCGTTCTGGATGTTTCGATGGTATTTCGCTTTTGTAAGTATCAATCAAAGATGGCCATGAAATGAAATGTTACAAAGAAACAACCTGTATACTGGAAATTTGGTTCTTTCAAGATGTGCTACACTAAGGAAGCACTATGTGATTTATTTGAATAATATTATACCTTTACAAATTAAACCAGGCCGAAGCTTCGCTACTACTACAATTAACTAACCCATTCTACAAATATTTGTTGAATTTTTCAAGTCGCTAGCTTCATTCCATCGAAAGTTATTGCTTATTTGAAGTCTCACTTGTAGGGGAGGTAAGGGTTCCTTGGGTCGGATCTTGCCCATCATTGCTACCAACCAATTAGATCACCCTACAAACATACAAACAAAATTTTAAGTCTCTAGCTTCACTCTATCGACAGATATCGCTTATTTGAAGTTTCGTTTGTAGGGGAAGTAGGGGTTTCGTTGGTCGGATTTTACGCATTTTCAATATTAGCCGACTGGATCCTACTACAAACATTTGGGCAAAATTTCAAGTCGCTAGCTTTATTTTGTCGTAAGCTATCGCTTGTTTTAAGTGTCATCTCTAGGGGAGGTAGGGGTTCCTTAGGTCGGATCTAACCCGTCTTTAATGCCAACTAACTCAATCTCACTTCAAACATTTGACAAAAATTTCAAGCTGCTGGCTTCATTGTATCAAAAGTAATCGCTTATTCGAAGTTTCATTTGAAGGGGAGGTAGGGGTTCCTTGGGTCGGATCTTGCCCATTTTCAGTGCTAACTAATAAGACCTTACTACCAACATTCTACCAAATTTTCAACTTGCTAGTGTCATTCTATCGAAAGTTATCGTAATTAAAATAATATTTAATTTTTTGAATTTTATAGGGGAGGTAGGCGTTCCTTTGATCTGATTATGCCCAACTTCCCAAAACCTAAGCAGCTTCTCACCCCAGGATTACATGCCAAAAATCAGATGTCTACGTCAATTGGTTCAAGAGTTATGGACAAAAAACCTGAAAAGTAGGGTAGTACGGGGCTCTTTGTAAGAAAATTACCGTTAGTTTTCAACTGATCGATTTTATTTTTCCAGGGGAGTATAAGATTACCATCACGAGCAATCTACCAAAGCTAGAGGTTTTCATGTTTATTTAATCGGGAGTTATAAATACATTTAATTATTTTACATATGTAGGGGAGGTAGGCGTTCTCTTGGCCTGATCATGCCCATTTTCAATACCAACCAACTAGTTCATACTTCCAAGATCTAGTCAAAATTTCAAGCCTCTAGCTTCATTCTATCGAAAGTTATCGTGCGAACGGACAGACAGACGGACAGACAGACAGACATGGCTTAATCGAATCAGGAGGTGACCCTGATCATTTATATATATACATTGCTATACCTCCGGAGCCTCCTTTAAGGTGTTACATATTTCCGTCGTGACAAAAACAATATACCCTATACTAAAAGTCTAGGGTATAAAAATTGGTCCGTCCGGTGTTTTGCATACTTGTCCATATTTTTCAACAATCTGTAAATCCGGCGACGTCGTCACTCTACTTGTTCCTCTATCGCTGAACAAGTTGCGGGTCGATCGTTAAGTCAAAGTTTAGTGCCATCCCTTATACCAGCAACTAGTTGACTAGGAGGTAGTGTAGAAACCTGAACGACGGAATTTGGCACTACATATTTGAGACCTATTATTGTTTTTTTTTATCGAAATTGAGCTGAATGTATGAGCTAACAAAGCTAAAGCCCCATTTTCCAAGCTGCGGAGTTCCGCAGCGTCTTGCGGAATAGACTACTTTCAGCCTTTTTTTCCGGGCTGCAGGATACCGCTGCATCTTGCGGGATAGACTGCCTCGAAATTAATCTGTTCCGCAACACGCAGCGGTATTTTGCAGATTCGAAAATAGGAAAACAAGGATTTTGAGGCAGTCTGTTCCGCAGCACGCAGCGGACTTCCGCAGCTTGGCAAACGAGGCTTAAGGAAGCATAACGTCGATACGAATTTTTTTTTCGAATGCTTATAAACGTCAATTTGAATAAAATGAGTGAACTAAACATGTATAGTATGTATTGTACTTAGCAAGTGGAGGAGGATAAAAAAAAAGTTTTCATATAAAAATAAAATTGTAGGATTTTTCATTTTAGACATCCGGATTGTAAAATTATATGTTGGTGCAGATGAAATGTCGGATTTTGCAATGACAAGAAGTTGGCTACGATTTTTATGTATCAAACTGCCAACAGGCGAGGCTAGTGATATGACATATTGAAGTATAAATACTACTACCTTGGCTTATGGAGTCATTTTGGTTTTGCACTTCATAGTTATCGGTGAAAAAAAAAAAGAAAAGAACATGGAAGCGAGTCAAAAACGGCTACTTTTCCTTTACGAATTTAATCTAGAGCACAACGCAACGGAAGCAACGAGGAATATCAACAGGGCATTTGGACCTGATATGGTTAACGAACAAACCACCCAGCGGTGGTTCAAAAAATTTCAATCCGGAGATATGAACCTTCAAAATGAGCCACATGGAAACCCAGGACCATCGATCAATAACGACGAGCTGAATGCATTAGTGGAGTCTGACCCCCGCTAAACCATAAAGGAGCTTGCGGAGAAATTGGGCGTTCTCCATTCGACAGTTTGCCGCCACTTGCGGTGGTTCGAAAAATTTCAATCCGGAGATATGAACCTTCAAAATGAGCCACATGGAAACCCAGGACCATCGATCAATAACGACGAGCTGAATGCATTAGTGGAGTCTGACCCCCGCTAAACCATAAAGGATCTTGCGGAGAAATTGGGCGTTCTCCATTCGACAGTTTGCCGCCACTTGCGACAACCTGGAAAAGTGAAAAAGCTTGACAAGTGAGTTCCGCATGCTCTTACCGCAAAACAAGGCGTGTCGAATGGAGATTTCTAATCCAAAAATTGAACGCGTTGCGCTATGAAACTCTTCCTCACCCGCCATATTCACCAAACCTCTCGCCACAGATTACCATTTCTTCAAACATTTGGATCACTTTTCGGCTGGAAAACAGTTTAACAATGGTGTTAAAAATGCCTTCGAGGAGTTTCTTCGAATCAGAAACTCGAACTTCTACGAAACAGTAATAAATGCGCTTGTATCTCGTTGAGAAAAGTGTTTCGCATCCGCTGGTACCTATTTCGACTAGTAAAATTATATTTGTAAAAAGTTACAGCTGTTCAAAAATTTACTACTGAATCCGACATTTCATCTGCACCAACCTAATAATATCGGTTTTAAATTTTATCAAATATCTATTACGGACTTAAGGCTTTTTCGATGACAGTAATAATTTGAAATTAAATCATTAAGATGGCCGCCGCGGTTTCATTTTGTGACTTTCAGATGAGAACGCATTAGTCGAGGGAAATAAGGATTTAACCTCGAAATGTAAGACAGTAAGCTGAATTTTTGCATGTCTTACGACGCGTTCGCGGAGTTTTATGTGACTCTTTATTCTGTATTAAGAAGGTCAAAAGGAAAGTATATTCAAAAATTCAGCTTATTGTCTTTGTCTTCATTCCGAGGCTTACCCATTTTCAAGTCTTTTTTCCTGGATTATTTCCGTTAAACTTTTGACAGTACTGATAACTCCCACGCAGCAATTCCTAAGACGCTTAGTTGATGGTTTCATTGGCATAAATGCTACATGGTGCAACAATTCGGGAATGTTTGTGGCTTACTCTTACGCCCCATACCACAGGACAGGGGGAAGACAACAAAAACAACCAACACGGCAGGACTCGAACTCATGAAGCCGGTGAGGCATAGACTTTGCAATGCGTAGGATGTTCCCCAGATGGTTTTTTTTTTGGTAAAGAAACCGGAAGTTTGCCAAAATGATCGTAAAGTTCCGGGCGGCGCTAGAAGCGAATGCCCCACAACAAGCTTAGCACATATGCTTGTTGCAGCTCAGTTTCGGAAGATGTAGGTGTAGGCTGAGTTTTTATCCGCTCGTTGACCCAGCCATTACATAGATGACATACATTTATCATGTGTATTATGAGTAGACAGTACAACAAATGA
The DNA here is from genome assembly GCA_964017055.1 of Chloromyia formosa. NCBI lineage: Eukaryota > Metazoa > Arthropoda > Insecta > Diptera > Stratiomyidae > Chloromyia > Chloromyia formosa. The sequence goes on from OZ024818.1 coordinate 23,651,673, forward strand.
CAATGTACATGTTACATTGTACATGTCAAAATATAAATAATTTAAACATTAAAAAAAACGACAATAGTCGTCGACCGGCTCATGCACGATACGCTCCGAGTCTTGATGTTGTAGATCCTTGGCCTCTAAGCCCAAAAAAACACAAAATCCCAACCAATGAGACGCCTTGGTCAGCAAGAAAATGGGAGTCTTTCATAGCGAACATAAGATAACTGCCGTAGTTTTTGTAGCGGTACTCGGCAAGGCGGGGTGCTATCACCGCTCCTTTGGAACATTACGGCTCATATGCTCATACATATACAAAAAATGAACAATTTCGGTCCATGAGAAATAACTCTGAAAATATATTCAGGTCATCTGTAGTTGAATTGAACCTCATTCTGTAAGAATGAGCCGTCCTGACAAATATTACAAACAACGTCGCTACTTCTGCAATTTCCATATTTTGTTAATCAAGAATCTTTTTCTCTTCCCGCTTCAGGACAAACGAGCAAACGAACTATTCTTTTTTAATGGGTGCATAATACGCAACTAATTTACATTCCGATATTTAACCATAATTAAAGTTTGCCCGGCCATCATGAAAACTACTTGAACCGTAAAGATGATCTAAGAAGCGCGCAACTATCTGAAAAAAGAAAAAGATATCCAATTGAAACTGGCCTATCTGAAGCGGCAAAAGATTGTTATCAATCTAGATCTTATGTATAGTGAATCCAACACCTCCTGCGAAATGTAACTGACCGTTTGACGCAGTGTAGTGGCTTGGCTTGAATGCGGCAAGGCCCGCCGTCCGAGATTTGGCGATTTCGATAAAAGATTTTTTAATTTCCCCCCTGTTTTTTATTATTAATTATTATTACACTTTGAGCAGATAATACCCGTAATATGGAAAAACAGATTTTGAATCTTAATGCCCGGGCAATGGCACATTTACTTAGTGTGTCCAATTTGAACTTTTCTGAATAAGTTCGTGGCTAAATTAGTCACGCTTGCGGATCATGAATGGAAAACGATAAAAAAAACGGAGAATTTTTAGCGATAAGTTGATTAGTCCCCCACAAGTTCCATCTGCCTAAAGATAGCAATAATATGTATATGGATGTACATACTTATGCTTTGTGTGAACATGCTTAGGCCTGCTCTTAAAATCGGTACACCGGTTTAAAATCGGTCTTTTGTTAGTACCAGTCCCGACCCAAGTACCGGTTAAAAACAAAACACCTCTCTCTCTTTCTCAATTGCCCTAACCTCACGTCGTCGTGGACGGGATTCGAACCCGAAACGCCGGTAGTCAAACATGAGACTGATGCCTCAACACACTGCGCTACCGGTCGCCGCTAATGTCATCACATCCAAAAACTGACTCATGACCAGCTAGAAAAACCGATTCATTAAAAACTGAGTACTCAGGTTGTTTTTCCCATTACGGCCGTTCGCTTCCTGCCTTTGTAGTTGTTCGTCGAGAGTCCCTGAAGAAATCCAGGGTTCCTGGATAGGCGCTAAATCGTAGGAGTCTTCCTACTGTGGTGGAGGTTTATCTGAAGCACCCGTAGCTTGTTGCATAGGATGCAGTTTCTCGCCCGTTGTCGCCAGCGTTGCGTCTGGGTCTTCAGGCTCAGGGTCGCTTAGTGTTATGCTGTTAGCCGCCAGGGTCAAGGTATTTATGCCTAGATCCTTTTCTACTTAATTTCTTCTAGTGTGTTGTCATTGCAGTCCATGGGATTGCGCTTTTTCAGCTTCAGAAAAACACTTCCTAGGCCCCACGTCATCTTCCCATATCTGGGGTATAGCAGGCCCTCTGTCTCTTTGCTAATTTGCAGGGAGCTATCTGGGAAATGTGTGTCGAGCAACAAGTCAATTTCAATAGTCTCCTGACTCGAAGAAGTCCAAGTCCCGTCTTGTAGACATAATTTTACGGAGTCCTCCTAGTCTTGGTGACGGAGGTAGGCTCGCCACCTATATTACAAATGAGGAGATTTGTTCCCAACAAGTATTCGAAGAACGCTTCTCATCGTTTATTCGTGTCAGAGCTATCCCACACGACATGATGTGCATTACAGTTCGAGCCGATAATGACATTAATATTGCTTGCTTTGGCTGAAGCTTTAGCATGCGTTAAGTTAACAGATGGAATGTCCTCATCCGAAGGCAAATAGGTCGATGTAAGCAAAAAAAAATCCAGGCTAACCACTACGTTATCTGTGCAACTAAAAGGCGATACACGTAACGCACTTAACGTTTTTTTTTAACAAGAACATACGATCGGGGTCTACCCTGATCTTTAACGTAAAAAATATCAAAGAGTCGAAACCTTAGATCTTTCAGTATATCACGCACGATCCTACGTTCCTGAATTCAAGCAAGACTTTCACCCTTTTGGCAGAGACCGAGAAGAAGCGCAGATAAAGCTGTTTTACAGTGATGAAGATTATACTGTACGATTCTAATTATTACTGAATAAAAGCATTTGAACACAACTTTATTGACCTAGCGATGGTGATGACGAACCCATTTCCACCACAGTAGCATTAGCATCCACATCGGCGTCAGACTCTAGGGAATCATGGGCGAGGGATGGTTGCGACGTATCTATATATACGAGTACATTTGATCCTAACGACATACACTCCTCATCAGTGTCCTCCTCTTCGGGCGTAGACACAGAGAAGAATTGGGTATCTTCCAGTTGAGCAACAACTTCCTCTACGGGATTCAATGTAGGTCTACTCGCCTCTTTCAGATCACTTTAATAAACTTTTAACTTGATATTAACGAATCCAAGATTTATAATGCCATTGGTTCTGGCTAGAGGAGCAAGTGACTCAGCATTTATCACTAAAACCGCATAACTGCAATTTTTTACCGGCTCTTCCACCTTTTTCATCCTTCAATCGCGGATCGAAAGGTCCGCATTACATGTTCTGATGAGGTGCATAACTTCCTCCCCATCAGATACAAAAGCGGCGTTGGGCCGCGGCGGGATCTGATCCCTCGCTGCAGCCTCCAACTTACCAGCTGGCCAAAACTCCTTCACACTACATAGGGCGTACCTGAAGAGATTTTCCGACCTCCCGTCAGCAAAGTCCATAAATTCGACACGGCCCTGGAACCAATCCCCTTCCTTGCATACCGGGAATGGGCCTGGACTTGCTTCCATAACACCACGGAAGCTGAGGGTCAGCTTTCCCTTAACCGGCTTTCAGTTGTTAAGCAACATATGCCCATCGGCTGTATTTCGGTCAATAACCGCCAGTTGAATCCAGTTCCTTGCCGCATCCGCGTAGGAAGGAACTGACTCCCTGGCACTATTAACAGAAGTTTTATGTTTTTTCGGAACAGCAGTAGGTTCTTTCACGGACCTATGCCTGTTTACAACCCCAGGTGCCCATTCAAGAGAGGCCCTCTGCGTTTTAGTCCGGTGTTCCTCCCCAATGTTCGGCACAAAGTCCCGGACCCGAAGTGCAATCCCCCTGTTCCGAAAACGAGTGTGACGGGGTCATGTGTATGCGCCTCCCCCTGAAATCACTGATGTACTTCTGCTAGGACCAGGCTTGTCCAAAGCCCTGTTAGAGGTCGACACATAGCAAGAATAGGCTCCCATGCCAAGGCCAGATCTAACCAAACCCCTGTCACAGGATAGCGCATCGGCCGAGGAAGCTCCTGACGAAATTTCCTGGCGGAGACTATTGTTACGCACTACACAGCTAAGGCCAGGTTTATCTAAATCCATAACACTTGGTGCAGTAATGTCCCCTCCATACTCAATTTCTAGCTCCGCCACTGAGTTTGTTAGACTTTGACTGCGTCTGGGCCCCTTCGCTGAACACAATATTTTTGAAGATATTTACGCCACTGAGTTGAGAATTCACATGTATACACACTAAAGTTGTTTACGCATTCCACAGACTCCACGGTTTTACAGCATACCACGCGATAAGATGTTTATACACATCAAAAACGTAAGAATTACATACATACATATATACTTATATAAATTTGCATAACAAAAAATACACCTACAATCTCGATCACAACAATTTACAACCCGCACTACAAATCATCACTTTGACCTAACCTCGCCCTTATCAAGGAGCATTACAACAAATTCCTGAAAAGAATAACAAATTGAATGACAAAAGGATTACAACACTAATGGTGGATTAGTATGAAATTATCGCCGGATTGATCTCAACTCTGTGCGCGTATTGCCGTCTCTGATCCGCAACTGCAAAGGTAACCCACAGCCTGAGGATCCACCACAAAGAAAAGGGAACCGACTTCTATGAATTTAATCGGAAAGTTAAATGGATAAGTCCATTCCGAACACAAAAGGGTCTCACGCACTACGGCAATAACAACAAAAACTAAAAGAGGAACAACGAACAGGTTCACCAATACCGCCGCCTCCTTTGCTCAACCAAGCTACCTGTCTTTCCACGCTCGGCACGTCGCCGATTGCATTCCTGTTGTGGTTTTCGAAGGGATTATCCTTTCATGAGTTTTGCATATTTGCTTTGGATAGATGCGGTTTAAGCCCCCGTTCCCGGTGACTTTGGCCATTGTTTTTACAAAAGGCTTAACGGATAGACGATTGATCATTTTATTGGTCCTTTTCCTTACGCCTAGGAATTCTTTGATTTATGACTGTCGACAGACTTTGTTGTTAGGTTCACCAAACAATTGTTGTACACGGTAGCCGGTGCGGAATGTAAAGATACAATATTTTTGAAATGTAAATTTATTGCCGTAACCATTGAGAAAATTACGGCGTTAATTTACTTAAAATCCCAATACAGTAGGGTTTGACTGACGAAGAATTGTTACTGTGAAAAGTATAAAGGAAAAGTGAATTGATAGTCTGGCATGGTTTCAACCTGTTGTGTTTTGAATGAGTACTCACTAGTGGCTTTTTCTAACCAAATTTCACAAATATTAAGCTTTTGCCCATCTTTTGACATTGACTGGCCGATATCCAATATACTCATACGAGTATTATGAATTACCATTTGGCCTTCACATACGAGTATTCAATTATCTTCATGAGAAAATACTATCGCCCATATCGCGCCTATTCACTTATTTAGATAAGAATCACAAAAGCCTTTTCCTTATCTCGGCAGCCGGCGTGGGTCAAAAATCAAACTGTTCAAATGGCTAAAGATACGCGCAATTAAAAATGTCATCAGTTGTTTATAGGCGTGTGATAAACGCGGACGCTTTTGCGGATTTGTATTTGCTGTTGGTGGTTAATTTGACGTTTTGCGCGATTTTATTGAGTGTTCTAGAGTTTACCTTATAACTTTGAAGATCCTGCTACAACGATGTCCAGTAATATGCTATATTTGCAGGTATAAATATTGTCCTAGAATATAAGTAAAGTAGACTTTCACTCGGTGCTATTTCCGATCGGCTCCGCTAGGTCGGCTGCTTACCGCACTTCTGCTAATTTTAGATTATCGGAATGGTGAAATTCGTAATGTACTTTACAGAGCTTTTGAGCTTTCAAAGATAAATCGTATTTTCTTTTCTTTAATTCACTCCTACAAACACATTTCTAAACCGAGATTAGATAATTTGACTTTTGAATTGTACTCGTATTTATTCAACGATATCTGTTTTAAGTAGTTCCTTATATGACCACTTGAATTTGTTTTGTTCTGTTTTTCTAAACACATAATTTGAAATTTGCGAATGTGCACTTAAAGTATACTAATTATCTTGTTTTCTATCTTTTACAGGAGAGTGAAATCGTTGAAGTTCTCTGGAAGCAAGATGTTGATTTGGGCTTTTCGCTTGCTCCTCCGAAACTCGATAAGCCTGTCGCCGAAGCAGGCTCATCGAAAAGTTCGGCAGATGAAGCGGAAAAATTGAAAGCACTGCAAGATCTTAAAGATGATAGTGATAAGGTGAGTGGATTAAATTTATATTTGATTAGATTAGCTTACATATTTGTATTTGCTAATAGCAGAATTTATTTATTTATTTTCGCCTGGCTGGTTGAATCTCGGCTCCCTTGGCCGGCTTTATACCCGCAACGGTTGCAGGCATCAATTTGCCTTGGTCAGGGGTTATGCCTGCATCCCGATCCCTAACACAAATTAGTGGAGGTCGCCGAGCACTTTTTGCACTATTGCATATGTGCAAAATGACATGTTTTTGCATAATGTCAGTGAATTTGTGTGGCAGGTTCAGTTTGGTGAAGGAAGTCAAAAATTCTTTAGGTACCATACCTACAGCCGACGATATTACAGACACTATTCGTACACTGTCAAGATCGGGTTTGTTGTGGGCGACCGGGTGATCATGATCAGTGTGCACCTGGCGATCCCAGCGCATTGTGAAGCGAGTGCTGTCAAGCACTGCTGGTGTAGTGTACTGGTAGATCGGAAGGATCAGCAGGTGCTTGTATGCAAGATGTTGGTGGATTACCTTGCATATATCATTGTGTCTGTCCGTGTACCGGTGCTATTACAGAACAGCCAGAGATTAGATGGTCAAGTGTTTCCAACTGACCCACACATTCTGCATCGGTCATCATCCACCCACTTCTTGCATATATGTTTAAGATATGCACTTGGGGTGGGGGGGGGGGGGGGTCCACGTCATACTGCATACTACATGCACGATTAAGCCCAAGTGTGACATAGCGTGTCAACCACTCTTGCGCGCCGTCGTACTTTGTTCCGGGCAGTGGGGTGCAACTCCCCAAACGACTTACCCAGCGCTTTACACTCTTTTCGTACAGTTCAAAAACCACGAGACCCTAGTCATCAAACCATCCGAAGCTGTCAAGAAAGCGAAGTAGATGACCAGCATTTACGCCTTTCAAGTCGTCTAAGTAAAACAAGCTAGCCTTCGGATAGAAGGTATCATTCCTTCAGTAGATGCTGCATTTGCCACTTCGAAATTAGCAGTAAACTTGTTCCGTTTCCACTGTTCCTATGGGATGTATTCGAAATATTGGGCCGATTTCAACTAAATCTAGCAATGTGATTTGGCGGCAAATATGATTGCCTAATATTGAAATTTTGTAAAGATATCTTTAGAAATAAATAAAGTTTTTCAAACAAAAAATTACTTTTGGGCCGGTGGTTCCTATGACAGCTATATGATAAAGTACTCCAATTTCAATGAAATTCAGGAATGTAGTTTACCAATAAATACAATTAAATAATATGGTAAAGATATCTTTAAAAACAAAAAAGTTTTTCTCACAAAAACAGGCTTTTGGATCGGTCGTTCCTATGGCAGCTATTTATATGACGTAGTGGTCCGATTGCGTTGGTTCCGACGTATATACAGCGTGCGGTATAAAGAAGGCTTGTACGAAATTAAAACTGAGAGACTAGTTTGCATAGAAACAGACGGACAGACAGACAGACATCCAAATAAACAAATACCTTGTCTTGTAGCTCATGTGGTATAAACTTATACATGAGCCTACACATGGCCTACGGTGCATTACAGAGACCAAAAGGCATAACGGTAAAAGGGGCCTGCCTGGGACGGTAAAAGCTGTCCTTTCTCGAGATTTCGCATCCAACGGAATCTTCCAAAAGGTAGACAGCGACAGCGGTTATGAACTTTGTGGATTGTAAACGAGCCAGCAACCCCTCGATCAGCGGCAATGGATATGCATCCTTGACGGTAGCCTCATTTAATCGCCGAGCATCTAGGCACAGCCGCACTTTCCTAGGCTTTCTAGCTAGGGTAACCGGAGAACTCCAGTTGCTATGGCCAGGGCCAACATACGATCGAGTTCGTCATACATCTGCTTCTGAACAACAGGTGACACGGCGTAGCGCCTTTGTTTGATAGCATTTGAGTTACCTGTGTCAATATGGTGAGTCACTAATGTTGTTCGACCCAGGCCATTTTCATTGTAGGAAGGAAACTGACGTTTGCCGAAGTCGAGTCGCTGTTGGTCAACTGGCGATAATTGAAGGGAGTTTTCTGAAGCAACGACATGCATTGGTACAATTCTAAACAAGTCCCATAAATCCATTCCTAAATACAATGGATTTGTGAGACTAGGGACGACCAATAATTTTAGCGATTTCGTTCTGTCCTTAAATCGCACCAATGCTCGTACGTATTCCAAGACAGAAGCCTTTTGATTTGAAGCAGTTCTGACGTTAGCTGGCATCGTGTGTGCAACCAAAGTCGTATACCAGGCCCAAGGCTCCCGTACCTAGGATACTCACACCCTTTGATCTTACGACCGTGCAACTATTTCGGCAAACGGCGTATTATTTAAGTCAGAAGACACAATGGACGCAGCGCATGCCTGCTTCAGAGGTCGCCTGTCGGTGAGGTATCTCCAAGAACGAGAATTCGTTCGATATTCGACCTATTTAATGTTGATGGGAACATATCTCCGGATCCACGTTCGTTGCTGCGTCTGTCCTTGTCGGTCGTCTTCAGGCATTTTGAGGAGGAATGGAAGAGCTCCCCGTAGGCCTCACATTCCCCCTCGCGTTTCCCGACCAACTACAGCGGGGACACTTTGGTTTCACGGTTCCCACCGAACCGCAGCCAAACCAGAAGACCTGTTGGACGGGTATTGGACAATCCATAAAGAAATGTCCTATGTCTCTGATGCAGTTCCAACAAAGCCTGTACTGAGAGTTGACTGTCGGTTCCAAAAGTCCAAGCGATGGTCTGGACAAAGCTACAGCCTGAAGGTCAACTCCGGAACCACGTTCTTCTACATCAACTTCACAAACGATCAGGCGATTCGTAGATGGGTGCCTGCCATCACATGTCTGAGCCAATAGTTATCGGCGCCAACCATTCTAATGTCACCTTTAGGTGTTCTGCTCTGAACGGCGTTTAGTTGTTCATAGAACGAGTTTTTCGCCAAAACAATGTCGTTTTCAGTTCGAGCATAACATTGTATTATTCTGATGTTTCTCACTTTGGTCTGGAACCTGGCGGTCATGATTCTGTCGGAGACCGGATCCCAGGATAAGAGACAGTTTCGTGCGGCTCTGGTTAAGAGGAGCACACCTGACTCACGACTCTATCGGAGTACAACATTGCAGTGCTACCCATTGGAGAGATAAATTCTCCGCCATTTCATCACCTTATCTCACTAAATCCTAAGATGCTTAATTTATTCCGCAGATTCCAGAATCCAATCTTTGTCATTGTACGATAGGTAAAAGTCGTAACCATTGAATCAGTCCTTATTCAAGGTATAGTTGACGTTTAGTGAGCATATAGAAGAGTTCGGAAGTTGCTGGCATACATATCCTGTCCTTTGTTTGCCGGTTTCTACGACAGGACGGCAAAGGGTATTATTATTACGCCCCACATCACAGGGAGAATGTTTACCTCAACCAAATCATCACACCGTCATTATTGCCGACTTCACTTAGTTTGGAATGGCCAAAGACCACCACCGTTGCAGGGGGCGCCCATGAGGAGGACTATGGACGAGAATTTTTGCCCCTTCCCCCAAAAGTACCTTTTTTAAGAAGCTCGAGCCTATGTTAAAACCCCTCCTCCCTTTCACGGCCATGTTAATAAAAGTATAAATTCGTGGACCTGATTCTCAAAAAAATTAAGGGGTACATTTTTCTGGGACTTCCACCCAAATTGACACTCTGGATCCGCGCCTAATAGTATACGCAGGCGACCCCAAACCTCTTATTGAATCGTGTATGACCCTAGGCTGCTGTATCAGTACGATGTCTTCTTTCCTGTTCGACAGGTGAAGAAGAATGGCAGCGGAAGCTGCTTTGAAGTGGTGGACGATAATTTAGAGAACCCTTTAGTATACATTAGGCAACTTCGATCGCCAACCTCAAGCTTTATTAGTCCTTATGCGGCCATATACAAAAAATTCTTCTTATTGATTTTCAAAGTAAGCATGTGACTTAAATGTATTCTCTTCGGTTACTTTTTTCTTTAGAATTCAGAATAAATAAATCCGGGGAATCAAGCGTTATATCTGAATATCAAAAACAGTAGGGCGTCGTGACCATGCATTTTGCTGTTAATTAAAACTTTCCTGTAAATGTACGATTATTTTCTCTCATTTCCATAGAAATAGAAGATCGAAAAATAAAACAAATTAAAGACTCAAAAATCAATATCTTTCTAAATTTCTTTTCTTTCGACAGTCAAAAGACGACGATGATGATTCGTCTGAAAAAGATGATCCGACCGATGAATGGGCCGGCATACCTTTCACCGTTGATAATGAGACAGGTGAGTACTTTAAAGACAAAATTTTTCCTTTTTTTATTTCCCAAAATTCATAATTTTGAAAATAGAAAAATATTTTCTATTACTGTTACGCACTTAAAGAAAACCACTACGAGAAAAGTTTATCGGAAAACAATAGAGAGCGTGAAAAATTGATTTTTTGTTTGCCGTAAATTAAATATTTGTGTGTAATGTTTGGAAGTTACAATTAATCAAGTACTCGTCATGGTCACTATGGGATGACATGGAATTTCAAAAAAAAATTCTGTTTATACCCTAGACTTTATAAAGTATATGGTATTGTTTTGTCTTTGTATTTGTTTTTGTCACGACGAAAATATGTAACACCTTAAAGAAGGCTCTGGTGGTATAGCATATCATATATAAATGTTCAGGGTCACCTCTTGATTCGATGCAGCCATGTCTGTCTCTCTGTTCACTTGCCTGTTTGTCTGTCCGTTCGCACGATAACTTTCAATAGAAATAAGCTAGAGACTTGAAATTTTGGTCAAATATTGTAGTACGATCTGGTTGGTTGGTATTGAAAATGGGCAAGATCCGAACCAAGGCACTCCTACGTCCCCTACAAATTAAACTTCGAGGCCTCAGCAAAGTTTGATTGGGAATCTGCCCGTTAAATTTTGTATAGACCCGTCAACGCAAGAAATGAGTAAAGTGACTTAAAAATATATCTACAAGCTGGCTCATTTGCCCGTGTTGTCTTCCGCGATGTTGTCCTTGGTCCACATCAAAAAGCTTCTTCGCATAGTGTGATGCGGATCAAAAAATTTCTCTAAAATATTCATCAGAAATATCTCGAAATTTTTCGAAGAAAAAAAATTTCCTTTCCACGATTTATAGGGGAAAAACAAACACGGACTAAGGGACAACAATGCTCACCAAAAAATCACGTTCCTGCACAGCATTATCCTCGCGAGGTATAGGAGTTTGTGAATCTTTTAGGCCAAATTTAGAAGCTGCGGGAGCACCTGCGGTTTACAAATTTACATTGAATTTAAATGGAACAAACCCCTCATAAAACCGCGGCGGCAGCCTCTGCGGGAGCCGCCGCGGTTTGTTGAGCTCGAGATTGTATTTAAATTCAATGTAAATATGTAAACTGCAGCGATTCCGCAGCCGCTCTCGCAATTTGTGTAAACTTGGCATTATTTCGAAGTACCTCAGACGCAGTCAAAGCTTTTCGTTGCCCGAAACATCCATTGGCACATCAGCGAGAATATTAAAGCATTTCGCGCAGTTCACTCTGTCAATAATTTTCTCATACATTTATGCAAATAAATTATAATGATGTGTATTCATAGATATACGAGGGCGGTTCAAATATGATCGAGACAAACGCTGTAGATGGCGCGCCTGTATGTTTTGAAGGTCGCGGCTTGAGTATGTGATAGCTGGGTCCCTTGCGAATAGTGTGGCATAGTTTTCGTTTGCGCAACGTATTGTCGTCGGTGTTGAATCTTTGACCTCCGAGGGCTTCTTTCAGTAGTCCAAACATGTGGTAGTCGCAGGGTGATAAATCCGGACTGTAGGGGGGCTGTTCTAGTACCTCCCACCCCAATTCTGATATTGTATCGAGCGTGAGACGCGCGGTATGAGGGCGCGCGAAGTTCAACAGTTTGGGAACCCATCGCGCCGTTATTTTGCGATATTGAAGGTGTTCGTGGATGATAGACTCTACACTACCAATACTAATGCCGACTTCAGCCGAAATGTTTCGAACATTCATTCTACGGTCCCCCAAAATGAGTTGTTCTACGCGGCGAATGTTGTCTGGTGTGATGCTGGTTCGCGGTCGACGATCATGCGGCTCATTCTCGACGATTTCGCGGCCATCTTTGAATGCTTTGGCCCATTTAAACACAGCAGATCTACTCAGGCACTCACTACCGAACTGATTTCGCAAACGCCGAAGAATTTCCGTGTTTTTAACGCCTTCCCACACAAAAAACGAATGACAATACGTTGCACAACGGCGGTTGGCACTTAATGTTCACTCATGGTCGTAGCACGCGTCAAACGTGCGTTCGCGACGAAAACTATGCCACACTATTCGTAAAGCCTTGTTTGCATTTGTTTAGTAATTTAGTCGAGTGGCGAGTAGCAAGTAGCTGAGCAAGTAGCAATTCGCCAAAAATCATTCGCACTTCAGTTTACTAAACTGTACAGTACAGTAGCTAGTGTTAACGGCGCGCCAGCTATGAACTAATGAACTGGACTAAAATCACCATGTTCGCACTTGTTTGGTGGACAGTGAAGCGTGGTGGAGGCTCTACTCGCCAGAAAAAATCCAGTAGAATGGTTAAACTATTTAGTCAAGTAGTTTAGTCACTGACTAAACTACTTGACTAAAATGTTGTTGTTCGGACATTTACTTTACTAAATTACTCGCCACTTGACTAAACTACTTAGCCAAATGCGAACCAGCCTTAAGGGACCCAGCTATCACATACTCAAACCGCGACCTTCAAAACATACAGGCGCGCCATCTACAGCGTTTGTCTCGATCATATTTGAACTGCGCTCGTAGGTATATTGAACAGATATGAAATAGGCACAGAGTGGGGGTAAAAATTTGAATATCGAGTTATGGTTGACATATTCGCGTCTGCGCAGTGAAACACGGACTACACGTATTAACATTTGGCCCATGGCCCGAGGAGCGAAGGACCAAAATGTCAAAATTTTGGCTGAGTGGCCGATGGCGTAACAACATTGACCGAACGTATAGCGACCGCGTGCAAATGGGTAGCAGTGCGCATGAGTTGGTTCGAAAATAACCTGAAGCGCAGAGTGGGGATAGTACTATTACCGATCTGTTCAATATATATCTATGTGTGTATTAGATAAATTCGTTGAACCTACTATAAATTGTTGATGTGGTGTGTTCTGGATCCTCAACGTTTTATAACCGTTGAAAGTGTTCAGCCATGTATCTGAATTGCCAAATAGTCGCAACGTTTAAAATACAGAACGCACCCAATGGCTGCGTTCTGGATCTTGTATGCGATTTTGAGATATCCTCAAAATTTTCCGAATGAATTTTTCTATTCAATTTTACTCTTTCAGTAGACTGTACCTTGATATGGTACCTAGTCCAAGTATGACTGTAACTATTGTACATCCATATCGAAATACAATATATATCCATAATCAACACTCATATCCGAAATATACAGTTCCACCGTGTTAATATTAACGAATTCCTAGTGCTCTGCAATAGATACATAAATGCAGATACTACTCCATATTGATATGGTGTTTTTCGGTTGTTTGATTTTCTTTTTTCTCCATTAAAACGCTCAGCGGGATACATATCATGGAGATTTACTTGATTTTTTCCCTTCTCACGGAGAAACTACAACAACACTCACTCCACTCCAGCATAACAAAAACAACAACAACAATGGCAGCACCAATCAGAAATATTGGGAATAAAACCTGACGACCGCTATGGATTTATGCGGCATATAATCAAAGGAAGTTGGCCTGATCCAGAAAAGAGACACACAGTGTATGTATATTGTATACCCTACTGTATCCATACATAATGTACGTTTTATTATTATATTAAATGCCGTTCGGAGCCACCAATTTAATATCTGGCCACAAGTTATGGAGGATTTAATGAGGAAAAAGATGGAGGCTCGAAATGGTGGCACTAAACCGAAACGAATGTCAGCATGATGTAGTCCGTATGTTGACTGATTTAATTTGGACGATGCGGTGGTTAAAATCTGGAATTTGAAAGGGGCTCATAAGTCATAAATTATTCTCAATTCAACCGAGAATTACTTTATTCGATGCCTGCATGTTCTACCATTGGCCGTTAATTGCCAACATTTCGAATGGAAATATGTATGTACATACATCGAAAATTGGCTGCACCATTTCCGTATTCACACGCATTGCGAATGTCATGTCGTCGTCGATTCGACATCAATTCGACATCAATTCGGAAGCGTTCGATTGTCGTGTTCGTTCGATCACTGATCTATGATCTGGAGAAAGGAGGTTCGATCCTCGGCGTGAAGAAAGCCGGCCTGTGGTTACTAATAGAACTCCTACTGCGCTCCGTGCTTGTCATTACAAGACGGCGCGGATAGGAGGTGCATGCTGGCAACTGCACGTCCGAAAAGTAGATATGCTATCGAAACGTCAACGAGGCATAGAAATTGAAGAGATGTTGACGCGCCCCTGCCCCGGGAGGGGTTAAGGCAATTAACTTTGTGAACGTCATTTGACAACGACTGCATGTGTGTTGCCATACTATATACTGCGAGTGTCAAAGTTTAAAGCTGCATTTCCTCCATCAATAGAATCCAGTAATAGCTGTCTTAGTTCTGTACACTCGAAATTGTTCCAGTCGTAGTAGCCTCAACAAATTGAAGTTGTATCTCTCAATTTCAAATTCAGAAACAATCAAAATTTCAGTTGCTCTTGTTTCTTGTCTATAGAGTTTTGTTACGGTTGAATTGTTTTAAATTGAAAAATCAATCGCAAACTTAGAAAAATAAGCAACCCGGTGGGGTATCTTGCCACAATATGAACGTGAAATGGCGGAAATATCTCAGTGAATGGATAAATGTCCCGCTGTTTAATTTCTTTTCTTTTACCGTCGTCCATTGGCAATATATCTAAATAATTGAATAATGAAAAACGCTGATTTCATTAACGATCACAGTTAGACAGTTAGACCTCCCGGAAAAGTGTTAATTGTTAATTTACAACGGAGTGGATTTTGGAATCCAAATCTCATCCACTTGTTCATCCGTTTCGCGGGGTACTTTGAACTCTGTCGAATACCGCATCGGCCTTTGATTGATTCGTTCGATAGCCATAAGTTGGGAGATTCATATAAACCTGCTTCGTAGGGATTTTGTTGAGCTTTGGAGGGGTTTTTCGGGGTGTTGAGAGCGTTCGGATATTGCCCGCCAGGTATCGGGGTATTCGAGTGTTTGGTGGCTTTGGCCTTTGGACATTGGGCAAGATGAATATCCAACTTGGATTCCGCAAGCATAAGTTGGATTGCAGAGCCATAAGTTGGCCCCCACACACGGTGAGTTTTGGCTTCGAGCGAAGTCATTTGGCTCTGGCCTCTCCTTTCAAAGAATAGAGAGTTGTCCATATACGAGTACTTATCCTGCCATGGGTAGAAGAAGGAGACACATTAGTAGGTTCTTATACTTTATTGACTTCTGTGATCCAAAAGCCATTAGTGTTAATCAGCACATAATTCCATTGTCTCCCCCGGCTCATTTAATGGTTAGGTAGGCGGCGTATCAAGAGGTTCAGGTCAGTGGTGGTTTATGTGGGCTGTCATAATCGCAACCTTTATATCTACAAAACCTAACAATCTTCGAATTCAAAATCCACATCCGGCGCATTCGATTCAATAATCATGGACTACATATTTCCAACACCTGATTAGAATACAATCGGTTCAAATTAAGTTAAACTGAGACCCATGATCATCATATATTCAAAATTCAAACAAGTCATTGCGCCAAATCAACACTTAAAAATCTAAATTTTTTGATGGCTCTACAAAAAATACGGCTAATTGTCAATATTCCCGCACCTTTGCTATTTTACGGAATTTAACAACATATACGGAGGCTGATTAGATTTCTGCGATATTTAAAAAAGAAAATTTGTTGAAATTCAAACCTGCATTACGACGATGAATGGAAATTGCTGGGTAAGTTTCCACATGAACATGCAGACACTATAGTAGTCATACTGTTGGCCTGCTTGCCTTCCCGTACTTCCTAATTACCTAAAAATATATGCATATAGCCGCAAAAAAAAAATCATCGTAACACATATGTTGATTAAAATTCTCGTTATAAAAAAGTTGTTAATTAATTTTGGAAAAGGTCGGGCAGGCCAGTTGGTACTGTTTTTTTTTCTCGTTTTCCAGGTCGCGGCTTTATGATTATTAAAGTTTTGCGAATTAAGGTATGCATATTGTAATGATATTACAATTATTAATGCCGAGGCAAATAGGCTTGAATATACCGCGAAAATGAAGAACGTAACGGTTGTGGATTTTTTTCGGTGTTAGTAGATCGTTTTGGTTGGAAGTTTCTTAATTTTATTTGAAAATTTCATTTAGGTAAAATGTTAAGAAACGCGCTTGGAAAATCAACCCAATTGGGAGCTATGGCATATGCTAGAAAGTGTGGAAATCAGAGTCTGCAATATGAAGACGATGGATGGGAAATGTGTCAATTATTTCAATATTGGCTATACAAAATAGTACTCGCATGTATTCTGATTAGACGATTGGACTGATGGCATCTTAGACAAACGAGCAAATAAGACAGAGAGGTCATCATCACACAAAATTCCTACGTATAGTATCCACATTTTTTTTTACCCATTTTTTACTGTGAATGGAATAAGACTTGTCATTCAAAATCCGTGCCAGAAGGAGAAAAGTAACATCGCCCATTGTTTGGGTGTAGTAAAGTGTCATAGTGTTCATCTGTCGCAGTGCGGGTGAACGGGTATTAAAAATATTGGCTCATATCCTCTCTTCTAGTAGATCTAAATTTTCTAAGCATTTCACGCTCACGATTTGTGTGACTGGCGTGCAATTGGCTGTTTTCATAAAATAAAAAAACGCAAGAATCTTCCCGTGATGTTTGTCGGAGTGCGGTCTCTCAGAACCATTCCGCTGAGTATATGTCCTCGGTTGGCTTCGAGTAGATAGCGGAAAAAATGGAGAAGAAAGTCCCACCCGTCTCTAGCTAGAGCACACAGGTAGTGTATCATAATTTCCTTTTCCGCCTCATCACTGCAGTTTTGTCATTGGGCGTTATACAGACTACCCACTCCGGTTGCGTGTTCTCCTAATGGCCAGTGACCCGTCGTAATAGCTGTGACCCTAGCAACATCATAACGAGTTCTCTTCAGAAGGGCATATATTCTTCGTGCGTTGTATGATGGCCATAGTGTCCTCAATGTGTCGCATGTTGTCCGCGCTTCATTTATCGCTAGACCGTTTCACGTAGAGTCAGTGGATCTTTCTCTCTACATAACACCAGCAAAATTTCAGTTGTCTATCACTTTTCTATTCGTACTACAACTGCCGTTGCTCTTATAAAATATCCAGTCTCATTTTGGAGGAGCCTGTTTTTCTTCCACGCAACACTCGGTTAGCTATTCGTACCCACCCCAATTTTCTTTAACTCAACAGCAGTCGCACCGCGTAAATTCTACAACTCACTCTTATCCAGAACTACACGAATGAAGAACAATCTGCCATAATTTGTTTTTCACTGCAGTTACGACCTGCAAAAATTTAAACGAAGCGTACACCGGTACCTCATACAAACTCAACCAATCTCCGCTCCACCACCCTGACTTCCTTACCGCCAAGGCTGTGCTCTAGCATTAAAGGGTATCCCCTAAGTTTTGGCATCAACATAAAAAAAATACTCCTCGTTGTGTTAACCATAACCGCATAGGAGTCGTGTCGTTTTCGTACAGCTGGCCAACAAATACCAGCTTTGCCTAAGCAATAGTTAGTCGTACCAAAGCGGTGCACAGCCGCAGGACCATCCTTGGCTAGATTCTTCAGCTTCTACCGTGGGTTCACCTGCCGGCGCAAAGAGCTATATACGCTTTTTTGATACGTTGTCCAAATAAGTTTGGGGACAAGGATGACTCCAAGCGCAAAGCATTGCACATTTGGCGATAACTTCAGAGAGTGTCCATTAAGTTGTGGTTGTTGAAACTCGGGTATGCAAATGCGACTACATTGGCTCATGATGCTCCTAGCTTTCTCAGGAGTCAACTCATCGCTATTATCCGAAGTAGAGAAGAAATGACCTCGCCTTAGGATGTACCCTGCTCTCGTGTTCAATAGCTGGGCTTACTCCTAGCTTCGGCAGAATCATTCTGCTTCTTAGCATTGCTATTATCCACCTGCTGAAATGGAGCTCCAGTCAAACTTTTTTAGAGTTGAAAGAAGGTTAGGTTAGGTTAAAAGGGTTGGCTTAGCACACTTAGACCACCACTGGGTCCGTTGTGATAACTGCGACCAACTCAGCCAACCACAGCTTATAATGAAGCGATGTAGCCGACCAACATTTACCTTTTTCAGGTCATCCAGATCGGTGAAGAAGTAGGAGCCAAGGAGGTCCTTCCTAAAACTCGCCAGGGCCGGGCAGGTACACAGAAGATTAGACGTACTTTTCTTCTCTTCCTCGTCCCCATAGCTTTTGTAAAAATCATTATGTGGAATACTGCTGGTATGCTCCGTAATTAGGCCATGTCCAGTTAACACTCCTACGACAGTCCTTAGATTATGTCCGTTTGGCATTAGCATATATTCCCATTGCTCCATCTGATGCAGGCCATACTTTCATATGTTGTTGGGTTTGCATAGAACCCGTGAAGAGTGGTTCTTTTGATCTTTGAGTAGATCGGCCTCTTCGTTCCCGTCGTGTTCCTGTATCCAGAACCCTGACGAAGGATTAAAAAAATCGTAAGGTGTCTTAATCCTCTGCACTCCCTTCCGGGCTACTTCATTGCGTCAGAATCTACGGCTTTTTTTTTGTGACGTGAGGCTGTGGCAATTTTTCATAACGTCTACATATAAAAAAAAAAATAGAAATGGTAAGAATAAATTTCCCCCGAAGGGAGTACGCACTAACGACTCTTGAATAGATTCTTCTGTGTATTGCCAAAATCTAGCGTGCCTCGACTCATTGCAAGATGCAAACTTAACCGCGACAATGAGTCGAGGCAGGCGAGATTCTGGCAAAAGAATCTATTCAAAGAATCGCAGTGTGTACTAGGCGTTATGTGTCTACGAGTACATACAGATGGTTGGCAAGTAAAGTGATATTTCCGAGTCGAAAAACTCAATCATTAGCCGGGATCCTCCTTGAATAAAAAATTTAGATCTTCTCGTTTGGAATTAACTTAATCAGTCTATT
The DNA here is from genome assembly GCA_964017055.1 of Chloromyia formosa. NCBI lineage: Eukaryota > Metazoa > Arthropoda > Insecta > Diptera > Stratiomyidae > Chloromyia > Chloromyia formosa. The sequence continues at coordinate 23,670,857 of OZ024818.1, forward strand.
CTAGCCTGGCTTAATGAATAATATGGTTTGGGGTGTAATCAGTTTTAAACTAAAAAAAACGCAAGAAGACAAATCTCTGTAAAGTCGAAGGATAAACTAATGACCCTAAAAATAACTGTCGAATGCAATACTTTTAGAGTTGAATTTAACCACAAAAGATCAATTGTATTGGTTTGGTTCCACATTTTAAAATATTCTTTGATCGGAAATGTCTGCTAATCGTTTACAGTCATTTTGCACAGTCCGAAATCAAACGACTCAATCAGCGTTCATTGGAAGAAGGACCTTTCACTGAGGTGCCGAAAACTAAAAATCTATTCTCTTTTCATAACCGAGCACAACGTATCCTGAAAGTAAAATGGATAACATTTTCCGAACAATACGTTCAAAATTGGATTTATATCCATTTCAACAGCCTTTCTGGATAATATCAAGTATACGGAGTATATGCATCTATAGTATGTACATTAATAATACGAATAATAAATCGACATATATCGCAATAGAGCCGCCTCAATTCCTGTCACAAGGCCTAGCCGTATCTATCGTCCTACGGATGTTTAAATCGTACAAACAAAACACGCACACAATTCGGTCGTGAAAGAAAGAATAATAAGGAGAATACTGAAAACCTCTCGTACATATATTGAGCTTCGGGTTCAACACAAAAGGACGACGACGTCGGCGGCAGCAGCATTCGTTTTTGTTCTTTCGTCGAAACGGGGCGAATAGACGACGAGTCCCTGTTTTCGTCGAGAACGGAACACAAGGGACTTAAAATGTTATCCGGCCCCGAAGGGAGGAAATTGCTCGGTAATGGTCGAATCATTTTTCATCTTAGGAAAAAGAAACCCTGATCCGCCGACGACGACGAAGTTCTGAAGCGCAGTAATGTTATGTTATATACTCGGTACGTCTCTATGTGCCCTTTTACGTGATGAGGGTATTACAGCGAGTTGTTCAGGAAGAATGTGAGTAGGGTATCATTATGCGCAATACAGCCCGATATGCTATGTATCTTGGCATCGATTGGTCTTCTTGATGTTTAATAAAAAAAGGGATGGGAACGATATGATGTATAGTACTCGTATACTTTGTGTTTTGAAGATACATCGATACGTATGCAGCTTTTCGGTCGAGGCCTATTCCCAATAGGATTTAATTGTGTCAAGGCAAGACAGTATTATATCCAAATATTAAGGTGCGTTTAGATTTAGCAAAACCACTCGCGAAACCGATGCGCGAGGAAAAATTGCGCATCGTGTGAACGTGTTTCTCACCCGAAACTGTCAGATTGGTGGGTTTCCTCGCGCAACAGTTTCGCGAGTGGTTTCGCTAAATCTAAGCGCACCTTTAGACATACGAGTAGTAACTTTTCACCTTCAGTACTATACAACGTGTCCGGAAATTGGCGTATAAACGAACTGCAACGTGATTCCCCATGCAATTTCCAGCAAAACATTTGGAGGAACATTTTTTCGAATTCTTAACCCTTTAGCTGATACATGCACTTACATTTTTTTTAATTGCCTACCTCACAATACTGAAAAAAAAAACAATATTTAGAAATCAATTGCAGCCAATACGGTGCTCTAAAATACAAAATTTATTTGGCAGAAATTTGACAAACGGTTTGATTGTTAAGGTCTTTTTAGACGATACGATATGTCTATTACCTCTCGTAAATTAACCATTGGGAATTGGGATCTTTCATGATCGTGATATGCAGGTATGCCTAGATAAGCTCATATTGCCTTTGCCTAAGTTCAGAGCGGATGTAAAATAACTTTTACCTTTAACTTTTTCCCCGAACTTCCACTTTATACTGTTTCTTAGTGTCCGAATCCTTTGCACTTCAAAGAAAAAGAGAAGAAAAATTAATCCCCCAAAATGGAACCAATAAATCAAGTCGTGTACGGACTTTTATCTATATCCTTCAGTTGCGTTCTATTATATGCACATTTTTATCACAAATCCTTTCTTTCCAGCCTCCTCTGGCCTTATCTTATGAATTGGAAGACAACAAATGAAGGGAGAAAAGAAAAATATCAAAATGGCGACGGAGCGCGTCACTTTCAATGCTTTGCCCTAATTTTTTATGTATATGCTATGGAATCATCCCCTAATCTTCATTCGTTTTGAATGATGGTGGTATATTTGTTTGTTCGTCTTGTCCTTGTTCTCCTCTTGCTCTCGTCCTCCTTGAGTTCGCGTAAACACGCACAGTTACCGATTTATTTTCATCTTTAGGATCGAAATTGTTGCGGATGCTAAGCTTTTGCGAAAACATGGCGACATCGAAGGGGTAGGGAAAATTGCGCAAATATGTGTATAAGGTATACGACGAAGTTTGAGGATAATTTATGAATCTGCTTATCTGATATATTGGGTCACAAAGGAAAACTCAGGAAAAAGCATGATAAGAAAGTTGTGTGAAAAAAAAGAAGTTTTTGGATGAACTAAAGAGAGGATGAAAATAAGATCTGTAAGAAAATATATATTTCGTTTTTTTTTGCCAATATCGGCTAAAATAAGTAAAAATGGGTAGACCAATGAAATAGGCGGGGTTTTTCTCTCTTCAATGCCTGTTCTATGAAATTTGAAAATTTCCACACTATTTTAATGACGCGTTTTCATTCTCCATTACATCTTTCATTTGACATCTCGGTCATTGTTGCTTCTACTCGTAGCTATCAACTTTAAAATTCATATCTATCTACCTAAATGTCTTCCGTGTCAATCATACCCAAAAATGATTGAAAACTCGAGAGCCGGTGCTGCCACCGTTTATTTGATACGTACTTGAATTGACATGATTAAAACAACACGAAAATATAATCACAAACAATTTATGAAACGTTCCTTTAATATTAATTGAGTATGTAGCTTGAAAGTTCAGACGTACACCACGTGTGTTTTCTTATTTACATACAAATTGACATAGTATAGCGCTAGGTTTGTTTTGAAAAGATGAAAAAAAAATCATTCTCAGACATACGCCTCTGCACTGGAAATCCGTTGAAATGTCTGCATGAAAATAGTTTGCGTGGTAACCGATTTGCATTATGTATTGAAAAAATAAAGAAAATGAAATAAAAAATATAAATATGTTAATATTTGTATAAAACTGCTATTTTTCTTTTATATGACATGACAGTTGCTACTTGACGAAAAATTGATAGATAAAGTGTTAAGTACGTCAAATCTATTGTAAAGTGGTTTTAGATGATTTGACCTCAAAAATAGCTTCTTAGGGAGATGCAAAGTCATGGAATTTGTAGTAGCTACACTTGTTGTTTATAACTGTTACCCTATTGATATTTTTATACCCTTCACATATGTGAAAGGGTATATTAACTTTGTCATGAAGTTTGCAAGACACAGAAGGAAGCATCTCCGACAATATAAAATATTATATACGAGTATATTCCTGGTCAGTATGACGAGGTGAGTCGATTAAGCTTTGTCCGTCTGTCTGTCCGGTTCTATACTCTCTCAGTTTTGAAACTATATGGCTGAACTTTTGTACAAAGCCTTCCTTCTATTGAATTTTTAGTTCACTGATAGTAACAATTTCTAGTGCGATACATCGAGGTCTGTGTTCTGTCTTTTTTAAGAGACAGAGCCTCAGACACATTAGAGTGGGGTACCGCTACCTTGGTTGTAATTAGCCTCGATATGAACATCTCCTCTACTACCTCCAGTACCAGATGATCCTTGGCGATCCTTCCGACGGTAGACAGAAGCCAATTCGCAGAAAAGACGTGGCCGCAGGTGGCCATAGGTACCCGCTATGTGACCGCAGACATTGTTGCTGCCTCCGGTGACATGCCAAACTCTAGGGTAAACTCCAGCAGTTCCTCGATGATTCGTTTGAAGACTGTCTTAACCACGTCAACATCGAGCCTCCATTCGAGCTGTTCGAGTTTATTGACGACAGCCAACTTAAAGTGACGTGCGACCACATTTCTAAAGGAACGAAACGCTGTCTCCGGTCGCCACTTTTTCATTTTTCTTCCGATCGCTTGCTCTTGGTCCCGGCCGCAGGAGTTGAGGAGTTTCCGCAGGTTTCTCCTCAAATTTTGATTTTACCGCTTCCTTGACCGCACGCTTCGCCTCTCTCTTTCTAAAACGTTGAGCGCTCCGTTTCCTGCGTTTCCCTTCCGGCTGTTTTCGGTACCGAGGCTCCGCTTCTATCCATCCGGTTTACACAATTTCAGTAGCTAACTGGAACTCCTACGTCAATTGCATTTGCAGTTATCTGCAAAGCAGAGCCCTCACTCACCTCCAGAGCCTGTGAAGTCTCGATCATCTGGCAAGGACTGAGAAGACGGTTGTAACCGAACGCCTGCAATCGCATAATGTGGTAGCACACGCAATCGGCCCCATAGCTTGGTCTTCGCAATTTGTGAAGTATCCAACGGCCCACGAGAAGGTGATGTGTTGACTTGCCTACGGGCTTGGCAGTTAACCTCCCCCGCAGCCGAGACCGTTGTTGGGTAAGTGAGTCCCATTTCCCAGATCCCAATACGGTGGTGCGTAGGAGTAGTTAACGCGCTGTGCCCCACAAGGGGTTAAGGCCAATCTGTATCTGCTTTAGTTGTAGCATTTTTCCTTTGGCACTGGACAGAGCTTTAATGTAGCCTCGTTAAACTACTCTTTCCCCATAGGCACCATAGGATGTCTGGGCTTAGAATACTAAACAGATCATGCTACACAAATTGTAATCCGAGTCTGGTCTTTTTTGACGTTCTCAAGACGACATGTCTGTGGAATGAGTATACATGCCGAGATGGGCTCATCAGTCCAAATTTTTAAGGGCATTGTGAATTCCAATACCGCGCCCAACGTGGGTAATTTGGAGGAAAATTTTAAATCTTATATAATAATTAATAATTCAATTATGTACAAATAAAGATATTTTTTCGTAAATTAGAACAAATTCATTTGTAACTTTAAGGATATTAGGTGTTGTATTTAATTCGTAGCATTTTACAAAAGGTGGCGTTACTCAAGTATCCGTAGTCACATAAGTATATGTACTCGTACAAAAGCAAATATTCTCCATAAAGCTACTCTCATGGCGCATCTTGTCCACTGAACGACATTTCTTTATCGAGTTTATAACATTTTGTTGTGCGTCGTCAAACATGTCAACGTTCGTGCCCGAAAATCTGTTTTTGCGGGGAGTGTTGCTTCATTACTTCCACATGAAGAAAAGTGCCGCGGAAAGTCATCGCATTTTAGTAGACGTTTATGGTGAATATGCTCTAGCTGAGCAAACGTGCAGAAAGTGTTTCGCTCGGTTCAAAAATGGAAATTTTGACTTGATAGACAAGGAGCGTCCCGGACAGCCGAAAAAGTTTGAAGATGAAGAATTGGTGACAATGCTCGATGAAGACCTGTGTCAAACGTCAGTTGTCAGAATCGCTTGGAGTTGACTCATCGACGCGACGGTTGGAAAACGCCTCAAAGCAAGGATCGTGGGTCCCACATGAGTTGAAACTGAGGGACGTCGAACGGCGTTTAGTCATCTGTGAGCAACTGCTTCAACGGCAGGCAAGGAAGAGATTTTAGCATCGAATCGTCAGTGGCGACGAAAAGTGGGTGAGTTACAACAATCCTAAACGCAAAAAATCGTGGGGTCTGCCCAGTCATGCATCAACATCATCGCCAAAGCAGAATATTCATGGAATGAAGATCATGCTGTGGATTTGGTGGGATCAGCTGAGCGTAATCTAATATGAGCTGCTTCAACCGAGTGAAACCATCACTGGGGACCTCTTCAGACGTCAACTGATGCGTTTGAGCAAAGCATTAAAAGAAAAACGCCCACAATTTAAGGATCGACATGACAAGGTGATTTTACTCCACGACAATGCCAGACCCCATGCTGCAAAAGTGGTGAAAACTTATTTAGAAACGCTGAAATTGGAAGTTTTATCCCACCCGCCATATTCACCAGATATAGCTCCATCAGATTTCCACTTGTTCCGGTCCATGGCGAATGGCCTGTCAGAGCAGCACTTCGACAACTACGAAAGTAGCAAGAATTTGATCGATTGATTCATCGAATCTAAAGACGAAGAATTCTTTCGTGCTTTGCCAGAAAGATGAAAAACCTAGTAGAAAACGATGGACAATACTTTGAATAATACCACTGTAATAATATTTTCAGAATAAACGATCAAACTTTGCAAAAAACGCTACGAATTAATTCCAACCCATAATATCTGAAACTGTCCTTGGCATTTCAAAGATGTTAAGTACTCGTATATACGCAGTAGTTAAAGGGAGCCTATAGCAAATTTGCAAAACATGAAAAGACCCTTTGCGAATCCTATTACTTCAACATTCTTATAGCAAACGGTTCGTACGGTTCGAGTCAAAAATAGTAAGCACTGTTAATTTCTTATCAATAACTATTTAAACTGCTATAGGAACCGAACGACACGTCATTTTAATGAACGAGTGTGAGTGAAGAAAAAACGGACCAATTTAGAATATCTTCTATTCTGTCTGATTTAAATTAACCATGTGAAAAACCCAAATCTGCAAAGTTTTTTTTATATCCTTTCACTTCACTAATTATCAACCTAGGACTGGAGGCAAGAACAGGTTTAATGGGCTTACGGTCGCTAAAAATGAAATTCGAATCCCAAAAACAATTTAATTCGATATGTTTGATTGAATAAACTGTGCCTTTGGTCGAATCAGACTATTCTGTTAAAATTCGCTCACTTTCACTACTTTCGACGTGCTACTCATAAATAGTTGGACCGATTTACAAAAAATTGTGAAATGAAATCGCCTCACTCACTCCGCCCTTTTTTTTAAAGTTCATCGTTTCTTTTTTTTGCAAACCGCATTTCAGTATTATCGTGTTACTGTCACTTAAATGCTGAACCTGTCACAAAAATCATGATCCCGAAATGATTCAGGATTTTTCTGATAAATTATCGACAATGCAAACAATGACGTAGCGCTTGCTCGCTTGATGGCAACAGCAGCGGTACGATTCAACTAACCACCGCGTGTATAGCCATCGTCCTTGGCGGGGGTCTTTTGTCCTAAAGTATTTTTTAGATTTTTCTCGTGGAAAAGTTTTGAATCTGATTCGCTTATCGTTTTCTTTTTGTATAGTCAATTTACAAATACCAATTGAGAACAGATGAAGGCGGTTGCGGCATTTTCTTCTTACGATCCATTAATGGATCAGTAACAGCGCGGCTGAAGAGCCTTTAGGTCGGGTGGCAATTGATATCGAGTGAATGCGCTTGCGGTATGAAAGGAAGGCCACGATCAATTCAGTATGCAACGAATTTATCGATTCTGATACGGTTGAGATTATTTAAGGTGTTAAGCCTACAATGAATTATTTAAGGTGGTTTTTAGACGGTCATATCAGTTTCAGTTCTCCAATTGGTTGAGCTATCACTTGAGTTACCAGTTAAGCTATCCGATTTCCATAAGTTTTGGGTAGGATTTGATGGAGAACGGATGGCAGCTCAACTGATGGCTCAGTTGATTTGCTCAACTGATCGCACAGTTAATTGCTCAACTAATAGCCCAATTAACAGTTCAACTGATGGCTCAGCTGATATGCTGATAGCTTTTTTATTTTATTATAGAGGGAGGAAATCTTATGAGGCTCTCATCGTCAGTGTGGGACTACTTACCAAGTGAAACCTTCAACCCTCTTTCTCCGCCATACTTCCTACGGAATGACCTCTCGGTATTGTGTCGCAGAGCTGGTTTCGGCTAATTTTTTTTTTCGTATTTTGCGTATCCCTTACTTCCCTTTTAATGTCGCATATTGTTACGGCCTCCCTATTGGGTTCAGATCTTATCATGTGCTCCACTGTGTTATGCAGGTTGAAGTCACTACCAAGCTCGACTTCTGTAAACCTTGGACAGTGAGAAAATACATGTTCCCGGTCTTCGGCTATTCGGCTTAGCTGATAAATCAACTGATAGCTTAACTGATAACTCAACTGATAGCTCAACTTATGGCTCAACTGATGGCTCAACTAATAAGTCTACTGATAACTAATGGTTCAATTGATTTCTCAACGGATAGCTTAACTGATAGCTCAGCTGATAGCGCTTAAGTGGTGGCTCAACTGATAGGTCAACTGATAGCACAACAGGTAACTCAACTGATAGCTCGACTAATAGTTCAATTGATGGTAGAACTAAACTGACCGATTGACCTTCTAAAAACCCTTTCAGTTCGTACATTCCATAGACTTAAACCGTTCCTTCAACTAACTGCTTCACAGGGTTAATCATTAGCCATTTGCTCGCCCACAATCAGCAGCATTCCATTTTGACAGCTTTTTGATTTTTCGTATTGATCTTTTGCGCGGAAATATTTAAACTTTTATTTTCAATCTTGAAAGCCACTTTTCAAGTAGTTACACTAACCAAAAGAAATGGATAAATGCCATTGCGCCGATATGAACGCTAACTTTAGCAATATTTCGACTACACGGCATTTTATGTGTTCTTCAGAGTTGAATCATTTCCTTGAATGGTGTGGTATTTTCAAAGAGCGGCCCGACCGGGACGGCGCTGCGACGCGACGTCAACACGCCATCGTTGTGTCGTGTATTGAGCTGTCAAGCAAAATGAGCATGAAACGGCGTGGCTACGAAATCTGAAGACAAAATTCACTAAGGCGAGAATATGAGTACAGGGCAAAGCGCGTCGGCGAAATTGATAGATTGCATAAGAATATTAATCTAAAGAAAAAATTGATGGACATCTCAGTTTGGGGCCAGATACGACGACATACGGTTTCAGGGCGCTTTTTTTTTTCAAAAGTCGTGATCACGTTTTTCGTTTTCGTTTGTTGAAACGAAACAGTCTGTTTGGAAGTTTAGGTTGTGGTGTTTATTGTAATATTGCTCTGGATATTTGGGATTGTTACAACGACTTTCGCAAAAAATCAATTCAATGTTTTTTTCATTCTTTGTCAATCCAGCTTCCTTTAAAACGCATTATTTCGCATTCTTCATCATGCTCTAAAAAAGTCTAAAAAGGACTATTTATTAATAACATATCTCAATTATTCATTTTTCTAACACATCATAAAAAGAGGATGACGATATAAATAATCACCTAAAAAAGTCATCACTTAAAAAAAGTCCCCCTTACCACGACATACTGGTCAACTACTCGCTCAGTTCAAGCAATATTCTTGAACAAAACAAAAAAACATCATGCATATGTCATATAGTAGTCACCAACGAAGTGTCCCTTTTGTGTTATCCAAAGGTAGCAGTTCGACAGTCGCTTTTACTATATTCATGTAATCGTAGATATAAAGATAAAGATACCCGGCCGTATGGACGGTGAACATGGTCTATAAAAAAACACGTGTAATTTTTTCGATGACAGTTTTTTTTTCTCGATTGCTTCTTAACTAATTTCCATTCAAATAAATATCAATGCTCAATAAACATGACACCTATTTGTTTAATCGTCTTCAAATTAGTTAATAAATGCTTTAATCTTGAGCCCGTAAACGAATGACCCAGGTAAGTCTAGTACGGGTTATCTGATTGACGCCCTTTTTTTGTATGATATGTACTATCAGATGGAAAAGGAAGGCTAGGAATTGAAATGTAATATGCTTACGAGTTTGTCAAATCCAAATAGGGTGATCTATCTTTGGTGGGGGGCATCGGAAGATGCCTGTAGGGACGGAACCTAAGATAGCATAGTGACGATGGAGGGCCGTTTCTTCTGGCGGAGAAATGTCCCCTCAACGAGGGAAGTAGCGGCTTGTGGGACGCCGCTCGTTGCCCCTGTCCTTACACATTCAAAAGAATTCACAAGTCTGGGGAAAACAATTCAAACAAATGGGCAAAAAAATGAGGCGTGAAAAAAGAACTATTGCCGGACGGCTCAGGTGCTCTCGCGCACGCCGCTGGGTATAGATCTTAAAGGACCCTCGGTCTCTGAACCCTCCCATCCATGAGGTCCCATGGCCTCTGTGTAAAAATTTAGGGACCTCCGTAAAAAAGGAGTCCTGGTATAAAAAAAAAACTTATTCTGATTGGCAGTCTACTGAATCGGCGACGAATATTAATGTTCGGACCCTTGTACTGTAGATGAGTTGACCTCGTTGATCCTGCAAGGCAATTTGGTTGGGATCAACAATATCCCAGAGGGGTTCAGGGATTGCCACATTCCGAGTACAACTCATACCGAATCGGTATGCTTCGTCTGACCATTGGTTGCTCTGATCTTTGCACTGGCAATGCCGGATGTCGGTTAGGAAAAGCCTTACAGCCATCCGTCGCGTGGAAAGTACGTGAGGACGGGACTTGAACCCGTAATCACCGTAGTCAGACGTGATATTGACGTCTCTACGCACTGAGCTACCGGTCGCCCCTGTTGAAGGCATTTTAAAGCGGAGAACACATATACGCGATCGCGATGGCGATCACGATTGCATTCGCGTCGCGATCACAGGAGGGAGCGAACACACCATGTTGCAATCGCGATCGCAATCGCAAGGAAAATTTTATATTTTTAATCTTTTTTTTTTAATTTTATTTTCACATTGTTGTAGTCAGCATGTGACATATCCAACGACACATTATGTTTTTTTACATGTTCAATCTATTTTTTCGAGAAATCTGCCATTTTTATTACTTGCGATCTGCGATAAATTCAACCAGTTGCGTTTGATCGCAGATCGCCAACTACCGCGCGATCGAACGCTGCAGATGTCCACTCTATCGCTAACAGATCGCGACAGGTATGTGCTGCTTGACTTACTAACGTGGAACGCGTTTGATCGCCATCGCGATCGCGTATATGTGTTCTCCGCTTAAGTCCTTTGGTCAGAACTGTTACCATTTTGTGTCCTTTGGTGAGGAAAAAGGGGTATTTTTGGCAATGAAGTGATGCCTAGGCAAGATGGGTATCATATAACTGAGGGCGTTGGACGAATGCACTAGACTACTCTTGAAGGCATTTTAAGTCCTTTGGTAAGGACTGATGGCATTTTGAGTCATTTGGTGTGGAAAAAAGGACATGCCTGATAATGAATTGATATCTAGGCGAGATGGATATCATATGATTGGGGATGTTGAAGCGAATGCACTAGACTATGGTTGATGGTATTATGAGTAGATCAGAAAATAAGGATATTCTGGCTTTCGCCTGGTACATATGGGTGTCTCTTGAATCGAGGCGATAAGGAAAACATTTTCAACGCAAATCATAGACAACTTGAAAGGAAATGGATTGAAACTAGAATGTTCTTGCATGGGACTGGCCTAAAGTGCGGATGAACACTATCGCGCTTCTTGTGTAATTTTGTTGCTCAAGGGTTTCGCCTAACCTGCACTAGGTCCGATAGAGTCGCAAATATAGAACCTACTGAAATTATTGAAGAATACCAGGAAAATACTGAACACACAAAACCAAATCATTAATTATACCATCTCTCCGCCTTCTGAAAATGAAAGAATCAAAATCGAGTAAAAAAAATGCAATCTCAAAAATACACATACGGAAAAAAAAAGATTTTTTTTTCGTCGACAGAAGGAGTGACAAGTAGCCACTTGATGTCAACATGTCATGGTGGAATGCCAGTTAAAGTGGTCTCTTTAAGGTTTTTAACATAACACCCAACTTCAACATAGGTAGTGAGTGATTATGCGAGGGCAACAGTCCGTTGATTTGTGTTGATTTGAATAGACAACGACATGACGAAATCGCACCGGACCGGACGACAAGACATAAAGAGGGTCGCATATCGTACAATCCTAGAAGACAACAACATACCGGTATGTTTGTTCAGCAAACAATTCAAGTTGAATTTTTGGGAACTTTTCACTTTTTTTCTAAATTTAGAATTAAAGTAATTGAGTGATATTTTTCGAGATGAATTTAATCGAGAAACGAGAATGCCCGGATAGCGTAATGGTTAGCATAATCCCTTTCTGATCACTGGGCGATACGTTTAGGACTAGTGTTACCAGGTTGTCTGCACGCCTGCGCCTTCCACCCAGATGGAGCTTCATTAGTGAAAATGATTGTAAACATAATCTTCTATACACCCATACATATAAAATATCTGCGTATTTTGTGTGTTTGTTACGTGGGGTATAATTGCCACTAATAAAATACTTTAAGATCGGTTATTAAATTTTTATCTGTTTGTCTGTGCACGCATAAGATAAAAACCGCGAATCCGATTGAAATACTGTTTTCAAGAAAAAACATAGTTCGTAATTTGCAGCAACATTTAGTTTCTATTTTATTGCAATCGGTGCCACCGAACAAAAGATATCCGTCATTCAAAATGTAATTTTAATCATCGAAGCCATTCATACATTGTCCGAATTCTAGATTGAACGGCAATTTTGTTTGAATATAAAAAAAAAATTGAACGCGAATTTCACCTCATTTGCATTAGCGTTAAACTACAATAAATTGGTTTGTTTTAGACGATTCATGGGCTGATTAAATTTTCGGCAGAATGCAGCGACTTGGCTTGGCATTAGCGATAAACGCTGAAATATGAAAATGCGTTCGTGGGAAAAGCCTTGAATATAGCTCAATCAACCAGGTAATGGAGCAACAACACGCTATCAATTATCCAGTGGGATGTTTAAGTTCTTCCTTCCATCTCACAAAATAATTTTAGAAGTCGGCTTCCCTGTAATTCTGCTACGAAATTGAAGCCCGCCGAAACTGTGTAACGGTACTCGACTGGAAGTCATAAACCTTCAGCGAAACTTGATAGAAGCTGAAATTTTGACAGGATGCGGGGCAGGTGATAGAGTCTTTATATCGCGAACCCTCCTCAGTCGAAATTATTTCCCGTTCGGCTTTAAACATCTACGGTTTCAAGTCAGCGTATGTCACACAATGTGAACAAAGCACAGGTCCCGACGGTGCCCATCACGGGTCTCTATGTGGCTCTCTCCCGTGTTAGCAGCTCCAGTGATCTCTTCGCTCGCATTCTTGGTGGTTGTACTGCTAACATCGTTTATAAAGAAGATTTGTTGCAGTGCATTTTTTCCTCTACTTTGATTTGAGCACTGATACGTATTTGAACGGACTGCTGGAGTCTCGGTCACTGCAATTCCAAATTATTTAAACTCCTCCACTGTGGATGTGTATAAATTATCGAAATGACCGAGATTATTTTCGGATTCCTGATTTTCGGGGTTCGCTCCCGTTTAAGTTTAGGCTCAGCAGCATGGGGTTGAGTAGGAATTATGTATCTCACAAATAACTGGGATTAGTGTCAAATACCAGACATCTAACTATCAAAACCGCCTCAGTAGTGACCAAATGTGACGCGCGCTAGGATAGTTAGCTCGGATATCGGTAATGTGGGCAGGGTGTTTATTGGTCATAAACTGCCTCGAACATCGTTACGAAAAAAAAATGACTCGTCGGCCCGAGTGTCGAAACAAAACGGGAAGTCCCTACATAACGATAAACAAACATAAGGTGGCCGACGAAACCCAAAACACATCCCTGAAGCTAGCACGGCCCCTTGATGGCATTGGGGTACCGCGCCCACCCCGACCTTTGGTTAGGCGGCGCAATAAGCCCAACTCCCGTGCCGAAACGAAGATCCAGACTGTTTGTGACCAATTAACACCCCGCCCACACTACCGATACACTAGCTATCTAGCGCGGGTTATACCTGGTCACTATTGAGGAGCTTTTGACAATTAGGCGTCTGACATTGTGTGAACAACCGTTTTACGTCGCAGTGTTCATGTCTTCTACAAATTGGTGATGCTAGCGATGCTATTGTAGTCGCGGGCCACAACTGTTACACTTGCGGCAGCTGTTGGCTCTCCCCGGTTTGGTGAACTCGTCGCACCGGTGCCGTGCCTAAATCCCGGCGCTTTTTTCAACTTAGCACAACTGTTAGCACGTGCGCCTTATATGGCCCCCAGTTTGATTCCCAATTGGGGTAAATAACTCGGTCGAGCGTGTTACTGATCACACACCTCTACACAAAACACACCGTCTCGATATAAAATAGTAAATGAGATTATGCTAACTTATCTGAAGGCTTTGGTTCAAAATTTGACTGTTGCCCCAGGCATTTATTGACTTTCTCGGTCGCCACTCTACGATTCTACATCTAGAGAAACATGGGTTCAATCCTCGGCGCGTCACTAAACTGCATCATCCGAAAACTATACTTTCGAAACGTCGACAAGGCATAGCTAGGCAAGAGAGGTTGACGAGCCCATGCCCCTGGAGGGGTGAAGGTAATTAACAACAATAAGGAAGGTATGAGCAAGGTGGCTAGTAGTATGTACGCCATTCAGAATAATAAACACCTGACAGGATGTGATACAACGAGTACAATCGCACTATTTACGTCCTGTTTACTGTCAACTTTAGAAGTGTCTAGGTTACACCTATCACTTTCAATATCCATAGGAAGTGAACCTCTGATTCCCTCTGCTTTATGAGATGATTCAGCATGAATTGCCCGTGACACAAACCGCAAGAAAAAAAAATATCTGCATTTACAGTTTTTGTTTTCTCAAACTCCTTTTTTTGAAAACAATAGAAGCTCACCTACTTGTACCCAACTCTTCAATCACAATTGTTCCAATTGCATTATTCATTGGCCTCTTACTCATTTTCCATTTTAACTATGTATTTTAAATTACAATGGTTATTTGGGCAAGCTTCTTCTTCTTCTTGTCAAAGCAATTGGTCGTTAACGATTTTTAAACTACCTTTACCTCTATGCGAGTCCTCAACTTGTACTCGAATCACCGTGCACGTGTCAATTGATCGATGCGTGATGTGTATTATGCAAAAATCTCGTCCAATTACCACAATGACTTCTTCACAAACTTAAATTCGGCGACTCTTCAATGGACTGGCGAAACCAGACCATGCCAAAAGTCTTGCGGCGGCGGCCATAAATGATGCCGCGCAAATCTATTCAAGATGGCGGCCAATTATTATAACTGTATAGATATCCGTAACAAATCTGGAATAATTGAAATATCGAAAATGCAGTTAATGAAGACGTCAAGAAGTCAAATGGCGAATATCTCTGAATGTGATGTATCTCTGATGTGATTGCTTGGGCCTTTTAAGAGCAAAATGGTACACACACGACAGCAGAAGAAGAAAAAAAAACTTCAGTCAATATGACAATGACAGCAATGAATGCGGTCCTCATTGGATTGTGGATTAGATTTGGATTGGTTGAAGCTGGTGCTGCTGCTGTTGTGTGCTGCTCAGGCTGTCGAAGTGCTGTTGATGCCGGCATAAGGGGCTTAGAGGGGGAAAAAATAGGCCTCATTGTTGGTAACGGCTGAAAGTAAGATTAATTATTGTACCTATGTGCAAAATAACAATAATGTCGTTTCGATGTCGAGAGGAGGCAAACATGAGCTAACTATATCCATCGAGAATGTCTTATGTGTGTATGTACCATATATACCATACGTATTGACAAGAACCGCGACATTCGTCACACTTGACCGGACACTCTTTTAGTTTGAATGGGAACACACAGTTTGTAACACAAAATGAACGTTTGCATTTTCCTTATTCCGATTTTTATATGGTATAAGGTGGTGATTAAATTCTAGAAGACAACACACATAACCATTGACACGACGGGGTTCGAATCCGCGGAAACGGTATGATGAGACATCTGACTGACGCCTCAACGCACTGAGCGACCACCATATTGAATGGATTTGCGTTTATGGCCACCGCAAAACTTTTGGCATGGTCTGGTTTTGCGAGTTAATTGAAGAAAAGTGGCGAAAGTTGGATGTGCATAGTGGGAACCATACAAAATCCCTAAATGAAGAAAAATCAAATTCCGAAATACAAAATCTCCGAATACAAAATCTCCAATAACTAAAGTGGAAAGGGTCATTGCTAAACTAAACCATGATGACTTAGTTCGGCTATGCACAACCACCAAAAACCACCATTGTCCACTGGTTTTGTCCACACGATGGATTTTACTCGTCAGGAGCTACCTTAATCCATCGAGGAGGTAGCTCCACCAGGTCACATCAGAATACGCCACTGAGTATAACGACGACACTATGTATAGTGCGCATTATACGACACGTCAAAAAAAAAATTATGTTGCGCATATGCGTGAAAAACATGAAGATTTCTAATTGGAAGTGATTCGCACCCGATAGCGGAGCTAGAGCTATCCAGCGCGCGTCAAATCTGTTATTTGCTGAGGAGGTTTTGGCACTTAGGTATCATGAACTATCTATACCAGGGGTCGGCAAACTTTTTCTGAAAAAGGTCAGATTTTTTAAATTTTAGGATCAGCGCGCTAGATAGCAAATTCGAAATGCAACACTGTTTACCGGTGTGGTCAATCCATTGCCAATGAAGGTCAGATGGAAGCTTCTCATTTCTGCAGTCAAATACGAGTAGATTTTGACAAATGGATTTTTTAGCGCTGCAACCACAGCGATATATTTGGGAATTGTAACTGTCAAATGATCCCTTCTTCTTCTTTTGCTTGTATAATTCGGATAATTCACTAGAAACGTATTGCATACAGTGAGGCGAAATGTGTGGTGAAATACAAATTTAGGGGACAATAAAAGATTCGAGAAGAGATTTGTTTTAAATCTTGTTCCAAATCTTAATGAATGTATGGAAAATTTGAAAACTTAAGAAAATCTACCATTAAATCGCCTAGGGTAGTTTTGCTTAAATCTTGAGATTTATCCAAAACTCCTGTGGTTTGCATAAGCTATATGACAAACCTAAGTCTATCTTAAGCTTAGTTGGAGCTCTTTTTATACTTCACATTAGAGAAAATTTACGATAGTAAATACGGTTGTAGAGCCCGAAAATATTTGGCGCCCAATGTGGGGTCAGAGTGTTTTGATCTCTAATCGATGAAAAGGGAATGGGTAATCGAGTAGGCGCGCGGAACTGTTAGTCAGAGTATGTAACGTAATGTTTAGTTAGGCAGGAGCTTTCGCGCCCTTACATAATGACGCCCTGTTGAAATGCATAGTCTGCACATGTGGTAGAGCCGGGCCTGGCTATAACTTCCATAAGATCAAAAAATATAAACAAATTCTTCCACTGCTGAGACATTGACATATTGAATGGTAGGGCTAATCACGGTATTGAGCTCTGTTCTATAGTCAAAATTTATGAAATTTAATACGGTTAAGCCTATAAGAAGGAATAAAGTTGACGGTTGGAACAACTGGATCGATAAAACATGACAAAATGTCAGTCTAAATTGTTATCCGTATCTATCTTGCTCCAAGCCAACGATAAAATCGATATGTGCTAAAAAAACGGTTATTTTTGCGGGCCGAAAATAGAAAGAACTTAACTAATTTACTTATTTTTTTGGTTTGTTGTGATTGAGGATAAACTCTGAGTGGACTTCCGCCTTAATTACATATGTATTACGTACCTAAAGTGTATACATCATAACTAAAGCTTGATGCTGAAAAACGAAGAAACACGGAAATCGACTTCAGCTATTGGACTTCTGTTGCACGTTTGGCACTGTGGTTTCCAGTAAAATGTGAAATCTTTATAGGCTTATCTTGTTTGATAAATTCATAATATGCTAAGGTAGGTTTGGTGCAGAGGCTGCCATGATAAGTCACAGCAGAGTTGGACCGCAATTAGGGCCATTGTGGTACCTCCAGAAACTCTCTGAACCTCACTATAAAATCTAGGAATTAAAACCAGCCGGTGCTAGCAATAAAACGTTTGAGCTGGGTTGCGCTAGCGTAGTTGAGGCCTGTCTAAAAATAAGGTAGCTTTAAGATTTGTGCGAAATTTCAGCTCGATTATTATAATTGATTTTCCTTAATTCCCAGCTAATTTAAACGAATATATTAGTTAATTAATTTAATTAAATTAATTTAAATTAATACTAAGCCAGTCGATTATTAAAATTAACTTTTATTTTTATTTCAGGTAAATTCATATGTACATATTGGTTTTTATGATTTTAATCAACATGGACGCACACCTGAGGTTAGTAAGGTCAGTTTATCATCTGCCGCTTAGGTACTCGTGTACGAGTATACTGTATAGGGTGAGAATATCACTTTATTTTTCGAGATTATTTTTTATCTTTTTAAAGTTCTATCTTATTACCTTCGCCATAGTAGCCTTGCTTGGTGATAGTTATAAACGTGGGTATATTCCTATTTTACCGGGCTTCTTGGCTAATAGTGAGTCTACCACTATGGGGATATAGAGCGAGCGCAATGATTGTTCTAGGGTTGTATCTGAGGGCTTAAGCGACCTGAGCCCACGTAAGGGGATTGAGATATCCATTCAAATTAAAACCCACTCCACCCACACACGTCAAAGACGCGAACCACTATGCTTCGCCCGGTCAAGTGGGATTGTTCCAAAATATGATTCGGAAAATGGGGCATGCTGGTTTAGCCAGTTTGTTCCAGTTGTTGTTTTGTTGTTTTCTTACGAATAATAGGAAAGGTTGTGACTATGTCTCATCATGCTAATTTCTATTTTTAATAAAACTATTTCAGAATGGAGAATTATTACTACCGACTATAATTTTATTTTTGAACGAACATTGAGAAGTTGGCCTTAAAGATGTTTGGATTAATATGACATTTTTTTGTAGAAAAACTGTCGACTTAAATTTTATATCTAAAGTTATTTTCAATTTTTTGACAAGTTATTAAAAAAGACGTGGAAATCCGTTGAAAACATTTTCAGTACAGTCTGTAACTGTCAAACTATGTATGTATTCAAAAATCGTCTTGATTTCGTCTTATTCCAAAGTAAAACTAAATTTTGTATCGTAACAATAGTTTTCTGACAATGTTATGAGTATATCTACTATTTTGAGTTATAGATATTTCTAATTCTGCTTGTCATCGGGTTTATTTTTTCAAGAATACCGATTGATTTTGAGCCTCCGTAGAAAATTATGAATTGTGTGTTAAAAGTAAAATATGTACCTATAGAGAAGTAAATCTCCTTCAAATGGTAGAGAACGGAAAGAAGATTGCTTTGTTTGTGTAATGCATTTGTGTCTAATATTTAGATGAAATTTGGGGATGATTTCAGAACTGTCTTGATCAAGGCTGTTGAATATATCATAATTTTGTAGACGGTCCAGATTTATTATAAATATTTCTAACTATGGCGGCCATAGGAAATCGTTTATAGCGGAGCAAAGCAGCGGTAATGTACTCGTATAAGGAAACCGCTAGTTTGAATAAGGTTATTATTTATTTTCTATTTATTTAATGAATGTCACCAAACATTTTGCTCGGCACACGATCGTCGCACTTTATTCGCGATTAGCGATCAACCCATAGAACTCGGAGCTCTACTTGCTTTTATTTTTTTGATCGTCGCCTGCCATCGACACATAATGGTGCCTAGCAAAACGCACCTTTACAACTGCCTTACGATCATCGCTTGTTGAAGTATATACATATATTTATACATATCGGCCCAAAAACTAAATCCTTAAATAAGTAACCGGATTGCCCATTTGGCTCTCTACCGCTCAATCAACACGTACCTATAACAATAATCCATGCAATGGACATTTATTTTGAACACATTCTTCCATCTTGACCGGATTACAATATTTCTTTAATTAGACAAATTTAACTACCTATACAACATATGTTAATCATATACCGATGCTTCTCTACAGGAACATACTAATAAATACTATACATACTTATACTTTCTAACAAAATCAGATAGTATTCATCTTTTCTTAGTTTATAAACCTTTAAGACTCTTTTCTGATGTAATCTGATCTGTGCGATTCGGCCCACGAAAGAAGTACATAGTCCGAAGCTTACACTTAAATGTACAACGGGTAACTAAGCAGCGATGTTAGTAGCATTCATCAACGAGATTTTACATCGAAAATCTTCTTATTAGCGATGCTATCTAATGTATCTTTGATTATGTTGTTGTCGGGTTTTTAGTGGTCGCTGCAATCCAATTATAATTTGATTCAAATTTGAAGTTTGTATAAAAGTATTATTGCTCTGGGATATTGGAGTTGGAAATAAATTAACTATAGTTGTCGATTAAGGGTAAATTAAAGTCTATTGCATATTTTATTGTCTACGGAATCATATAAACAATCATTGAAACTAACCTGATCTATATCTGTAGATTTTGTTGATATGTTCAGCTTCTTTTTGGGATCATAGAAGAAGGCGGTTAACACTGGGCTGGATACATGACAAAGAAAGTAGCGATATCTCAGGCAAACACGCATGGTCGATTTTCTATCTGCTAACAGATCTTTAAATACGCATCCTTATAGCAAATGTGCCTTTGCAATAATTTTGTGTCCTTCACGTTTTTTGTGTCCACTATGTCCCTTACATCCTTTATGTTTTTATGTTCAGAGTATTAGTCTCATCACGCTGCTTCCGAAAACATCCATATTTGCTAGGTTTGGTTCTCGTTTCACTGCTCAAGATGGTCCTTTTGTTCTGACCAGAGGACTTAAAATGCCTTCAACAGTACTCCAGTGCATTGGTCTCATCACCCCGAATCAGAAGACATTCATATTGGCTAGGTTTCATACCATACTCAAAAAGGTCCTTTTGTCCTAACCAAGGGACTTAATATGCCTTTAACAGTACATCAGTGCATTGGCCTCATCGCCCCAATTCAGGAGATACTCTTATCTTCCAGATTTGATTTCTGTTTCATATTATAATCAAGAGTGTCTTTTCGTCCTGACGCATACCTGCAGTACACGATCGTTGGCAGGGGTGGGGGCGAATCGGGCACTTGAGTGGGAATTTACTGCGACTATTCTAAACTATCTCTGCTCATTGAAAACGGATACATGTGACTACCAAATTAATTATTGTATGTTGAGTATACAAAATAAACTGGTAGAATAAGGGCACATATGCACATATTGTTTATTTTCTTAAGGATGGGTGCTCGGCTTGCGATGACAAACACGGCTTTACGCCACTGGCCAGTGGCGTACACTGAGAGGTGGACACTCAGCTTTACTGGGCAACTTTGATCTTTCCGTAGAGACTGACTACACTTTTCCAAAACACGCTTTGGGAATCACACCAGCCTAATTCCTTCAAAGAGTCGATGAAATGACAATACGCCCCTGACCCCGAGTTGGTTACGGGGTGGGTGTTTACTCGGAGGACTGGGAATTAACTTGTCATTCCGACTTCCTGACTTCTGTAGTGCCCTAAAGGCGGAGGTTTTGGCGATTTTGGAAGCTCTGACATGGCTGGGGGTCATGTCGTGACTTCGAGAGACATTACTATTTACACGGACATTCGTACTGCAATTCGATCACATGAATCCGTCCTGACTACATCGTAAACTATTGAGAACTGTCGCTCAGCACTCAAGGAGATTGGTGGTTTTTTCAATATTGCCCTCTGTTTGGATACTGAGCGATAGTGGGTTTGTGGGCAACTGCAGGGCGGATGAGCTGGCTCGTGAAGGAACAATGGGTGTTATTGAAGGGGAACGCGGAACCATTAAAATGCCAATCGCAACGTGTAAATTGGCAATTGAAACCGCTGCGGTGGGCAAGGCAAACATTAGATTAATAACCGGCAGCACGTGTCAAACTACAAGGATAATTTGGCCGAAGCTTGACCCTAGCCGCTCTGCCACACTACTGTCTCTCTCTCTCTCAATTGCTCTAACCCCTTGTGGAGCATAGCGCGTCACCTGTTCCATGTGGCCCAGTTGACGTTTCTCGGCATAAACAGGTTTCGGAGAATGCAGTTGTCAGCATGCACCTCCTGCACATCCATGGCCACGAACGTCGTCGTGGACGGGACTCGAACCCGAAACGCCGGTAGTCAAACTTGAGGGTGATGCCTCAACACACTGCGCTACCGGTCGCCCCAGCACTACTGTCACTAAACAGGAAACACATTGACAGGGTTGTGGGGATTATTACAGCGCACTGTCCTATGGGTGAACTCGCCTGAAGGCTCTATATTCCTCACAATGACTATTGCAGGAGTTGTGAGGACATGCATGAGGAGGAGAGCGGTTTTTGCCTTCTTTATCACTGTCTGGGCTTGGCTAAAAGGCGAAGGGAACTTTAGGGTTCTTTCTTTTTCCAGTATCTGGAGGACCTTAAGGATATGATCGTAATATAGCTCAATAGCTATATCGCCAGTACAGGCTGGTTTTGAGATCTAGGTTAATGAGGTGATCGACGTGGTATCACAGCGAACCCAACTGTGGTCTGTGTATGCTCACAGATATCACGTCAGCCCCTTTTCCTAAGCTAACCTATGTACCCTTAGTATGTTATGTACCCTTCCTTACGGTATCTCCCTCACAATGATTACTGCAGGAGCTGTTGGCACGAGGAGGAGGAGTAGAGTCCTTTCCACCTTATGTGTGCTTGTCCTGCCC
Source organism: Chloromyia formosa (assembly GCA_964017055.1). Classification (NCBI taxonomy): domain Eukaryota; kingdom Metazoa; phylum Arthropoda; class Insecta; order Diptera; family Stratiomyidae; genus Chloromyia; species Chloromyia formosa. Next base: position 23,693,279 of record OZ024818.1, read on the forward strand.
TGGCGAGACGCAGGAAGGATGTCCTTGGGTCCTACTTCTTTACTGAGTTGGATGAATTAAAGGATGTTGGGGTTGATTGGTTTCATCGCTTCATTGTCAGCTCTGGCTGGTGTAATCTCTGTACTTAGGGGTATCACAACGGGCCCAGTGGGGTCTAAGTGTGCTTTGATCATTGTTTGGTTGAAGCAGCCTATCTATCCTAATACAACCTCCTTACGGTATGCACAGCATACAGTTCATTCATGTGCCCAATCTATCTATGTATATATAAAAAACAACTTTATACGGATATCTGCCTTCGTATGTCGTGAATGGGGGCCTCAACTACTGGATCGATTTAGATGAAAATTTCACACTTTGTTCCTATTCGTTTCTGCGAGGGTTTTGAAAATAATTGGCAAAAAATCCATCAAGGATCCTCAGCTAACTAAGCATCCAAAAACATTCGTATCAATTCATTTCATTACTTTGGTTTTATGTCAAGTGGTTCGCGGTGTAGGCAATTCAGAATCCATAGTTGAACTAGTGTGTTGTTGTTAGGTATGTACATGTTGATGGTCGGCAAGTAAGGGGATAATTCCGAGTCGAAAGTTGCACAGACACAATTGCTGAGTATTATAAATTCAGAAACTCAATCATTGGCCGGGATCCTAGAAGAGAGAGACTCATTCCGACCCCGACTCCGTGTGTGGCATTAAAGTGAATGTCGACAGTGACGTTTTACATACTGGAATAATTAGGGTGAAAATAGCCCACTTCTTTGTTATGACCTGGAACTGGAAGTGTTTAGAGAAAGGTTTGAAAAGAAAGACAGGGGTAGGTGTAAAAGCAATTACTTGACGAATGGCTAAAAAAAAAGGTTATATATAAAATACATTTTGACCGGTTCGATAAAATATACGTTCTTTCCTTTAAGGATATAGCAACTGCATGTGGGATAAAGTTAATCATTCTATTGTGGACCGGCTCAACGAATAATATCCCTCTGTTGTAGATAAAGTCCGGCCACTATACAATAACTTTTCCTTTTCATATCCATTAGATTTCGATTGGGTTTGATTCTATTAAATTCGCTTGCTGATAATTTACGAGTATATCTACACTTCTTCACCAATTACTTAATCGTTTTCACTTTTGCAAGCAATCACCATTTAAACTCTCAATAATGGACCAACAAGTTCGGGCCTCTTTCCATTCATGACTCCCATATACTCGTACACACATCCTTTCACTGGACCTAATCTGAGCACTTACAACCCAAAATGAAGGCATGACATGGCTGCAATTAAAAACCTTCATGTCATAGTTGTGATCGCTTTTGCTTTTTTAGGGAACACAGGTTGCTTGTAAAAAGTGTATAGTGCATGTACCGTGTACTATAGTTCTTGGCATATTTCGGAGGTGTCTATCAATGGCAAGAAGAAGTCAGAGTGACTGCTTCCTCTTGAGCCCAAATATAATCGTCCCGAACCTCCTCGGTGTTCGGCAATGATGATAAAAGCACATTTTCGAGCCACTAGACACTGGCCAGACATCTCCGGCCTCTTTTTGCTCCCTCCCTGGCTGGCAATGAATTGCCAAAGTGAACGAGTGAAAATTCAAAAACGCTAAATAGCGTCATTCGACGTATTAGAACCTGCAATTGAGAAAACGAAGCATCATGTTGTCGATGAATGTGAATTCTGTTGACGCGGTTGTTTTGGTGGAATTCTGCTTGTAGACTACTATGTTAGCGATGATGATGATGGCTGACAATAATAACGACTATGATGATGATGATGGTGGTGAATGCGGCGATGACGATGATTTGGTGACTTTGAAGGTCGCACCGCAATGCCGATGACGTTGTTGAAAACGAGACACACTGTTGATTGTGCTACTGATAGTACTGCCAGGGATGATTATGATGATTCCAAGTTGACGATGATATGGCGATTGCACAGTGACCGATATGTTTGACGTCCATTATGTACATCGATCGCAAATCGATAAAATTGTGCAGGTTTGTCAGTTGGCTGGACTTTCCTAACAGTTGAAACTGAGCAGGGATTGAGAGAGTTCAGCAAAGACTCTTCTAATAGGACATCTGCAAGCAGCTGTCGACACGGAAACAGAAAAAGGAACAAATATAGGTAGAAATCGTTCATATCCTATTTTAGCCCCAGTTGCGCCAACAGTGGCCCACAGGAAACTTTTGTCCGAATATGCAGACCAGAGCTCAACCTCGAGTATGTGCAGACTGTGCATTTAATCAGGATGTCACTAGCTAGGGGCCAGTGATCTCCTACTTAATTAAACCTAAGTTCGAAAAGAGTGTCGAGTTGTGGCCTTCTCAGCACAAAATGAGGGGGGGGGGGGGGCTACTTCGTTAGCAACATTATGCGGGTAACTGCAGGTAGGTGAAATACTTGCAACCTTCCTGCTCCTTTCTTTTGACTACCCTGACTTTCTTTAATTTTGTCTCTTCATACAATTCCGTACCGCCCATGACGGGGATATGATTTTTAATTTTCACCTAGACATGTACCCACCCAGTGTAGGCAGCCATACTTTCTATGGGATAGCCCCGATGAGGACGGGGACTACTTGGTTAGTAATATTAAAAGGCATTTCTGGTATGCTAAATACTTTCAACCTTACTGGCCTTTTTTTGCTAACAATTCCGTACCGCCCATGCAGGCTATGATTTTTAATCATCCCTGCTTGTGGACAGTAGAGTAGCGGAATCATGAATACCCTCACGCGGGCCAACCTCGCAATCTGAGGGCAGCAAAGGAAATACGGGAGGCGCCGTCACATTGAAGTTAAGTGTAGAGTTTGTCTCATCAGGGACATTCTGGGACTCGCGACCTTTGCCCTTCGGGTTGAGGGTCATTGTTGTAAAGCGGTACCCAACTACTTCCTTTCACTCCCTTAGCCTTGCCATAGTAGCCGCATCTACGGCAAGGACTAGGTCAGGGTTATGGTCATTAGTTCCACTGTTTATCAACCTCCAGCGCTCTGTTGGGAGGCAGTTGAAGGCGCCTACAGTAGCCAGAACAGTTTCTGGGGGTGTAGGTGACAGTTTGGGGGAAGTAACCATGAACCACATGTGTCTGAGGGAACTCTGACTCTAGGTATTCGGGCAAATGAGTATTATTAGGTAAAATCGCACTGACCCCACATTGGGCGCCCAATATTTTCAGGCTGTTTCGACTATTTTCTATTATAACTTTTCGCTGGCGTAGGGTAGATAACAGCCTTGGAAACCTTATGGTAGCTTAAGGAGCTGAAGGCAGCCTTAAGGTAAAGTCTAAAGAGGTTTCAGTTTTATGTGTCTTGTGACTAGTGGTATGGCACGCTTATTAGATTATGCATTTCAGTTTCGTTGACCTTATGAAGTCACACTGATGAGTTTTTTGTTTTCTTTACTAATTTTGATTTCAACGAAATTCTAAAATATTTGTAGCCTTTACTTGTTATCTTTTTCATAACAGCAGAAAATGTGACAGATAGTGTACCCGTTATTATGTATGTACATAGATTGCCAATTTTAGTGGCGGTTTTCCACAAATGGAAAGGACAGTGAACTAATGGTTGTCTTTAAGAATTACAGACATTTCGACAGCGGGCCACCATAAATCTAATATGTATTCAATAATGCGAACGATTGGATATTGATAGAACAAGGCGCCACACTAGCTAAAACCAGCGGTGCCAGGGCCGAAAATATTTTCTCTTACTCGTCCTTTACTTCATGAATTTCACCGATTTTCATTTCTCGTTGCTCTTAACTCCGCTAATACTTCCCTAAACCTCGGTCACAATATCACCCACGACATAACAAAATCCAATGACTTGACCAATTGGCATGGCAGTTTAGTGTAACAGGAAATAGAAGAAATCGAAACCACTTTCCGCAACATTCCATTTTTTTAGTCTTATTCTTTACAATCCTAAAGAATCCTAGTAATGGTGACAATGTAGAAATTGTTCATGTGTTCATACGCCAACGAGCTCGCATTTATATGGTAACTGGCGGAAGAATGGTAAAGTCATCTTGACTTCAGGCTCTATTTTGTTCAACGAGTACAGTTCACTATTCGCGCGCACCTTTACACTGGGTATGAGGATATGTATATTTTCGAATAATATAAGAGGTTACCTACTTACACGCTAGAATAGTTCCGTGTCCGTATGAACAATTTGCTAAGAAACATGCCTCAATGCTGTGTCTACCAAGTCATGATGATGGTTTCGGGAAACATCTTCTTTAACACTCGATGACAACCTTATTAGCCAGCAACCGGGTTCACAATTCCCATCGAAGATCAGCTGTTCCGCCGTGATTGTGTGACTTTGTAATAGTTTGGTGCGGATGAAAATAGTCATCGAGCAGGATGAAGTGGTGAATTTCGAGGAAACTCTTCCCGGCTCGGGGTGACGTGGGCATAACATTTTTATAAATAGTTGTATGGTAGGAAATCGATTAGTACCAGATATGGTCACGGCGATAAGTTTTGTGATGGCAGTTTAATAGGATTTCAACTGTCGAATTGGTGGGTCTAAGTGTAGGGTAAGGATCTGATAGGTACTTTGCTAATATTGACAGATGGAATTTTCGATATTGAATATGGCAGTTTTATTTTGATACTTGCACAGGATAAATCACACTTGAACTTTCCTTTGATAGGAGAACATTTGTCGATTGGCAGAGAAATTGGGGGAAGCCAATCAATTTAATTTGATTGCTGGAGGTCACAGTAGTTGACATTAGATCGCCAGAAGAGCTTTCAAGGATGGTCTGTCCTTATCAGTCCACCAAAATCAGGGGCTCTCCATAGCATACGGCTCAACTTTGTTGTGACAACTACTAAAGTGGACTGTTTGGTGGACGTCTGGAGATGTCCAAGAGCCTAAGGTTGTTAGGTTGAATATCGGACAGCACCTTACGCGATGAAAATTCCCCTCAATGAGTTAAACGGCGTCATGCGCTCACTATAGCTCAGCTACAGTGTTCTACGCCTTACATTTACAAAGAACATGCATTGACGTTTCAATTTTGCTGAAACGGTAGCTCGCAACACTGCCTTGATTTTAAGATCATCTCTAAGACAGTAGTTTGCAGTTCCTCCAACTGCCAACTACTGTCTTAGATAATTCTAACCCTGTAACGGTTAAACTTTAGCAGGTCATAGGTGCTGTTAGGCTAGCAACCCACTATGGACAATTTGGGCTTCCTCAGGCCAAACTGTTCTAAACCGCCTAAGGGGGTGTCGCCTGTTGAATAAAACGCAGCAATTATTGACCGTGTGCGGATAAGGTCAGGTTGAAGGGGCTCCTCTGACATATAGAGCACACTTAGACCACCATAGGGTCCGTTGTGATACCATCATGGACTAATCATTCACCGACCAAAACCTACTCTACAAACCAGCCAGAGCTGGCAATGAAACGATGTAAGGTTGGCATTCCTATCACCGGTCAAGGCAGGACAGACACAGAGCAAATGAAAATAGTTCTCATCCTCGTCACCACAGCTTCTGCAATAATCATTGTGCGGAACTCGAAGTCTCCTGGCATGCTCTCCAACCCTAATGTGCTTTCTATTCCAGAAGCAACCCTGAGGAGCGGTAAGGGCTCAGTGTAGGGCTCATTCGCCTGGTTACATGGCATGTGCTACCAATATTCCATCTGGTGTTTGGTCTGTCCGTGGCAGCAGCTTTTAAGACCAATTTACAAGCTGTTAGAGGCATCATTATGCCACAGAAACTTTCGCTGACTACTGTGTTTGTGCTATCACGAACCAGCTCATATGCTTTGTTTGTTGTTTCCGACAAAGCCGATATGACCACGAATCCGACACAGGGTAATATTGAAAAAATTACCCATATCCAGGATTGAATTATGACAGTCCACAGACTTCGAATTGGCCACAAGCGATTTAATCGTCGATTGACTGTCAGTATAAATTACAATACAACATGTCTGGCAGTCACGACATGTGTTAGTTGCCTTGACTCCTCCAGGCGCATAGTCGCGTCAACATCTCTAGCATTTCTATGCCTTGTTGACGTTTCGATAGCATATCTACGTCTCGGAAGTGCAGTTGCTACCATGCACCATGCTTATTGCATCCGACTCCAAATTCGCATCACATGTCCACTCCTCTCGATTTGGGATCAAGTTTTAAAATTTATTTTCAAGGAAGTATTTTGAAGGGGTTGTAACGAATGGTTAGATGGGCATCAGAAGATGCCAGTGGGGACGGACTCTAAGGTTGCCATAATGACCGTCAAGGTCGGGCAGTGCCATCTGGCAAAGATTAATGCCCTTCAACGAGCTAAGCAGTGGCCTAAGCTGGCTGTCGCTCAGTTCGGGAAACGTGGGCGGTGTTTTTGCCGCTCGTTGCCCCTGTCCTTTATGTATTAACAAAAATGTATAGGCCTGGGGACCTGACAACACAAACATGGGAGGCTAAAAAGGGGAATAATAAAAAAGCGGGGTTAATGATGGAATGGATGGCGGACTGCGCAGATGCCCTCGCGCTCGCATCGGAGTCCGGGTGTCATGGCCGCCTTGGCTTCTGGTTTCGTACCACCATCAGATCACTACTCATGAGGTGCCGCCTTCGATCTGCCGGTAGGAGCAGCACTTCCAGGATATAGTTCATTATATGTAGGTGGTTCATTACAGGGTGTAATCCATGACTTTAGGAACATCAAAGCTGTTTAGTACAGCCGAATGTCCTCCGGTGGTACTAGTCCACTGATACGTTTCACAAAGGCGGATTGCGACACCAGCAGCCACATGCTCGGCAAAAATGTCCAAGGGAATCTAATTCAGCATAGTTTCAATAGCAGCGGTGGTTCCAAGAGCTCCGGTGATGGCAGCACACGCTAGTCTTTGAACCTCTTCCAGCAAAGTTCTATAAGACGCGATGTTTAGTACCGCCCCACCAGACGACGACCCCATGCATGAGTAAGGGGCGTAAAACCGTATATACCCAATAAAAAAAAACAACTTTTGGTTGTAAACAAAACCCCATTTCTTTCCAATAATCTTCTTGCACGAGTAAAAGCAACGGTTGCCTTCTGCACACGTTCCTGAATGTCAGGCTTGCAGCATAACTTGTTATCCAGGATAATCCCCAGGAATCTAGCTTTGCCGGTGAGCATGGGGGGGGGGGGGGGCAAATGGGCCGTATCGATAGTGAAATATTGCACTAAAATCTTTCGCCTCAACTTGATGAGATGAGGAGATGCAGGGTGAGTTTCACAGACATGAATGCATCAGCACAAGTTTGAACGTTGCGTGACGTGATACAATTTCTGCGCATCGCCATGCGGTGATCACTCCGCAGTTTTCACTTAATAATTACACTAGATTAGATTATAGGGGTGGGCCGTGGTTCAAGACAAACCAGAAGCACTGCGACCATGGATCTATTATGATATTGCCCTAAATCTGGGGTACCAGTCTAGATCTCAACCTAGTCGGTTTTTCGCAATGAAGCTACTGAGATGGCTATGTTTAGTCGAGGGTATGTCCTCTGTCTCAGGATAAATCACACTCGATTCGGCGGCGGCCTGATACAGAGAATGTGCTCGAATGCCAGCTTCACTTAGGCGACAGCTGACATCCGATATGATTCATATGGGTCTGAAGTGACCCCGAAAACGAAACTGCCCCGTGAGCAGCTCACATATAACTCTGATGCTATTCCTACTCAAGCTTAGCAGTGGGTGCGGTTACATGAGTAATTGGTACCTGGCTCAGATCAGGGAGAGACTCCCACAGGCCACAGCGAGGCGGCTGTATCACGATACGTCTACTAATGTGGCAGAATGGAGTCCACGGAAAGATTCTGGACCGATGAAAGAGGAGTCGCAGATCTGTCTAGTAAGCTCGTCTGCCAGTTCATTTCTCTCAATGCCAGAGTGGGTATGAATTGAGTGGAAAGAAAGAAATTTGTTCAAAGATCCTACACTTCGAAAAATTATCTTGATAGGACTAAACTTCGAGCTGACCAAGGTGCTTGTCAGCGTCTTAATGGCCGCTTGGTTGTTGGAGAAAATTGCGATATGTTTGCTGAGATAACCAGCGATTTGGTACAATCGTGCGTAAACTTCGATGGCATGAACTTTGGCAGAAGTGGAGTGACTTAATCTTGATTTTGCCACCATGGAGGAGAAACAGTGTTGTATGATACCTGAAATGTAGACTAGCGGCTACACAGATTTAGCGTTTTCAACGATGGAGGAGTAGGATACACTGCTTAACCTTGCGTCACATCATTTCAACAAGCTGCATATCAACTTTCGCTTGGCCTATACGAGAAAGAATAAATCTTATCTTTTGAAAATCGGATCGGGACTTTAAACTTTGTTGGGATACAATTGGACCCTTTTAAATCTCTTTCGCAATAACATACCTTTTGCTTTATTCCTTGAAAACAACAAAATGTTCAACCGTTTACATATTTTTATTGGAGCACCACAAGCTTCCTCCGCACATTGAAAATATCCGCATGACTGAGTCTCGAAGAGAAAAAGAATTCTACCAAAATTCCCGAAAAGAAAAAAATCTTATCTGCCCAATGTAAGTCTTATCTAACGAAATGTATATCATATCAAAACCATTTTGTTTTCCGCAAGACATCATTCATTAATCTTCTAGTTTATTCGCCCCTTCTTCTGACGTTCTTATGGTTCTTTCGACTGACGAAGGCCACACAAACACAGAGAACTCCCGCTGTTTCTCGAAGCTATGCATAAGTCAAAGTCAACCCCGCCTTCTTCATTAAACTTATATCTGGAACCGAAATGTTGTTAGCGTTAATATATAAAATGGTTACCCGCGTTGCTAACCCTCTGTTAATCCATTCCACCAGTCCATTGCCATCTTCTGCCTGTTGTTCTTTTTCGTGGCGGCTGTGGATATAGAATGAAACACGGATGTTCAGAAAAATGTCGAAAAAAGAATTCTAATTAAGAGAAGTAATTTTTCGGTGACTACACTCATACCCAGACCTATTGATATTAAAAACCCCGAAAATAGATGAGGACTATGGTCGCGGGGGTTCTATTTCATAATGACCAATGGTGGAGATCCAGCTTGAAATGGGTGGTTTGCAGATTCCCTGAAAAGAACTCAGTCCATTCATTTATCATTTGCATGTTCGTTTATCATTTTTCATTTTTTGGAAAAAATAGGGTGCAGTAGAAATTACGGGTAGGGCTCGATTTTTGGAATATGATGGATTCTACGTTTTTTTAGGTGCATTTTTTTTATCAAAGAGGTACGTACTTTACATTAAAACTAGGTTTACTACCTACCCACTACGACTGTGGGATCTATTGCCCCATTCCCATTTACTAATCCAAAAGAACCCTTAAGCAGCGTAACAAAGGCTGGAACGAGCATCCGCCTGACACTGGCAGAGAAGATTTTTGATGGACTCAACGTCCTCCAGGTTGATGAGTTGATATCTCATCCAGTAGTGTCCAGTTACGTATGATTAGCCCCAAGTCCGCTCAACTCAAGCCGCTAGGGATTAGTAAGATCTTTGGATTGCCGCAGTCCTGGGAGATTATGCCAGTGTCGCAGCGTTTTGTTAGTTTGGCTGTAGTCGAGTGCTCTGTGACTTTAGCGGCGTGTAGCGCCTCCCGCAACATAGATGGAGGCGGGTCTCCCTATTGGTCGTATGGCAGGTACGCTGAAATAAGCCAATACCGCCTATTCCTGATCTCGAAACTGACTACCGTAGAATCTAAAGGTACTCACTAAAAACCCAACTAGCGATTTCTTAATATGGGTGTAAGATCGGGGTTTGTATATTATATAGCGGGGCTCCTAGGCCCTTAACTAAGTCGTTTAAGACCCTGGGTTCTTGTATTAGGATAATATGCTCAAAATCACGCGCCAGACGAAGAAGGAGAGCAACTGACGCTGCTTTCCAGTGGTGAAGGTTAATTTAAATTAATTGGATCAGCATTGCATATATGACCCCCATTTCACCACCATAACGTCGGTATCCGCTTCGACATCAGACTCTAGCGAGTCATTTGAAAATGGGAACTCAGAAGTGTTCTCCTGATTTGCAAAGTCTGATCTGAGGGATAGACAGTCACTATCCTGTTCAGTGCATGGAGTGATTGAAAATTGGTCACATCCACTCCCCTGGCTCATGACATTTTCGGACGGGAGTAGCTTGTGCCTTCTTCCGTCCCTTCTTCGCGTCGCTCTTGTAGACCCGGAGCTAAATTTAGCGGAACCCGTAGGCCAGTACCCCATTAGCTAAAGCAGGGGGAGCCAAAGATTCCTGATTTAGAATGAACACTGCCTCACGGAATCCTTCTACGGGCTACTCCATCTTAACATACTCTCCAGTTCTGTATGGGAATATGCTCATTGCTAGTGCGAATAATATAGAGTATTGTGTCGGTATCCGACTGTACGGTCCGTATCCATGCCCGAGCTCTGGGCCACAAGGGATCTCGTATTTTGGTATGGGCTCCAGCTTCGCCTCAGGCCAGACCTCTCCTGCTTTTCCAATGGCATATATGAATAAGTCCGCGCATCTCTGATCGGCGGACTTCATTAATTTAATACGGCCCTGGTATCCAGCCACTATCCTTGCAGATTGGAGCTGGTCCGGGTTATTCTTCATCACGCTTCTGAATTTAAGGATAAGTCTGTCCTCAAAAGCCTTCCATCCTTCCAACGTGAGCCTACCATCCGCATCTTTCCAATCGACCACTACCTGGGCCTGCTCTATCCAGTCTTACAGTATATCCGCATAAAAAGCGATGGGTCGCTTGTAGCAAAGGTCCGCTGCCGCTTGGATTCTTCGCGCGGTTCATCCAACGATCGTTGTCTTTTGGTAACTGGTTTGTAACTGGTTTGTCCCCATGCTGTATATAGTCAATGGCCCAGGAAAGGGACGATTTCCGCTTCCCGTCCCTCTCCCGCAACGGAATGCTTTCAACGTGGTCCCCAATCCGAAGAATGCTACACCTCTTCTTGAACAATGCCTCCATTGATGGTAAACAGTCGTCTCCATCCCAGTTCCTCACCTTCGCATTATCAGACTGTAGTTATAGTTTGCGAGGGTCGCATCCGTGGGATTAAATCCCGTTTTGACTGTTGTCCAACCTTCTTTGCTGATTGTGGGCAGTGGTTCATCGTATGGATTACTTATTTTAATCTTTTTGATGGATAATATTTCATCCATGCGGAAGATTTTAAAATTCACCTATAGGTGTAGAAGTAATATCCGCACAGAAAGTATTTTATTTACACCGAACAAAAGCGTCACATCGAATCGTTGAATTTTCCCAAGGTAATTTTTTACTGTGCAATCATGAAGAACCTAGTTACAAATGTATTAATAACCACTGTATAGAAAATACCTGAATTACCGTTTTTTAACCTTCTATATTTGCCCTGCCTTGGAAAGCATTAACATAATATACGCCCCTAATGTTCATGTCATATTGATTTATTATTCGTTCTAATTAATTTCATGAACACGAAAAAAAATGTCCTTCGAGCCTCTCTCGCGGTAAATTTGTTCCCCGAATATATGAAGGTTGACATAGTCTATTACGTCATTCATCTGCGAGTAGGTGTATTGTACGAGCCAAATTTTGCACGACGTATCCAATGACATAGTCAAGATCCATCTTGCTGGCAATTTCGCCTTCCTATAAAATAAAAATATTCTGACACGAATCCTACAGAGCCAATGGAAAGGCATTGTGTGTGTCCAATTCTATTAGCATAATTGGACATGCGATATGCTGTCCAAAACTGTACAGGCCAAACATGTAAGCCATAAATAGGAAGCAAGATGAACATCATTTATTTAAATTTTTGCTGTTCTGGCATTTATTGTAGGGAGTTTGTCAGTTATGTATATTTGTAGCATAATTCGGAAAATTGACGTTTTTCGTGAGTATCATGAGTTTCTTTGGTTTTGAAACCAAGCAGGAGTTTCGAAGCTCGGAACTTTAATATTTGTTAAGATTTTATAGTAGCGATACCTATCGAAAATTAGCGATATCCATCTCTTGGAGAGATTTACTTAAAGAATTGATTTGAGTCCAGTGGCTACTTTGAAGTAAATTACCCTTCCTTCAGCTTACTCTTCAGTATCTTACGCCTATTCTGGGGTGCAGATGCACCACATGATTAACTTAGTTTCTAAGAATATGAACCTCAATGCTGGTGGAAATCAAGGAAATTAAAAATGTTGCATAAAATATTTAAATTTTCACCACTTTTTTTTCACTAATTATGCAAAAAAAAACACTCTTAAAAATATGATATCATCCCAAATGTTGGTTCATTTTCTTCGTTATTTTATAAAGAATTATACTTTCAATTTTCATAATTCGTAATCGGTTCATTACTTTTTGAGTTAGACTTCTCACAAATGCAAAAAAAAATCATTTTGAGAAAAACGCGTTTGAAAAACAGAATAAAACCGAAATATGTAAATCTCTTTTGTTGATGCTTCTAGTACCTTCTATACCATTATTTGAAAACAAAGATGCAAAAGTGGGGTTCCGCTACAAGGCTACATAAGTACATAAAGCGACTACCTGAGGTATTGCTCCGCCTTACCCTCTAGAGTGCGCTCGAGCCTGTAGACTATACCCAATGAGCGCTCGGCTCTATGCTCATAAAATCTAAACGAATGCGAATTTCGCTTTGAAATTTTGGCAGCGTATTATTGGATTGTTGAGCTAACTATTTATGCAAAAAAAATGAACCTCCTAATGTGGTTTCCCCCCTTAAGAGAGAGTCGAAAAATCGGAAGATATTTTTTTTTTTATTTCTTGTTACATCATAACTCCGGAAATATTGAGGCTAGCTCAATGAACTTTTTTTTTGTTTGATTTGTATAAGTTTTTTCTTGTAAACAATTATTAAATTCGAGCAAGGATTAACGAAATTACAATCATTCAATGCCTCATTTTTTCCTAATCAAAATTCATCTAGTTAATGTACCTTTATACAAAAACTACTAAAGCTTTTTACATTTTCCTTGTTTCGATGTATAAGGGAAAGAATACCAAACATTTTGTCGTTTTACTTATTCAGATCTACTTTTTTTTAAATATTTGACGTGAAATTATTGGTGTCGGAAAATTTAACCCGTTCTCACAACCCTTTGCAATTTTTTTTCCCGATATTTTAATAGGAATTTTATAAATATAAAACGTTAAAACCTTCATATACTATTCAAGAACGGTTCATAAAAATTTGAGCCCCGTGGGATTGGTAGATGTCAAAAAAAGGTACATTGAAGAGGAAAAACCGTGGTTTTTCAGCAGAGCACTTTTTCTGGCAGATGACGTTTCATGACGTATTGTATTTCAGTCTAAAATCGATACTTGGGTTATCTTGGAGATCAGGAATGATATCTGATTAATCGGTGCGATATTTTAAAACCTTCTCACTAGTGCTTCGTCGAATTCGAACCTATACTGTGTTGTGTAAATTTGTTCCTGATTTTGCCTACACTACGATACCCAATTGTCCTAACCTCTTGTGGGGCATAGCGCGTCAACTGTTCCATGTAGCCCAGTTGACGTTTCGGTGGCATAAATTGATTTCGGAGAATGTAGGTGCCAGCATGTACCTCCTGCACATCCATGGCCACGAACGTCGTCGTGGACGGGATTCGAACCCGAAACGCCGGTAGTCAAACATGAGACTGATGCCTCAACACACTGCGCTACCGGTCGCCCCGAAGGCCATTCGCTGTTTGTAGTTACTGAGTTGTTCAAGAAAATATTTTTTTATGCATTTCTAATAGAGATATTTTCACCATTTTTTACAAACATGACTAAAATGACATGGAGAATTTTTTAAGTTAAAAAAATTATCACTTTTTTTTACTGGGATCTGACGGATGCCATGTCAAAATTTAAATTTTTCCAACCATCCTTGATTTGCAGAAAACTTAGAGTCACCGCCTAATTTTTTGCTGAACGCTTTCTCACATAACAAGGGACCGCTGATAGGTTGCCCAGAAGAACGTTTTTGCGCAAACCAAGTGAAAAGTGCCTCGTCCCAACAGTCATTTCCGGATCTCTTCATTGTCTTGCGCTTTGCACTTCCTTCATCGCAATCGAATTTGCTCACGAACGTCAAAATCGTTGACTTTCCCAAGATATCGTTCGCATCAAGATTGTGCCTTCGAATAGCGTTGAGTTATTTACGATTTTTATATCATATTCCATCTCTTTCAATTCCAATTTTGAGCTTGTTTGCCGCGTAGTCATAGTATTTTTGGCATAATACTTGAAGGACTGTCCTTAATTGAAAGCCATTCTAATCAAGATCGTGCACATGACTAAGGTCGACCTCTGCCGCGGTGTTAGCAAAAGAATTTTTTTCTGCTTCTACCTTTGCGTTGACACTTAAGGAAGTGTCCTGAATCGAATGACATTCGAATCAAGATTGTGCACATGAGTAAGATGAAGTTATTCGCGATTTTGATGACTTTGACATTTATGCGAGCTTTAAATAACGTCCAAATTTCAGATTTTCAACATTTCGACTGCATCATTTGCGCCGATGTGAACAAGACATAAGATTCGTGATACAACACTGGCATTCAAGCCTACTATAAATCATCGGCATTCAATTGTTATGTTAGTATTGAATCTGCGTCAATTTTTGACTTCACGAGAACAACATTTCTTTCGTCGGTGGTAAATTTCATGCGACCTTCACGAGTCTCGTCTTCCACAAAAAAATGTCCTATCTGGAATCGCTTTTACCACTTGGAAACATTCACTAGAGATGGTGCATCCACTTCATAGGCAATTTGGCATTCGTCGAATATTTTTATTGGCTACAAATGTCTGTAACGTACGGTTTGGTCTGGTGGACATCCGAAGATGCCCGTGGGGACGGAGCCTAACGTAGCTTAATTGACCGTGAAGGTCGGGCTGTGCCATCTGGCGAAGAAAAAGGCTCCTCAACGAGCTAAGGAGCGGCCTATGCTTGGTGTAGCTCAGTTCGGGAGATATGGGCGGGGTTTTCGCCGCTCGTTGCCCCTGTCCTTTACGTATTAACAAAAATTCATAGGCCTGGGGTAGACAACACAAACAGGGGAGGTAAGAATGGGAAATAAAAGAAAATAGTCGATAAGGATGGAATGGTTGGCGGACGGATCAGACGCCCACGTGGTCGCACCTGGGTCCGGGTGTAATGGAACCCTCGGCCTCTGGTTTCGTACCACCAACAGATCACTACTCATCAGGTGCTGCTTCGATCTGCCGGTGGGAGCAGCACTACCAGACCATAATATGGTTCATTACAGGTGGCTCATTACATGTCGTCGAAATTCATAGAGAATAACAAATCGAATTTCTTTCTGTGCTGGCAGTGGTGACTCTACCGGCCTTCCTTCTCTCCAATTTTACGTTTTCTCGTTTCCATTTTTAAGAAGAATTCTGAAAATTAGAATGGAATATATTAGGTGTGTTTTTTTTTGCGTAACCGTGTAGGGTCCCTGCCATGGTTGCTGAAAAAAAACGTTCTATGGTGGCATTCAGGTTAAATTCCGAATCGTCAAGTTGTCTACCCTGATGTCAAGTGGTGCGTCTCATATGTGGTGAAAATAAATTACAAATTCGGATGAAATATCAGTTTGATTATAGGATCGTTTATTTATTGCGTCGGAGTTTCTATTGTTGATATTTTCAGCGGCAACCGGTAGCGCAGTGTGTTGAGGCATCAGTGTCATGTTTGACTACCGGCGTTTCGGGTTCGAATCCCGTCCACGACGACGTTCGTGGCCATGGATGTGCAGGAGGTGCATGCTGGCAACTGCATTCTCCGAAATTAATTTATGCCGTCGAAACGTCAACTGGGCCACATAGAACAGTTGACGCGCTATGATGCCCCACAAGGAGCTAGGACAATTGAGAGAGAGAGAGAGAGATATTTTAAGTAATCCTATTGAAAATATATTATTTAATAATAGGCATGGACCAATGAACTTGGCTGCTTGGCAAAAACACAAGCGTGCCAACATCAACATATTAGATTCCACACGACACTAAGGCCATCTATGTGTCATGCATGCGGTAGTTATTGAGGGATTATCGAGTGTAGGGTAGCCACCCTACTAAGCTATCCAGGTTATGTTGTTGGTGTAAGGCGTGTGTTATTTTATCCAAAAAACACACCTATTGAAACCATAAGCTATCGACTATAGTACAATTTTGAATTTTGTGAAATACTAATGGAAAATGACCAATTACGCGAACTTTTGTTAGACCCTCCGTATAGGGGCGAATTGCCGAGAAAGAAGTTGCCGTTCAACCAATTCACTTTCAACTCTGATCCAGATGTGATATAATACGAGACCTGGATCATAGACCGGTCAGTCGTTTTGTATTGGAATGCTCCTTGTCCGGGTAGAAAGAATACGGCTAATAACGTGAGGTATTCACTAAAGGCTGTAATACCTAAATTCCAAGAAAAATTCATGCAATCCTTTGAATATGTTAGTTTTCTCAATCCCATTGAAAAAAAAAAACATTGTGAATTGGTTTTTCTGATCTTGGTTAATCTAATAAACATTTCCGTTCCTATCTTAAGTCTCGGCCCGCCCGTCGGCTTCGCTTTAATTTCCAAGAATCCAAAAATATTCTCCCATCGGTGAAAAAAAAAATAAAACACATATTCGTGATCATCAATTGCCCGTAGTCCATGTCTAATCCATCAAGAGTCGAGGCAACAACACAAGACACCGAATCCAATATAATCTAATTGACGAAGTACGAGGGTGCGGGCACCGCATCAGGTTCTTTCAAAAGGGAAAGCAACAACAACAAAAAATACAAAACCAACCAAAATGAAAAAAACACAATTTACCAAAATGAATATGGAGCAAAAGCATCTCTTTTTTTTGACGGCTGACATGCTCCTATTAAGCATACTCGTATGTGGGAAGCATATGTATCGATCCGTCACGAAAATAAAGTTCAAACGTACGAATACGCTGCGTTTAACTCGCTGAACAGCAGAACATCTCTCAACCCATTGCGTGTCCATCAATTTCTTCGAGTAGTAGTCGTCCCAAAGCGCCAAAAACACACCAAACCACCACATTATGGGTGGAATCCAATCCGACTAATGTACGCGAGTATGTACCCGCGTGTTTGCTTGATGGATATGGATGGAAGTGTAATGGCTGCAAGTTGTACAAGAGTATCTATGTATCTTAAAAATCCAAAGTCTACTTCTTCTTGGACGTACATATAGGTACACAAGCGAGACACAAGAGGCCAACTGTGTGGTGTGTGGTGTGAATCAAGTTTCGTTGCGCAGACGTCAGTTTGCCTGAGTATGCCACGCCTTGCCCGCGCGTACACAACGCTTCCTTACCAGCTCGGTCAGATACAAGATACTCGTATGTACATAGTACCCCATGCCGCTGGAATGAAACGTGATATGAACGAGTATTCCCACGGCTGTGTGTATGCGGGTATGCCTCTTCCCATGTCATTTTTTTGTCCAATTAATGCCGACACTATGGGCAAGACACAGTCACACAACCATACGCACTTTTCGAAAAATCCCACCTCTTCTATACGCTCTGCAGCAGCCATCAATCCATCCATCCTTTTCTGTCTCCCGTCTTCGGCAGCACATTGGACAAAAAAAACAACAAAAACCATCTACGGTGTATCTTTGAGCCCAACGATATTTTTGAAACTTGAAGCCAAACAGGTTTTTTGCTGGTGCCTGGTGCGGTTTTTCGGATAGATGGTGTGTATACATGTACTTGCGCAAACCGGGTTTTAGGTTCGATTGGTGCGTCTCTGTTCTTTACGTTCAGATGAATCTCGTCGTTCTTCAGTCGTCGCCCAAAAAACTATCTTGAGCCTATAGCCATAATCTCGGCACAAACAACAACGACGCGGACGACAATAACGTTCAAGACAAGCGTCTTCTTAAGATTTTGTCGCAAAAACCATTGAATTGACCGTAGTCAAGACATTTCACAGGTTCACGATCTTGAGAATCCAGGATAATTGTCGTTTGAAAGATTCCGAAAATCGTCGGGCATTGTATCGGATCTCTACAGTCATCGTCGTGATCGTTCGAAAAATATGCGTGTTAATTGAGATTGTGAGAAATGTGGGGTTTTTAGTGCAGTCCTTGAAATGTGCAATCCAAAATGGACTATTGATTATTAAAAACATAAAAAAGTTGAAAAAAATTAGTGAAAAGTAGACAAACTGCAGGGACCATGTAATAAGGACTCTGTTTTACTGTCTGCTTATCCAGTGCGTATTAGTTCCAATTAAAAATCAGTGTCTCTTGAAATTTTAGTGAAAAATATTGAAAAGTAAGATAAAGAAAAGAAAGTTGTGAAAGATATTACTCAATATAGTGCATATAGTGGTTCTGAAAGTTTCAAACGGATATGTAAGCCCCTAACTTGGAGTATTATTCACACAGTGCAAAGAAAAGGATTAATGGATTACTGACATTCGTAAGTTCAATTTCATAAAAAAAGGCATACACACCCAAATCTTATTGGCATTCCAGATAAGTTGAAATTCATATTTTTGTTTTTAAAAAATTTGTCAGGGGTATGTACCGCTTTCATCTTATCGGACCCACACATTCGTAGTACTTCTGTAAAATGTTTGCTCAAAACTTTTTAAGATCTTCTGTTTGCGCAAAAATTTTAACCGTGATTACTACTTTTCTGACTTAATTTGGGCACAAAACACAAAATCTTCAAAATTTTGAGTAAAAATTTGTCAGGAATTGTGTTACTAATGGGAGGTTCCTATTAGACCTTCATGAAGTTCAATTGTGTATTTCACATACCATACTATGCGTGATCCCAGTGCAGAACGCAGAATTGTAAAGATAGGGTTATTGAAATGAGATTTTTCCTTTAGACCAAGAGACGAATATACACTCCCAATCACTTGGATAGGTCCACGCTAAATCTCGGAAAGGACTAACGGCGTATTCTCGTAACTGCATGACATCATATACAGTAGCCTACTTGCCCATTTTATTACAAGTGAAATTTCACACTAATCAATAGTATCTTTAGTCAAATCATATTCTCGAATTTGGTTGAAATTGGAATAATCTATCATATAGCTGTCATAGGAACGACTGTTCCAAGCAAGTTTTTGTTAGAGAAACTTTTTTATTTCTGAAGATATCTTTACCAAATTTCATATTATTCAATAATATTGACTGGCAAACCATGTTCCTAAATTTGGTTGAAATCGGCCCTCTATTTAATATACCTCTCATAGGAACAGTGAAATCGGAACAAGTTTTACTACTAATTTCCAAGTTGCAAATGCACCATAAGTTACGACGAAGGTATGAAGGGTATTATATCTTCGGTAATCTAGCCGGAGGCTAGCTTGTTTTAAATTCAATTTTATTAATTAATCGAAAAAAAAAGGATATCAGGAAAATATTTAGTAAGGCATTTTAAACTTTGTGTCTTGAAACGTTTCCAAGTTATCTCTATTAAATACGGAAAAATGACTTTAAAAATAGGAGGAAATGAATATAAAAACTGAAATGAATATAAAAATAACATCAAATAATAATAACAAGAACAGGCTAAGATACCCAAGGGTGGGCACTGCGACCATGAGATCTATTGTGCCATAGTCTTAATTAATCCACCCTTAACGAGCCTAATGAAGGCTAGTAGGCTCTTTGTAGGGATGCTCCTCACGACCGCTGAGCTCACGATGGTGTTTCCAAAAAACAAGAACCTAGAACGGCTACCGCCGGACATTCGCAGAGAAGATGTTTAGTGGACTCTGTGTCCTCCAGGCAAAGCTGGCACTCCGTATCAGTGGATAGGCCCATATTGTTGAGGTGATATCTCACCCAGTGATGCTCCGTGAGGTAACCCACGATTAATCTCAGGTCCGCTCTGCCCAGGTGGCTGGTTTCTCTGATACCGTAGGGTTTTATAAGATCTTTGGACTGCTGCAGTCCTGGAAAACAATCCCAGTGACGCAGTCTTTCATTGGTAGACCACTCCATCACTAGTGATCTGATTTGAGCCGAACTCAGTAAGGATAAGGCCCGATAAATTTATCCGTAGAGCCCTGTCTAGCAAGTTCATCGGCAGCTTGGTTACTAAGAATGCCCTGATGGCCTGGTACCTAACATAAAGTAACCCGATTGAGTGAGACACTGAAGGGTGTAAAAACACTCTTTTACAAATTTTAATGAGAATGAAGAAAGCGCCTTAATGGCTGCCTGACTATCAGTTCAGATAGCGATGCTAGCGCCCTTGAGTTTCTCTAGTCCAGAATTTCTCTGGCGCAGGCCTCAATGGCAACGAAAACGAAAAACTCTAGGTCAGACGCCCATAGCGATGGAGATCCTGGTGTTCGGTCCATAGACTCCAGCACCAACTCCCTGCTCTGTTTTTGATCCGTCGGTAAACCACATGGTATACCGGGGGACAGAGCCAAGAATGCCACATTCCGCGCAAGTGGGGATAGAGACCGAGAATTTTCTACCAAAACATATTTCGTACTAGTCATATAATCAGATCTTGAGCAGATCTGCATGTCAGGGATCTGCTCCAGAATACTCATGTGTCCCTGATTGAACACATGACCGTCGTATGTAAGTGTCACCATACACTGTCATACTCGAGCACGAACCTGGTACACCTGGTATGTCCTCTGAATAGCTCAAGACACACACACACACGTGAAGAAAACCGGTCTACTTGTACCATGTTCGAGTTCGACAGTGTATGGTGACACTTCGACGCATTTGAAGAGCGCTCCGCAAACTCTTGTATAAAACTATGCTGCGGAGTAAGTTCAACAGTCGCCTCACTAGCCGATGTCGGACAAGTACGGATGGATCTTGCCATACCAAGGCATGCAAGACATAACTTTATGGTGCATCGCTGATTCGTTTTGGGCCACCAAACAAGCGCCGCATATGTCATGAGGGTTTTTTTCCAATCGTTCCTACGGAATTGTTTTACGGCAACGATGGTCGACTTACCTTTGACGTAGGCGAACTGAGTACGATGCCAGGGAGACGTGCAATCCATTAGCTGTCTGATGTGCAGATCCAGTAAGCTCTCCGTAGTTTCCAAAAGAAACGATGAAAGCCTTATCGGTCTGTAAGATTTCGGTAGCTTTTCCGGCTGATACCACGTTCACCGCCCTCCATAAAAGTGGAATATAACTCAACGAGTAACTACCTCTTAACAGAACAGTCAAGGGGGTGATAATAAAATCAAGGCTGTGAAAAGAGCAGGAAAAATACCATCGATACCAGGTGCCTTAAAGGATTCAAAAAAATACATTGCCCATTTGACCTTTTCTTTATCGAAAATTACCCCCGAGAGGCTGTTTAACCAGCTATGGGGTACACGATGGTCAGCCGATGCAATGAATAAACAGGGTCCTGCTTGGACAGAACCCGGAAAATTGGTGTTTAGGAGGAGCTTAAGACTTTTCTCTGGGCCCTCCGTAAAGGATCCGTCCTTTTCCTTAAATAATCTCATACCATTAGTGTGCACCTTAGACAGTGCTTTGTGAATGCGTGTCGCTTCAGGTAGCGACTGAATACTCTCTCTCTCTCTCTTTCAGCTCCCCCGTTTAGAGCGTTTGATAGAAGATTGTATTCGGTGAGCGAATCTCTATATTCGCCCCATTAATTTTTAGGTTTAGCCCAATTGACATCATCAACATAAAAGACGCAATACTGCGAAACAGTAGAGTCCATCGAGTGGGAAATACTTTTGATGTTGATCTCAAAGCTCGTGAGAGAAATCGTCGTACTTCATTAGTTGTATCTTGGCGTTTTACTCTGTTCCAAGGGGTGGTTGTATCGTACAGTTCTCAGCTTATTAGCTTAGGTATAGAGAACAGCTTCTATGGCAATTGGCGGAACTCTCAGAGATATTCTCCGGATTAGTTGCTAGACAAGACCCAGCTATGTTGGATAGAATCAATGGCTTCTACTCGAACCCTCTAAAAAAATTAGAAAAATTCCGAAAAAATAACCTTCTCACCATGGATGCATCTATCGCGAGCTCGAGTGCGGCTGCACTGCACTGCTATTATTGTCATAAGCTTTCGTGTAATTGACTGTTTACAGATTGTTAGTGCGACGGGTTTCAGGTTCGCGGCAAATACTAGCTTCAACGGCGGCGCCCTTTCAGCACAGCTTTTAATTTTGGAAACAGGAAAGTGTCACAGGGAACAAGGTCTGGGGAGTACGGAGTTTCCCGAAGGACACAAGGGCAATATCCAATATACGAGAATTATTCGTGCGATATTTCCTTTCATAGGAACGTGCTGAGAAATAAGGGGATTCTCACGCACGTTCCTATAAAAGGGGACATCGGGCAAATAATTCGCGCATGTTGGATTCTAAGAATAATTGAGCGGTTACGTGGTCCCGCAACATCAGCGTCAATAAGCGGCTACGAGCAACAGGCGTCTTCGCGCCTCAGTTCGCATAACTATCTCCTCTCCCATTGAAAACAAAATCAGTCGGCAAAATGTTTCTTTTGAATACAATTTTGGAAAAAAAACCGCGGCTACGAGCGGCAAATCCAAAATTGCTTGGATCTGGCGCGCAAATTATCTGCTTCGGCTATCCCCCAGAATATAATAATAATACATCTGTTCCCTTCTAAAATCTTTCTTTATCGCCAGTTTTTACTGATTCACAAACTAAAGGTTTCTAATTAGTAATTAATCATCACATCAGTCTCCTCACATTTCTTTCAATTTATCACGAAAATTCATGGAAACGTGCAATAGTAGCCTTCCGGATAGAAAGACACCAAAAATTACCTGAAAAAGAACACACTTTTGCTCCAAATCCTAGAGCATAATAATTCACTTATATATCGTGCTGACTGCACTCCAGTCCATTAATATCATTTTCAATCCAATCCAATATATACAAATTACCAAAGAATTACTTAGCACAAATTTTCAATCTTTCCAATGAAAAATGGGGCCCTTTGAAAGAAAACAAAGCGACAAGATGGAAAAGGGCAGATGGTTCACAATCTGAAAATGTCAAAAATATATTTTTGACTAATGATCTAACACGATTTAAGATATTCACCTTGCTGTCGGCAAATCCAATGAATGCATTTACACATAATCCACGTGCATTGAGTATCGAGTGTGGTAGTGTTTCTGAGATACAATATGTCATAGATACTGAACATACACTTTGAAAGATACCTCCGGCTTGTGTTTAGATAGGGTAGGTACACGTGAAAATTCCAAATTCAAAAATATGATCTTTTTGAATATCAAAATTCCCGTGAGTTATGATTTATGACAATATACGTCATAAATAACGATTCGATCTATGGATTTAAAAGATTCGGCATTATCGGTGTGTAAAGTCTGGGATCAAAGAGAATTAAGAACACTCGTTCTCTCCGGGGACTTGAAACAATTCGTGTATTGGGAATTAGATGCCCAATTGTGATTAGAGCAGTTAAAGAAAATGTTCTGCCTAAGCGTAGATACGTTGTAAAGGATAACATGCCGAAGAACATGCTGGTGATCCTCAAATTCTCTAAATATTTTGACGTCAACCCTATAGAGAAAATGATCGATTTGACTGCAGAGTTCAAGATAATTCAATTGGGACACTCGAAACTATATGTTTAAAATCTCTTGACGATTCAGTTTTGATTAGTGAGATATATTGTAAAGGATATCTCTGGTATTACAATAAATTCACTTTTAAATAAGAATTGTGCCATTTGAAATCAAAAGTAGAATGTTTGACAACATTAGGGCCCGGCGAAAGCTCGCTCGCACATTGGGTATGCACCGCACGGCACGGTATGTCGCTGTTGTTACTGTTGTCTGTTCCACGAACACAAACAAAATGAAGAGAAACGTGCCGTGCGATGCGTACCCAACTTGCGAGCCAACTTTGAACTGCGCTCTTTCGTCGTTATTCATTCAAGCTCATGAAAAGTCAAAGTTGTGCTGTTCGACGGTGTCTTTAACGAATACCCTTGTTAGAGCATACAATGCAACATTTGCCATCATAAAACCCTCTAACAAACTGAAACCACTTTGGTGGAGCACAGAGATTAGGGAGGCCCGCTGCAAGACATGGAAGCTGTTCACTAACGCCCAGCGTGTAGACGGGGTGAAGCATGGAGCAAATAAGGAATTCATTCATTATTTAAAAAAAAACTAAGGGCGGCCCTCGCTACACGGCCAGAGATAGTGAATGGCGGCGCAAAACGAAAGAACGTCCTGGGGCTGTAAGATGGGCCATAAGCTCATTCGACACGTTCAAATCGGCAGGTCCCGACGGAATTGTGCCTGCAAAGCTGCAAAAACCCATGGACGCTATAACAGCCTGGGTTCTTGCCTTACTAAAAGGATGTCTCCGACTAGGCTATGTACCTCTGGCATGAAAGTAGTCTAGAGTGGTCTTTTTCCCTATGTCGGGCAAGGGCAGCCACTTTAATCCTAAGGATTTTAGATCGATCAGTCTAATGTCCCTTGCACACTACAGGAGATTTGGATAAATCTCGAGATTTAAGCAAATCTTCCCCCCCCCCCCCCCCCCCCCCCAAATCAAAATTTACCATACATTTATTAATCTACATTTCGACCGAGATTTAAAACAAATCTTCCTGAAATCCTGTTAAAATGTTCTTTTTTCGCCTGAATATATGCTTTTCACAGTTCTCCACACTCTACGCGGTATGTTCTAGTGAAAAAAATGTACATGTACAGCACTTAATCTTGGTGGCGGAAGTAGAACGGTTGGTATGCATAGGCAAAGAGGATTGATAATTCTACAAGAGTTATCACTCCAAATAACTTTCCTCTCTGCCAGGAGATTTGTATGTATTGACAAATTGTATAGACTTCACAAGAAAGCTGACTCCGCCTCCGGCGGTAGATTTGTATGTATTGATTCTCTTGTGTATCTATACTGTGTAGTTTATATTATGTTTATACAATTTGTCAATACATACAAATCTCCTGACAGAGGCGAAACTTCTATGGAGTGATAACTCTTGTGGAATCTATACTATTTGGCATAGGTTTCGGGACTTGCAAATCTATCAAGACTTAGGTGCCTGGTGTGCATGTACTATAACTTCCTTTTTGCTAAAAACTATGAAAAAGTATATAGATGAATACATCAGGGAGACTATTGACCCAGCGTGCAATTAAAGAACGCAACAGGCTTACATGAAAGGGAAATCGGGGGAAACTACTCTTCATGAAGTGCTCTACACGATTGAAACATCCCCTTCAATACAAAGAGTTCACTCGCGGTGCATTCCTGGACATAGCAGGGGCTTTCAACAACGTCGCAATGAGGGAACTGTAATGCAAGCTCTCGGACACGCCGACCTGAACGAAACTCGAATCAATTGGATCAAAGTACTACTTACATACAGGCCGATAACGTTAGATTGGGGCAAAAGCCACGAAGAAGGCGATGAGAGGTACTACGCAAGAAGGAATACTATCGCCACTCCTATAGGTACTCGTACTGAATGTTCTACTAGAATTCTTAGAATCGTCAGGGACTCGTGTGGTGGCCTGCGGAGACGATGTTGTGATACTTGTATCTTGCAAGCACTTTGTCACATTATCAGATCTAACAACTATGACTCTCAGTAAGCTACCGAAGAGAATTGGGTGCAAATCCTCGAAAAAACTGAACTGGTCTCTTCACAAGGACAACCAAAATTCAGAAATTTAACTTGCCAAGGATGGGTTACACCGAGTAAACTTTGTCAACTCATGCAAACGCAAAGTACTTAGAGATGACTCTAGATAGACCTAACTGGGGTCATAACGCTGAAAAACGAATCATGACCGTATCCTCACGATCTCTGAACACGGTACTAAACCTTGCCCCAATCGACCTATATTTATTATTTTTTTTATTTTTTTTCCAAGCTCATACGAAGTGAAAGGTGGTGTTATTAAGAGTTGATATAAAATTTTCGTGAAGGTCGTCGGGTCGTGTCATCTGGCGAAGAAAAAGGCCCCTCAACGAGCTAAGCAGCGACCTATGCTTGCTGTAGCTCAGTTCGGGAGACGTGGGCGGGGTTTTCGCCCCTCGTTGCCCCTTTCCTTTACGTATTAATAAAAATTCATAGGCCTGGGTACGACAACACAAACTTGGGAGGCAACACTGGGAAATAAAATGTGTCGATAAGGATAAGAATGGTTGGCAGACGCTTCAGATCGCGCTCGCATTGGGCCCGGATGAAATGGGACCCTTGGCCTCTGGTTTCGTGCCACCGACAGATCAGTACTCATTAAGTGCTGCCTTCGATCTGCCGATAAAAGCATCACATCACTACCAGGGTAAGGGTATGGTCCATTACAGGTGGTTTATTACAACATTAAAGTTAATATGCCTGTGTCTGTTTTGAACTGACCTATATCTAACGTATATGGACTAAAGTGAATGTGACTTTTATCCTGAAAACGTGTATTGCCTGCTACATATAATGGGCTAAGACTGGCAATTGGAAGTCATTGCCATCGTATATCTGCGCGTATAGCGGTTAGTGGCGATGGCGTTTGGCAGAAAATTGCTTTGAAAGCCATTATGAGCCAATTGCTGGCAACCATCATCGCAACAAACCGCTATCTACACAGATTCACGATAGCAACTGACAGCGATGGGCCATTGTCTGTTGCAGCCATAAAAGTTCACACACACGTCCTAACGATTTTAGACATATCAACCAATCATCTAGTCTGCTTAAGGTGTTTGAGATATTTATTTACGGAGTAGTATACCATCGAAGCTTTTATCTTCCAGAATTCAATCGTAATTTAAGAATTCAAGAAGAATTTAATGGAAAACATTAGAATTTAACAGAAAATATAGAAATCATAGTACATAATATAAAAATAAAAAAAAATCCATAACTGATAATTGCTCATCGCAGCCTGTTTTATTTACAGAAACAAGACAAAAAGAAAAAAAAAATATTTTATTAGTTGATGGAAGTGTGCGGCCACTCTTGCCCACCAAACGCCATGTTACCTACCTCACGAGCATATTATTATGATATCTACAAAAGAGAAAGATACGACGAGAGTCAATGGATCATCTCATGTTCTTGGACCAAAACCAGATCTTCCGTCCGGTTTTGTGTTACTTTTGTTATAATCAACCGAAAACTACCAACGTTCTTTTTGGGCTTGGTTGGTTAAATTCGCCATTGTTCCCATAATAACAATCCACCATCAAAGACAGAGAGGGTAGACGAGAGGCATCCACGAAGCAAAAAACAAAGACAAAATTTGAAATGGATGTAGACCAGGTGAATAAAAATAGATTTTTTTGTAATTCTCAAATACTGATTGGAAACTGTAGTTTTTTCTCCCTTCTGGAAAAATTTAAATTACATTCTGCCGTGGTTTGTATCTTTTCCTTTATTTTTAAGGAGGTCTGTTTTATCTTGTCTCTGTATTCTTCAGGCCTCAAGACTATGCTTTGATTTTGATACCTGTGTTTTCTATATCTTCAGCCACATTGATAGATACGAACAAACGAATGTAAACTTAGGAGTACACATTGGGTTTCAGAAGCGTGTTGAACTTTTTTAGGGAATTTGGTTTTTTTTTCGTAGCCCGGTGCTCATGGCCGTCTCTAATTTTTGTTCGTGCTGCGACTTGAAACACAGCGTAGCCAATCAAACGTCGCATAGACCGTTCGCTTTTCGTTTTTCTTCAAATTTAAACTTCACAGGCTTTTTCGAGGGAACCTTTTTGGTTGGTTGTTGATTAGCTTCTTTTATTTTGAGGCGAGTAAGGAAACAAAAAAACAAAAACGATTCACTTTGTTTTTAAGCGTTTTTCTCTAATTTAACAACATTTAATTCGATTTCACTTGACTACCTGATGTGAACGAGAGGCGGATGGTGTAATGATGTTGATTGGAATGAATAAAAAAATAAATGACGAATGGCAGTAAAATCTATGAAAATTTTGGACTTTCTTTCTTATTAACTTCCCAGCAAAAAGTGTGGCTAACCAACCAAATAGGGTAGGTAGAAGGGTGGCCAAAACTTGAAAATCGTAGTCCCCGCATGGGTGGTACGAAATGTTAAGGATAGGGTAATAAAAAAAATTCATCAACGTCACAGGTATTTCGCCAACCAACGGTGCCCGCCAATGTTACTAACGTAGGCTACTACCGTATTTACCTTTCCCTAAGTTGATCCCCTAAATACCCACCGTAAGTAGAAAAAAAATCAGCTACATCCGGTTAGTATGCCTTTTTAATTCTACAGTTTTTCTAAGATTTTTTTTTACAATTTTTCCATCATTTAAATCAAATTTTTGGGTTTGCACGTCCGACTGGGATTCGAACTCGGGTCGTTCTGCCTCCGAAGCCATCGCGCTACCACATACGCCATCGGGATGGTTACCAAATAATGCTTTATAAGCAAAACTGTCACAGCATAAAAAGTGGTTAACTAAGTTGGGTACGTAACTGGGTTACCTAAATCATGAACATCGTAGCACCCGTCGTTGGATACGTGCCTGGGCTACCTAAATCATGAAAATCGTAGCCCCCGCGCCATGGATCTCTTGGAAATCCTATGGGCTGAGTAAAAATGGTGGTTACGCCAGGACGGCTATTTAGCATAGCTATTTTGGGTGGTGCGTGTTACCGGGGGGTACGGTTTTTTTCTGGGTTGTTGCAGCTTGGCTTAAGAACCAGATAGAAAAGAAAGGGCTCCACGTGCCCAGCTCACTCAAGCGGTCTAGTTGTAGCCTAGGCATTAAGAGCTCATTGGAAATGTTCTAAAGCAAATATAGTGGTGTAGTTTTGATTAATTTTTTCATTTATGTTTTTTAAATTTGCCACCAAACATTTTTTGTGGAATTTGAGTTATAACCGAAAAGTACCAACTTTTTTGTTTATTTTGAAAACGGGTAACCCTAGTAACACATTTTGTGTGACCAAATGGAAGTTAAGTTAGATGAGAGGGCCGCCGCATCAGCTCACTTAGACCAAAAACGTATGTCCGTTGTGATACCCTGAGACAGCCATCCCAGCCTACCTTTAAAGTTAAAACCATCCGGAGCCAGTCTCAAAACGGAGAAGTTGACCCACATCCACATCTGATAATTCCTCCAGATGATCGAAAAAATAATCACCGAGAGTTGACCTTCTCCTACTTGCCAGTGCCGGAAATTCACAAAGAAAATGAAAAATAGTTTTCTGCTCATCCTCATCCCTTTCCACAGCTCATACAGAAATCATTATGCGGAAGCCGAAGCCTTCTAGTGTGCCCACCAATGATACAGTGACCATGCCCACCACCATACCGATCTGTTTTTTTGATGTCGATAGTCATTTTGCGGCAGTAGTCCGGATGGCGCAACGGTTAGCACGTTCGCCTTCAACGCACTGGGCCCCGGTTCGAGTCCGGGGATTTACGTGTCGGACTATGAGCCCACTCAGCTGTTAAATGAGTACCCATTATGGGGTAAATAACTCGGTTGAGCGTGTTGCTGATCACACACCTCTGCACAAAAACCGTCACGATCTAGAAAATGGGATGATGCTAACTCATCTCGAGGCCGTGGTTCAAATTGGACTGTTGCGCCAGTTATTTATTTTTTCAGGCGGCCAAGGCCCGACGTCGGGCTGTCGCGCCACGATGATGATGATGAGTCATTTTGCGGTCCGGCTGATATTTAACCTTGGGCAGATCCGTCTGGCTATACGATATGTAAGGTCTTCAAAAAACGGCCGACTTTATACTTGATTTTATTTGAGATAGGGAGATGGGGATGTTATTGCTGCGTCGCATCAAATTCTCCCTTTTTAGCGAGCTTGTCAGCCCTATAGTTTCTTACAAGGCCACAATGACCAGGACGCCAGCAAAGCAAAATATTGAAAAAGTAGCACATCTCCCTAAGAAATATTCGAAATTCAGTTAATGTTTTGGATGTACATACATACTCCTGATTCGAGGGATCCAATCGCAGCACGCCACGGCCTCCTTTATTGCGTAGATCTCCGCCTGCAAAATGCTACAATGATCTGGCAATCGGTAAAAGCGATTTTAGTTAAGTTGCTCTGAGTAGATGCCAGCGCCCACACATCTAGCGGTCTTAGAATCGTCTGTATCTTCAACGAGTTTGGTAAAGGAGGACCACCCGATTCCCATAGACTACGTTGTGGAATTAGGCTCTCATGGCTCTTCCCGAATGTAGGTGAATCGTTCAATATAGTTATAATATAGCCCAAGCGTAACAACCATCGCCGCATATGGGGTTGTCCGGAGAGCTCCGGTAATTGCAACGCAGGCAACCCTCTGCACCTTTGACAGCAGATTGCGATTAGCTTCAGTACGAAGGGCCAGCCACTATACCACCACCCCGTATAACATTATACGACACGTAAACCTTTCGATCTAAGGAGCAACTATGTCTGACGTATATTGTAAATCTGCCGGAATGATTCCGCCGGGTTCCGCAGACTTAAAAGGCTCGAAGCTCGATATTGCCCACAGGACCTTCTTCTTTGAAACGATGGAATTAGGGTCACATAATGCCATAACATTTATCGGATCGTTAGTATTCTGATCAAGCACGGGTGAACTATCAGGAAAATGCGTGTCGAGGTGAATCTTCAAGGTCTCTTTACTGGATACAGTCCAAGCACCATCGCGCTCCACAGTTGAAAGAACTTTCCGTAGTCTTGGGATTGAGCCGTTGATCCTTCAATTCGTTCGCAGAAATGCCTCCACGAACTTCGCTTCGCTTCCTTATTGTTTATTCTGAGATGTACCTTGTATGAAGCCCAGTCTGATACCAATCTGGAGCTGTTCGCCCTGTTGAAGCTTTTCCTACAGGTAACTCTATAATGGTTAAGTTCCCTGGACCACCAGCGAGTGTGTTCCCTTTCGATGTACTTTCCAGACATGATTTTGCAATGAATTTATGAGATCTGAAAAGCCGACTCCTGTTTGTTACGTGGTGGATTTGGAAGGGGTGGCAAGAGTGGCAAAAGGGTTTTCCTGTGCATTGGCCAATCCGTTTTTCTTCTATTTACGAAGATGGGACGGGTCGCTGAAGGAGTGCTCTGGAGATACTCTCCAAGCACGTACCAACTCAAAGATGTCCTCAGAGACCAAAAAATGTATAAAACTTCTTGTTTGTTTGTTTTTTGTAATGAAGGTGGGTTCACAATCCACGTTACATAGTAACAGATTTGTACCAATGATATATCCAATAAGGGAAATGTTATTTGCAACAGTGGCTTATCCTGAACCGAACAGAGGTACAAAAAGCGCGGCTAATATGTACATATGTATATAAACTAAGCTTGCACCACATAAAACATTATATAGAAAGCAATTTCCGGTAAAAACTAAAAGGACACCGCATCCCTCAATTTACGATTAATTCCACGTTGTTATAATAACAAAATAACGTTTGGATGAATAACAGTGGACTGACAAGGAAAATATTGCTGGAACACATTTTACATGTCTGCGCTCATTGTAACCGTTTTCAAGTCCTGAAAGCGAACGAACAAGGACAGTAGTCATAGACAAACTGCAACGAAAAAAAGATATATATTTGTTTGGGACACCCTAAGACGACTGCGTATAGTGGAAAATTCAAGATTATGTTTTCTTAATCGAAATGTTTTGATAAGGTGTTACGATAAGGTGTGACGTGGGAGAGTTTCTCCCGGGCTCTGGTATCTATATCGACGAAAGGTGTGAGAAAACTGTATTTTTAAGCAGCGTCCACAAAATCCATTGTGTCTATCGCCCTTGAACTCGACCATTTTTTCAACCACTATCATCGTATAGAATTCTATCCATCCAACAAAAGATACAGGAATATCAAAGCAAAACTTGAGAACAAAGAAAGGCTAAATTAAGATTACTAGTACCATAGCGATTGGAACTCGTGTGGGTTAGACTGTATAGTC
Organism: Chloromyia formosa; assembly: GCA_964017055.1. Classification (NCBI taxonomy): domain Eukaryota; kingdom Metazoa; phylum Arthropoda; class Insecta; order Diptera; family Stratiomyidae; genus Chloromyia; species Chloromyia formosa. Next base: position 23,725,274 of record OZ024818.1, read on the forward strand.
TTTTGCGCTTTCGTTAGAACTCAGCGTGAGGCTATACAGGGTTGGACCTAAAGCGTTCAGCAATATAGATAGACCAAAACCAGAATAACGAATCCATGCCGAAAAAAAAGAAAAATCTATGAGTATAAACAAAATGAAGTATCCGCACAGAGCCCGGCATCATATCGTATCATTCATACTATACAATGGTCGAAAACGTGATAGTAGCAACGTGGTGTTGTTATATAGCAACCGGTTATAAAAAAAAAGATGGAAATCAAAAGGTCGGTTCTGGAAAATCGATCCCAGACACTTATACTATGGTTAATCGAAAAGTATCTATAACTACACATTCAAGTTACTTCAACACGCCAAAATGGTGGAGGAATGATCGAAGAAGTGTTTTTCTTTTCCATGTTCAGTCCGAAAATTATAAGCACAAGTAGATACATTTTTTTTTTTGTTCAATTGGTTTCTTGTCTGGTGTTGGTGCTCCTCATGCAACATTGCCTAGTCAAGAGTAGCCAACATATGTGGGTACATACATTATGTATGTATACAGGGTGTCCCAAAATGAGTGAACACGAAGTTCACTTTGCGATTCTCACTCAATTTAAAAAAAGAATATTAAGAAAAAAGATATTGATTTACTTTTTAGATGCTACAGGCATTTGAACTATTAGAAATTATACATCATCTGCTTTTTAGGCCCGTCCCATGCAAGTACATTTTAATTTTGATCCATTTGCTTTCAAGTTGTCTATGATTTGTTTTGAAAAATGCTGTTCCCAAAGAACTAATTCTTTAGGTGCAGATCGCTAAGTAAATATGGCATTGTCTTCGACGACATTATGTCTTTCGGTCCTTTATATCCTAAATGTCTATTACGTCGAGATGATTGCTATCACCACCCCGTCCAAAATTGCCTGTGTTTGCCAGGTTTGGTTTCTGTTTTAATTCATGCTCAAAAAGTTGCTGTTTTCCTGACCAAAGGACTCAAAGAAATTATATCATTAGTAGTTTGCTGCATATGGCTCTTCACCCCCAGTCATATGACACCCATCTTGCCTAGATATCACTACACTGCCAAGAATGTCTTTTTTCCTCACCAAAGGAAATGCAAAATGCAATCAACATTAAAGGAGCCTTCAACAACACCTCCTTCGAGTCCATCGAAAGTTCCCTCCGAGTTAAAGGAATTAATCTTCTCACGACAGTCTGGGTGAAACGTTTGCTGTCCTCTAGACGGGTCATCACTACGGAACTGTATCCTCTCAGCGAACGTCATGCAGGGTGGAATATTATCTTCCCTCCTGTAGTGCATCTTTGTCGACGTTCTGATGTGGAAACTATCCTCGATGAAATTTTCCACACAAGATTCCCGGTCAGAGGAGAATTTGAGGAAGTCCTACCCGATGTTATTCAACGCGCGCTGCAAATACTTCAAGAATGGTGCGACAAAAGCGGCGTACGTGTAAATCCCGCGAAAGCTGCCATAGTGCCATTCACTAGAAAAAGGAAACTTACGTCATTCAAGCGTCCCCTCATGTAATACTACTTTGCCTTAACCCCTAGCGGGGCATAGCGCGTCAACTACTCCTGCGCGCCATCGTACTCTGTTCTGGGCAATGGGGCGCAACTCCCCAAAAGACTTACCGAGTACCTGACACTCCTTTGCCACAGATCGACGCCATGTGATTCGAGGACCCCTCTTGGTCGGCCTTGGTTGGAAATGGGGTTCCATTTCATGGCATGCATAGCAATGCAGTTATCACTCTTCCGCAATGTGTGACCTATCCACTGCCATTTTCGCCTGCGTATCAATTCGTCGATTGGCATCTGACCCGTACGCCGACTTAGCTCTTCATTTGATATTGTTTCGGGCCAGAAAATTCTTAAAATTCGACGAAGACATGAGTTGACGAAAACTTGCAGCTTTCTGGTAACTCCTACGGAAACTTTCCATGTACTGCTCCCATACAAAAGCACTGATAGTACCAGGGAGCGAAACAGGCCCAGCTTGGTTTTAATGCTGAGATAACTGCCCTGCCAGATTTTGGACAGCATGCCGTATGCGCGTTTAGCCTGGTTGATACGACGAGCGATGTCCTGCTCCGTACCACCATTTTCGGCAACAATGCTACCCAGGTAGACGAAGTTGTCCACCTTCTCCACAGACTGCCCATTAATATTGATGGCAATAGGTGTCGGATTTCTTTTTCGCAACGGCGGGCTAAGAACCTTGGTTTTGTTGGTATTAATCTTTAGCCCAACCTTGCTTGCCTCCCTCTCGAGATCTAACGCCATTGCGGACAGATCCATGATTTTGTGGGAGAGTAGGCATATGTTGTCAGCGTAGTCAAGATGTTGTAGATAAGATGTCAAAGTCCATTGAATTCCTCTGTCGAGTCCGGATAGGGCTGCATGCAACACATCGCCGATCACAATGAGGAATAGGATCGGTGAGAGGATGCACCCCTGCCGAACTCCACTGCGAATCTCAAAGTCCCCCGACACCTTACCTTTATGCAGAACGCGACATTTCGCGCCGTCATAGGTTGCCTTAATAATAGCCACAAGCTTCTCAGGGATGCCTCTCCTGCGCAAGGCCGCCCATATAGAATCCCGGTTCACACTATCGAAAGCCTTTTCGAAATCGATGAAAAGCAAGTGAAGCGGAGAATCGTATTCAGCGCATTGCTCGATGATGATTCGCAAGGTGTTAATGTGATCGACACAGGAGAATCCGGATCGAAAGCCAGCCTGCTCTTCATCAATTGTGCTTTCTAAGTGGGCCTTTAGTCTTTCCAGGACGATTTTAGCTATTATCTTGGCAACGGCAGGAAGCACACAAATGCCTTTCCAATTATTACAGTCTGTGAGGCTACCCTTCTTTGGAAGTTTGATGATCAAACCTTCCTTCCACTCAGTGGGAAAGGTCTCTGTATTCCACGCTTTATCAACAAGTGGATGCAGCAAATCGGCAGTTACGCTTGGCGCTGCTTGATAAAGTTCGGCAGGGATGCCGTCAAGTCCGGCGGCCTTTCCTCGTTTTAGTGCAATAATTGCAGTGACTATTTCCTCTTTAGTCGGGGCAGTGGACCGTATACGCACATTTTGATGGTTAGCTAAATTATCTATATGAGGGGGAACTTCACCAGAGGTTACACGGTTCAAGACCGGCGAAGTGTTCTTTCCACCGCCTCATTTGATCTTCTTCCAAGATAAGTAGCTTTCCATCACTATCTTTCACCGGATGTTGGCAGGAGTTACGACAACCTGTAAACTCCTTGATGACACCGTATACGGCGTTTAAGTTGTTACTTCTAGCGGCTTCTTCTGCTGACGCTAAAAGAGAATTGGCATAAACTCTTTTATCGCGTCGCACACTACGCTGAACTTCTCGAGCTTTCTGACGGTAAAGGAGTTCGATGCTGCTTCGATTGTCGTCTGATGCTGCAGCCAAACGAACTTTCAGCTCCTTTCTTTCAACAATCCGCTGCCATGAAGCGTCGGACATCCAGGGCTTATTCCGGCAATCCGGGTTTGGGCCAAGGATGGTATTTGCGCTATCAATGTACGCATTTTTTATGGCATCCCAGTTTTCGTTTATGTCACTATCTGGGTGACTAGTTATCTCAGCCGCTTTTTGCGCAAGATGGTCATTATATTGTTGTAAGACAGCTGGATTTTTTAGTCGAGCGGTGTTGAATTTGCGGGGCCTGGATCTTTCGTCGCTGGGGCGGCGCACGGCTGCAATACGCAATCGAACATTAGCGATCATAAGATAATGGTCTCTTCCCATCCCAATATCGGCACCCTTCTTGTTTCGCACGTCCAGGAGGCAACTCTTGAATCTTTTACTAATGGCAAAATGGTCGATCTGATTTTGTGTTCTGCGCCGATCAACAGAGGACCAACTGATTTTGTGGTGGTCCTTATGCTCAAACATAGTACCACCGATGAAGAGACTGTGAAAGTTGCAGAACTCTACAAATCTTTCACCGTTGTCATTACGATCACCAAGACCGTGTCTCCCCATCACATGTCTGAGCCCATAGTTATCAGCGCCAACTTTCGCATTCAAATCACCCATAACCATTACAATGTCACCTTTAGGTGTTCTGCTATGAACGGCGTTTAGTTCTTCGTAGAAGGAGTCTTTTGCCAAGACATTGTCGGGTTCAGTAGGGGCATAACATTGTATTATTGAGATGTTCCTCATTTTGGTCCGGAACCTGGCGGTCAAGACCCTGTCAGAGACCGGTTCCCAGGATAAGAGACAGTTTCGCGCGGCTCTGGTTAAAAGGAGCCCCACACCTGACTCACGGCGACTACCGGTAGCTTTACCGGAGTACAACATTACAGTGCTGCCCGTTGGAGAGATGAATTCTCCGCTGTTCCACCATCTTATCTCACTAACTCCTAAGATATTTAATTTGTGCCTCAGAAATTCACTCTCTAATTGAAGAAATCGTGCGTTCTGGGGACCTTCTGATCCATTGTCCAGGAGAGTACGCACATTCCAGAATCCAATCTTTGTCATTGTACGATAGCTAAAAGTCGTAACTGTTGAGTCAGTCCTTATCCGAGGCATAGTTGACGTTTCGTTAGCATATAAAGATTTCGGATAGTGCAAGTTGCTGGCATACACATCCTGTCCTTTGATTGTCGGTTTTAACGACAGGCCCTCAAAGGGAAAGGCCGTGGTATTTTTTTTCACATCCCACACCACAGGGGTACCTCAACCAAATCATCGCACCGCCATCACTGGCGGCTTGACGTTGGTTGGCAATGGTCAGTGACCACTGCCGTTCCAGGGGGCGCCCACGCGGAGGACTATGGAAGAGAAATTTTTGCCCCCCTCATGTACAACTTCCTATAAAACTGGTGTCCAATATCAAGTATTTGGGAGTGGTCCTCGACGAAAAGTTATCCTGGACAGAACATCTTAGAACGACTTCTGACAAAGCAATTAAGATTTAATAGATCTGCAGACAGCATGTCAGCAAGAAATAGGGGATCAAATCCCACATGTAGAGCTCTTATTGTAAAACCCCGTTATAAAATGTGGGTTCAAATTTTCCGTCAAAAGTTGATAACGAATTTTTTCTCAAAATTTGAACGTTTGTATCTCGGGCGGTGGAATGAATTTCGAAACCGTTGAGTTATCATTCTAACATGTATTTGTTTAGTTTCTGAATCAATATTGTTTTTATGGATTCAATTAGCCATAGGCCGGTAAATCGCAGTTTTCTCTAGAAGGTCAGACTTTTTGACAAGAATTGGGGAAAAATGTAATAGCTCTGTAAGGGTAAAAGATAGAGGGTTCATTTGGGCAGCATTTTTCCACAAACAGAATGTGGAATATGCCCTAGTCCTATGGCGATCTTAAAGTGGGACACCCTGTATATATACTATATGTATATATTCCCAAAGCAAGAGATGTCTAAAGTTTTTCAAGATTAAATACTTTTTGGCGGTTTCAAGAAGTGGAGAATTAACAGCTGAAGTTAAGTTTGGAAAAAAATTTAAATAAATAGGGAAAAAAAGACAAGCATGAAAAAAGATACACAATATTTACATACAAAGAAATAGAATATATTGTCCAGTATGCTACGCAGTGCCGGTATATCCGGAATGCCGGACGCTTTGGTCATTTGAAAGATGCTTACCATAGTGTGGGCGTTATCGTGAGGTAATGAGTTGAGTTTTTGATTTTCGGAACTGTCGTTAGGTGTATGGTATATGGTATGTAGCATTGACAAGGTTAAAATCTGGATCAACAATTTTGAAAATTTTGCACCCTTATGGAGGACAGCGTAGGATAGCGAGAGTTATAAAAAATCCATCAGTGTAAGTCTGCGTAAGACTGCGTCGGCGAAATTTCTTTTTTTTTCCAACTGGTAAAAATTCATATTCAACCTAAACTGGAGTTGATCTAAATTTGGGTCGACAATTGATGGAATTAAATTAGAAGGACAAATCTAAGAGGCTTAAATACATGAATCAAAAATTGGAAATCATATAATGTTGTGCTAACGGAATGAGAGCTTATGCACACTACAGGAGGTTTGGATAAATCTCGAGATTTAACCCTCTATCGCATACAAAGCCATTTATGGGTTTACACTTTCATAGTCATTTTTTTTACCTAATATATCACTACACAATGACTCAAATCAAATTCATACGAACATATCCATCCTTAACTCTAAAAATATGCGCTTTTATTTTGGGTTGTCCTTTGCTCTCATTGCAAAACATTGTTTTTGCGTGTAAGTGCAAGTAGTGATCGGCACTATCGAATAACTATCGGAAAGTTAATCGATGGTTTTTACTATCGATAGTAAAAACTATGGGCCAATAGTTATTCGATTGTTTTTACTATCGGCCGATAGTTTTTACTTCCGATAGTTATTCGAATTACTATCGGCCTATCGAAACTATTGGTCGATAGCTATTGGAATAACTATCGGGACTATCGATGGATAGTTTCGATAGCCCGATAGTATGCTTTGAATGAAAAGTTTATTCGACAGCCCGATAGTTTGCTATGTAGGAAAAGTTTGGTCGAATGAATGACTATGTACTTTGGCATGTTGGCTGTCTGAATATCATGTGCATGTGATTTTAGATTTATAAGTCAATACAGATTACGTGTATGATTGGTTACAAACTTGAACTTGAATCTTTTCCTGAACGGAACCCATTTTTCTCAAAAACATGGCCTATATTTCTGGATAAAGCGGGTAGGGTTTTTTTTTCGGGTCGATGATTGCGAATCTGAAATGGCAACCTAATGGGGGATCCAGAATGGCAACACTTTTTTTATAAACACGGTCAATCTTGCTGGAAAAAACTAACAGGGGGTCAATTGGGTCGCTGATTGCGAATCTGAAGTTCAAATGGCAAAAAACCAAATGGAGGATCCTGAATGGCAACACTTCCTTTTACTATATACATAATGATCTAAAGATGAACGGTAAGTGCACGAGATACGTTAATTGTTATTTGAAGAATGGATCAGTGTATTGTGAGGTTACCATCACAATAAAAAATCTCACAACAAGGCAATCGGACAGTCTATCAAAAATGTATGAAAGTTGTTGTGCCCCCCAATATTTTCAAACAGTCGGCGCCTCTGACCACACCATCGTTTTTTTGTTCCCATGTAAGAGACCGACAACGTGACTGCCAACTAAATCTTAGTGGTAGAACGAGAAAAAGAAAACGGATGGTGTGCATGGGTTTCGGGATTTGCAAATCTATTAAGATTTAGGGGTCTAGTGTGCATGCATATACATTCTGTCAAAAAAGTTCTGGAAATCAATCATTAAAAAAACCTGCCCGACAGGATTGTCAATATTCTTTTTGTCGCTAAGTTGGCACAACTGTCCTCTATATTATCACGGAGTTTGACAGTCATCTGTCATTTAGTTTGTTTACAGTACTCGTTATTATCAGTTCATCTCAAGTGTGTTTTGCGATTTTTGCAATGGATGACATTATCGAACAAAAAATTTGTCTTAAATTTTGCGTTGCAATTCCGACCCCGCATTCATAAAACGCATTGTAACTGGTGATGAGACATGGGTTTACAAGTTTGACATGCAAACCAGTCAACAAACTTTGGCATGGCGCCTTCCAACTGAGCCGAAACCGAAAAAAAAACACGTCAAAGTCGATCAAAAGTCTAATGTTGACAGTTTTCTTTGATTACCGTGGTGTCGTGCACTCAGAATTCTTGCCCGACGGTCAGACGGTTAATAAAAAATATTATTTGCGCGTTATGAGGCGATTGAGAGAGCAAATTCGTCGAAAAAGGCTTGAATTTTGCATCACGACAACGCAACGCATCTTTGTGAAGGAATTTCTGACCAAAAACTCAACAAATACCATTGAACAACCACCGTATTCACCTGACATGGCTTCGTCCGACTTTTTTCTCTTCCCGAAACTGAAATTACATCTTCGAGGCACCCGCTTTCAGTCGATAGAAGACATAAAACAGAATTCGCTGCAAGAACTGAAGTCGACTCCAAAAAATGTTTCGATGATTGGATTACTCGTTGGCATAAGTGTGTTATTTCAGAAGGGGCTTTGAAGGCGATAAAATAAATTTGGATGAAAAATAAACATTTTGTGTTTTATTTACCAATTTCCAGAATTTTTTTGACAGAATGTACTTTATTTACGTACTAAATACTACGTGTCGATTTGCAGTGCACATTTTGAGGCCAATGCAACTTCCTCTTCTGTACTCATAGAGCAAATCCATGTCCTGCGATCCTCCTAAAATCAAATGTAAAATCACTAAACGAACTGATTCGTTAGGCGCCACCAACACAACTACTCGTAACATGACACCTTCATCAATGCCTTCAATCAAATACCCGAAAGATCAAACAGTGCTAACCGCAATCAAATCCACCACAGATTTCCATCAATGATATTCTCTCTTGGGATAGTCTTCTAAAATATCGATGGAAATTTGTCAGTCCCTATAGATTATCCTTTTTTCCGCTTGTCCATGCATCATAATCATGATGTCGCATCTTTTTATCTAAATCTGAATTTCAAAGACAAGATTATGACATGGACGTTTTAACAAGACTAATTTTGACGTTCATTTTGAATCTATGTACTAACTTGTATCTTTTGTTGTTGTTGTCTTTCAGGTGAATACATTCGTCTACCGTTGCAACTTGACGAACTTCTTCAGGACGTTTTGCAATTGGCTGATTTGACTGCGGATGATCAAGAGGTAAGCGTTTGATTGTGTTTATAAAAGTGGCAATAGTCTCGTGCCGATAGATGAAACCGGGAAATGAGAAAAAAGAAATTGCGACCTTGTGATTCATTCTCATGAAGGAATTAAGCAAGGAGTATGAAAAGAATCATTCAACTGGAGTCGACGTTATTTGTCGCAGATTGAATTTTGGAATCTATTACATTACTACTACTTTGCCTTAACCCCTTAGCGGGGCATAGCTCGTCAACCACTCCTGTCCGCTATCGTACTCTGTTCTGGGCAATGGGGCGCAACTCCCCAAACGACTTACTCTTTTGCCATAGATCGACGCCATGTGATTTTATGATCCCCTCCTGGTTGGCTTTGGTTGCAAATGGGGTTTCAATTCATGGCTTGTAAAACAATGTAGTTATCATCCTTCTGCAATGTGTGACTTATCCACTGTCATTTTCACCTGAGTATCAATTCGTCGATTGGCATCTGACACGTACGCCGAATCAGCTCTTCATTTGATATTGTTTCGGGCCAGAAAATTCGTAGAATTCGCGAAGACATGAGTTGACGAAAACTTGCAGCTTTCTTACGGAAGCTTTCCATGTACTGCTCCCATACAAAAGCATAGACAGTACCAGGGAGCCAAACAGGCCCAGCTTGGTCTTGATGCTGAGATAACTGCTCAGCCAGATTTTGGACAAGATGTCGTATGCGCATTTTGCCTGGTTGATACAATGAGCGATGTTCTGCTCCGTACCACCATTTTCGGCAACAATGCTACACAGGTAGACGAAATTGTCCACATTCTCCATAAGCTGCCCATTAATATTGGTAGTCCGGATGACGACACGCTTAGCAAATTCGCCTTCTATGCATTGGCCCCGGTTCGATTCCTACTGAATGCACTAGGAATCGATAAAAAAAAGTATGCGTATGGAAATTCCAGTCTTTAACCAGTTTGTGGAGGCGGTGCGACACTAGTGATATACCCACGACCTCCTGTCTGTTTTCTTGTGATGAAGGATGGAATGCAGTCTATATTGCATAAAAGTAAGTTAGTATCAGTTACATATGTATTCGGGGAGCACCTCTCCTCGTTCATTTGTATTAGAACTGTCCCATAAGATGTTATGTGCATTGGCACCCCAACCCAGTTTCAGTCTAAACTTCTTAGTCTCGACTTGGGAGATTGCTCCCTTTAAGATATCAGGAGGGAAAGCGTTCTGACTTTCATAGGGCATAAAATATAATAAACGGGCAAATACGAGTAGTCCGGTGCATGCTGTACGTTTGTTCGTTTGTGCGTTTCTGCGTTTGTCCGGTCACTTCCCGTGTACTGATCTTAACCAAATTTGATATGTAGGTTCCTTGTGTAACCCTGACCGAAAATCGGGGACCGCAATTTTAATCATCGACTGGACTAACGGTATATTCTGTCTTGTTTAAACCAGAGACTTGTATGAATATTTGGGACGGACCAAAAATCAACAGGGAATGAAGCACTCCAGACTACATTCGGCTGCGCTACAAGTTAAAAATGGTGTCAATGGGAATATTCACAAGCAGTTGGGAGTTCATTTAATTTGGTCTGAATTTTAGCTGTTTTCTGAAATCGGAGACCCGAGGGGGTGGATTGATCCCCTTAACCCAGGGGTCGGCAGCCTTTTTAGGACAGTGGGCCTCTTTCAAAAGAAGTATCTTTAGGCGGGGGCCGCTCAGTGAGAAAAATATGAAGTATCAGGGCAAGAAAACAGACCCCAATTCTGTTGCTGACAACGCCGGACGAGCCATTTTGAAAATTAGAAGTAAACATTTTCTTATTTAAATCAAGCGAATGGAATTTTATTCAGGATATTGATCCAAGTGGCAGTGCACAAAAATCAAACCGAAATTACATTGTCCACAAGCACAAAATGTTGAAAATTGGAAATATGGAAAGCTCCGGCCGACGTTATTTAATCTGCGAATAAATGACCGTAGTCAAGTCATTTGTACAATGTTGATTCGAACGAAATTTGCTATTGAAAACTCCCCAGTGGAGCCAGGTAGTGTGTTTTTGTACGGTTTTTTGCATCTAATCCTGTTTTACGATTTTAGAAGAGCTCTAAAGCAAAATTTTTCGGTTTTGAAAATACGATTTACGATTTTTTTATTATGTCATTTTCGATTGGGAGCGAAATCGTCCAAAATTACTCTTTTTTTTTGAGCAACTGTCCGAAAAAAAACTGATCCCAGAGAGCTGGAGCCGATCTGTTGATCCCACTTCCTCTTTTCGATAATTCCACTGCGATGGTCAGTTTTAAACGAGGCTACGTACTCGGCAATGCCGAATCATTAATTCTTCTTTAGCATCACTAACGCTTTCGTGGGATTTATTTGAAAAAGACAAGTCGAAATTCTTTTGAAAAACGCAACGAAACTTGACGCGTCGGCAATTGAACCTACTCGAAATTTCCGATTCAAATTTTCAGAGCAATGTTGGCAACGGATTTTTCGTTTTGCCTACTAACATAAACACTTGTGAGTGTCCTGAATCGAATACTATTCGCATCAAAACTGTGGCACTTGAGTAGGGTCGGTTTGCGATTTTGTTGACGTCTACCACCGTTTTAGTAACATCAAAATATCCCTTTATACATTTACACTTGCAGTACTCCTGCAATGTTCGTGGCTTGTAGATTCATATTTAAAGTCCATAATTCGTTAATGCCTCGTGGGCTGGACAAACCGTTATGAAGGGCCGCATCCGGCCCGCGGGCCGCTGGTTGTGGACCCCTGCCTTAGCCCAATTTCATCAATTGCATGTTGTAGTTAATATATGAAATGTGTTATGAGAAACTGGTTTATGCAAAACGTCAGCTAAGACACATGGAACAGTTGACGTGCTATGCCCCACTATGGGTTCGGGCAAATAATCATATTATGAGCTGGAAACTGATTTTGGAGTGTCGTTCTTCTGACGTTGACTGCTCTATCAGATAAACTATTAAATAGGCCAGTAAAATTAAATTTTATTACCAAAAATTAGGGAAAGATCTGAAAATAATTTTAATCCCTCCTATAGACACTGAATACATGGAAACTGAGTTTGCACGGTCGTAGAAGGTGCGCTTAACTTTTGGTGGGCGAAAATTCGAGAAATTTGAGCCCTTTTTTTAATATTATCCTTATAACTCCTAAACGGTGTCGCGGATCGAAAAAAAAACTTGCAGAAGTAAATTAAAGAGCGTTTTTCATTTTTTTTTACAAATATTGGCCACGTTAGACTCACAATCAAATTATCCTCAACTTTTTTAAATAAGCTTTGTCATTTTGAGCATCCGTCGCAAAGATCTGTGAGCTTGAAAAGTGATAAAGTGTGATTTTTCTCCGAAGCCTCGAAAGTCTACGTTTTTTGACTACGCTACTGAACCGAATTTTAACTTTGAGCAGTGCATTGAACGCAGAATTCAACGCTCTTTAATTTATTCATGCAAGTTTTTTCGATTCGCGGCACCGTTTAGGAATTATAAGGATAATATTAAAAAAGGGCTCGAATTTCTCGGATTTTCGCCCACCAAAAGTTAAGCGCGACCGTGCAAACTCAGTTTCCATGTACATATTCAGTATCTATAGAAGGGATTAAAATAATTTCCAGATCTTTCCCTAATTTTTATTAAAAAGCCCCCAAATTGGCTTAATTTTACTGGCCTAAAACAAATTTGGAGAATATGTACATATTTTCCAATTATGCTTTATATGTGCATAAGATCCCTCGGCATTTACCCCAAATGATTACAACACCAACCTCTTTTTTTTTCAGCAAATCGACACTGATAAAACCATCGATTTGAAACCATCGGCATCCGATCCGAAAACATCCATCGAAGAGTCTACATCATCGCTACTATCATCGAATGTTGCTACCAGCACTGTCGCTCGCGGATCGGCAACATCCAATGAAACAACAACTGTAGAGCCTCCTCAATCGGAGGTTGAAGTTGCATCCGATCTTTTCAATTTAGACAATGCCGATGCATTAGACGAACTCGATATGATGATACAATCGGCTGGTTCATTCCAGCATCATCGACCTGGGCAAAATTATGGTACAAATAGTGTTTTCCGTCAGACGGGATTCCATCATCACCATCAGGTAAGATTAAATTCTTTCCATATACAGATTGATTTATTTTTTGCTGGTCCCTCAACAATTGTGGGAAAGTGTCTGAGAAGATGCTCAGAGGAAAATGGTTTGAACGCGACATACATTCGTAGAGACATGGTTTCGTTGCTGCCTTGTAATAATGCGCTACAAAAAGATGAAAAAATGTTCACATGTGTAATTATTTTAATTAGCCAGAGAGCTTGAGTTGTGCTCTCTACAATCATCAAAGTCGATCAAAGATCGAATAATATTCTAGATCATCTGAATAACGAGGTTACAAGGTTGTTGTTTGTTACGAATAGATATTCACAATATAAGAACTAGTCGCGAGAATTCAGCGGAAGACAGTGTAGATTAATTTTTCCTATTCATCGCCAAAATACATCCATAGTTGTAAAAAGGAAAGATATGGAGACCCAACATCTGCTTCTACACCATTTTTCCTTTCCACCATTGATTCTTCAATGTGAAATTAAATTAAAAAAACATACGATATCTGACTTCTGACTTTTTTTAATGAGTATCGAAAGTCTGACGGAGAGGGAGAGGCCAAACGAAACTTACAAAAAAGAAGATAATTATGGCGAGTGGTGTATAACAATTGCCTCTTGGAATCTTCAACCCTATAATCATAATCACTTCAAGAAAAAAAATTACCACGAATAAAAAAAAACACCTTACATCTATGCGCCATCTTTTCGCTTAAAAATAACACAAAAATAACATCTTTCATCTTTGTTTCGTCGATAGTTATCAGAGTATCAGCAGACGACTGTTGTTGTAGCCAAAATAGAGGATTATTGTTGGTGGATTTTATCTTTTTTTTCGTCGTTACCAGTTACGACGGGTTTTTTGTGTTGTTATCGGATTTGGTGCAATCAAGTGTGTGCGCTGATGGCTGATCGAAGAGCGAGTTTTTTTTGTTTCAGCGGAAAGATGGTGTTTGTTTTGAGGTGTTATAGGGAGGAGGGTGTGATATATTTTGTGCGTATCGATAGGGAATTTAGGTTCGATTTTAGGAGAGGTATCGTTTGTGATCGGTTTGGTTTGTATGCTCATCGGATATTGTATTAATAGGCGGATAATGTTTATGAGTTATCAGTTTTAGATATTTGGGAACATTTTGAATTTGGCATTAATTGGAGAATTCTTTCTATTTAATTAGAGAGAATTTTCACAAAACTCAAGAAATTTCCACTTTAGGACCTACACATTTCCCTGCGTGCGTTAAGGATTCCCTCTAAATGCAATAGAGAGAAATCTCCCATTAAGGCCAAATCTACAGTGTTCCGATATTTGAGAGAATATATAGGGAGTCAAAAAAGTATTGGCACAGTAAACTTTTTTAGTTGCCTTTTTTTTCATCATATAATGCATATCTTTATTTCTTATTAACTTCCAAATATATTAAGGATACTGCCTTTAAAAAGCAACATTTTTTTCGAACTAACATGATACCTTTTTAATTTAATCTTTGTTTTAGGTGTGATTCGAGAAAGATTCAAGGAAAGCATGATTTTTACATAAAAAAAGTTTTTGTCTCGCGAGTCTACCGTACGTCCTTTCATTCGCCAGGCGAACATTTATAGGAAAATAAAGATGTCTGAGCTTGGGGTGAGGCGTAAGGGTGATATTGAAACCCCTAGTGGTTTTCTGAAAAAAAAAAGGGTGTAATGGAACTCGGAGGACGAGGTGTGAGCCGTAGAGGACGTGCGCTGATAGACCAGCTCAGCTAACGGGAATAAAGGGGTGGGTCTAAAAGAAAGGCAGCTATTGGCCTTCTCCATTATATCTTAATTGATCGCACGTCTGCTTTTTAGGTGCAGTTGAACTACAAGAGAGAACGAGATGTGTACTGGATGCCTATGCATCAATTCCCAAAACAATATCAATGTCCCCTGAAGGGAAAGGACTGCATCAGTCAGACTCTACAAAAAGCAATATATGCGCTAAAGCAAAAAGATATATAACGGGGAATATCATCCAATCAGGATAGATTGTTTCCTCTTCCAGGTTATCTAGAGCCCAAAGTGCCGTTCGGCTCACTGAATGGGCCCCTGATAGTATGGGCCTATCTTCCCACGTAATATCAATTACGTCCGCTCTGTTTCTGGTGATAAAGGTAGGTTTATTACCAGTGTTGACTATGTTGAGGTTAGTTGAGATTAGAAATTCTAATACATAAGTGCTTACCTCTTTCGTTTACGAGTATGTCAGTGCTCCCCCATATCTCATGGTCGATGATGTCTTCGGCTTTCGTCGCTGCAGCGGCTACTTTCTGCAGTCCTAGTGTGATCGGCTCCGCATCATACGTGAGGTAAACGGCCGACAGTATGCAATTCTGTGCGGCAGTGTTGCCTGTCCTCATTTCCCAGTGCACTGTAGTTGTGTCTTCATTGTTAACTTGCGGGATAAGAATTACAATTAGTTCCTTTTTTGGCGAGAATGCACGTTCTCACTGTGTCGCTGTCTGTTTGTTGGAATACGGTGAGTTTACTGCCAAATCCACAGACCGCATTCTTATACTGATGCATCAGCGCAATGTCAGCGTGTCCCTGGCTAAGGTATCGTAACAGGTTGGCCGTTACCTTCCTCAGCTCAACTTTTATGGATATCCTCTTCGATTCGAAGTGGTTAATTCCTCCGTTGGCCAGTATCTTATCCGCGGACCCCCAGTCCATTCCAATCACAATTTTTGGTGCTCCGATGAGATCCGGTTCCGCGGATTGATTTTTTAGTTCCGCTGATTGGAACAATCTTCAGTGCGATACATTAAGGTTTGGGTTCTGTCTTTTTATATTATAACAGACAGAGCCTCAGACGTGGTGGAGTGGGGAACCGCTACCTTGGCTGTAATTAGCCTTGGTATGGATGGCTCCTCCACTAACTCCAAGCCCGGAAGATCCTTGGTGATCCTTTCAACGGTAGACCGAAGCCAGTCCGCAAAAAAGACGTCGCTGCAGGTCACCGCTAAGTGGCCGCGAACAATGTGGCTGCCTCCCCAGCGGGGCGATCCCACCTCCGGTTACATGGCGAACTCTAACAGTTCTTTGGAGATGCGTTTGAGGTCTGTTTTAGCCACGTCATCTCCGAGCCGCCATTCGAGCTGCTCATGTTTAGTGACAACAGCCAGCTTGAGGTTACTCGCGGCCACATCCCTAAAGGAACGGTTCACTGTCGACGCTTTTTGGCCCTCTTACTACCTATGGAGGATATCTCCTCCGATTTTTGGCGCTTGGAAGCTGGCGCAGGGGTCGGTTTTGTCGAAGCTACCGCGGGTTTCCCTTAGAGTCCGATTTCACTGCTTCCTTGACCGCACTCTTCGCCTTTCTCCGTCTGGCGCGTGGCTAGCTCCGTTTCTGGCCTTTAGAGGACCTAGCCGCCACTTCCCTTCCGGCAGTTTGCGGTTCCGAGGCTCCGCAACTGTCCTTCTGGTTCACAGCACTGCTATATGAAACCGCTACGTCCATTGGACTCACAATAACCATAAGAGTGGAGCTCTCGTTCAACTCCAGGGTCAGCGATGTTTCGTTCAACCGGCCCTGTACCGGGGACCGCGTGATTTTAGAATTCCTTTGGAAGGGGTTCTTTTTGGGTGACTTCCTGCCACGTTTTTCGTTTGTCTTGAATTAGATCCATGACCAGTATTTTTTGGATTCAGGATTGAGTTTTCCCGTTTTCGGACCATAGCCGAGGCAATTTGCCAACATTTCGCCCACTGCTACTCCCTGCACTTATAGGAACATAGTCCTTCCCTCTTTTTGGACAGCGAAGTAGACTCCCTCGCGACCTCCCGAAAGATCCGTAGACTTTCACGCTACGCTGCACCTGCTGCCCTTGATTCAGAGCAATCAGGGTTTCTCCCCTAGTCTAACAGGTCGCTACTCTGTAGACCGCGGTTCATTAGGTTCAAGGAAGGAGCAAAGGGAAGTGTTGCATCCGGAACCCCACAGATGTACTTTCACCTCAGTCGTCAGCTCCAGTCTCTCACCTAATCCCCGTGTCACCTATTCGGAGAGTCTCATAGGCACCTCTCTGCCAGGTACGGTCGAGGAAACCGTTTACACGACCCATGCAACTGATGATTGTACAGGTGTGTGGCAGTAACCATTTGCTTAACCTTACTTTACCGCTATTACAACCGTAGTTGCTCTAATGAAATTAGTGATCTACTCCCTGGTCTTGCTGTCCCTATGCGCAACACCCGGTTTACAAGTCGCGCCCACCTCCAAACTCTTGGAATCAGGTCCTGTCGCACCGTTAACTTTTTTAACTCTTTTTTAACCTGGTCAGTAAGAATGTGGAACTGCCTAGCGTCTACTATTCCCCAATAATTATGACCTGCAAAAGTTTAAGTTGAATGTGCACCGGTACTTCCTAATCATTCAACCTCTTCCCCATTCATTTTCATTACCTTAATTTCCTTTCCGTCAAGGCTATGCTTGCATCAAAGGGTCATCCCCTAAAGCCTTGACAAACACATAGAAAAAATCCGGAGTCACATGGAGTCTCCACACTCTCTAGTGCGTTTAGTCTGTGAGTAGTCACCGGAGAGCTTTCACTAGATGCTGTCCGATACCCATTCTATTTCAGTAAGTAACTATGGACGTAGAAGGGTCAGTCGATTAAATTTTTCGAAGTCTGCTTGGATGCCTGCTTGAAGGACTTCCATCAGCTTCGTTTAGCTTTCCGTACTTCTTTCTTGTAAATATCAAGGAGCTGCTTATATGAGGCCCAGTCCATGGAAGATTTTGCTTTGTTGAACTCCTTTCTGTAACTTACTGCTCATAGAGCTGCATGAGCAGTAAGCTCCCTGTGTTATCATACTGGCTTTGTGTTACCTTTCAGTCTACTAGCCAGGTACGACTTCAGCATGTCTCGGGAGAACGCGTTCGTTAGAATAAGTACCACGTTATCCAACTCTTCTTTATTAAGGGTTGTTCAAGAAGCGGTGGCAGACTTTGTTCAAAGAGCTTTCGGTGTTTAACCGGATTTGCTTTTTGTCGATTTACAATAACATAGTAACAACGTAATAAAACTGTTCTGATTACAAAAATATGACTCGATGTATCACGATATTTATTGTGAAAATAACCGATCAATTTTTTACTCATCCCTTCTTTTTAATACACCCATTGCGTTCCGCTCTAGATATTATATTGGAAGGACAAACTGATGTACATATGCAGACCGCGTTGATACCTCAAAAACCCTCTCAAACCGGTGGAAAATTACGAAATGGTGGTAACCTGTCATTTACGTTTCCATCCATGCATCTTCAGCGAACCCATTGAGAGGTGTATTGAGTGGTTTTCAGGGGAAAACACTTAAGTAGTATCGTCTCCTATGCATTATAAGTGGACGAAGAACGGCTGCCGTACATTTTTTTTGTCCGACAGTCAGAATTTTTATTATTTCAAAAAATAATTCTGTTATTCCTCATTTTTTTTATTGTTGTGAATTCTCAAATAAACTGGAATTTCCGATATTCGTTTGTACATATATGAAATGTGTCTTGATCGATTTTGGAAATCCTTTATACCTATTGTCCTATTGCATCTTGCATCTTGAAAATTTCAAGATGAAAAGACGAGTTTGATCGATTCGACGGTTATATACTGAGGTTTGGACTAGCGAAGCTCTACAAGTTTGAATCGGATACTTAGACAAGGTTGCGATAAGAACTGGCCACTGAAAAAGTATCTCATGAAAAGAACAGAAAATTAGTCAAGACCCTTGATCCATTTACTTTGCCTTGTCCGTCGTTCGTACGTTATATCAATGCAATCGATCAAAAGTGCATCATCATTCAAAGTAAGTGCATAATTTTCACTGCGTTCTTCCAACACTTTTTCTTTACTTTTGGGCAAAAACAGGTTGCTTGACAATGGCAATGTATCTTTTTCTTATTCCTAAATATATTTTTAAACAAGTTAATGTCAATTTAAGTGAAGAGCATCGCTGGCCGGTTTTTCTTTGCTCAACTTGTGCACCGTTTTCAATTCAATTCTGCACTGTACAGATTTTTAGAAAGCTGCAATTGAATGACTGCAACAGTGACAAAAAGCCAATGCATAAAACACTTCATTTCACGCAATTAGTGAAGTTCTTGTGGATGGCGACTATCGAACGAATGGATATTTAATTACTGCCACATTTTGCCAAGTCTTAAAAGAGTGAAAAAGGCAAAAAAAGAAAAATTCCAGTAAAAGTCTGGCAGAAAACATTGCTGATGATATTATAGTGGATTTTATTAAATATTCAAAGAGCTACTCGCTGACGAAAAAATTAATCATTACGCATATGCGTCAATGTCTTCATAAACTTTGGTACGAAAGAAATATCTACCAAATACAATGCACTGGCTGAAGAAATGACATGCAACGGCAGCATCTCGACTCGATGATGGATCGAAGTTGCTGCTTTCAGTAAAGGTGTACGCGTACTCGTATATCTTGTACCTATATCATTCAGCGTGTTTCTTGTTTGATAACCTTGATGGCAATTATTTTACAATTAGATAAAAATATCTTTGCTTCTTCATGTGTCTTCTGAGGAAGTGAAAAGATAAAGAATTGAAACGATCATGTCTTGAGATTTATTGATGAACTTTGTGACTAAGATGCTCGGCACGTTGAAATGCGTGTTATTCCGAGGTTAAGGTTACGGCCACTTGAAGGTGGCTTATGATTAGGTTCATTCGCATTTCAGTCGCATTGAACGAAGAACGTAGAGTGAGTGACGAGAGCATGATAGATAATTATGTGAATATTGTGGGAAGAAGGACATCATAAGGACATTTTCAATATATCACATTAAGTGTTACGAAAAGTGTTGACACATAATCTAGATCGACATCATTCCCGATTACGAAGACTTTTCTACTATTATTTTCTCAAGTTGTGAGCCCTACGCAACTGGCATGTCTCCGACGAACCTTCACTGTCAGACCACATGCATATTAGGTTTGATATCGTATCGCAAACTTCAATGATAGCTGAAAGACGTATCCCACAACAAACGAACTGGCCGAAATACGATCGCGCCGAGGATCGAACCTCCATTCCCTAGATCGTAGGGCGCTGACCGAACGCACACGGCTACCGAGCGCGTTGCGGATGTCACCTCAGCTATCCTGTCGTTTTATGATGAAAATTACCCTCTGAGGACTACTAAGAATAGCCAGGGAGTTCCGTGGTGGAATACTGAACTCTCTCGCTTAAGGAAACGTACAAGGCAATTGTTCAGTTGAGCGAAGCACAGCGGTGAGTGGTACGTTTATCGTTCCACACTGACTAAGTACAAAAGACCAGGGCAGCTAAACACAATAGCTGGACGCACTTCTGCGAAGGCCTACAGAACACTAATACGGCAACCAGAAAAGAAAGGCTCTAACTCAGCAAGAACACTCAAGAGAAGGGATGGCAGTATCACAGAAGATCCAGGTAGCACTGGAAAGCTTCTTCTTAAGACGCACTTCCCCGGGGGTTTCATCGAACACGAAGATAGCAGCAACCTGGGTAAGAACAATGGTCGCGGCCTTGAAAGCGGATCTGGAACATATTTTCTCCTCCATATGCCTAAATTTCGGAATAGCAGTTTATTATGGCTTTCAATAACTTCAAATTTGGGTGCGATTGATGTTGTCTAAATGACACAAAAATAGCGATGATGTTCATCGGCACTTTAGGTCCGTCCCATGTAAATACATTTCAGTTTTGATATATTAGGTTTTAAGTTTTCTCTGATTTTCTTTGAAAAATGTTGTCCTTATCCCCCCGATTAATTTTCTGAGCAACAGATACAATATCTATTTACCAACATTTACAGCATCTATGGAGCAACAGAGCATTCGCCTCAACAAACCGTTTCATATGACACCCATCTTGTCTCGATATCACTTTAATGTCAAGAAGGTCCTATTATCCTAACGTAAACTTGCAGCAGGACCAAAATGTCACCATGTTTCACCATGTTTGTCACCAAATTTCGTTGAAATCGGACGAAGGGAAAAGCTTGGAATAGTGATTTTTGAAAAGACCTAGGCGAGTAACTCTGGTTTGAACACAGCTGAATATACCGTTAGTCCAGTCGATGACCGAATTTGCTGCTACCGTTCCGAAGGGTCACACAAGGCACCTACATAATGAATTTGGTTAAGATCGGACCACGGGAAGTGCTCGGACTAACGCACAAACACACAAACGCACAGCATGGATCATTGCATATGCCTGTCCATCATATGAATGTATTGGACGGGATGAGAAGTGGGGGTTATATCACGCTAGCTAGAAATTGTCAATTTAGGCGAATCGGCATGAGCAATAAATTCAGAAAAAGAGCAACTAATCAGCACCTAATTATGCACTATGCCTAACGGCACTCCCACCACTAGGTTGGGGTGCCAGCGTAACCGACGTGATCGGATCGCATTGATATCCGTTCCGTTTTGTTTAGGATATTTCTTGGAACAATTTGATAATCTTCTTTATCTGAAGATTATTTAAAACTCAAACCTAGGTTAGGTTAGGTGGAAGGACTGTTGACACACACGGACCGCATTTGGGTCCGTTGTGATACCATTGGGGGACTCCTCACCATACCATCCTACTCATTGAACCTGCCAGAGCTGATAATGAATCGATGAAGTTTACCAACATCAGCGTCAGCCAGATCATCCAGCTCTCCTCCTTGCCGGAGCAGGACAGGAAAGGAGATGGAAAATATACTCCTCTTCATCTACGTCAGCTTCTGCAAAAGCCATTGTAGAGGAGGCGGAATCTCCTTGCATGCTCCCTTAGTATGCAATGTCCAGCGATGACTCCCATCAAAGCTCTGATGTGCTGCCTATGTAGCGACAGACATCTAGCGGAGCGCTTAGGATCCAATCTCACCATACACACATCAATAACAAAACCATAATACAATATCTACCATTAATTAGGAACTCTTTCCTATCCATTTAAATAATTCTTTAAGAATTTCGCAGCTATTTCTATATACTCGTTTATGGGAACGACTGCGGAACACTCCTGAAAAAACATCCTAACAAAAGCTGTTTTCTGTGTGTACATATACGAGGTAAATCAGAAGAAGTGGGCAATTCTGTCCCGACTGCTTATCTATTTTCGACACAAAATATTAATAGTGTTCCGCGTGTTTTCCTCGGAGAATCCTGGAATCATGGCTGATTAGGTAATGCTTGCAAGGGGAAGCTTACAAATTTCATTGCTCTCCGCGAAAAGTCGATAGACGCGATGTATGCATAATTTACACTGGATGTATGCGACGATGATCTCTGAAGATCTGTTTCATCTAGAGCAACAATGAGTTTCTCATCAGGTGCGTGGTAAATGCAAGCACAAACATCAGAAATGATCGCCTCGTGAGGAAGTAGCATACTTCGCAACGTCCCGGATCTATAAACATAATGAACATTTTAAATATTTTGTTTCGGGAGCGATCCAAGGGGAAACAATTGAATGCCGTTAAATGAAAAAAAACTACTTGTGAGTACAAATAGAACTCTCACAGTGCTCCGAGCTTGTCAGTATAAAGACGGCGCGGATAGGAGGTGCATGCTAGCAACTGCACTTCCGAAAAGTAGATACGAGTATGCTATTGAAACGTCAACAAGGCATGGAAATGCTAGAGATGTTGACGCGCCCGTGCCCATGGAGGAGTCAAGGCAATTAGAGAGAGAGAAAACAAAGAAGTTCAATTGAAATCATGCGCGTCTGCCCCTGACCCCATGATAATACCCAAAAGAAAATACGTCCACGTCTTCATGTATTTCGGCCTTAAGGCTCAAAACTTGCAATAGCCCAGATGATATTTTCCTTTGAAATAATATTAGGGTCGCATGGAGTATTATTTACAGTCAATAGAAGCCAATTTGAATTGTAATGTGAGCTACCAGGGAAGTGTGTGCCAAACAGAACCTCAATGGCTTCCTTGCTAGAGAAAGCCCACGACCCGTCCTATTTCAGTAGCTAGTGTGGATGATTAGTAGGGGGAATTTTGCTAAGTTTAGATGTTTCGCAGGGATCCTCGATACGTCCGCAGGAAAACCTCCATGAGTTACATTTAACCTTACTCAGTTTTTTGTTATATGAACTGAGAGACTTTCCATAGGAAAGCCAATCAGATTGAAGCCTGGAGGAGTTCGTCTTGTTGAAGGACTACGTGCATGCGACCCTTAACTCGGATATCTTGGCATTCCACCAGACTGGTTTTGCTTTACTTTCTTGTTTCCTGGTGGATCCTAAACCTAGGGCTGAAGTTTGAAAAAAAAATTTAAACATTTTTGATATATTTACTTTGCTTTTTCCGTTTTCCTTTTCCCAATTTTCCATTGTCAGTTTTCCGATCTCCATTCTATTGTCTCATCGAGTAAGACGTGTATTTATGTATTTGACAATTTTGTCTCCTTTCATCTCTTTTCCCTTTTCTTCTTCTCCCTCTTCTTCTCACCTTCTTTCTCTTCTTTTTAAAATTGAGAATTGTTTTTTTATTTTTCACGGCGCCAAATCTATCATTTGCATCCTTGTTAACATTGTCATCTGAATAGTATGTACATAGTTACCTTCCAACAACAGTAAATTAACACTCATCTAAAGATAAAGATAAAAAAAATAGTTTCCAAAATGCTACATGAAAACTGGATTAACTTCTCATTTTGTCAAACATAAAATTAATGTCAATCTTTATGATAAAATCGATTTATCTGTTCTCTGAATACAGTGAATACATGAACTATCAAAGATTACAGATTATGATATCTGAGATACTCCCAGCTGGAAAGATGATGATATTTACATAGATCAAAAATCTATTATTAAATTCACGATATCTCATTCAAGAGTGTAATGATAACTAATTTATCTCGAAGATAATCTCTTAATGCCTAATTGTGGGACCGTAGATCTCAGTTTGTATTGTTATATAACCCCCGAAATTGATGCTTAAGTACATCTGCATGAATCTCTAGTAGCAACAACCAACTACACATTACCTTTGTACGAATTCTCTTAATGGACCGAACAAAACTTCTTAATTTCTCAGCAGGCGGAAGGAAAAAAACTACAAGAAAAGTTTACCATAATGCTGTTAGTACTGACAACAGCACAGGTTCCCATCATGGACCTCGACTGTTTTCTCAACTCTCTTTAATATCTTTAATATCTGTTGTCCAGCACTCAAGCGTCGAGAACTCAACATCAGTCAGTTAACATGCTAAAGTCGAAAATGATCCATCATATCTTTTATGCGATCGTTAGAGTTAACGTGTTGTTACCGCTCACTGCTGCGTACTGTTGAAAATCACCTGCGTGCCTAGATAGTAACTATATTTCGTACGATTACGATTTATCCGCGTTATTTTCGGTGTACTAAGATATCGTTTTGTATTCTTACTCCAAGTATAGAGAATAGTGCAGTTGAAAGAATATAATCGCATTTCGAAGTCAGGTCATTAAATTTCAGTTGGTTCTTTGTTTTGACAAAAAGGATTAAATAAAAAAGCCGGGTTTAATTCTACGCGGGTTCTATATGTGAAGAAGTGTATAATTGAACGTACTAATTTGTGATTCCCCTGATTCGTGATCGTGAGAGTGGCCTATCGCTTCGGTATCTCTGTATTGTGTCACATGTAATTGGATTACTTCAAGGCTACCGTTCAGGTTCATGATTGATTGCTGTGTGATCGGAAGAGGAACATACGGCAGTGATCCGACATTAAATTCAAATTACATTTGTAATGTAATGTGAGACAAACGACTTGTTGTAAGTCTGGAGATTTTTAATTTTTTATTTATCTGATGTATGTTTGCCAGGCTGTTTCTAGGGGTAGGTTGAAAGCACGTAAAAAATTTTCGCCTTTCGTTTTTTTTATGTTTGAATATATTGTGAAATTTATAAAAGTGGATGAAACTTGATTTAATTGTATACTCGTAGTGTGCTAGTTAAAAGAAATGATATGCGTGTTAAACTACTGCGCGTCAAAAATGTAAATTTAAGAAAATGTTTATAAGGTCGCCCGCATGGTAAATCGTGCGTTTAGAGATTTTGCTTTCCACCTTCTCCCGCTTAACCATGGCAGATACGCTATCAATAGTCAAACAGTAGATTTTTTAGACACTAAAATTGGCGGTTCTTATTTAACATCATCATCAGCACTCCGGGCATTCGCCTAAACTCCTATTAATATGATACCCGTATTTACTAGATTGTACTTCATCGGTCCTTTTTTCTCTCTAAAAAACTCAAAATGCTTTCAAAAGGACTCCAGGCCATTCGTCTGATCACACCGATTCAAATGGCACCTGTATTCCCTAGATTTCACTTCATGTCCAAAAATGCGCTCATGTAAACACCAAAGGGTTAAAAATCCTTTCAACAACACTCCAGTACATTGACCGATTCAGACGACACCCGAATTTCCTAGATTTCACTTCATGTCCAAGAATATGCTCATATCAGCACCATAGGGCTAAACACGCCTCCAACAACACTCCAGTACATTGACAGATTCAGACCACACCCGCATTCGCTAGATTTCACTTCATATCCAAAAATATGCCATGTAACCATAGGGTTGAAAATGCATTTAACAACACTGCAGTATATAGGCTTTATCATCCAGATTCAGCTGAGATCCGTGTTTCGTAGATTTCGCCTCATGTCCAAGAATGTGTTCATGTCAGCTCCATAGGGTTAAAAACGCCTTCAAAAACACTCCAGTATATTGTTCCATTCAGACAATACCTGTTTCCTAGATTTCACTTAATTTCCAAGAATGCGTTATATCAACACCATCGCGTTAAAAGTACGTCGGCGGTGGTGTCGGTAATCGCATCAGTGACCAACTGCTTACAAGTCCGGCTCGCTAACCACCAACCCACTAAGTGTCTGTCAAATTCTTTTCGCCATGTGCAACATATGTACAGTGCAAATGCATGAAATTGTTTCGAAGCTACGCGAGAGCCGTCTCTGGTACGTGGTAGTAAATCCAAATTATTTTCTTTTTCGATTCACTACCAATCGAGGTGTCGTCGATATAAAAGTCACACTTTGCCGTTAGTTTCCCTCGTTCTCGTAAATCAAATCAAATCAAAGGATCTGAAATATTCCTGCTAGGCGGTTTTTTCAGCACCCTTGAGTTCTCATTGCAATTTTCAGCCATTCTTTCTTTCGGTTGTGGCCCGTATAAACGTAACACTATTTAAACTCTAAAAGCGTAGGATCGATATTGTTACTGACAAATGGCACCCAATGTGGGATAATCCTTATTAACAGGAACAAGCTCGGCGGTCATTGTTGGGTTAATAAAAATTGAAAAAAATGGTGCGACCGGTAGCGCAGTGTGTTGAGGAGGCATCAGTCTCATGTTTGACTATCGGCGTTTCGGGTTCGAATCCCGTCCACGACGACGTTCGTGGCCATGCATGTGCAGGAGGTGCATGCTGGCAACTGCATTCTTCGAAACCAGTTTGTGAAACGTCAACTGGGCCACATGGAACAGTTGACGCGCTATGCCCCACAAGGGGCTAGGGCAATTGAGTATTACTCCTTGAACGACTGTTTGTACGACCCGTGTCAACATCCACATTGACTGGATGGCGTAAGAAGCGTACTAGAAGCATGAAGTGGAGTGGAATACCAGCGCCTTGTTACTTGAACTCCTTGAACGATTCTTTTTGAACGACTCTTTTTGAACGATTCTTTTTGAACGACTCTTTTTGAACGACTCAGTAGAAAAGCGGAGCTTATGACTAAAACTATTAAATTTCGTAGCACTAAATCTGCTTATTGCATCAAATGCCTCGCAGTATTCTAAACATTATACGTCGTCAACAATATTTCTTCGAGAAAAATAACAAAAAAAAAACAGAATACCGTTTCTCAGACATCACTACACAGTTTAACGACGAAATCCATTGAAGCTCACTTTAATTCTTTTGGTTATTTGATCGTCAAATGAATTGTTGAGTAGTGCTACAATCCTTTATAATATGTTTCGGCAGTTTCTGCCAGACAACTGGTTGTTGGTATAGCCCGACGTCGGGCCCTGGCCACTTGGATCATCGTCCTCCAATTATCTCGGTCAAGTGGTCGCGTCCTCCAATTTTGGACGCCCAGCAGTTGGTTCGCCGTCCTCATCTACTGAGTTTTTCCAACAAGCTCTCGGTCTTTCTCTCATCCTTGTTCCGTCGACGCGTCGTCCATTGAATATATTTTTAGGCATGCGATCATCGTCTATTCTTTGTACATATATGTCCTGCCCATTGCAGACGTTGTAGTTTGACGATTCTCAAAACTCCCAGCTCACCGTACAGTTCATGGCTATAGCCGATGTGCCATCCATTTCGGTCGCAAACCGCGGTTTGGTCGGTATTCAAAGACGTCAGTGGGGACGGAGCCTAAGGTACCATAATGATCGTGAACGTCGGGCCGTGCCTTCTGGCGAAGCAAAAGGCTCCTCAACGAGCAGCGACTTATGCTTGCTGCAGCTCAGTTTGGGAGACGTGGGCGGGGTTTTCGCCGGTCGTTGCTCCTGTCCTTTACATATTAACAAAAATTCATAGGCCTGGGGAAGACAACACGGCAGGAGAAGTAAAAATGGGGAAAAATAAAAAAACGGGGTGATAAGGATGGAATGTTTGGCGGCCAGCTTAGATGCCCTCGCACTCTCAACGGGGTCCAGGTGTAATATGAGCCTCGGGCTCTGGTTTCATACCACCGACAGATCACTACTCATCAGGTGCTGCCTTCGATCTGCCGATGGAAGCAGCACTACCAGGATATAGTCCGTTACATGTAGTTCATTACACCGTTCCACCAGATTTTGGCAGTTCACCTGGAATCCCGTCTGCACCCGGCGCTATACTATATTTAGCTTGAGTGACTGCAAGGCGAGATCAACTTCTTCTACTGTCGGGGTTGTATATAAGGTCCATGATCTATCATATCGTCAACGATTCGGGCCTTTTGTATGTGGACGTGGGATGTGGGATTACAAAGCTCTCCCAATTAGGACGCCCATCAACAAGTACAATGAACTGTAGAAAACGGAAAAAATCAAGTCGCCATCACAACACCCTGCGTTAGAGAATTTTCATGACGCTAGCTTTTCTAAGCTTTTTTACCATAAGAGCCAAAATTTAAGTGTAAGACGTTACGTATCACATTGAACGACGGACAATGAACTTCCGTTAAAACTGATTTGGAGATTTGTACTCTACTTTGATTTATGGACGTCTCTCTCTATCCTAAAAGAAAAAAATCCTGCGGACGGCCTTGCACTAGTTTCATGCACGAAGTCATCTGATACTGTTGCCTCGTCGCGGCACATGAGAGATGAGATTTCGATGAGATTCGCCGGAATAGTTAGTGAGTCTATCTATGTACACATAGTCCTTTACTTCCATCTGAACCTTCAGTTCGAAGTATGGCGAGGCCATAGCCATGTTTAAAATAGCCATTAATGCACAATTTCGGCTGACACGGCCATATATATTAATTGCCTTGACCCCTCCAGGGGCATGGGCGCGTCAACATCTCTAGCATTTCTATGCCTTGATAACCTTTCGATAGCACATCTGCTTTTCGGAAGCGACGTTGCACCTCCTATCCGCGCCGTCTTTATACTGACAAGCTCGGAGCACTGTGAGAGTTCTATTAGTACCCACAGGCAGTTTTTGGTCGCGCCGAGATTTGAACTTCGACCTCTAGATTAGTATCGTAGAGCGATGACCGAACGACCACGGCCACTGAGCGCGACATAGCAATTCGTTTAAAAAGGAAAGTGAGCATATGGCTATTTTCGCTTTCCTTCGCATACTTTCAACTTGAAACCGATAGTGTCCATGCAGGGATAGATATTGGTTCGGATTACCGCCGTTGCACTATTAATGTTTGTGCGATATGGCATATGTATACTTCCGTTCTAAAGCGAAATAATGCATGGACCAAAATGGTGAATGCAGGCAGATATGTTAGAATGAAAAGGATATACTGGAGGTCTCAACCCCCTAGAGGCAGAGCGATCGCAACTCTTTCCAAACCGAATTTTTCCATGGCAGAAAAGTAGGCATGGATATGCATGCAGGATTAATGTATGTGCGATGTAGAATATGCACCCTATCGTTCTAAAGCAAAATTAGGCATAGACAGAACAAAAATGGTGGATTCAGATATGCTAGGATGAAAAGGATGCTGTTATAGAGAGCGATCTAGGGCTTATACCGGGGGTTTTAACCCCTTAAATGCGGAGCTAGCGCAGCTCGTCCTAAACTGTAATTGTGTACGAAGGAAAAACGAAATACGAGTAATCCATGCATGCATACTTTGTGCGATGCTAAGGGTTGTGAATTAATAGTCCCTTATGTGGGCTCCGATCGCTACGCTCGCTTCGCGCTTAAGGTATCACAACTCTCAGTATCGCACAAACAAGAACGTTCGCTTCATTCGCTCAATGTGCAAAACTTTCTTGGGTGGGTTTCGCTCGCTCCGCAATTAAGGGATCACAACCTTCAGTATCGCCAAAAACATGAACACATGCGTCGCTTACTCTGGGTGCAAGGGCGGCAACTCACAAATTGTCAATTTAACATTTCCCCCATGGACTCTGCATAGCTGTTTTCGTTTTTTTTTTCGCTTGCATGGCCTATTTCGTTTATTTTCCGATGGACACTTTCGGTTCAAAATGTAAGTATCTGTATGGATTATTTCGGATGGCCATTTTCGCCATTGCTAATTTCGATGCCCCGGCGAGGTGTACCGAAAATTCCAACCATGGTCTATGTTCTAATGTAGAATCTTGTCTCTATGCACCGCAACTCAACTTTCAATGTCACCGAAATCGCTCGCCAGAATCGAATCCGGGACTTTTGTCAAAATTGTTGAATGAAAAGTCAATTATATAATTGACTGTTTAACGAATCTAGCCATCAAAGTAGCTAATACTTATAGACGAGGTCACAATCTTACCTACCTATTAGTTAGTATATCAATGTACAAAGATTGCGTGCAGATAGGCGTCAACACTCTTATTTTTTTCCGTTTTATATATATATATCTAATAATTCTGGTTTTGCCGTAGAGTATCTATTTTGTCAAACATACGAGTATGATAGTCTCGTAGGAGAAACAATTATTATCCGTTGCTGTTGCCGACCAACACGAGACAAAAATCACATTTACGACCGACAGTAGCAGGTACTATCGGACACAACAAACATTGTTCGAAACAATTATGTGGAATACGAATACCACGGACTACTGCTGAACGGACACTGGGTTAATATCTAGTTACCTAGTGGCCAGAATTCTACTGGTTTTGCAATCGTCGATGTACTTAGTATGGCTAATAGATACTACTTAACTGCGTCACATACCGAAAACACATAAATAGTATTTAATTGTATACAATCTTAGATTCTGTGCTGCTTTTTTGGTTAGTTGTTTTGTGCTGAGACCGGCGTCTTTGTGCGTTTTGATTTTTGTTTTATTTTTAGGAATTTTTTGTGCTTTTTCTTCTTTTTTTTATAATTTATTTTGGTGGTCAGTGTGGTTATTTTTCTTGAATAATTGTCTTGGATTTTTTTTGTAGTTATTGAATGGTTGATTCTTGAATTCTTTTTCTTAGTTTCGTTCATTAAATTCGTAATGAAGTTGCTTGTTGTTTTTTTTGTGCCCGCTCGTATCACGTTTTAGTCTTTTTCGCATTTAGTCTCTGGGCAGAAGAAGAGACGAAACCGAGAGAATTCGATAAAGAACAGGAAATATAATATTCCCATATATTGGTCTTATAATATTTTTAGCGTTTCTATATCAAATTTTATTGAAAGCGAATTAAAGTGCATTAAAATCACTTGCGCATGAACGTCGCATTAAAATTAATAAACTATGCATAGTGCTCATTTACAAGTGGAAAGCAGATATGAGGTAGAGAAGAGGAAAAAAGCAACGAAAGAAGTTTCATGTAGACCAAAAGCTTTTGTGTACACCGTTTCTGGGTGAGGTCCATTCCTTCAGTCAATGACTACGGTCATTTAAGTGTTGAAAATGTCCTTAAACCTACCTATCGGGGAAGATAACCAAATGATCATCATTAACGGTACGACTTGGACATCGGGCGCTTTCCCGAGATTTGTTGGGTGCAATAGTGACTCAATCATTCCCCAGCTACTCGTGGGAACCCAATACAAACAATAACTAAAATTTAAACCTTCAAGACCAAGTTGGAAAATCCAGAGAAGCAAAAAGCAAAAAGAAAGAGGCGTATGCCATGTGTCCAGTACTCGACAAGCTACACCTATTAGAGGCAGACGAACTAAACTGTAGTAGTAGCAGGGTGACGTCTTCTCAGGAACTATAACGCGTGGAGGAGCCTAGATGGTATGGTTCTGGCTTTCGGACCTACCAATGACGCGTGGACCTGAGGCAACAGTGAAGTGAGTGATTGAGTAAAGATGGAAAGAAACATACTCGCAAAACAGTACAATAGTCTGCTGTAGAGTTGTAGCGAGAGGAGTACGCGTGAGTACTATCTCTCCGATCGTCTTCGAGGAGATGGTTGGTTGGTTGGTATAAGTGGTGGCTGAGGCAAATCTTACCAGAGCGCAATTAGCACAAAAAGCGCCGTTTTGAAGCCACAAACCTCGTGAAAATTTGTTATTGGCTGATAGTCGGAAAATACAGGCGAAGCTGCCTAGATCCAACCGGAGAAGTTAAGGAAGTAATGCAACTCCCCAATCCTCACCCCGACACATCCCCCAGGTTGTCAAGAAAGGCCTTGCCTAATGTACGATGTCTGGTCCTAGCAAGGCCTGGGGCATTCGCATACCGACCCTGACTGCGTGATCCCCAATAGGCCAATGCCCCGTGATGACTGCCCTGAACCTGACGACATCTCTGCGCGATTTGGTCATAAGCTCCGATATTCTCCTTCTATCACAGGAGGGCCATATCTTTCTTGATACTGCGCAGGTGTGCAGATTCCGCCATTTGGAATCCGCAACCTTGAGGTAGTGGTCAGATATATTGCGCTTAACAGCCAACATCGGAATGCAAACAGGCTCCGCTGGATATCTGTCTAGTGCGGCGCCCCTTCTGGCCAGGTCGTCAGCCCTCTCATTACCCTCTATGTTCCTGTGACCAGGAGCCCAGAGTAGGGTAATATTGAGCCGTCTGCTAAGGCAAGCTAACTCCGTCCCACATCGCTCGACAAGCTTGGAGGATGTACTAACCGAGTTCAGTTCCTTGATAGCAGCCTGGCTGTCCGAGCAAATGGCGATGCTGTGGTTATCTGGTATATCTCTGAGAGTGTGACAAGCTTTCCTGATTACGAGGGTTTCGGTCTGAAAGATGCTGGCATGATCTGGGAGGCGGTAATACTCCGAAATATTTTATGCGTCAGAAAATATCCCTGCACCGACGCCACAGTCCATTTTGGATCCGTCGATGAAAATCGTGATGTCAAAATCCTTCACCACCTCGCCTCCCCTATTCAGTTCTGGTGGGGAATTTGGCAGCGAAGTTTCTCCCAAACATTAGTTTAGGCACGGTGAAGTGGCGGTTTAGAATGTCACTATGGCCGTACGGTTTAACAGTCCAGCCTCCCGACTCTTTGAGCCTGACTGCACTGTCCGCCGCCAGTTGTTTGGTAAAGAGGTCGATAGGTGGAAAGAGCAGGATCACGTTTACCGCTTCCTTCGGGCATGTTCGCATGGCACCTGTGGTACCAAGACATGCCGTTCTTAGCACCCTGCCCAGTTTTGTGACGTTATATTTTTTAACAAGCGCTGGCCACCAGACCAACGATCCATATGTAAGTATTCTACCTAGTCAGGAAGAGTTTTCCTACTTCTCCTCGGACACGAAGCTTTGAAAACGACTTTCATGGCTTCCTCGAAAGATTCAGTCACCTTGTCCAGCTCCTCCCCGGAGTTTATTGAGGGGTTAAGTATACCCGAGAATTTCGCTTTGAAGATTTGTCTGAATTTCTTCCAGTCGATTATTTTGGGGTTTTCATATGGCTTCGGAGTTTCCCTGGAGACATTCAAATTGAATAGAATCAAGTTGTGATTCGAAAAAGATTTCAGATCGGATACCCTCCAATGTTCAACCTTAAATATATTGTTGTCTATCAGTAGTGTGACGTCTAGGACTTCTTCTCACCCTACATTGTTTTCCGAGCTTGGGAAAACAAAGGTTGGGACGTTCCCCTTATTAGAGACCACGAGGTTAGTATTCAGGATAAAGTCTTTCTAGTCGCTTCCCCCTCTTGCCATTACATTCTTTTTTTTTGAAGCCAGTTTCGAAATGTCTTTCGAAGCTCTATTCGATGATGATGCAGTCCGTTGGGAGCATATCTCGTACATCTCCGGGTGGAAAATATGGTTAGGAAATTGAACCCATAGACTTCTTGCGGCATTTAGTTATATTTCTTGGTCAAGGGGGAGTAGATGTAGAATGACATTCAGTGCGTCCGTGAAAACGCGTGCACTGCGTCTTTGCACTTAAAGTTGTATTTCTAATGTAATGCTATCGTGGTCAGCACTTCGTAATCGAACCGAAGGCACTAGACTACTGTTGATGGCATTTTCAGTCCTTTGGTTAGGACGAAAGGACATTGGCAATGAAGTGATGACAAGTTGGGTATCATATATCTGAAGTGTGATGAGGCGAATGCACTAGACTACTGATGATGGCATTTTAAGTTCCTTGATCAGGAGAAAAAGACCTTCTTGGGCATAAAATGAAACCCCGCCAATATGGGTATCTTTTGATTGGGGGTGATGAGACCAATGCACTGGATTACTGTTGAAGGCATTTTGATTCCTTTGGTCAGGATTGAAGGAACCTTTTGGACATGAAGTGAAACCTGGCCAAGTGTGTTAACAGTCCATTCATATTACATTAACAGCAAGTTAACGGTACATTAACAGCTCATTGGCGTACAGTACATTAACACGGCAGTGCGCTAACAGTGCATTTAACATGATGTTAAATGTGCATTAACAGTACATTAACATAATTTTAACAGTACATTAACAGTGCATTAACAGCATGTTAGCAATGCATTAACAGTATGTTAACACTGCATTAACAGTGAATTAACAAAACATTAAAAGTACATTAACAGCGCATTAGCAGTACATTAACAGTATGTTAAAGCACATTAACAGTGCTAATAATATGTTAATAGGTCAAATGGTCGAACAATTTTTTTAATGAAGCGATCGAAATGAATTTGTGCTTTTGCATAGAGCTGTTTATTTTAGAGCATCGCCGAGAGCAGTTCTTATCATAGGTCGGAAAAAAGGAGAGAGCTAATGCGATGTTCCGACATAAACAGCTCTATGTAAAAGCACGAATCCATTTCCATTGCTTTACTATCAGTGCTGCTCTTATCGTTTGTCGTAGCTCAAACATAACCGCTCCCTAACACTACAATGGAGAGATCATACCTAAGTGTCACCACACACTGTCGAACGCGATCCTGGTACAAGTAAACCGGTTTTCTTCACGATTTTGTGAAGTGTGTGTGTATCAGAGGACCAGGTTCGTGTTCGAGTTCGACAGTGTGTGGTGACACTTATAGAGATCTGCTCTTTCCTTCTCAAAGGGATTCCCCAAAAACTTGTACATACATATAGTACATTCCCACTTCTTTTTTTTTGTCACATATCTACCCCACCAACATCACAGGAAGGAAAACAAATCGCGCAAATAAAGCGAAACCTCAGAATATCGAGATAGAAAAAAGAACAGAACCAAACAATTCCACCGGTAATCAGCAAAAATCGCCGTTCGAGAGACTCGGCCGAAAAAAAGACATACAGTAAACTTGAAATGGCATTGAAGGTTGTACGAAAAATCTTGTATCTGTCTACCAGCTTCTTTTTTCCTCCATGCGGTTACTCCGCCGCAAGTCGGACACAATTTTTTTTTTCCGACTCCGCCGCATGCATACATATACTTGGAAATGTTCATTCTTCGAGAATTCGGCTTTTTTTCTGCCCAGTTTCTGTTATTCATCTTATACATGTGTCTTTTCTCAACATGGACTTGGCTCAAGATTCGGACAGTTTTGTTTTTTTTTTCTCGTTTATACTGTCTTTTATCGAGTTCTCTGACTACAGAGATTTCGTAGATACAAGTACATGTGGCACTTGTGATTAAATATGTTACTTTTGATTTCGACAAGCCCGCAAATTTGTTGTACAGATTGATTATCAATAATTACTTTCGATCTTTAAATCTTGAAAAAAACGAATCGAAACTGACGCATAGTGCGAGTACATAAGAATATTATACATTTGCTCGATTCGAACATCGTGTATACAGATTTTAATTTCAGGTGTATCGAAATTGGTATCTTTGTAGCTTTAGTTGTTTTTCTAAGTCTTCTGCTTGTGTTTTGTTCGGAGAGGGTTCTGTTTTCTGTATTTTTTGTTTTTGCCGTCCGCCGGTCGTACGTCTATGAACAGATGACCTTGATGCTTAAACTGCTTAAGAATCAAAAATTGCTATTAGTAACATTTATTGCATAATTGTCTAAACGATTAATAATAATTGTTTGATGGCATGTAACTGGTTTTCTAGCTGGTATGATTAATTTTAGTTAATTCTAATAATTTTTATAAGTGTGAATTTTAGACAGGTTTTAGAAATATGAGCTCTCTATAGGTGTTGCAGACACATTTGTTTTCGAAATAATGTTTCTCAAGTTAAGATTTTGTCAGTCAAGTAACTGCCTGCAAAAAAATGCAAGGTCTAATATGAGCAATCATCGTTAGTCCTCTCCCCTCTTGTTTATTTATAAATATTTCAATAGTACACCTATTTCACTGTAAGAATCTTGCCAAATACCTTTGTTAAAAATCTGGTTTGAAAGATCAACATGTTCCTTCCACATTTATTTCCCAATTCGATAAACCAATGCCTACCTCACATTGGTTAAGTACAAAATACTTAGACGATTCAATAAATCTGTGAATCAAGAGTGTTGTCAGCAACGCCTAGTAATTTTGGAGTTTTGCTTAATGGTTTTTACACGGGTAACCATTGGGAAAAAATTGTTTCCGAGTTACTCGCTTGAGTCTTTCGTTTTTTGATCAGTGTGATTCGACTATGACTATGTACTGCGTTCTTTATGAAGAAATCCTTGCAGTGATTGCAACTGGCATTTCAATATTGCATTGATTTGAATCGATTTCCCCCTCGAAAGCTTATCAGTCGTTGAATCAAACCTTGGGCAATATTGAAATTTTTTTTTCCATTTTTTATCTGAGGGATGAATGACAGAGTTTCAGAGAGAAGAGTTTCCGAAAAGGCCGATGCTTTAGATTGTAGCTAATTATACTCTAGACTTATAGTATAGGGTATTTTGTTTTTATCTTTGATTTGATTTTTATTTAGTTTTATTTGAGTTTTTCAGCTTCCGTGGTTTTCCAGTTACTTTATTTTTAGTAATGTGAGATAAGAAATTTAAAAAAAAAATTTTAATGCCTATAGCGGGCACGTAGGATGCTTCTAGTTGATGTTGATTGATTATAATTGCTTTGAAGAAAAATTACTTTGAATCATTCAGATAAAAATCCTTGATTTATTGGGTACATTTATGCATGAATTCAAAATTCGTTATTTAAGAAGGTTTTTACGGCAAACAACTTAATATTTTATATTTTAACAATTTCAGTTTTATCTGTTCAAATCGAAATTATTTTTCACATTGTGTAATGGACGGTTTGGTGAGCATCCGAAGATGCCCATGGGGACGGAGCCTTTGCATAATGACCGTGAAGGTCGGGCCGTGCCATCTGGCGAATAAAAAGGCCCCTCAACGAGCTAAGCACCGGCCTATGCTTGCTGTAGCTCAGTTCGGGAGACGTGGGCGGGGTTTTCGCCGCTCGTTACCCCTGTCCTTTACGTATTAACAAAAATTTATAGGCCTGGGGAACACAACACAAACAGGGGTGGCAAAAATGGGGAATAAAAGAAATGGGGCGATAAGGATGGAATGATTAACGGACGGCTTAGTTGCCCTCGCACTCGCATCGGGGTCCGGATGTAATGGGACCCTCGGCTTCTGGTTTCGTACCACCGACAGATCATTACTCATCAGGTGCTGCCATCGATCTGCCGGTGGAAGCTGCACAATCAGACCAGAATATGGTTCATTACAGGGCAGCTTCTACCACGCGCCTGCATAGTAGTAGAAGCTGACGAGAGAAAAATAAAAATAAAACGAACTGGGCTCCTCAGCTAGCCGGCAACCTTTGTAGAAGGGAAAAATTAGCAAAGAGAAAAAAAAAATACTACACTTCCCTATTATTCAGATGATCAACAGGTAACAGAGAATCCTGAGGCCAGCACATTCGCAACACTGTATACCTTGCATAGGTGTTGGTTGTCGTTGGCCATCAGCAGCACTTTTGACCTCGGACGTGTTTTAAGGGGTGCAGGGGTGTGCTAACTGTAACTACTATTATTAACCTTTTTTGATGAGATTTCAAAATTCTATTATTTTTAGTTTTCGATGCTAGTGAAATGCCGCTTTTCTATAAATTTTAATATCTCTAAGTATAAGGGTTTCGAAATGCTTGAGGGGGGGGGGGACAAACTCGGATCACATAATTTCCCCTCTCCCTCTTTTCTCCTTTCTTCAAATTTGAAGAAAATTCCAAAAATGGAATGTACTCGACGGTACCTTTCTTATGATATCCCACTTGCCTATACCAAACTAAAAAAAATTCAACCTTCATTTCCCCTCTATGGGACCCCCCTTAAAATTGACCTGTTTTTACTACAAAACCCTACCAGGTTTGTCAGTTCAAACTATCGTTGTATAATTATCATTTGAATTTCCGAAGAAAAATCGGTTTTGAAATTCCTTTAAAGTTTGAACAACTTCAAACTATAAACAAAGAATCTGTGAAGTAACGGTAATTTTTATGTACTTACAAAAGGTGAAGTGAAGACTGCTAACTCAAAAATATATTTTTTCTTGAGACAACGAAAAACTTGTCAAAGTCTCCATGTCAATGATTTGAGTCATAAAATAAACTGACACTGACCAGCAAATTTTTGTTCAATTGTTGAGAAAAATTTTAAGATCGAGTTGTTGATGTACTTTCATCAAGCGTGAATACCCATGCCACGGTGATAACTTTCGCACCAACATTTGATCTTAAAATTTTTGTTCAAAAATGTCTAAAAAAAATTTGGTAGTCGGAACTAAGTGTAAAGCCTCGATTGGATAAAGCAATACGAAGTATGTAGTATATTTTATATATCAATGTCAGTAAAACACACGCATATTTTTTTATTCTACAACGGTATCGCCACCTTGAGGAAGCTTTTTTTTTTATATATTCACCATAAATTCGTGTACATTATATCCATTACACATTGGCCCTGAACCCTCTACTTGTACATTCATATTAACGTTGTAACTCTTAACTTAAGAGATATAAATCAATATATTTTGAGAAATTTGAGATGTCTACTAGTAGACATCAATTTTATTTGGTCTACAACTTAATAATGAGACTTTTTTTAGAGATGGCAACACCGATAAACCAATGGTAGTCCATCTTTGACATACATACCATTTGAAGTTTGTATTCATAAGCTGTCAATGTCAGTATAAACATTTCGTGTTGATTGTTGACAACGTATTTTACCGGACCATGGAAAGTTTCGAAAATTCACGAAAAAAACAACATTTGCGGGAAGTTTTACTTGGACATTATTTTGCTAAGAAGACTGCAGCTCAGAGTCATAAATTGCTCGTGGAAGTTTACGGTGACGATGCTTTTTCGCGTGCACAGTGTTTTCGGTGGTTTCATCGGTTCAAAAATGATAATTTCGACATTACCGACGAAGAGCGACCTGGCCAGCCAAAAAAGTTTGAAGACGAAGAATTGACGAAATTACTCGAAGAAGATTCGTGCCAAACTCAAAAAGAGTTGGCAATTTCGTTGGAAGTGACTCAGCAAGCCATATCGAAGCGGTTAAAATCACTGGGAATGATCCAAAAGCAAGGCCACTGGGTTCCGTACGAGTTGAAGCCAAGAGATGTTGAGAGGCGCTTTTGCATGTGCGAACAACTGCTTCAAAGGCAAAGACGGAAAGGTTTTTTGCATCGTATTGTGACCGGCGATGAAAAGTGGATTCATTATGATAACCCAAAGCGAAAGAAATCATGGGGACCGCCCGGGCACCAATCAACATCGACCGCGAAGCCAAATATTCATGGTTCCAAGCTTATGCTCTGCATTTGGTGGGACCAGATCGGTGTTCTTTATTATGAGCTGCTAAAACCGAATGAAACCATTGACGGGCAGCGCTATCGACTGCAATTGATGCGTTTGAGTCGAGCATTGCGTGAAAAACGGCAACAATTTGCTGAAAGGCACGACAAAATAATTCTTCAGCATGACAATGCTCGCCCTCATGTTGCGCAAGTCGTGAAAACGTACCTGGAAACAACCAAATGGGAAGTGCTACCCCACCCGCCGTATAGCCCTGACATTGCTCCATCCGATTACTATTTGTTCGCTTCGATGACTCATGCGTTGGCTGATCAGCACTTCACTTCATATGAGGATACTAAGAACTGGCTCGATTCATGGATAGCCTCGAAACCCCAAGATTTTTTTCGCGACGGAATTCGTAGACTTCCCGAAAGATGGGAGAAAGTTATCGCTGCTGATGGCCAATATTTTGAATAATTTAGTTATATGAATAAATCTATGAATAAATGCCCAAAATTCCAAAAAAAGTCTCATTATTAAGTTGTAGACCAAATAGCAGAATTATGGATTAGTACTCAAACAATTGAATTTTGCACAAATCTCTGTATTGATCTATCTTTTCGAAAAATCCGCAGGCACTTTTGACGTCTTTTTTTTTCCAATATATGTTTCACACGCTATTTGAACTATGTATAGTCGGCTGGTAAGCAGTAAAATATTAGCGCCTTCTGTCTGCAATACAAAAAATGCATTACAGAAAAAAACGCACACACGACAACAAAAATTAATAAAAATACTATGCCGATATATCTGAGATCGAGAAACGTATCTACACATCGTACAATATATTCGTACACACAATTCGCATCAGAGCGAGCCTCTTAAAGCTTCAGCATGAAAAGATTGCATGTGATTAATAGTTGGTCGATTGAAGGGAAAAATATCAAGTTTTGAAATAAGTATCTGGTAGATAAATATTGATGGGCTGTCATTAGGCCCGGTTTGAGCCGTCATCGTCGTCAAAATTGGAGAAATACTCGTCAAGAGATAAATAGCGAGAAGAAAAAATGAATAAAAATAAGTAAACAACACTTCCTTGACAACAAATTAAGCCTGTGATTAGCATGCGCCCTGTACAAAGTTGTTTCGTTTTATTTATTTTGTTTGCAGGTGCCATGAAATTATTATTAATCGTGAAACAAATTAAAAACGAGACAAGTTTAATTAAGTTTTAATAAGTTTTTTTTGCCAATCGAGTGGATGATTCTCGATCGTTGCTGTGAATATTAGCTGAAAAGTATAAGTGGGTCGATGACTTGAACTGAACAAGTGCAGTTCATGCAAAAAATGTCTTTGTCGCGGATTTATCTCTGCAAGAAATTCAAGTATAGATTGAGAACTGGCGATTACGCCATCCAGGCTTATAGTATATGCACACCAGAGACCTAAATCTATTGTAGATAGATTTACAAATTTCGAAACCCATGCACAAAATCCGTTTGCATCTTCTCCTTCAACCACCAAAATTTAGTTGGCAGTGGTGCTGTCGTTCATTTAAGGCTTTTAACCTTTTCGTACGAAAATATTGCACTTATCCCTCTCACGAAAAAAAAACGTGATTGTGGAAACTTCCACACAGCACATATTCGCGGCGCTCTACACGACACTTGAATTTCCCCTTCTCACTCACAAGAGAGCGATCACCACTGTAATGTATGGTTTCCACACGAAATAAAATGCAAAGTAATGGTTTTTGCGTGGAAATTGCCCACAACCGTGTGGAAACTTTTGTCTGTGTATGGGATTTTCGTGCGGAGAATTGAGTACCGAAAGATTTTTCGTGCGAACAAGATTTTTGACAGTTTTTGTATGAGATTTCGCACGAAAAAAGGTTGGTTAGGACTTTTCTTTACATGGAAATGGGTAGATATTGATCGCGGTCGTGAAAGCGGATCTGGAACAAACTTTTTCGATTTCCCCTCCACATGCTTTCCCCTCCGGTAAAATATGTGCCCTGTCAATTTTTGGGTCTAAAAATTTTCTCCTCTTGATCTGAGAAGTATTCTGATCCGAAAATTTAAAGTTGACGGCACATCATATTTTAGAGAGAAATGAGAAATCGAAAAAGTCTTTTTCAGAGTCGCTTTCAGGACCGCGACCATTTTATCACTGATTAAATGACAATGAGCAACAGGCAAAGCTATGTGTATCGTAGGTGAAAGAGAGACGCATTTGACTAACATATTCACACAATCGATGTGTGTGACTCATGCCAGTGGGGGTTAAAAAGATCAAGTTCTTATATGATTTTATGCTGTCCCCATCTCGAGTTTGCGGCAAGACAACTATCTCAGGCCGCGTTTATCCAATATGCGATAACCGCTGCGGTTTACAAATTTACATTGAATTTAAATGCAATCTCGTCGCTCAATGTACAATAATTTCAAAGTAAATTTGTAAACCGCAAGTGTTCCCGCAGCTTCTAAACTCGACGTAAGATCCCGACAAAATTAAATGAAGTCACAAGCTTTTCAGCCTTGACAGTTCGACTGCGCACGTGGACAATCATTTTGTGATTACTGCTCTCTTTAGCGTCCTCTTAAAAAATTAATAGGAAAAATCCATATTAGACATATACAGGATATTCCCCTTTGATGCCCTGCTTCTTAAAATCGACCTTTAGTTCAGCATTATCTTGCACTTGCGAAAAGCAACATCAAAATTGGCGACTTATCTTCACATAACCATCAGTAAAGATTTGTCAAATAGATTGACTTTGTGAGAAAACTAGAAATTTACCAGTTTTTGTGTTGTTGAAACCAAAACTAACATAAAAATAGGTAAAAAAAAGAACGTTTGTAATTTAGTAGTTGCTGACTTTTACCTTAAAACTAAAAATCATTTAAAACTAAAACACAAACTTAACTAGATGTAAAGCCATCAGTCATCCGTCATTATTCCGATACATCGAAGTCACTTTATTTCACGACATTTCCTGTGTTGCGTGGCTTCCTTTTTTCAGCCATTCATCCATGTGATGACATCAACCAGATGGCTGATGCATGGCTACGTTAAGACTTTTCTTGATCCTTCAAGGTACCCTTAAGGTTATCATAAGCTAGTTTAAAGTTACCTCATGGCTTCTTTTTCCTGCATCAGAGAGAATTGGCGGTAAAACAGTAATCGAAAAGCTTGAAAGTATTTGGCGCCCATCGTGGGATCAGCGTGATTTTATCTAGTCAATGAAACCGGAATGGACTGTCGAATTGGTGCATGGTACCGTTATTCGCGAGACACAAAAACCTAAACTTTTTTCGACCACACCACAAACCTTCTAATGACTTTGTTGATGACACTCTTCGAATTTTTCAGTTCATCAACTACGCGTTCTTAATGAGTACTTCGAAGATCATGCATAGGGAATTGATTTTCAAGGGGTGAGTGGTCCGAAATCCTTCCCCGAGCACTTATTAAAAGAACGTAGTGCTGAAGGCAAATTCTATCCCTCCACTAAAAGCTATGTACGCCACATGAGTCTCATGCCGAAGCATGTACATACGAATCCCGAGAGCAGAATGACAACCAATTTTTGTTACCTTGTCTCTTAGTAATTGCACTAGAGCGAAAGAGACAAAGAGGCTGGTAGATGTATTTGTTTAGAAGTCATGGGCTGGGAAAAACCATAAATTTTAATACCCTAGACTTTTAGTATAGGGTACACAGTTAAAAATCTCGGTATTTTTTTAAACCTGGTCTTGGACTACCACCATTTTTAATAATTTTAATTCTATAATCTAAACCCTTTCAAAGTTTACTTTTATTTTAAACCAAATTTGTAATAAATTCTAATACAATTCAAAGTTTACTTCTATTTTAAACCAATTTGTAATAAATTCTAATACAATTCAAACCTTTTTGTGTTCTTTTTGCTCTCGCATTAGTTTCTAATCTAAGTTTAATTAAAAGGTAAACCCCACAAAGTATATTTTTTGAGTCTCAAGTCTCACTATAACTACTCGCAGTCAGCTCAAAATATTATGCTGCGTGGCCGAGTGGTCTAGGTTGCAACTCTACAACACGGAGTTCACAGGTTCGATGCTGCGCCATGGCGAAAAAAGTTAAAGATTAGCTGGCTAACCTGCGATGGGCTTAATAAAGGATTTGGAAGTTTAGAAAATTGAAAAAAAAAATAATGGAGAAAAAACTTAGAGGAGTTAAAAAAACGCAGTAAAATTAATATTTTTTCATAGATTATAATATCTGTAGATTAAATTTTAAACCAACAATTTGATTAAAAAAATAATGCCAGAAAAGTTTAATATTTAAACCAGTGAAGTTTACGGAAGCAATTGTAATACTTTCATTTTATTAAAATCTAATACAATTTTGGTGTCGTCATATATGTAACCCCAATTAGCATTGATAATAGACCAGGATTTTTAACTGTGTATATTGTTTTTGTTTTCTTTTTTCTCTTTCTCCTCCTCCTCCTGCATCTGGTCATATATTCATGATCTGATGTCATGTGTGCAAATTTCAGATAGATGGAATCTGTTTATCTAAAAATTTGCATACTTAACCTATAAAGTATAGGGTATATTGTTTTTGTCACGACGAAAATATGTAACAGCTTAAAGGAGCCTCCGTAGGTACGGCAATGTATATATATAGATGATTAGAGTCACTTCTTGCTTCGATTTAGTTATGTCTGTCTGCCTGTCCGTCCGTTCGCACGATAACTTTCGATAGATTGAAGCTAGCGACTTGAAATTTTGGTCAAATATTTGCAGTAGTATCTCTCTCTAACTCTTTAATTGACTTGACCCCTCCAGGGGCATGGGCGCGTCAACATCTCTAGCATTTCTATGCCTTGTTGACGTTTCAATAGCATAATCGTATCGGAAGTGCAGTTGCTAGCATGCACCTCCTATCCGCGCCGTCTTTATACTGACAAGCTCGGAGCACTGTGAGAGTTCTGTTAGTACTCACAGGCAGTTTTTGATCGCGCCGAGATTTGATCTCGGAGCTCTAGATTAGTATCGTAGAGCGGTGACCAAACGACCACGGCCACCGAGCGCGACTATCTAGTTGGTTGTTATTGAAAATGGGTAAGATCCGAGCCAAGGAACTCCTTCCTCCCCTACAAATTAAATTTCAAATAAGCGATAACTTTCGATAGAGTGAAGCTAGCGACTTGAAATTTTGGTGAAATGTTTGAAGTTGGATCTAGTTAGTTGCTATTGCAAATGCACAAGATCGGGCTAAAGGAACCCCTATCTCCCCTCATCATCATCGTGGCGCGACAGCCCGACGTCGGGCCTTGGCCGCCTGGAAAAATAAATAACTGGCGCAACAGTCCAATTTGAACCACGGCCTCAAGATGAGTTAGCATCATCTCATTTTCTAGATCGTGACGGTTTTTGTGCAGAGGTATGTGATCAGCAACACGCTCAACCGAGTTATTTACCCCATAATGGGTACTCATTTAACAGCTGAGTGGGCTCATAGTCCGACACGTAAATCCCCGGAATCGAACCGGGGCCCAGTGCGTTGAAGGCGAACGTGCTAACCGTTGCGCCATCCTATCTCCCCTACAAATGAAATTTCCGAGGAGGACTTTT
Source organism: Chloromyia formosa (assembly GCA_964017055.1). Classification (NCBI taxonomy): domain Eukaryota; kingdom Metazoa; phylum Arthropoda; class Insecta; order Diptera; family Stratiomyidae; genus Chloromyia; species Chloromyia formosa. Next base: position 23,770,037 of record OZ024818.1, read on the forward strand.
GATTCAATGATGCTAGCGGCTTGAAAAATTCGACAAATATTTGTGGTGTGGGTTAGTTAGTTAATTTTGAGAATGGGCAAGAAACTTTAGTTCAAATATCATATACAAAATCCGAATGGATCGACGACTAAACTTCTCACACAGCTCAAACTGATCATATAGGAAACTCACTTTTAATGCATATGGTCGTTGCCAATAGGTACTTTTCAGATCACCACTAGGTCTGTACAAGTCTAGGGTATATACGCTTTGGACTCTGGTCTGGTTTCAATATAATATTGCTAATTTGTTCAGTAATTGGATTAAGGCTTGAATTACTGTTGACCTTCCCAATTAAAACCTCTTTGTTGTCATTCACCTTTCGGTGCACTTATTTAATAATAATAATATTTAATAACATCGATATTTATGATACCATCTCCATCCTAATATTACATTTTTGTACCTCAATACCAAAGACGAACTTTAACCCTACACCACCCAATACTCTAATTGAACTCGTCTGCATAATGATTCCATACCGGAAAACATACCAACATCGTCAACCGTGACCTTAAACCCATCAGGTTTATACCTTATAGCTTATACAATAATAAATTTATTTAAACATTTTTTTTTTTGCCTCTTCTCATGAGTTTTATTCAACTAAAATGTATTGTCGAAATACTCGGTACGTACTGTTAAATCGTATCTCTTTACTCGTATTACAAAGAAATACAGCAGATAGCGAGAATAGCAGCAACAACAACAGCTGCCAGTATGCAAAATGATGGCAATTTGATTAATGAACAAAGTTTTGACGAATATACAGGAGAGTAATAAAAAAAATTGAACAAGATACAAACATACAAAATAATGTTTTGGGTAAATCATAACTTGTTTGAATTCTCTTTCGCTGGGTACTTATGGTAATTATTATTATTTTCCGTTTTTTATAAGGGAACATACTTGTTTATATCAATTGTGTTTTTTTTAATACTTGGTCGTTAATATCTAACATTTATTGAATTCTTAATAAATTTTAATGTACATATTTTTATTATGATTTTCTTTTTCAAAGGCGACAAAGACATGTTGTTCTCCGTCTATGATGATGTTTTTTTTTCGCGTGTTGTACCCAGTTGAATTAAATTTGAGATGAATTACGCAATTGACTATAAATACTCATAGTGGGGAACGGGAAAAAATGGACAAATTATGATCAAAATCGCATCTTATCTGAGTCTTTTTATCGAGTCTGTCATCGAAAACTATCAAATTTACATTTGTATTTTCCTTAACAACGGGTGGTGGATCGAATTATTGTTTGATTCTGCTCGGCATGACGTTTATCTCCCCCTTTTTTTGGTACTATGTTGTCAAGCAGGTGTTGTTTTTGAGATACATACATATGTGCTTTAATAAATTTAGTCAATGGTTGTTGATTGCGTAAATTGACATTAAAGAACTTTGGTTTCCTAGTTGGCAGCTTCTGCACTTCTAGTACTGAAGTGCAGAAGCTTTTTGCGTTAATAGCAATAAGTACCTCATTGCTAACGAGAATAATTTTCCTAAAAATCTCCATATTACTAGATGTACAAAAAAAGAGGGTGAGGTAAAATAACATAACAGGTGTTCCTTTTTTCTAACAAAAAAAAATTTGACTTCATAAGGAGATTGAACACAGCACCTCCAGCTTGTACGTGTGATACACTAACCACTAGGACACGTATGGAGTCCTTGTGGACGCTATGTTGTGTGTAACATGAATTCTGTTAACTTACTCGTTGATGTTGTTTATAACTCACATGTGTATGCATTTCAGACATTCTATGATTTCACTCCCAACCTAAACAGTGGAGGTCATATTGCGCGATAAGATGTTTACACGTCGACTAAACGAAATTTTTTTACGCACTTTAAAAGAATACGCTCACTGGAAAATAATCTATCGCACCATCGTTATTGAAAGATTGTGTGCATTGAATAATACTGGCAACTTTCTCATCCCAGCGAGATTTCATCCTTTTTTATTATTACTATTTGCCCTAACCCCTAGTGGGGCATAGTGCGTCAACTATTCCCATGTGGCTTAGTGATGTTTGGTTAACATAAACCGGTTTCGGACGACGCATGTTGCTAGCATGTACCTCCTGCCCATTTAGCCGGATACCTGCGGCAAGCCGGGAAACTTTGTGGCTTTTTGTTACACCCCATACAACAGGGGGAAGACAACAAAAACATCCATGGCCACGACGTGGACTGGACTCTAACCCGTAACTGACCGGTATTATGAGACATCAGACTGACGCCTTTTTTGGCTCATACCAAATATTCATAATAATCAGGCATGTAACCGGATGCATGCTGTGCATTTGTCCGGACAATTTTCGTGGTCTGATCTAACCAAATTTGAAATGTAGATTCCTTGAGTAACCGTAAGCACAGCCCAGGGGGAGGGGGGGGGGGGCGAACTGGGGGATCGCCCTAAACCCCGCGCTTCTTAAAGCCTCGATAAGAACGAAAAACTTGCTCATACAATATGGTTGGACATGCACATAAAATGACGACATTCTGTCTCTCTAGATAAGCCCATCTTATTTAGATGATATCTTACCCAGTGGTGACTCTCTAGTCAGCTCTATTCATGTGGGTAGTTTCTCCTTAATCGAAGATTTCATCAACTCCTTCGAATGCCGCAGCCCTGTAAGCTTATCCCAGTAGTGCTGTCGTAGTCTTTTAGGCCATTCCTTAATGATTGCCTTAGCTGAAGCCATGCCTAAACCACAGTATGGTTCCGGTCTTATAAAGTTAAACGTTGAGCCTTGCCTGGCAAGTTCATCCACTGATTAATTTCCCACAATGCCGCAGTGACTCTGACACCCAGTACAAAAGGACTTGGTTGCGGGCCGCTAGACATTGGAGAAGTTCACGACATTCTTTGACCAGCCGTGAAGAAAGTCTGTGTGAAGCTAGAGCTTTTATGGCTGCCTGACTATGCATATAGATAGCACCTTGAGTGCCTCTAAAGTTCTTCTCCAGAATTATCCTGGCGAAGACCTCTATTGCACGGATCTCGGCTTGGAAAACGGTGGGCCAGGCACCCATACCGATTGAAATCCTGGTGTTAGGTCCAAAGACGCCAGCACCAACTTCCCGTTCAATTTTTGACCAATCAGTGTACCACGTGATACATTCTGAGTCTGGACAGGGCTTGCCATTCTCCCATATCGTGCCTTCAGAGATGATGGCTAAGAATTTCCAGCCGAAGCATAATTCCATAGGCATATAGTCTGATCTTAGGCAGATTTATGTACATGCCAGGAATTTAATTCAGAATGCTCATATCACCGTTGTCACTAATACGCAACCTAAGAGCATTTAAAGCTACTGTTTCTTTAATGAAGAACTTTCTTGGAATACTTTAAAATCGTCCTTCCTAGTGAAATCGGCCAAGAAGTTAGATTCCGTTTACGAGTCAAAGGCACTATGGCGGTTTTCTGTGGGTTTACATTTAACCCCACTTTATATCATCAGTGCACGACCACATCAATGGCAGCCCCCATTACTTCAGTGACTGCGGATTTGAATTTGCTCTTGACAACAATGATTATGCCATCAGCGTATATGATTGCATAATATCCAACCATATGAAGCCCGGACAGCAATTGAGAGAGAGTGAGAGAACCCCTCCTTGGGAACAACCTTTAATAAATCTCTTTACCGCACAGCATAGCATCTATTCATGTGATAGACCCCTGAGCTCTAGGGCTCGGGATATACGGATATAGTCAAAGTCGGCGTTATCAAAAGCACCCCAATGTCAGGAAAAGCAGATTTCCTTGTCATCAAAAGACTCCGTATAAAATTGTGTAGGTCGATCACCGTATAGATTTGCCCCTAGAATAGGTGAAGTGTGTTCCATACAGAGGAGTCAAACATTCCAACACTTGCCTTATATGAACGTAGAGCAGCCTACCTATGATTTTAAGCTGGAATCAAGTTATACGAGTACTAATCGGTCTGTAGGATTTAGGTAAATCCTCCAATTTGTTACCATTCTTGGGTATAAAAGCAAGGTGAACTTTCTTCCAAAGACGTGGTATGTACCCTAGAGTGTAACTAGCCCTGGAAAGACAGATTTGCGATAGTGTCAAGATAGTTCTGCGAAAGAGCAGGACAGACCCTGGAAAATGGGTACCTAGGAGAAGCACGAGGGTTTTGTCTGGACCTTCAGTGTAAGATCGAACGGGTCTTTTTAGCAGGCCTACCCCATTTGCGGAGTCCTTTGAAACATTCTTGTGAAGGCGTGCCGCTTCCGTCAGGGATGCGTTCGCCGTGTCTCTTCCAGCATTCGCGTTTCGAGTGCCTAATAAGTTTGTTATTCTCCGTGAGGGTGGTCCTGTAATCGTCCCACAGATTAAGACGCTTCGGCTTATTAAACTTCTTCCTAACTTGTACACGTTTGCGAGCGAGTTCTTCATTCCACCAGGGCACCCTTCGACCTGCCCTGATGTTGCGTACTACGGTACTGTCTCTATAGGAAGCAGATAACACTTGGTTGAGTTGATCAAGTTCAGCTTTCAAACTAACTAGTTCACGGAATTGATTTCAATTTGTCTTTTTGGGACAAAGAGATGATGAAAGGAGTTCGATATGGAATGTCGAATCTGATATGTCTGACAGGGACCCTTCATCAGACACCAGTTAGAAATGAACTCTGATGAAAAAAACTGGTAACAAGGGTTATGTCAAGCACCTCCTCTCTCGTAGCAATGACGGAGGTAGGCTAGCACCCTCTATTAAAGACATAAACGTGTTTACACATAGAGTAGTCTAGAAGGCGCTTACCTTTCTCATTGTCATTGAGGTACTGCCCCACACCATGTGGGGGTCATTTGCATCACAAATTTTCGGTTAGTCCGTCGGCAAAGTCGGCGAGCTGCTGCACTTCGACGGGTGGTATGATCTCGCTATCCGACGGAAAGTTTTTCTAGCGGGGGGGGGGGGATGGTCTGGCGCTCCAGTCGCTCCCACAACTTCGCCATTGTCACCGGACGCCCTTGCTAGATCCTAGTAATAAGGCTGTTTTGATTGGATAATAGACACGACGCCGCGTCGCTGAGTTGTTGCGAACGGTATTACAAATTTCAGAACCCTTCTCGCAAGCTTATGTTAGATATTATTATTATAGTCCAGCCAAATTAAAGTTTCCACTTGAACTAATTACCAAAGTTTTTTCCTTCTCGTTTGGAAAAGTGTTCGGTGGAACATTTCACTAGAAGTCCCAAAAAATTGAAAATGAACGAAATCTCGAAAAAATCACGAAAAAACAACGATTTTTTTTAATTATTTTTAGAACGCCTTTCTGAGCCAAAAAAAAGAGTGAGACAAAATGAAGGGCCATAAAGAAATGCAGCAAAAATGTTATCACCACTTTTTCGATATTTTTTATCTATGATCGCGTCGAGGAGTCGCGTGCGATTTTTTTATTTCTATGGGAGTCGTAACGGCAGAAAGATTGAGAACCCCTGCACTAGAGTACTTACTGTTGAAGGTTTTTTTGAAGTCCATTGGTCAGAACAGAAGGACCTTCCTGAGCACGAAATGAAACGAAACCCAAATCTAGTAGAACGGTGTGATGAGGAACATATAGGACATAGAAGGATAGGAGGATTTTAAAGGCACATTTGCTCAATAAGGACGCGCACCAAAAGACTTACGTACTTCTTTGTGGCTAACATTTTTCAAAGCAAATCATAGACGACTTGGAAGCACATGGATGATATGTATTTGCGTGGGACGAACCAAAATTACCGATGATCATCATCATTTGTTGCATAAGTATCACCACAGACTATCGAACTCGAACACGAACCTGGTACAAATGTCCTCTGACACACACACACTTCACATAGATGTGAAGAAATCCCGTCCACTTGTACTAGGTTCGTGTTCGAGTTCGGTGACACTTAGAATCGACCATTTAAAATATTTCAAAGAACATATTCAAATTTTAAAATAAATGTCCATATACAATACATTTCTTCCATTTCATTACTTACTGGATTTGTTTGATTTTTTTCTTTTCAGTCAAGAGTACCTCTAGCTCGAGGTGTATCAATGGAGCAACGTCTCCAAGACATTGCCAATTTATTTAATCCGCTTCCTGCTATGGGTGTAGGAATGGGAGTTAGCGAAATGTCACCATATTCACATTATCCCACACATTATCCCTATCAGGTATGTATTTAGAAATAAGTATAATTATTTCCTTCTATAAGTAAGTTCTTCCTGTGGTGTGGAGCCCACTTATAGAAGGAGCGTAACAATATACCACATACCTGACTTGTCGAAAAAATACGCCTAAACGCGCAGGAGGTGTATGCTATCAACATGCATCGTCCGAAATCAGTTATATGTTGTATGTAACGTAAACTAAGCCACTTAGAAGCAGTTGACGTATACCTCACTAGGGCTTAGGACAAATAGTATAGTAAAAGTAAGCCTATTGTATTTAATGCTATAATTGTCTTTTTTTTTATAATTTTAGGGTGCACCAGCCATACCCCAGCATGGCCAATTTCCCCATCCCTCCCATCATCCAGTCCTACATAATGCTTCACTTGCTGATCTGGGATCACAACCGCACTATGGTCATAATTTAGGATCAGCTGTATCGTCTAGTATGCATTTAACAAATTCAAGTCATGATACGGATAGCGGAGCATCTGGCTATAAGATGGAGCACGATATGATGTACTATTCGGTAAGTACTAATGAGTATAAAATTATACACGGACTTTTTAAATAAATTTTATCTTTTTTTCATGTAGAATACATCATCCGAGCTAAATCATACCACAGATGGTTTTATAAATTCAATTTTAAATGATGAAGATTTGCAATTGATGGATATGGGCGTGAATGAGAGTAAGTACAGGACAGATATAATATTTCGTATGAATTAACATATATAGTGACGACCAAAATAATAGTATGTAGTAAAACTGTGGAAATTTAAAAGACTGAAAACAAAACCTGTCCAGTGATTTCCATTTTTTTTGTTCTTTTTCAATAAATACAATATCCTTAGAAGATACAATATATGTATTGTAATGGGACACGGACGACTAAGGACGAGAGGTGGCTGTTGCGGCCAAAGGACGTTTTGAAGTGTTTTGAAAACCTTCCCCAAAGTACCCGCAGTCGATATGCGCTGGCAGACCAGCTCGGCTGTCTAGTGATAGCGAGGTGGGCACATGCAGGCATTGGCCTCCTCCATTAGCATTCAAAAGAAAATTCGGTATATTTGCATTTCACCAGGCGACGCATCGCAGTTTGCGACTTGGCTAATAGTGGCTTTACCGCTGTATCGCGAGGCGATCGTTCTAGAATGGTATAATGGGGGTAGCAAACTTTTTAGACCGAGGAGCTCGTGCAGCGAGCAGAGCCCAGACAAGGCGAGTGTGAACTCATCTCAACGTCAATTAAAAACCCACCATTGGTCAAAGACGGGCGGCCAGGGCCTGACGTTGGGCTGTTGTACCACTGTGATGATTATTGGTCAAAAGCGAGAACCACTATGCGTCGCCCGGTAAAGTAGGAATCTCCCGAAAAATCATATAGCATTTCCCCAATTTTGTAGACTTTTTCCCGAATGCATTAGGCTCAAATGCGTTAGACTTTTTTTTTCAAATGCACTGGATTTTCTCTCAAATGCATTTGCCTTTTTCCCAAATGTTATCGACCTTTTCTCAAATGCTTTAAACTTTTTCGCAAATGGTTTGGACTTTTTTCTTATTAGCTGGAACCATGGGTCAGGCTCAACAATAGAAAGTTACGCAAAGAAGTTTGCAACTTTTTCGCTCTCTCTGCCTGTGGCATTACAGGTTCAATTTTTCATATTTGCGCGTTGGATTTTGTACGAAATTTCATGTGTTTTTATGAAAAAATTTGAAACTGTAGTTTAATATAGCATTTCCTCGAATGCATTAGACTTTTTCCCAAATGAATTAGACCGTTTTCCAAATGATTTCTACCTTTTCCCAAATGCTTTAAACTTGTTCCCAAATGATTTAGGCCGTTTCCTCACTTGTCGGTACGGTAGCGGTGCGGGATCGGCATGCTGATCTTGCACCGATACCGTACCGACAGATGAGGAAACGCGTTTAGACTTTTTTCTTATTAGCTGGATCCAATGGAACCATGGTAAAATTGAGGATTCAGGTTCAAAAATGAACGCCAAGAAATATGCTACTTTTTCCTTTTCTCTACGCGTGGTACCACTGTTTCAATTTTAATTTGCACGCTTTACTTTTTGTATGAAACTTAATGGATTTTGAAGGAAAAATGCATTTAAAACTACAGTTTTATTTTGATTTTGGTGAAATTTCGAACAGTTAATCTTCAAGGAATAAGGTACATTATTGTCTACATGAGATATTGAAAAAAAAACACTCCCATTTCATATTCCCACACCACATTCGTACACAGTTTTATCGTACAGTTAAATCCAGGCGGTCAAGGCCCGACGTCGGGCTGTCGGGCCACGATGATGATGAATTCTACAGGAAACTCAATTTTTCCTCTAATTTAGGCGAAATTTATTTGTGATTTTGAAGTCTTAAGTAGACAGTGGCTCTCTTATTGTTTCGAAAGTCCAGTCTTCACAATTTCATCAAGATCGGAGTAAGACTGGGAGAAATGGGGGTTGGAAATTTGGTTGGTTTTTTGTTTCAAACCTTGTGTAGATAAAAATTTGTGTAATTGTTTGACTTTTTTCGTGCGTTTATGACTCTTGGTTATAATGTTAATTTTAATACTAACACTTATATTGCTACATATTAAATCTTATGGAGAGGGCTGGCTTGCTACGGCGCGCGGCAATTTCAAAAATAAATCCATGACGAAATTTGTGCAGTCGGTTGATATTGTTGTGACTGCATGTTTTATAACTTCTATTTTACTATATTTGCTTCACCCTCCGTTTCACCTTGAATTCTTCTCGTTGAATTTTTCAGAATGCTTTTTTTGCGGGATTAAGGCCGTTTTCTCACTTGTCGGTACGGTAGCGGTGCGGGATCGGTTTGCTCGGTATACGCGGTACCCAAAGCTTACCGAGCGCCTTTATTTCAATGCTTGTTTCCTGATTGACTTGGTATTGGCGGATGTGGGGAGGGATCGTTTCGTTTACCGCGTCACGGGATGAACATCCAGTGGCCGCTCAGTATTGACAGAAATAACGTCGCGCAAAAAATTTGAAATATGGTAGAAATGGCGAGGACCCGAGCGATACTGAACAATGAAAGCCGAAAATATACCGCATATACTGCCTATAGCAATGCGGAATCGTTTCGGTATACAGAGCGTACTGTCTCGCGCCGCTGCCGTACCGACAAGTAAGGAAAGGCCTTAAGTGGTGGTGAATAGGGCGGTAAATATTTCACAACTAGATAGGCGCGTGATAATTCTTGCGCAACCTCTGCAGTTTTTTGGATTCGAGCATTGTCCATTATGATTAAATCTTCCGCATACACTAAAGGTCCAATGTTCAAAATTTGCTCAAAATAAAAATGAAACACTAGATTTTAATGCAACTTTTCTTTAAAAAATCATGAAATTTCACCTAAAATGCATTCTGTCTGTGCACAGTTTTGAGGGTTTCACGGTCAAGCGAATTTCCAAACCACTCGCAAAGTCCTAAACCACAGTGAGTTTTGTACAAAAATTCGCTCACCGGAATTTGAAAAATTGACTCGTCCGAAAGGCTCAACCGTATATGCCAAAGTTGCATTGATTTTACAAATTTCCGAATTTGTGTTGTCCGCTTAATAGGGAGTAATTTGCTTTCAGTGAACGAAATTGCGTGTCCGATTAAAAGGATGTCCGCTTAAAAGAAAGTATGTTTCTATGAAAACCTCATCATCCGTTCTTAAAAAGTGTCCGCTTAAGAGGGGTATCACTGAACTCTTCCCACCTGGCCTGACAAGGTACTAGCCGGCCACTGCAGTGACTAAGTGGGGGTAGAGTGAGTTTTTATATAATAAGGAAACTCGCGTAATATTTTAGGCTTAGTCATTGTAAATACGTAATGGACATGTGCTTCGAAATGCCTGCACTTCTTAAAGTCGCCGCTTAATTCATTGCCCTCTTTATTTGTGGTAAAGTAGCATTTGTCTTCATATAACCGATACAGATCTTTCACATCAAAAGCTTGTTGTTCTTATAAAAAAAGGTTGACTTCAAAAAAGAGTTGATTTTAAAACTGGAAATCGGCCCGTCTTTGTGTTGTTGATATCAAAACTAATAAAAAAAATTACGAATTTGAATACTAACTAAACTAAAATACAAAAGCTTAACAAGATGTAGTGTCAATAACGTTCAATTCACAAAAAGGGAGATAAACTGCGGTGTGAGAATTACGGGGGCATATCACTAGGTTGTACATCCTATAAAATTTTGACGAAAATTCTAGAAAATAGAATAAAACCGTACGCAGAACGAATTATTGGCCAATATCAAAGCGGTTTCAGACAAACTGATACGCCAGAAGTGCTGGGAATACAACGTAGACGTATACCAAATATTTATCGACTTCAAGCAGGCATACGACAGTATCGATCGTGGAGTACTGGAATATGTTACGCTATTCGGGCTATGAATATGGACAACAGCAAGACGCTACTCATCAAGTCGACACAATTAGCAGCGTACGCCGACGACATCAACATGCTTGACACATTTGAACGTAAGGTTCTGCAGCGGATTTTCGGGGCTGTTTGCGATCGAGATGGATGGCGCATCCGTTACAACCATGAGTTGTATGAACTGTACGATGAGCTGGAAGTTTCGAAAATCAAACTACAACGACTTCAATGGGCAGGGCATGTACAATGAATGGACGATGATCGCATGCCAAAGAGAGTGATGAATGCAAAACGAGTCGACGGAGCGAGACTGCCTTGGAAGTGCTGAGTATGTGCGGACGCCGCGCAGCTACTGGGCTTCCAAGATTGACCGAGATAATTGGAGGACAACGATCCAGGCGGCCAACTCCCGACGTCGGGATGTCGCGCCACGATGATGATGAGATGTACTGTCAAACTCTGAAACCTCTTTAGATCTAACCATAAGCTTCATGTAGTATATCCTAAGACTATCTTAAGGCTGTTTTCGATCCTACGTCAGAAAAAAGTCGATAAAGCCTGCAAATATTGGTCGTGATGTTATCAAGTCGATGAAACTGGACTGGGCAACCACTGCAGGCGTGGGACTGTTAGTGACAAAACGCAAAAATCGAAGCTTCCGGCTACCTTAATGTGGGCAGGGCACGTACAATGAATGGACGATAACCACTGCCTAATAAAATATTGAACGCATCAGCAGAGCAAGGCTACAAGTAAGACCGAGAGCTCGATGGGTAGACTCATTAGTTTTTCTACGCCGAGCAACTGCTGGGCTTCCGAAATTGGAAGATGCGGTCACTCGATCGAAATCCTTGGAGGGCAATATTCCAGACGGCCAAGGCCCAGCGTTCGGGCTGTAGCGCCACAATGATGATGATAATGAATAAAATCGAAATGAACAATAGAATTGACTCCCTGGCACCGTTATTCACGAGATACAAGAACCTTTTAGACTTTAGCTTAAGGATACGTTGATTTTTATAAAATTTAACAATAAGAAAAGAGATTTTGCGCCCATTCATGAGTGTATAGTAGAGCCGGGCCTGCTGCTAAGTGCTATGCGGCGATGATATATATTATCAATGGCATGATAGGTGCCTGAATGAATGTCACCGCTTCCCTGATCAGCACTTGATGAGTAGATCCATCGTGTGAATGAAAACAGGAAGTAGCGGTTGGGTGGCGTCTATGTCAAATAAAACGCTTTCTCATCCGTAGCGAGCAGCTTGGATTAGCAGTGGCCCACTGCACTCAACTCGATTCTCAAGACTCGAACCTAGATACAATGTTAGTATCAGTAATTTTTGTGATTTAATAGAATGCCACTTAAATATTTTCGAAATATACAATCACAATATAGTTTTCTTACTCTCGCTACTCCTCCACGACAAAAATTGGTCAATTTCAGACCGGTTTGATGTGCTCCAGGTTATGCCATTGACAAATTTGATCTCTTAAACTCACCGACGCTTTTAAAGCTTCAGTCATCAAGAATATGATCAACCATCTAATGACTTTGTGTTTGATCTTGATCCATTGTTCACTGGTGTACTTTAATCCACATTAAAATATAGTTGACGACACTAATCGAATATTTCATCAGCTAGTCGATCTCGTTGAGTGCTTCGAAGATATTTTGCAAAATGTCGTTGGTAGATGGTTTGATTTTTACTCAGTTTTTATCTAAAAGGACACTTATGGTAGGTCTTTGCCTTGATTTTCATTAAATAGATTAGGGGTGCGAATTTTGTCGGCAACATATCTGCTCCCCCACTGAAAGCTATCTACGCCACTGAGAAACTTGCCCTGCGGTGCGTACCCAACCTGCAAGCCCCAACTTACGCCGGGCCTTACGGTCTTTTTAGGAAGTTTGATTGTAGATTATCATTTCAGTTTCCCGATATTTCCAACCGCTAAAATTATGATATGCATTTGTTACTTCAATTTATCAGTTACACTTTAATAAAAACTGGTATGTAATGTATATGTAGTATCTCTACATTTCCATAATTTGAAATTATAATTGACTGAATACTTTGTATTTGTAGATAGTATCGTGCCTAATTACATACATATATTAATTTCTCCCATACTGATTAAACCGTCAGCCATGTTTCCAGTAAATTTGTTCATTTCACCGCTAAAGATTTATATCTAAACGATTCCTGATAAATGCCGATTAGACAAACCGGTATTGCGACAAAAGAAAATATGTAAACAGTTGCCAGTATTTTTCTTATTGTTGTCGCGCATGAAGAAGAGTACATGGTCAAATGATATGTATGTTGTATATAGGGTGACGCAAGTTTCCATCTTATCTGATAGCAAAACGAACTAGAGTACATATAAAAATTTGCACAAAAATTAATTGGCATGTCGGAGTTATAGGAGCAAGTATGTCAGAGATATGGACGCGTATCTTAATATCATAGATATTCATTTCTTTTCTGTATCAATGAGGTTTATTAAATGATTTAAAACATGTGTTTGTCATATGTATATAGTATATTTAATTTTAGCTCCTGGAACTCCAATGCAGTACCTGTTCCCGTACATATGTGTTTGTCATTGACGTAGAACTTTCATTTAATTTTTTTCATAAGGCAATGGCTAAGTTAAGGCAGTAGGTAAAAGTGGTTCTGTTTTCATGTACATATTTAAAGGACAAGTTCCCTAGGATCGGTGAGGCTAAAATAAAAAAGGGTATATTTAAAGGTCCACAAATAAGGGAGTTTATAAAGGATCAATACTTCGAGGAAACTTTAAATGAGGTCGAAAAAGGTCGTAACTGAATTTCTTGGCAATAGAAAAGCTGAGAACTGTGCAGAACAAGTTTCAGAACTCCTTCAAAATTATAAAGCTCTGGGATGTGACATGTCCCTAAAAATACATTTTCTGGGCTCACACTTGGGCTTTTTCTCTGAAAATCTTGGTGCTGGGAGCGACGAACACGGTGAACAATTCCACCACCAGGGAAAATGAAATTCAAATATGCTTGCAGACTATTGCTAGACACTAAAAAGAGATGCTCCTCAAGCAAAATATACGTCGCGCTCGGTGGCCGTGATGGTTCGGTCACCGCTCTACGATACTAATCAAGAGCTCGGAGATCAAATCTCGGCGCGATCAAAAACTGCCTGTGAGTAGCACTGGACTAATTATTGAAGGCATTTTGAGTCCTTTGCGCCGTAGAAACCGATGCGTCGTTATAGGCTAACTTTAAGGGTAGGTCCCCATAGATAGAGGGGAAATGAAGGTAAACATTTTTTTTCGTTTGGTATAGGGAAGTGGGGTAAAACTCTCGGATTGCGGGCGCAGCCCTCTATATTCCGATTTAATTTTTAATAGCCATGCAGAGCAGAGCAGGTTAACACCACTTAATTACACACTGAGCTGCTCTGGATAGAAGGTTAGTGCAAGAATGCTGCTCCGTTTGCATTGTCACGTTTTGAAATGCAGGCGGCACAAGTGTCCAAATTTTCGAGCAGTTTACGGTTTGGGAAGATCTTAAAATTTCCAGTCCTGCCATTAACAGGTTGGCTTACTTCACGTATTGGCGATGCTTCTTTTTTATCCTTTGTCGTGGGCTTCTATTCATTGGGTCACAACTCAAGCTGAGATAAGGCCTGTTTCATCGGTATACTCAGAGATAACACCTTCACGTTGAACGAAACTCGAATTTCCTATGGCTTGATTTTTATTCCATTTAGCTTTTCGACTAACCCCTGACAATTTTTATTGCGTATTTGCTGCGGTAATTGCCTATGTTGTTGATTTCCTTTATTAAGGTCCGTTTTGGTAGGCAATCTGCGTGGATCGCAGACGATGATCAAAAGGATACACACAAATACTGCTCCGTGTTCTATGGTTTGATCGCTAATCGCGAAAAATGTGCGACGATCGTATGCCTAACAAAATGCACCTTCAGCCATTTCTTTATATTGTACGTTGGGGAATTGGTGTCAGCAATTATTTGCCCAACTTCGTTGCCTTGTTTATGCACCTTGGGTTGCATTCTTAGTCTTGGTAATGACGGGTTGAGCATCCTTAATACTGCTATGTTCTTCACTACGTCACGTCGGAGCATTGCTTTGGAATATTTTCAACTCTTTTGATCGGTTGGGGGTAGTTTCAGTTTTTTCTGCTTTCAAGTAAAAAACTGGCTTCTAGTTTAATTCTTCAGAGGTTCTTCAAATAAGCAAAATGAAAATGACTCTAAAGATTTAAAAAAAAGTCTCATTTTGTTTCGCTGCCAAACTGTTTTGTTCATTTGGCAAACGTTTAAAAAAACAGTTGTTGAATTGAAGAAAAGGGACAATTTTCTAGCTTTTTGTTTATAACAACCGAAACGGCACTCCTTAGTCTTCAGTTTAGATCAATTTCCATGACCAGGAATTACTGTTACATATTTGTACAATGGTTTCCGCTTAAAACTAATCAAAATATTCTATTTCAGTGTCTTCGGCTTGCGACTAGGGACATGTCTATTACACTATAAAAGTTCTTTTACAAATATCTTTGATGCGCGATATGAAATTTTATGAATGATATTAGCCGCCTAAGGGGGAAGGTGTGCAAGAAAAGTACTTGAAAAAAGCAACGTTCATGTCGCAAATCTTTTCTTAGGCGGTTATTACACTATAAAATTTCTTTGAAAATATCTTTTATAAAAGATATTTGTAAAAGGACTTTTATAGTGTAATAGCCGCCTAATTGTTGAACGACACCAATTAGATGTCAATGACAAATTACTAGTACAAAGACAAAACACATACGCATTTACGGGGTTGTGTATCAGTGCAGTAAAATTTGATAAAAGTCCATTATTACCACTTATATCATATATGAGGTTCTCTTTTCACCTTGAAAGCAATTTAAAATTTCCCTGCAATCCGTTATTTCTATATAAAGCACGTTACTACGACCTACGAGTGTTTTGCACATCATTGAGTCAATATTTAGTGATGACGATGACGAGCATCCATCCATGATAACTGATTCATCACATAATTGAATCACAATGCCCTAATGAAGTCTATGGAATTATATTGAAGCAACATTCCTCCATTACCGATAAAAATCTGATGACTCAGTAGTATGTACTAGTAGTTTTATACGTGTCTGACTGCATGTCTGCTCGTCTCCCTGATGGGATGGGAAATATACTCGTACAGATACAGTAGGCACGTTTTTTTTAACAGCCATGAAGAGCAGGTTAACACCACACAATTACAGTAACAATTTGATTTGAGCTGCTCTGGATAGAGGGTTAGTGCAAGAATGCTGCTCCGTTAGCATTTTCACGTTTTGAAATGCAGGCGGCGCAGCTGTCGAAGTTCTCGGTCAGTTTACAGTTTGGGAGGCATTCAAAATTCATTTCCTGTCAATAAAATGTTCGTTTCGTATAATTATATGGAACAGTAGACATACAAAATGATTCTGCTGTCTAAAGAAAATTTATCCGATTGTAGTTGTACTAAGGATTTAGGTTTCCTCTTGAAATTTGAGTTGACGTTTGAATGCTAAACTAAACGAAGACACACTTCCAGCAAAGGTATGTCCCGTTTTCGTCATCGCTACTCTAATCTGCTCTATAGTGTTTTTTTCGCCGCTTATCCTGCACTACTCTGTACTGTACTCTGTACAAATAAAAACGTAGCTAGTACATACATATGTATGTATGTAGATTTCGTCTACATACTATTGTATAATGTACACAACTATCATAGAAAAGATATTTAATTTTTCATTTGAATTTCAATTAAAAGCTGCTCCATTGAAACGAATTATGAACTCATATATGTATATACAATGAACAGCGACATAAATGGTGTGAAGCATGATTTTTTTTTATCTAAAGTTGGGGTTAGAGCACATGTACATAGTATTCATAGTCAGCAAATATTTATCTTTTATTCGTGCGATGACCTAAATTTATTTTGCAAATCACTCGATGGGAAAGAGAGACGCTTCTTGGCATTTCCATCTAATCAGTTGGAAATGTTTTATTTGGAGTAAGCTCTTTTGTTTATCAAAGAATTATTAAACACATTCCAGCAAAAAAAACCGACCCTCGGTAACCCGTACTACCCAAAATAGTTATGCTAAAACAGCCATCCTGGCGTACCCACCATTTTCACTCAGCCATAGGATTTCTAATAGCCGCCATACATTAGCCGATCCGTCGCCCGATCGATCGGCCGATGGATCGCCACGAAATGGCAACTGATCAAAAATTACACGGAACTGTCAAAAAAATCGTCAACGATAAGCACATACATAGGCCGATCCATCGACCGATATCGATATCGGGCGACGGATCGGCCGATCGATCGGTGTGTGTATGGCACGTTTAAGAGATCTATTATTTTTGAATGCTATGTCCCTGGTGCGGGGGCTAGGATTTCTATGGTCTAGGTAACCCAGCTACGAATCCAAGTTAGTTAACCATTTGGGGGCTTCGATTTTCATGACTTAGGTAAACTAGGCACGTAGCCAACGTAGTTAGCCACGTTTTTTTTGCTGGGACAGTTCGCATTTAAATTATGGAAGCGATTCTACATTAGTCTCGGTGGCGGTTCACCTTCTCGAAATCGAGAAAAGCAAATGAAGCGGAGAATCGTACTCTGCGCATTGATCGATTATGTTTCGCAAGGTGTTAATGTGATCGATACAGGAGATTCCGGATCGAAAGCCAGTCTGCTCTTCAACAATTGTGCATTCTGAGTGAGCCTTTAGTTTTTCCAGGACGATTTTAGCTATAATCTTAGCAACGGCAGGAAGCACCAAAATGCTTCTCCAATTATTGCAGTCTGTGAGGCTACCCTTTTTCGGAAGTTTGATGATCAAACCTTCCTTGCACTCAGTGGGGAAGGTCTCTGATTCTACGCTTTATCAACAAGTGGGTGCAGCAATTCAGCAGTTACGGTTGGCGCTGCTTGAGAAAGTTCGGCAGGCATACCGTCGAGTCCGGCGACTTTTCTCGTTTTAGTGCAATAATTGCAGCGACCATTTCCTCTTTGCACAACCGAGCATCAATGTGGGGGACCTCAACATCGAGTTCGTGAACAACTTCATATACCTGGGTTGCAACTTGTCAAGAGACGCCAACGACACTGACGAAATCAAGCGACGGATACAGTTAGCTAATAAGACTTTTTTCTCGGTTCTCCCCATAATGAAATCGAAGCATGTGCACAGAAACACGAAGCTCCGCGTGTACAAAACCATTATACGACCAGTGCTATACTACGGCTGCGAGGCACGGACCCCAACTCAAGCCTCGGAAACATGCTAGACACATTTGAACGTAATAGCCGCCATACATTATCCGATCCGTCGCCCGATCGATCGGCCGATGGATCGCCACAAAATATCTGCCGATCTGCACTGCACACACACTGTACGATTTTCGTGCGATGCGATAACGAATGACAATTTAAAAAATAGGTTATGATTCACTCCCAATCCAACCTAGATTAATTTTTGTTAACTATTTGGATGTGTGTGGTATTTTCGTATACCACATACATATTTGATATTTCAATTGCAGGGCCATTTAAATCATAAGAATCCTTGAAATTTTATAATTTAATAATTTGGTAATTTGACATTCACTTGCGATAATCACATACACTATCCAATCGATCGTCACCGATCGATCGCACGAAAATCGCACAAAAATATCGGCAGATCAAAATTGATCGGCCGATCGGTGCGATTTCCACATACACAGGCCGATCCATCGGCCGATATCGATTTCGGGCGACGGATCGGCCGATCGATCGGTGTGTGTATGGCACGTTTAAGGTTCTGTGACGAATTTTCGGGGCTGTTTGCGATCGAGATGGATGGCGCATCCGTTACAACCATGAGTTGTATGAACTGTACGATGAGCTGCAAGTTTCGAAAATCGTCAAACTACAACGACTTCAATGGGCAGGGCATGTCCAACGAATGGACGATGATCGCATGCCAAAGAGAGTAATGAATGCAGACCGAGTTGACGGAGCGAGACTGCCTAGACGACCGAGATCTCGTTGGGAGAGCTCAGTGTATGTGGACGCCGAGCAGCACTGGGCTTCCAAGATTGGAGGACGTGGTCACGTGACCGAGATAATTGGAGGACAACGATCCAGGCGGCCAAGGCCCGACGTCGGGCTGTCGCGCCACCATGATGATGATGATTTCCTCTTTAGTCGGGACAGTGGACCGTATACGCACATTTTCATGGTTAGCTAATATACATATCTGTATGAGGAGGAACTTCACCAGAGGTTACACGGATCAAGACCGCGGCGAAGTGTTCTTTTTTGATCTCCTTCAAAGATAAGTAGCTTTCCATCACTATCCTTCATCGAATGTTGGCAGGAGTTACGACCACCTGTAAACTCCTTGATGACACTGTATACGGGGCGTTTAAGTTGTTACTTCTTCCGGCTTCTTCTGGTTAGGCTAGAAGAGAGTTCGCATAAACTCTTTTATCGCATCGCACACTACGCTGAACTTCTCGAGCTTTCTGACGGTAAAGGAGTTCAATGCTGCTTCGTCTGGTGCTGCAGACAAACGAACCTTCAGCTCTTTTCTTTCAACAATCCGCTGCAATGACGCGTCGGGCATCCAGGGCTTATTCCGGCAATCCGGGTTTGTGCCAAGGATGGTATCTGTGATATCAATGTACGCATTTTTTATGGCATCCCAGTTTTCTTTTATGTCAGTTTATCTAGGTGACTAATTATCTCAGCTGCTTTTTGTGCAAGATGGTCGTTATATTGTTGTAGAACAGCTGTATTTTTTAATCGAGTGGTGTTGAATTTGCGGCGACTGGATCTTTTGTCGTTAGGATTATTACAAGCAATGCTATGTCCGCCGGTTAACCAAGAATAACCAAGTTGCTCGTATCATATTCATGTCTTTCAAGAGCAAAAAAAAAAACAAAGAAATCCCAAATTTTAATTCAGTATTCAAACAGTAAAATTACATTAATCTAAAAAAAATAACACCATATTTCACTTGTTAATACTTTGCGCTGTTAATATTCCGCGCCGCCGTATTGTCTTGACACAAAAATTGTTCATGAATTGGCGTGGTCCAACCTCAGCGCTTGCTTGACAACTTGTCGTAAAATTCGAAGTTCGGAACTCGTGCGCTTAGTGAGTGAGAAATGCGAGAGGCGCAAATCGCTATTTGAAATTGAGTGCGTTCAGAAGGTGGCAAAAGAGCAGAAACCGCTCGCGAGCAGCTCTGCAACTGCTCGCGAGCAGCTCCGGAGCTGCTCGGTTTGGAGTCTGCACCTGCTGAACGCTACTTCACCAGCTGAAAAATCGACCAGCTGAAAGCTGACGATGACAATTTTAGACGTCAAGTGCCGAAAAGTGGAAAATACATGAATCCCACGCTGTCCATCACAAAAATCACGAACAACGAGAAAACAAATTCAAAAGCACCCGAAAACCAAAGAACTAGAAGCCGAAAACGGCGAAAACACAACAACCAATTTGATAATTGTCAAAACTCGGAAACTCGCAACATGAGCGTGAGGTTGAAAAAGAAGAAGAAGAGCCTGAGCACTGAGCACTGATCAGTGAGCAGAAATATTTCTTGCTCGGTGAAACTTGATCATGCTCACCCGAGCAGAAGTTGCTCAGTCACTTCGGAACCCGCTCGTTCTGAACATGTTCGCTGAGCGGAAGTTGCTCAGTTCCTTCTGAACGCACACATTGATTTTCCGAATTCGTGCGATCGTGTTCGGTGTCGTCGTTCATATAATTTCTCGTGTCGATTTGTCCCGCACTTTTCATAGTCGCCTCGCCATATAATATTTTTCGCTTCACCATAGACGACGCTAGCTAGCTAGCAAGCAGCATGAGCGACGACGGATTCACGACGAGATTTTTGCTTGTTGTTGTCACAGACAGTGACGCGCATTCTCGATCCGCTTCATAAGCTAAAAAGTTTTCTTGTGCGGTGTGTGCTGCTCTCAAGCTCATGGCTCTGGTGGCTATGAGAAGCGACTTTAGCGGCGATGTTTACTATTTTTAAATGCTTAGTCATGCTGTGATACGTGCACCAAGTAGTCAGTCGTTTTTCGTAGTTTTAAACTTCACTCCCGAAAAAAAAGATTCTTTTTGTTTTATCTTTTTTCTTTAGTTTCGAACTATTCTACTGTTGTGTTAATAATGTAGTAACGGAAATTTATTTAATTTGAAGTTTTCCATGATTTTATTAAATTTGCCATAAATTTTCGCGCGACTCGTTTTTTTTATATTAGAAGTGGCGCAGTGATTGATCCATAAATGAAAATATTCCCTCGATCGTGCTCCCAATTTGTCGTAATCTTTGTAATTATTTTCTTTTTAAGTAAAATAAAAACGAGCGAAATTTTTGATCAGTCTTAAACGAAAGAGAGAGAGTGCGTGCGTGGGACGTACGAGCCGGGGAAAAATTAGTTGTGATCGCCAGAAATTGCGTCGACTTTATCGATCATCTATCGATCGCAATACGTTCGTTCAGCTGCGTTAATTCAATCATGTGGAATAATGGTGATGAAGTGATGAAGTGATGATCGGGCTGTACTGTTGCGATGATTAAAAACGCGCCCAATTAGCGAGTTGAACGGAAGTGTCCACATATGGTACATGACGAATACTATGAACGCATTTGAAGATGCGCGCGCACATGGCTTAAATTTTTTTAAGGGGACCTGAACGGGTAGCAATTTTTTTTTTAATTTCAACCCCTTTTCAGATGCATATCTTGACATACGCTGCATAGAAGGTACATACTGTCTTTTGGGTGTTTTCTTGAGCATCCATCACCATTATCGAATTCGATCAACCGATTCAGGTCCCCTTGAACAACTAACAACAATTCAGTGAAAATATTGTTTTCGCGGATTCGCTAGCTCCGTCGATGTGTACTATAATATGATATGATCAAGTTCTGTGAATTGAAGTTACCAGTTAAACAAATAAATAACCAATAGTACATAAATGTATATAGCAGTGACACTACCATCAACCAAATAAATACGCTTATCTCTAGTCATCACACGATGATACATAGTAATGTTGCACGGTTATCACTAAAAGTGAAATATTATGTACATACATAGTGTGAAAAGTAGTACAAAAAAAAGTGAAAATGGTAGTTGTAGCTAAACTATAAACTTCAGCGCTCCCTCTGCTGTTGCGGCTTCTGTGTCAACAATATTGATTATTACTATTGCCGTACGATCTCGTTATTTACATTTCTAAATTGGTACGTACACACTACATAGTATTCCATACATATAAGCACATGCTAAAAGAAATTAAAAAAAAAAGAAACGACAAATGAAGTATTTTTAAACGAAATTTTTTTATCAAATGTATATACATATGTATTTTCATTCTCTTATCAGTGCGAACGCAAAAGTTTGAAAAAATAATAAAAACAGCAACACATAATGTATGTACGTATGTGAAACACAAGTGATAAATAATAGCCATGCGGAGCAGAGCAGGTTAACTACACACAATTACACTAACAATTTGGGCGACCGGTAGCGCAGTATGTTGAGGCATCAGTCTTATGTTTGACTACCGGCGTTTCGGGTTCGAATCCCGACCACGACGACGTTCGTGGCCATGGATGTGCAGGATGTGCATGCTGGCAACTGCATTCTCTGAGAACAATTCTGTGGTAATTATGAAAAACAGCTTAAGTCGACTTGAGACGAAATGGAGTTAATGGCCACGTTTAGACCGTGGAACTAGAAGGCGATTTAACTAAATCATTTTAGTGTTAGTATTTGTTGTTGGAGTGTTTATACCGAACATACGGAGAGGTACTTCTTCTTCTTCTTTCTCCGTTGACAACACAGATAAATTTTACAGATACAAATTTTACGACAGAAAAAGTCTTTTTCCTGCCCGTGATCACGCACTGCTTTCCTGAAATTGCAAACAAAGCAAACGCCGAGCAAAAAAAACGACAATAAAGGAAACGTCAACCACCGAGTCAACATTAGCGATGACAGCGACATAGTCCCAATTTTTTTAGTCCAGTTCCGCATCGCAAGTAGAGATAAGCCAAGTCCAAAACTAACTAAATCGATACGTTTATATCGTCGAGAGTTAGATCTCGAAGATAGTTCCGCGGTCTAAACGTAGTGATTGACATCATTGTGTTCTCCGTACAGGAAACCACCTCTCCACAAAATTTGGTTAATTTCGGTCTGTTTTTAAGCGAGTTATTGCGATTGGTTTTTCCGCTTATCTCATATAGACCCTAAGCAACATACGGAATAAGAACTTAACTCAATTTATTTTTAAACAAAATAAAAATATTTTTTGGAAAACTAGCTTAAATAAACATAAGCTATTCTTCCATATGAAAAATAAATGCTTATGATCCAATGACCACTGAACTTTGAAACAGCCTAAGTCAACATAGGCGACTTTTCCATGACTCCAAATTAAATTTAGTCATTCTTATCATGAGTTAAGCGTTTGTTCCAAATAAAAGTTTGCCCTTTGAAAACTCTTATATGGGTTTAGCGATTTTTCCGTAGAAAATTATTTTACTATAAAGTCCCGTAACAAAGTCGATATAAGCTGTTGTTTCGCACGCATGCAGACAGAATTTTCATACGGAAAAAACTCTTATCTTCGTTTTCATTGTATTACAGTGGGGGTATCATTCTTCACTTAATATAGTATAAGATTGTATTAGTTTTTCACTTCTTAAACTACATACATTTTTCAGAAATAGTTTTAAAGTTCAAAATCGCTCTACTGTAAAATCGTGTAACATAAGAAATTAAATGACGAGACTACTTACGCGCGTACACGACCACAACCCTGTTCGAATCATCTATCTGCAAAGATTATTTTTCAAATAGATGAGAAAATGTGCTAAACTAGTCCACAACAACTACTACAGGCGAACTACGTAAAGCTTCATGCTAACTGAATTAAGTAAATATGCAAACTATGGGTTTTGAGGTGAAGACACCTCACCAATATGGTTCGTTACGGAGTATATTACTCAAATCCATGGGTGGACACTGCCCATGAACACATTCTAGGAGAATTACACAACCCATCTCGGGTGGACCGATCTCGCTAGAATCCATACTGGCCATTCAGACCTGGACACCACAACCCGTCCGGGTGGAACCGTCCCCTCTGAACCATCCCAGGATGATAAACCGACCCATCACAGGTGGAACTATCATCACCGGGGATACTAGCTCAGGATGACTCACCGGAACTTTCACAGATGAAGTCATCTTGCCCTGAGTAGTGCTATCGCTAACTAACCAAGCATACTCAGGATGGCTCACCGGTACTTCCCCAGGTGAAACTATCTGCCCTGAGAACTGGTATCTACTAAATCACTAAACCACGCATACTCAGGATGGTTCACCGGTCCTTTCCCAGGTGAAGCCATCTGCCCTGGGCAGTGGTATCAACTAACGACCAAACACTCATCACAGGTGTAATGGCCTCACTAGGGCAATCACATGCCAAAAGCACAAACGGCACAAAAACACCAGGCACCATTAACATGCACTATAACTAATTAAACACAAAATCCCAGTGATCAGTCACCTTCGAAGCCTGCAACAGGAACAATCTCAGTTCAACCACACAACAGTGAAACAATCCAAAACACAAACACAACACTATAAGGTTCACACTCGAATGAGAATACAATCTCAATTCTTCATGTGCTGACCCATAGTCTAGACCAAAGATATTTATTTGGTCCTATAAACAAAAAGGGGCATAAACACTTCCTTTTGAAGTGGAAATTGAAAAACATGCATGAAAATCGACACAGTTCGATTTTCAATGAACTATTTTCTTTATTCCTACGTTATCTTTTACAATCGTAAATATCGACTTAAGCGGTTATTCATAATCATCACAGAATTTATGACAACGAAACGTCAACTGGGCTACATGGAACAGTTGACGCGCTATGCCTCACAAGAGGTTAGGGCAATTGAGTAGTACTAACAATTTGATCTGAGTTGCTCTGCATAGAAGTTTAGTGCAAGAATGCTGCACCGTTAGTATTCGGTGTACAACTTTGCTTCCGCCGTTTTCCGACAATCGGCTTCATCGGCGAGTGCTAGTCAAAATACGTAGTTCAAATGTATCACAAAGTGAGTTTGGACGTCTGTGAACGTATCGACATCCCCGCATTAGTAAAAGTTGTTCGCATTGTTAATAAGATTCGCGATTCAAAATGTCTGTTTTCGAGCCAAGTTCTCGTCATTTGGTTTTGATCTTCTGCTTCCATTTTGAAAAAAAAAAACTGCAGCTGAGGCTCATCGAATGCTCTCAGATACTTACGGTGAGGCCGCTCTGAGTGATAGAACATGTCGTGAGTGGTTTCAACGTTTTAAAAGTGGCGCTAGTCTTGATTTTATCCGCGCGTTTTATCTTATTGTATATCCCTGAAAAGGCAGAGTATTAGTTCGGTCGTGGGTGTTTTCACTAGACCCTCTCTTATTGGAGTTTATGCCAGAGGTGTTTGTGTTCGTCTTCCCTACAATGATTTCTGTAGAAGCGGTGAATATGTGAAAGAGGAGAGAATTTGTTTCCATCTTCTGTGCTCTTGCCCGGCTTTGGCTGGAAGGAGGATGCCAATTTTTGGATTCAGAGTTGGAGGATCTGGAAAGTGCGAATGTAGGGATGTCCATCGCTTCATCACTAAATCGGGTTGGAGGTTATGTATGCCAAATTTTTTGTTTCACAACGGACCAGCTCATGGTATATATTGCAATGTTTCCTCTGTTGAGCGAAACCAGAACGAAACCAGGTTCGTTAGATATTCTTGTGCTGAATAATGAAAACACTTCGATTGAAAAACACACACACTTTATTTACAAAACGAACTACACTACACACGCGTACTAACAACAAACGTTAAAACGTCAAACTAGCTCTAACAATAACGACGGCACTACTTTCCGGTTCCAAGCGGATACTTTATACCGATCCGACTGTCACTGAGTGTCGAGTCTGGCTACTTCTTTCTTCCTTTGGTGACATCTGCCTTTTACTCATAGTTGGAAATCCATGCACTCGTCAATTAGCGAAGACTCTAGATTTTTCGAGATGGTCTAGTCTCGGGTAGTGGAACTACTCAACGAATCCGCTTCATTATCGATGGTGCTGTTTCGAGATGGATCGAGACTATGGTAGCACTTAGTACAGTGTGGGTCGTAAAAGATACCCACTCCGTACACGCAACAATATGTGTGTGTGCTGTGGTAGTCATGGTAGGCAATTTACCTTAGGGTGGCCACACACTGTCGAATTTCGACTAGAACAGACATGATGCAAGTGTCCTCCGTGTACGGTTAAATAAGTCCACGACAAAGACATAAAATTGACCGCTGACACAAATTGTACGATAACAGTTTTTCGTTTTCCTTGGCGATGTTATCCAATGTAGACTTTTTGTAGAAGCTGACTTCTCTCTTATTCCAAACCGGTTGACCGGTGAAAAAATATCACGTGCATTTTGTGCGAGAAATTTTGTTCACCAGTGAATTCCACCCGAACTCTGTATAAATATCAAACAACTTCCACTGAATATGAATTGACGCACATCGAGTCATCGGATGGGAAGCTGAAGCGCATTTTAGGAAAAGTGGGTTGAGTTTCTATCGCTCATTGACCCTGTCCTTAGTATCAACTTACTTTTTGTACTGATACTTATTGAGGAATATTTAAAAGGTCCTTGGGTTTGGCGCTTTGCTGAGATTGATGGGCAACTCGCAGTCTCCAGTCTCCAAATCCAGTTGCCTAGTATCTGAGATTTTAGTATCCCCGTGTGAGCAGAGCCTATGGCGGCGTTCAGACCGCCTGCTATGCAATGCTATGTGGAGGATGTTCGCACTGCACGCTATGCGATGCCATGCCATGGGATGAACGCGATGGATGCGGTGTGATGAATGCGATGGATGCACGCGATGTGGTTAGGCGAATAGAGACATCTTTAGTTAATGGGTCTATCTACAGTCGCAGAGATTGTACATGAAACATGTACCCCAATATGGGATGTTTTGGGCCCTGTACCTAATATACCATTGCTTCAAGCAACTGCACAAGAGATGTTCACCAAGTGGAACTTTCCTAATTCCAGCCAGATTGAACGTATTTATGAAAATGGTGTATATGTATCTCATCATTTCAGATCAGTGGTTTGGCCGCAAGTGTGAACCCGATGTTACCAATTTTTCATGTCGCTAGTTACATTTTGTCGAAAGTTACCGTGCAGTTTTTTCATGTAAGAAAATCAATATACTTACTCTATACTATTTTGTGGTCTATGGTATAATATACTATTTTATATCATACATCATTTTATAGAAAATGTAATGTACTTTGATCCGGCCTTTGACTTTTTTCTGTAGAAGCCAAGTATTTGAAATATTCAAGGAAAACTGTAAATAAAAAAGTAATGTTGCCCCCTCCCCCTTAGATTATCCGCCGCCTATCAATTATTTTTAAGCATATACCCATTTAGAGGATTGTCCCCAACAGTTGTGCACGATTTGTTTTCCCATTTCCGTTTATTGCCTGAACTCCCCTACCAACATAACATCACAAAGTAGATTGACCGTCATCGTAAAGGCAAATAAACTGTATCGCGTCATCGCCTCCATCGCAAAGGCTATTAAATCATCGCAAAAGCCATAAAGATTGCTGCTCGCATACATCCCAAAGGTAATTATGAGCCGTACTCGCATCGAATCACAAATAAATTTGTGTTTGCATTTTTCTCGCAGCACGGAATTGCTCGTCATAGCATAGCATCGCACGCAGTGTGCATCCCGCGATTCCAAATAAACTTGAGATTTTTCCTTGCCTTGTGATGATCACATCCATAGCACGGCGCTGCATTGCATCGCATAGCAAGCAGTACGAACGCCCAGTAGCCCTCGCCTAGGGAATAAAAATAATATTCTTCGCGTGTGCTACAGAACCCTATAACAACAACAAAGCTTTAAAATAACAACAGGTTTTCAGTTTTCATAGGTATGGGCTCTCGATAATTTTCTAAACTTTGAAAATACGTTGAAATCTTTTAACTTGTATTGAGCTGATGTTTTTTTTTTTTAATTAAGTGACCTTGCCATGTCATGCTCATGGTGAACTAATTTTTAGCTTAAACATTACGATCACGTACATGTGCAATTGTCATAATAATTACAATTTATTGTGCGATATTAGCTGGCTGCGTTTTAGCGAGCGGAACACGCACAAACTTCTCCCCCACATGATTTCCCCTCCGGTAAAATATGTACGGACAACTGTCAATATTTGGATCTGAAAATGTTCCCCTTCGGATCAGTAAAGTATTCTGATCCGGAGGGTAACATTTTCAGATCCAAATATTGACAGTTGTCCGTCTATATTTGACCGGAAGGGAAAGCATATGGAGGAGAAGTGTGCTCCTGTTCCGCTCGCCAAAATGCAGCCATTGTTGATATTTTTGGTGTGTTGTGGGAGAGTGGTATCTTCAATTAAATAAACACTCCAATGTCGCGTTTATTATTCCTTTTATCTATATAATACACATTTTACGTACTTAATTTAAACAACTTAACTCTACTCGTACGCTTTACGGTGCGTACTTCCACGAGTAATTACTTAATTCAAAAACTACTTTTTCCTTACTCGTACGCTTCACAGTGCGTACTTACACGAGTAATTCTTTAGTCCAACTTTACTTTAGCTGGTCGCATTGCATTCAGCGCATAGTATTACTGACCCATAACAGGTGGGTTCTACGTGCCCTATATCAGATAATGACTCGACTAGTCGGGGAGACGCTCACGAAATTGATGTCCAGACATTTTCTAAAATTAAGGCTGCACAAATACACTAAAATTTTACTGGGTTCCTGGACATTCCTAAGGCGAAGTCTTCAGCTTGCTATGTACACCAAGGCTGCTCACTTTATTTACCCGAAATGTCAGAGCCTTTCTATAAAAGTGGTTTCACCAGCGAGCGAGTATGATACAAAAAGAGCGTGATGTTGATCGCCACTTTAAGCTCGTCCCATACAATTACATTTGCTTTCCAGTTGTCTTGGATTTGCTTTCCAAAAAGTTTTGTCCCCAAAGAACTAATTCTTAAGGTGGGTGAGTAAATTTGCCTTTGACAGGACTTTGAGTTGTCTTCGAAGATACAACCTTATTTTGGTCGTTAACGTTCGTTAAGTCCCTTATATCTTATAAGTCCCGTACGTCCATAGGATTGGTATAATCACCCCGATTCAGAAATTACCGTTATTTGCTAAGTTTGGTTTCTAATTCAATTCATTCCCAAGAAGGAGGTGTTTTCCTGTTCCCAAAGAATTCAAAATGGCATTTTCACTAGTCTGGTGCATTCACCTCAACAACCCCAGTCATATGATACCCATCTTGCCTAGGCGTGACTTCATTGTCAAGAATGTCCTTATTTCCTGTCCAAAGGACTCAAAATGGCATCACCAGTAGTCTAGTGCATTCGCCTCAACACACCCAGTCATATGATGCCCATCTCCCCTAGAAATTACTTCATTGACAAAAATTTCCTTTTTTCCACACCAAAGGACTCAAGATGGCATCAGTCCTGGCAAAAAGGCTCCAAATGTATTCAACAACATTCCAGTGCATTGGTACTTATATCTACCTGGTTTGGTTTCTGTTTAGTTTCATGATCAACACAGTCCATTCGTCCTGATGCGCACCTGCAGGAGGACCAAAATATCGCCGTGTGGTATTTATAATAACCCAAGAAAGCTCGTATCAAATTTGGTTGAGATCGGACCACGGGAAATGCCTGGAGAAGCGATCTTTGAAAAGACTTAGGCGAGTAACTCTACTTTAAACACATAGATATACATTGAACAGATAGGAAATAGGCACCGATTGGGGGGGGGCAAAAATTTGAATATCGAGTTATGGAGTTATGGTTGACATATTCTCGAGGGGGCAAATGCTTCGTAAATGTCAAAATTGTGGCCGATGGCGTTACGACTTTTACCGAACGTATAGCGATCGCGTGCGAATGGGTAGCAGTGCGCATGCACGAGTTGGTTCGAAAATAACCTAAAGTACAGAGTGCGGATAGTACTATTACCAATCTGTTCAATGTATATCTATGTTTAAACACAATAGAATATACCGTTAGTCCTGTCAATAATCAAAATTGCGGTCCTCGGTTTGTGCTCAGCGTTACACAAGGAGGCTATACATACCAACGTTGGTTAAGATGAGAACACAGGAAGTGCCCGGACAATCGAGCAAACGTAATAACGAACAAACGCACAGTATTCATCGGACTTATATGGCACGGGCCAAAAAGTAATAGCGGCAGATGCCGGCGATTTAAATGGGGTGCCAGTGCTGCTCCGAAAACGGTGAGAGCCAATAAACAGCAAGTCATAAAACGGCAGCGGCAACAGCGGTTTCTGCTACCTGCCGCTCCGACTTATCATAAATTCGTGTAATTGCAAACCGCAGCGACTGTTGACCTTTGATACGCAGCGGTCGGCGCTCGTTATAAAAAGCCTTTCAGGTTGCTGTCATAGATAGTTGAACTCTGGACCTGCTTTGAGTAGAAACGGCGACCGGTAGCTCAGTGCGTAGAGGCGTCAGTCTCATGTTTGACTACGGTCGTTACGGGCTCAAGTCCCGTCCACGGCGTTCGTGGACATGGATGTTTGTGTTGTCTTCCTCCTGTGGTGCGGGGAGTAATAATAAGCCACAACATTTCCCGACTTGTCGCCGGTAGGTGCATGCTGGCGGGAGGTGCATGCTGGCAACGTGCATCGTCCGAAATTGGTTTATACCAACGAAACGTCAGCTAAGCCACATGGAATAGTTGAGTCGCTATACCCCACTAGAGGTTAGGGCAAATGAGTATATTTTTACAAACTCAACGAAGAAATATAATTTGAGAGTGTAAAGCTGTTGCTTGCCCCGCTGAATCCAGTGTTTTGGCATATGGCTGTACAGTGAGGTCAGTTTTCAGTTAAATCGAAGTCCGGCACATACTGTCGAACACGAACATGATCTCAGCGGACAAATTTTCTTCAGATTTGTGTGAAGTGTCTTGAGCCATTCGGAGAAAATTGTAACGCATCGCTTGAGGGAAGGTGATCACCAAGCGAATGGTTCAAAAAACTTCACACAAATCTGAAGAAAATTGAGCAGATCATGTTCGAGTTCATGTTCGACAGTGTATGGCTGGGCTACGCCTGATTCAGGTCCTTTCTATTGATACTGTTCTTGTCCAAATCGATTCAATAACTCTATTGATAGGTAATATTACGAATTCATGAAATCCGGGGATTCCCACTGAACTTTCCCTTTTTGTCTGCCTGTAAAGCTATAGCTAGACTAACATTGTCACTTGATTGCGCATTTAGCCAAATCCGATTAATATTGTACTATAGTATGATGTGAGTATTCATATTGCTAATATGCCGAAGGTTAATTGTGTTTACGTACTGGGAATTACATATAGTATGTAGTTATTAAAGTATTGGCTCTTTCCGTAGAATGAGTCATTCAAAATTTACCGAGTAACTGACACTACCACCGTGACCACAATGATAAGGCGAAATTCTCCGTAACTCTTAAATTGATTTCAAGTATAATCAACGTGTACTTCGATAAGAAGTTACTGTTTCTGAGAAATCACGAAGACTACCATTGTTACTTTGTGGTACAGATAAAGCAAAGAGGCTAGCATCGTGTACGCAGTTTGTATTATGATAGATTACGTTATACTTCTAAATGGAAACAACAATGTATCTGTGTTCATTGAAACTTCAATTCCAAGAGCATCTGATTTTTATGGAGTTGCATTTATGGATTGCATGTTGAAGCAATTAAGCTTAAAGCTCAAATCTCAGCGATTATCGTTTAGTTATCATCGCAATGATCGCTGCATAGAACACGTTTAGAATGAATTTGACTAACGACATACATATGTATCTGTACTACTATTGTACGTATTTTATTCCACATAAATATAAAATTAACTATATTTCTCCTACTCTCTATTTCAGGCTTTTGTACGATGCGCATGCTCGAGGGGAACGCAACGAGTAACAATTCCTCGGTTCTAGGCTCCAGTGGAGCAAGTCATGGCAGTCATATGCTCTCGATGCCAACAAATTTGGGAAATTTGAGTAACGAAGTAATCGGTACAAATACCGGTGATCGGCTCGATGCATCCAGCGATAGTGCTGTCAGTTCTATGGGATCGGAACGTGTCCCGTCACTCTCGGACGGCGAATGGGGCGATGCGGGTAGCGATTCGGCACAAGACTACCACCAAGGCAAATATGGCGGTCCGTATGACTACAGCTATAACGGACGTTTGGGTGGCGAGACCGCCCGACAACCACCCGTCGCGCAAAAGAAACATCAAATGTTCGGTAAACGCTACTTCCAAGAACAGCCCAACATTCCATCGCTTACACAGCCGTCGAGTACAACTCAACCGCCCACCGATCATTTACCACCGGTTCCTGTTAAGTATGAGTACGATGCGTACGGCAGCATGCATCATCCTTCGGCGGGTGCGGCCGGTTCGATAGCGTCGAGTATGGAAGGTGCTGTCGGTCCTATCGTGCACAAAGATCACCACGTACCTTTAATGACCAATGCCGAAATGAAATATGCATGTTCGTTGGATTTCGGGCGACCACCGCGTCTTAGTGGCAATCCAGCTCTGGATATGATCAATCACAATCACACCTACACTCTACCTCAGGGAAGCGGCTCCGCACCACGCCCACATATTCGTGATAAGAAACAAAAGCGGGCGGATGATGAGCATTTAACACGCGACGAGAAGCGTGCCCGTGCCCTCAGCATCCCCATAACGGTTAACGATATCATCAATTTGCCCATGGATGAGTTTAACGAACGTTTGTCCAAGTACGATTTGAACGAGACTCAGTTGTCGTTGATTCGCGACATTAGACGACGTGGCAAGAATAAGGTGGCTGCACAGAATTGCCGAAAGCGCAAATTGGATCAAATCCTATCGCTTGAGGATGAAGTGAAGGAGGTGAGACGACGCAAAGACCGTTTGTGTCACGATCGTGAGGTTATTTTGGCCGAACGTAAGCGAATTGCAAGCAAGTTTGCAGCGTTGCATCGTCATGTATTCCAGGTAAGAAGTTATTCCTTTGTCTTTGATAACTTAAACTGAAAATACAATGATAGCTTGATTTTAAACACATGCAAAATGGATAGAGCTAATGTTTTCCCGTTTACTTGGCCTGGCTTCTCGTCACTTTGCTATTGCGGTGTGTGTAATGTATGCATTTAGTTTAATGTGTTGACGAATCCACGCCCACGGTGCTCAGAAAACGCATGCGGTGTGCCGCCTGCAGTTGAACATGCTGCGGCTGGAAAATATGGGCATCCGGTGTAGAAACCGGCGAAAAAACTCGCCGCGTATAATATTAGGTTAGGTACAAGAGTTGCCGTGATGTATCACAGCACACTTAGACCAACATTGGGTCCATTGTGGTACCACTGCTATCACCTTCACTTGAACCTACGTATCAAATCAGCCTGTGCGATTGAGGCGTGTGGCGATCATATCCTTAAGGTCATCCAGATCGCAAAAGATCCGTGGGCACAGAAACATTAATCTCCTACCAGCCACGCCGGGCAATGACAGAGAAGATGTACAATAGAACGCTCTCCTCCTCCTCCACATCGCCACAACTCCTACAGAAGTCGTAGTGAGGAAGATGTAGTCTCCTGGCATGTTCCCCTGTGATAACTCCTACTATTCAATTTTCGGCCAAATCATCCTTGTTATTTGGCATGTATTGCCGCAGAGCCATCTAACATTAGCCCTATCCACGGCAGCGTTCTTAATCGCCAATTTTCATAGGGTAAATGGCACCCTTATGTCTTTACGGCTTTCATTAACCGCACTAGATGTCCCTCTCGGGCCAACTCATCTGCCTTGCAGTTACCGGCAAAGCCACTGTGGCTCGGAATCCATCAGAGGGTAATATTGAAGAAGTCACCCATCTCTGCGAGCGCCAAGCGACAGTTCTCGATAGTTTTAGATGTCGTGAAGACGGATTCGAGTGAGCGAATCGCCGCTTGACTATCCGTATAAATAGTAATGTCCCTCACAGTAATGACTTGACTACCTAGCCAGGACAGAATTTCCGAGATAGCCGAAACCTCCGCTTGTAGGATACTGCAAAAGTCCGGGAGACGG
This sequence comes from Chloromyia formosa, assembly GCA_964017055.1. Lineage (NCBI taxonomy): Eukaryota > Metazoa > Arthropoda > Insecta > Diptera > Stratiomyidae > Chloromyia > Chloromyia formosa. The sequence continues at coordinate 23,803,962 of OZ024818.1, forward strand.
AGTGATAGGTTAATCCCCAGTTCCTCCGAGTATATACCTATCCCGACCTCGTCGTCGGTCTTAGAGCCATCTGTATAGATGGCCATGGGTGGTGGTCGAGGCCGCGTCTACCATCCATAGACTCCTCGACGGAATGAGACTAGTGTAGTCTTTGCCAAATTGGTATCTTGGAAAAATGTAATCCGTCTCCAGTGGGAGATTCAGACTGTCCAGCACAGTGGAGTGTCCCACATTCAGCGCGCGCCACTGGCCAAAGATATCCAACGGGAGTAAGCCGAGTATCATCTAATCCGACCGATGGAGCGGTTCTAAAAGCCCCCATCGTGACCAGCGCAGTCAGCCTTTGTACCTTTCCTACCGTATTACAGTAGGCCGCTACTCTGAGTGCAGTCCACCACACACTAATATCATATAATAATATAGGGCGTACCACAGCTGTATATAACCAATATACCGCTTTCAGCTACAGGCCCCAGTTCTCGCCTATGGCGTTACTCCAGGGTGGTGGGCTTGATTGGAGGGATCGTGTGCCTTTTAGTGAAGAGTACAAGCTCCGTTTTGTCCTGGTTAGATCTAATACCGCACCGATTAGCCCACTCTTTTAGAATGGATAGGGCATTCTGCAGCACACCGCTGCGTGTATCAGGAAACTTACCCGTGACGGCAATCGCGATATCGTCTGCATACGCAATGACTTTACACCCAATCTTCTCCAGATCCAACAGCAGCTCATTGACCGCTAGATTCCGGATAAGGAGAGACAATACGCCCTCTTGGGGGGTTCCCCTGCAGACACGTCTACGAAGCACGATGTGCCTAGGGTAGTATCAGTAGTAGTAGGTACTAATGAAAAATGTGTGTCAAGCAGACACGCGATAGTTTCCTTACTCGAAGACGTCCAGGATCCATCTGGCTTTTGCTAGGCGTAGAAGGATTTTACGCCAGCATTTTACGAAATCGCGAGGTCTCGCAGGATCCTTCTATCCTTTCGCAAAACCTCCCCCATGAGTTGCGTTTAGCTCCCCTTAACTCTTTCTTGAAACAATTCAGATGTTTTTTTTATAGGAGCTCCAATCTGACTCTAGCCTGGAGGCCTTAGCCTTATTGAAACTCTTGCTACATACAGCTCTGGATTCGGAAATTTTAGCGCTCCACCAGTGGGACATGATGTAGATACCGCTGCGTTCATGGCACCTATCAAAGTGCTAGGCATGTCATCCAACTCCTGTCTGCTGCGGGGCTGACTTGGCAGTAAAGGTAGCCCCTCAACAAGAGCATCCCGAAACAAAGGCCAATTAGTCCTACGATTAATGGTCAGTTGACTCGCTACAGGACGTTCGGCCGGGCTAAACTGAAGGTATCGATGGTCAGAGAAGGAGGGTTCAGACAGAACTCTCCAGTTCCTAATCAGGTGTATGATATCCTCCGACGCAAGAGAGATGTCTAACACCTCTTGCCTGTTTTTAGTAACAAAAGTATGCTTGCAGCCTACATTGCATAGTAGCAGATTAGTGTCCATGATGTATTCTAGAAGCAATTCGCCTCGTTCATTTGTCACATTATAATGCGCATTAGAGTCGCAGCCAACAATCATGCTATAATAATATTTGCAGCTCTTGCGGCTGCAATGGCCTCCCTCAGATTGACCGAAGGGAAAGCGCCCTCATTCTCATGCGGTATATATGCCGACACAATCCAGTAAACCCTACCTCTAAGCTCAAGGGAGACTAGTACAGTGTCCTTGTCACTATAATTTGGCGATAGGAAAGCCTTGACCTTATTCCTTACAAGAATGCATGACCGGGGCCCCCTTGACCTTTCGCATAAAAAAACAGTGTTATCGGGAAACCCCCACGCCTCTCACGATATCACGAGAGACCCAGGGTTCCTGTAGCAGTACAATATCTTCCTCACCGGGCGCCAGACGAAGTAGAATAGCTTCAGAGGCTGCTTTTGAATGGTGGAGGTTTATCTGGATAAACCTAAGCATTACATAACATAACATTACACAGCACGTTTTTTCGCCGCGAAAGCAAGCGCCGCGCAATCGAAACGGCAAAACGGCGGTTATGTGATTTGGCACTTTCCCAAGTGTCTTTTATGCGGTTTTTTAACAGAAGTCTATAGTTTAATCCCGAGTTAAGCGATGTAAACGCTAGGAAGTATCGATCAAGCGAAGCCTAGAAATAAAATTTCTGTTTTTCAGTTTTTTTCGCAAATCTCACCTGAGGTTAGATTTTTGATTTTAAGTGTACTTTCTCCTCACTCCGACGACTAGAAATTCGACTTTCCTTTGAATTCATTCCCCAATATATTTCAACAATTCTACGAACGAATAATCTAATTCATTACATATTTTTCTGTTTCTTTTCCCTTACAGTACCTAAGAGATTCCGACGGGAATCCATGTTCACCATCACAATACAGTCTACAACAGGCCGCCGACGGCTCCGTCTATCTGTTGCGACGTGAAAACAATAAACCCGAAAATAATACGACCACAAGCCATTCAGGACATCATCATCAACATCATCATTCGCATCATTCATCGTCGCAAGGACCATCGCCACCATCATCGTCTTCATCATCACAACATCAGAAAGAATGAGAATCGCTTTATTTTTCCAGTATTTGGTAGTTTTTGTTTATACGGAAAAAAAAATGAATAAATAAAATAAATAAAGAAATATTCGTAGATAAATTAAAATAAAATTATAAATAATTATAAATTATACAAACAAACAAAAATCTTCAATCCTTGATTTAAAATCCAGTTAGAAAAAAATTAAAACACTCACACACAAAAATCATAAACAGAATCTACCAAATGCTTATAAAATTCTCCAGGGAATGGTTTATTTTTCGATTTTCCATTTCGGATGATTGCCAATATGAAAAAGGACGAATCTGTCGCGAAAATTTGGCATCATCCCAGCGGAAATAAAGAAAAAAACACACAAAACTAATTGTTTGTTGCTAATCAACAGAAATATTACTAGTTATACTAGCTCTTTTCTTTTTGCATTTCACATTTCAATCAAATGAATTTCTATTCTGTATTATATATAATATTCGAGTACATGGTGTAAATTAGCAAAACGAATTCAGGACTAACACTTGCCTCTTTGTATCTATTTTAACAGAAACAAAACAAAAAAAAAACAATACGATTAGAATTTTACATAAATTGAATTTACTGTAAAACTAATGATAGTCTTTAAAAAAAAATTGCAACTTGGAAATGTTATTATGTATGCGCAATTGTCTGACTACTTCTTTAGCATGTGCAAGAACAAAGATATTTTTTTGAAGTTAATGCAAGCGCAGACATAGACGCACACACTTTTTGCTAACTGAAAATATGCGATAATTATGAAAATTCTCTCAATTTTAATTATGCTGAAAATCTTGAATAAATTTTGAAAGAACTTTTCGATTGATCTTAAAATATACGACGAAATGAATCTGGAACTTTTTTATGTTCATATTCAAAAGTCTAAAAGGATCACAGGGAGATCGAGAAAATCATCAGTCCATTTAAAGATCGTTGTTCCACTTCGTTTTTGCACCGATCTCGTCACTATCAGTCTAACAACGCAATTGATCACTTAGCAGTACTTAAATGAATTCATTTTACCGTTATGCCTAGTATAGAATAACTTCTCTAACAAAATGATCTTTACTTCTCTCATTCGTTTAGAACAAATCTCTATAATAGTACATGCACACCAGACACCTAAATCTTGATAGATTTGCAAATCCTGAAATCCATGCACACCATTCGTTCTTCTTCTTTCTTCAATTAAGTTGACAGTTGTGCTGTTCATGTACATTTTTTTTTCACTGGAGCATACCGTGTTGAGTGTGGTGAAATATGGAAAGCATATATTCAGGCGAAAAAAGGACATTTCAACAAATTTATCCAAATCTCCTGTAGTGTCCAAGGGACAAAAGTCTTGGAGAGATTTGGAGGTAGATTTGTTTAAGAGCTCCACAGCAAACTTTTTAGTTCGCAGAAAACTAAATAGTTTAGTCCGAAAAATAGAACACACGTCGGTTTAAAAAATGTTTGCCGTGGGCACGAGCGCTAAATCGCGAGAGGTATCCAAATCTCCTGTGGTGTGCATTGGCTTTAATATTACGACCAGAAATATTACAAGGTTCACCTATATATAAAGATTCAGGTCATGCGAGTTAATGGTGCTATATGAGTACATTATAATCGTACTACACAACAATATGGTGATTTGGCTTTGACGAAGTTGTTTTTTTTTTATTTATACAATATTCTAATGGGAAGAGCGATAGTTTTAACTACCTAAATGCATACAATTGAACAGCATGAAATAGTAAATCGGTGAGGTACTAAAGCTTCATGAATATTTATGTAAAACATAAAATACAGACGCCGTTTGGTGTACAAGTGTATATTTGAGAAAAAACATAATATTGAACGTTGGAAAAGAAAATAATAATAAAAAAAAAACTAAAATAAAAACAGATAAATGTGAACAAGTACTTTTCAAACTTAGCTTTAAGGTGTAATTAAAACAATAAGGTGTAAATACGAAAATACATACAAATACATAATATAAGAAACCGTTTTTATGTTTTCTTTTTTTTTTCTGTTTTTGTAAGATTGTCTATGTCCATACATAGAAGGTAACTATTGATTTAAGTGATTGTCTGACACTTTCTATATTTTTTTAATGATTTTCTTTGTTTCAAAATGAAATGTTATATACATGCATATATATATGAATATATCTTTAATTAAATATAAATATTATACTAGGAACAGAGAATAGTTTTAACAGAAAATGAAAACGTGGTGAATAAAAATAATAATAAAAACAACAAACATACGCATAGAAGATAAATTTGGACTAAAAGGAATGGTTGAAAAAAAATTGAATTAATTAAAGTGGATGGAAGATGTGTAATTAGATTGTAAAACTAAAATTCAATTGCGCTATGTTCAAAAATCATATGATGTACAGTTGGAATTATTATATTCACATATATGCATACATGTATTGAGTATAATGGATGCTTTTACAAATAAAAAAAATAAAAAGAAAAAAAAACAAATAAATACTATGTGGTGAAATTACTGAGACAACAATGCCGTAGGTAAATGGGGTATCTCTAAAGCTGTAATAAATTTTTCTTTATTTTTCTTCGTATTACCCAATAAAATGAAACAGAACTAATTTTAATGATATTAATATTTAAAAATTGAAATGAGAAAAAAAAAGATCAAAAATACACGTGTATTATATAAGTTTCAATGTGTTGTTTTATTTGTTCTTGGCTTCTATTGATACTTGGCAGGGAGGTGGTCGCAGGATTTTTAAACTCACAAACAAGTGGCACCAAGGGCGGTCCTAGCCTTACATTTGGGGGGGGGGGGGGGGGGGGGGTCACCGCTATGGACTTAAATTTTTTGGATCGGACCAATACAAAGTCCTAACCTAAAAACTCAGATTGACCAATATTTAATTACTGATCAGGTTTTCAATCCTCCAGGTTAAAATTAATAGAAACATTAAATAGTAAATCAATTTTTTAATATGTCAAATAAAAACGAAAAAGACAATACAAACTCTAATTTGGTCGCGAGAATCCGAAGCAGGCAGTTGATGGTTGGGTACAAGTCATGGTCACATTCTTTAATTATTTGAATCAGACAAGTCGGAACGGCTTGTTTTGGGGCAGATTGTGACAGTCGCTTCCACTTAGCTACCCACAATTGATATTCCGCAACAACTGACTAAACCGGTACTCCCAAAAGTCCACTGTAAGCATCAGCTACCTCTCGTAGAACTTGTATTTCGTCATCACTGTAAGAGGTTCGTGGCAAAAGTACATTCAAATTGAAGACTTTCATAATGTCTGGAGACAGGCGATCTTTCAAATCAACTATGACACTGTCTAACAATGGTATGTACGTCACTCTGCGGAAGTAATCCTCGGTAGAGTCAGCCGGGACATTTGCACGCTGCGTTTGACGAGATACTGTTCTCGGTATCTTAATAACACTCTCCAATTCTGATGCTATCTCAGTAATCTCTGTATAAAGTTGACTAAATATTGTCTTTGCATTTAGCCTCTTGCCTTCCAGCACAGCCAAGGTGTCCTGAATATAGCCAGTAGCTTTCACCAGATCAACTGCCGGAGACTGAAGGAATCTGCTCAGAGACACAGTAGTACCTGAAAAACAATATATTTAAAATAAGAACGATTACATTATATGAGATTGCATATTCGTACTTACCAAGAACGTCAAAAAGACAAACTGAAGATACAATGAAGTCAGAACTACGCAAGGCTTGATACAAGCAGTTTGCTTCTGAGGCAGTCTTGCTATCATTCCATTCAGAAATATTTTGGAGAGCATTGCAAACTTTAATAAGGGCATCTCCTTGAAATTGAAGATGTCCATCATGTCTTTCGACCCAACGAGTTTCACATAAGCCTTGGAGTGTGCCCTTTAACTCTTCTTTGAAAACAAGCTGTCTCTTTGCCGAAGCGTTCGCAAAAGCGATGAACTTTTTCATTATTGCTATGTTGTTCTTGCAAGAGTTAACATTCGAGCACTTTGCCAAAGAATTATTCAATATGTGGTTACTACAGGGACACCTCTTTGCGTAGATAGCTTTCTCTATCAATACTTTAGCAGCCCCTTTCACATCCGAAGCCATAGTTGAACAGCTATCAACTCCTATCCCCACACAATTCTTCACATCAACATCAAACTTCGACAATAAATCTTCCACAATATGTGCAATGGCCTTGCACTTAAGCGTCGCTCCTCACCTTCAACATCTTCGTCCCGAATAGAGGCATAAGCATCACAGAACGTGATAAAATCTTCTCTGATGGTGCCATTATAAATATATCTCAAACTTAAGCTGAGCTGTGACGTGTGTGAAAGGTCGGTAGTTTCGTCAAATATTACTGAAAACAGTTGGGCCTCTTTGACTCTGTTTAAGATTACTGACTGGATTTCCTCTTTACAAGCATCTATTAGCTTATTTTGAGATCTTTTACTTATGTAAGTGGCGTTCGACTTTCCAGAATCCATATGAGCCTCAAGCTGCTTATCACCTGCTTCAATTCGGAACCGTAGGAGTGCTCTAAAGTTTCCATCATTTTTAGCTACTACACTTTGCCTTTGTTTGTCTTCAAAGTCAACCTTTTCTGCCGAAAAGTTCATGGATTTGTAAAGAGATCCATAGTCTCTATGGCCTCTCATCGCAATGTTCTGGCGTCCACATAGAATTATGGTGCTAACGATAGGCCTTAAACGTTGGCGGTTTTCTTCGACTTGAGCTTTTCGTTGGCTCGACACCATATTCGCGACTTCAATGGAAGGGTTATGATAAGTAAGCAAAAAGTTTTTTTCCGAACTCTACCGCAGTTTTGTGGTACTGATTTCTTTCATGGGTCATAAGTGCTCCCTTTTCGCCAAGTAGGTCATCAAAGGCTTTTAATGGCTCTTTTACTAAACGCCCCAATGGATGTGTATTTTTTTGTTGACTGTTTTTGCTGAAGAGAACACAGTATTTTCAATAGAGCCCCTGATCTTTGTGAGACAACACAAGCCAGTGAAACTTATCTAAATGCGATCTTTGTGCATACTTTTTCATCATCATCATCATCGTGGCGCGACAGCCCGACGTCGGGCCTTGGCCGCCTGGATCATTGTCCTCCAATTATCTCGGTCACGTGACCGCGTCCTCCAATTTTGGGAGCCCAGCAGCTGCGCGACGTCCACACCTACTGAGCTCTCCCAACGAGATCTCGGTCGTCCTCGCAGTCTCGCTCCGTCGACTCGTTCTGCATTCATTACTCTCTTAGGCATGCGATCATCGTCCATTCTTTGTACATGCCCTGCCCATTGAAGTCGTTGTAGTTTGACGATTTTCGAGACTTGCAGCTCATCGTACATTTCATACAACTCATGGTTGTACCGGATGCGCCATCCATCTCGATCACAAACAGCCCCGAAAATTCGCCGTAGAACCTTACGTTCGAAAGTGTCTAGCATGTTTTCGGAGGCTTGAGTTAGGGTCCATGCTTCGCAGCCATAGCATAGCACTGGTCGTATAATGGTTTTGTACACGCGGAGCTTCGTGTTTCTGTGCACATGTTTCGATTTCATTATGGGGAGAACCGAGAAAAAAGTCTTATTAGCTAACTGTATCCGTCGCTTGATTTCGTCAGTTTCGAATACTTTTTCATCGGTTTTCCTTTTTTGTTCACAATGCAGTGAGGAAACATATAGTCTGCTGGAGGAAGCCAAGGACTTTCCAGAAGAACCGCTTTAGTTTGGTCGTCTAAATTGGTTTGACCAATATAATGTCCTATGTCAGACGAAAAGATGGAAGTCACTGTATTTGTATTAATATTAACGGGAACAGGAGTATAATCAGATTGTTGCTCTGGAGGCATCTCTTCATCTTGAGAAATAACTGCTGCTGACGGTCCGGGGCTAACTTTCTCTTCAATGCACCTGATATTTTTAGGCCTCTTTGCAAAAAAAACTGTCAATCTTCTTATTTGCAGCATCACGTTTTAGTATGCATGATTTTTTCAATTGGTCACCCTGGAAATTGTAGTTAAATGCGAAACATAAGTTCAAAACTATTAGGTTATTTGTGACATTGGTTGCTGAAAGATATTTGAAAGCATTTTGACTGCATCCAAATGTCTTGATAACCATATGATATTTGCATGAAATCAATATCAAGGTAAGCTAAATTCCAATAAAATTCAAAGCAATTCAATCAAATTCAAGCCTATAATAAAAGATAGTTTGGTGCGCCGCCCTGTGCGCCGGGCGTCGAGGTAAGTCTTTGGCACCGGGCCCCGGCCTTGGATATTGATACGAGAGAGAGGGATAGCTGGAACCTGGAAGGTTGGTTGGTATAGCAGGAACCAGGGAGCGGGTTTCCGCCGAGCTGGCAACTAAAGCGCGCACCAACATATACCAATTCTAGGAACTGACTCGCCAACCGTCTTTATGAATTCCTTTGTGTATTGAAAATGTGGTATACTTCCTAGTTTGTGAGATTGACACAAGAGTGAATCCCAATACAATAGTATGGTAGAGGGTTGTTGTAGCCAGTGTTGAAGTAGACTGTGCAGATGAGTAAGTAGCGAAACACGGTAAAACGATGGTATACGGGCGTGGCTGTTAGATGTAGGCTACTCTCAATTTCGTACATACTATAAACTAATATAAACAATAGCACACCCACCATGGTTGAATATTCTGTTCCCTGATTGTTGGCGTTTCCTTTGTTGTTGTATAAAAATCTATTTTCACTTTCACTTAAGTCCATTCACTGCTTACATTGGCTAAATCGCTCTCCGAAGGTCTGGAGTCTACTAAAATGCCGGTGAGTCTGCAGCTTAGAACACTATAATAGTTGTGATGCGTATGCACTCAGGCACACGTGTCTTTTTTTAGATTCCTTTCACAACTGCAACCCATTACGAGAAAGACAAGCGTACATACGAGACCATGGAAATATTATGACATCTATTTATCTATGGAAACAAGTGTGTTTGCGTAAGGAGGTTATTATAAGCCATAAATACAGGGTGGTTAAAAAATAAGGAGCCGATGTAAAAAATTCATAACTTTTACATTTTCATTTTTTTTTTAATTTTCTTTTATCTTTTTAAGACATTAAACTTTGACGATTTTAATATGGAACTGTACACCATCGCACATCGAACCAAAATAGTGTCATTATTTTTCGAAAACAGCCGTTCAGTAACTGCTACTCAACGTGCATACGGTCAATTTTATGGAGTTCGCAGTTCTCCAACAGCTAAAACTATACGTGCTATTGTGACCAAATTTGAGCGATATGGGAACGTTGCAAATCTGAAACGTCACCATAGCACGTATAGTTTAGCTGTTTAAGAACTGCGAACTGCATAAAACTGGCAGTATGCACGTTGAGTAGCAGTTACGGCTGCTTTCAAAAAATAATGACAATATTTTGGTTCGATGTGCAATGGTGTACAGTTCCATATTAAAATCGCCCAAGTTCAATGTCTTAAAAAGAAAAAAGAAAATAAAACAAAGTTAATATACCTTTTCAGTCTACGATCGAAGGGTATAAAAAAATAAAATTGTAAAAGTTACGAATTTTTTACATCGGTTCCTAATTTTTTGCCCATCCTGTATTTAAGATTGGGGGGGGGGGGGGGTCTGGGACCGCCCCTGAGTGGCACCGAAACATACGCGCCGGAGCGACCCGTTTTACAATGGCCAAGAGCTGCCAGGCCCCTTCAGTGCAAGAAGGAAAGTGTGTTTGTATGTTACATGCCTCGTATCGTTTTTTATGTTCACCGGGAGCAATACATCTCGGCGCAACTACTCTCAGTATTACTACAATCAGTGGTGCCACCTAAGATACTGCTCTGGACTCAACCATCACAAGTTCTGGAATTCTTCCTTTACTGGCACTCAGTGTACAAATAGAGGACTACAAGCCGCAACCTCGTCTAACACGCCTCATCATCCAACACCATTGAGCACTCAGACACGTTCCTGCGGCAGCCGGTTCTACGCACCGGAGTGATCTTTTTTTACAACGGCCAAGAGCTACCAAACCCCTTCAATGCAAGAGGGATGTGTGTCTATGTGTCACAGGATTATATTAGTTTTTTTTGTGTTTATTGGGAGCAACACATCTCGGCGCAACTGCTCTCAATACTAATTCACCGCGCCGGCATTGAAAGTAACCCAGGATCATGGATCTGTTGCGTATGCTATAGAGAGCTGCATCCTAATGCGGCATCAGTGAGATGCAACTGCTGGGACGAGTGGTGTCACCTGAGGAACTGCTTCGGACTAAACCATCACAGACACTGGAATCCTTTATTTACTGCCAGTCAGTGCAGAAATCGAGGACCACAAGCAGCGAGCTCGTCAAACACGCCTCACCTTCCTACACCAGTGAGCACCCATACGAGCTTTCAGTCAACCCCAATGACCCCTGCGAATAAACCCAGTAGGATTCCCCAACAAACAACCTTACGACTGCACCACCGATCGCCATTTTCGACACGCTGTCACTCGTCCAACTAAACCGCAACGGGCTGCAAAATAAAATCGCCAAACTCGCCTCATTCATGGACAGACACCGCATTCAAGTTGGAGCCATCCAGGAGCCGAATTTACATCCCAATTGTATTGACTGCCAAATATAAAAGTGCGTTTTTCTCCTAACTAGAAGAGCTAGAGGGTCCAAACTTCCACTTTTTAAATCGCTCTAACTCGAAAACTACGGCAGGTAGAGAGTTGAGTTTTGCCTTAAAATGCAGCTTGAACCTTCCCCCGAAAATAGAAAATACCATTCCAGACGAAAAACTGCGAAAAATCTGTAAAGTTTCAAGGCAAACTGACCCCTCGACTGCCAAATATAAAAGTGCGTTTTTCTCCTAAACTAGAGTAGTTAAATGGTCCAAACTTGCACTTTTTAAATCGCTCTAGCTCGAAAACCACGGCAGCTAGAGAGTTGAATTTTGTCGTAAAATGCAGCTTGAACCAGCACCCCCAGTACAAGAGACATAAAGGTAATCCAAAAAAAAAAGCAAAAGTACTACAAAACTTTCCACCTCGGCCGCTTATATGAACCAGCAATCTAAATTTCATTCATAATTTTGATGTTCACTTTTAGGTTTGGTAATTGTAATAATTAATTTTCTTTTTCGTGGAATATATTGGAAAAAGTTCTGCAGTTTTTTTGCATTAAGAATTTTCATATGCCTGGCAACACTGTATGTACTATTTATATCTTGAACCGTTATCTGCAGGTTAAAAGGTTACTGAGTGTACGTAAACTTCATCAAATCTTTTAATTTAATTTGTTTTATAGGTAAAAAAAATGATTAAATGGAAAAGAAAAAGGGCCATATTAGACACGTTTTGTTGTTCTTGTACAAGAAAAGTGTGAAAAAAGCGACGGACGCCAAACTAGAGATATGCGCTATGAACGGCGAGGAAGTTACTGAGGACACTTGTTAGAAGTGGTTTTCTCGCTTCCATTCCGTAAATACGGATTTAAACGACTCTCCTCGCACTGGTCGCCCTGTCACCGTTGTAAACGATGTAATTTTGAACCTCAAAACCGATCGGCATATGACAACTCGCGAGATCGCAGAAAGGCTCAACATTGATCATTCAACCGTCGCAAAACGACTAAAGCAGCTTGGCCCCATGAGTTGTCCGAGCGCAATATGTTAAACTGAATTTCGATCTGCGAATCTCTACTGACATGGCATTCGTTGGAACCATTTTTGAAGAAGATTGTAACGGGGGACGAGAAATGGGTTGTTTACAAGAACATCAAGCGGAAATCGTGGTGCTCGCCCGGAGAATCATCCACAACCGTTGCAAAGGCGGAAAAAGTGTTGCTTAGCATTTAGTGGGATTACAAGGGTGTACTCTACGACGCGGTCAAACTATTGATTCGAGGAAGTATTGCACTCAGCTGGAAAAGCTGCAACGAGCAATAGCTGAAAAACGTCCGGAATTGACTAACAGAAGGGGGGGGGGGGGGTCATTTTTCATCACGACAACGCCAGACCCCATACTTCTGTGCAAACGAAACAAAAGCTACAGAGCGCCGTCGGATTACCACCTTTTCCGGTCTATTCAGAATCGTTTGGATGGGAACCGCTTTGAATCTGTGGAAGCCATCAAAAATGACCTTGATGAATTTTTCCGCAATAAGCCACAGCGCTTTTTTGAACGTGGCATCATGCTCATGCCAAAACGTTGGCAGAAGGTTGTTGAAATGAACGGACAATATCTGGTTGATTGAATGCATTTTGAAGAATAAAAAAATTTCGTCCTAATTTTCGGTGGATAAAACCGCAGAACTTTTTCCACAACCTAATATATGTAAGATTACCTAAAGATGTTCAGAATAAAGTGGAGTGGGTCATTGCGAGTCTAAGTCAAAAATAACTCAACCTCGCTCTCCGCTACCACACAAAAATAATCAGCTATGAGCCAATTCTTCCTGTCGCTTGGTTTCGTCCACACCATGGATTCCACTGATCAGGAGCTGTCTTAATCCATAGGGGAAGTGGGTTACTTAAAGAGTATGTACTAAATAAACAAAACAAGGATACGATTTTATACTAATGGAAGTAAGGCATTTATTGTGTTGCACTTTCGTTGAAATAAATTTATACGAAAACTAAACCTACATAAAATTGTTCAACTAAGACTATTCAATTTTAGGCAAATACTTTTTTCTTCATCCCTATCAGGAAATTCATAAACCAGTTTATCAGGCAATCTACAATTTCTTCGTGTCATTCAAATCAATGGACATTTCATGCATTGCCTTTTGTGTCTGATTTTTCTTCTCCGAATCCTTCACTTTCCGCACGCGTAAACGATTGCCTTTGTTGTGACGATTCAAAACGCCATCCTCTTCATCCATCATACGAAGTATCAGTGTTTGATCGGACGAGTCCATTGGAGCGATGAAAATATCTCTGACAGCTCTGAACTTACCGCAATTGTTTAAATGTTCGTTCTCCAAACGGAAGAAGTTCCACACGAAACGTCTACAAGAAGATGGTGTTTTGCTAATAGCATAAATGACAGGTGTGGGCATGCGGAACTTACCTGAACACTTCCAGTGGCGCCGTAATCGATGTCAATATATCGCCAGTTAGGAACTTCATTTCGGTTAAGTAAAGTGAAACTGCCCACAGGAAGCGTAGTACGAAATCTTCTATGATACCGAAATAGAAGAACTGTGAAAAAGAGATTCAATTAAAATCAATTAAACGAAAATGATGCAGATATAATATTACCGATGATGAGTAGACAATTTCTTCTCTGAGGAACTTATTTTCTCCGGCATTCTTATCGAACAAGCCCCAATCCATTTTTATGTCCCAGGTGTATGAGTACGAGGACGAAACGATTGTACTTATGATCCAAATCCATGTGTACGGATTGTCAAACGTATCAGTGTAGTATTCTGGAAGAAAAAAAAAACATGTCGTAGAACCCTTCCAATGAGTAATGATGACCAATTAAATTACTTGCATTGAAGCTCCTCAATGTTGCAAAAATCACAACCAAAAATGTAGTAGAATATTTGCCGGCATTGACAAGATGTGGGAAACCTTCCCGGGTGTCCCTGTAACGCCGAAGGCACTGCGCGAACCGAAACCAAGCAGGCAGACAATTGACGATCGGTCTTATGATGTAATCCTTCTCCATGCACTGCGACGAATCTGTTGAAATTAAATTGAAAATAAATACATCTTCTGTAAGAACACTAGAAAAATCCCAAATACCATTTGCCTCCAACCAATTTCCGTTAGTTATGTAAAAGCACGTTAGAAATTCGAAATCTAGAAAGGCGGTAACCAACGAATTCATCTGATCGGCCAGCCAGAAATCAGCAAAGCCCACGTGGAAGAATGGCGCTCCGAAAATTCGTCCCTGTTACAATTAGTACAATATTAGTTTTGTAAATCATCGATTAGAATTAGAACAGAATTCAAAACTTACACAAATCCGAAGCAGCCAAAACCTTGCATCGTGATGGAAAACCTTGAAGGGATTCACTAAAAATGCTATCATAATTATCATTAAAGCTAGTGGATTCGCATAAGCCGGAATGCTAAGACTGGAACTATAGACAAAACTGTAAATGGAAATTTTTAATAATTAGTTGTAATAAAGACATTTATATTGGATGATTTCTTGTCTTACCTCAATAAGCTCAGGGTCCAAATGACACCAAATGTCGCAGCCAGCTCCATCAAGTGCTGCTCTGTTAAATGGTTACGCGGATCTAATTCGAATATAAGTACGTGGTTCACACCAGACGATCGCCATCCGTAGATATTGATGCCGATTAAAAATAAGAATTCAACAATCAACAATGGACCTCGATAGAGGCGGAATGCAACTTTAAGATTTTCGCCGGAAATATCACGATAAATAACTGTGAAAAGAAGGGAGAATTTTAAAGTTTTCAAAGGATGGTAAAGGCGTGTAACTAAAACTGGTTATACGTAAAAAAGTAAATGATACAATTTATTCAATTCGAATTATGTGAAAAACGATTACGGATTTTACGACGAGCGGATGGCTACAACTCTCTCCGCCCCAGCACAATCAAATTATTCACAGACGGCTCCAAAACGGAAGAGGGTTCCGGCGCAGGCATTGTCGGTCCTGAGCACAGAGCCTCCATTCCAATGGGTAAAATGCCGTTCATGTTTCGGAAATATACGCCATCGAAGTTTGTGCTAGACTATGCCAAACCGCCGGCTATTTTAACAGGGACATAACAATATTCACCGACAGTCAGGCAGCTATCAAAGCGCGTACTAATTTCACTATCAATTCTCAGCTGGTACTGGCTTGTCAAGAAGTCCTCCATAATGTGGGTTCAACGAATAAACTCACACTTTACTGGTTTAGCTGATCATTCAATGAGCTAGCAGGTAGGCTAGCAAACCGAGCCTCAGCCGTCCCCATCTATGGTCCAGAACCAGGATACCACTCTGCTACTGCAGAAATCACATAAAAGACTGGGAGACATGCTTCATCCCAATGGGAGGCCCTCTCAGGCCTAAGGCAGGCCAAACTGTTTATTTCCGGCCACTCACGCGTTCGTACCTTGGAATTGCTGCGGTTGAGCAAGAACAGGGTAAGAATAATTTGTGGAATTTAGACGGGACACTCGTGTCTGAGGGGTCACTTTAAAACCATGCATATTCTATCAGACGCTAGCTGCCGCTTTTGATGAAACCTCACAGCACATCCTTCGCGAGTGAGAAAGGCTTGCTGAAAGACGTACCGAATGCTTCGGAATAGCATTTCCCTTGGCCGAGGACATCTCTTCTATAAAACATTGCCAGATCAGTCAATTTATCGAGAAGAATCGGCTGAGTCTTTTCATTTAGCCTGCTTCTCGATAGAAAGGGCAATAGACCTCAAGGTCGCAGTGCGTGTGGTTCCAATACGACCCACGGCCCACCTCCTTTATCTATCTATCTATCTTCAAGGTTCAATTGCAATTAGTGGGAAGAGACGAGCAATTTTGTTTTGTGATTAACAGCTTTTCTTAAGTTGTAAACCCAAGGACAAGACCGGCCTAAACCATCTTTGCGCCCTGTTCAACTAATAGAAAATCGCTCGTGATATTTTAACATAGTCAATTTCCTGGATATACCTTACAGAGTACCTAGCACGTGTGGCTTTAACCCTTATGGCACGGCATTTTTCCGACGGAAATCAGAAGGATACTTACTTTGGAAAAGTGTACTTTCCTCAGAACCTTACTTTATAGCTTAGCCGACTTATGAAACAACCACAGCCCCACGAGTCCAACGCCTTGATGGGTCAGTACCTTGGTACTGTTGGCTCGCCCATCCCCGTGTGCTACTGACGTCTCATAATTCGGAATGATCTCACGGTTCGATTACCTTACGGAATATCTCGTTGATTAAAGGAGTGCTCAACTCGGTCCACTATCCCCCATAAGAGTCGACAGTGCTTCCGTTCCTCTCGTACTAGTAAACACTCCCCTCAGATGGTGATAGTGCTTACTTTCCTACTGCAGGCCGGCGCCTGTTTTTGCTACTCGTAATCCAAATCGACTGGGTCCGTGGGGTTCTCAGGCTTCAAAGCAGTATAGGAATCAGATTCTCTTTCATTCCGCCAAATCCGCACCTATATTAGAATTGGAGCCCGGGACGACCGCAAAGCCGTGTCCTCATCAGATCTAGGAATCAGCACCTGGGACAGCCCCAGTAACCTTTCCACATCATTGGCACCTATAGGATAGTTTCCAATAGGAATCGATCAAGTACCTTTCAGCCTATATAGCCCGCTTGCGTAGTTACGTTATGTGGGGGCACCACTCCCCGAGGTGACATCATAACGACGGAAACCACTATCGAGACCATTATGCAGCCACCTATAACTTCAAAACTAAGGTACGTGGGGTCGTCACTCCCGAAAGACAGACATAGGGATCAGCACCAAGGCACCTTTACCATATGCTGGTGAGGGAAGTCGAAACCGCTCTCATCATCTCCGTGCGTAGAGCATCAGGTCCATGGGGACGCTACGCCTAAAACATCTTACAGTCTTTCGACTGATAAGATGTCTCCTGCGGGAGGATGTCACAGAATGATCCACTTCGAAATGTCTGTATCTGTTAAAGTCGACTCTTAGTTTACTGTCCTGTGCCTTTTTTTAGCCAGCCATTACCTACCGAAGGCCTAGAGTAATTTTTTGGCATAAGAGTACAGATTCATTCCTTGCCGACGTGCTACCTATATTGCTCCTAGGTTTATGGAAGTCGGAGTAATTTTACAAGCGTAATCGCCTCCAAATGTAATTGCCTTTCGCCCTTGACAGTCTAAACAAGATAAGCAGGGCAATGACAGGTCACGAAATCAGACCGGCAGGTTTTTATTGACGAAGAAGGTGTTAAGATCGTTAAGGTACCTATTGATCAGCTCGCACATGTATGGGATGTCATTACCAGTAGGAAGAATTGAACAGTCATATAGGAGATTATCTACAGTCCTACGGGCGGCGGTGAGAGTCCAGATAGATGTTGAACAGGGTTGGAGATAGCACACCTCTGCTTAGCTCTCCTAAGTTTGGATTTCTTGTCCCTGCATTCCATGTAGGACTGTCTACCAGCCATGTATGTGATATTATAGCATCCAAGGATGTCGTTGTGCTGTGCATGCTCCATGTTGATGGCTAGTTCAGCATGGATAGCAATGGTAGGAGTAGCGCTTCAAGCGTCTTGTCAACAGGTGACAGTGGTGATATGAGGCGATATCTTCTTCTTCCTTGCCCTGTCATACCACTCTGCGGCTTCGCGTTGCTCTGCCTGTGGTGTTGGCACTTCGCCCATTCTGGCGGTATAATCTCAGCTTCCTTCTGCAGGCAGCTCGGTCTTGGATCGTATCATCGCCCAGATCAATGCGTTGTTGTTGCTTCTTCACCTGATAGATCCACATGTGTTCCCGTCTGCCTCGGGGTTTGGGTCCAGGAAGTGGATCAACGCCTTAGAACATGGCAATACCAATCCATACAACGATCTTCGCGCTTTTCAGTGATCGACTGCTCAACAAACAAGCTGCCGTGGATGTAGAGACTTTTGATACGATCCTTTTTTATCATACCGGCTGACATCCGTAGCAGTTATTTTACTTTCGTATGTCTTGTACATAGTCCAGCATTCAGAGGCATACATGAGTGCGGGACGTGCCAAAACCCCCTCGACGTAAGAAGAACTGCAGTATTCGAAGCATCGCTACCACAACAACAACATCCCAGGTAGTAACCCTGTACAGGACTTCAGCTGCTCTCCTTTAATGTAGATATCTAGTATCGGTCTCTCTGGATCTGAGAAAGGACAGCAAACATACTCAGTCTTTGGTATGCTAAACCTCAGTCCATGATTCTCCAGTATCTTACACGCAAAGCAACGATATCTTTGCTAACCAGGACAACGTCATTGGCGAAGATAATCTCCTTCTCAACTTAATTCTTAAAAATATTACCAATCAACAAGCAAAACTTATTTTCAATTTATGTGGATACAAGAATCTGGTGATATACTCGTAAATACTAGTACTATTAGATATTGCTACTTACATGATAAAATAACCACTAAAAATAGAATTATGAAACTGCCCGAAAACAGTCCCACTTTGAATGTTGTCCATGGACTTTGTTGCTCGCCTAAAGGTGGCACTCGCAATCGTTTCATGGCACGTTGCCGATCGCCATGTTCCAGTTCCTGAGTCACAACACTTTCAGTTTCATTGATCAAACTATCAATATCTTTGTTGGCGAAGAAATGTGATGTTTCCACGTATTCTTGACGCCATTTAGCACCGTCCTCGACACGAAGAAGCTGAAAAATTAGATCAAGCACGTTTCAAACGATTACGAACCATATGTTGCATGTTAGGGATCAAACCTTATCATGTTTCTTTAGGATTTTGCGGAAACCGGTGTAGTTCAGATTTTGGTAATTTTGGAGAAGAATCAAACTCAAGTAAAACTCGCTGAAAGCAAGCTTAAGCTCCTGCAAATTCAATTACAAATATTATTAGTGATACAAATCAATTATAAACTAGAGATCTTTAATAAATACAAACCTGAATTTTTCGGCGTGGTATACCGACTTCTTTCAGTGATTTCTTCTTCTTGCTGGCTCTTTCCGAAAACTCAATGGAAGACTTTAGTTCTGTTCTTAACGTAGCAAATTTTCTTGTAGCCTCTGCCATTTTTTCCGAGTAGAATGTATTGATCTTTTTTAGTTCTTGCTCGCAATAATGAAAGAAACTTTCGTCAAAGTTGGTGAAATGACGTTTGAGTACTTCCTGTTCAACGCTGTCCGCCGCCGGTGCTTCTTCCACGACAGCGTACAGCATTGCTTTCATTTCCTGTTCAAAATAGTGTTTTTATGTGCATGCTTGGAAAAGAAAGGTTTAACTATACGAGTTGAGTGATTCCTACCTCATAGTTGATGTATTGTTTACGCCACTCAGGCGTTATGTGCGCCGTAAGATGTTCAGCGAACTTCATTTTTCAGAACTTCTGAAAGAGAATTAAAAGAATTTGGTGAATAATTGAGTTTGTATGAGGTACTAGTAAATGTTTCGTTTATATTTTGCAGGGGGAAAACAGAAGATGATTGACCGTTCCACATTCGTGTTGTTCTAGATCCGAACGAATGAACTCTACGAAAACCGACAGTTTCGAGAGGAGCGCATGATACTGAATATGAAAATTTCAATAATAATAAATAAGGGCAGGCTAAGATACCCATATGGTAGGCACTGCGACCAAAAGATCTATTGTGCCATAACCTTGATTAATCCAAAAGACCCTCAATCAACCTGATGAAGGCCAATAGGTCCTTTGTAGGAGCACTCTTAATGACAGCGGAGCTCACTATTGAATCTCCAAGAAACGTAAACCTGGAGCGAGCGATCGCCGGGCATTCACAGAGAAGGTGTTTGGTGGACTCAATGTCCTCCAGGCAAAGCCGGCATTCTGTCTCAGTGGACAGACCCATCTTGTTTAGATGATATCTCAGTGAGGTAACCAACGATTAACCTCAGGGCCACTCTTCCCAGGCGGCTAGCTTCGTTCCGACTGTAGGGATCAATGAGATCTTTGGATTGCCGCAGTCCTGAGAGATTATTCCAGTACCGCAACCTTTCGTCCGCAGACCATACCCCCACCATCGCCTTGGCTGCGGCCCAGCTCAGACCGCAGAAGGGTTCAGGTCCGAAAAATTCCTCTGATGAGCCTTGTCTAGCAAGTTCATCTGCAGCTTCATTGTCATGGATGCCCCGATGCCCAGGTATCCAACAAAGAGTGACCTGGTTTGTGTTTGCGAGACACTATAGGGTATCAAAACACTCTTTCACTAGTTTCGACGAGAACTTGTGTGAGGAAAGAGCCTTAATAGCTGCCTGACTGTCAGAGCAGATAGCAATGTTAGCGCCAGTGAGCTTTTTTTTGGAGAATTACTCTGGCGCAGGTCTCAATAGCATGAATCTCGGCTTGGAAAACGCTGGGCCAAATGCCCATAGCGATTGAGATCCTGGTGTTCGATCCAAAGATCCCAGCACCAACTCCCTGTTCCATTTTCGACCCATCAGTAAACCACATGATATACCTGGGATCAGGACAAAGATTGCCAATATCCCATTCCGATTGGCTTGGGATGGAGACCGAAAATTTCCTACCGAAGCAAAGTTCCGTAGTCATGTAGTCTGATCTCGAGCAGATCGGTATGCAAGGAACCCGCTCCAGAATGCTCATGTGGCCCTGATTGTACACATGACCGTCATAAGTTAGATGCACTCGAAGAGCGCTTAGAGCTGCAGATTCTCGAATGAAATTTCAATACTATAACATGTTCGGGTCGGCAGGTCTCGGTGCGGGCAACACTTAAAAAAGCTCTTCAAATAACAACTGCCTAGTATAGTAGGTTAAAAGAACGTCGTAATATCAACATGCAGAAGAACTACACAAAGAGTGGGACATCGACGAAATACCAGAGTTACAAAAATATTGACATATTGAATTTATATTTATAAACACTTAAGAAATTAATACACCACTCAATTCTTATTATTTAGAATTATTGTAAATAATGTTATTTTCAGTGTATTATAATCTATACTATCAATCTTAAAATGTACTCGTATGTAGAATCTTCACTGATATCAAAAATAAAGACGCCCCGTATCATACGTTCTGTTGAATGGTGTTCTATGGGGCGCATTTACGTCTTGACAGTTTTGTTTTGATGAATTAAGGCGGATTTCTAATGACAACACAGTGTTATCCGGACAAATTATCTTATCGGGACATAGTCAATTGCAGACGCTTGGTTGCAAAACTGAGAAAAACGTAAGTTATTCATATCTGTCCGGCGACTAATTTTTATCACACATTGTTTATCAAATTAAAAACGAAAACTTTTTATTTTGATGTTACCGGATTTCCTATCAAAATTGTATTTACCTATAATATAAATAAATAGATTTGAGTAGCCGAATAAGTATTTTAAAAATGTTAATTTTAGTTTGATGTAGATTACAACTTCTAAGGTTTTTTTTTGCTGACGACATTGCAAGGCCCTTATGCTACACGTGGAGTGTTGAATGACGAAATTTAGAGTGTTGAGTTTCGTCACTCAACATTTAAACAAAGTGTCGTACTCAAAAACAAATTATAAAATATTCAACGCCCGCTTAAAATTAATTCAAATTGGAATTATTCATGTAAGACTAAGCTTAGTTTTCACTTAAGTTGTATTGCGTAGAAATATTAATGAGAAGGCCGACCAAGGGTATCTTTCTATCTTTGGAAGAAAGTGCGCTATATGGTCTCCTCATATTTCACATAAATTAGTTATGCGTTTGTTTATACAACGCATATGTAGTGCAGACAGACGTACTCTTTTTCTTACTCTTTCTAAAGTAAGAAGGATACGTCGAGTCGCGAGTAGATTAAGTTGACTTGGGTCTGTCTTGTTCCCAAGTCAGTGTAGTGTGTTGTATAGTTAAATAGTTAACTAAAAGAAAAACAGAAAATTAAAAGACATAGTGAATTGTGGTTCGAGTAGATTGAGAATTTGGTAAGTAGACTTACTGAGTGCTAGATAATAATTAGAATAGATAGTGCATGAGGCTATAGCATGGAATTTTAAGTTAACTACTCGTTATTTACCAAGTGATGTGAACTTGTAAATTGTGCTCGTGAGAATGCTCCCCAGAGGGTGTGATCACGTCTTTGTTTTTGTCATGGCAAGCCGATATGTCATCTCCTGAGGATGTGCAGTTGAGGATATATTGGTAAGAATTGCCGTTTGATGTGTTTGACTGATTGGCAGTGTGATTGGCGGGATCCCAGATCATTTTGTAAGAGCCGGGCCCGTAGCGATTTACCGGTTAGGCTGGGGGAGTCAATTGTTTGATTGGCGGGATCCCAGATCGCTATGTGAGGTCAAGGTGTAAATGATTTACCGATTAGGCTGGGGGAGTCAATGTTGTGATACACTGGCCAATTAGTATGACTGATGAAACCCAGATCACTCTGTAAGAGCTGTGCCCGTTGCGATATACCGGTTAGGCTGGGGGAGTCAATGGTTTGATTGGCAGGATCCCAGATCGCGGCGTGAGGCCGAGCCTTGAGTGATTTACCGGTAAGGCTGGGTGGAGTCAGTCATAAGTTAGTAATTTTAAATACGTAAATAGGAGAACTGTTAAATAACGAGTAGTAGAAGTAGAACTCAAGCTCATTGGTTGTTTTTAATATATTTGCAGGCTCGGTCCACGAACGGCACACACCCGATCCAGCCTCCTGACGACTTAAATACATATATGCTGGTATATGTTCAATAAATGGCTATCATAAAAAAAATCGTGTATATTTTTCTGACCACATTTTAATATGGTCTTACATTTATGTGTTGACCACCTGGGGCGACCGGTAGCGCAGTGTGTTGAGGCATCAGTCTCATGTTTGACTACTGGCGTTTTGGGTTCGAATCCCATCCACGACGACGTTCGTGGCCATGGATGTGCAGGGGGTGCATACTGGCAACTGCATTCTCCGAAACCAGTTTATACCAACGAAACGTCAACTGGGCCACATGGAACAGTTGACGCGCTATGCCCCACAAGGGGTTAGGGCAATTGAGTACCTGGAATATATAGACTGCTTAAAGCTACGGCCGCAATATAGCGGTGGTGGACTACACTAAAACGTTCGCTATACTAACTAGATGTGTTGGTTTCCTAAAGCGTGATGATTGTGAACGTAACGTAAAATAGCGGCGCCGTCATAGCGGTGACGAACATTTATTCGACGTTTTTTTGCTCGTGACGGTGTCGGTGTTTATTTAAAATGAGTAGTGATTCGATGCATTTTACAAGTGTAGATGACGAAAAGTTAATTGATTTCGTCAAAACTAACGAAGTATTGTACAATATTAAATGCAATGACTGTCAGAAAGGTCAATTTAAGAAAAGATTGTGGAATGAAATGGGTGCTACACTGGGAAGATCAATTACGGTGTAATGGCTTTTGACCTCTAAACAGAGAAGGACACATCTGCATAGAGGAACAACAGACAGAGTTGGGACTCAGTACAAGTTCAGCAAAGGTTGCCCATAGTATTTCACTTGCGTGTGTATTGTGTTCACTAGTCGATACACAATGCATACGAAAAAAGTGAAAAGTAATGCCCCCCATACACAATGCTATCCGTCGTCAGATCGGTCACACAATATTGTGATCGTCTCGTCACATTGATTGAACAGTGTCGTTGACGATTTCTCTTACAGTTCTATACAATTTTAGACGTCAGATACTTTGTGGCGCGATCCATCGTTAGATTAATCCGACGATGAATAGCGTTGTCCTCTAACGATGAATTGCATGGTATATGGGGGGTCTTATATCCACGTCCATTGTGCCTGGCGGGGCCTCTAAAATCGGAGTGAACATCGCATGCCAAGAGATGGCAATTTATAATACTATCCCCTTATCCAGTACGAAATTGGTTGATGCTACCACGAAAATTTGGAAAATTCTATTGACGAAGTTTCGTGTATAATAGCTGGTTAACGAAATATGGGTTAGGACAAGGTGCATATTAAATGAATGGCTCATGTGGCTTATGATTAGATACATAATAAACATTGAGAAAGTATCTGGAATCCCATAACAAAGAATTCGTGTTATGATCAACCCGCATGCCAACGGCTGTCCACGAAAAGCTGTTTGCATTTCTCTCTGGCAAATGTACATGATGGCTGATAAAGTGAGAAATGACGGCGACCGTGCGCTCGTCGGGTAAGGGGAACCATGCGAAATTGAGCGATGATCACGACGAGTTCATCTTTGTAGGCGTGGCTTGAGGCAAGTGCATGAATGAAAAGTGTGTGATGAAAAGTCAGAAACTGAAACTTTATGGTTGGATTTTAGCATGTCCAGAAAGAAAACAACATGCTATGTGGTCTATGATTTAGTATGATATTTAATGCCATATGAATTATGATGTAAAATGATTTTTTCTAAAGTGGTGTAGGTGATATTAGGGTATTTTTAAAATTTGTAAATTTTTTGAAATAAATCGTTTTTTTTTAACTAACGACGCGCAATTACTATCAAACCTAATGGTAGTGGCAATTTCCAAAGAGTCCAAAAAATCAACAAAGTCCTGTGCAGGGACATGGGGCCGCTCCAGCTAATCTAAATGTGGCACAAAGGATAACGAAGATACCAAACGGGGAAACCATCCAATTAGGCCAGATCCTTTTCCCTATCATCGTCATCTGAACCTATCGATGTTAAACGGCTCTTTATGGGCCCCAGCTGTTGTGGGCCCAGCGCGACCTAGCCCTCATGTCCTTGGCTTTGAGGCGCCAAAAATGAACGAAACCCCGAATAAAGTTCAATTGAAAATTGAGCAGTGCCCTGTGATAACACCTACCACCGTGCCAATGTGTTTCCTGTTCAATGACAGCAATGTGCCAGAACGGCTGGGATCAATTTTCGACCAAACCATTCTCATTGTTTGGCATGTGTTGCCACAGAGCTATCTTATATTAGCCTTGTCCATAGCATCGATGTTAATCGCCAATTTACCCATGGCAAATGGCACTTTGATATTATTGCGGCTTTCATCAACCACACCAATTATACCCTCCCAAGCCAACTCATCCGCCTTGGAGTTACCCGCAAAGCCACTATAGCTCGGGATCCAACAGAGAGTAATATCGAAGAAGCCACCCATCTCTGTGAGAGCTGAGCGATCATCGCGTAATGCTTTTGATCAAAAGATTTCGCAGTAAAATTAACTAAAGAGTGCAAAGCCGTATCCACCGAAAGAGCGTAACGGAATGGTATTTCGCAGATGAACATCAATTAGTCTCTCTAGCAGTTTCAGCAGTGTTGAAAATAGACTAATGGATTTGAGGTCACTTGGGCGCGCATGCGAACTTCAACCCGCTTTCGGGATAAAAACAATCCCAACCTCCATGCAGATACGAGGAACATAGACTAACTCCAGGCAGGCCTTCAGGATACCCTCTATCCAAGCATATAAAATATCCGAGCATTGCTGCAAGTCCGCCGGAATAATGCCGTCGGCTCCAGCAGATGTAAAAGGTTCTAAACTGAAAGTCGCCCACATAATCCTCTCTTGAGAAAGGATAGATTCCCTGTCACATGGTGCTGAGCAACAAGTGTAGGACTCCTTAGATGAGGCAACAATCAAGCTGCCATGAAAATGCGTGTCAAGCAGACATCCGATAGGTTCTTTACTCGAAGACGTCCAGGATCGGCTTTGGTTTTGTAGGAAGCTGGGCGAAGGTGGTTTTGACGCCACCATTTTACGAAATCTCGCAGGATCATTCTATCCGTTCGCAAAAGCTTCTTCATGAGTTGCTCCTGAGCTGAGCTCCTCTTACAATAGCTCTTTCTTGAAACATCTCAAATGTTTTTTTTATAGGAGTGCCAATGTGACTCTAGCCTGGAAACCTTATTCTCATTGAAACTTTTCTTACACGCAGCTGTGGATTCATAGATTTTAGTGCTCCACCAGGCTGTTTTTTTAGGGCAAGATTCATGGCACCTACCAAAGTGTTAGCTATGTCATCCAGCCCCTGTCTGCTGCAGGGTTGACTTGGCAATGAACATAGCCCCTCAACAAGAGCATCCCGATACAGAGGCCAATTAGTCCTTCTACGATTGATGGTCGGTTGACTTGCTACAGGACGTTCAGCCAGGCTGAACTGGATGTATCGATGATCAGAGAAGGAGTTCTCCGACGACACTCTCCAGTCTCTAATTAGGTGTATGATATCCTCCGACGCGAGAGAGATATCCAAAACCTCTTGCCTGTTTTTAGTTATGGCTCGCGGCCCGCATTGCAGAATAGCAGATTGGTGCTCATGATGTATTTCATAAGCAATTCGCTTTGCGCATTTGTATCCGAGCTACCCCAGACATCATGATGCGCATTAGAATTGCAGCCAACAATCATGTTAATATTTGCTACTCTTGCCGCTGTAATGGCCTCTCAGATTGATCGAAGGGAGGGTGCCCACATTATCGTGCGGCTGTATGCCGACACAATCCAGTACACCCTATTCCTAAGCTCAAGGCAGACTTATGTGGCAGTCGGTCTCCTTCGGGACGGTGGACGCACGCCCGTATGCCCGTTTACTGCTAGCAACTGCCCATCTTGTATAGAGGGGAAGCCCCGCCGGAGGTCGCAGTACCCCCAATACTTGGACAGATATCCCTGTCCTTCTTCTTCTTGCCATGTTTCTCGCTTCGAAGGGTTATTAGAGCTCCCTAGTGGGGTTACCAGAGCCTTGTTAGCCGTTTTTTAAAACGTTGCCCGGTATGCACGTGGCTAGATGTTTCAGCTCGGACGTAAGGTTGGCTTTCTACACCCTATATTATTGTTTTTTTTTTTTGTTAATGGAGTTTAACTTAGTGAAAAATTTGCTTTTATTTAAAAATACATTTATGTATCACTTAGTGGGCAAACACAATTTTAAGTTAGACCATTTTGAATGTTTTCAAAGATGACACTTAGACCCTTCTGCAAGGTGTCTACTTTATGACATCAAATAATAAATTGTATTCCGGGGGATAACCGAAGCAGACCACTAATGTTTTGGGTCCCTTTTCACCAGTGACGTGCACTCGTAGTAAGCAATTCCAAACTGCTTGACTTACCGAAATAAGCAATTCAATAATAAACTTTGCTTACACCAATACACATATCATCATTTCAGTCAATGTTTTTCTTTAAGCTGAAGAATACATATTATCATTCAAATATTCCTTTACAGATTCAAATTCTGATCCGCGCCTTCTTTTGGTTAAAAAACATTCGTTCAATTACTTTAGATAATATTCAAACCTCCCACATTTTGCACATCATAGACACCAAACTTAGAATAGGAAAATGTGCCTAGATCTTTAGATGCATGTACCATGTGTGCATCCAAATACTAGAGACATGTTGATTCCAGAAAATGGGAATCTTGGATTTCGGTAGTACATTGGGCAACGATTTTTTTTTTGTTTTGTTCGCAAATTTATATGAGACAAGTCAAGCACTGGCGCGACTGCTTTTGTGTGTGGGATAAAGCCCAGTGATGCTTGTTAATGAAATGTTGCCAATGCAGGGAATGTTTATGGGAATTTGATTTTTCCAGTAGAGCTTTTGTTTTTGTTATTTATGTAATGGATTTTCCGTTGCAATTTAAAAGAGGAAATCAGTGCAATCGGGTGATTTTGATTAAATTGTGATTTGAAGTTTTTTTGACCGTTTGTAGTGATTTAATTGATTTGATTTGTGATAAAAGTGGTAAGTTTTCTTTTCGCATTATGTCGGAGTATTGCTGCGCGACGGATTTCGTACTAAAAGCGGGATTTTCAACTCTTTCCTTTGCCAAGAAAAGAGAAATTATAGAATCGGATAGACCGAAGCCAGATCTTAGTTTAGAGTTTAAATTAAAAAATATTACGCGAAAATTCCATATCGAAACGTATGAAAAGTACATTTGGTTAACGGGAAGCTGTAAATTAAATAAGTTATTTTGCTGGCCGTGTCTTTTGTTCACGAATGAAAAATCTGTTTGGAATAAAGCTGGATTTAGTGATTTGAATAATTTTACGGGCTCAGCAGCAAAGCATTCAAGTTCCGAAAAACATCTTCAGTCGTTAATTAAATTAGATAATTTTGGTTCTCAGCGTATAGAGTTTATGCTTAGTAACCAGGTGGCAATATCTGTTAGTTTGCATAATGAAAAAGTTGAGCGTAATCGTAATATTTTGAAACGTTTAATCGATACTGTAATTTTTTTGGCAAAACAGGAGCTTCCTTTTCGCGGAAATAATGAAGACTCTTCTTCAAATAATCGTGGTAATTTTATCGAAACCGTAAATTTCTTGAGTTTGTACGATCCGATAATTGAGTCCCACATAGATTCTATAAAAGCAAATGCAGCGTTTTCGGGTTTGTCTAATAGAATCCAAAACGATCTTGTTTCCGCTATAGCTAATGTGGTTCGAAATAAAATCAATTTGGAAATAAAGGAGGCTCCATTTGTAGCTGTAATGGTCGACGAAACGCCAGATGTTAGCGGTCGGGAACAATTAACGATGATTTTTAGATATACAATATCAAATGAGATTGAAGAAAGATTTATCGGATTTTTGGATGTAAGCCCTAATCGTACAGCTACAGCAATAAGCTCTCACATTTTAAAACAATTGCAAAATTTTAACATTGATAAGAAATTAATTGCACAATGTTACGATGGCGCAGCAGTAATTAGTTCTCAAATTCGTGGAGTTCAGACTTTAATTCGGGAAAACATAAATCGGCAATTTTCGTTCCATGTTACGCTCATTCACTAAATCTAGTATTGTCTAAAGCAGTTGAGTTTATTCCGGAAATTAAATTATTTTTCGCGCACATCAATAAAATCGCATCATTTTTTAATACATCCACTAAAAGGTCGGACCTTTTTGCAAATATAGTAAATCGTCGTTTACCATCGGTTTCCAAAACGCGTTGGCATTATCATTCGCGTATTATTAACGTTATATTTGAACATAAGCATGAAATTTGTACAGTTTTTGAGACAATTTCGAATGGTTCTCAACACTGGGATGGCGATTCCTTGACTTTTTCCGATATATAAAATACTTACAAAAATTCGCAGAGTCAGATTTTCAATTATATCTGTTAATTTTTTCTGAAATTTTTTCGAAAACTGATATATTATTTAATATTATTCAGAGCAAAGTGGTAAACATTTCATATGCAAGCCAAAAAATTATTGAATTTGAAAATTGGCTTGAAAATGACTTTTCTAAAAAGTTTGATAATTTCTATTCGACAGTTACAGCAGAATATCAGCCACCACGTAAGAAATGTAGAAATGCGATAGATCCTTTACAAAATTTACGGCGGATATTTCGGGAGATTATAGATGTTATTCTCGGGCAAATTCGAGATCGATTCCATTCGTTTAAAGATCTTTCATTTTTAGAGTTGCTTGAACCGAATTATTTTTCTAAATTCAAGTCAAATTTTCCCGATAAAAATTTTGACTCACTTATTGAATATCACGGTCAATTTTTCGACAGAATAAAGTTGAAAAATGAGCTAAAAGTTATTTATTCTTCAGATGAGTTTAAAAACGCGAATCCTAGTAAAATTCTCGATTATTTTCAAAAACGGCTTTATGTCGCAAACGGTTTTAAGCAAGTTCATATTTTAGCAAAATTATTAACGTCAATTCCAGTCACAGTGGCAACTGCGGAAAGGCCATTTTCAACACTAAAGCGCGTTCACACATTTTTGAGAAATCGCCAATCCCAAGAACGACTTTCGGATCTTGCTTTAATTGCGGTTGAAAAGGATCTTCTTATACAAATGCGAAGAGAAAACGATTTTTTTGATAATGTGATTAAAGAGTTTTTACTTAAAGAACGGCGCATAGATTTGGAATACAAATAAATGGCAATGGCGAAAGAATATTTATTTATTTCAAATACCCCTGAATTTTTCTTAGTCTTAATTAACATAATATTTATTTATCATTTTTTTATTAGTAATATTTTATTTATTTATTTTTTTTTTTTTGTATTCCGAATATATGTGCCAATATTTTATTTATATCTTTCCTGATTTCTTCTTTAAGGCTTAAAGCCGCTTGGTATAAATGTTTTTGTGACTGTCCATATTCTATTATACAGTCCATTTTTGTTTATGCTAAATTGGCTTTAGGGCGCCCAACTGCTTGACTATGAAAAATTTCCACTGCACGTCACTGCTTTTCACACATTCCCGGTCATCAGTGATTTCCAGATGTCGACTGATAATTGTCGACCTCTCCCTTCATCACTGAATCCCGTGTTATTGTTAGCATTTCTTTAAGGTTGAGTTCACTCATCGCTTCCACACTTATCATGTGCTTGCCTGTGATCCTCAACCTCGTGCTAGTGAGTGCTGGACATTTGCACACGATGTGTGCTGCCGTCTCAGCCTCCTCCAGATATAGCCTGCAAACGTCATCTACCTCGATTTTCATCTTGGCCAGATGAGCCTTAAAATTACCATGCCCTGTAACCAAGGCAATTATCCAGCTAAGAGTACTCCGTTTATAACTGAGTACCCTTTTCGCTTCCCTGCCTGCTTGTTTGCAAGTGACTAACTCCTGCAATCTTCGTTGATGCATGGAGTCCATCCACTCTCCGTCCTTCGCTCCAATCATGCCGTTCCCCAGAGCAACTCTGGGTTGTTGTCCAATTAAGTCGCCGCAGATCCCTGTTTTGCTAGGGCATCCGCCGCCTCATTTCCTGTTGAATCTATGTGTCCTCTTAACGTCATTTTCTGAGGCGCACGTGTTGAGCTTTCGGACACACTCTAGTACCAATTTGAAGTTTATGTTCGTCTGCTGCATGCGTCTGATCACCAATTGATTGTCCAGTGCAATAACATGACGTCATCAGGCATTGTCTAATCATGTCACTATACGACGTTCAGTTTACAACTAGTGCGTGCTATATATGTTAATTAGGTGTGAAAAAATGAAACTAATTACATGTGCAGACGTCATCATCGTCGTGGCGTAACAGCCCGACAACGGGCCCTGGTCGCCTGGATCATGGACATGCGTAGACGGTTATATATAAAACATTGTCAATTTCCTAGGAATGAGCATTTTGGTATAGACCCTTTTGGATTTTCAACTCTTGAATGGATCAATTCGTTTATCTATTAATATATATTATACATCAGTTAATTCTTCGAAACCTTTTTCTAATTAGTAATTTTTTTTCTTATTATTATTATATTTTTTCCAAGCTCCAGTTAATCACTGCACTAGTTTCAAAACTACATTTTGAATATTTCAATCCATTATAAAATATCCATTTTTTGCTATTTCGTTAGGCAAATTTATTTAGAATCCAACACACTTCACCACAACACTGAAACGAGTTCGGGCATTTCACCAAAATGACCAGACCTAACTTGGTAACTTTGTCTCTAAACTGACTTTAAAACTTAAAAAATTACGGACGTAAAACTTACTTCGCACCTGATAGCCATGCACCTCCGACAAGTTCTAAATCGGAAAAAATATCAAAAAATATAAAGAACTTGTATCAACCGTAATTCCTTCTTTTCGGCTCTTACTTAAGATAATTGTTATTGACATACTTGGCCTTTTTTTTATCAATTTCGTAAAGTTTTATGAATAGATAAGCTCATCAAATAAATTTAATCAGCATATATTTGCAATGGATAACAAAGTGCTAAAGAATTAATTATTCCCCATAGAGCCACAAGCAGTTTTCAACGATTTTATCTGGTGAAGTATGTGCTACTGTAAAGCAAGGCTTAAGTTTCAGATAGTAAGTATGGAAGAAGACATGGCTAAAAGATAAAATTACGATTGGGTTGTTCCGATAACGTCATGTGTGCCCACAATTCAGCCCGATGTATGCTCTAGTAATTATACGAGTACACTGAGAAATTTCATAGTTTAAATTCCAATGAAAGAACGAATTAAGCTGCTAGAGTATTTCCGGATTTAATTGTACATATCCGAGGTGCCCTCGTCGCAAGGAGACTTGAACTACTAAACGTGGCCTAATATGTTAGTAGCACACATTTCGATTATTTATGGGGTAGATAAAATTATGTAAACTGGGGAGTGTGGATCAAAGGCATTTTTTAGGTTCGCTCCTTGTTCCAATGTTTACAGGTGGTAATTAAATCATGGTTAAATATTTGCTTTCGAAATGTAGAAATTTCCAGATCCAGACTGAAAGAAAATAAATAAAATAAAACAAATAATGGAATTCCGCAGTCAATCCGGACCCCTCGTTACGCGAAAAAAAAAAATCGTTTCTGTGGTTCATCTATTGACCATTAATGGACCTGCAACAGGGAATTTTCAGTTTATAGTATACTACTTCGCTTTTACCCCTAGTGGAGCGCGTCAACTACTCCTGCGCGCCATTGTACTCTGTTCTGGGCAATGGGCCCAACTTCCCAAAAGACTTATCCAGCGCGCTACGCTCCTTTGCCACAGTTCGTCGCCATGTGATTCTAGGACCACCTCATGGTCGGCCCTGGTTGGAAATGGAGTTCTATTTCATGGCATGCAAAGCAATGCATTTATCACTCTTCCGCAATGTGTGACCTATCAACTGCCATTTTCGCCTGCGTATCAATTCGTCGATTGGCATTTGCCCCGTATGCCGACTTAGCTCTTCATTCGATATTGTTTCGGGTCAGAAAATTCTTAGAATTCGACGAAGACATGAGTTGACGAAAACCTGCAGTTTTCTGGTAACTCTTACGGCAACTTTCCATGTACCGCTACCATACAAAAGCACAGGGTAATCCTTCAAGTGTAAAAATAAATGAAACCGGAATATAGAGGGCTACACCCGCAATCCAAGGGTTTTGTAGCAAGCGCTTATTTTGGTATGTAAATATCGGCTCCTTGCTCTTCTTGCTACCACTCAGATGGTTAAAAACATCATAATTAAAATGTATTACCCATGATATACAATAGCTTCATGCCAATTCATAAAAAAAGACTCCATCTCTCACCTCTCAAAGTAATAATTTTAAAAGCTGTACCGTATATAGATATCTCCCAAAACAACTCTGTTTTAAAAAAAAATCGTCAGCCGCAAAAAGGATTGATATGAACATAATTCCGCCAAAGTGCTCGTAGCTTTGCGCCTCGCTCTAGGGTATGCATATTGAACCCTGATTAAATTAGTTAATTTCTTTTAACGCAAAAGACCTTTTCCATAGTCCTCCACGTGGGCGCCCACTGGTAACGGCAGTGTTTCAAACCGCCAAGTCTTAGCGATAAGACAGTTTGGAAAAAGACAGCTAGCTGTAGCCTGAATGGCTGACCAACACCTAAGCGTCTCAGGTTTAGTAGGATAGAATGACTTACGTAGTTGGGCCTGCAACACAGTTGTGTGAACTCCAGCACGTTTATTAAACCATCTGAAGCAGCTATCTTCCGAGGCCATCCCCTGAATGGGGTTAAGTGATGTGCTGACAACTGGTCCTTGTAAAAACCACTCCACGTCAAGAAACCTGGAACAAAAGCCTCGGATCCAGGCGGCCAAGGCCCGACGTCGGGCTGTCGCGCAACGATGAGGATGATAGGGGAGGTTGGCACTCATTCACGAGGATCTTGACCACTCTCAAAATCAATTAACTAACCCATTCTACAAATACGAGTATTTGTCGAATTTTTCAAGTCGCTAGCTTCATTCTATCGAAAGTTATTGCTTATTTGAAGCCTCACTTGTAGGGGAGGTAGAGGTTTCTTTTGTCGAATCTGTAACGGACGGTTTGGTGGGCATCCAAAGATGCCCGTGGGGACGGAGCCTTAGGTAGCATAATGACCGTGAAGGTCGGGCCCTGTCATCTGGCGAAGAAAAAGGCCCCTCAACGAGCTAAGCAGCGGGCTATGCTTGCTGTAGCTCAGTTCGGGAGATGTGGGCGGGGTTTTCGCCGCTCGTTGCCCCTGTCCTGTACGTATTAACAAAAATGCATATAGGTAGGCCTGGGGAAGACAACACAAACAGGGGAGGTAAAAATGGGGAATGAAAAAAATTAGTCGATAAAGATGGAATGGTTGGCGGACGGATCAGACGCCCACGCGGTCGTATCTGGGTCCGGGTGTAATGGGACCCTCGGCCTCTGGTTTCGTACCACCAACAGATCACTACTCATCAGGTGCTGCTTCGATATGCCGGTGGGAGCAGCACTACCAGACCATAATATGGTTCATTACAAATCTTGCGCATTTTTAATAACAACCAACTAGATCCCAGTACAAACATTTGACCAAAATTTCGAGTCACTAGCTTCATTTTATCGAAAGTTATCGCTTATTTGAAGTTTCATTTGTAAGGGAGGTAGGGGTTCCTTCGGTCGGACCTTGCCCATCATTGCCATCAACCAACCAAATGCTACAAACGTTTAAACAAAATTTCAAGTCTCTAGCTTCATTCTATCGTAAGTTATCGCTTATTTCAAGTTTCATTTATAGGGGAAGTAGGGGTTTCGTTAGTCGCATTTTACATATTTTCAATAACAAACATTTGACCAAAATTTCAGGTCGCTAGCTGAATTAGAATTGAAAGGGAATTGGTTGAACCTCAACTTGTTTCTCGACAATTCGCTCTATATATTTTGCTCGTTACAGATCCAAGCTGTTCGATTCACTCTGAATCTTTGTTCGATTGTATCGAACACGGCTATTATCTTTTGATAAAAATTCAAATCAAATTCATAAAATCTTAATTGTCATCTGATAGTGGATCCTGTTTGCATTTTTTTTCTCTCTGCGGGTTGCGTCTTCGGTTTGTTCCGCAAACACGCAACTCAAATTCAGATTGAAAAATACTCAGCTGTTATCGTATCTACAAGTTGTGTTTATTTTTGTGTGTTAAAACAAATAATTAAGTAAGAAATATGTGTCAAACGACTGCACAGTAGTAAGACATATCAGCACACATTTCTTACTATATTATTTGTTTGAACACGCAACAATTAACAACATTTGTTATTTTCCAAGATCACAATATTTTAATGCCTGTGTTCAAGAAAAATCTTAAATATTGCAAGTTTAAATCAACTGGCGAAGATGAAGTAATCTGGGCATAGTGTAAACGTAATATAACTCGGTCCCAATGGATACTTCATATGTCCTCAAGACCAGTCTATTGCAATGTCTTATTCTGTCCGGTCAGTTGTTTCTTCGCCCATTTCTTGCCTAATTATCCGTTGGACAACAATCAACCCAATTTTTTGATACGATGATGCCCGATCATTTGTTAAACTGACGGAGTGTCATTCTAGCAAAGACTCAATCCGTTTGACATAAAACCATAGAGAATACCTATGGAGGAGCAATCCGCATATACTCAACACTAAACTATTTGAAGCAATTCCAGTCGTAAAAAGTAGAGAGAGACACACGCCCTCCACTGCGCAACACCCGCGCAGTCTATATAAAAGCACAGGAAGCACGCAAGATGTCATCCCCTCTCCTACTTTTCCAATTGGAACAATAACATTCCAGTCTGTCTCTCTACCGCGGAACACCCGCCCGGTCCATATAGAGCAAAAGAGATATCAAATTTCCATCCCCCTTCCTACTTCCTCACTTGTGCCGAATTGCTTCGTTTCTCTCGCTCTTTTTCATTTCCTCATATACTCTCTCTTCAAAGCATAAAACACGCGAACGCGGTCAACATGCGCTCAGCCTTAATGGAAAGTTGCCCCAAAAATGTTTCTAATGATCCAATCCTGTCTTTTTTTCAATAAAATTTCGGCCGAGAGTGTACCGATCCAAGTGTAAGCAATTGCGGAGAGAGTGGATTCTCCACACAGAAGAGACCTTCTCCACCATCTCCACACGCGCTGTGGCTGTGACGAGAACCACCTGTTGGACCGTCATACAATTCTGTTTAACTGGACATTCCGGGAATTTTACGCAAAATCACAAACACCAAATTCCAGTTTAAAAAAAAAAAGTATTCGAATTCGTGGAGCCAGATTACAAAACAAGCAAAGACAAAGTGGAACTACAGTCACGATTGGTTTGTTACTTGTTTGTTTTGCTTTTCACTCAGTCGACGAGTGTTCGGCTCGTGATACATAATTTTTACTGCAAGCACTTTTTGTTGGTAATTAGTACGTTCGATAAAGAGAACGACCTAGATAAGTTCGATCCCAAGTAATGAAAAGTGGCTGCCATGACAATTGATCCTGAAATTGAAGGATTTGGGGCGCATCGAGGGAAAGAAATGAAAGACAGGAAGACTCGAATACAGACACGAATACTTGCGGGGCACTGAACTTGGAAATACATCTTAAGAACTCACAAGAACAAACAAACTGATAATTACCGCTCGTAGTCGTGACAATGACGTCGCAGTCACCTCGGCCAAACACTCATCGACACTTTAGATTATATGATAAACTGGAGGCGATTGCGACCATTAAAGCACTGGAAACGATCACAGTGGGAACGACCGTCACTAAAATACCATTTGGATACGAAAACACGATAAATTTTGAACTTGCGCTTCGCGAACCGACTCAATTCAATCGGAGATGCAACTGAATGCACCCAACAGCTGATGGAAACTTTTGACGTTCCGCACTTGTGGAGACATTCTGCAAATTGGCGAATAGTGCGAGAGAAACAAATGGTATGCCCACAATGGATTGAAAAGAGATGATGAGACGGATGTAGAGTTGATTTTGTGGATAGAATTCAGAATGTAAACACTACTGGTCACGTTTATACCGTGGATCTAAAAGGAATATTAACTAGGTCGTATTAGACCCGCCACAGACTGTGATCCGTCGTCAGATCGATCTGACGATGAATCGCCATAAAATATCTGACGATCTCGACTGCACATGCACTACGATTTTCGTGCAATGCGACAACGGATGACAATTCAAAAATATAAATTATGATTCACTCCCAATACCACCAAGATTGATTTTTGTTAACTATTTGGATTATTATTATTATACAATACATATTTGCATTACAGATCCATTAAAATCATCAGAATCCGTCAAATTTCACAATTGAATAATTTGATAATTTGACATTTACTTGCGATAATCACATACACCATCCAATCGGTCGTCAGACCGACGGATTGCAGTAAAATAGCACCAGAAAATCGGCAGATAAAATTTGGTCGTCAGATCAGTGAAATCGTCAACGATAGTCACATACAATGTGCGATCGACATGACGATCAAAATATTGTCAGATCGATCTATTGTGTTTACGCCATGAAAGAAAGGAACAGGGGCAATTGTAGCCTTTCAGAGAAATAAAGTAATTTTGCTCAAAAGTAAACTATGAGGGGAATGAGTTGACATCTCTCTGGCACCTATATCAAAGTACTAAGGTGCTTTTCGTGCAAAATTTCATACAAAAACTGTCAAAAGTTTCGTTCGCACGAAAAATGTTCGCTCTCTCAATAGTAAACACATTTCATTCGAAGAAAAAAATCTGTACATAATCATGAGCAATTTTCACGCGAGAACAATTACTTTATTTCGCTTGAAAATCGGCCTTTTGAGTAGAATGGAAATTCAAGAGTCATGTAGAGCGCCGCGGATATGTGCAGTGTGCAAATTTATACCGTCACTTTTCTCGTGCAAGAAAGAAGTGCAACATTTTCGAATAAAACGGTTAATACTACTGCTTTACGTAGGCTGCAGATGAAGTAATCTGGCTATAGTGTAAACGTGATATTATATTGCGTTTACACTATAGCCAGATTATTTAAATGTTAATGAGTGCGTTCAGAAGGTGGCAAAAGAGCAGAAACCGCTCGCGAGCAGCTCCGCAACTGCTCGGTTTGGAGTCTGCCCCTGCTGAACGCTACTTCACCAGCTGACAAATCGACCAGCTGAAAGCTGACGATGACAATTTTAGACGTCAAGTGCCGAAAAGTGGAAAATACATGAATCCCACGCTGTCCATTACAAAAATCACGACCAACGAGAAAACAAATTCAAAAGCACCCGAAAACCAAAGAACTAGAAGCCGAAAACGCGAAAACACAACAACCAATTTGATAACTGTCAAAACTCGAAACTCGCAACATGCGTGAGGTTGAAAAAGAAGAAGAAGAACCTGAGCACTGATCAGTGAGCAGAAATATTTCTTGCTCGGTGAAATTTGATCACGCTCACCCGAGCAGAAGTTGCTAAGTCACTTCTGAACCCGCTCGTTCTGAACATGTTCGCTGAGCGGAAGTTGCTCAGTTCCTTCTGAACGCACACAATGTTGTCACGTAAACATTTGTAACATTATATGGCGATCTTAGCCTCCCGAACCTACTTGGAACCTCTCAAACCATGGAACCTGCCCAAGTGGTTCTGGTTTGGCGATTTTTCCCCATCTAGTGCGCTCTACAGCCTCGCCAAATCGATTTCCCTTTGTGGAAACCTTCGAAAAACTGCATCCTTCCCGTCTGGTTTGTTTTGTAAACTTGAATGTTTGAACCGTTGGAGCGCGCCTAAATTTATGCAAAAATACATCCCAAAAGTCAATTGCATGAACTCAAATGTCATTTCAAACTTAATTGCAGGTAACTTCACGAGATCTGTTTCGCGCCAAACTTTGAGCGCATTTTGCGGTAGTCTTCAGTGTTGATAGTTACTTGTGCAGTGGAATTAACAAAATCAGAATGGATGATGAACAAAATTTGCGAGAAGCTCAATTGGAGTACCTCAACTTCCTTGACGATGAAGTAAGTACTTGTGCAGTTAATGATCCATTGCGTTCTGATTTTTCCGATATTTTAAACAGGAAGACCAGGGACTTTACACTACCCACGTCAAGGACATGATTTCGGAGTCCAGCAAGCGGCTCGTGGTGGATATCAATGATCTTAAACGAAAGAATCCGACTCGGGCTCAGGCTCTCCTGCGAAGAGCCGACGAAGAGATTGTCGCCTTCAATCGAGCGCTCAAGGAATTCATCTCGTCGATCCAACCGGACTTGGGCAAGACCGAACAGAATTTCTACATTGGTTTCGATGGGTGCTTCGGTGATCGTTATCTCACTCCTCGAACGCTAAAATCCAAGTGAGTATGCGCCAACTATGAGTCTATTTCAGTACTGTAGCCAGCAACGTCTTTTCTTTTCAGATACATCGGTAGTTTGCTTTGTGTCGAGGGTATTGTTACGAAAGTCTCTCTCGTCCGACCAAAGGTCATGTACAGCGTCCACTATTGTCCCGCTACAAAGAAAATCATGGAGCGAAAACATTCCGACCTCTATTCAATCGAAGGAGCCACCAACCGAGGCGCGTATCCCACGAAAGACGAAGACGGCAATCTGCTGGAGACTGAATTCGGTCTTTCTGTCTACAGGGATCATCAGGTCATCACATTACAAGAAATGCCCGAGAATTCGCCGGCCGGACAGCTTCCCAGATCTGTGGACATCGTATGCGACGATGACCTGGTTGATCTATGTAAGCCCGGCGATCGGATCAAGGCGGTGGCAAGTTATCGTTGCATCCCTTCGAAGAGTGGCGGCTTCACAAGCGGCACCTTCAATGCCGTGCTCATTGCAAACAACGTCATGCAACTGAACAAGGAGACAGAGTTGTCGATATCGCGCGAAGAAGTGAATCTTTGCAAAAAGTTGGCCAAAGACTCGGATGTTTTCGAGTTGCTGTCGAAAAGTTTGGCGCCATCCATCCACGGCCAGCATTATGTGAAGAAAGCCATTTTGTGCCTTTTGTTGGGCGGAACTGAGAAGAATTTGTTGAACGGCACCCGTCTCAGAGGCGACATCAACATTTTGCTTATTGGCGATCCGAGTGTTGCTAAATCTCAACTTTTGCGTTATGTGCTGCTGATTGCTCCGCGAGCGATTACGACAACCGGTCGAGGCTCCAGTGGTGTTGGTTTAACGGCGGCTGTTACCACGGATCAGGAAACTGGCGAAAGGAAACTGGAGGCCGGCGCTATGGTCCTGGCCGATCGCGGTGTTGTTTGTATCGATGAATTCGATAAGATGAGTGATATCGATCGGACGGCTATTCATGAAGTGAGTGGATTGGGTGTATTTTGTCTTTGAGCTAATACGAAATTTGTTTCTAGGTCATGGAACAGGGACGCGTTACAATTTCCAAGGCTGGTATCCACGCTTCCCTTAACGCACGTTGCTCGGTGCTGGCAGCTGCAAATCCTGTGTACGGAAAGGTGTGTGTCACGGCGATCATTTCTTATGTTTCACAAGTGCTAATTTTCTTATTTACAGTATGACCAGTACAAAACCCCAATGGAAAATATTGGACTGCAAGATTCACTCCTGACCAGATTTGATTTACTCTTCGTTATGCTGGACAATATTGACAAGGAGACAGATAAGACTATCGCAGATCATGTTGTACGGATGCATCGATACAGGTAGGATTGCTTTGGATTATTATTTTTTTCTCTTGTGACTATACCGGGCTTTGTTTCCGGTGTCACCACCATCCACCAAGAACATCCAGTTACAGACGTTGGCCCATGTGCGCTGATTCGCACCAGAATCACTCACTCCACTCCATAAGCCAATTAACTATTTTATAAAAACTTTAATGAAGGGAAGTAGTAGTTAACTAGTTTGCACTAATTGCTTTGTAGGTTATTGCACAGCAAATTAATAAAAGCCACTTTGTTATACGTCCTCCCTGAACGCTGGTTAACAGATGACTTGATTTGGATTATGTTGTTCCTTTTACCGTCTTGGGGCGGCCGGTAACTCAGTGCGTTGAGGCGTCAGCTAGTCTGTGTCTGCCACACTGCTATAAAGGAGTACACGAGCCACGGGTCATACCTCCCCTCTTGCGGGATGGCTTTCTTACGACCGTAGTCGAGGGAAATTCTCTTGGGGAAATGCGATTCCTCCGAACCTTTACTCATAAGTTACGACTCTAGCTGGTCGACTTGTTCAGCACCATCAGCCCCTTCGAGCTCAACATCATCGCTCCCATGGCAGTCGGTTCTACGCACCGGAGCGACCCGTTCATCAGAAACGGCCAAGGGCTGCCAAACCCCCTCAACTCCAGCAGGTTACTACAACAACAACAGTCCAACATCATGATGAGCCTTGGTACTGTATGGGTAAGCCCCATCCCCGAGGCTATACATTTGCAACTGAGTTCTCAGCATCCGGAGAAATCTCCCGTTCGATACCTTTGCGGTTATCTACATGATTAAGGGATCGCATTTTCGGGCTCAGTTCAGTCCACTGCCCCCATATGAACAGCATTGCAATCCGCACCCCCTGCTCCCTTGGGGACAGTGCTTACTTTCCTTGGTCAGACCGTCGCGTCGTCCGACTGTCGTACTTGTAAGACTAATTGACTGGGTACGTGGGGTTATCAGGCCCCAGAGCCATGTAGGAATCAGTTCAGGACCTTTCCGCCAACTTTACACCTATAGGATCGGCCCGGAGCCAGTCTAATAGGAATCAGCCATGAACCTTTCTGCCTATATAGCTCCCTTTCGTAGTTTGTGTTATGCGGGGTCACCACTCCCCGATGTGGCTGGTTCGTGACGACGGAGTCTAACGAAACCGCCAGTCAGCCACACACTTGCATAACTGTGGTACATGGGGTCGTCACCCCCCAAAGGCTTGCATAGTAATTGCCTTTTGACCTATGCAGATGACGATTCTGTCCAGTTGAGTTTCTGACATGGATTTCGGTCGAGAGCGGATCATTCGCCAGTGAAGAGGCGAGGCAGCTGCTACTGAATCAACTTATTTCTTTCCTGCCGGGCTAGAAGGGCGCGATACTAAGCGCTTTTTTTCGCGTACTTCTGACCGTATTATTCTGTATGTTCTAGAGTGACGCTGCTGAACAATTAGTTAGGTATTCTAGCTAGTGTTCGGCCACTTGCCTAGATTGTACCGACCTTGCTTTTAGATGATAATACTCTTCTAGTTGTTTGAGCCATCGATCGTATTCCATAATTGTGTACGCCTGAGTAATACCATACTGCTGGTAACCAGTAACATGGAAATTGGATTACGTCGCTGCCTGATTGGCTTCTGGCAAATCTCTTGCACCAATTCATTCTCCATTATCTAGCGTCTGACCTACTCTATGCCTTCCATCCTCCTGTGCGTCGCACTCTTCGAGTCGATGTCGCCACTTATCACTTCCCTGTGTAGCGTCAGGTCCGTGGGAAAGGGGTCGCCCACCCTAAAACGCCTTACAGCCTTTGGACTAGTTAGATGCCCCCTGCGGGTCGTCAGTCTGATGTTTCATGCTACCGGTCAGTTATGGGTTCGAGTCCCGTCCACGTCACGTCGTGGCCATGGATGTTTGTGTTGTCTTCCCCCTGTGGTGTGGGGCGTAACAATAGGGCACAAACTTTCCCAACTGGTCACAGGTATGCGACTAAATGGGCAAGGGGTACATGGTAGCAACATGCGTCCTCCGAAACCAGTTTATGCTAAGGAAATGTCAATTAAGCCACATGGGAATAGTTGACGCGCCATGTCCCATTAGGCGTTAGGGCAAATAGTAGATTTGACTTCATTTATGTGTAAATAAATAACTGGCGCAACAATTAGGGCCAAGCCCTCGAGATAAGTTAGCATCATCTCATTTACTAGGTCGTGACGGTATACATAGTGGTGTGATCAGTAACACGCTCAACCGAACTATTTACTTCAAATGAGTATTCATTTAAAAGCTGAGTGCCTACTGCTTTTAGAACTTCAGTAGAAATCGAACCAATGAACACAAGGCCAACGTTCTAACCGCTGCGCCATCCAGACTACCGTTTGTGTGTGGTTTCATTTATTCAGCGTAATATTTTCTGTAACGCGTTACGTCCATTTTCCCAAGGTGTCTACCTGTCTAGCCGGGCACACATTCCTGGTAGGTTGGGTGGCGGTCTTACGGCTCGCATAGACCGCTTGGGTCCATAGAGCGATGTCACATGTCAACGGTACCCTAGACCTTTTTGTCTCTGTCTAGCAAGTGCTGGACACTCACACAGGGGGTGTTCCAAGGTTTTCTTTGAATTTGGTTACTTACATACAATTTATACAGCTACTTGTCCTAATCTGTGTGCATGCTCCCCTACCAGGCAATGCCCAGTTAGTATGCCTACTATCACTGCACATTTTCCTCTGGGAGGTTTTAAGAGTATTTTGGTTTTCATTGGATCGTAATCCTATGCGTGCTGTAGCTCAGTTCGGGAGACGTGGGCGGATTTTCGCCGCTCGTTGCCCTGTCCTTTACGTCTTGTAACGGACGGTTTGGTGGGCATCCGAAGATGCCCGTGGGGACGAAGCCTAAGGTAGCATATTACCGTGAAGGTCGGGCCGTGCCATCTGGCGAAGAAAAAGGCCCCTCAACGAGCTAAACAACGGCCTATGCTTACTATAGCTCAGATCGGGAGATGTGGGCGGGATTTTCGCCGCTCGTTGCCCCTGTCCTTTACGTATTAACAAAAATTCATAGGCCTGGGGAAGACAACACAAACAGGGGAGGTAGAAATGGGGTATAAAAAAATAGTCGATAAGGATGGAATGGTTGACGGACGGATCAGACGCCCACACGGTCGCACCTGGGTCCGGGAGTAATGGGACCCTCGGCCTCTGGTTTCGTACCACCAACAGATCACTACTCATCAGGTGCTGCTTCGATCTGCTGGTGGGAGCAGCACTACCAGACCATAATA
Source organism: Chloromyia formosa (assembly GCA_964017055.1). Taxonomy (NCBI): domain Eukaryota; kingdom Metazoa; phylum Arthropoda; class Insecta; order Diptera; family Stratiomyidae; genus Chloromyia; species Chloromyia formosa. The sequence goes on from OZ024818.1 coordinate 23,847,862, forward strand.
TGGTTCGTTACAGGTGGCTTATTACAGTCTTAACAAAAAAATCAGAGCCCTTGGGAAGACAACACAAACATGGGAGGCAAAAATGGGGAATAATAAAACAAATGGGTCGATAAGGATGGAATGGTTGTCGGACGGCGCAGATAACTTCGCGCTCGCATCGGGGTATTTTTCTTTTAGGGACACAGAAGTGTCCATGGGGACGGAGTAAATAGTTGCCGAAATGACTGTCATAGTGTTTGGGGTAGCATCGATGTCAATAGCAGAGGTAGGCTCTTACTGGACTATCTCATGTGTAAACAGGTATTTGTCCTCAACAAAGGGTGCAAACCCACTTTTATAACTGGTGCTCGGAAAGAGGTACATGACCTCACTCACTCTTGCCAGCGGAGGTTGTCACGAACTGGAGAGTTTCGGATGAAGTGTCAAACTTTGACCCTATGTACATCCCATTTAACATTCCGGGACGGTCTGTACTTCGCTCTACATCCTAAGAAGACAAATTGGAAACTCTTTCGTGAATTAGTAGGTCCCATAGCTGACCAATTTTTTATGTTCTATCAGCACGACTGGTGAGTTGGAGACAGCAAGAGCTTAATGTCTTAATCACCTCTTACCATGATAGTACTGTAGCACAAGACTGCAGAACAGCGCGGTAGGTTCCCTGGTAGAATGGAGAGCTGGCGTGAAAGAGGGCTCAGGTTAGGAGGAATTTCAACAGGGCAAAGCTTAGTAATGAATGGGGCGAATACAGAAAATCGCTTACCGAATATAACCTCCTTATTTGACGTTCAAAACGGGACTGTCGGAGAATACATTGCTAAAGCATTCAGTCGCTTCCTGAAGGGGCACGTATCCACAAGGCCCTGTCGAAAGACCACACTAACGGAATCGGTCTATTAAAAAAGCAGTACGGTTTCTTTACTGAGGGCCCACAGGAAACTTTGGAGCTCCTCTTACACTTTCCTGACTCAGTTCAAGCTGAATCCTGCGTGACTTCTTCTTCGGCAGAGCATCGGATCCGACAAAGGAAAAGTTAAATGGGTTATAGAGTCCTTTGCACCTTTCAAGGCACCTGGCGCTGGTGGTATTTTCCCCGTCCTCCTGCAAAACAGCCTTGGTATCATTATCTCTGATCATCATTTATAGAGCCAGCTACACCTTGAGCTATAAACGTGGTATTTATGGAGGGTTGTAAACGTGGTTTTCATTCCAAAAAACGACGTCAAGCCGGAGGAGCTTCCTCAATCCTACAGCGCCTGAGCGTCAACCTTCAAAAAACCGTCCTAGTTCCTTTCACTCGGAAAAGAAACCCAAACTTAAGCTCGGTACCCCTAGGCAGGACGGCAATCGAGTTCTCCACTGAAGTTAAGTGTTTAGGCATAACGCTTGACTGGAGACTCAATTGGAGTAAACACGTCGAGAATGTGGTTAGCAAGGCTACTCGGATCATGTGGGTCTGCAGGACCCTCTTTGGCAAAACCTGGGGACTCAATCCGAAAATGACCGAGTGGAGACGCTGGTGCGACCAGTAGTGACTTATGCTGCGCTTGTATGGTGGCCCACAACTGGTCAGCGTTCCACCATACAGTTGTGTAGCAAACTACTTGTACAATGCCTCGCACGCCTTGGTATAGCAAGATCCATGCGTACTTGCCCGACAGCGGCGCTAGAGGCAATTATTGGACTTATTCCGCTGCACATTTTTATTCAGGAATCTGCGGCTCTAAGCGCTCTTAGAGTGCATTCGACTAATGATGCACATGTGAACAATCAGGGCCACATGAGCATTCTGGAGCGGATTCCTGGTACCGCCTCGAGATTAGATTACATGACTACGGAACTTTGCTACGGTAGGAAATTTTTGGCCCTCATCCCTAACCGCTTGGAATGGGATACAGACCATCCTTGTCTTGATCCCAGGTGTACCACCTGGTTTACCGATGGGTCTAAGACAGGGGAAGGTGTTGGTGCTGGGGTCTTTGGGCCGAACACCAGGATCTCCATCGTCGTGGGCGTCTGGCCCAGCGTTTTCCAAGCTGAGATCCATGCCATCCAGGCTTGCGCCAGAAAAATATCAATAGATATTCTATCAAAGATGATCTGCTCAAACACCTTTCCAACGAAGTCAAGTATTGTGATGGGGCGGTATGGTTTCAATTTGCCCAGTGGTGACAAACCCCAAGTTCTGTCTTTTCCATACATTCTCATTTCCGCCAGGCTTGCCCCAAAAAAGCTTCTATGGTATTGAAGGATGGCTACTAATGTCTGGTGCATTTATTTTTCCAGATTTTAGAGGCGATTCGAAAAAGCTCGTTTCCTCTTAATAGGAAGGGGTGGGCATAAGTTCCCATCCCCCTCTTCCTTGCTTCCTATCCTGCCTTCTATTATTTTATGGTCTGTAGTCTCCAGTTCACAGCTAGAGCATTGAACATAAAACGGTTATGTTCTTTTCAATAGAAAAGGACGACTACAGGGTTTCTCTTCCGAATTGATTCTCGAATTCCATTATTTCTTGTAATCGGCAATTTTTAATCGCATTTTCCCAGAAACCCTGCGGAACAAGACGGAGAAGTTACATCGACAAGATCAACATTCGAGGACACGCTGATGGCCATGAACAATGATGTCAAAGAGGTATGTTTCAACCGCAAACAACTCATCATCATTCCTATCCTTAATCCGCAACTCATTTTAGGACAAACAAGGCATCACCATCTACGAAAAATACAATGCCGCCCTGCACGGCAAATCTCGCGCCAAGAGTGAAAAAGTCTTAACCGTTGATTTCATGCGAAAGTACATTCACATTGCGAAATGTTTGAAACCCAAGCTCAGCGAACAGGCCTGCGAAGTGATTGCCAACGAATATTCACGACTTCGAACAATGGAAATCTCGGAATCGAACGTTGCACGAACACAACCCGTTACCGTGCGTACATTGGAAACGTTAATTCGTCTGGCTACCGCTCATGCCAAGTCGCGATTGTCGAATAACATAACTGCACTGGATGCCAAGATTGCAATTGAGCTGGTACAGTATGCTTACTTCAAGAAAGTCTTGGAGAAGGAGAAGCGCAAACGTAATCGTGACGGCGAAGATGATGACGAGAGCAGTCGCGTGGATGAAGATGATTCGATTGATTCGAAATCGGTAAAAAGCACGAAGCGCAAAAAGGTGGATGATACCGATGTACAAGAGTCCGAAGAAACTACGATGGTCGATCTTGATAGGAGTGAGCGGACGACCACTGGCAGGAGCCCGCTTAGAACCGCTGTTGAAAGTAGTGAAGAAGTAACGAGCAGCAGTGCAACGAGCAAGACCGTACAATCGTTGTCAAAGGAACGTTTGGAATTGTTCAAGACACATTTGAGCACATGCTTCCGACAGATGCGTGAACAAAGCTTACCACGACCGACATTGGTCGAACATATCAATAACAATGTGGCGGATGCCTTCTCAGAGGGTGAAATTGATGCTGCTTTCAGTCATATGACCGAAGAAAATCAAATTATGTTGGCAGATGGAATGGTCTTCTTGATTTAGATTTAGTGTACCCTTCCTAGTTCGTACGTACAAAATTCGTTACCCATTAAGTTTGATATTTATGATTTGATATGTAACAGGTTTTGCACTTTGTACTATGTTGAAAGTTTTTCTGTTCTCTTTTTCATGCAATAGTATTATGTATTTTAAATAAATGTGAAGTGTTTTTCACCTTAAATGGGCGCGCATGTACTTTTATAATGAAATGGCGTTTCCTACCCATCTTAAACACAACGTTGGTTTTCTATAGCTTTCTACGAGTCATTTGCTTGTTGTTGACACTACTGCAAGCTGTCAGATATGTCCTTTTTTCTCACTTTGGAATGAGATCTCCCCGAATCTTTGCAAATTGCATAAAAGTGTGCTACGCAAATGGTTCAGCTTGATGAAAATTTCGGAAAACGTTGTACAGGTAATTAAGCACTCCAGACCTGGGGGCCTATCATATCTTGATTCGAATCGAAATGCTATCGAACCGACCTAAGTAGTATCATGATTACGTAACTCGAAAACTAATTTCCCTCTTTCGACTATTCAATTCGAATGAGAAACTTCGTGTCGTCCAACTCGAATGCGTACGAAAATTTTTTACTTTTCAGAAGTGCAGTTGCTAGCATGCACCTCCTATCCGTGCCGTCTTTATACTGACAAGCTTGGAGCACTGTGAGATAGATATATATTAGATCCCCGCAGGCAGTTTTTGATCGCGCCGAGATTTGAACTCAGAGCTCTAGATTAGTATCGCAGAGCGGTGACCGAACCACCACGGCCACCGAGCGCGACAAAGTACAGAGACATTTTGGATCGGTTCAGAAGTTACCGAAGAGCACGAACTGCTCGCGAGCAGTTCCGGAACTTGTCGGTTATGCAGTCTGTGCCTGCTGAACGCGACTCTCGCGCGTTGTCACACACACGTCATACGAAAGTCAAGGAGAAAGAAGAAGAAGAAAAATGCGAGCGGTGAGCAGAAATATTTCTTGCTCGGTGATCAATTGATCATGATCAGTTAAGCGGAAGTTGCTCAGTTTCTTCTGAACCCACACAGTGGCTGCGTTCGTGAAACGAAATCGCTGAGTCAGCGCCTAGTCTGTGCTTCACAATTGCTGACCAGCACATTTGCGTGTTTTAGAAACGGCATGCCGTCTGTCTCATTTGTCAAATGCTATGTTCAGTGGCATTTGACAGAAAACTCGAGATTTCTTGCTTTGATGAATCCCACGTGACACACAAGATATGGTATCAACTTTCTTTCCCACAATAAGGTTTAACAATAAAGCATACCATACACACACTGATCGATCGGCCGATCCATCGTCCGATATCGGCCGATGGATCAGCCTGTGTATGCGCTTATCGTTGACGATTTGTTTTACAGTTCCATATAATTTTGATCAGCTGATATTTTGTGGCGATCCATCGGCTGATCGATCGGGCGACGGATCGCTCCGTGTATGTGGGGTATTACGTTAAAAACACGATTGTCACATACACAACACAATCGAAGTTAGAATCGAAATTTAACAATTGTCGCAAATGTAATATTGTGCTGAGCCAGAAAAGCGAGAAAATGTTATACTTAAAAGTGAAACCGCTTAGTGTCGGCACTTAGCACAGTGCAAGCGTTTCTACTGATGTGTTTGTCACTACCATGCAGCACTAATCGCTTCTTAGTGCTGACTCAGCGATGTCGTTTTATAAACGCAGCCATTCTAACCGCCATCTCCATAAACGTTTTCTCACAACGTCCATTAACGGATTTTTCAGCATAATTAGTTCCAACATTCACTACTAGATGATCCCATTTAGGAAAAATTGCATGCAATCAGGCACCGGCATAAAAGATTTGTCATTCTACTCAGTTATCTGACAGTTTCATGGTACACGTGACGTTTCGGAACCGTTCGCGGGAATAGTTCGTAGCCTCTGGTTGTATCACTTGCAAAGTTGAAAGTAATTTGCCGGCAGGATTCAACATGTGGAAGGTACTTTTGTTGAATTATTTGAAAATTGTAGAATCATTTGAACTTAATTGCATTGCGATTAAATCTAATGTTCGATTAGTTCTCTTGTCGCAAGTTGCATTATGGATGGGATCGTCACTCTTTTTGGCTACGAATTTGCATTTCAATCAATCATGAACACTTGGAGCACTCATTGCCTGCGTTCACGTTCCGCAACGTTGTAATTGCGGTAAAAATTTTCCCTCCACCCAACCATAAACTCTTAACCCGAACGACTTGTTTTGCAGTTGTCATGTATTAAACACCAGATAGCCGATTCGCTATTGGATTTCAAACAAAACTTCAATTAAATTCGCGACGGTTTCAGGAAAAATGAACAACACTGCAAAATCGCCACAAATTTCTGTTGCTCCGGTGTAAATAAGCATACAAGACGCCATGTAAAAATCAAGAAACCGAAAACGAAAATCCACACCATCTGGCAGTCATATGCAATACGTCAACTAAGAACTGTCAAATACGCTAATACCCCTTACCCCCCGGTTGACCGGAAATTAACCAGGAAAAATTTCTGGTCAATTTCCCCGATATGTGGTAGATCAAACGCAAACTGAAACGGACCGTCCACGAGCAAAATCAGTCGAACTGTTTGCATTTGCGTTTAAAACGTTGCGCGACCTGAACCCACTCATTGTAGGTAGTACTGTTGTAAAATTCTCTCTAAACCGAAGCTATCCAAAGTTCAGTTTCTTCGCGGATTTATTGTTTGATATGGTCGTTACATAATGTTCAGTGTTCGGTTGTAACATTTTCCACACCAATTCACCCGTATGATTTATCAAAACAAGAATCGTTTCTTCTGTTGTAAATCGAATCTTCCATGTAGTGTCTAATAATTTTTTATCGCTGGTGTTATAGGCTCTGCCTTGCCAACCGTCTCGACGAAAGTTTGCGCATCTTTAAGGCGACCCAAGCATCGCGGACAATACAGAATAAAATCAATCAATCAATCAATCTAATAATTTAAAATATATTCCCCAATTTTGCTGGCTCCATCTTTACGATATTAAAATCAGTGGGGGCTGCTCTGCCCTATCAAATGAGCACATGAATCCCAATCCCCCAATTCACATTATTCTAGTAGTTTTCCGCCAAATCGTGTTAGTGTCGTGAAAAATTAAGTACATTGGCTGGAGAATTGCAATCCATTAATTTTTAAGACTTCGTTAGGCGCGTTTTTTTCAACAGTTCAGATCAGGAGCAGAACAACAATCGCACGCAATATGCCGGAACCAGATTGAACGCAGAAAGCAGCAGTAGAAACAACAACAACATGCAGATCCGCTGTCGCTGACGCTGCGTTCAATCTAGGTCGCGTAAAGGTCGCCACACATGAACACGCAAAACCACGACCGAACTTGCATCGAACCATCAATTTCATAGAACGGTGGAAATGAGGAAAATGTTTTCTCCACGCGTTTATATTTCGGCTTCATTTCTGTTTAAATGTATGGTGTGTAGCATCCCACACAATCGAACATCATCATCGGGGATCTCAACCATGAATTTATAGTAAACTGCAATTAGCAGTGGCATTGCGCGAGTTAAAAATGAAGAGAAGCAATAACGGCAATATCAATAAAAACCTTAAATCGGACCCTATGAAACGCCATACATTTAAACAGAAATCAAGCCGGAATATAAAGGGCTACGTCCTTAACTGCAGCATTATATCTATCTGTTGTATGTGACCTATTTGAATTCGCTCGTCACAGATCCATGTCGTTTCTTCCCACCCGATAACCGGTGAAACGAGCACGGCTAATAACCCCAGAAAAATAACTGTTCCTTAAAATAGAAGGTTATGTTGATTGATTGGAAATTTGATGAATTTCTCTAAAATTCAGTCGATCTATCTACCTGTAGTTCCCACAAGGTTCTCAATTGCTTTCCATTTTTTATTGGAATATTTAAACTTTATATATATATGTATATTGCTTTGCAATATCATGCTTCTAACCTTATTAAATTGATCTAAATTTTACTTTTAGAAATCGGTCTCACTCGTAACCGGTGGTGCCTCCGGCTTGGGACGAGCAACCGTCGAGCGTCTCTCCAAATTGGGCTCACAAGTAGTCCTTTGCGATTTGCCCACGTCCAATGGCGAACAGGTAGCAAAAGAAATCGGCAGCTCGGTCGTATTCAGTCCTATGGATGTTACATCTGAACAAGATGTTAAAGCTGCCGTCGATCTAGCCAAATCGAAATTCGGAAGACTTGATTTAGCCGTTAACTGTGCTGGTACAGCGGTAGCATTCAAGACATACAATTTCAACAAGGACCTTCCACATAAGTTGGAAGACTTCACCAAAGTAATTATGGTGAATACGGTCGGTACATTTAATGTAATACGCTTGACAGCCGGACTGATAGGAGCTAATGAGCCTAACGTCGACGGACAACGTGGAGTTATCGTCAACACGGCTTCGGTTGCTGCCTATGACGGACAAATTGGACAAGCTGCTTATGCCGCCTCCAAAGGTGCAGTTGTTGGCATGACTCTACCCATTGCCCGAGATTTAAGTACACAGGGAATTCGCGTAGTTACAATTGCTCCCGGTCTGTTTAAGACGCCAATGTTGATGCAATTGCCCGAAAAAGTTTTGCAATTTTTGGCCAAAACTATTCCATTCCCGCAACGTTTGGGCAATCCGGACGAGTATGCACAATTGGTTCAATCGATCTACGAGAATCCACTGTTGAACGGAGAAACTATTCGTCTAGATGGTGCTCTTCGCATGATGCCGTAATTATCTGGTGATTAGTATATTGAGTCGAATTGAAAAGTTGTTGAAATAAGGTCAATGACGGTGGTTTTTGCATTTATTTTTTTGTCAGTCGGATTACTAAATCTGACCTCATTACATGCACAATAAAATCTATATTTTTAATATAAATGAGTTTATTTTAATTATTATAGACAGCGACAGCCATCGATTCCATACAACTTACATGGATCTTCGCATGCCGCCGCCCTTACCGATCGAATGCGATGGGGGAATTTATCCTATTATAGACATATCTTTCAACCAGTCTTGGTGGGTGGACATTATGTGCCATCAATGCACTGTGAAGGTATTGGTGGAGTGTTAGATCTGAGTCTTTTCAGGGCCGGTAGACGGTAAATAGGGCTCAAAACGTGACATGGACGTGGCTAAGAACAATTCGCGAGTGGGGCTATCTAGCCAAGTGTTAGTAGGAGTCGTGGCTGTGACTACCGGCGAGAGCTCGGGAGGTGTAGGTGCTTCATTCGCCAGTGACCACCCAACAACAGTCGAGTCAGCGGGCAAGCCAGGCGACTCTGACGTTCATACTACCGGTTTGGAAAGACAGAAACGCGCAAAAGACAGATACCGAGCTTGATAGTGATCGTTCAGATCGAGAAGAAGACATAGCACTGAGCCAAGCGGAAGAGGAAAAGGACCGCCTGTTAAGCACCGAATCGTCTGGTGCGGGCGATCAATGGCAATAGACCGTAAGGTCCCGGTCTTCAAAGGAGGGCTCTGAACGTCACTCAACCGGAAGGCCTAACCCTGAGAACGAGGACACTGAACGGCGCTCGGCCAAAAGGTCCGAACCTTCGATTGAGGAGCGCAGGCCCCTTAGACGCTACAAGGCCGGCTAAGGCTGACTGAGGGACTTGGCAACCGGCAAATTCTGAGCCCTAAAGAGGCGAAAGATCTGTCATGGGTAAGGTAACCATAGAAGAAAGCAGGAAGCGCTTCGATACACGACCACGAGCAGACATTGCGAGTAGCGATCCGCAGTTCCACAACAAGGTCGAGCAACGAGAACTGCAAAAGCTGACTGTAAAAAGGAAGCGCTCAGAAAAGAAGCAACGAGCATCCTCGAGCAAAAGGCAATACCCAATGGCAGGAAGGCTAGCCAGGCGCGTACAGGACAGACAGCCAAGCAGACGACAGCGAGCACTTCCAAGGAGGCCTGAAAGACCAGGAAAGAAGCGAGTGCAGACGAAGCAGTAAGACTACATTTGGTGGTGGCGCTCATTGAAGCGAAGCGACCCTCTCGGTAAGATGAGCCAGGAAAGGTGGTCAGTTGTGGAAATGAAGCTGTTGGATAAACTGGTGCAGCGAATGTCGGACGCGAATCACCCTATGCCATCGTTTGAAGGGCTGGGTGGTCTACAGGTGTCAAAATGATAAGCTGCAAAGATGACGCAACACTGAAGTGGTGAAGTGAAAAAGTGAAGAGACACTGTGCCGACAATGGACGGTTTATGGGAGGGTGCCAAGCTGGAAATAGTTGACCGGGACGAGATTCCAGCGGTACCCAGGGCGAAGGTTCTAATGTCGAGAGCCTTGCCTGTAGATACCTCACTCCAACATGTCCAGCGACAGAACCCCGATGTACCGATGGATGATTGGCTGGTCCGACATCCAAGTGGATCGACAACGGAAGGAGGGCAAACCATCATCCTACAGATCAACAAGGAAGCGGAAGGAATGCTTTACCCTCGATTTGGGAAGATGGCGTGGGGTTCAGAAAGCGTATTTCTTAAGCTCAAAAAGCGCCATCCCACGAACGGGACTGAAAATAACATGCAGGCCAACGAGGTGAAGAAGGAGCTAGAAACTCTGACCAAAGCGGCCGAAAATATCAGGCTAAGCGAAAATGAGAGCGAATGATCCAGACGCCTCTCTAACGAACGCAGCACTAATGAAGCAACCTTAGCGTTATGCTAAAGATGCGTCAAACAAACCTACATCACAGCAGTTCCGCATCGGCAGAGCTGCTGCGCACGCTACAGGAGGCAAGCTATGATGTGGCACTCATTCAAGAACCGTCGATTTTTGGGGAGGGCCACGTCAAGAGACTCTCAACTAAAACGTTATAAACTATCCGAAGGAGGGCAGGCTGCGGACGGCCATCATGGCAATGTCCTTCTAGGCTCTGATAGAAGCTCGAGTGACCTGGCAGTTATACATGTGGAGGGCGGCAAGGACGATCCCTTATGCTCTCATCAGCAAACATGGCTTACGACAAACCCGCGCCACCGCAAGAGCTGCATACATTGCTCGAATACGCGACCGGAAGGAGAGTGAACATAGTGATAGGCAGCGACGCTAATGCACACCACACGATATGGGGAAGTAAGAAGGACAACAAGAGAGGTGTGTCTCTACTATTTTTTCTACTCAACTATACAATAATTTGAAAATAGCGAATCGTGAAGAAAAACCTACTTATGTAGTAAGTGCCCAAACCATCTCAGTAAGTGACAAGTTAGACGCGATATAGGTAACTAGTTTGGCTATCGAACCGAAAGGTTATAAAATTTGGCCAGCAGGACCTAACATAGTATTTCAAGGTGAAACGACACTAGGGAAAATCGTATTTTACAAGGAAAGGGTACACGGATGGTATAAGGATTAAAAGGAAAAAATGGGCGGTCTGTAAGACCCTGTGTGCGTGCTGTCACCCCAAGGACCGAAATCAGCCTTAATGAGGGTACTGACTTCCGTTGCCTCCGTTTTTCGTGCGAAATCTCATACAAAAACTGTCAAAACGAAAACTTTCGCTCTTCTCGGTACTCAGTTCCTCGCACGAAAATCTCATACACAGACAAAAGTCTCCAGGTTGTTGTGAGCAATTTCTACGTGAAAACAATTATTTTGCATTTTATTTCGTGTGGAAACCGGTCATTGCAGTGGTGATCACTCTCTTTTGAGTGAGAAGGGGAAATTCAAGTGAAGCGTAGAGCGTCAGCAGTGGAAACCGATCATTGACGTGGTGATCACTCTCTTTTGAGTGAGAAGGGGAAATTCAAGTGTAGCGTAGAGCGTCGCGGAATAAGTGCAACATTTTCGCACGAAGAGGTTAGTACCAGGCTTTAATGGTAAATTATTGGGCCGTTCTGTCCTAATATTTGTGCTTCACGCACACAGGTTCTTACAGACTCCGGTCGTTTTTTTCTCCCTCTTTTAATCCTTATCCCTTTCATACACTCTTTTCTTCCCTACACCTATATCTCTCAGCCGGCAGTGCCTATGTTGTTTTGTATTCAGACGCTTTTTCATAGTAGGCAGAAGGATTTTCGACATGTTTACCACCCTTTGGAACTACCAGTGTCGGGAGTTTACTCCCAATGTCCAATCCGGGATCCGCGATCGTGCTTTTCACCTTTCTTTGGTAGGCACTGATCGCATCCTTTTATTAATTCTTTGGTGACGTGCCTTTGCCCTACTTATCTTACTTAAACGGTCAAAGAAGAGAGGTGAATTACGTTTTCTGGCGGCTACGCCTCCAGACCAGATAGGTAGCTCATCGACAAGGAATAAATTTGTACTCTTTTCCTTTAGGCTTTCGGTAGGAAAGGGTTGACTAAAAGAAGACGTCACGGGACAGTAAACTTAAAGAACAATTTTCTATTGGTTGAACAGAGTGCTAAACTAGTTAAAGCCGGCACTGCACACAAGGACATGATAAAAAAACACGTCTCTAATTCTACGAATCACGTACATATTTATTAAAGTAACGAATTCTGAACAAAGTTGAAAGATAGAAACAAATACTAAAAAGTTGTCAGATGAATGCTCAGCATCTCTGTTTACGAACAAAAAAAAAACTCCAAAAAATATTCGCTGATTTTAATACACTTATTTTGGGCGTTTCGAATACTTCGAATTACTACGAGACTGGCTGTTATCCTGAGTGAGTTGCGGCTCTTCATTTGTTGCCGCTTCCGCAGTTCCTTGAACTATTTTTGCCTTGGATTCCGCCGAAGGATGTTTCGGTTTCATGGAGTTATGATGTGTTTTGTTGGCTTTGATACGTTGTTGTGCAGATGCGGGCGTCGATAGTAGTTTCAGAACAGTTCCCACTGCTTTTGTTCGACCCTCGCGGAAAACCATCCGTTGACCGGGTCGAATGAATTCAGGATGTTTGATGAACTTAAACTTGACAATTGCCTTATCGCCGGTACGTAGAAATTCGCGATCCATAGATACAATCGATGCCGTCTGCCGTACACTGCCGCAGTGGACCATGGCTTGGTAGCGCGACGATATTGTCGTTGGATGATGTAGAACGACAATTTCCCCCTCAAACTCCCAACAGGCTTGTGGATTGACTTCAGGACTGACAAGTACCATACCCTTACGTATCTGAGATCGTTTGATTTTCTTCAGGGCGAAACTGGCCGTCTGACCGGCACGTACATGTTTCACATTCATACGTTTTCGATGTATGCTTTTGATTGCGACCGGAATGAAATGTCCGAGCGCGTCCGGTCCTAATAGGACGTTGTCATTCACTGTGATTATACCGCGTAGACAAGTTCCCGACACGACAGTTCCTACGCCGGGAACCGAGTATGTATCGTCTATTTGAAATTCCGATGGTTCACCGTCGTTACCCTCCGTTCGTGATGTTAGCAAGTTCAAGAACATTTTCAGCAGATCTAAATTTTCACCGTTCACATTCGACACAAGAAATATCGGACATAGACGCTCGGAAACGAAATTCAGCGCGCTCAGAACGACTTCGTTCGAATTCTTAACGATCACTGGTACTTTTCGACAGCCCTGAGATTTGAGAATTTTAAAAAGCATTTTTAAATTCTCTTGTAGAATGTTTGGCGGACACATATCGATTTTGGTGACAACAATAAATACGGGAACGGATAGAGCCAGGGCCAAGCCCAAATGCTCCTTAGTCATACCGATGATACCGGCATTTGCTCCAATCTATATAACACACAAAATTAGATCACAGTGTTCAAGGAAATATGTCATGAATGCTTACCATCAACATGCCGAAATCAGGAACATGTCCGGTCATACCGAAAACTGTCGTCTTAAGGTACTTTTCGTGCCCTGCCAAGTCAATGAATGTAATAATCTTTGATGATTTCTCGCATATTCGCACCCAGTCCAATGTTCCGTGATCTGGCTTGTTTATCACATTGCCGAAACTGTCGAATCCTGAATTATGAAGAAAGTACACAATCAGAATAGAGTACATACGTAACATGCGTTTTTTAACATACCCAAAATATCGTTTCCCACGGAACTTGTACGTCCACTTTCCATCTCGTGTTTGTGCCGAAACAGCCTCTGTCGCGCGTATCCACGTCCGTTGTCCAATTCGCCATGAGTTAAAACGCCCAGCAATGTGGATTTGCCAGCATCTACGTTGCCCACAACAGCAACCCTGCAATGTTTGAAGGGGAAGTGTCACCAACCGATTAACGCGCTATCCCTGACTATATTGCTATATTACCTTATTTCCATAAAATCAGTATCGTCAACTCGCCTTCTGATCAAATATTGCCCTGTAAATCCTTTTTCAACACGACGCTTACCCAGCTCTACAACATCGGCGTTGATGGTTGCAGCCATCGCATTTAGAGTCGCCAGTGCTGCACTGTAATTTTCGTCGTCGAGACCGTTTCCGCCACCATCTGCAGATAATCATGGCGCTAAGTTTAAAATGATAATTTAACTTCTTTCTGGGAAAATTTACCTTCGTTCACGCCTACTTCGTATATAGTTTCGCCACGATTCTCAGACATTCGTTTTTCCAGTTCATTTTTCAGCACTTCGAATTGTTCATCGTTCGGATCGACGAGAGATACCGTCTCGCGACTTTTGGCAGATTCGGCACCCTTGCTACATTGTGCCGTTGTAATGTTTTTATTTTTCACTGGTTCGCTGTCGTCGTTCATTGTACTTTATTTAATTCTGTTAGAATGAGAATGGCATAAACTGATGAAATTATGAGGTCACTGCGGCAATGAAATAGTGTATGGCGAAAGTGTGCATTCCAAATAATGCATATGCATACTTTCGTTTGAGCCGAAAGTGTGCGTGGATAGAAAGCGACATTGTGCATGCATGCACAATTTCAATTTTAAAACTACAATAAATAACGCAAAATTAAGCATATGCACACTTTCGTTCTAAAGTGAAAAAAGTGCGTGGATAAATAAGCGAAATAGTGCCTACATGCATAATTTCGCTTTCAAAAGAAAGAAGAAAGTTTCCGCATCGTGGGCGCCAAACTCATTAGGAAGTGATATACAGTCAAATCTCCCATTACCGGACAGCTGCGGGACCAAAGAATTGTGTCCGGGCAAGAGAGGTGTAAGGTTATTAGAGGGGTACAAGACGGCGCAACACTCGCCATACCCGGCCCAGTGGAGAAATTTGCGACGTATCCCCACAAGCTATGGGGCCCTCATACATTGAGACAACGGGCTTTCCACGACAGCTCTGTCCCTGACTCTCACACTCGACCTGAGACTCATGGACATAGGATCTCCTCGACCAAGTTGAACGACTTAAAAGACGCGTCAGGAGGAAATAACTCCTTGCCCAGACAGTCGGGCAAAGGCAATGCTACCAATTCTCATAGAGTAGCGGGCAGCGAGGCAGGGGCCTCCTATTCGAAGATAGCGCCAATGGAGAGAGTGGCCATTTTACTCTCAAATTATCCCTTTACCGCTCTTTCGACAGACCAGCAAACTCTGGTTCAGGATGCCATCCTGGAAGAGGTACTGCCCGAGCAGACTGCTAACCGTCAGTTTGGAAGTATACGGTTCAAACCAGGGTACATTATAATAGAATGCGACAACCGAAGGTCCATGGACTGGCTCACTTCCATTGTAGCCGCATTAAAACCCTGGGATGGCGCCTCATTGCGTGTGGCTAAAGGGGATGAGATCCCCCGTCACAGGGTAGTGAGCATCTTCTTCCCGAAGAGTGCACAGTCTTCCACGGAAAGCTATACACTTTTTGAGCAGACAAAATAGTGGACTGCAGGCAAACAACTGAAGGATTATCAAAGAGACGAAGGAAGGAGAAGGTCTCTCGATGATCGACTCAGTGGACCCGAGATCGATCGATATAATCAGGCAGCGTAAATTCAGCTTATCATATCGTTTCGGCAAAGTGAAGGTGCACCTGAGGAGCTGGAGAGTTTTTGAGCGCCAGGTGGCTGTTGCTACCTCCTCTGACTCCCGTCTCAGCAACAGCAAAGATTGTGGCCACACGAAAATCATGCCTACTGCTCCTCATACCAATAAAAAGACCATATTATCAACTACTGGTCCTGCAGAACCATAGCCTGGTACCAGCAGGGAATGTAGGCTAAATAATGCCGCGCTGAGGACTGAATCCTTATCTTCCATAGAGTTTCCCATGGAAACGCAGCCTGTTTGTTGTAGCTCCCCGTGTACTGGCGTGGTGCAAATCAACCTCCACCAAGTCAAAAACGCCTCGTGGCAGGTCAATGGAGTAATAAAAGGCCTTAACGTAAGTAACTCCGCCTTAATATACGACTCTAGGACCACACGTCTAAGAGCCTGTATCATCTTAAGGAACAACATTAAATACATTTGCCTTTCAGACTTTACCAATGGCGACCTAGTGGCAGTAGCTATTAACTCGACCAATGGTAATAATAACGAACCAGGACTTGTCATCGATTCGGCTTACCTACCCGGGGACAGTGAAATTGCATCCTCAGTGCTTCGCAGGCTCTCAGATTACTGCAGGGGGAAAAAACTGCCCCTTCTGATTGGATGCGATGCCAACGCTCACCACATTATCGAGGTGAGCATTTACTTGAACTTATTACAAGTTTAGATTTAAACATTTTTAACAAAGGAAACTGTTCAACTTTTGTCACAAAGACCAGCAGTGAGGTACTTGACGTTACGCTTACTCTACTCAATTGCCCTAACACCTTGTGGGGCATAGCGCGTCAACTGTTCCATGTGGCCCAGTTGACGTTTCGTTGGCATAAACTGGTTTCGGAGAATGCAGTTGCCAGCATGCACCTCCTGCACATCCATGGCCACGAACGTCGTCGTGGACGGGAGACGACGAGTTTGTCAAATCGAATACATAATTGGTCTCTAATGAACCATCACTGTCAGACCATAGGCATATTCGATTTGATATAGAAGCTGTAAAACAAGTTAATATTAATAGAAGAATTCCACAGCGCACAGACTGGGAAGGATACTCAGTCTTGATACGTGATAAGCTCAACATAATAGACAACAAGATTTCTGGCTCAGTCTGGACAATTTAGTCTCTAATCTATCCGAGGCAATTATATCCTCCTATGAGGAAAACTGTCCACTAAGAAACTCGAGTGACTCAAGAGGTGTTCCGTGGTGGAACTCTGAACTCTCCGCGCTGCGAAAGAACACTGGAAGACTTTTCAATAGGGCGAAAAATACCGGCGAGTGAGAGCAATACCGGGCCTCGCTCACACAATATAACAAAAGTATAAAAATCGCCAAGAAACGAAGTTGGACTAAATTCTGCGAAGGTGTTGATAGTGCAAATACCGCTGCTAGACTTCATCGTGTTCTGGCCAAAAAAGGTACAAATCAAGTCAACACTCTGCGTAGACAGGATGGCAGTATTACAGAGGATGCCAATTGCTTCTGGATACTCATTTCCCTGGGTGCAAGAGTGTTGGCTACACAGTTAAGTGGGAAATGCGGTACAAAGCGAACCGCGTAGACTGGAGTACTGCCAAAGATATCTTCACCTACAGTAAAGTCAGATGGGCCATTGATTCATTTGAGCCGTTCAAATCGGCTGGCACAGATGGAATCTTCCCTGCTCTGTTACAGAGAGGGAAGGATATATTGATCCCCTACCTCCTGAATATCTTCAGAGGAAGTTTTGCTCTTGGTTATATCCCAGATTCCTGGAGATCAGTGAAAGTAGTGTTCATCCCAAAAATGGGAAATCGTTCCAAGGACGACCCTAAATCCGATAGGCCAATTAGCTTCACCTCCTTCATGCTTAAGCCCATGGAGAAAATCCTTGATGTGCACATCAGAAGCACACTCCTTATGAAATTTACGCTCCATTCTAAGCAGTTTGCTTACCATTCAGGAAAGTCAACTGAAATTGCTCTACACTGCCTAGTGAGAGAAACTGAGTCTGCAATAGCAGCTAAGGAGATGGCGGTATGTGACTTTCTTCACATTGAAGGAGCTTTCGATAATACATATTTCTCTTCCATTGACTCTGCACTCAGAACAAAGGGAGCAGATAACACAACTGCATTATGGGTGAAAAGGATGTTATCATCTAGAAGGGTCATCACGGATATCGGAGACTGCACTTTAATAGCATTTGTCACTAGAGGATGTCCGCAAGGAGGGGTACTATCACCCCTTCTTTGGTGCATCGTAGTAGATAGCCTGCTGTGGAAATTCTTCACTATGGGATTTTCTACACAAGGTTATGCTGACGACTTGGTAATAATTGTCAGAGGAAAATTCGAAGAAGTGGTAACGGAAATCCTCCAGTCAGCGCTGAATACAGTGCAAAATTGGTGCAATTATAACGGCCTAGGTGTTAATCCGGCCAAGGCAGTTATCGTCCCTTTTTCAAGGAAAAAAACATCAGACCAATGAGGCATCCCACTATGTATAACACCCCAGTACTCCTGGCGGATACCGTTTAATAAATGTGCTGGAGTTCACACAACTGTTGCAGGTCCAACTACACAAATTATTCCTTCCTACTAAACCTGGGACGCTTAGGTATTGGTCAGCCATTCAGGCTACAGCTATCTGCCTTTTTCCAAACTGTCTTATCACTAAGACTTGGCCGTCACACTGATAAAAAATAGGATTAAGAATAATCTATTAAAAAATCATTATAATTTCTTATGTTGTACATAGTTGACTCTCATCGCAAAAATTTCTTCTACGCGACACTTTGTCAATTCGTCAATTTTTCCGCGTCGCGATTTGCTTTCTTGTTGCCTACTCGTTTCGCCATAGTTTCCCCTGGAAGTTTCGCTTTCCCCCGGAAGGGGCGACTTGCGCAATAAGATGGCGATATCGACGGCGATACATTTATCTTCCAAGGCGAAGCGCATTCATATCGCGGAGGATTAAATTGTTTGCAGGGTTGCATCATCCGAAATCAGTTACATATATACTCCTAGGAGTTCTTGATGTGCTATTCCAGACACGAGGATAAGGCATAATAGCGTAAAAATATGTAAACGAAATTATGGGATTATAGGGGGCGACCGGTAGCGCAGTGTGTTGAGCCATCAGTCTCATGTTTGACTACCGGCGTTTCGGGTTCAAATCCCGTCCACGACGACGTTCGTGGCCATGGATGCGCAGGAGGTGCATGCTGGCAACTGCATTCTCCGAAAACAGCTTATCTTGTCGAAACGTGAACTGGGCCACATGGAACAGTTGACCCCACAAGGGGTTAGGGCAATTGAGAGAGAGAGAGATATAGGGGAAAGAGGACGACTAGGACCACCAACCCACAATTTCGACTAATTCATAAAACAGATCTACATATATTCCTAGACTCGTAGTTGCAGCAGAACAACGGAGACAGCATGCGTGGGATCGTTTTTATCTCAGCTGCCCGGTATTATTGCCGGTGATAGATTCAAGAGAAGCAGGCAATAGCCTAATCCTGTCGCCAATATTTACGCCATCGTTCAAAAACCAAAATTCCGTACTTGGAGCGCAGCAATATAATTACATAGGCTTGTAGGTGTACATAAGTGCCACCACAGACTGTCGAACTCGAACCTGGTGCAAGTGGACCGGTTTTCTTATATTTGTACCAGATTCGTGTTCGTTTTCGACAGTGTGTGGTGACACTTACATATATGTGTATTTCAAGGGGATTCAAAACCACTTCTACTTGTCGAGTCCAATTGTGCACATGCACGCAATACCTTGTCGCACTGTCGTCACGCTAAGAACAAATGAAATAACTTCTCATACCAGCATATTTCGCATCTACTGCGTAAAATTCCCGGCAAGGACCGGCGGCGCCGCGGCTGAGAAGTGACAGCTCGTCCTTGCCGAGCAAATATGTAGAAGAAAAACCAACATACCTCAGCCGATGCCAAATCACTTAGAGTTCCTCGATAGGTATGACTTTTGCGTTTGTGCGTGCTTTCACTTTCATCCAAACGTGCAGACTGCACACAACTTGATGAATTTTATTTGCGAAATTTCCTTCGATCATGGACTGTCCAAGTGCTCCCCAGACCAGAGTCGAGTGCACGGTAATTTCACAACACTGGAAACAACAGCTTGATGAGTGTCGATTAGGATTGCATCATGCAACGAAGAACTGTTGGAAGAACTGTGCACAGAAAAGGATTTCACCGAGACGTGCTCACATAAGAATGTTTTTGGACACGAAATCACCCAGTAGAGTTCGCGACATCGACAATTGCATCTTCCAACGTCAACTCTTTTTTTTGTGTGTTGTTGTTGGTCTCCCAGCGGGAAATGAGATGTGTACATTGGATTTGAGCAAATGTCAAAAGTGGAGTCACGCTAGTTGGACTGCGTTAGGCGGCTATTACACTATAAAAGTTCTTTTACAAATATCTTTGACTCACGATATTTTAAAAGAACTTTTATGAATGATATTAGCCGCCTAAGGGGGAAGGTGTGCAAGCATGTAAGAAAATCATTTGAAACAAGCAACGTTCACGTCGCAAATCTTTTCTTAGGCGGATATTACACTAGAAAAGTTCTTCGAAAATATCTTTTACAAACGATATTTGTAAAAGAACTTTTATAGTGTAATAGCCGCCTTAGAGCGCGTTGACACGATCAAACTACGGTTTGACAAACCACCTACTTGAACGTGTCAACCCCCGGTCAAACTGGTTTGAAGTCTTGTGCTCCTGTCAAACTCTAGTTGGACGGTGCTCAACTTTTCATCAAATTCTAGTTTGTCAAATCGTAGTTTGATCATGTCAACGCGCTCTTAGCCGCCATGCGTGTCAAATTGGCGATTATTGCATGATAATTGCCATGACAGACAGACATTCGATCAGCTCTTACTGAAATCAGCTGTTTATCTCGTAGCACTGGAAATTCGATGGGTCGTTTGAGCGGTGTTCACGCTCATTTGTCGTATTTTAAATACGATATACGAAGTATACGAAATAAGACATGAGCATGAATCCCCCTTTTTTGTTAACTATTTGGATTTGTGTGGTATTTTCGTGTACTACACATTTGATATTTAAATTGCAGAGCCATTTAAATCTTAAGGATCCTTCAAATTTAAGCATTTAAAATAAATAACTGGCGCAACAGTCCAATTTGAACCACGGCCTCGAGATGAGTTAGCATCATCTCATTTTCTAGATCGTGACGGTTTTTGTGCAGAGGTATGTGATCAGCAACACGCTCAACCGAGTTATTTACCCCATAATGGGTACTCATTTAACAGCTGAGTGGGCTCATAGTCCGACACGTAAATCCCCGGAATCGAACCGGGGCCCAGTGCGTTGAAGGCGAACGTGCTAACCGTTGCGCCATCCGGACTACAAATTTAAGCATTTAGTGATTTGATAATTTGTCATTCACTTGCGATAATCAAATACACCATCCAATCGATCGTCACCGACGGGTCGGCCGAAAATCGCAGTAAAATATCAGCAGATAAAAATTGATCTGTCGATCGGTGCGATTTTCACATACATATAGCCGCCATACATTTTGCGATCCGTCGCCTGATCGATCGGCCGATGGATCGCCACAAAATATCAGCTGATTAAAATTATATGGAACTGTCAAAAAAATCGTCAACAATGGTCACATGCACTGTGCGATCGATCCGACGATCACAGATCGATTTGACGATGGATTGCACCGTCTATTAGCCGCCATACATTATCCGATCCGTCGTCCGATCGATCGGCCGATGGATCGCCACAAAATATCTGCCGATCTCCACTGCACACACACTGAGCGATTTTCGTGCGATGCGATAACGAATGACTTTCAAAAAATAGGTTATGATTCACTCCCAATCCAACCTAGATTCATTTTTGTTAACTATTTGGATGTGTGTGGTATTTTCGTATACCACATATTTGATATTTCAATTGCAGTGCCATTTAAATCATTAGAATCCTTGAAATTTCATCATTTAATAATTTGGTAATTTGACATTCACTTGCGATAATCACATACACTACCCAATCGATCGTCACCGATCGATCGCACGAAAATCGCACTAAAATATCGGCAGATCAAAATTGATCGCCCGATCGGTGCGATTTCCGCATACACACGCCAATCCGTCGGCCGATATTGATTTCTTGGCGACGGATCGGCCGATCGATCGGTGTGTGTATGGCAGGTTTATGGCAGGTCAGGCTAGTATTCAGATCGCGTGAAATGAAAAAATTGGCAGTAGCAATTTTTATCGGCGAAACTTGGATCGGTATAAATTTTCAGCGGAACAATTTTGAGCCTCGTACAAATAGACGCAAGTGTGTGTCCAGCTCATAGATATATATTGAACAGATCGGTAATAGTACTATCCCCACTCTGTCCTTCAGGTTATTTTCGAGCCAACTCGCGCATGCGCACTGCTACCAATTTGGACGCGGTCGCTATACGTTCGGTAAATGTCGTTTCGCCATCGACCATTCAGCCACAATTTTGACATTTATGAAGCATTTGGCTCCTCGGGCCCCTGGGCCAAATCTTAATACGTGTTGTCCGTGTTTCACTGCGCAGACGCGAAAATGTCAACCATAACTCGATATTCAAATTTTTACCCCCTCTCTCTATTGCTCTAACCCCTTGTCGGGCATAGCGCGTCAACTGTTCCATGTGGCCCAGTTGACGTTTCTTGGCATAAACTGGTTTCGGAGAATGCAGTTGTCAGAATGCACCTCCTGCACATCCATGGCCACGAACGTCGTCGTGGACGGGACTCGAACCCGAAACGCCGGTAGTCAAACATGAGACTGATGCCTCAACACACTGCGATACCGGTCGCCCCAAATTTTTACCCCCACTCTGTGCCTATTTCCTATCTGTTCAATATATATCTATGGTCCAGCTCCAAAGTCCACTTTTCCCTGAACTGTACTGCTCGATGAACTCGGGCATGAACTTGGATGAACACTCCCAACAACAAAACATATGATTGCATGCGGTCAATTTTCTTTGTCATTTTGACGTCTGTCATTTACTTGGTCAGCTAATGCACCTTTGACAGCATCAGTTTGTAAACAAACGTGCAAGGTGCGACTGCTCTCTGGAGAAAAAGGATTAAGTGAAAACAAGTGAATAGTGAAGAACGCGGACTTCCGCTATTTACGAACTACCCTTTCGAAACAATGATGCCGCCCGAACGTATTATGACGTTCCGTCCAACGTACGAGGAATTCAAGGATTTTGCCAAGTACATTGAATACATTGAGTCGTTGGGGGCACATAAGGCGGGGCTGGCGAAGATCATACCACCCCCGGAATGGGTTCCACGCAAAACTGGATACGACATCGACGATTTAGTCATTCCGGCACCCATTTCACAAGTCGTCTCCGGCAAACAGGGTATCTATCAACAGATCAACGTCCAGCAGCGTCCCATGACACTTCGCCGGTTCCGCGAACTGGCCAACTCGGAACGCTATCGGACGCCCAAACATTTCGACTACGAAGACCTCGAACGAAAATACTGGAAAAATGTCACATACATTGCGGCAATTTACGGCGCTGACATAAGCGGCTCGTTGAGCGATCCCGACCTGAAGGAATGGAACATTAACAGTCTCGGAACAATTTTGGACTACGTGAGCGAGGATTACGGCATCAAAATCGACGGCGTCAACACGGCCTACTTGTATTTCGGCATGTGGAAGACCACCTTCGCTTGGCACACCGAGGACATGGATCTGTACTCCATCAATTATTTGCATTTCGGCGCGCCAAAGTCCTGGTACGCCATCCCACCGCAGTACGGCCGCAAACTGGAGAGTCTGGCCAATCGACTGTTCAGCGACCACCATCAGGAGTGCAACGCCCACCTGCGACACAAAATGACTTTGATCAGTCCGCATGTGCTCAAGCAGAACAACATTCCGTTCAACAAAATCGTTCAGGAGCCGGGCGAGATCATGATCACGTTTCCGTTCGGCTACCACGCCGGCTTCAACCACGGATTCAATGCCGCCGAATCGACGAATTTCGCTTCGAAGCGGTGGATCGAGTACGGCAAGTGGGCGTCGCAGTGTCAGTGTCGTAAGGACATGGTGAAGATTTCCATGGAGACGTTCATCAAGCGCTTTCAACCGGATCAGTATGAGGACTGGAAGGCAGGGTGTCGTGGCACGCATCCCGAGGACGCTGTTTCCGTTGCAAGTTCAGGGTAAGGGATTTGGTTTTTGATCGTGGGCACGGACTGTAATTTAATTTAATTTGGTTTTTTGTTTCTATTTCAGTAGAAAGGGATCTTCGTCATCAAATAAAAGCAAAGGTAAAAAGTCGGTGCAGAAGATGACAGCGTCCATGATCAACCTCAAGCGCAAATGGGATGAATTGAAGCCGGATGGAATTGTAAAGGACTTTCTCAAGGACGGCATACTGAAAAACACAAAACGGATGCGCTTTCAGATAAAGTCGCTTATTCTAAAGGATGACGAGGACTAGGGCGGAAAGCGCTGCGCTTTTAGTCAATTTTATTTAAAAAACGAACAAAGACTGTTAATTTCGTTTATTTGTAAATATTGTAGTATTCGGACTTCGTTTTAACGTATTATAATTTATAATATCATTTAAGCAGTTTTAAGATATGTATTTCTTGTTAGAAGGTATCTTGAATAAGTAGTTTTCCAATGATCGTAGAAAAGAATACATGCTTCCTGTACAAATACTTTTAAAATCAATAATCCAGAACTCCAGTACAAAGTCAGTTCCATTGAGAGCTCGCACACACGGCAAACTTTTTAGTTCATAGAAAAACTGAATAGTTTAGTCAGAAAAATAGAACACACGGTGGCAAGGAGTCCTTTGCACTTTGAAAACTAACCGAGTAGTTGACCTGGAACGTTTTTTGCACGGCACTTAACCTCCACCCGAATTAACCTTGACCCTAGTACAAAAGAACGCACCTAATCTCTCTCTGGTTCCTGTTAACCCCTTGTGGGGCATAGGCCATTAACCACGCCTACTTTCCACCTCATCCTGTTCAACGCCATCGCTTTCGACTCGCGTTGGTTCCCTGTGGGTTCCAATCGAGGGCCTGTTGAGCAATGTTGTTCGGCCCTTTTCGGAGTGTGACCTATCCATTGCCACTTTCGCCTTTTAATGGAAGTGTCTATCCTGTTCTGTAATAGTAAGGAGGTCGTTGTTGGAAATGTCCTCCGGCTAGCTTATGTGTAGGATGCGCCGTAGACACTGGTTCACAAAAGTTTGCAATCTAGTTGTTATTTTATTGGTCACCTTCTAAGTTGAACAGTCATATAGAAGAACCGATTTTACGTTGGTTTCGAAGATCCGGAGTTTGGTGCGTTTGGAAATGTTGTTGTTTTGCCAGAAAGAAGTCAAACTGAAAAAAGCTGCTCGAGCCTTGTTGATGCGAGATTGTACATCAGCTTCCGCTCCACCATCTGTAACTACGCTTCCGAGATAGCAGAAATTGTCAACTTTTCCGACTGCCTGCCCCGAGACACAAATTCCGCTTTGCTCTCCTGGATCCAAGCTCAAGTACTAAGTCTTGGCAGCGTTGATTTTAAGCTCGCATTACGGCTTTCGCAATGGAGAGCATCAGACATTTGAGCTACTTGATCCGATTTATTTGATAGAAGACTAATGTCGTCAGCAGGTGTTGAAGTAATTTGAAAACTTCCATCTTATACCTTTGTTCTGGTGTTTATGAAGCGCGCCGCTTAGTACATCATTAATGGCAATTAAAAACAGTATAGGTGACAAAATGCAGCCTTGTCTCACTCCGCTATGCACCTCGAAACGATCTGATAGCTTACCCTTGTGTAAGACGTGACATTGGGCTCCCTGGTAGGATTCCTTGATGATGGAAATTATGTTATCTGGTATGCCTCTCCTACGTAAAATCTCCAGATGTATTTCCGGTCAACGTTGTCAAACGCCTTCTCGAAATCGATGAACATGGGATGTAATGGGGATCTCCACTCTGCGGATTTTGCCCATTAGGTGTTCTAAGTCTTCATTACATAATTTTTATGACACCTTTGGGAGCCTTGTGGAAGGTGTCACCAAGCCGTTGGTAAAAGGCGTCCTTAGCTGGTTGATCCGCTAGTTCAGTCGGGGCGTAGCACTGAATTATTGTGATGTTTCTTACGCTGGATTTGAATCTGGCGGAGATGATATGGTTGGAGATGGGCCTCCAGTCAATTAGAGATAGGCGTGCCTCCCTAGTCAACAGGATTCCGACGCCTGGCATTCGAGGTGACATATCGTCTTCATTTCCAGAGTAGAGCAGTACTGTTTGGGAGCCTGGTGATAAAGTCGTTTTGCTCAGTCCTAGTATATCGATGTTATTTGCGGTCATTTCCCGTTCGAGTTCAGTGAGCCTCGCACGATTGCACTCGCCCCACATTGTTCAAACGTTCAAAAAACCGACCATGGTCCGTTGTTTGTAGCGAAAAGTCGTTGCCGGTGAATCAGTCCGTGGTATCCGAGGCTCGTTTAATGTTTCGAGTGTAAAATGATTTCAATCTTAGGGGAAGGGTGGCTTCCTTAAGTGTCCTAAAAGTCGCCGGGAGCTATTTTTCATATAGCGCAGAGGTAGCTCTCCAATGGTTTTTTTTTGATCGCGCGTTCTTTTGTTGATCTTTCAGCTGGGTGTGACGCGTCGGTGTTCCCACAACTATGTTACAGCTCCATCGTTCGCCTACTTATTGAGACGCACTGGTGTTGTTGGCCTTTCAGGATGATCATCGTTTTGTGCCTCTACCAAATGTTTGGAATTGCAAAACTTGGTTGGATTGGTTAGCCGTTCCAGAGGGCGCCCACGGTGAGGACTATGGAAGAATGCACTTAATATTAGGTTTGATATACCGATCAACGATTTACACTCCCGATCACTAGGATAGAGCCACTCGAAATTTGGCTATACAGTGAAACCTTAACTAACGGACACCTCTCTCTAGCGGACACCCCTCATTACGGACAGTTTCGAAAAGTCTCGGACGGAAGGTATAGGGAATAAATGCATATAGACCCCTGTGCAACGGACATCCCTCTACCGGACGCGGACAGAATAAATTTCGCTACAAAAGAAAATAAACAAATTTACCTCTCTTCAACGGACATTTAAGTAACTTTTAAAATGAAGAAACTACAATTTAATGACCAGGACTTGCCGCTCAAGAGGAAGACCAACAGATGGGGACCAATTGATGCGATTACAAGCCTTAAAAATCGCGAAAACAACTCCCTTAGCAGCAGAAATGACCATGAGTTAGACTCAAACTATTTTTAAACGGTTGAGGTAGGTTGCCTATTTACCAGATGTCTGGAAAAATTACCGCTATTGATCACAAGGCACCAAATCGGCGATTTTTTTTGTTTTTAGGACATCAATCGGCGAAACTGGATCCAAATTAACAATGAAAGTCGGGTGGTCCTCCATTACCGAACTCGTTAAAGATTTATACAGACGATTCTAGGACGGCTAGAGATGTAGGTCCCGGCATCCAATCGAAATATCGAAAGTTTCCGTAAGAATCACTAGAAAGCAGCAAGTTTTCATCAACTCATAACTTCGTTGAATTCTAAGAATTTTCTGGCCCGAAACAATATTAAGTGAAGAGTTAAGTCGGCGTACGGGTCAGATGCCAATCGACGAATTGATACGCAGGCAAAAATGGCAGTGGAAATGTCACACATTGCGGAAGAATGATAACTCCATTGCTTTGAACGCCATGAAATGGAACCCCATTTCCAATCAAGGCCGACCAAGAGAGGGTCCTAAATCACACGGTGTCGATCTGTGGCAAAGGAGTGTAAGGCGCTGGATAAGTCATTTGGGGAGTTGCGTCCCATTGCCCAAAACAGAGTACAATGGCGTGCAGGGGTAGTTGACGCGGTATGCCCCACTGGGGGTTAAGGCAAAGTAGTATATGAACCGGCCGGGTGTTCCGAGGCAAAGAGACAAAGGAAATGTTATTGTTTACAAGGGAGAAGTATGAGGGGAATGTGAGTTTCACATCTCATGGTGCGACTATAAGGAGTGGGTGGGTGTTGCGGGGTAGAGGGCGTGTGTCTCTCTGTTTACTTTTTATTAGTTCGTATGTGATGGAATCGCGTCAGTGAATTTAGTGTACATTTTATGCTGATTCGTTTGCTTATATCCCTCTCAATGCCGGGGACACAGTGGAAAATGAGTAAGCAAGTAATTTTTATGTACGCACTACATTTATTTTTATACAAAATGGTTATATTGAATAGTTTTGCATATTTACAAAAAAAAATTAATTCTATTCCTTATTGATGCTGTTGCGTATCTACACCAGCATTAATGCGAATTTCCTTACGATATGAATTACCCGTTGCTTTGTTTACCAAGTTGTTTACAGCGGCCAAAGTTTGAATTGGTATCTACGAAATTGGGGAAAAAATAAACATTAGCGCCTAGAAGTATCACTATGCAACGAAAATAATAAACAGATTTACCTGGAAGATAGCATCAAAGAATCCATTCGATGGGTTTCGCACACGATATTCTTTAACATATCGAACGGTTGACGATTCTTGCTCGTTTGCGGGAGGACCATTAGCTGGCGGAGCTTGCTTTATAATTTCATTATCTTCAGTCGATCCATGGGCTTCAGCTGGTCCGTTGGCTGTATCTGTTGAGTAGACTCTTTTTGAGTAGACAACGTTGGCAGCACCCGTAGGATTATGTTGTGCGTTGGTCACGACAACTTTCTGAGAAGGGAATCAGAGAAATTAGCACTGGGTTTTTTATATTTCGAAGTGATTGACTTTGATTTAGCGCTTTTCAACTTAACCGCAAAGATTAGACATTACTAAGATACTGCATTTCATACAAATTACCGCACACAAGTAAACCTCGCGGTACCAATAATTCAAAGGAAAATAGCCTTTAGAGAGATAGAGACGGCAACACTTTAGAAATGGCAACTGCCTATTACTTTTCATTGAATGAGTAACATGCTTGTTAGTAATGGTATTACCCCGGTGTACGCACTATGGGAACCAACACATATGCAACTACTATTTGTATAAACTGAACTACTATGAATAACTACTATTTGCATGAATTGCGGTATCTTAGTAATGTCTCATCTTTGTTAACGATATCGCGTCGGCAAGTCGGCCGATTTTGACATAATGCTTTATATTTGTAAGCTTTTGAACTTCAAAGCTCATATGCTATTATAATTATATTATATTATTATGGTCATAAATAATAGGGTTTTTTTAACAGCCGTGCAGAGCAGAAGCAGAACAACACCACACATTCAAACAACTTGGTTGATTGCAAGTGTAATTGCGTGGGGTTGTTCTGCTCTGTTTTGCACGGCTGTTAAAAAATAATATCAGCCAATATGCCCACAGGATATCGTTGAGTGGAAAAGTGCCCTTAAGGAAAAATTCCTATACGACGACTTGAGACGTACGACTAGAGATGTACGACTAGAGACGTAAGACTAGAGCCGCATTTCAAATTGTATAGAATTAAATCTGAGTCGTAGGTCTCTAGTCGTACGTCTTTAGTCGTACGTCTCTAGTCGTACGTCTCTAGTCGTACGTCTCTAGTCGTACGTCTCTAGTCGTACGTCTCTAGTCGTACGTCTCTAGTCGTACGTCTCTAGTCGTACGTCTCTAGTCGTACGTCTCTAGTCGTGCGTCAGTAGTAATCGCATCGGAATTCCTACTTTAGTGTGGTAATCATTGCGTTAAAACACTTACTGCTAATATGTACCAAGTTTAGTGCCGATAAAAGTACAGTAGAGTGCATGAGAATCATTGTAGCCAAAGATTGAAGAACATTCAAGATTTTAGAAAATTTATATACATATAATATTTTCACTTGATAGAAATCGCGATGAAAACTTAATTTGAGTGAATCCATGCAGATAACAGGCATTGTCGGAAACTAATATTATTTATACAACCTATAGAATCCATAAGTGCGTGCAGAAGTGAAAAACCATTAAAATTAATTTTAATCATAAAAGTGCGTTTATTTCATTAAATTTTCCCTTTTTTTCTAATTCTAGTCATGCTTAGAGCAAAGAAATTTAATCTAATTTTGAGCTTTAGTTACATAGACCTTAGTGTACGTTGATCCGTTTACAGCAGCCTGGTTGACTAAATGATTAACTGCTTTCAAGGTTTGAATTGGAATCTATTTAAAAAATAAAAAATAAAATAACGAACATGCGAATACTTTTTTCGAGCTACGACGTTTGGTATACTCACTTGGAAGATGGCATCGAAAAGTCCTGGCTGGTTTCCAGCGGACACGTGAACTTCCTTCCGGTATTTGACTGTTGCACTATCTGATGATTCTTCATGGGCATCCTATCGGAAGGAAAAAGATACAAACAAATTTTGTTTGTTAATAAAATAATAAATTCGCTCAAAAATTAATGATTTGTTATTATTCGATGAGTTTAGAAGGCCTAACCGTTCCGGTATGATGGGGTTAATTTCCCCTGTCTAGGTGAACAAGTTGCGATTTCACTGACCAGAAAAATTTCTGCTCAATTTGCCGGGCATGTTGCGGTGCGGCAACAAGTTTGACAGTTCATAAGTGATATCCACGGTGTCATTTTGCAGCAGAAAATTCAAATTTCAACCCGATTCGTGGGTGGGTTAGAAACAAAAGATAAATAACTCAACGATCACAAAATAAAACTGAAGACAAATAAATGAACGTTTAATGAAAAATAAAATTTACAAATTTCAAAAGTTTACAAAATAAAATCTGAACGCGTGGCTTTACTCGTATTTCGAGCTAGCTTATAAGTTCTTCTTCTGGGTTCACTGGAACATCTCTATGAATTGATAACAAGGCTAACCTATTTAAACGGTCCTGCCCAAGAGGTTCTTCTTATGTATAGTATGAGTTCACTCTTCTAAGTGTCGAAAATGAGCGATGCGGTGATCGTTGCGTCCATTACAACATTTTATATATTGAAAGAAAAATATGTTGGTCACGTTCATTTAAGCAAGAAATGAAATATTTTGGTTGCTGGACATTGCATTCTAGTCATTTTCTCCTCCACATAACTAACTCCGCTTCAAAGTTTCCACCACTGTAACCTTCATCTATATGTATCAACAAGCGAAAACTCAGTTAGTGTATCAGATATTTCTCATAGTTCGTGTTCATTAAGTGAGCAACAATGCTGAGGAAGAAGTGATTGGAGAGAGTCTACTAATCTATTTTCAATTTCCCTAGCCCCTTGGTGGGCATAGCGCGTCAACTGTTCCATATGGACCAGTTGACGTTTCTTTGGCATAAACTATTTTAATTTCGGAGAATGCAGTTGTCAGCATGCACCTCCAAACAACTTGTTTTTGTTTGAGGTTAAATTTAAGTTTATTTTATTCGTAGCTACAAACACGTCTTTTCAGAACAACGATTACATATTAAAAGCGAAAATGACAATGCCATTTCATTAAAGTTCTATTGTTTTATGCTCCCCGGCGCCTCTAGTGTCAAACATGTTAACCCTACACTTTTTTTGCATACTCCCGCATTCTAGTGGTAATTACATTATTATTTATTTACATTGGAATATAGATTAGATTAGATGGAGGGCAGTTGGCCCAGAGAATATGCTGGGAAGTCTCCTCTAATCTAATTCTCACCCGGTTTCTGCGTAGTCTTAGCAGCTCATGGGTACGATTGCGTGAGTGGCCAGCTATAAACAGCTTAGCCTGCCTAAGACCAGGGGTATTGTCCCAGTGCGCGATAGTTGCTGAGTGCTCCCATTCCCTGATGTGTCGTCTTACACTACACAAGGAAATTCCACAGTATGGCTCTGGACCGACGAGTGAGGTTGCAGAAGCTCCCCTGGCTAACTCGTCAGCTGTTTCGTATCCTGGGATATCGGCGCGTTCGGGGACCCAGAAAATGGTAAACTTATTTACGGAGCCTAATCTTTGCAAGACTTCACGACCACTTAGCACCAATTTCGACGAGACGGAGAAGTTACTTAGTGCTTTGATGGCCGCGTGGCTGTCTGTGAGGATTGCAATATTCCTGCCTCGGTATCCAGCTGCTAAGCATGTGTTCGCGCAAGTCTCGATTGCGTTGTTAAGCAAAAAAAAAAAAATATGTCGAAGACCAATCCTCCACGACGAAAAGCTATCTACGCCGTTGCCACACATGAACGCGCACAGCCACGACTGAACTTGCATCGAACCATCAATTTCATAGAACGGTGGAATTGAGGAGAATTTTTTTCCGCACGTTCTATAAAACTGATGGTTCGATGGAAGTGACCTTAAGTCGTAAAAATAAGCCACAACCGGCTTGTGGTAGAAGGCGACCAAAGGGACAGGATGTGTATGCCACAAAGAACCATCATCTGAAACCTTTTATATGCTAACGAAACGTCAACGAGAGCTTTAAGGAGAAGTTGACGCGCAGTGTATTTTACTACAAGGGGTTAAATCTAAAAAGCAAAATCTTTTACAAGATTTCCATATATTGTGAGCAAAAAATGAAGAAGGTAAAAAATAAAAAAAAAAGAAGTAAAAAAACCATTATAAAATACTCGTAAATTCATTTTTTACTTTTATTAAAATGACCAAATTTAACAACTGTAAGTTTAACTTAATTTTAATTTATCTTTGTAGGCAAAACAAATTATTGAAGTCAACTTCTTGAGCAACCATGGCCACACACTGTGGAACACAAACTCAAACATGGTACAAGCGGACAATTTTCTCCATATTTGTGTGTGCCCTGAGTCACTCAGAGGACACTTGTACCATGTTCATGTTTGAGTTCGAGTTGGTGTTCGACAATGTGTGGCCAGGGTAATCTGTCTCTTCACCTTTGACCCATACGTTCTCTATAGGATTTGAGTCTGAACACTTCGCAGCGAGCAAAAAACAAAGAGCTAGTAAACAATTAAAGCATACCAGGCGGGTCACTTAAAAAGTTGACTATAATAGGCGTATTTTTTTTTAACAGTCCAGATCAAGAGCACAACAATAATCGCACGCATCACATTAACAACCTGCTCTGTATAGAACAATTTTGTTAGTGTAACGCGTGAAGTTTTTGTCCTGCTCTGATCTGGACTGTTGAATCACGCCTAATATCTTGTAAACAATTATTATCTAGTGATAAAATCCCCACTAACAATTTCACAACTGGTTTTAGTTAAATTTAAAGACTTGAAGCCACTAACTATTATTAATTTTATTCTACTTGAACCGGTATTTGGTGGAATCTTTTCTTTTTGAAACATTCAAATAACTGAAAACGTAAACACAATTAATGAGCTAGCCCAAAGTATAATTGACAGAATGGTTGAAAAAATTCATCATCAGTAAACTGATGACGAGTATTTACACTGCATGCAGATACATCGGTACATGGACATGTTTTAGGTTGAAGGGTTGCTATTGTCCACAACACACATAGACCGCATCAGGGTCCGTTGTGATGCCCAACGGGATAAGTAGTCCCGACCCATTCTAAACCTCAAACCAGCCCGAGCCCACAACAAAACGTTGGAGCTGGCCAACATCAACGTCCTGCAAGTCACCCAGGTCGGCAAAGTAGTAGGCCCCAAGAGTAGCCCTCCTAATACTTTCCCGGCCCGGGCATTCACAGAGAAGGTGGAAAGTACTCTCCTCTACCTCCTCATCCTCACAGCTTCTACATAAGTCGTTATACGGAAGCCGAAGCCTCCTGGCGTGCTCTCCAATTGGACAGTGCCCAGTGATGATTCCCGCGACCGTACCAATGTGATGCCTTTTCAGCGACAATAGCTTAGCGGAACGACTCATATCCAACCTGGGCCATATCAGCCTTGTCTTATAACAAGTACTGCCACTTAGCCATCTCGTGTTAGTGATACTTACGTTAGTGATACGGCCTGCATTATGCTATGCTTACATGCATCAAACATTGCAGAGAGTACGTTCGGAGTCTTCCCAGGTCCCTCTTCTAGCAAGTTCGTCAGTTATCTCTGTGAGAGATTCGCGGCACTCCAACACTATCCTTGAGGTTATACGTACGGATTCCAGAGCTCTAATCGCAGCTTGACTGTCTGTTAAAATAATGATGTTCCTCACAGATACGTTATGATGGTGGCGTCCCAGCCAGACCAGGACTTCCCAAATAGCTACCAATTCGGCTTGCAGAACGCTACAGTAGTCGGGTAGTCGAACGATAGGCTTAGATTCAGACATTCGAAGTAAATTTTCCATAAGACACATCCATGTGCCGATGTATCTGCATATTCGTCACCAGTTTACTGATGATGAGCTGCTAGGTAAGAAGGTGCGAGGCCTAAGATGTATACTACCTATACTTTCATCCTAAAGTTGGACCTATCAATTTTATTCAGGGTAATTGTTTCCCTTTTGATCGCTCACCAAATTTTTTTTTCAAAATTTCATTATGTTTTCAGATGCGGGACATTGCGAAGTAGGCTATTTCCTCACGAGGCAAACATTTCAGAGCTCGCATTTACCACCCACAAGATGATGACTGTTGAGAAACTCACTGTCGTTCATGATATCGGATATCGTTGTCGAACATATTAATTGTAAACTATGCGTAACTTCGTCGCCGAGAGTAATGAATTTTGAAAGCTTTTGCTTGCACGCACTAGCCAGCTCTTTTCGGCAAATGGTTACAAGAGAGATGTGCATATGACATTTGTTTGTACAATTTGAGAAAAAGCTGAAACGTCGTGTCTGCCAAATAGACGTCGAATAAGGATAAAATACTCATTACACTCGTTTAAATTAAACTTGACCGGCTGACAATTCTGCGAGCCTGGTTGGAAGTACGTACTCCATACACCAATCAGCCACCGCATTGTTTCCACTTCTGCTAGCCTAATGAAAATCGTGACATCCGACGTGACGGACAAATTTTCAGGATGACCCCCAGCCATAAGTCAAAAACAAATATTTTTGTAGATACGATCACGATCCGTCGTGAATGGCACCCAAATCTGAACCAGATTCGAATGGATTTTGTCCATTTGGCTCCATGTAAATGGGGAGTTAATGAGTCTATAGAGTAGGAATACCCAGTTTTTTTTTTCAAAACGGGGGTGTAAGGTGCGCTGTACGGCTTCGCTTCATTCACTTTCAGAGCTACCGTAAACAAAATCCAGCTATGGTCCGAGAATGATTTCAGCTTGGAGACCTTCCAATCTTCGATTCTGAGAGTCTCGTTGTTGTTAGCCGTCAGCGTGAAATCGCGGACCATGGACCAGGGACCTGGAAGTCAAAGGGCTCGACGACAAAACATTTTCTATTGCAGCACTAGCCAAGATAGGCCTAGGAGATGAATAATAACCAGGAAGCCCATTAAGGCTTCCATGTGCCCGGATCAGAGCACGGCGGACCTGACCGTGATAAAAGTGAAGTCGTCTAATGGGAAGGCAATCTGTGGCCCATGATCGCCAACTGAGGAACTACTCCAACTAACCCAAAAAGTGGCAGCCAAGAAAGCAAGCCTGCTTGTGGGAGCCGACGCCAAAGCCAGGCACGCTCTATGGGGAAGCTGTATGGTAAATAAGAGAGTTGTGTCATTTATTGATTATATTATTAATAATAGGCTCTTCAGACTAGCAAAAATTTACAAAAGTTTGTATTTGATTAAAGCCCTATATGATATAGGGGCCTATATCATATAGCCCCTTCACGGAAAATAATCAAAATGTACTGGTCAGCAATTGTGAAGCGCTGACTCAGCGATGGCGTTTTAGGAACGCTGCCAATGTATAAAAAATGCAGCTAAAATTAATCACTCAAATAAAAACTTAAAATATGCATGTACGCTTTTGAATAACTATAGGCAGTTAATTGTCTAGAATTGTTTTATTAGTACAATTATTTATTATTACAATTGAAATTATCATAAATATCCGGAATATTTGAAAGGAATTTTGTTTACAATTCAGTATATGAATGTGCGCTACTTTTTGCAAATTTTACTGGTTTTATAGCTTCGTGTGATTAGATATTCCAATGAGTTTATCGTGATTTTCATACTAAATTGTTCGCCACACGCGTCTTCCAACTTCTAAGGTGGAATTATTGATTGAATCGTAACCCAAAGACAATTCAAACAAAGGCTAATTTGGAATTCAGATGATATTTGCATAGAGATGAGTGAATTAATAAGAAACCATAATCACAAAGTCGTTTCGAGCAAAGTGAAATTTATTTTAAGCTGCAAAATATTTCTGTATCGGGATCATTAACTTTATATATTTAAACCGCTACCAAAAACTGATTGTACTCGTAGATGCATTTATACATACATATGTATGATGTATGTATGTATTCATATGAATATTTGCAAGAAAAGATGTAAACAACGACTGTCTTTACGGCATATTGTGAACTCCGGAGCTCTGTGAAGTTGGCACTGTCACATTAGATTTTTTGAAATTTAAATTGTGCAGTTCGTTTCCCATCGTAGGCCACGTTTGCTCAGGAAAAATGTTTGCCCACCCTTGCCAAAAAGTTATTAACAAAACGAATTTTTTCAAAACTGACTAAAAACACGAATTTTTTTTTTCAAAGTTGGGAATTTTTACGCTATTTCCTTTCCTACGCTCAACGTTAGCCTAGAATTACCCACTCAAAATTTTCGTTTGCCCACCGCTCCATTTTTTTATTCGAAAAATACAAATTTTGATCCCACTTGGGCATCACATTTCACATCTCTCCCTTTGGCTCCTTAAGAGACAATTTGTGAACACTATCTGGGCAGTTCGTTTGCCCATCGTAAACTAATGTTTGCCCAGGAAAAAGTTTCGTTTGCCTACTCTTGCAAAAAAAAGTTATAAGCAAAATTATCTTTTAGGTTGGGAATATTTAAATCCATAATTTTGCTCCTTAAAAGATAATTTTGCAGTGCACGCTGGTCAGTTTGTTCATTTGCCCACCCTTGCCAAAAAATTTTGGGTGGACAATCCTGGACTAATGTGGGTAGCGTAAAAAAATTCCTAATTTGGAAAACATTTCGTGGTTTTTGTCGGTTTGAAAAAAAAATATTTTTTTTATAACTTTTTTCGTAAGAGTGGGCAAATGAACTGCACAATTTAAATTTAAAAAATCGAATGTGACGATACCAGCTTCACTGGACTACTGCCATACGAGTATGTGCAGACTTTGCATTCCAACAGAAGGGTGTCATAATGTAGGCGCGCCTTCAGATTAACGGAAACCTAGTCGATTGCCCTTCCTGTTTTCCTTAACCAGATAAGAGTACACTGATCCCACGCTGACTATTTTCGGGCCTTTTTCGACTATTTGCTACTGTCAATTTGCTTTAAAATTTTAAGTTGCGTTTAGATTTAGCGCAACTGTTTCGCAAGGAAACTCACCCCAAAACTCATCCGAAATTCCGAAGCCAGTCTCGCCCTGCCCGTTCACACTACACACAACGTTGCGTGCAGCAAACGCGACCGAGGGCGAGTTGTCAGTTTAGGTGAGTTCACCATGGGGTCGTGTTCATGAATTGTGCCTCCGGGTGCAACTTCCGCATTTGCCATCATTACCTTGAATATAGTTCGAGCCAGCTGGATCGGATGACTATTTCCCCTTGAAAACAACAGGGTTGCCATTCTGGGGTGGCCAATCCAATTTTTTTTTCTTTTATGACTTCAGACTCGGAATCAGCGACCCCAAATTACCTTGTAGTTCGAACCAGCCTGATCGGACGAGTATTTCCCTATGAAAACAGCCAGGTCGGACGAGTGCTTCCCATCAAAACAATTTTCACTTGAAACATACTCGCGCAACGTTTACATTAGGCGAAATCGGAGACTGAGTCTCATGTAGTTGCACACGAGAAACGCAGCGAGCCACCGGGTGCGTCGCACCGTGAGTTCCTCGCGCGAGATTAGTTTCAGGTTCATACAACGCGCAATTCTCCCTCGCGAAACAGTGTGGTTTCGCTAAATCTAACCGCACCTTTAAGGAGCTTTAAGGAAGCCCTAAAGCAAGGTCTAAACAGATTTCGGTTTCTTGTGAGTAAGGGTACCGAGAACCTATTCGATTACCCATTTCGGTTTCATTGACAAGATAAAACCACACTGGTCCCACATTGGGCGCATATAATGGACAGGCATATAGTCCAATGCATGTTGCGCGTTTGTGTGTTTGTGCGTTAGTCCGAGCCCTTCCCGTGGTCCAATCTTCACCAAATGTGGGATATATAGTAAGTTCCTTCCTTAGCACGATGGCAGCAAACTATTGTAAATTATCGTCTGGACTAACGGTATATTCTGCTGTGTTTAAATCAGAGTTACTTAGTCTTTTTAAAGATCAGTAGTGTTGATGGCATTTCGAATCCTCATGTGAGAAAAGGACATTCTTGGCAATGAAGTGATACAAGACAAGATGGAGACAAATGACTAGACTACTGCTGAAGCCGTTTTGAGTTCTTTGGTGAGGGGAAAAAGGGCATTCTTGGCAATGAAGTCATATCTATGCAAGGGTTAATTAGGCGAATGCATTAGACTATTGTTAAAGGTATTGAGTTCTCTGGTCAGGAAAAGGGACATTCTTGCATTCGTCTGGTAGATAAGGGTATCTCATGAATAGCGGCAGTAAGGACAACATTTCTTAAAGCAAATCATAGACAAGTTGAAAGCAAATGGATCAAAATTACAATGTGTTAATATATTACATATTTCAGGCCTAAAGCCGCTCTTTTTATGTCATTACTGAGAATTGTGATGTCAATGAGAATAACACGCTAATATTTGTATCTTGTGCGAAACTATTCAGTGGTGGAGATACATATATCTATTATTTGACTGTAAATTTGGCAAAGGTCATATGGAGAAGATATAACAACACCTTGTAGACCTAAGCAAAGATACTATTTCTTAATATTTCACATTTTAGGTACATACTATATATGTTAATGAACTAATTAGCATCTGGCTTTGAGACTTA
The DNA here is from genome assembly GCA_964017055.1 of Chloromyia formosa. Classification (NCBI taxonomy): domain Eukaryota; kingdom Metazoa; phylum Arthropoda; class Insecta; order Diptera; family Stratiomyidae; genus Chloromyia; species Chloromyia formosa. Next base: position 23,886,359 of record OZ024818.1, read on the forward strand.
TTCCGGATAGGAACCATTTGTATCAAATATACCAGATATTCAGCCACTCGTTCTGATTTGATTTTCTTGTAACGTGTAGCCTTCGAACGATCTACGAGTACGATAATAGCTGACAGGTGACAGGGAAATAAAGGTAAATTGCTATCTCACCCAAGGTACGAAACAAACAATGCTAACAACTTATTATGAAACCAACAATTATTACTGTTAACATTAAATCCTTGTGTCGTTATTACAAAGATTCATAGTGAAAAGTAGTAAATAATACGCGAGCTGTTACTTCATATATCATGCTAAAGGCATTCAGTATCTTTTCTTAATCTTGACTTTTTCTTGGATTGATTAGGTAATAAAAACTCTTTGAATTGTACATTAAAAATGATTGCACTCAACATACCTGGGGGAAGCACAAGGCTACTTGAATCATCAAAGCGACTACTAAAATTGTGCGCAACATTGTGACGAAAACTTTTGAGCTGGATCAAATGAGCACACACACACAACACGAACTCGAAACAAATGGTTAGCGATAATTTATGCAATATTTAAATCACTTAATTCAGAGTAATTAATATTCTGGTGTGGCGGGTTCGAGTTTGTTTTGCCGTCCAGAAATCTTAACTGCTAGGTCGCACTGCAAAATCACTACTGAACGTTGAGGAGAAACCTGCCATCTAACAGCCAGGTAGAGCGTAAGGCTAAATAAAATACAATAGGCAATGTTTAAATATAAGATATAAACATATTTCCCCTTAGAGCAGAGAGATAGTCAAGAAACCGGCTGACCAACTTTGGCTACTTGTAAGACTACTACTATGGGCTGCCCCATCCAGCTGCTGGTCGCGATGATGACGGAAAAGAATTCTGTGGAAACAATCTCTCAGATAATGCAGCGGTTATTTTGTTCATCATCTACAATTGCGTGCAATTTGTAGATAATTCGTGTTTCTTTTATTCGATTTTTTTTTGGGGCATACGAGTATCAATTTTGTTTTGATGATGCTGTGTTAAATGGCAAGGTAATTGTTTACACTTGCACTTGATTTTTTGGAGGCATACAATCAAAAATGCCAAACAAGTATAATTATGTTATGTATTTATTTGAGGTAAGTACCCAGCAGATAATTTCTATCTTCCGCGATACGAATGCGTTTCCTCTTGGAAGATAAATTTATCGCCTGCGATATCGCTTCTTTATCGCAGGAGTCACCGCCTTCGGGAAAGAATGGTTACTGTAGGCGATACTTCCAGGAGAAATTTTGGCGATGAGTACAAACTAAAAAATAAAATATATCGTTGTTTCTTTTTTCATTAGATTAACCTTAATCTTATTTTTATCTTACATACTCTTTGACGCTCATAATTTATATTTTAGCATTTCTACGACTGATTTTTTTAGGATTCGACTCAGATTCCCATGTTTACAAGTTAATAGTGGTGACCGTTGTGCTATCTGGACTACAAAAAATGAGAATAACACACACACAATCGTCGTTTTGTATTTATTGTGAATTCATTGCATAGAAGAATAAATCGCAAAATTGACATCGTGACCTTGCAAGTAGGAGAATAAATTGACTATATACTACTACTATATAGTCTATACTATTTGTCAATACATACCAATCTACTGCCAGAGGGGAAAGTTATATGGAGTGATCGCTCTTGTAGAATATCAATCCTCTTTGTTATTACGCCCCGCACCACATGGGGAAGACAACACAAATATCCATGACCACGAACGTCATCGGTGACGGGATTCGAACCCGAAACGTAAGTAGTCGGACTGATGCTTCTAGGCACTGAACTACAGGTCGCTCCAATTGTCATTTTGCATCTTGAAAATTGTTGCAAATGTTTAAAAATTGCGCTGAGCCAGAAAAGCGAGAAAATTTTATGCTGACTAAAAGGGAAAGCTTAGCTTAGCTTCAGCGCTTAGCTCAGCACAAGCGTTTCTTGAGTAAATGACCACGCAGCACTAAGCGCTTCGCAATGCTGTTGTTTTATGAACGCAGCCAATGAATTATTTTGATTTGTTTATCTTATGTTAGACGCGATTATGCACATAACTAGTCAATGAATGAAATATCTGAAAGGTGATGCAAGGTTTATCAGCTGAAATGAAAGTGAGAGCGTTGTTACATTGATACTACTACCCATCGGGCACATCTGAACACAGTTAGTAGATTCAGTATATCACGGAAGTGGGTCCGTCCTATAGGTAATACGTCTTGAAACTCGCCACACACGATCGAGCACAACCACGACCAAATCGTTGGTGACCATTTCGCGCGATCAACCACAACCAAGACCAAACCTCCACTGAACCAGATTTGCATAAATTTTTAGTCTGGGGGTGGTTTGGTCGTGGTTGTGCTGGTTGGTCGCGCGCAATGGTCACGAACGGGATGCATTTTGTTCGATTTATCCAATTTATTGTTTACTTATATTGGAGAAATAAATAATTAAATAATTAAATAAATAATTAATATCCCAATAATCATTTTCAACTTTAAAATTCCATGTCATGCCAGATAATGCTAAAATTTATGTGTAATAATTGACCGTATTCTAAGTTGGGAAGAACATGTGGCGAATGTTTGCGACAGACTAAGGACGATTCAACTTAGATCAAAATTATCCAAAAATGTCTAACGAGTTGTATTTATTTCACTGCGATCTATTACCTTTACTATTAGTGCACAAAAAATAGTAAAAGTAAGTATGTATAAAGAAATCCGTTCGCTATCGTAAGGCAATTAACAAAAAGAAAATGCTTTTTACATAGCGCCAAGAATGTTTAATGAGTTACCCCTAAATATATGTAAATTACCAAATTGGCACTCTATTAAAAATGCGCTGAAAGTTCATTATGAACTAACGAATTAGGCATGTAGCTTCCAAATTACTAAATTTCTAAGTTGATCTTGGTATTTTTTTCTTTCATGTATTGAAAGTTTAATATACATGGAACTATGTTCATTATATGCAATTTTCCCCGTCATATTCATTTAATAATGTTATATATTAATAACGCAATAGTCTAGGAGCCCACCGCAATAAAGCCTTCGTCATGTATAACCGGCTGGACAAATTTAGAAAGACACTTAAGCCTTTATACGGAACCGCCAGCCAGCTCAACAATTAGCGGTTCCATATTGAGGTAATTATCGCTTGTGTTAATTTTCGGGCGTAATCTTCGTCATAATGTAATCGATTGGAACTTACACCGATTGTAAAACATTGTGGGAAGATTACGAAAACGTGTCAGCAATCTGAGCTGTTCCGTCAGGCGTTGCATCCTTTGTGACGTATTACAAATACCAAAAGGCATGGTCACAAACTGATACAACAGCTTGCCAGGGACAGTGAAAAGTGTCTTATCCTTGGATGCTTCATCGAGGGGAATTTGCAGAGCGCATCCTTCAAGTCTAATCTCGTGATGAACTCAGCCTTGGGGAGGCGGCTCAAAATCCCATCGATGAGCGGCAAAGGATAAGCATCGTTCAAAGTCGCTGCGTTGACTTTGCGAGCGTCCAGACACAAGCGAACTTTTTTGGGTTTGACCACCAAGGTGATGACTACGCACTCTGCGACTCCTCAATAACCCCCATTTGAAGCATCGGATCGACCTCCTTATTGAGGAGCTTTTTGACGGCGGGAGAAACCGGAAAATGTCTCTGCTTTATGGGTTTGTGGTTTCCGACGCCGATGGCGTGCGAGATGACCCGCCAAGACCATCGGCGGTGTTTTGGATTTTAAGCTCGGAATCGTAAATTAAGGGGAGAAAAATCGGAACGTTAGTGAGACGAGTTGCTCACCATATCGCCGGCATATTTAAGGTTTCATCCCGGATCGATGAATCGGGAGCAGTTGCACTCGTAAAAATAATTGTCATCGGTGCGTAATTACCGGGCTGAGGGTCATTTTGTTTCATCTGGGATGAGGCTATCATCCGCGTATCGGTAACAAATACGATGATGTTTTCATTGTTTTTTACAATAATTGAATACCACATGCTACTACCTTTAATGTGAATTAAATATAAACATGATGTTCGCTGGGTTGTAAACCGGCGGCTTTCCTTTAAGGAACCCTCTTTTCTCCGATCAGGTTGGTTGTGACATGATGTTCGCTGGATTGTAAACCGACGGCTTTCCTTTAAGGAACCCTCTTTACCCCGATCAGGTTGGTTGTGACATGAGGTAGAAACCCTCATATGTCGTTCCGCTTGGGAGGCTCCGATATCTTTGCCGGCCACGGAACCTCATTGGCTGTGTTTTATATTTCATGGGTAAAGACGCCAAGGGTCCACAACAGCAGAGCCCGGAGCGTGTTGCATGAGCCGATCGACGGTCATTGCTAGCATTTTTCTTGGAGTAGTTCTTCTGTGTTAGTGGGGCCCAGCTTTATCTTTTGTTGTTTGTTTACCCCCAAGGCACATGATAAATGTTATCTATGTGATGGCTGGGCAACGAGCGGGCAAAACCCCGCCCACATCTCCCGAACTAACCTGGAACAAGCATGTGTCACCGTTCAGCTCGTTGTGGAGCATTTCCTTCTAGCGCCGCCAGATATTCACGGTCCTCTCGGCAAACTTTTGGCTCCGTCCCCAAAACACCATCTGATTAACACCTTTGCTCATTACATAGATTGGCGCCCAACGTGGGGCGAAACCGGAGACCGGGCGGCCTGGAAACGATGTTGGGCTGTTGAGCCACGATGATGATGGGCAGACCTATAGTGGGGACGCCAAAACTTCAAATAGGCAACAGCCATATGCATTAAAAGTGTAGGGGAATAGGGTTTTTTTTTATCGAATCTTACCAATTTCCAATACCGACTCACTAGATCTTACCAGCAACATCCGACTAGATTTTTAACTTGCTAGCTTCATTCTATCGAAAGTTATCGTAATTAAAGGAATATTTAATTTTTTGACATTTGTAGGGGAGGTGTGTGGGGCGAGTCCTTTGGTCTGATTATACCCATCTTACTAGAACTAAAGTAGCTTCTTATCTGAAGTTTACATGCCAAAAAATCAGCTCTACGCGTCAATTGGTTCAAGAGTTATAAACAAAAAACATTAAAAGAAGTGGTCTTTTTGTAGGAAAGTAAGTAAGTATCATTAGTTTCGATTTAATTTTTACAGTATAAGTGACCCTCTCGAATCATCTACCAAAGTAAAAGATTCTCACGTTTATTTGGTTGGGAGTTAGAGATACATTTAATTATTTTACATATGTACGGGAGGTAGGCATTCCATTAGTCAGGCCAAGCTCATTTTCAATACCAACCAATAAGATCCTACAAACATTTGACCAAAAATTTCATGTCGCCATCATCATTCTATCGAAAGTTATCGTGCGAACGGACAGACGGACAGGCAGACAGCCGGACAGACGGGCAGACATGGCTAAATCGATCCAGGAGTGGACCCTGAACATTTCCATATATATATTGCTATTCACACTGTTACATATTTTCCTTTCGACAAAAACATCGCGCTAGAGCTCGGAGTTTAAATCTCGGCGCGATCAAACACTGCTTGTGAGTACTAATAGATTTCACACAGTGCTCTGAGCTTGTCAGTATAAAGACGGCACGGATAGGAGGTACATCCTAGGAACTGCACTTCCGAAAAGTAAATATGCTATCGAAACGTCAACGAGACATAGAAATGCTAGAGATGTTGACACACCCATGCCCCTGGAGGGGTAAAGGCAATTGACAACATATTTTATCAAGTGTAGGGTATAATTACATATTCACCGTATGGATCGCTCGTTTTAACTGATTTGATGGTTAATATTGAATCCATTCAGAAATTTTTAAATTCACCCATAGGTGCAAAATATTATCCGCACAAAATGTATTTTATTTGTACCGAAAAAAATCATCATAATGACACACCGAATCGGTGAATTTTCGCTAGGTAATTTTTTACTGTGTACATGTACAATTACACTTTTCCTAGCACCCGTCGAATGCTTCCTTATATGCATATAACGAAGTTTTTTTTGGAACATTAATTCTCAGAATACATACCTGCTTTTACATAAAAAGGAGCTTACTTAGTGCAAAACGGGAACAAAATCCGTGCCACAATCTTCCGCAGTTATTTATATGAATTAATTTCCATATTTAACCGTTTCGTTATTCAATACATTAGCTTTGAAACGGCAGTTTATTTCGCAAAAAAACACCCCTTTTTTATCCCAGACGACCGCCTTCGCTTCCAAAAGTCAAATGCCTGCAGTCATAAGAGATATTTCCTCGTAGCCGGTATAACAAAAAAGGATAATTTCCTGGCAGTCAATTATTCAACGTTTTATTTCCATTGCGCGATTGTTTGTGTTTCTTTGGATCCTTCTGTTCATTACATTGATTTCGCCTTAATAAACTAAGAACCTGAACTACTTCGCAACATCCTGCGCTAAATGACGCTATATTAAACCGGAAATCTGTGGGGTTGCCGTTGACCTTTCATGAACGAATTAACAATTCCCTCTTTCCAAAAAGATAAATAGTCTTACCATTTCATTTTTCGCCATTCGCCAAAGTAAACTGCCAGGGCCTACAAACAAAAACCACGCAAGTTTCGTGTTTACTTTAACAGCGGGCATACGGGCTGGGGCAAAAGGACGCACACGTCGTCAAACGTTTCCTGTTTCGATGAAAGGCGACCCAATGTCCATTGGCAATTCGCTCCTGATAAACTAACAGGCGATGACCAGCATCCAGGAAGCGAAGGGATTCCCTATCTGATGGTATCCATCAAATTTCCATCTGCACGCAGAGTGGTCGTGCGACGAGTGGGCATGCTCAGGATTCGGGGAGAGCATATCGCGTAGCTAACAGAGGGCACTGAAGGAAATGTGTGGAAATTGGGGAAAGCGCAGCAGGAAGGGGAGTGGGACGGGGGACGTGCGACGACGGCGGCGGATAACACATCTCGGACACTTGACATCCGCTTGCGTACAAGTCCTCCATAGAAATCAGTAGAGAAGCTGTCACACACAATAAATCCGATTTTTTTATGTTTGTTAATTTTTTAGTCAATTCGCAGTGAAAAAGTGTTGAACTGGATCCTCCCGGTCCGTACTCGTTGGTGTTGTCGAGTCCTACTCGCGAACGCCGCCGAAATTCCACCGGCCATGAACACTTAAGGACTTTTCCGGATTTTCATAGTGCTCGCGTGTGTTCTGAACGTGCTTTTTCCTCATATGTGTCCGACGATCGAGTGCACTCAATGCAAAGGGAACACCAAACGAATCCTCGTAGTCTAAGAAGTTGCCCAAAACTGCCGAACCTACGAGAAAAGTGAGTGCTTTGCCCTTTTAGGTTGACTAAGTCCCATGCAGATGCATCTGAAATTCACATGAAATATGCTGTGTTTAATGATTTTTGCATGTCGTGTATAATCAGGATGCAGGATAAAACATGGACTCCCTGACACAATTTTCATTTTACATTGTGCGGTTCTAGTGGTTTCGCTTTGTGACGCAGGAATCGTGCTGGGTCGGTTTTTTTAGTGAATTCTAGTTTGCGGAAAAAGTGCATGTCCTTGCGCGGAAAATTGCATTCCAATCATGCCGAAATCGAGTGACACTGACCTGCACTGTGGCGTCCATCGACTCTCTGGCGGGATACGCATTCGAGTCGTGGGTCAACGACTCGTCGAGTTGGCCGCACTAAGGCACTCGGCCAATGAGAATCGGTCGCCGATTATGTCAATCGAAAGAATCCTTTTCCGGTCGAAGACTCTAAGAAAATGGAATATATATAAAACCTGTTGAGAGTATCGATTGCAGTACCGTGCGAAGAAAAGTTTGTTTGGGCCAAACAAGAACGACTGGCTTATTGTCTGTGGAATGAATTCAGATTTATGTGAAAAATAACACTTTCTCTGTAAGGGTATGATGATTGCAGATGACTGCTGCAAAAGTATACGTGTATGCTTGACCAGTCTAATGGGAAAAAATTAGCTTGAATGTTTGGTTGATGAAAAAGGGGTTAAAAACTAACCGGTGCGTTGATAATAAACTGAAATTATTTTAGTTCCGCCCATTAAGATGACGAAGTCCATCTTTTATTAATAATTTTAATAGGTTCTTCTTATTCAATTTCGCTTCACTTTCATTCTACTCAATCTCTGCTACATACTCGTAAACATGCCACACCAAGAATAGTCCCTTTGGAAAATCAGGAAGTGATATATCGAATTTCAAAGAGATCAAATTTCAATGTTGTCGGTGTGGCATTCTTAAAATTGTATTTCGATGAGGTACCTATATTTAGACGAGTTTCAGTTAAAACGTTAGTCGCTTCCAAATGCAGGATACTTTTTCTTTGAATAAGCCATGGGCATAGTTTAAAATTGGCTCCATTTAGTCCAAGCTAGGAAGTCCGAAAAAGCTTGATTAGGAAAAACAAATCGTGTAGTCCCCATAATTGTTGGGGACCGTATCCTAAATATGTGCTCAAAAGTCTTTGACGATAGATGGTCCGGAAGTGTAGGAAAGAGGGGTCGAAAGTCATTTTTAGTTTTCCTTGATTATTTTGAAAATTAAGGATTCCCACATACCCATACCCAGTATGTAGGCATTAAACATTAAACAAGCCTCGGATACCACAGACTGACTCGCGGGCAACGACTTTTGGCTACAAACAACGGACCACGATCGGTTTTTAGAACGTTCGAACCATGTGGGCGAGAGCAAGGCTCACTGAAGTCGAACGGAGTATGACCACATATAACATCTCTACATTATAGCCGCCATACATTATCCAATCCGTCGTCCGATCGATCGGCCGATGGATCGCCACAAAATATCTGCCGATCTCCACTGCACACACACTGTACGATTTTCGTGCGATGCGATAACGAATGACAATTAAAAAAATAGGTTATGATTCACTAACAATGCAACCAAGATTGATTTTTGTTAACTATCATATTTGGATTTGTGTGGTATTTTCGTATACCACATATTTGATATTTCAATTGCAGTGCCATTTAAATCTTTAGTAATTTAGTCTTTGGTATTTTGACATTCACTTGCGATAATCACATACACTATCCAATCGATCGTCACCGATGGATCGCACGAAAATCGCACTAAAATATCGGCCAATCGGATCGGATCGGCCGATCGATCGGTGTGTGTATGGCACGTTTTAGAATTAAACGAAACAAGATGGGTTGGATCCGGATTGACTTTATCATCAGGCTCCCAAACAGAGCTGCTCTACTCTGGAAGTTAAAATATTACCTCTCCTAGAATGACAGGCGTCGGAATTCTGTTGACCAAGAATACACGATCGATTGGAGGCTCATTTTCGACCGTATCATTATAGCCAGATTCAAATCCAGAGTAAGAAACATCACAATAATTCAGTGCTACGCCCCGACTGAGCCAACGAATCAATTGGCGAAGGATGTCTTCTATCACCGAATCGGCAAGGCTCCCAAAGGTGACGGAAAAATAGTGCGAAATTTGTGTTTTGGGGCAGATGGTGAGAAAAGTGGATAATTTTTGCTACCTCGGAAGCGTAGTTAGTTATATCAGATGCTGGAGCGGATGCTGATGTCTCGCATCAACAAGGCTCAGGCAACTTTTCGCAATTTGACTCCTTTCTGGCAAAACAACAACATCTCCTGACGCACCAAAGTCAGGATCTTGGAAACCAATGTAAAATCTATGCTTCAATATGGCTGTTCAACTTGGAAGGTGACCAAGGCGATAACAACTATTGTAGATTGTAAACTTTCGTGAATCAGTGTCTACGGCGCATCCTACACATACGCTGGCCGGAGCTCATTTCGATCGACGACCTCCAGTTCATTACTGGCCAGGATTGGATAGACTCATAGACTGCATAGGGCCAAAAAATTAAAGATTCGAGTTATAGTAGCTTCTATCGATATCGTATCCATGTTGTGTTTTTAGTTTTGGAGTAAATACAAAACCCTTATGAAATCGGTCAAATGTCTGTCTGTCCGTCTGTCCATGGAATATCTCACGAACGGCTGAAGCTACATACATGAAATTTTGTAGGAATGTGTAGAATTACTATAATTCGCCGGAGAAAGCGAATCGTTGTAATAGGTCAACTTTAAGGGGAGGCCCCCATAGAGGGGAAATGAAGGTCGAAGTTTTTTTTTCGTTTGGTACAGGCAAGTGGGGTATCATAAGAAAGGTACCGTCGAGTACATTCCATTTTTGGAATTTTTTTCAAATTTGAAGAAACGGGAAAAGAGGGAGAGGGAAAAATATGTCATCCGAGTTTGTCACCCCCCCCCCCCTTGCATTTCGAGACCGTTATACTTAGAAATATGAAAATTTGCAGAAAAGCGCCATTTTACTAGCGTAGAAAACCTAGATTTATAGAATTTTGAAATTTTATCAGAAAAGGTTAATAATAATACATTTCTATAGTTGCAGTTAGCACACCCCTGCACCCCTTGCCCGCACCCGAGGTCAAAAATATTGATGGCCAATGATAACCAACATCATAGGCAATAATACCTCCAAGTTTCATAACAATCACGTAATATTTAATAATAGTACATTCATTTAAATTTTGAGATTTTGATGCCATTCATACAAAAAATGCACATAACCGGTTACATACTAGTACTGCATACTTGAATATTGTTTATTGTTTTTCGTAAAGTGAATTGGAGTTAACCAACTAGCACAAAAAAAAAAAAAAATATGGAATTTTGATATCTTCTCAAAATAGGTTAATAATAGTATATTTCTATAGTTACAGTTAGCACACCCCTGCATTTCTCAAACTCATCCGAGGTCGAAAGTATTGATGACCGACGATAATCAACACCATGTGCAATAATATCTCCAAATTTCGTAATAATCACGTAATATTTAATAGTAGTATATTCATTTAGATTTGGTCATTTTGATATTATCCATACAAAAAATGCACATAACAGGTCTCTTGTACTATGTACATCCTAGTACTACGAGTACAACATACTTGCATATTGTTTTCCGTAGAGCGAATTGGAGTTAACCATTTTCAAAAGGGTAATGATTGGTAGGAGAGGTGGGAGGAGGGGAAGGGGGGAAGGAGGGAGGGGGTATGCTCGTCGCTGACTCTATTCTCTATAATTATTCAAACAATTTATTTTCAATATTTTTTATGCAAACTTACTTGTACAATTTGCAATATTGTCTTAACATGAATGGTTAAGCATCTCCAAAAGTAGGACAGTTCATCTCCTATTGGCATGGGACACTACAAAACCCTCGGATTGCGGGCGTAGCCCTCTATTTTCCGGTTTCATTTTTATGTTTGCTGTTCTTTTAAAAGGCGTACGGCTACGGCTTTCAATAATAAGGAATGCATAGCAATTTTTGATAGCTAATTTTATATTTTCGAATATGTAATATGAAGATGCTTTCCTATTTGTAACCTGCTTTATGTGAATATAAATATGAACGTAAAATATGTCACGTGGAGGTTAAGTGCTCCGTCATGCAAAATTGCCGGTTTTCCCTTTACGGGAAATGGGTGGAAATCATTAATTGTAAATGTGTAATAAAAACATATTCACATTAAAGGCATCTTAATATTTATCAAAACTGAGGAAAGGGTTGCTTTTAGTAGTTTTTGTAAATTTGATTAAAACTTCCATAGACAAATGTCTGTATAGTTATAGAGGTCAGTAAACTGATTGAAATTGACATATATTAGTCGAGGAGCCAGCAACAGATTTTGTTACACTTTAAATACTAGGACTAGAACTTTGGTAGGAACCGAGTCGTCGCCCGTAGTTATGTTGGGACGGAGACTTAGATCCTAAAAAGTAGCAACATACGCAGCAACGCAAGGTTCAAATTTACAAAACAATAATCAGGCCCATGTTATACCATGGATGCGAAATAATGTGGACTTTCATTCAGTCATCGGTGAAGCTGATAGACACCTTTGAAATGAGAGTCCTTCGAAGAATCATTGGAGCGATTCGTGATGGAAACCAATGGCAAAAAAAGGTGCAAATATGTGACGAACCAGGAGTAACAAGAAAAGCATTAGAGGTCGGCATCAAAGGTGGAAAAGCTTGTGGTCGCCCAAAGAAGCGCTGGGTGGACTCCGTAGACCAAAACAGCAGAAAACTGCTCGCCTTCCAAGATTTCAGGATTCGATGCCGACACCGAGCAGACTGGATGCGATGGCTCTCAGAACCAAAATCCTTCAGACGACACGCAGGCTAATAAGTGGAGTGAGGAGTAGATTTAGCATGTGACAAGCATTTAAAGAAAGTAAATGTTTGGCCATAGGAACCAATGGTTACAAAAAAAAAAAAAAACCTTTGAAAAAGTTAATTTTTATTCCGAACTTCCCAGGAATGTTTTTTTTATGTGGAAGCATTCCCGGAAGCTATCTGTGATTATAATGTTTCCAAGGGAGCGCTGAGTACAGTCCCAGAAATTTTCTCGTTTTTATGGAAAGCCCATCCATTTTATTTTATTTGCAAGTACATATATCAATATTTTATAGTCCGAATGGTGCAACGGTTGGCTCATTCGTCTTCTGTGCACGGGGCTCTGGTTCGAATCCTACTAAAGGCAGTAATATTTTCGTAAAAAAAAGGATTATAGGCCTACTTTCTCAATATCCTGTTAAACTGCTCGTTAACGGAACTTGAGCTTATCAAAACTTATAAACTGCCCGTTAAATATTTCCATATTTCATACGTCGATTAAATTACCAATCCAAAATGTGTAAAACGCATCTCAAAGCTAAAATTATGACAAAATCAGCTAATTTTCTTGGCGGAATTCTACCGTCTACCATTCTACGTATTCTATTTCAGTAAGGTATCTCACCGTATTCATTTGCGGCTGCGTTTGCTTCAAATTCTCATCTATCGAATGAATTTGCAGGTACTCTGTTCTTTATGGCCAGTTTCATTTCATTTAAATTTGCTAAAGTGAACAGTTCTAGCTGTCAAAATTTCAGCATCCAGTATCAGGTGTTGGGTTTTTGTTTTAGATAAACTTTCAGCTGGAAACCAGGGGTTGGGTTTTGTTTGGGATAAGAGGTTAATCGGGGGATAGTGTATGGACGGTTAGTGTTTATCCGATTAATATCTTTTTTTTATTTTAGTCTTACCCTCGTTAATACGTAGTCCAACTTCTTAAAATGGGGAGTGAAAGATAAGAAAGTTCCGCTCTTTAATTTTGTCTCGGAAAGGAATTTTTCCTACGATCACCAAATATTGGCACCCGGTATTTAATTTTTTTTTTATTATCCGTCACCGTGTCTCACTATACGCAGTATGCTCCCTCATGTACATTTGCCAAGTAAACGCGACGAATGCCCCAAGTTTTTTTCATAGACATCCGTTGGCATGCAATCTCATGGATGAAATTAAACCATTGTGGCTTATATTACGTTTACACTATCCCCAGATTACTTCATCTGCGCCGTCTGATTTAATCTGCAACTGTCAAATACATACAATTTTAAACTCACCACACCCAGATTAAGCAGCAGATGAAGTAATCTGGGGATAGTGTAAACGTAATATTAACGAATCGACGATTAAAAATAAAGAATTAGTTTTTGAAAAACCATAAATGCGTGTCATTTCTTATCAGTATATCTGCTAGATCAAGTGGTTTGCCTGATAGTGTGCGCTTAATGAAGTGGTTCATAAACTTGGGACAAACGAAATAATCGTAATAAACAGGAAAAACAAGCAAACAAAAATTGGTTCGGTGCTGACCACAACAACGGGCTACTGTGATCACAGTTTTTAAGATATCTTCATCGGTTCTTTTTCGCGTCACGTGTCTCGAAGACTGTTTTAGATATGAAAGCTGCTAGCTAGCTAGCTGCTAGTATTCGTCGCTTGATTTCGTCAGTTTCGTTGGCGTCCTTTGACAGGTTGCTACCCAGGCATGTGAAGTTATCTACGAATTGGATGCTGAGGTCCCCTGCTTCGATGCTCGATTGTGCTGGAGTCTTGGCTCTTGATTGCATCATTATTTTTGTTTTCTCCTCGTTGATGTGTACTCCAACTTCTTTTGTAGCGGTTCCAAGAGTATGCAGAAGTTTTTCTGCGTGGGTCAGTTTTCGGGACATGATGTTGATGTCGTCTGCGTACGCTATCAATTGTCAAAGCGCTCTAAAAAGTATTAGAATGTCTCTGTTTTAGAACATTTTCAATAAATTCGTGCCGCAAACAGAACTATAGAACTGACTTTTGAAATTTCCGGGGACCATTTAAAATGAGGTCAATTATTTCGCGCGATTCATCCCCGTAATGCTTCTTTAAAAGTTTTTCCACATGACTATTTTTGATCTGACTTGTTCCCTTGGTATCTCAGTGACCCCAACTTTCATGGCTACCACTGTCTTACTCCTTTTACGGGAACGGCAACTGTTCTATAGGTACAGTAGATATGAAATAAAAAAATCTAAAATTAGAGAGGCACTGGGCCCAAAAATATCCGCCCATGTGGATCAAAGTTGAAAGTGAATTGGTTGAACTTCAACTTATTTCTTGAAAATTCGCCCCTATACCTTTTTATACTAGCTGAGCCCGCAATTCACCTCCACGCGGCGGCTGTTTGAGTTCGCTCGTCGTCCAAGCCGTTCGATTAAGAAATCATCTTGTCTGGCTGTCTCGGACAGGGCTATTGAGACATAGGGGCATAAAGCTAGGTACTAAGATCAGTTTTTCATGCGAAATCTCATACAAAAACTGTCAAAACTTGCGTTCGCACGAAAAATCTTCGCTCTCTCAGTGTACTAACTTATTTTATTCGAAGAAAAAAGTCTTCACATCATTATGAGCTATTTTCACGCGAAAGCAATTACTTTGCATTTTATTTCGCTTGAAAACCGGTGTTTTAAGTAGAAGGGAAGTTCACGTGTGGAGTAGGGCGCCGCAGTAATGTGCTGTGTGCAAGTCTGCACTGTCAGTGTTTCGTGGAAGAGATAAATGCAACATTTTCGCACGAAGAGGTTAGTACCAGCCTTAAACAAGAAAACTTATACTTCAATATGATTTCAATGAATAAACAAACATACTTCGTATTAAGACAAATAATGCTTCTCCCCCGCTTTGGGTAAGCAAGTATTGTACTCGTATTTGTTTTTTTTTTCGAAAATATACTCGTGTCTATATTTGATATGTTGCAATTTCCATTCGTCTCCTTGTTTGTTGCCTCGACTTGTCAAAGTTGATTTTCCCATTTCAGATAGCATTGTAATGTCAACAGCCAAAAGGCTTGTTTTATCCCTACGCGGTCGAAAGGAATCTCAAAGTACAACCGGGACCTCATCAACACGTCTAGTCTCGGCAAATAGTTTCTCACCAGGACATGAACTAGGCGATATTGCAGTTGTTTGTGGTAGTGCCGATTCATCGCATATTCTCTACAATGGACCATTTATTAACTCAAATGGCACCCGACATATGGCAGGTGAGAAAATATTTGTTTTGTGCAAAGTTCAAAATTATTTGAATATGATTTTATCACCATACATAAGGTATTATTTCACGGACAAACTTTATTTTGGTAGTCAATTGAAATCAAAACGAAAGTAGGAATGTACTTGAACGTTGTTATATGGAAATTTAAAAAAATTTCACTTTTCATTTATCAAGACTGAAATGGTTTTTGGTTTATAATGTTCGCAGTACTGAAAGCGTCTGATCTGTATCAGATGGATCTGATTTTTCGATTTCTCCTCCATTTGCTTTTCCCTCCGGTAAAACATGTGCCGTCAGCGTCAACAGTAAATTTTTGGATCTGAAAAATTTCAAAGGTCCTGTTTTGTGTCGCGACCGGCAGAAACGCCGTCCACTAGATCAAAAGGAATAGACGACAAGAAAAAAGAACTAACCTTAATGGCGGACGGCGTGTCTGCCGGCCGGAGTTGGAAGAATCTGTTGACGAACGACGATCAACGCGGCGGACGAAAAGTTGGTTATGTGTCGTCCACGAGTGCCGCGAGCATGATTCACAGGTTTGTCGGGCCAGAAAGCGGTGCCACCATTTCGTGTTTTATTTTCGTTCGATTGGCACGTCCCAGAAAAATTCAAAGCCTGTCGGCCCGTGCTAACGGAAGGACAATTCCCGTGATAAATTGGACGTTGCGTGTGGAAAGTATACTGTGGAGAAGGACGTCCTACCTGAAGTCAGGCGAGAGAACAGGTTCATATTTTTTTGTCACAGAGCTGACAGTTCCGTCCACAGAGCGCGGTACAGATTTTGCTGGAGCGATACATCGTCTTGCGCCGCCCACATTTAGGGCGTAGCGCTATACCATTTGGTAGCACCCTTATTTTACCGGAGTGCTAAGTCGTTTGGCAGCGCGCATATTTTGGTTGACGCGTTATATATACTGCACCACACGATCGTTAAAAGATTTCCGCTCACGGATCGATACATTTTTTTTGCTACGGCGACGTTATTTCATATCCATGTTCGAGGGACTGTCGGTTTAATTATCAACACAGATTTGAAAAACCATAGCCGGGCGGCATTCAGTTGGAAATATAAGCATTTCCGTATTTTGTTTTTGGGCTGGGCCCCGGTTCGATTCCGGGGATTTACGTGTCGGACTATGAGCCCACTCAGCTGTTAAATGAGTACCCATTATGGGGTAAATAACTCGGTTGAGCGTATTGCTGATCACATACCTCTGCACAAAAAACCGTCACGATCTAGAAAATGAGATGATGCTAACTCATCTCGAGGCCGTGGTTCAAATTGGACTGTTGCGCCAGTTATTTATTTATTTATTTTGTTTTTGTATATACTATAATGAAATTATGTTGTATAAGTAATCTTTGAAATTGTATAGTATAAGTGATAAATAATGATATTTAGAAGTCTCCGAATTTCTGTCCTAAAGGGCTGCGCCCTAAGACAAGTTAGAAAATGAGCTGTGTTTCCTGGAAAAAAGGGGAGAAAAATATTTCGTAAAATGAAAAATAGGGACCAATGAAATACAAAAGAATAAAATATATATGTACATATATAAATCATATAATGAGAACCAATAAAAGGTTATTAATGACGAATCGTTAGAGAGTAAATTTTTGCTTCCTGACCTTTCTAATTGCCCTTCCCTCTTTCGCTCTGATCGGGTGGGCTTCATTATGGTATTCGCATAGGGGGTGGAGCAATTTAGCGCACCTCAACCCAAGGCTAGGGGAGGGAGCGCGGAGCTCCATCACCATCAGGGGGCTACCCTCCTAGTGATAGGGATGGTAGGGGATTTTCGCTGGTCAATCTTTTTTTATGTATATCCTGTGAGGGAGCTTCCGTGTAGTTTCGCCACTCGGACCGACGCGCGAATTTCTTTTTTTTTTCTGTAACTTTGACACTCTTCAACCCCGCCCACACTACCGGTAGTCGAGCTAGTCATCAAATGCGCGTCAAATCTGTCACTTGCTGAGCAGGTTTTAACACTTAGGTGTCCTACATGGTCCCAACGACTAATACATCAACCTCCGTCCTCATTTGAGCCTCGCTCAACCACGACAAATGCTACAAATGGCCCCACGTTGGGCGGCACCAAATATGTAATGGAGCCCACAATCGGCGCGATCTTTTTGGCAAGGGAGTCTATATGCTGATCCTATTTTAATTTATCATCCATTATAACTCCTAGATATTTTATTTATATACATTTACATTTCAGATGTAGGCTGCAAATACAACATGTCAAGATCTCGTCTTGGTCAAAGTGTATCACATCAAGGGTTCTTTACATCTCATGATAGTATTAATGCACTATGTGTAACCGACGCCGCACATCCTTGTGTATCGACAGCAGCATCAGAAATGGATCTAACTCGAAAAAATCGCAAAAAAGAAACGGAAAGCTTGAAGGCGGGCGTAAAGCCGCTTTTGGGCTCGTGGAACCGTTCACGTGACTCACAAGGTAACATTCCGGGACCGGCAGGATCTAGCAATCACTTTAATACGGGCAGTGATTGTAACGGTACAGAAAGGTGAGTAGTTATAATCTAGCAGCACATCATGTACGAGCATTATTGGAATCATTGATTTGTTTTGACTATTTTAGGGCCGAGGTCGGAACAACATGTTCAACATCTACACATCAGCGCATTTTTAACGCCTCCCTCTCGCCGGCAAAGTTCACCTTTGTTTTCGATCCGGCAGGACGTCTCTGCTACTACTGGTCTATGATTGTGAGCCTCGCATTTCTCTACAACTTTTGGGTGATCATCTATCGATTTGCATTCCAAGAGATCAACGGACAGTCGATTATCGTGTGGTTCTGTTTGGACTACTTCTCCGACTTTCTATATCTTGTCGATATCCTGTTTCACTTTCGTACTGGTTACTTGGAGGACGGTGTATTGCAAACGGATACGACCAAGCTACGACAGCACTACATGAATTCGACAACATTTTATATAGACTGCCTTTGCTTACTGCCATTGGATTTTTTGTACTTATCAATTGGCTTCAACTCCATATTGCGATCGTTTCGCCTCGTCAAGATCTACCGATTTTGGGCCTTTATGGATCGCACGGAGCGCCATACAAATTATCCGAATCTGTTTCGTTCGACATCATTGATACACTACTTGTTAGTTATATTTCATTGGAATGGATGCCTTTATCATATAATTCATAAAAATAATGGATTCGGTTCGCGCAATTGGGTGTACCATGACTCGGAGTCGGCGGATGTGGTGAAGCAGTATCTGCAGAGCTACTACTGGTGTACGCTAGCGCTGACAACGATTGGCGATTTGCCAAAGCCAAGGTCTAAGGGCGAATATGTTTTTGTGATACTACAGTTACTTTTTGGGCTAATGTTATTTGCCACTGTACTAGGACATGTGGCCAATATTGTGACATCTGTGAGTTCGGCAAGAAAGGAGTTTCAAGGTGAGTACGACTCACTCATGGTTTTTGTTACGCGCTCTACTAACGATATATTAGTTGTAAATTCGATTATTTCAAGCATGACGAGCCGTATACAGAGATAAAATCTCTAGATAATCGAAGCTTCCTGACCTGTCAACCTTTTCTGTTAAAATATCTACAGTTATCGCATAAGATGCAAGTACTGGGAGCATGTAGCTTCTCCAATAAACAAAAAAAAAAATGTAATAATGTTATCGTTTCGTTCCTATGAAATTATCGTGGTTTCGGTTGGTCCGAACGGTTCGGCTCGATGTGTGTGTAATTTATATTTCTTGACGATGGCTTCTGTGGCATCGACCGATCGATCGCTTAAAGTTCGGCGAATCTTTGCTCTTTATTCTACAACAGACTGACTGTGAAGGATACTCAGTCCATGAAAAACTGAATTTGGTGGATAATAAGGTCTTTGAATGACTCAGCTTCGAAACCCTCTCTCTCTCTAATTGCCTTGACCCCTCGTCAACATCTCTAGCATTTCTATGCCTTGTTGACGTTTCAATAGCATATCTACTTTTCGGAAGTGCAGTTGCTAGCATGCACCTCCTATTCGCGCCGTCTTTATACTGACAAGCTCGGAGCACTGTGAGAGTTCTATTAGTACTCACAGGCAGTTTTTGAGCGCGCCGAGATTTGATCTCCGAGCTCTAGATTAGTACCGTAGAGCGGCTACCGAACGATTACGGCCACCGAGCGCGAAACCCTAGTATCCAATGTATCTCCGTCTCCCCTACATGGTGCTGAAAAGATATTTTAGTAAATTTATAAGCAACAGGCTTAATGAGTTTCATACGCACACACATATGCAAACTACAAGTGGACAGGCAAAGAAAATAGTGCACCAAGGGCATGGATGCGATTTTGACTCAAGAGCCGGTGCTTGTTTTTATTGGATAGATTTAAAATTCACTAGGAATTAGCCTTATACATACGTCAGAATACTGGTAATTAACTCTGTTTCCATTTTTTCAGCCAAACTTGACGATGTTAAAACATACATGCGTATGCGTCGTGTACCGAATCATCTTCAAGTTAAAGTTATAAAATGGTTCGATTATCTATGGCTGACACAAAAATGTTCGGATGAAGAGCGAGCTGTCTCCTGTCTTCCCGACAAATTAAAGGTCTGCTTTATTCAAAACGTATTCTTTATTCATTGTATGTATCTGGCAATATTTGTAATTATCTTATATTTTTTTCAGGCTGAAATAGCTATTAATGTTCACTTAGATACACTTAAGCGTGTTGAAATATTTCAAAATACCGAAGCCGGGTTTCTATGCGAACTAGTACTTAAACTTAGACCCGTGTTATTTTCTCCTGGAGATTTTATCTGTCGTAAAGGTGAAGAATAAAAGTTTTTTTTTTACAAGCAGCGAATCTTCAATTCGAATTTGATTTGGTTTCAGGTGAAGTTGGTAAAGAAATGTACATAGTGAATCGTGGTCGCCTGCAAGTGGTTGCTGATAATGGTAAAACTGTTATGGCATCGTTAAAAGCCGGCTCGTATTTTGGAGAGATTAGTATACTAAACATGGGAACAGAAGGTAAATATGAAGGTATTATTCTTGCTTAATCTAATCTAAGATGTATTCTTTTCTCTGCCTGATAAATCAAATGCACTTTATTCTTTCCTTTTATTGCTGTGGTTTTTGGTTTCTTAAAAAAAAAATTCTGTTTCTGAGTCCAATTATCGTAAGGCGAAATTCCACTGGACGTCATGTGGAAAGATACTTGTTACCTAGTGTTGCCTGTTTATAAGTGTGCCACTATGTGTCCCAGCGGCAGATCCTGATCGTCAAGGGAATTCTCGATAGACAGTTTTTCAAATTTTTAATCATAAAAAATCAATCAAGTGTACAACTCTTGCATGTTGCCCAGATGACGTTTCATTGGGAGAAGCTAGTTTCGGAGAATGCAGTATAATGTTTCGGCCGAAGCCGGGTCCGTTAGATTTTCTTATGCTGAATAATAACTTCGATTGAAAAATACACACACTTTATTTAATAACCTATCTAAACACACGCGTAACTAACAACCAATCAGTAACTAGCTCTAACTATCCGTTACCGGCGAATAACGATTGTCCTCCTTTTTGCTTCCGAGCGGATACTGAACTTTATAATGGTCGACTTCCGACTGACTCCCGACTGACTTACTTGCTCTTGATGACCCTGGCTTTATACGAGTATATAGCTGATCTCTGCTCCAGAGTAATTTAGATGGTTCGAGACTCCGAAAGCGTTTCCAGATAGATTCGTTTATCGACTAGTTTAACGAAGATTCCAGATGGTTCGAAACTCTGCTGGTGTCCGTTATATTTTCATCGATGGTTCGGGACTATTATAGAGCTTAGTACAGTCTGGGTCATAAGTGTCACGTACTCCATGCATACAACAATATGATATGCAGATCCAATCAGACTCAATCGTTTTTAAGAGAAACGATGAAAGGCTGATTGGCTTATACAATTTCGGGAGCTTCTCGGGCTTGTTTCTGTTTTTTACAACAGAATAAATACCACGTTCACCGCCCTCCATAAACGAGATGTATAGCTCAAGGAGCAGCTGGCTCTAAACAGTACAATCAATGGCATGATAATAAAATCAAGGCAGTATTGCAAAAGAGCAGGAAACATGCCATCGGAACCAGGTGCCTTCAAGGGTTCAAAGGACTCCACAGCCCAATTGACCTTTTCTTTTCCGAAAATGACTTCCGAGAGGCTACTTAACCGGCTACACGGAACCCGATGGTCCGCCAATGGAATCGACGCACAGGCTCCAGCTTGGACTGAGCCCAGAAAGTGGCTGTGTAGGAGGAGCTCCAGAGTTTCAGTTTCAGTAAAGGATCCGTCATGCTTCTTAAACTGCCCGGTGTCGTTAGTATGCTCCCTAGATAGCACTTTGTGGACGCGTGCCGCTTCAGGTAGCGACTGAATGTTCTCACAATGTCTCCTCCAGCTCTCCCGTTTGGAGCGTCTGATAAGGAGATTATATTCGGTGAACGAATGTCTGTATTCACCCCATTCATTACTACGCTTTGCTCTGTAGAACACCCTCCCAACCTGGGCCCTTTTACGCGCCAGTTCTTGCTTCCACCAGGGAAGCATACGCGCCGTACGAAAGCCACGTGCTACAGTACTAGCTTCGTAGGAGGTAATAAGGACGTCATTTAGCTGTTCCGCAGCTCTAATTCACCAGTCGTACTGATGGAATTAAGAAGTTGGTCTGCTTTGGAACCCACTAATTCTTGGAAAAGTTTCCAATTTGTCTTCTTAGGACAAAAGGATGCAGATTGGAGCTCAGAACCCCCAAGAATGTCAATTCGAATGTGCATGTGGTGAGAATTAGACACTTCATCCGATACTCTCCAGTTTGTAACTGTCTCCGATAAAACTCTGCTGGCAAGAGTGAGATCAAGTACCTCTCTCCGCAGTGATAAGACTGGGCTTGCACCCTTTATTGAGAACGAACACTTGTTTACACATAAGATAATCAAGTAGAGATTTATGTATCTCTGTCGTTAACGTCGCTGCTCCCCCAAACAGTATGGTGGGCGTTGGCGTCACATCCAATGATAAATTGAGGATGAAGTCGACAACTAGTTGAACCTCGGCCGGAGGGATTCCATCATTATCCAAGGGAAAATAAGCGGATACTATAACCGCCTGCTGACCCCCATTTGGAGTGGAGATATCCACTGGAACCGCAACTAGATCCTTTGAAATAATGTTGGTTAGTGGTAAATGACTGATACAGTTGTCTATCGCCGCGCGAGGACAATCTGATAATTTGTCATAAATCAGCTTACCAGATGTACAGCTGATACCTCAGACTCGGCCCTTTACCACCCAAGGCTCCTGAATAACCTGCACAGTGTGGCCGATTCTGCTTTCGCATGGTGCAGGTTAGCTTGGAGCACTCTAATGTGTGCAAAATTGAAAGGATGCATCAGCGGAGCAAGTGGGACCGATAGCTCGTTGAGAAGACTCAGTAGATGCTGGGCTTCCAAATTGGAGGACGCGGTCACTTGACCGTTATTTTTATCTTTTTTTCTTTTCTTCTTTTTGCATAAGTTTTTTTTTCAATATTATTTTTTCTATTACACTTTTTGAATTCTTCACATTACGAATTTTGGAATTTATTTCTGTTATGTAACAATATCATAAATAAATAAATAAACAAGTGGAAGGTAATGATCCAGACGGCAAAGGCTCGATATCGAGTTATAGCGCCACGACGTGTTCGTACCCGTCTATCTCCTCTTTACATTTTTCAAACATTTTTTTCGAAACGCTGATATAACTATCACCGAAAGAAAATTATTTCCAAATCCTAATTTGACTATGATAGATGCATTCTATCCGTTAAAGGGTTAAGGCATAATTGTTGTAGTTGTACATAGTAGTAGTTTGATGTTATATTTATATATATATAATCTGAAAACATCGTTTCTAACAATTTTTTGGATTCACACAAATAATGTTTTTTTTCTTTTTCAATCAAATTACAGGAAATCGCCGTACTGCCAGTGTTCGATCCGTAGGATACAGTGATCTATTTGTTCTTAGCAAGAAAGATATGTGGGACGTTTTGAAAGAATATCCAGCAGCAAGAGTGAGACTAGAATCGATTGCAGTTAAACGTTTAGAGAAGTATAAGAGAGCGCCGTTTGAAAAGGGTAAATTGATTTTGTTTTTCCCCATTTTGTTCAGTCTTGGAATTTTATTTGCTAATTATAATTTCGCTTAGCTTCTGTGGAAACGATCTAAGAGGATGCCCTGTCAATACATAACTCGTACATATTCTATTCTAACCCAATTTTAAAGTCTGTTGCATAGCTTCTGGCTAGTGTGAAAGCACATTATGTATTGTGCATTCTTTAATTTTCACCTTATTCAATTTGCCAATACTTATCAAATCAGATACAGAACTTGCAATTTAATCATAGATTACCACTTATGTTTGCTCTCAGTTTGACTACTAGTGCAGATAAATGCTTATGTTTCGGCACACGACTTCCTGTTCCTAGACTAGCTTTAATTCTGGTTAAACCCCTTTCTACTAAAGCAAATATCTTATCAGTTGAAGCTTGAGAACTTCATCCTAAAGAAAACACTCGTGTGTACATATAAAATAGTATTTTATATTTCGATTTGAATTTGATTCCGCAATTCTGCGACTCAAGTCCACTAATAGCCCTTTAGCTGCTTGAATTTCCACCCCTTTCATTGACTTTCTAATTAAGAATGAAGTGACTTTTAATGTAGTTGCAATGGGCCGATGTCAATCTACCCCGGGTCTGGTTGAGAGCGGAGGACGGACAACACTGGAGGATATGTGGCTGCCACCAATATCGCCAGCTGTCTACAATCAATCTTCGCAAAGGTACACCTTTTACATTAATGAAATCCGAGAAAAAAAATATATAATTGTTGTTGTATCAGATTTTCACATTCAAGCCAAGCTGCTAGCCCGAAATCGCAACAAACCACAATTGATCAAGCTCGAGCGGTGGGTTCAACGCGTTCCGTGAGCCCCAGCACTCATAGCTCTGATGATCGCCCCAGGAGTCGAACTGCTTCATTTCACTCGAGACCTCATTCGCAGACTGTTCGAAGCGGTACTTTCTTTTGAAATATATGCACACTCAAGTATCCATGGATCTTAACATCTTAACATGTATCCTCTTGTTACAGGTGAATCGATTTTACATTTCGGCTCCGGTGATGGCGGTGCAACACCCCTCCTTGGCTCCCATGAAGCACTGGAGGATGAAATAAAGCGCCTACGTGCCCGCCTCCATACCGTAGAGGCCGAAAATCAAGCTTTAAACACAAAATTATCACAGCAACAATGGAATTTGGAGAACCGACTAGCGGAAATAGAAATGCAAATTCGTGGACCATCGTCTGCATCCAGTATGGATCCTGAAAATGAGACTGAAGAGCTCGAACGCAATCGCGAAAGTATTATATAACACGGAAGCGAGCTGCCCCTATCGGTAGGGATTAGATATGTCACATGCGTATCGTGACAACTGAATAATCCTATCGTAGGTCAGATGTTTTCTTTCGTGGAAAGGAATGCTGACATGAGACAACTGGGCAGCCAATTCATATTTTTGTCTTTAATTTGACGATATAAAAATGAAAAAAATAATATTTAATGTTAATTAAATGAATTTAGATAATAACTAACTATGCATTACTATCAAAAATCCATTTTAGAAATGAACAAGACAAGAAGGAGAAATCTTAAAACGACTTCCACAATTTAAGATGCCAACCCAGTAATTTCGTAAATTTAGAATACATTTTACAAAAAATATATGTATATAAGGACGAAAATATTGGTTTCTTTTTCGTTATCTTTTTTGGTACATTCCAATACTCCAAGGGCTGTGGAATAAATAGGTGCATAGGTGCGTTTTTTTGTAGTACAAAGAGTTAGGGTGAGTTAACTCGTGGAGCATAAAAAAAACGATAAGGGAAGCTATCTATGTTAATTTTTTAAAGGTCATATTGTCTACCCTGATTCGACTTTCAAAATTGACAGTTATTTTCAGAACTCGTTCGTTTCTATTCATATGACAAGCAATTAACCCAAGAAATAGAGACCACATAAAGGGGGGGGGGGGGGTGAGTGCGCAAAAGGTGCGGTAGCTCTGAATTTGAATTTTGAACTACATGCTGGTTTTATGCTAATGAAACGTCAGCTAAGCCACATGGAATATTCTACGCGCTATGCCCCACTAGGGGTTAGGGCAAATGAGTAACCTCCTGTGCTTCGGCCGCCACCTTGAAAAACCTCCAAAAACCGGCACATCAGTTTTTCGTCTATAATTCCGTTCAAGCCCATTTTAACGCAAATTCCGTAAGGTGAATTTTTATAGAGCACAAAATTTCTTTGCACAACTTTTTTCTGCAATCAATAGTTACATAACTATGACACTTGGGGACTTGGGGTGAACAGTAGCTCAGTACGTAGAAGCAACAGTCTCATGTGCGACTATCGCGTTTCGGGTTCCAATCCCGCCCACACCGACGTTCGTGGCCATGGATGTTTGTTTTGTGTTTCTCCCTGTGGTACGGGGCGTAATAATAAGCCACACAATCTCCCGACTTGTCACAGGTAGGCGATTAAATGGGCGAGCAGGAGGTACATGCTGGCAACTTCATTCTCCGAAACTAGTTTTTGCCAACTAAACTTCAACTGGACCACATGGAATAGTTGACACGCTATGCCCCACAAGGGGTTAGGGCAATTGAGTACGACACCACAAAAAAGCCTTGTAGAGCGGAGCAGGTTAACACTACACAATCACACTAACAATTTGATCTGAGCTGCTCTGGATAAAAGCCTATTGCAAGACTGCTGCTCCGTTAGTATTAAAATGCAGGCGGCGCAGGTGTCGAAGCTTTCGGGCAGTCAACAATTTAGGAAACCCATAAAATTCATTTCCTGTCAATAAAATGTTCGTTTTGTGTAATTACATATATGGAATAGTAAACATACAAATTAATTTTGATGCCTAAAGCTGTGAGTTCCAAGGCCGCGACTAAGTGACTTGCGTTTGCGACTGTGAAGAAAACAAGGCACATTGTGTACAATAGGCGTGTTCTTTTACTTTTCTTAACCTGTATAGGTTAGTGAAATAACACGCAATACAAAAACAATGCTGCCCAATATAGGTTAGCGCTAAGTCCAGTAATTTATCGAGGGCCGATTCTTATCTGGATGGCGCACAAGTAAAGCTTTTATTTAGGACGCATCTAGCGCTTGCTGGAGGAAGTTAGTATTTTCACCTCATTTCACCTCAATTAGATTCAATGGAATTCCACATTTGTTCCAATTGAAAAAGTGATTTTTGCCGAAATACATATTAGGAAACTACTTAAAATCCAAGCTTTATCTGAGATAAAATCCATTTGATGTGAAATACATGCTTTTACCCATACAGGTAAGATACATCGTTTTTTTTTGCACAAAAGCTCGGATTAACTATCCTAGACCTGGATAGTTGCAAAAGAACGCGCCTAAAACAGGCGCGTTCTTTTGCAGCTACTTGATTCCGAGTATTTTCCTAATATTTCGACAAAAATCACTTTTCCAATTGGAAAAAAATGTGGAATCCCATTGAATTTAATTGAGGTGAATGAGGTGAAAATACAGTGGAATATCGTCGAACGAACGAACTTCTCCTAGCAACCGCTAGAAGCGTCCTAAATAAAAGCTTTGCTTGTGCGCTAAGATCGGCCCTCGATAAATTACTGGGTTAAGCGCTAACGTATATAGGGTAGCATTGTTGTTGTATTGCGTGTTATTTCACTAACCTATACAGGTTAAGAAAAGTAAAAGAACGCGCCTATTGGTACACAAGTTTCATATTAATCGTGTGATATTTAACGACAGTTCATGAAATAAGTAAGTATCACCATACACTGTCGAACTCGAGCTCGAACCTGGTATAAATGTCCTCTGACACACACACACTTCACATACATAGATGTGAAGAAAACCGTAACCGGTATACTTGTACCAGGTTCGAGTTCGACAGTGTATGGTGACACTAATTCTGTGCAGTTTCAAGCATTTTTTCCTATGGCTACTCGTATTTCAAATTGGAAAAAAATATCAGAAAATGAAAGTTCTCATTATCCCCTTTGTTTATGACACTCAACATGCATGTTGCATGCACCTATAGTTGAACAAATTTAGCCTGCATTTATTCGTCCTTTTCGGACTTTCGATTAATATTTTTCGCATGACTTCGACCACTACAAATGGGTTATTTTTTCCTAGCACGCACATTTTATTGAATATTTTTATCGTAATAATAATTCATGTTTTCATGTTTCCTAATGGTATGCATCATACATTTTTTTATGACAAATATGATCCGTGGTTTGTCATTTATATGTTTGAATGCCACATCCATAAGTACCGGCGCGTCGGTATCCGCGTATACTTGAGAACAATTCGTCGACTCTTCAAAATCATGTCGTCTACTAATTGATGTCCAGATGTTCACACCGCCATGTCAGTCCAAACAGAAGAGGACCTAAAATATGATATCTGAAGTGTCTTGTCTATTTTTGTTTATCCTGCGAAGATCAGGAAATGCATCGCTCTCCGCAGAAGTGTAGAAGAGACGCAAAGTGTTGATGCAAGTGTCTTCAATTTACATCAAGAAAAAAAAAGAATTTGGTAAGAAGCTGTAATGTGTGTACTTTGTGAATGAATTATAATCGTTGTGATGATTGCTTCTAATTTTAGATGGCCAGCCGAGATGGAACAATCTATTGTTTATCAGCCGTTTATGGCAGGAAATTTAGATAATGGGTAGAACGTATACAGAGTGGTAGTTTATAGGAAGAGGATATAATCGCCTCAGTGGTCGGCAATACTTTGCTTTTTTTTAAGTTACCACACATTCTTTTTTTTTTATTTTGTACATACTCGTACTTACATATTTTCCAGTAACCCTAGGCAATACGACTTTCTAAATAGAATTGTCGGTACCACAAAAATGAGGCTATGGGGTTTTGTTTGAACTTTAGAAGCTGAACATACTAAAAGTCTCCGGACCTACGAGGTGTGGAAAAGAGGGGGGAAGAGAGAGAGGACAAAGAAGGTGTCATTTTTCAGTTTTTCGCATATATTTCGGAAGTCGTTTATCGTGGAAAAAAAAAGTTTCATGACAAAATTAAAGAGCACTAAATTTCCAATAACATTTTGATACATCATTATTTTGTATACTTTATAGTTTAAGAGATATATGATTTTAAAGTCGGTAATTTAAAAAAGAATCATTTTTTCTGCGTTTTTTCAAGCTTTCATCCTTTTTTTTTGTCATTTATTGGAAGAAAAAAATATTAAAAAAAGTTGTAGATAAGAAAATTTGCCACAAAATGAGTTTGAAAGTCATTGTTGTATCATGAACAGGTGGCAAGTAATAACCATTTATGTATAAAATTTTCTTCAGATTCGGTATTGACATTCCCAATTATACCCCAGGTGACGAGTGAAAATCGAGTGGAAAAATTCAAGATATTTTGAAGCATAAACGTTGGTTGATACTAGGAGTATATATAACGGGTAAAATACTAGTTGCACGAGGAAGATAAGGCGGATTGATTTTTTTTATAACTAAACAAGCTTTAGTTTGAGATAAGTCAGATGACCGCAGATATGATACTTTCTTAGAAAAGAGAAAAATTGGCTTCACGAAACACAAATGTAAAAAAAGCAATATATTTCCTAAAATTTGGTATAAAAATCATATCAATAGGTGCGTTTTTTTTTCGTACAGAGCCGAGAAGAGCAGGTTAAGCGGCAAAAAACGATCGAGAGCAACTTAGGGTACCGAACGTGAAAATGGGGCATGTCTTTGTTGGGAATGTGTCTTGGTTTAGTTAGAATTCAAATGTTAACTCAAATTTCAACAGAAAACTTAAATCCTTAGTACATATACAATCGGTTAAACTTCTTTTAGGCGGCAAAATTATTTTGTATGTTTACTAGTTCATGTAGCCTATGTATTCTGCAGTACGGATGGCGCACCGATTAGCACGTTCGCCTTCCACGCACTGGGTCCCTTTTCGATTCCTGCGATAGTTTTCGATAATAAAAAGGGGATATACGTGTCTTGGACTATGAACCAACTCAGCTGTTAAATGAGTACCCATTTATGGGGTAAATAACTCGGTTGAGCGTATCGCTGATCACATACCCCTGCACAAGACATACCGTCCGTCACGATCTAGAAAATGAGTTGTTAGTACCAGGTGCAGCTGCAGAATTATGTATTTCGATATGCGGGCGATATTTTCAGATGATGAAACTTTTTAACTGTTCGATTGATTTTACTATAATATATGAATTTATTTATCTTCGGTTTCATTTTAAGCTTCATCAACTAAATGCCTTTCATGCAGGTAAATTTTTGCCTATTACTTTTAGCTTTTATGTTATTGTAACCTAGCGACTATACCGTGGATTTTCCTGAAACTCCACCGGAAGCTTTTCCTCACTAACTTTCACCAACTGGACAAGTTTCGTTCAACTAGGTTTTTCCGTTATAAATTAATTGTGTTTTCAAAATTTAACGGTTATATAGCTGTAACTCTGGAACTGACTCATTGATGATGCTGAAATTAAATAGGAGCCCAGTTCTGACGATCGCTCACCAATTAGAAAAGGTTTACTTAGCTAGCTTCTTGTGTTATAGAGCTATTTTGCTTAGAAAATTTAGCCGTTATATAGCTGTAACTTTTGAACCGTTTGATGCGTTTCTCTGAAATTAGATAAGAGCCCAGTCCTCCGTAACATCCACCAACTGGATAAGTTTCGCTGAGCTAGCTTTTTCCGTTACGTAGTTATTTTGTTTATAAAATTATGCCGTTATTTAGCTGTAACTTTTTAACCGATTGATGGATGTTTACTGAAATTCCATAATAGGCTAGTCCTTATTACCGTCTACATACTAGACAAGTTTGGTCTAGCTAGCTTTTTCCGTTATGGAGTTATTAGGCTTAGATAATTTTGCCGTTATATAGTTGTAACTTTTTAACCGGTTGATCGATACTGCTGGATTTCAATAGCAGCCGGCTCCCTACTGACATCTATCAACTGGAAAAGTTTCATTTCGCTTACGACTTCCGTTCGACTGTAATCGTGTCCACAACATTTTGCGAGGGAGGGTCTAATAACTGATTTTTTCTTCAAAAATCAGTCAAAAACCCGCCTAATATGTGAAATCGGACGAGGCAAAACGAAGAATAACGAGCACAGGGCGAGCAGCATGTTTACACTCTCGTGCCTCGTTCTCGCCCTTCTTCGTGCTGCTTCGCGAGAATGTAAATGGGCTGTTATACAGAGTGAACACTGAAAACGTAAACAGATTCATTCATTTTCGGACCCACTACGAGTATAAAACGGAGATGAGCGTGGTAGACGAAATCAGTGAATAGATACAACTTGCGAATAAAACGCAAGCTACCCACATCAAACGTCGGCTTACAATACTATCAACGCTTCAATGCTTTTGTTAGTTGAGTTGAGTGCAACGCAAACTGTTTCATCAGAACACTACCTTAACAGCCAGCCTTACAAAGAACGATCCTAAAAACATTTCTTCATTCAAGGTAGAAACGTGTGAAGAATACAAAACAACGAAGGAATGCATTCCACAAGCATGCTAAATGGGTAATATCCGCCCTTTTGAAAATACAAAGCCTCCCTTGAGAATGGAGCACTGTGTGAACGCACTATATGTTATTCTTGTACAAGGGGGTTGACAGGATGTAGTAATGTACGTACTCGTATGTCATGCCATCCACGAAGCAGGGCGATTTTTAGATGAAAACAAAAGTACTGCATTGGGTTGACTGAAGGTGGGAACCTGAGATGCATTCTAATGAGATGATGAATAGGCCGAAAAGTGGTAAGTAATGTTGGAGAAATGTTGTGGAAAAAGGTATGAAAAAATTTAACTTTGATTCGTCATTATTTCCTATGATTTCCTGATTAAAGTTCTGTTTCTTCGACCTGTTTCGAGACGAGAACAAATTGATAAACTCAATAACTGAAAAACAACCCAACGTTCTGTTTGTTTTTGTGATGCTGAATACGATTTTGAATTTGGCCCCTAAAAAAAAGTTCAGCATCATGGAAAACAAAAATTGGAAAAATTGCCAGAAAGGGCAATGGGCAAAAATGTATGGAGCTTGGGTCAAATTTCCAACACAAATGGAACATTTGTTACTGAATAGTCCACTAAATATGGAGGAGCTTTTACTATGGCAGCAAAAAAAAAAAAAAAATTAAGCTAACTGTAAAAAGTTATAACTAAATAACTTTTATTTTTTATTTTATTAATGTTGTTTTTTTTTTTTTTGTTTATTAGCATAACCACTATTCTACAATATTTGTGCTTAAAAATTCCTCCCTCCTCTCTCCGTCCTTTTTTGATTTTTTTTTCTGAATGCCGAGTAGGGTGGACAGTGACGTAGCCAGGGGAGATCTCCAGGGGGTCCAGACCACTTCCGAAATATTTTGAATTTGGATAAAAATACAACAGTATCGGTAGTCCGGATGGCGCAACGGTTAGCACTTTCGCCTTCTACGCACTGGGTCCCGGTTCGATTCCTACTAATGCGGTAGTTTTCGATAAAAAAAGGGGATTTCCGTGTCGGATTATGAGCC
The DNA here is from genome assembly GCA_964017055.1 of Chloromyia formosa. Lineage (NCBI taxonomy): Eukaryota > Metazoa > Arthropoda > Insecta > Diptera > Stratiomyidae > Chloromyia > Chloromyia formosa. The sequence continues at coordinate 23,918,523 of OZ024818.1, forward strand.
CACTCAGCTGTTAAATGAGTACCTATTTATGGGGTAAATAACTCGGTTGAGCGTGTTGCTGATCACTCACCTCTGAACAAGACATACCGTCACGATTTAGAAAATGAAATGATGCCAATTCATCTCGAGGCCATGGTTCAAATTGCACTGTTGCGCCAGTTATTTTTTTTTATTTTATTTGTTGTGAACATTATTGCATTTTTTCTATTACTGAGATGATCAACAGTTGTCAGAGAACATAATTGAATTATAGTGAATTATAGCAAGGAATGCAGTGTTGTGCCTCTGCTATCCTCGTGATTCTCTGAACCCTGTTGATCATCTGAATAATGGAGAAATGTAGTATTTTTTTTTGCTAGTTTTTCTTTTCTATAATGATGGTTGCCGGCTGACTCCGGTGCCCAGTTCGCTTTTAGCAGCACACTCTGTCCTCAGCTTCTTCTTCTTGGCACATGGCAGGCCTCGAAATAGGAGCTGCCCTATAATGAACCACCTGTAATTAAGCATATCCTGGTAGTGCTGCTTGCACCGGTGAATCAATGGCAGCACTTGATGAGAAATGATCTGGCGGAGGCTGAGGGTCCCATTACACCTGGACACCGATGCGAGCGCTAGGGCAACTGAACCGTCCGCCAACCATTCCATCATGATCGCCTCATTTTGTTTTATTCCCCATTTTTGCCTCCCCTGTTTGTGTTGTCATCCCCTCTGCATTTTTATTAATACGTGAAGAACAGGGACAACGAGCGGTGAAAACGCCGCCCATGTCTCCCGAACTGATCTACAGCAAGCATAGGCTACTGCTTAGCTGATTGAAGGACCTTTTTCTTCGTCAGATGGCACTGCCCGTCCTCCACGGTCACTATGGCAACCTTAAGCTCCGTCGCCACGGATGCCCACCAAACCGTCCGTTACAAGTGTTGATACGATTTTCTCCTACACATCAGCCATGTCATTGCCTGATCGACAATATCCTTGTTCCATAAATGTACATGTGTACATATGTAGATAGGTTCAATTGTTGTTCTTGGACATCTGTATTTTTCTCTAACAACAGAAAATGATATCTACGTATAAACAATCGAATTCTTATTCTATTTTTTTCTGCAATGAGCGTAAATATAGATTCGGTCCATTTACACGGAACAAATGTTTTCCGTCAAATTGCCATCCCCTTTCTGAGTGGGATGGCTCGCGTAATGAGTTTTCTGACGAATAGGCTAGAAGTCAACAATTTTCAGTCAAGTGCATACCACACCCACAGTGTTAAAAATAGATCACAGCACCAATGGCAATGATGTTTTAAGGAACAAACATAGAGTTCTGACTAGTTGCATTCCGAAAGTTAGATTCCTTGGAATGTTCGCTGTTTCAATTGTGCTCCTTGAATGCCTTACCAGTCGTCAATTGCTACACTAACGTTAAGTCAGGTGATCTGAATGGTCTCCGTATCTGAACAGTGTGAATAGAGTGTTACGTGTTTCGCGTGAGAGACAGTTTACGTGAAAAGTGTTAAGAATTCAGATTGAATATTCGGGAGTTATCAGAATGCCAAGGAGAAAGAGTTCATCAAATAGAAGTGATTTTTCAACGGATAGTTTTGACGATGATAATAATTCATGCAGTGAGTATAGTGTTTTTTTTTCTTCACGAAAAGTCGGTTGAATTCACCGAATTAACCATTGTGATCAGTGAATTTACTTGAGCTGAAATAATTGGGACTTTTTGATGACTGGGGGGGGGGGCAAAAACTCCTCTTCCATAGTCCTCCGCGTGGGCGCCCCCTGGAACGGCAGTGGTCACTGACCATTGCTAACCAACGTCAAGCCGCCAGTGATGGCGGTGCGATGATTTGGTTGAGGTACCCCTGTGGTGTGGGGTGTGAAAAAAATACCACGGCCTTTCCCTTTGAGGGCCTGTCGTTAAAACCGACAATCAAAGGACAGGATGTGTATGCCAGCAACTTGCACTATCCGAAATCTTTATATGCTAACGAAACGTCAACTATGCCTCGGATAAGGACTGACTCAACGGTTACGACTTTTAGCTATCGTACAATGACAAAGATTGGATTCTGGAATGTGCGTACTCTCCTGGACAATGGTTCAGAAGGTCCCCAGAACGCACGATTTCTTCAATTAGAGAGTGAATTTCTGAGGTACAAATTAAATATCTTAGGAGTTAGTGAGATAAGATGGTGGAACAGCGGAGAATTCATCTCTCCAACGGGCAGCACTGTAATGTTGTACTCCGGTAAAGCTACCGGTAGTCGCCGTGAGTCAGGTGTGGGGCTCCTTTTAACCAGAGCCGCGCGAAACTGTCTCTTATCCTGGGAACCGGTCTCTGACAGGGTCTTGACCGCCAGGTTCCGGACCAAAATGAGGAACATCTCAATAATACAATGTTATGCCCCTACTGAACCCGACAATGTCTTGGCAAAAGACTCCTTCTACGAAGAACTAAACGCCGTTCAGAGCAGAACACCTAAAGGTGACATTATAATGGTTATGGGTGATTTGAATGCGAAAGTTGGCGCTGATAACTATGGGCTCAGACATGTGATGGGGAGACACGGTCTTGGTGATCGTAATGACAACGGTGAAAGATTTGTAGAGTTCTGCAACTTTCACAGTCTCTTCATCGGTGGTACTATGTTTGAGCATAAGGACCACCACAAAATCAGTTGGTCCTCTGTTGATCGGCGCAGAACACAAAATCAGATCGACCATTTTGCCATTAGTAAAAGATTCAAGAGTTGCCTCCTGGACGTGCGAAACAAGAAGGGTGCCGATATTGGGATGGGAAGAGACCATTATCTAATGATCGCTAATGTTCGATTGCGTATTGCAGCCGTGCGCCGCCCCAGCGACGAAAGATCCAGGCTCCGCAAATTCAACACCGCTCGACTAAAAAATCCAGCTGTTTTACAACAATATAATGACCATCTTGCGCAAAAAGCGGCTGAGATAACTAGTCACCCAGATAGTGACATAAACGAAAACTGGGATGCCATAAAAAATGCGTACATTGATAGCGCAAATACCATCCTTGGCCCAAACCCGGATTGCCGGAATAAGCCCTGGATGTCCGACGCTTCATGGCAGCGAATTGTTGAAAGAAAGGAGCTGAAAGTTCGTTTGGCGGCAGCAGCAGACGACAATCGAAGCAGCATCGAACTCCTTTACCGTCAGAAAGCTCGAGAAGTTCAGCGTAGTGTGCGACGCGATAAAAGAGTTTACGCCAATTCTCTTTTAGCGTCAGCAGAAGAAGCCGCTAGAAGTAACAACTTAAACGCCGTATACGGTGTCATCAAGGAGTTTACAGGTGGTCGTAACTCCTGCCAACATCCGGTGAAAGATAGTGATGGAAAGCTACTTATCTTGGAAGAAGATCAAATGAGGCGGTGGAAAGAACACTTCGCCGCGGTTTTGAACCGTGTAACCTCTGGTGAAGTTCCCCCTCATATAGATAATTTAGCTAACCATCAAAATGTGCGTATACGGTCCACTGCCCCGACTAAAGAGGAAATAGTCACTGCAATTATTGCACTAAAACGAGGAAAGGCCGCCGGACTTGACGGCATCCCTGCCGAACTTTATCAAGCAGCGCCAAGCGTAACTGCCGATTTGCTGCACCCACTTGTTGATAAAGCGTGGAATACAGAGACCTTTCCCACTGAGTGGAAGGAAGGTTTGATCATCAAACTTCCAAAGAAGGGTAGCCTCACAGACTGTAATAATTGGAGAGGCATTTGTGTGCTTCCTGCCGTTGCCAAGATAATAGCTAAAATCGTCCTGGAAAGACTAAAGGCCCACTTAGAAAGCACAATTGATGAAGAGCAGGCTGGCTTTCGATCCGGATTCTCCTGTGTCGATCACATTAACACCTTGCGAATCATCATCGAGCAATGCGCTGAATACGATTCTCCGCTTCACTTGCTTTTCATCGATTTCGAAAAGGCTTTCGATAGTGTGAACCGGGATTCTATATGGGCGGCCTTGCGCAGGAGAGGCATCCCTGAGAAGCTTGTGGCTATTATTAAGGCAACCTATGACGGCGCGAAATGTCGCGTTCTGCATAAAGGTAAGGTGTCGGGGGACTTTGAGATTCGCAGTGGAGTTCGGCAGGGGTGCATCCTCTCACCGATCCTATTCCTCATTGTGATCGGCGATGTGTTGCATGCAGCCCTATCCGGACTCGACAGAGGAATTCAATGGACTTTGACATCTTATCTACAACATCTTGACTACGCTGACGACATATGCCTACTCTCCCACAAAATCATGGATCTGTCCGCAATGGCGTTAGATCTCGAGAGGGAGGCAAGCAAGGTTGGGCTAAAGATTAATACCAACAAGACCAAGGTTCTTAGCCCGCCGTTGCGAAAAAGAAATCCGACACCTGTTGCCATCAATATTAATGGGCAGCCTGTGGAGAAGGTGGACAACTTCGTCTACCTGGGTAGCATTGTTGCCGAAAATGGTGGTACGGAGCAGGACATCGCTCGTCGTATCAACCAGGCTAAACGCGCATACGGCATGCTGTCCAAAATCTGGCAGGGCAGTTATCTCAGCATTAAAACCAAGCTGGGCCTGTTTCGCTCCCTGGTACTATCAGTGCTTTTGTATGGGAGCAGTACATGGAAAGTTTCCGTAGGAGTTACCAGAAAGCTGCAAGTTTTCGTCAACTCATGTCTTCGTCGAATTTTAAGAATTTTCTGGCCCGAAACAATATCAAATGAAGAGCTAAGTCGGCGTACGGGTCAGATGCCAATCGACGAATTGATACGCAGGCGAAAATGGCAGTGGATAGGTCACACATTGCGGAAGAGTGATAACTGCATTGCTATGCATGCCATGAAATGGAACCCCATTTCCAACCAAGGCCGACCAAGAGGGGGTCCTCGAATCACATGGCGTCGATCTGTGGCAAAGGAGTGTCAGGTACTGGGTAAGTCTTTTGGGGAGTTGCGCCCCATTGCCCAGAACAGAGTACGATGGCGCGCAGGAGTAGTTGAGGCGCTATGCCCCGCTAGGGGTTAAGGCAAAGTAGTTATTATTGTAGTGCCCTGTTCAACGAATGGGAAATCACATTTTGGCATAAGCCGCGTTCTTATCGCTGGATCAAAAGCTCATTCCCATGCAAAACGACTGATCGTCGATGATCCAGGTCTCGTATTTTTTTTCTCCTGGATAAAAGTTGAAAGTGAATTAGTTGGAATTCGTTTTTTTTCGCTTCTATACCTATGTATGTATACTGATTCCGCAATTAGCGTTAAACGAGTGAGCTTGTCGTATTACGACATTTTCGTCTTTCTTTTTAACGACAATAGATTCCGTGCGCACGCGCATTACCTTTCCGGCACTCAAAGGCGTGAACGACAAGCGGTTTGTACGTCTTGCTTAAACTCTCTAATATTTAGCACCTAACGTGGAGTCAGTGCGCTTTTATACTGTGAATGAATCGGAAATGAAAATAGACACACGGTACCGTTAGTCACGTGATAAAAGAAAAGACGATCACTATCCAGACTTACGAGTAACCTTGAGGCTACCTTTTGAGATTTTTTAAATGTGTGTACAAGGGGTATAACAAAAGGTTGGGCTTCAAAAAATATAAAACATAGAATTTTCATATTCTTAATTTTCATAACATTTTATGTTTTTAACGTCTCTCTCTCTGGATCCTGTCAACCCCTTGTGGGGCATAGAGCATTAACCACGCCGACTTTCCACCACGTCCTGTTTGCCGCCATCGCCTTCAGCTGTCTCCACGATTTGCCTAATGACTTACCCTCGACCTCAACTGATCTTCTACAGGTGTTTCTAGGTCGTCCAACGCGGCGGCTTGCATCGGTTCCATGTGGGCTCCAAACGAGGGCCTGTTTAGCCATGTTTTCCGGCCCTTTTCGAAGTGTGTGATCTATCCATTGCCACTTTCGCCTTTTTATGGAGCTTAGCTCAGCTACTGACGACTCAGTCAAAGATCAACTTAGAGCTGAATACCGTTCTCTTCAGAAAGGCGTGAAAAGAAACGTAAGACGGGACAAACGCAACAACATCAATGCATTAGCGGAGAAGGCAGAGGAAGCGGCTTACCGTGGTGACAGTGGAACCCTTTACAAACTTATCAAGCCATTAACTGGCAAATCTTTTGCAACTGAACATCCTCTTGCGCATTTGCTTTGATCGGCATTCAGCAAATGCGGCACCCATCTTGCGCAGAGCTTTCGCATCTCTAATTCTTTGTGCAAGATGTTTCGCACCCTTTCTTCCGATATCCTCACAGCCTCAGCACATATCGTCCAACACGATATCATGCACTTTTTGGATGGTTTCAGGTGTGGTTGCGGTTTTTGGCAGTCCTTCACTTGGGTCGTCTTCGAGAGACGTGCGACCACATTTAAATTCAGCTGCCCATTTATTAACGGTTGACATCGAAAGAGCAGAGTCCCCGTAAACTTTTGTTAACTTCGGATGAATTTTCTTAGGGATTAATCCATCCAAAAAGGAGAATTTTATGACCGCACGATATTCAAGTTTCTCCATTGTAACGAAAAACACGTAAGACGTCCACTGCAAAAATTCGTGTAAACAAACTACTTGAGAGAATAAGTTGAAACTTGTCATAAGAATTAATGACACGTGTACCCAGGCAGGAAACATAAATTTTTGCTGATTGTAACGGTATTTCTGTGTCAGGTCGAGAACCTTACACACTTTATAGGGGAGTACTCTCGTATATATGGGAGTCTTATGATACTACCACATCATTTACGACTCGGCGAATACCGAGCAAATGCGCGCCAAATGTCGAGTACTTGTCGTATCAAATAACTTCCATCGAACATGTGAATTTTCCCGTACATCGAGTCATCGGGTGGGAATAATATTCTAATATTCATCGTTAGCAATTAATTGGGGGATACTGATAATTGATAAAATACTTATCGAACCCACACGCTGCGGCTGTTCGCCAATCACCAAGCAGATGTCTATTGTTCAGTTGTTTGATTGGATCCAACATTCGGCGAGCATTTAGTTAGTGAGTATTGGGGTAGCACTGTTATAGATGCGGTGAAAATTTTACATCATTAAAAAAACGTTTTGATGAAAACTACGTTTTAAACTTAAAATTAAATTATGTAGGTATATATTTTTTTCATATAAATTTTTCACGTCAAAAGCAATATTAACTCGCGGACCGGATGAAAACCAGAGGCGGGCCGGGTTTGGACCGCGGGCCGAAGTTTGCTGACCCCTGCTCTAGAGAGTAGAGCGGTGACCGAACGAACACAGCCACCGAGCGCGTCGTCGTGAACGCTTATGGCTTATTATTGCTACTCTCCACACTACAGGGGGAAGATAACACAAATATTCATGGCCAGGACGTGGACGGGATTTGAACTCATAGTTGATCTGTTCTACGGGGGCCACGTAAAAACATCTATACATTTTGAGCACTTATTTCTTTTTCTAAAAGTAGTTTTAAACGCAATTTAAATTAATCATGCGATTATTCCCCCACAGATTCCCGTTTAAACCAATCTCCACAACACAGAAATGCCGCGAATGCGCGAGAACGAGCACGAATGCGAGTACTGTCGAAAGCATTTTGTCGGCTTAAAGCAAAGCTTCCAAATATACCTGCAGATACCAAATTATCTAAATTGGACACTTTACGCCTAGCGATAATTTACATTCAGCAATTAAAAGCACTTCTTGACGGTGAATCTACGGATATTTTGATCGATTGCCAGAATTTGGTACGTATCCTTTATTGTTTTTTGTACTTATTTGTTTCTAATTATTTTGAACGAAATTTCAGATGTGGCCACTTATTTTACAACACAAACAAGATTTCCGGACACCAAATACCACAACACGCAGTGCGCCTGATAAAGTATTCCTCAAAATGGGAAATGTGGATAATATGAATGTATTGCATAAAGTATTTCAAGATTGCTATTTGTAAATGTCAAATATAATTAAGATGATAATTATAATAACTACATAACTTCTATATTTTCTATATGTAAAATATATATAAGATATATAATGTAATGTCACAAAAAGCGATGTTCATCGGCACTTTAGGTCTGTCCCATGCAAAAGCATTTTCATTTTGGTCCACTTGCTTTTAAGTTACCTATGATTTGCTTTGAAAAAGGTTGTCCCCAAAGAAGTAATTCTTTAGGTGCACATCCTTAGGTAAATGTGTCTTTGATATAACTTTAAGCTGTCTTCGAGGACATTATGTCTATATCGGACCTATACGTGTCCGTTATATCCTATATGACCCTTACGTCGAGATAATCGGTATTACGATTCCACCCAAAACTTTCCGATATTGGCTAGGTTTGGTTTCTGTTTCAATTGCCCAAAAAGTTGCTGTTTTCCTGATCAAAGGGAGTAGTTGCCTAGCCTCACTTATAGAAGCTTTGGGGTTTGTGTCATATCCTGCTCTTCTCGACAATTCTGAACCAGTTGAGTCAACCTTTTCTATTCGATATTCGCCGTAGCTCGTGATATTTTTCTCTTTTGGCTCTGGTTCCTCGTTGAATCCATTGCCTATAGGCCTCGTATTTCGCGTCAACTGAATTTTTACATTCTTCGTCCAATTACTCATTTTGCGCACGCCGGGCTTTATAACGCACATCCTTCTCTGCAAACTCTTTCATGGTACCCTCGAGTTCTTCCCAGAACCCATGGAAGCCTGTGTTGCTGATGTTGTATAGGGCGGTAGTATACGCTACCGCCGTTGCATCGCTCAGAAGTGTATCAACCGCAAAGATTTTGGGAGGGCTGATTCTCGATCGTTTTCACCAAAACATGATCTGAGTCGCAGTTTCCTCGTCGATAGGAGCGGACATCTATCACACTAGATGCCCATCTTCTGCAAATGAGAACGTGATCAATTTGGTTGGCGATGTGTGCGTCTGGAAACTTCCAGGTCTGCTATTCCTACTGCAGGCGAAGTCGATAAGTCGCTGGCCGTTGTCGTTACATTCTCCGTGGAGACTGTGGCCTCCAGTGGAGGACTAAGGGAAAAGGCCTTTTCCCCCCATGTGGTTGTTAATTTTCAACAATTACCAGTTTACTAACAAGAAAGACTGCTAGCTAAGTTATTTTTCTATCACGACAGCGTTTCGCCTATTTATTCGGCATCTTCAGGTCGATGACAACTAGAATCTTTAATTATAATATTGCAATAATTACAGTTGATACAAGCAATTGGGTTAACAGATTAATTTTTTTTAATTATGATTAACTTACAATTATAGATTTTCAAAACTCGATGTTTAAACATTTTGTGTCACTTTCAATATGTCACTAGCATATTTTTCGCGCTATTTTCCATATGCTATTAATATTAAATTATTGTATATTTGTTAATGGTGTTGACGAATTCACTCCTCCAATTGCGGAAATTTTTAAAATTTTGATTTATATAGCACGCCTCTTTTGTCAATAGTTTATGTTTGTTAATTTCCTATTTTATTTTTGTCATTCCTTGGAAGTTATTTATCTATATTCTCGAGCTCTAGCTTGTCATTTTAGGATGTAGTGTGGTGAATGTGTGTGCTTCAAATCTTGCCTATATTTCATGAAACCACGAACAAACTTTTTATACTTGCTTGTTAAAGGAATAAACTATCATCTCCAATACAAATGTAACCGTGGCAAAAAGATTTCCAACGAACCAAAATATCCAGAAATACAAAAAATGATCCACTATCAGTGCATTATATTCAGGCCCCGGAACAACTGTTCGATGTGTCAAGCCGGCTTCTGTTATTTCATATTGTGTGTCCTTTTGCCATTTGTTTATCAGTCCGCCTTGTTGGCATTGGAAAATTACTCGATTGAGTGCTTCCTCAAAAGGCGAATAATAGGGCAATGGAATCATAAGAGCTGCACTCGTGTGACAAGCTATCAGAGATCGAAACAAAGGATGCTTTAGATCGCTCTGCTGTGCCAAAAGCGCATCTACCTTATCAGAAGGACAAATATAACCGTAACTGTTGTTAAGGCTTCTACGCAATCCCGTAAACTGCTCCATTGGCATCGGTACAAACTGCTTTGTGAATTCCGCTGGTTGCACAAGATTGCGTTCGTAGCTCCACTCGAACTGCGACGCCAAAATAGTCAAGTTAGCTCTCATAATGTCCTCCACGGTTTCCAGTTCCTTTTCGTAGACTTTCGTCGTATATAAACTCGTCAAAGTTGATTGATACAGATTAGTAACAATGATCCCAAAAGCAGCTAAGCACATGAATACTGCACTACCTTGCCACGATCGCTTGTAAATTTCGATCCTCTCAATATTGCCAATAATGATTCCGATACCGTCGATTATAACATTTAAGTATTCAAGATTTCGAATGTACATAGATTTGAAAATGAAGTCAACGAAACTGAAGTAGAGCACGAAGCCCAAAAGTGAGTACCAAACTGCATTATCAAAGGGTAAAATATTGTATAGCGCGGGCCTGAGCTCGGGTGCTGCCGGAACTAAAATGCACGATTTGTATATGTGTATGGGATAACTGGGTGACAGTATATACGTGAGTAATGCGTAGGAGTTCATGGCTACATCAATCATTTCGTAGGCAATAAGCTCATGTAGGTATACACCAGCTATAGGCCTGTAATCATCGGGGTCGATTTCCACCAGGGTCGCATTGACTTTCCTTATGAGTTCCAAAACCAATTTTGGGGTACATCCACCATAAGTTAATTTACCCTGCCGATTGATGTATTTAAAACTCCGTGGTGTGTCCTCAAATATAAATGTGCGCATTGGATGACCCATGGTATTTACTGGAGAATTTTCAAATGGGTGCCTGGCATCTTCAGATTTCGATATAGCCATTCCAGCGAATGGGTTGTAGGTGAAAGTTTCCATTTCTCCCCTAGCATTCCAAATACTTATAATCACCTGAAAGAGTAAAAAAAAGGATTTCAAAAATTATGTTATTTTAGAATGGGCCTTATCTGCATATGCCCTGTCCAGATGGTTATATTCGGATGTTAGCCTATTATTTAAGAAACTACTCAGGTATTAAAGGGATTAATCCCTTCCCCAGAGCAGCTCAAATGGCGGCTCGATGATGACGTGGCTAAAACAATTCACAAACGCATCTCCGAAGAACTGCTAGAGTGTGACCGGAGGCGAGATTGCTCCACTTTGAAGGCAGCCACATTGTTCGCGGCCACATAGAGGTGACCTGCAGTGACGTCTTCTGTGTGGATTGGTTTCAGTCTACCGTTGGAAGGATCGCCAAGGATCTTCCGGGCTTGGAGGTAGTGGAGGAGTCATACATACCAGGGCTAATTACTGTCAAGGTAGCGGTACCCGACACCAACGCGCCTGAGGCTCTGTCTCTTATAAAAAGACTGAACCTAGACCTTGCTGTCTTGTACTGGAGATTATTCCAATCAGTGGAACTAAAAAATCAATCCGCGGAACCGGATCTCATTGGAGCACTTGAGATGGGCGTGGACAGGGAGCCCACGGATCAAGTACGGCCCAAAGGGGGATGATCTACTTCGGATTGAAAAGGATATCCTTAAAAGTTGAGCCGGGGAAGGTAGCTGAGGCGGATGGAAATGCGTGTTCCAACCAACAGCGACAAAGTGAGAGCGTACATTGTCGCCAAAAAGAACTTAATGTAATTTTTATACCGCAACTTAGCAATGGAGACACAACTACTGCGGACTAGGAAGTGAGGACAGGTAGCACCGCCGCGCAGAGTTGCCTGCTGTCGGCAGTTTACCTCCCGTATAATGCGGAACCGATCAATTCAGGACTGCAGAAAGTAGCCGATGCAGCGACGAAAGCCGAAGTCATTATCGGCTGCGTTGCAAACACACACCATGAGATATGGGGGAGCACTGGCATAAAAGAAAGAGGTAAGCACTTATTAGAATTTCTAATCTCAACTAACCTCAACATAGTCAACTCTGGTAATAAACCTACTTTTATTACCAGAAACAGAACTAATGCAATTGATATTACCTTGGCAACCCCAGGTATGATGGGGAAGATTTGAGGTTGGCGAGTTTCCGACCTTGCGTCGTTCTAGGACCACCAGTGGTTACGCTGAGAGATCGCTATCAGACGTTTTCGGAACCCAAGAACAGCACAATGACAGGTTTATACGAGGAAAACAAAGAGACACCTTGCACCATTGAAAGGCCTTGACCTAACGACTCCAGGGCAAATAAGTGAGCAGGTAGACTAACAAAAAAGAATATATCGAATTTTAGAGACGTTTGCCCGTAGAAAAACGCCGCCTTATGGTGGAATGGTGAACTCACAAAATCCAGACGCAAGGCATGGAGTGCATTCAACAACGCAAGACGGTCCGGTAAGGCGGCGGACTGGAACCGATACAAAATGGAGTCATCTTTTTTCAAAAAGAAGATCAGTTTTAAATAATCCCTTACCACGATATAAACACATCGGACTAGTTGATTGGACTCAGGTTTAGTTCCACTTCCGATGCGGTACTAGACTAAAAAAAATTGGATTAGGCTTGCGATTCCGTTGTTGAGGGTTGTGTTTGCCGGTGTCTATATTTTGTTCGAGTCTGCGGTATAAAAGCATTTTTCACCCAAGTGATAAGTCAACATCTGACGTTTGTCATATTTAGCACCGGTCGTTATAAACACTCCACGTATTAGAACTAAATATAGTTCCACGGTTTAAACGTGGTCATTGGGAACCGACTCAAAATATATGATAGCGCGCAAAGAAAAAAAGCGCCGGAAATGGTTGCGAGCATATTTCGAGTTGGAAATCATATACAGTACCAGCTCAGAAATTTGGACACTTAGAGTTTTGAATCGCTGAAAAATCTGATGGGAAAGTTAAAATTTCCAAACTAAAAAGGAATTTTTTTTTCTCTTTGTGAATGTTTTGTTTGTTTTCTATTTTTTACTTTTTTATGTATTCAATGTTCTTGCAATGTGCAAGTGCGAATTATTTCAGTGAAAATCTGAATTTTTGTGATACTTGGTTTCATTCTGCACACCAACTTAGTATGCGTCTGTAGCTTAGCTCGGTAACGCACCGATCATTTTTTGCTACTCGAAACACGGTGTCTGCGGTTCAAGCCCCGCAACGGGACCAAATATTTTTTGTTCAAAAATTCCCTCTGTTTTTTCATTTCTCCAAACCTAGTGGTTTCGTATGGATCATCAGGTCTTGCATCTTTGCAGCTATCCATGTGCGAGACGACCACGAAAATGTGAGAATTCGGTTAGTATAAGCCGTGAATGTTTTGTGTTCCACGCAGGGTCGTTGAAAGAAAATCCGGGCCCGGAACTCAGCTTTTATGGGGCCCCATAATTTGACATAATATTAATGGTAATTATTGCACGAATTTTTTCATGTTTGAAGTTCAAGCAATTTTCAATAAATATTTTTTGCATTAAACATTCAGCTAAAAAAAATGTACGAATTCATTCAATTCAATTAATTCCCAGTAAAATATTACATCGTCTTTCCAGCACATAGTTGGCGATGAGGATTAAAAAACGAATCTTATCTTTTATTTGCATTTATTATTCAGGTATAGCAGCGATTTTGTGGCCTTTTAAAAGGTTTGGCAAACATTTTTTAAACTTTTATCAAGTTTTCCGGGGAAACTATCACTTTTTCGCAAATATGATACTAGGTAAAGCTTTCTACGATGATCGCTTGTCAAGTATCGATTGATTCCATACTCGTATCGGGCCTCCCATCCGTCCTCTCATCTACCTCCTGAACTTCCTTAAACACTTTTCTGGCCACCGCCCAGCATTTTCCTACCCTCCTAGAGCTTCATATCCTGAAGATAGATCAAAAGAAAAACCGCGGTTAGCGAGATTCGCATACTCTACTTTTCATCATCTTTGCCTATGGGATTGTGAGGCTATTTTAGTATATTAGGAAACATTTTTCAACTTTAATCGAAGTTTCCGGGCAAACCATCACTTTTTCGCAAATATGTAAGATCTGAAGAATTTGAGATTAAGCAAAACTTTCTACGATTACCATTTGTCTAGCACCGAGCGATTTTGGTAACTCGTACAGATCAACCGCCTGTTGTTCTTTCCTCGCCCTCCTAGGATAACGGCCATAATTTTCAGCCGGCACCCTGCACTTTCCTACTCTTCTGCAACACCCAAAAAATCCCATAAGAAACCGCGGTCCGGTATTTTTTTTATACTCAACTAGCGTCAGCTCCCAGTCTATCATATGACTATCAGGAACAATGGCAACGCCAACTGAAATTTCTTTGAAAACACTTGTATTATCGCCACGGTCAATTTTATATTCGTCTCGGTCCACACGGCTCACCCGGTTCATCCGGTTCACCCATTTCATGTGGCAGTGTAAGTCTAAGACCGAAAGTTTAAAAAATGCATGTGGGGAAATTACAGGCTAGAAAACTCCGTAAAGACACTGGAGAAGATTGCTGAGTTCATTTAATCAAACAATGAATATGTCCGAATTACTTTAATTACCTTTAAAATTTTTCTCTTCCAAAATGGTCGAAAAATGGCTCCAAAGTCAACATCAGTCGAGTCCTGCGTGTCCAGATTTAGAACGATCACTTTAGCAAAACGAGTCATGCTTTTGGCATGGGCGAATATATTCGGCGACGACACTAACTTATTATCCTTCACAAATGCCACGAAAAGTATATTGTAGTTGATGAAATGTTCGTGATTTATGTGTAGTTCATCGGTGATAAGAATCACTGGTGTTTGGAGAACGGACATAGGAGGTATCTGCAGAAAGTTTGAGTCCGGCACCACGAAAGCAATAGTATGAAATTGGTAGTTTCTTTCAACGTCAGCAATATAATGGGTGAAGTTTAGACCCAGGGACACTGCTGTAAGGGCTGCTAAAGAAGCAAACATTTTCAGGATATCTATCCGAAGAATACTGAGTGAATGCAACGAAACTGCTGATCTGCGAGCTACAGCTCTCTGTACGAGTAATTTCAAATTATTATGACTGTTCAATATATGTATAGTGAGATTGTCTGACATTAAAATAGATTATCCTTATAGGCCAGTAAAAATAAGATTCTAATAAGAAATATTAGGGAAAATCTGTAAATAAGTTAAGTCTCTTCTATAGATCCTAGATGCATGCAAGCTGTGCTTGCACGGTCGCAGAAGGTGTGCTTGAATTTTAGCAGACGAAAATCCGAGAAATTTGAGCCCTTTTTCAATATTTTTCTTTTAACTTTTAAATGGTTCCTCGGATCGACAAATTTAGTTAGATGTAAATTAAAGAGCACAGTATTCTACGTCCAATGCACTGCCCAAAGTAGAAATTCGGTTCAGTAGTATAGTCAACATCGATTGTTGAAAAATGACAGTATTTAACGCTCAGGAGAAATGAAATGCGTGCTAAGACTACCGCTCGACACAAGTGTAATTTTTAAAAATCTTGTTAAGGCTGGCAGCATTCTGGATTTCGTATTTAAATATTTTGCTTTTATCCACTCTCTCACACCCAAGAAGATGATGGAAGATACGCCATCAAGAGTGTTCATTTCCGAGACTCCGAAAACTGTAGATATAACACTAACATTTGTGATTTCTATTTAACATTACCCCCAAGCCTCCACCACCCTAGGGATTGTGGTAATGTCTTGACAACCCTACAGTATATTTTTGGTCAGATTGCAGGCGATTGACCAAGTTTTCTGAAATTGAGTCAGGTTATACGTTTATATAGGTACGTGCTTCACTTGATGTGTACAAATGTATATGCAAACACCGCGTTGCATTATACTCGTATAATAGAAAGTCTGTCTATGAAATTGGATTTGTATGTATAGCACAATAGATACTGGGGTCATGTTCGCATCATCCCTTTCCTGGAATACCTTAAATTCTGCATAATAGCTAAACTAAATTAAAAGAAAGTTGTGATATTCTAGAAATATTTTTTGGCGAGAAATGTTCATAACAGACATAGTAGTTGCTTCTTTTGCTAGTAGGCCATTCTGTAATCGCAAGCAGTCTAATAAGGAATTATTTTGACTTATATGTAAGGAATATGTGACATACCATTCGTTTGCGGAAGTTTTATGAAGTCAATAATTTATTTTCCGAAGCTCTAGATTGAGTGGTTGTTAATTGCCTTGACCCCTCCATGGGTATGAGCGCGTCAACATCTCTAGAATTTCTATGCCTTGTTCACGTTTCGATAGCATATCCACTTTTCAGAAGTGCAGTTGCTAGCATGCACCTCCTATCCACGCCGTCTTTATACTGACAAGCTCGGAGCACTGTGAGAGTTCTATCAGTACTCACAGGCAGTTTTTGATCACACCGAAATTTGAGCTCCAAGCTCTAGATTAGTATCGTAGAGCGGTGACCGAACGACCACGGACACCGAGCGCGATAGATAGATTGAGTGGAAAGCAATATAATGACTTTGGATGCGCGGTTTTGCAATTGGGGTCCGCACAAATATTACCCATTGTTATATTTTTTGTAAAACTTTTTGTAATTTGTAACACTTCCTATTTCACATCACATTGCTTGCTGGGACGGTAAAATATTTTCACTGCAACCGTTATTAGCCTTTATTACAATACTTCGTAACATCGCCAGCGCCAATGAGATAAAAACGAACTAAAAAATTGAATACAAAACGTAGCAAGATTAAGAAAAAGAGAAGTCAAGCCGCCCCCAGTCGGGACCGAGCCCCGTGGGACTCCCGTGCGAAAGTCTGTTAGAGCAGCTGGCAAAGCCATCGAGCTCTGTACATTATAGTACCATACGGGTTCACTCCACATTCTTACTGTGGAACCAAAACGTATAGCCAAAATATTATCGAAATATGGTGGATCGGGGATCCACTGTGAAATTTATACACCCGATAACCAATTCTTAATCGAATCGATGGTGCAATGAACACGGCGGGCGATCGATCCCTTCCGTCGTGATTCTCGCCTTGCCGGCAGTGGAAACCCGTTCTCAGCGGGTCGCCACTGCCGGTCGCCGCGCCCGTTCTTCTGGCTAAACGTGGATTTTCTATGTGGGGTCGCGACCCACCTTATTGTCTTGCCTTGCTTCCCAAATGTACACGTACAAAATTTCATTATCCGAAATTTCGCCTCTTCATTTGGTTCGGTTGAATAGGGTTTTGAATCCCGTTTTATGCCCATACAGTTACAAATTTTCCACAAACCATAAATTATTCAATTAAAGTGTTCAAAAAGAAAAAAAAAAGAAGAAGAAATCTAAATGGAGGACCGAACCAAGGATCCCCGTGTGGAAAGCCCATAGACCAACTGATCAGCCACTGAGATTTTCTAAACACATCGTACACATTACGTGATATATAGGCTCGCTCCACATTCGCTCTTAATGTGAAACGAAATGCCATATCCCACATAAATATGTTTTCTGATTAGATACATATTTCCTCACGTAACCAAATATGTATGTAATCATAACGTTTATGGGATTTACACTTGGTGGATCAAGGACTCACTGTTAAATTTATCCCATCCATATTAAAAATATTCCATTCGATCCTGTAATGCACACGGTGGGCGATTGATCTTCACCGTCGAATTGCCTGTTTTGCCGACTGTCGCAGTCGGCACCCGTTGTGTTTCAAGTACACGCCAATTTTGACCATGGGTTTCATGTGAGCTGTGTGTTTTTCAACTATCAATTTTGACCATACTACTGAATTGAATTTCGACTTTGAGCAGTGCGCGGGATGCAGAATTCAATACTATTGAATTTATATTCCATAAAGTTTTTCGAATCAAGACACCTTTTAGAAGCTCTAAGGAAATTATTGATAAAAGAGGTCAAATCTCACGGATTTTCACCTGCCAAAAGTTAAGCTGACCTTCTGCGATCGTGTAAATTCAGTTTCCATGTATAATATTTAGGATCTATAGAAGGAACTGAAATTATTGTATTTCCAGATCTTTCTCTAACATTTTCTATAACGCTCGAAATTCAAACTATTTTACTGGCCTATTACTATTAAAATTTGTTACGATAATGCCATAGAAATATTGCTAGTCTATGGTAGAGTCAAATGTAACCAAATTGAAGTGCTCTATCAATATTTCTTATGCTCCTGAATGTATAGCACAAATAGAATTGGAAGTTAATTTATTGTCATTTGTCCCTTACCAGGTGGCTACAAACAACAGATTGGAATTTCGGTTGTTTTTTCTTCGATGCGTTTTTTTATCTAGGGAAAAAAAGCGGTTTTACTAGCAGAAATTAAATGAAATTTTTATTGCTACGAAAAAAGGGAGAGAGAGAGTACATTCATCCGGATCAACGGGATTGGGATACGATAATAACCGAGATTAACTGTGCACTACGATCTGTTCATCATACCTCTTGTAACGGACGGTTTGGTGGGCATGCGAAGATGCCCGTGGGACGGAGCCTTAGGTAGCATAATGACCGTGAAGGTCGGGCCGTGCCATCTGGCGAAGAAAAAGGCCCCTCAACGAGCTAAGCAGCGGCTTATGCTTGCTGTAGCTCGGTTCGCGAGATGTGGGCGGGGTTTTCGCCGCTCGTTGCCCCTGTCCTTTACGTATTGACAAAAATGCATAGATGCCTGGGGAAGACAACACAAACAGGGGAGGTAAAAATGGGGAATAAAAAAAAATAGTCGATAAGGATGGAATGGTTGGCAGACGGATCAGACGCCCACGCAGTCGCACCTGGGTCCGGGTGTAATGGGACCCTCGGCCTCTGGTTTCGTGCCATCAACAGATCACTACTCATCAGGTGCTGCTTCGATCGCACTACTAGACCATAATATGGTTCATTACGGGTGGTTCATTACACTCTATTAAATCGCCACCATATTTTATGGTGTTCGAACAAGCAATGATAACTCATGGCCAAACATTCTTCAAGAACTCATTTGATAACATGGAAATGGTCGACCCGTTTTTCCTTTAATGCGTATTATTCGAAAATTTTCAAATCCAAATGTTTCAAAACAAGCTAGCCGAAGGTATAATAGCCTCCATGATTCGCGTGAAGGGTATCATGCACTTTACGAGCCAAGTGGATAGCACATTGTGCACATCCAGGCACCGTACGTCTCTCCCGTCCAGCGATTCATCGGGAGAACAAAATGCTCCACGAGTGCTTGTTCGGAATTCGTTGCATTGGATGAAATTTGTTTACTCGTAGGTGCTTGGTTGTGCACAACATGTTATTCGCTTGGCTCGTGATTCGGCGAGTCCCGCATAATGTGGTACGGGCATAATGCATTTGCTACTTTGAAATTAGTAGTAAAACTTGTTGCGATTTCAGTGTTCCTATAATGCCGGCACCACATTATGCGGGATTCGCCGAGTCACGAGCAAAAGTTCGCCAATTGGCGAGCATCTTGTACGATTATTTTTTATGGGATTCGCCGAGTTGCAAGTACATAGTGTGGTTAGGTACAATATGCTCGCCAATTGGCGAACTTTTGCTCGTAATTCGGCGAATCCCGATTTCAACCTAATTTAGGAATGTGGTTTGGCAGTAGATGCGATTAAATAATATGAAATTTTGTAAAGATAACTTTAAAAAAAAGTTTTTCTAACAAAAACTTGCTTGTGGAACGGTCCTTCCTATCACAGCAATATGATAGAGTAGTCCAATTTCAACTAAATTCAGGAATGTGATTTGGCTGAAGATACTACTGATTAGTGTGAAATTTGAAAAAGATATCTTTTGAAATGAAAAAGTTTTTCCCACAAAGACGACTTTTTGGACCGGTCGTTCCTATGGCAGCTATATGACGTAGTGGTTCGATTCCATTGGTTCCGACATATATACAACGTGCAATAGAAAGAAGGCTTTGTACAAAATTTCAGCTCGATAGTTTCAAAAGTGAGGGATTACAGACAGATGGACAGACGAACAGACGGACAAAGCTTAATCGACTCGTCTCATCATACTGACCAAAAATATATAAAATACAATATATGGTTTATATGGTCGGAGATGCTTTCTTCTGTGCGTTGCAAACTTCATGACAAAGTTAATTTATCCATCACATTCGTTAAGGGTATAAAAATATACTATTGGAAAGCCAACACATTGGAATAACTTTTGCTAAATTTGCAGATTTGTCAGATCAAAGTACCGTTGTAAAATATTCGAATTTTCGATGCAATATTTGAAATTTCTTTAAAGTTTTAACAGTTGTATCCTTGAGGTAACGGTGAATCTTGCAGCCGAGAAGAAGTCGTTTTACATTAAATTTTATGTATTTTCGGAAATTTAGGTTAAATCGTTGATTAATTGATTGAGACAGTGGCAAATTTTGAGTTTGTTCGGAAAGTCATAATTTTTTATGACCATCACAAAAGTAGCGATAACTTGATAATGGTTAAAGACAGACCAATTCTATTGATGCCATTTTTCCTCAAACAGACTTTACTATCGCCCCTATTGCAAAACAAAAAAAAATATAGGAAAATCAATTTTGAAATTCCTACATCTCCTTCTGCTATCTCGCCTTTGTTTAGAATTTTAAAAATTATGCGCCCAAATTATTAGGCAGGAAGGGTAGAGACGCTCTGAGAGGGAAAAGGATCTATCCTAACCGGACGGTATTCCCGTTTTCTTTATAACTTCCACCCTGTGCCAGTTCTTAGTTTGGCTGATGCAGCCCTGTATCCCTTCACGGGACTTTGAATCAATTTCGTCTTTTATGGAGTTTGACGTTCGTCGTCACTCTTTTATCTGTATGTTTTCACCTGTAGTTTATTTCCCCTTTTTCTTTTATTACCGGGCAAACGTACAATTCCTTCTTTGTACGTGAATAGATGAGAGTGGTTTTTCTTCAACCAATGTTGACTTCTGGCATTCACGGCCATTTCAATCCTCGTCCTCCGGCAATAGCCCAATCACCAAACACGTAAATACGCATCTGTTATTGCCACTAAAATAAATAACCCCTATTCCAAAGTTCATTACAATAATACAGTACAATGATATCAAAACCATGAAATTATTTAATCAAATCAAACTAAAGTACCCTATTATTTCTAATATAAATCATGCTCAGTTAGCAATAGGATTAAAAATCGATATTTTATTAACATTATTGCCCCTTTTGAATAACAATAATGACACCAAAAGGAACCATGTTCATCGGTTGGCTCGCCCCATACATATCCATTCGTATAATTTGCTTTGAAAAATTTTGGCCACAAGACTAACTCTTGTAAGGTGAAGGGTTTAGGTCCATCTTGTAGGTTATGTCCGGTTTGTCTGTCTCTCGCGGTATAGTTGATGCATTTCTGCCGACCGCACAATAATGTGACATCCCTACCACTACAACCTACCCGATTATTGATAAACTGTGAAATAAAGAGAAGGGAAGAAATATACAAAAAAAAATCTGATAGGCTTTTGGTTTTAACTGACGTACCACTTTGTAATGAATGGTTTGGTATCCATCCGAAGATACCCGTGGGGACAGGGCCTAAGGTAGCATAATGACCGTGAAGGTCGGACCGTGCCATCTGGCGAAGAAAACAGCCACTCAACCAGCTAAGCAGCGGCCTGTGCTTGCTGTAGCTCAGTTTGGGAGACGTGGGCGTGATTTTCGCCGCTAGTTGCCCCTGTCCTTTACGTATTAATTAAAATAAAAGGCCTGGGGAAGACAAGGCAAAAATGGGGAATAATAAAAAAATGGGGCGATAAGGATGGAATGGTTGGCGGACGGCGCAGATTCCCTCGCGTGGGGGACCCTCGGCCTTTGGTTTCGTACCACCGACAGATCACTACTCATCAGGTGCTGCCTTCGACCTGCCCGTGGAAGCAGCACTACCAAACCAGAATATGGTTCATTACAACTTCTGGCTGATCAGATAAGAGGGACTAGTTCCAGTGTTTGTTCCAGCAATTCCACATATTTTTAAAGTTAATGGCGACAAATTGCTAAGCTGAGCGTTTCTTATCGAAAATCCGTTACGAGCAAGACAAATTGGTGGCCTTGTCCTTACTAAATATAGAGGCCGATTTATTACGGAAGAGTGATAAAAAAAAACAGGAAGTAAGAGGAAATTTTTTACAATAAATAACCGATTTGTGAGGAGCACCAAAATCCTTAACAGCTTAGGTCCTCTGTGGGTCTTAATTCGGCCCTGCTAAAGAGCCTGGTTAGTCGTTAGAGCTCATAGTTCTTCTCCCAATCCAAAACGAAAATGGTAATGGATAGGTCACACTGCACTGGTCTGGACGTATTATGAAATGAAATCCTTTACCCAACTCAGGCGGAAGAAGGGGGCCTAGAATCTCCCTCAGTAGTAGCAGAGGTGTAAAATATTTGTCTTAATGACTTATAAGGCAAATCACGGTGGAAATAAATCTACTCGTTTGAAGCACAACAGTCGTAGTAATACATATCACAACCAATTTGATTAGAAGCCTACTAAATATCATTATTCATGCATTGCGGCAAAATCATTCCAAACGACGAACATACTTAGGATTTGGGACCTCGTTAGTAGTCCTGGAGTGCATTATTAAATTAGCGATTTCGGTAGCACTCCACCGACTACTTACAAACAGACTGCATTTATGTGCACTCAAATAGAGGAAACATTTAGATAGACTATGTAATTAAGTTTCCGAGAGCAAGCAAGGGGAATAATTCATAATTGTTATTAGCCTCTGCATTGTTAATTGCAGACAACGTGCAAATATTTACATACACTCATACATGAGTGCAAACAAACAGCATTGGTAAGAGGGCGGCTTAATATTGCAGTGAGGATGTTACACAATGAAGATGAACCACGGTACCCTAGGCTCTAAAGACGCCACCAGTGGCGTTTTTAGAGGGGGCACACAGACCCCCTTTGAGCTCTTAAATCAAGTCTCATCAATCTAATTAATTTAAGTTACATTCATTTTTTTTCTGTCTAGAAACTTTTGAATGATGACTTTTTGATGATTTTTAATACATGAATTCAGATACTAGTGATATTTTGAAGACAAATTTTCGTTTTTTTCGACACAAACTCAAGATTCATCAAATTTAATTAACTCTTTAATAAATCAAATATAACTTATTTGCAAGAGCGTTAATTTGATTTGCCAAATACATAAAAAAAAAAAATTGGTGGGGTTACAAGTGCCCACTTGGAGGAAGGTGGCTCGGAGAGTTGATTTTAAAACGCCACTTTTATCCAAGCAGCTTCACTTCATGCTAATATCGACGCCGCTTGGAGGAAAGCAGTTGTTAGTTTTCGGGCGGCTTTTCTTTGTACTGATTATGAAAGTCGCACTCTCACTGAAGAACGAAGCCCAAAATTCGAAATTGAATCCTTCGCAATCATCACATTCAATCGGATGAATCGCGAAATATTTACAACTTAACGGAATTATATTCAGCTCTAAATTGACAAAATTCACTCTCAAACTCGGCTTTCGTCTTGGCGCCTTCTTTAGTGCCCGTTCGGAGTTGGCGCCCTAGGCGAATGCCTGCTTTGCCCTAGCCTCTGGCCGGCCCTGGCGGTGAAAATCACAATATCTCTAGCTCATATCACGTGACACCCCAGGCAGGCTAGAGATTTCGTAATCGTTGTAACCTTCGTCTGGAATACTACTCAATTGCCCTAACCCCTTGTGGAGCATAGCGCGTCAACTGTTCCATGTGGCCCAGTTGACGTTTCGGTGACATGAACTGGTTTCGGAAAATGCAGTTGCCAGCATGAATCTCCTGCACATCCATGGCCACGAACGTCATCGTGGACGGGATTCGAACCTGAAACGCCGGTAGTCAAACATGAGACTGATGCCTCAACACACTGCGCTACCGGTCTTCTAGAAGACATCGCAATATTCATGGATACTGAAAGAGATATTGAGGTTAAGCCGATCAAAGAAAATGCTGATCCATAACACTTTAGCCGCCTAGAGCCTGAATTAAGCCACGAACCAGTGTGATGGAGTCTTATGAATGTTTTGCGAGTATCTACCATTGCAACGCCATCTAGATATACAGGCCTCCGCTCAACTGATTTTGACGGCTAAATTACGCAATTATTTCCTTTGATGACGCCATCGTATCCACAGTCCAGTGGTCGGCGACTGATGGCGGCGAGTCCCCGGGATTTGTGCATCCCCGGGGCTGCGGCTTCGACCAAATTGCTGCAAGTGTCCAGAAAGTGTGTTTTTAGAGGACTAAAATGCCGTATGGCGCAATTCCAATTGTAAACAAACGTTG
Organism: Chloromyia formosa; assembly: GCA_964017055.1. Taxonomy (NCBI): domain Eukaryota; kingdom Metazoa; phylum Arthropoda; class Insecta; order Diptera; family Stratiomyidae; genus Chloromyia; species Chloromyia formosa. The sequence continues at coordinate 23,942,769 of OZ024818.1, forward strand.
TGGCAGGGACATCGTCGTGTGCAGTCACTGCCTTGGCAAAGGAATTAATGGCGTACACGAACAGCTGAGCGGAGGCCTGTCTATTAAGATGGCAATGACCATTGCCGTCTTAATTATACAGGCCTCCGCTCAACTGATCGTGCTGAATTCTGGCTTCTATGCTGGCTGACGTCAATTTGACGTCATCCATGCCTTGCCAAGGCAGTGACTACACACGACGCTAATTGCATGGTAAATATGTTGCACCCAGAGCGAACGATGCGAGCGTTCAATTTGTGCGAAACTGAGGGCTTTGATCCCTTAAGCGCGAAGCGAGCGTAGCCCACACAAGCTACTATTATGAATCAACAGTCTTTTGTGTAGGCTCGCTCCGCGCTTAAGGAATCACAACCCATCACGCTTGCATCGTGTGTCAAAGGTATAACAAACGTATATGGAATAAACCTAATCATTATATTGTAGCCTGGCTCAATGAATAAGGTTTGGGTTATAATCCCTGTGTGGTAGTCCTGGTAGCAAACAGAGGAAGGCTCAATCCAAGCAAGTGGCTGGATCTTGATTTATCCTCCTCTCTCTCTCACTTTTCCACAATGATATACATATTAACACATTCCAACAACAATTATACACATTTTGACAAGTATGAATAAGGTGTGTTTTACTTTTTAAATAATTGGAAAAAAAATCTGTGCCCCTCTTTTATTATTTTCCTAGATACGCCACTGGACGACACTATCGACTAATGACCCGCTAGGCTAAAGCATCGATAAAGCATGTCGGAAGAGAGCCAGTCGGTCATACAACAATGCATCAGACTACAATTTCACTCAATTAAGCAAACGAAATTGTTTGCATGTCAGCAGCATCTAATTGCAACTAACACATTAAAATTAGCGCTAATTTGCTCATTAAAGTTCGTATTTTTAGGTTACCTTTGCTAGATTAGTCTGGTAGCTTTGATTTCAGCATTAGAGGGACCAAGCGACCGACAAACCAAAAAAAAAAATGCAATTGTGTAGTTGACTATGGGTTTAAAAATTGGCTCAGACGTCATTCTGTGTTTTCGCAACTGAAAGAAATCACATAAATCTCTCCGTGTACAACTCTTGAAGACCTAATCCGACCCAATTGCCTACCCAAGCAATCACCGACATAGTACTCAGCGATAGTTGCTTGTCTTCACCTAATTCTTGGTAGCGACAATAAATCCTCATCACTACCTGCTTGTCTTCATGCATTCCTTCTCATCTTCACTCGTTCGGATTTATAATATCGCAGCCCTACATTGGCTGACTTGACCCATGGTGGCAGAAAGCTGGGAGCTGTAGGCAATCCCCTACCAAATGACTGCCTAATATTTTCTTGTAGTCGTTAGTCGTATAAACGAAAAGCCTTGTCAGCAATTCATATGGGACTACGAAGACGACTAGGCCTTTAAATTCCGTCGAGATAAGATAACATTATTCGTATGCATTCTTATTCTAAGTCCAAATAGCGTTCCAGGATTCACGCTCGAAACTCAATCCTCGTAAATAAAAATGAAATTCCGGTGGAGCTCATTTTCTCGGGAGAGAGAACACATTCCCCGCCATACGCATGCGCATACCAGGAAGCAAATAGATGCTGAAGGTACGCTAGCGATTCCTTGTATGAAAGGTGGAATGTCTGAATTGCTGTGACCTTATTCAGCGATTTGAAGGGAAAGTATTCGGAAATGCCAAGGATTCCTTAATGTTGCGACACACGTATCTGAGTTGAACAGAATATTTTTGAAATAGAAGACACTGGTGAGTCCTATCACGACTTAGGCTACGCTAGTTTGGTGATCCAAGAATCATACTGATATCTTTTAAATACAATAAGAAATTTCGCAAACCTAGCCTATTACATCAAAAAAAGAACAAACTACAAATACTATGCTAAAAAAAAAACAATTTCAAATTGTGAGAAATACGGCAAGAGACGCCTATATGCCAAAACTACTTAAACCGGCAAAGATACAAAAGTCCCGTGACACAGGTCTTCACGGGACTTTTTCTTTTTTGTAGCCAATATATCACCCCTTGCTCTTCATTTTGCTTGGCAAATATATTGTAGTTGCATGTGGGTTGAAAGGAGATTGAAATACTATTGCCCCAGTATAGATAGACATTTTACCTCGCACCAAATGGGGTAGAACTGATATTTTGATATGTTGTATACGGCTGTGGCCTTATTATGAATCCAAGTCTTCCAACTCCCCGGTGGACCGGAAGTTCTTTTCGTTTTTTGCTTTTATCTCAATAACTATAAATCCTAGTGAAGGAATTTCTGAGACAAAAAAGTACATAAAAAATGTTATAACCATGTTTCCTCTGTCCTAAACAGTTTTTGAGATGATCTAATTTGAAAACACTTTTCATCACTTACTGGTTTGTTCCCAGGAAATGGGCAAAATCATCATTTTACGTATATTTCATCAAAAAACGGGTTCAATACTAGTCTTACAATAAAAATGATTAGGATCGACTTTTGTTCCTTCGAAATAATGTAGGAGAGGTGGGGGTTCCTTGGATCGGATCTTGCCCATTTTCAATATCAACTAATCAAATCTTACTACAAACATTCTACCAAATCGTCAACTCGCTAGCGTTATTCTATCGAAAGTTATCGTAATTAAAAAAATATTTAACTTTTTAAATTTGTAGGGGAGGTAGACGTTCCTTTGACCAAACCATTCGACCAAAATTTCAAAGCTCTAGCTTCATTCTATCGAAAGTTATCGTGCAAACGGACAGACAGACAGACATGGTTAAATCGAATCCAGAGGTGACCCTGATCATTTATATATACACATTGGTATACCTCCGGAGCCTTTTTTAAGGTGTTACATAGACAAAACAAATTTTCGGTGGTCCATCCCATAATAGGGATCCTGTTGCGATAGGCGACACTCATATCACCCATATCCCGTTTCATGCCCAAAAAGGTCTATACCACATACCAAATTACACTCAAATCAAATGCTAAAACCTTTTCTTGAATAATTCCCTCCTGTACTGTACTATACAAAAAATACTCAACGGTTTTTAATTAATAAGTCGGTTTTTAACCATGAGCCGGTCGCTTTTTACCAAGTCGGTTTTTGAGTACTCGAGTACTCATTTTGCAATGGATTATGGATTTCGTTCTGATCTTTCACCTGGCCTCAGAAACTTTTTTCGCTATGTTTAACCGTTTTCGAAATATTTAAAAAAAAAAAAAAAGTTTTTTGATGTTTCGTGTTTTCTAGTGATAATCTCAAAAACTATTTGAGGCACAAAAAAGATTAATAACAGACTTTTAAGAGTTTCCTGGTAATCTTTGATTTTATCTTAGAATGTTTTACACTGTGGTTAACAGTTTTCAAAATATTCGAAAAACAAAACTAAAAAGCTATTTTTTTGTAGTGTTTCCGAGATCCTACCGAAAGTCCAATTCGTATTTACGAGCACTTTCCGCAGAATCTTCTCTGAACCCCACTACAAAAATAGAAAATAAAAAATATCCTGGATAATTTGTATCTTTCACAATACAAAGGCGACAAACTTGATAAAATGACGTAAATTTTCAGGTCTTTTTGCGAATTTTAACCCTATTCGGCCCCCAAACCCACCCTCGGAGGCTTGCAAGACTTCTCATTTTCGTATTCCTACTCAATTGCCCTAGCCCCTTATGGGGCATAGCGCGTCAACTGTTCCATGTGGCCCAGTTGACGTTTCGTTGGCATAAACTGGTTTCAGAGAATGCAGTTGCCAGCATGCACCTCCTGCACATCCATGGCCACTAATGTCGTCGTGGACGGGATTCGAACCCGAAACGCCGGTAGTCAAATATGAGACTGATGCCTCAACACACTGCGCTGGTCGGCGGTCGCCCCTTCTCAAAGAAACGATCGTGAAGGTTCTAGCCTTGGAACTTCTGCATACACTCGACACCGCTGCAAAAGAAGTTGGAGTACGTATCAACGAGGGTAAAACAAAAATAATGGTGCAATCGAGGACAAGGACGCCGGAAGAATCGAGCATCAATGTGGGGGACCTCAACATCGGCTCGTGAACGACTTCATATACCTGGGTTGCAACTTGTCAAAGGACGCCAACGAAACTGTCGAAATAAAGCAACAGATACTTCTAGCTAATAAGACTTTTTTCTCATTGTCAGTTCTCCCCATAATGAAATCGAAGCATGTGCACAGAAACACGAAGCTCCACGTGTAAAAAACCATCACACGGCCAGTGCTATGCTATGGCTGCGAAACATGGACCCTAACTCAAGCTCAAGCCTTCGGAAACATGCTAGACACATTCGAACGCAAGGTTCTGCGACCAATTTTCGGGGCTGTTTGCGATCGAGATGGATGGCGCATCCGGTACAACGATGAGCTGTATGAACTGTGCAATGAGCTGGAAGTTTCAAAAATCGCCAAACTACAACAACTTCAATGGTCAGGGTATGTACAATGAATGAACGATGATCGCATGCCAAAGAGTGTAATAAACGGACGACGAGTCGACGGAGCGAGACTGTGAGGACGACCGAGAGGTCAGTATATGTGGATGTCGGGCAACTACTGGGCTTCCAAGATTGGAGGACGCGGTCATGTGGCCGAGATAATTGGAGGACAACGATCCAGACGGCCAAGGCTCGACGTTGGGCTGTCGCACCACGAAGTTGATGATGATGAGCTAAATTTAGAATATTCCCCGGTTTTTCACAACTAAATACAAACTTTGAATTTGATCTTTCTATTTCGAACTTTCCGAAATATCTTTTTGTTTGTTTGTATATCAGTCGCCAAACACGTGCATTCATATCACAACGGACGAAATAATCCGATGAACACATTAACTAACGTATGAAAAAAATTGTAATATTTAAACTTCTCTGTTCTTTCCGGGAACATGTTTAAAAAAAATTACTTGTTTTCAACCCTTTGGAATTCGTGCTGTGATGATGGCTGCACTCCCGGGCCCAGATTTCCTCTCCATGGCCCTGGTCAACGTTCAATGTCCCTTAATTCAAAGAGCTGTCTATTTCGGGATTTAAAGATTTTAATCGGCGTGTGAAAATCCCAAAATGGATTTTCTCATTTCTACAGTCAAATCAGCATATTCCACCTTAATTCTAAACTACCTCACCTCTCAACTTTACTAAAAGCTATATTCACCTATTGCTTCTGTTTAAGTCGTCTACAAAAAGATTTTCAAGACTCCGATAAAATGATTTGCCATTAGATATAAATATACTTTCATTCTGAATGAAGATAAGCGAGAAAATGGCTTTTTGTAGTTTCATTGGTTCCCCTGGAGCTACTAGGCCTTGTTGATTTGTTGAATACTCAGCAACAATTAGAAAAACCTTTCAAATCTCCCATCTATATAGCTCAGCCTCCCAGTCAACTTTTCCCATCTACGTCGACAGTATCTTCATGAAATCTGTTGGAAATAAATGCCGAGCAAACAGGCATCATGAATGGATGAATGGTGCTATCCGAGATTCTCACTAAATGTGCCTATACTCATCTATACGTAGAAAGTATGTAAAATATTTACAAACTGACTCACAAAGATTGTCGGGATGGACGGTCCAATTCACTCTCCGTCCGTACCAGCTAAAAGTACTCGGAGGTAGAAAATCTCCTATCCATGGACATTTAGTTTCAATAATGAACGTCGAAAGGGAATCAGATACACGAGGCAAATTTGCGTTGGAAAATCATGGCATCGTTGGTAGTGGGTTCTTAGCCAGGGCATCATCATCACTCAGTCAGTGGGTTGGAAAAAGGCTGTCAAGCCATACCACCCACCCCCATCTAGGAAACAAAGCTTTCATCTTTCCAGGCAATCCGGTCGGCGATGAATTGTAGATACATACCCAGCAGTAGTAATATCGAGACGGTCCACAAAAATAGTTTAGTTGGTTCGGTGCTTCGAGATACTTGTCTATACTTTGCTCAGAGTGAAAGTGGAGTTTTACTAGTTTTTTTGTTTTTTTTTTCTCTGCTTTAGGAATCAGCAAACTAGACAGAAAAATAAACTCGTAAAAACTAAAAGGAATTGATAGAATTGTTATGATTTTAATCGGAATTGACAAGTTCCTCGGTTTTAGCGTCGGGAAAAGAAATTGAAGTGATATACATACTCTGAGTGGCCCAGGAGGTGGAAGTGAGCCATTCTGAAAGAAAACACAAGTTCTGAGAAAAAGTGTCAAGCAATTTGCAATCGCCCTCCACGAATTTTAAGATAATAACGAATTGAATGGATAGTTTATTTTCCATTGGTGATAAGTGTGTTACATTTGCGAAAAAAATACCAACTCGTACATAAAATTCCGCGAATTGTGTAAATCCTTACAAAAATCAAATCAGTGTTCAACTATATGACAATATGCTAAAGACGTCTAACCTTCAACCCTTATCTGTATCTTGGGAACAAGAGCTCAACTAGATACCCTGTCGGATATCCTTAAGCATTTTCCATGGTACCGTGCCCGTTACCAGCGTTCACAAAGAGAATCCAGCAAGGTAAGAAGGTAGCTGAGAGTTGAACATTATAGTAAAACATCTTCATGTCACCATCACCTCGTTTGTCTGTGCGCAGCCTGCACGGTTGTAGAGTACTCCACTTCACACATTTGCAAAAGCTCTGCGCCTCTCCAGTATCCCTTTCGGCCTGACTGAAATGTATTCCGCTCTATATTCGTACCGTGACCGTTTGGAGCGTACACGATCCGATCCCAACCCCCGTGCAAAATAGCAGAAATTTCAATGTTTCGATGTATAATAAAGTTGAGAAGAAAAAACGAAAAAGTTTCTTTTCCTGCTCCCGTAATTACACGGAAATCAATGTGCTTGTTGTACACAGGACGTGCTTGATGGATCCGTCGAGCTTTGTATCCGTAGCTGTGAATGACTGCGAAATGCGATTCTATTCTGTTGAAAGTTTGCAGGTTCAAGTACGTTGCGAGGAGCATGACGGTTACAATGTCGTGTAATATAATAAACTCGATAAAGGTCAAATAATAGAGCGATAGCGAAATGTGTTAATCCTTTTACACCGTTGCGAAACTTTGAAACAACGGACGGACTTAAGTGTACTTAACGAAACGAATTTACTTTAATGCCTAAACTTCGGCTCGTGACCGTGACATAAAAGAAGGATACGACCTGCAGGCATGGTATGCTTCCTCTCCACCTTTGGTCCGAGCTACGAGAAATTTCAATGGAATACGCTTTGCTATGAGTATTACGCTTTTGAAAGCAAGACAAATGCTGATACGAGCCAGATTCAGAATAACATGAGAGCAGACAATTTATTTAACATATAATAGGCTTGTCAAGAGTCCATAGAATAACATGATTGCTTACTCACATAAGAGGGGGTGGGTTGTTTCGATTTTCGGTTGAGATACATATCTACAGAGTACATAAAGACATACGAGTATGAGATATGGATCCTTGCTTATACCTATATGGGAGACCAGACCAGACAACCCTATAGGATACCAAATCGGCAATATTATAGTAGCTGTAGTACGGGCTACGGGACACTTAAGAATTAACTGCCTCTGAAGCCTGGAAAAGACCTAACTGCCAAAATTAGCTATCGTCAATTCGTATAATTCTATCACGGTCAGATAGGAGTAATTGTATAATTAGAAGCACGTACTTAATATGGTACGGTACCTCATAGGCATAGCTCTATAAGAAAGTCACCTTTTTTGCGGAAAAGCGACGGTAGGGAGTTGATATTAAACCAGGGCTTTAGTATTCAGAACACACTAACCGCTACTCTATCCTGGTCAATAATATGTAGTAAAAAACTCAATTACCCATTAAGTACCGTTTTCACATTGTCTGGTTTAAGTTTATCCTATAGATAAATGCTAAACGGCACCCATCCTACAATTAAAGATATATTGGACGGTAATTCCAAACAGTTGATACGGGCTGCTGAGATTTTGAAAACTAGAATTGCTTACGTTTGTACATTCAAATTAGGGATGAAACGGATCTTGTTTAGCGGATATTGATGGAGGAAGACTTGAGGATGCGGATGAGGATAAGGTTGAATATATGAAATAAATCGCTACACAAATGAATTTTACTATATATAGTCTTTTTTAGAATTAATTAAAGAAAATATTCACGGTGAATATGTATCAAGAATTTGAAATACATTATCAATCAAAATTAAGTAAGTGGGGGCGACCGGAAGCTCAGTGCGTAAAAACACCAGTCTCATGTCCGACTACCGGCGTTTCGGGTTCGAATCCCGTCCACGACGACGTTCGTGGCCATGGATGTTTGTGTTGTCTTCCCCCTGTGGTGCAGGGCGTAATACGAAGCCACATCATCTCCCGACTTGTCGCAGGTAGGCGGCTAAATGGGGGAGCAGAAGGTTCTTGCTGGCAACTGCATTCTCCGAAACTAGTTATTGCAACGAAACGTCAACTGGGTCACATGGAACAGTTGACGCGCTATGCACCACAAGGGGTTAAGGCAATTACAGATGGAGAACCATTTCTTACATACTATAACATAGGGAATAGGGCTGAGCTTGTTTATGGAATTCTCCCTGTTGCGTTCGCAATTACAAATGTCTACCTATTTATTTTGGCCTGGCGTATGTATTGTTATCACTAATAATTTATTATCTATGAATTGGAGTGAAGTGAATACTAACTATGCGCCTGGTCTAAAGCAGCGATCGACCACTTCGCCATTAGTAAGAGAAGAAGGGTGCCGATATTGGGATGGGAAGAGACCATTATCTTATGATCGCTAATGTTTGATTGCGTATTGCAGCCGTGCACCGCAAATTCAACACCGCTCGATAAAAAAATTCGAGCTGTCTTGCACAAAAAGCAGCTGAGATAACTAGTCACCCAGATAGTGACATAAATGAAAACTTGGATGCCATAAAAAATGCGTACATTGATAGCGCAGATACCATCCTTGGCACAAACACGGATTGCCCGAATAAGCCCTGGATGTCCGACGCTTCATGGCAGCGGATTGATGAAAGAAAAGAACTGAAGCTTCGTTTGTCTGCAGCATCAGAAGACAATCGAAGCAGCATCGAACTCCTTTACCGTCAGACAGCTCGAGAAGTTCAGCGTAGTGTGCGACTCGATAAAAGAGTTTATGCGAATTCTCTTTTACCCTCAGCAGAAGAAGCCGCAACAAGTAACAACTTAAACGCCGTATACGGTGTCATCAAGGAGTTTACAGATGGTCGTAACTCCTGCCAACATCCGGTGAAGGATAGTGATGGAAAGCTACTTATCTTGGAAGAAGATCAAATGAGGTGGTGGAAGGAACACTTTGCCGCGGTCTTGAACCGTGTAACCTCTGGTGAAGTTCCCCTTCTTGTAGATAAATTATCTAACCATCAAAATGTGCGTATACGGTCCACTTCCCCGACTAATAAGGAAATAGTCCCTACAATTATTGCACTAAAACGAGGAAAGGCCGCCGGACTCGACGGTATGCCGAACTACATATATCAAGCAGCGCCAAGCGTAACTGCCGATTTGCTGCACCCACATGTTGATAAAGCGTGGAATACAGACACCTTTCCTACAGAGTGGAAGGAAGGTTTGATCATCAAACTTCCAAAGAAGGGTAGCCTCACAGACTGTAATAATTGGAGAGGCATTTGTGTGTTTCCTGCCGTTGTCAATATAATAGCTAATATCGTCCTGGAAAGACAAAATGCCCACAATTGATGAAAAGCAAGCTGATTTTCGATCCGGATTCTCATGTGTCGACCATATTAACACCTTGCTAATCATCATCGAGCGATGCGCTGAGTACGATTCTCCGCTTGACTTGCTTTCGTTTGTCGCTAATTCTCTTAGTACATACATATCTATATATAGGTAGACTTCTGCCAAGCGTTTGACACTGTCAGCCACAGGATTTTATTGTACTTGACAAACTAGTCGCACTTAATTTCCCCTCTTGGCTTGTTTCTTGGCTTGTCCCATACCTTCTTATTCAGTCTTCTAATGTTATTTTTCAAAATCTATTAATCTCCTTGTACTTTGTTGAATTGTCTGGTGCTCCGCAAGGGTCTATTCTAGGGTCCTTACACTTCATACTTTTCATAAATGATCTTTCTCCTCTAGTTAGTTGTTTCTCCTTAGTTTACGCTGACGACTGTAAGCTTTTTGCTGCGGTTCCCAGTCTCGCCAATTGTTTTGCCTTGCAATCCGATATTAATATTTTAGCTTCCTGGTGTATTATCAGCGACTCGCTCCCTAACGTCCCAAAATGAGCTGTTCTGATATACTCCTCAAAACCTTCTCCCTTATCCTTTTCTTATCATATAAATTTCATCCCACTTGTAGTCATCCACTCGTTCAATGACCTTGGAGTCGTTTTCGACTCCGCTTTTGTGATAATTACTCCCTTAACCCTCACTATCAACAAGGCTTTCAAATTAGCTGGATTCGTCTTGCAATGCTCCCATCAATTTCATTCTACCAGTACCGCCGTTCACTTGTTCGTAGCATCTTGAAATACGCCTCAGTCGTCTGGTCACCTTCTACTATTATTTCTTTCGAGGCATTGGAATCCGTCCAAAGAAAATTCACACGAGTTTTAATGTTCGGATTTAAACTCCCCTATCTCCCTTACTCCGAACGTCTTAATTTAGTGTCTTTACAGAAAAGACGGATTTACCTAGATGAATGCTTTCTTTTTAATTTATGCTGCGTATTTTACATTCATCTCCTTCGCGCCACATAACTTTCCGGCTTTCGTCCCACAATACTCACACTAATGCAATCTTTGACCCTCCAGCTGCTAAACTTTATGTTTATAAGAACTCGCCACTTCTCACAATTATGCAACAATTATGACAGAGTTGAGCTTGGGCTTTTACCCACCTATTTTGCTGCCTTTAAACGTTTACTTTTATATAAGTTATCCATAATTAACATTTAATTTCTATTTTATCAAATGGAAGTCTTTTTGAATGTTATGGTATTTTTAAATCAGTGTTATTTGAGGCAAATCAAAAATATGTTCCTCTGAAACACTGTAAAATGAAACAAAGAAATCCTTGGGTTACCAGGGAACTAAACAAACTTTAAAGAGCCAAAAATAAAGCACATACAAGGGCGGTCCGATAAGTACTTAGCCTACAAAAGAAAAACGAAAATTTTTTTTATCTCGTTACACGTGACCCAGCGATGATCCAACTTCTTTAACCCATCTGAAAAATACGTTTTCTCGAGGTCTGCAAAGTCCTCATTCGACTCAAATTTCTGCCCGGCGAGTGACTTTTTCAAGTCTGGAAACAAAAAGAAGTCGCACGGGGTCAAATCTGGAGAATACGGTGGATGGGGCAGCAGTTCGTAGTCCAATTCGACCAATTTGGCCGTGGCGACGGCGGAGGTGTGAGCCGGTGCGTTGTCATGGTGGTGGTGGTTTTACCCTTCTCCAGGTAGTCGATGTAGATCACATCTTGTGAATCCCAGAAAACGGTGGCCATCACCTTTCCGGCCGATAGGACAGTCTTCGCCTTCTTCGGAGCACCTTCGCTGGGTGAAGTCCACTGTTTCGACTGTTCCTTGGTCTCTGGTGTGTACCAGTGGATCCATATTTCGTCGACGGTCACGAAACGACGCAGAAATTCCTTCGAATTGAGCTTAAACTGCGTCAAACACTGCTCTGAAGTGGTCTCACGGTTGCGCCAACAGCTTTCTCATGTCCAAAATTTCTTGCAGGATATGACCCACGCGGTCTTTTGAGATGCCTACTGTCTCAGCTATCTCGCGCACCTTCAATCGGCGGTCTGCCAATACGAGATCGTGGATTTTTGTCACGTTATCCTCCGTGGTAGCCATTTTCGGGGCACCTGGGCGCGGCTCGTCAAAAACCGACGTGCGACGGATATACATATGTAAAGGGGTTTTCAATAGCGACGACGCATTTTGTTTTTGAAATTTCTCGAATAGGAGTGAAGTTGGCTTCGCAATTCTTCCACATTTTGAAACGTCAGTCTATGCCATTTAATCGTGGAGAGATACACGCTTCAACAATGTTTGCAAATTATTCAAATTTGTTACCAAAGTTGACGTTCTATCGACGACGGCTGTCACAAAAAAATCAGCTATTCGAATAAAGCTCACTTCTGGCTCGATGGTTTTGTCAACCAGCAAAATTGCCGCATTTGATCGAGTGAGCAGCCTGAAGCGATGCGCGAGACACAACTTTATCTGAAAAAATTTATTGTTTGGTGCGGTTTTCATGCCGGCAGCGTCATCGGCCCATTTTTCTTTTTTTGATGAAAACGGCGCGCCAACAACTGTCAACGGCGATCGCTACAGGGCCATGATATCGGAGTATTTTTGGGACCAGCTCGACGCTATGGGCTTCGACGATATGTTGTCCCAACAGGATGGCGCAACGTGCCATACAGCGTGCGACACAATCGAATTATTCACTACGTTTATATCGCGGGACTATCTTCGAGATCTAACTAAATCGATCTAACTCTCGACGATGTAAACGTATCGGTTTAGTTAGTTTTGGACTTGGCTTATCTCCACTTGCGATGCGGAACTGGACTAAAAAAATTGGGACTATGTCGCTGTCATCGCTAATGTTGACGCAGTGGTTGACGTTTCCTTTGTTGTCGTTTTTTTTTGTTAGGCGTTTGTTTTGTAATTTCAGAAAAGCAGTGCGTGATCACGGTAAGAAAAAGTGTTTTTCTGTCGTAAAATTTATATCTGTCAAATTTATCTGTGCTTTCAACGGAGAAAGAAGAAGTACCTTTCCGTATGGTCGGTATAAACACTCCACCAACAAGTACTAACACTAAAACGATTTAATTAAATAGCCTTTTAGTTCCACGGTATAAACGTATGGCCATTGAAGACCAAGTTCGGCGAGCGAGTTATCTCACGCAACGGTCCTCGCGAATTGCCGCCTCGTTCGTGCGATTTAACCCCTTTGGAGTTTTTTTTCTTTGGGGTTACATTAAATCGCTGGCCTATGCCAATAAGCCAGCAACGTTAGAAGAGCTACAGGCCAACATCGAACGCGAAATCCCTCGTATTCCGGCCGATTTGTGTGCTCGAGTCATGGAAAATTGGGTCCAGCGTATTCACTCGTGCCAGCGCTTCCGCGGCGGACATTTGAACGATTTCGTATTCCATAAGTAATGGCATCGATTGTATTTTCATTTGAAATAAAAATCATTTCCATAATTAACCCACAAGTCTTCTAATTGAAAAAACAAAATGCGTCGCTCTATTTGAACGACCCTATATAAGTATAGGTAGCTATGCAAGAAATGTTGACTCGCCCATGCGACTTGGGGGTCTAGGCAATTAACACTGTTTCTGGAATTATAAACAAAACACTAAACAAAAACACTGTATGTTTCTATTCAAATCTTGAATAAAGCTTATCATCAATTATAAAATGCGTAGCTCGAGGATTTAACTTTATAAAATTAAGTCCACCTGGCGATCCAATTCACACATTGCTAAACCTTTTCTCGTTTTCCTTGCAAGGCTCAACTATGATGTAATTTCGTTGCCGACTTTTATGCTTGAACGTGATTCCGCCCAAGAGCATAAAACGAAAATTGTGAAAACACGAATTCAAACAAAAAAGTTAGTCGAGCCATTGTTGTGCGCTATTATTTTATTTACGTGGATTTTCACTATAGGCGGACTTGAGGGTCTTTCATGCATGTCTATTTTGGAATTCTTGATATCTTGACATGCCTCACAAACTGGTACTCGTACGAGAATAATAAAATTTATTAACTTATGGATTTTGTTCAAAAGGCTGGAAAAAAGGAGCCATGAACAACATACACGCCATTTTAGCATCACGCAAGGTTGAAGTTCATTTGTACGAGCGAAAAGTAAATGCTATAAATATGTATGTATAGTACATCCATTATAATCGTACCATACATGAGTATGCATATGAAATATGTATTATGGATAAAATTTATTTCCGGAGTTCGGTTCGGTGGGTTACTCACTCCATTTCCTTACTCCATTTCCTTTCAGAATCTGTGCATTATTATTTCGAATTTGGAAACGGTCAATCGAATCCATTTTCAGTACGCTCGTGATATGATCACAATAAAAAAATCCTTATGACATTTTAATGACGATCCTGTAAGTAACTGTATAAAATTCGTCAGTTATAGGGCATGAATAGACCGGATATATTTACCCATCGATTAAGTGTATAATTTTGTATGACGTTTATATATGTATATAGGGCTTGTTAGTTGTTATGGTATACTTAATGATTTTTCATATGTATAATATTTTAATTAGCATATTTTCTGAATTGTAATTGCATTTACTAGACCAACATTTTTTCATTTTTTTTTTAAGCGGACGAGTATTACGTAGTTAAAATACTACGCGACCTTCTTTTACACAAAGTAAAAACGTATCACATGTAATGACCGCCCGTCAAGATGTTGCTCATCGGTGTCACCCTCGTCAGTGGTACAGTTCCTTGGGAACCAACCAACTGCTCCTCAAAAATGACCGCGCCACCAGGTATCATTCGGTTTTTCCATAAGCCTAATGCCAATTGTCGTGTAAATGATGCAAAACCGTGTCCAATAAAGACATTTACAGTACAACCCCGTTAATCCGACCTCAAATAATCCGACTCCTCGGATTATCCGACCTAAATCGTCCGCCAGATTTCCCCCGTTAGTCCGACTTTTTACATCGACTTCCTCGCTTTATCCGACCCAAGCAGACGAAATATTAGGCAATACATATGTGGATATCATCCGCTACTTGCTTAGGTATTTCTTCATACATGTGTACGGTTTCGTCGAAAATACAGTTTATCGCCATTCTTTTCTACTCGTCTGCTTTTTTAGTCGGTTTGTGCTTAATTTAATCTATACAGTACGGTCGTTAAAATGTCCCGAAAAAGAAAAGAATGCTCAGTCAGTGAAAAATTAAAAGCGTTAGAACGGATTGATAAAGGCGAACGCGTTGTTAAAGTAGCGGAAGACTTCGGAGTGGAAGTAACCACTGTTAAGGATTGGAAGAAGAACCGCGATAAGTTAATAGTTTTTGTATCATCTCTGACGAAAATGAGCAGAGAAAGAGGGTTCGGAAACCAGCGTCGGAGGAACTTGACGAGGCATTATGGCTATGGTTCTGCCAAGAACGACAAAAGGGAACTCCTCTTTCTGGACAACTTATCAAATCGAAAGCCTGTTCCTTGTATACGTTGATAAAAAAAGACGGAGATGACGAATTCGTGGCTAGTGAGGGCTTGCTTCATAGATGGAAGAAACGACATGGAATACGTCAAATAACGATCTGTGGCGAGAAATTATCGGCCGACAAAGAAGCTGCTAAGGAGTTTATCGACCTATTCAGCAATGTTGTGAGCGGTGACTCATTGACGAATGAGCAAATTTACAACATTGATGAGACGGGGATAAATTTTAAAATGCTGCCAAAAAAAAACACTTGCTGCGAAACACGAAACAACTGTTGATGGCTTCAAATTAGCAAAGGAAAGGATAACTGTAGCAGTATGCAGCAACGCATCAGGAAGTCACAAGCAGCCTCTTTTCGTAATCGGCAAATCACGTAAGCCCCGAGCCTTTAAAAATATAAGCAACCTTGCATGTTTGCCAGTGTATTATTGGTCACAAAAGTCAGCTTGGGTGGATCGTGTATTATTTCAAGAATGGTTTGATTGCACTTTTGTTCCAGAAGTGCTAAAGCACTTGAAAAATAAAAATCTTCCATCAAAATGTATTCTTCTGATGGATAATGCTCCTTCCCACCCTAGTGGATTGAAAAAAGATGATGTGACTTCACTGTTTTTACCACCTAACGTGACATCCTTATTACAACCTATGGACCAAGGTGTCATTGAGAGCTTAAAAAGGCGATACCGATTGAAATTTATGAGTGTCCTAATTGAAAAAACGTCTTTAGGATTTAGTCTTATGGAAGCTGTAAAATCTTTGAATATTAAAGACGTCATATACATGCTAGCGGCAGCTTGGGAGGAGCTTCCGGCATCGACAATTGAAAAGTCTTGGCAGAAACTCTTAAAGAACAATGGAGAATAGAAGGCAGCAGAAAGTCATGACTCGTTGGCAGAAATTACTCGTGAATTAGAACAGCTCCACAAGGCGGCAGCTTTGGATACTACTGTTCCCCCTACTGAAAGTGATGTGGTAGAATGGCTACAGGGAGATGATACTGTTCCTGCACTTACAGACGAAGATAAGAACCGTTGAAATTGAAAATGATCTCCCAGACGACGAGAACGAAGATGCTGAACATGAATCGTCAACATCGTGCAAAAAAACATCACACTCAGAAGCGTTGGAAGCATTTGAAACAGCACTTAAGTATATCGAGCAGCAAGATAAGGCCAGTTCAGTCGATATTCTACTTATAAAAAAGTGGAGAGATTACGCATCCCAAAAAAAGTTGAACGCACACAAGCAAACCAAAATTCAGGACTTCTTTAACGTTTAAAATACATATGTTTGAAATTGCTCACAGTTTATGTACACAATATGCTTTACAATCTACTTTTCTAAATACATAAATTATTAACGTATATATTCTTCATATGTTTTTTCTTTATTTTTACCCATGTTATTAAGCGTGCCAGGGGAGACTCCGGTTAATCCGACTTTTCCACGGGACCGACCTCATGCCCAGTCCCAACCAAGTCGGATTAACGGCGTTGTACTGTATTAGCGAACCATCTTTAATCCAAAATTATCCTGGAAAATGTTGCTAGGCTCCGATTCGGCTCTTTCTAATACGGTCCAACACGAACAGCCTTTTTTGAAGCTTCGGAAGTCGGCATGACAATGCCAACTTTCAAAGTCTTGGAAACCGCCTTTTATGCGTTCAGTGGGAAACGAAAAGAGAAGAGGAGAGGTCAAAATTGCATATAGCGGTGGGAAGTCGGCCATGCGTGCGGTGCGGGTTTCGCGTCAGGAAAGTGGCGACGGTACTGAATTGCAAAATTTCGTCTCTTCGGGGTCGCGAAGTCATCGCCCATTACCCTCTAAATGCGTTTCAAGCGGGTACAAAGCCACTGTGCAGGTAAGCCTGGCTATTAGCGTGTGTCCTGGGGAAATTATTTACGCCACCTGATTTTTTCTACGGTTTAGGCAATTAGGCCATTTCGGTGAGTGCAAGAAGCGAGGCAGCAGGTTAGGTTAGGTTAAAGGGGCTGCCGTGATACACACAGCACACATAGACCACCACTGGGTCCTTTGTGATACCACCATCGACTCCACAACCCGACTCCTACCTATGTATTGAACCAGTCTGAGCTGTTGATAAAGCGCTGGAGCTGGCTGATGCTAACATCCTTAAGGTCGTTCAGATCGCCAAAATAGAAAGACCCCAAGGTAATCCTTCTTCTTCTAGCCAGGGCATGACACCCACACAGCAGATCAGGGGCGTATTTAGGTTTTTTGCCGCCCTGGGCTAACGAAATTTCGCCGCCCCCATACAGGTGGAAAACCATTTCTGTATGTATTTCCTTATTTCAGAACTTTTCTTCGAGACTGTTGTGTTGTGAAGAAGTCACTTACATCTGAAAAATCTATATCCCTTGTCAGTATGCTTTCAATTGAAAGGACAGCTAAGGAGTTGAGTCTTGTTTCAGCCATACTGCTGCCTTGGTAGTTTTTTATTTTACGAAGCACAGAAAATGATCTCTCCGCAGTGCAAGTAGAAGCAGGCATACTTAATATACTCAGTGAGATATATTATTATATACGGATATACTCGTATATCTGAGACGCCTTTGTCATTAAGAATTTAACTTAATTGGAGGTTCTAGGAAGATCAACCAGAATTTTTCGGGAGTCCCCGAAAATGTAGAATTGCTAGGGTCAGCCGGTAAATCAGTGTTATAAAACTGACACAATTATACAATATATTTGCCCAGAGAACCATAGAGTTCGGAAGTTGTGCTCAAATTAATATCGATTGATTGCAACTTTTTGCTAGTCACATCTGCAGAATCTCACCCCATACAGTAGATAGAATCGCTTTTTCAAGCCGCTGCAGTTGCCGAAGATAACCAGAAGATTCGCACCTGGTAGCAGATTTTTCTATTTCGCTGTTGCTGAGAGCTGTGAGAGCTTCCTTGATTTCGCTTCAATCTTTATTTAATCTTGAACAAGCGTCTGAACGGGCTGACCATTGTGTTTCAGACAGTTTTTTTAGCGACACATTACTGGAATTTTAAATGATTTTGGAAAATATTCCAGCGATGAGTAGATGCAGTAAGAAAGGTGTGTAAATTTTTTAGTAGGGAAAAGAATTCAATAGCTTCTTCGCAGCACTCTACTGCACATTGTTCAACCAAGTTAAGAGAATGAGCAGAGCATGGGATGTATGTCGTTGTTGGAGACACTTCTTTTATTCTAGCCTGAATTCCAGAATACCTATATATGTACATGAGAGTCTGAAAACGAGTTTGCATCAGAAAGTTTTGGATGAAGGACGGAAAAGTTCAAATTTTGTTTCATCGACTATAATATAATTGGTGCTATTTACATAGTAGATACCCTATATAAATGGTACAAATTTCATCATATTATATTAATCATATTAATTCCTTGTTTGAACAATGGAAAATTGTTTAATTGGCAAATGACAAAAATAACATTATGGGCAAAATTTTTGCATCCATGAAATTAAAAAAAAAATCATTAATTTTTCTCGTCCCTTAATTTGCCGCCCCTATAAATCTGCCGCCCTGGGCTTTAGCCCAAATAGCCCATATGTAAATATGCGCCTGCAGCAGATGAAAGATACTCTCCTCCTCATCTTCATCCCCGCAACTCCTACAGAGGTCATTGTGTCGAAGCCCCAATCTCCTAGCATGTTCGCGGATCGGGCAGTGCTCTGTAATCACCCCCACAAGAGTAAAAAAAACGCTATTTATTAAGGCAACTGAAATTGCTTTCAATACAGCAGGTGGAGCAGAGAAATTGAAATTTGGCACTGTCTAATGCAACGTACAAATTACACAGTCCAAAAATTGAAAAAAAAAGCGAAGAACCTAAAAAACAAATCAGCTTTATTACAAATTATGTCAACAAAACCAATTCTGAAATTCCAATGTGCCCTAAATATCTTTCAATCATATCCTCAGGTGTTTTTTTTTCTGTAAATTATTCCCTCTACCCTGAAATAATATTTGAAATTATTCTGAATTATCCCTTGCGGCCATTTCATATTTTTGCTTCTTCGTAGGAAATTTATGAAAGTCGAACAACTGCACTAACATAAATGGAGAAAGAACACATAAAAATAAACAAACTGATATAATCACGAAGAGTAATACTTCCACCAATTCAGTACGATGGCCGGATTAACGGAAATAAAATTGCAAAAGAACTAAAAAAATGTTTTTAGTCGACTCATTTTAACTTTACGGTGTAAACAAGTAAAGCAATGTCCGTAGCCTTAACATTGACTAATTGAAAATATTTCGGCGAACTTTGTTTAATGAATATCGAACTGAATGGGAAAAAAAATACAAAAATATAAATACAGATACAAAAAAAAAAAAAAAATAAAGAAGCCCCATATGGTGGTGTACCTTCATGAAGCACGTGAATGCCTAGAAGATTTAGTGAAGCTTCGATGGGCAGAGTGCCGCAAGGAAGCCCCAATACTTATTAGCCAGGTAGAGTAGGGATTTTATTTTACAGTAGTCAGAGTACGAAATCACAGGTGACAGGGGAGGCATGTCCTTTGAGTCGTTGCTGTAGTTGGTTGGTTTGGGGCGGCCGCGGTAGCTCAGTGCGTTGATGTCTCATGCTCATGGTCGGAATATGCAATCAGTTTTCAAATGAAAGCCGATCACAGGGGCGCTGCGATCTGCAAACTTATTTTAAAGCATTTCTACTTCTGTTCCGCGCTGTTTTGACATACTCCTTAAAGACGTTATCAAATAAAAAAAAGTTAGTTTTTTGCAACGATAAAGAAAAGGAAACTTTGTAACTAATTAGTCCATTACCTACAGGCTAATTTTACTAAGGGGAGTGGATCATTGCGAGTCGTAAGTCAAAAATGATTCAACCTTACTCTCCACTACCACACAAAAATAATCAGTTTTAAGCCAATTCTTCCTGTCGCTTGGTTTCGTGCGAGTGCGAATTTTCATCCAATGAAATGTTACTGTGTTTATTCACGGATGAGCGCATATCATAGTTGTTAAGGCTAAAGTGGAGTGGGTCGCTTATGCGTGACATTTCATTGGATGATTGGAATTCGCACTCATGCCGTATAATGCACACTATATAATGTGTTAGTATTGCACTCAGGGTCTCACGACCTTCTCTGCGACCCCCTTGATAGAACTTTTTAGTTCTTCTCAAAACCCGTGTGCACCTATGCTGCCGATGTTGTGTAGCATAATATATAATATGTATATATGTAAGTCTGCGCGCCGTAGCATCGTTTAAGAATTTGTCAACCGCAAAGATTTTGGGAAGTCTGATTCTCGATTGGTGCACTGAAGAGATCCTTCACCGATAGGTTGTCTTTACCAAGTTATGGTCGGTGTCGCAATTTGCTCCTCGGCATGATCGGATATCCATCACGCTTGAATCCCATCTCCTGCATATGAGGACGTGGTCAATCTAGAGTAGACGAAAATTATAGTTTTGTTTTTCAATAACAAATTCGCACGACTATTACTATTATTACTACTATTATATAGCCTATGATTACACCCAATTCTTAACATTTTTCGACTAATTAAGTTCTTCTATTTATTTCAGATTACCTTTAATCCTTATTCAGAGCGTTGCGTACGATGAACTTTTAGAAAACGCGCAATGTACAGCTGATTATCGTGTCCAATATGTGCTTTTTAATTTTAAAGGTGCGAATCAAACGTAGAATCAAAAATATTCGGATCGATCGCACTTGATTTTCACAGCCCGTTAAATGCACCCAGAAGGAATGAAGGAAGTTCGTCTGCAAATGGCGTTATATGCTCCACTGCAACTTGTAAGTCTCGCCCTCACCTTAATCCACTCGATCCAAACGGTGGCGCTGGCGTCTTCGTCGTCGGACATGCTCTACATTAGGCATGGACGCTCGCGAGTTCGCCATTCAAACGAAAAGGACTATCTACGTTGGGGCCTACAAGCCTTGGACAATCTAACGCTTGAGTATGATGTTACGGAATCCTTCGATAACGAAAGCTTCGTTTTTCTCGACGGAGACTTATGGTTTCTAGATAATGCTACGTTTTTTAATCAAAGCGGTGTCAATCGGACCACCGAAGACAGACCCGTCATCACATCCACCAGTCTGCCTACTTCGCACACAAGGAAGAAAATTGCCAAGAAGAAAATCATGGAGAATATACGCAAAACCGTAGATAAGGGAGTGGAGTATCTAAAGGCGCACAGCAAATTGGAAGTTCACGACATAGTACCGTCAAGCAGTCGATCGAAAGTTGGACCAGATTTCGTTCATGCTGAGCCTGCAGCCACCGATAATGTGATTAACGAGACGATAATGCAGAAGAATCTACCACACTCGGTGCCGGCCCGGCTTAATGTTCCCTATACGCAACAGCTGGCGCACAAAGAAAACGAGGTGGACGAAAGTGAATCGGTCGAGCACAACGAGACGACGATATCCTTGGAATCAGCTGCCGAGGATGCACGCGAACGGGAAACCAAAATGCTTGAAAACAAATTTTCGCAAGAACGACCTGATGAGTTTGATGTCGAGGAGGAAACCTTGCTCGGCACCATATTCGGTACCACGGACGAGGATTTGTCCAATTTGGACGAGATCAGTCGTCAGAATAGACTCAATTTGCTGAAGGGTCGCGATGTTGTAACGAAATTTCTACAAATTGTGGAAAGTCAACATTTGTTGGGCGCGAATTGTACGGCAGGAACAGCGCTGAATTTGGGCGAAGGAGTCGTGGATCAATATGCTCAGGATCGGTTCAGAGTGGAAGCCGAAGTGGCTGTGAATCGAGCTAATATGTTAACAAGGTTAGTATTTATTTTCGTTTGAATTATTAACAGAAGACATGAACCAAATTTTGCGGCGCGACCGGTACGTTTGATTCGAAATATTTTTCGCAAAAAATAAAAGTGTTTGGGAAAAATTGTTTGAAATTCTAAATTTATCGGTTGCGTACACCTTAAATTGCGGGCTCCACAAATCCACTACGGTAATAAGTGGACTGTATACAGATGAATTTTGAGAGGCTGACCGGCATTTTTGACAACGTGTCGAGTTTAAGATAGCCGGAGGTCGAATTTCGGACGTGGCTGAGAACGTGTTTTTTTTGGCGAGGAGATCCTTGTATGCGAATCGTATCGGTGCGTTTTATTGTGCGAGAACAGTGAATTCCAATGAAGATTAAATGTTTAATGACCGAAGACGATTCACACATTCACACAGGGAGTGTTCTAAGGTTTTCTTTGTATTTAGTAGCTTACAATTCCTGTGACAATTACTTCTGACTACACCCAATCTATTGACATTATCTAATAAAGGAACATGCACCATATTAGACAATGTCCTATCAGTAAGCCAACTAATATTGCACATTTTCCTCTGGGAAGTCCTAAGAGCCCATTGGTTTTTCTGGGTTTTCTGGGTTATAAGAGTTTTCTAGTTATTTTGGAGTTGGTGGCGTTGTTCCATCCACAATTTCATTTCCTAGGTTTCCATTGTGGCCTGGTACCCATCGGAGTTCTACCTTCGTTGTAGTACCTAGCATCTGAAGAGCTGTAAGGCAGTTAATTACTGTCATTGATCTGATGGAAATGGATTGTAACGCGTTTAATGCTGCTTAGCTATTCGAATGAGAAAAATCTTTCCTTTTTGCGTGTTGTTGAGACTAACTCTGCTGCCTTTTGAATAGCAAGCATCTCCACCTGGAGAATGCTGCACTCATCAGGCAATCGGATGGATAGATTCTAGGAAAGTTCTGTTGAATGGGCTGCTGCTACTACACCGGTTTCCATCTTTGAGCCATCAGTGTAGAGATTTCCTTTGTTTTTGTCCGCCTGTTCCGTAGAAATTTATGTACGGTATCATTGAGTGGGTTCAGGTCGCGCAACGTTTTAAACACAAATGCAAACAGTTCGACTGATTTTGCTCGTGGACGGTCCGTTCCAGTTTGCGTTTAATCTACCACACATCGGGGAAATTAACCAGAAATTTTTCCTGGTTGATTTCCGTTTAATGGGGGGTAAGGGGTATTAGCGTATTTGACAGTTCTTAGTTGACGTATTGCATGTGACTGTGAGATGGTGTGGATTTTCGTTTTCGGGTTCTTGATTTGTACATGGCGTCTTATGTGCTTATTTACACCGAAGCAACACAAATTTGTGGCGATTTTGCAGTGCTTTTCATTTTTCCTGAAACCGTCGCGAATTTAATTGAAGTTTTGTTTGAAACTCAATAGCGAATCGGCTGTCAGCTGTTTAATACATGACAACTACAAAACAAGTCGTTCGGGTAAAGAGTTTATGGTTGAGTGGAGGGAACATTTTTACCGCAATTAAAACGTTGCAAACGTGAACGCAGGCATTATTGAGAATTTCCTATTGAAAGACGTCACTGGTTTTATTTAGTCAGTGGTCTCGGCTGGTAATTTAATATTTTGATGGCCAGATGTTCTTATTCTAAATTTACCTGAGTCTCAGGGCACATTGGGGCGACCGGTAGCTCAGTGCATAGAAGCATCGGTATCATGCCTAACTAGCGGCGTTTTGGGTTCGAATCCCGTCCACGACGACGTTCGTGGCCATGGATGTTTGTGTTGTCTTCCCCCTGTGGTGCGGGGCGTAATAATAATCCTCAGCATCTCCCGACTAGTCGCAGGTAGGCGGCTAAATGCGCGAGCAGGAGGCGCATGCTGGCAACCGCATTCTCCGAACCTTGTTTATGCCGACGAAACGTCAACTGGGCCACATGGCACAATTGACGCGTTTTTCAAATAGCAAATTTAAAATAGCAGCAATTCGATTTTTGTTACCAGTTCTATTGACATCGGATTTCTTTTTCAAATTTGTCTTCAGGTTATGAACTCTCTTGAAACCTGTGTGGCGGAATACACAATTCCTCGTTCGATTAATAACTGCTCACTCATTTCAGCGGCGCGTCTGCTTTCAATTTTTTCCATGCTGGTATTAAACTTTTTAATAATAACACTTTGCCATATTTTTTATCAATTCGGTAAACACTGTATCCGAAACACCCGATAACGTTGATGCTTCATTGGAATCTCTCTTTAATTTCACTGAAAACCCCTTTACCCAATTAAATTCGGTCACACACTTCGCCGCGGTCTTGAACCGTGTAACCTCTCGTGAAGTTCCCCCTCATATAGATAATTTAGCTAACCATCAAAATGTGCGTATACGGTCCACTGCCCCGACTAAAGAGGAAATAGTCACTGCAATTATTGCACTAAAACGAGGAAAGGCCGCCGGACTTGACGGCATCCCTGCCGAACTTTATCAAGCAGCGCCAAGCGTAACTGCCGATTTGCTGCACCCACTTGTTGATAAAGCGTGGAATACAGAGACCTTTCCCACTGAGTGGAAGGAAGGTTTGATCATCAAACTTCCAAAGAAGGGTAGCCTCACAGACTGTAATAATTGGAGAGGCATTTGTGTGCTTCCTGCCGTTGCCAAGATAATAGCTAAAATCGTCCTGGAAAGACTAAAGGCCCACTTAGAAAGCACAATTGATGAAGAGCAGGCTGGCTTTCGATCCGGATTCTCCTGTGTCGATCACATTAACACCTTGCGAATCATCATCGAGCAATGCGCTGAATACGATTCTCCGCTTCACTTGCTATTCATCGATTTCGAAAAGGCTTTCGATAGTGTGAACCGGGATTCTATATGGGCGGCCTTGCGCAGGAGAGGCGTCCCTGAGAAGCTTGTGGCTATTATTAAGGCAACCTATGACGGCGCGAAATGTCGCGTTCTGCATAAAGGTAAGGTGTCGGGGGACTTTGAGATTCGCAGTGGAGTTCGGCAGGGGTGCATCCTCTCACCGATCCTATTCCTCATTGTGATCGGCGATGTGTTGCATGCAGCCCTATCCGGACTCGACAGAGGAATTCAATGGACTTTGACATCTTATCTACAACATCTTGACTACGCTGACGACATATGCCTACTCTCCCACAAAATCATGGATCTGTCCGCAATGGCATTAGATCTCGAGAGGGAGGCAAGCAAGGTTGGGCTAAAGATTAATACCAACAAGACCAAGGTTCTTAGCCCGCCGTTGCGAAAAAGAAATCCGACACCTATTGCCATCAATATTAATGGGCAGCCTGTGGAGAAGGTGGACAACTTCGTCTACCTGGGTAGCATTGTTGCCGAAAATGGTGGTACGGAGCAGGACATCGCTCGTCGTATCAACCAGGCTAAACGCGCATACGGCATGCTGTCCAAAATCTGGCAGAGCAGTTATCTCAGCATCAAGACCAAGCTGGGCCTGTTTCGCTCCCTGGTACTATCAGTGCTTTTGTATGGGAGCAGTACATGGAAAGTTTCCGTAGGAGTTACCAGAAAGCTGCAAGTTTTCGTCAACTCATGTCTTCGTCGAATTTTAAGAATTTTCTGGCCCGAAACAATATCAAATGAAGAGCTAAGTCGGCGTACGGGTCAGATGCCAATCGACGAATTGATACGCAGGCGAAAATGGCAGTGGATAGGTCACACATTGCGGAAGAGTGATAACTGCATTGCTATGCATGCCATGAAATGGAACCCCATTTCCAACCAAGGCCGACCAAGAGGGGGTCCTCGAATCACATGGCGTCGATCTGTGGCAAAGGAGTGTCAGGTACTGGGTAAGTCTTTTGGGGAGTTGCGCCCCATTGCCCAGAACAGAGTACGATGGCGCGCAGGAGTAGTTGAGGCGCTATGCCCCGCTAGGGGTTAAGGCAAAGTAGTAATTAAATTCGCGAATTTCATCATCATTCAGCTGATATTCATCAGTTTCAGTAGCATCGAATGGATCTTCTTCCATTATTTCTTCAAATAAATCGGCAATTAATGACCTGGTAGATGATTTCGCGATTTTTTAACCAAAACTAATATTTGCCAGGTAGTCCGGATGGCGCAACGGTTAGCACGTTCGCCTTCAACGCACTGGGCCCCGGTTCGATTCCGGGGATTTACGTGTCGGACTATGAGCCCACTCAGCTGTTAAATGAGTACCCATTATGGGGTAAATAACTCGGTTGAGCGTGTTGCTGATCACATACCTCTGCACAAAAAACCGTCACGATCTAGAAAATGAGATGATGCTAACTCATCTCGAGGCCGTGGTTCAAATTGGACTGTTGCGCCAGTTATTTATTTTAATATTTGCCAGCCCCTTTTGCTAAGGGCTAGCAAATACTAGTTTCTAGCATTTACTTGTTTTTACTCGTATGCATATTGGTTCAGAAGGTTTGTCAACGTTTTTGGGAGGGGAGCGGCAATTATTATACAAATTCCGATCAGAATTTAGAACCCAGCACGCCCCTCAGGTCGCATCATGATATTATCATGTACATCTTATCGACTGAATTGATATTAAATTTCAATCTATGGCCCTATGAGATTTCCGCAACTCTTAAGAATATTGGATTCATTAAAAATGTATACCAGTAGAATCCTCCCCGCACAAGGGAAATTGCAAAATTCATACAACAGATGTGCCTCGTAACATTTCCAGCGAAAACTTCACTTCCTCGTACATGGTCGAACGGAAACTTTTACATCCATTTCCTTCGTTTGGCTTATTTTAGTATCCTTCTATCATGATGATATGAGCATACGATTAAGTAGCGTTTTTCCCAGATGCCTTAAGTCCGAAACTAAATATGGCAAACATACGTAGCACAGAACAAGTCTGAACTTATTCATTGAAACAACATTTCCTGCATCCTTTCTGATATGGTAGCATTAAAATTTACATTCCTACCCGCAGGGTAACGCAACATTTTCCGTATGTCCGGAAACTGTTGTCAAAAAACTTTTCTGGTTACATCATGCAAACGGGCGGTTGTTGGATGTGGTCATAGTTTAATTTTCTATGAGAAGCACGTGAACCGTTTTCAATAGAACTTTCAAGTTCGCGAAACTTCAACTATTGGTTGGGCATCAATGTCGTCAGCACGGAAAAAGTCGCAATTCAGTATTTTACCAAGTCAGAGACACATGTGGATTTGAAGTTTCTGTTAATCCTTTTCATGATGCATACCGCAGAAGATGAACATGTTGGATATCGTGTTAACATCATTTCATCCAAATTTTTAGGGTTTTGTAGTAAAAACAAAACCTTTATGAAATCGGTCAAATGTCTGTCCGTCCGTCTGTCCATAGAATATCTCACCAAGGTAAAAAAAAATGTCATCTGGTATAGGCAAGTGGGGTATCAGGAGAAAGGTAACACCGAGTACATTCCATTTCTGGCATTTTAATCAAATTTAAATGAAACCGGAATATAAAGGGCTACGCCCGCAATCCGAGGGTTTTGTAGCAAGGTCATATTTTGGTATATTCTTGGTACCACTCAGATGGATAAAAACACCATAATTAAAATGTCTTACCCGTGATATAGTATCTTACAAGCCAATCTATAAAAAAGACTCCATCTATCACCTCTTAAAGTAATAGTTTTAATACGAGAAGCTGTGCTGTAGATAGATATGTATGTACTATCGTATATACGAGATGAACTATCCTACTCTTCGAGATACTTAACCATTCATGTTAAGACGACATTGCAAATTGCAAACTTGCATAAAAAAATAAAAATAATTGAGTCAGCGACCAGCCAAGCATAACCTCCAGAAATGACTCAGTGGTCGCCCGTTAATCGATTTGCATAATATAGGTATATGGTCCAATAAGACGATTTCCAATAATGCCCGCCCAAATGTTCACACTGCATCAAATTTGGTGGCGGGCTTCTCACATTAGGATTAATTTGGTTCCATCAATGGGTTATTCTGAAAGCTAAAAATACCTTCTTGGGTAAAAAGGCACTCGTCCGTAAACAAAATGTTTTCTTCGAAGTTCGGATCTCGTCATTTTCGTCCCTGGGCTCATTCACAGAAAGACGTTCGTGCTGCGTAATTCTGTGAGTGAAGTTTTTGAACTCTCGTAAAATGAAAAGAATGCAAATGTGAATTTCGAAACAAACTTTGTACCGGCATCCTTCCAACATCCATTTGGCGACTAATTTGCCTTATGCTGCAAGTAGAATTTCGTATAACGAAACTCAGCACACCTTCCTCACTCGTGGCATTTGTTAACGAAAGCCGCCGCCCACCTGATTGTTTATACGACTTTGTGTCAGAGGCCCTGCCTCTCGTCCTCGGATCTCTATCCTTCGGAACACGTTCAGATCGGGATGTCTTCGGTTCGGAAATTTTCGCCTGTATTCAGCAGCTGATCTGCCACTATTATTGTGGAATGCTCAAGAAATAAAATCATATCAAAGTATTCGCTAGCAGAACGGTGTGTGCGTTATTTCCGCGTCAGTAAAATTCGCTTCGTTACCCATTTCTGACGTTTCGTCCGTGTAAACCCGCGATCGCGTATACCCGTCCCGTGTATTAGAACCTTTAGGCAGGTCATTAAAAGGTAATTAAATTAATATAGCATCGTCAGTGGTTACGGACATAAATGATAGTTTAAAAAAAGAACTGGAAAAGTTTTTATGCGGTAGTTTGTATAACTAGTGAAATTCGAATGCAGAAGAAACCTGTCTTCCAACATTTAAAGCGTTGTAACCACTAAATTTTGAAAATGATGATGATGATGATGAGGGGATTCAATCATAGAGTACAACTACATTCTGGATGCAAAAATTCAAGAAAAAGGTGATAGAAAAAAATGTGTTGTTTTCGAGAAAATCCAGAATTTTGACTAAAGGGCTATAACAATTGAACCGTCTGATTTTTATGCAATAAGTTTTAAATATCAGAGGAGAGTATAAGCTTTGCTAAGCATTTTATTTTAGTATTTTAGCTCCCGTGCTTATCGAGTTATCGTATTTTTAATAAAGTGGGTAAAGCAATTTTCGCAAAAAAAGGAAATGTCTGTAGCAACCAAAGGATTACAAATCACGTGGCAATGCCCGTGTGCAGTCGTTACGTGACGCATAGTATACTTATTTGCCCTAACCCCGAATGGGTCGTAGCGCGGCAGCTATTCCATGTGGCTTAACTGACGTTTCGTTGGCATAAAACAGTTTCGGACGATGCACGTTTGCAGCATGCACCTCTTGCTTTCATTTAGCCGCCTACCTACGACATGTCGGGAGATGTCGTTTATTATTACGTTCCGCACCACAGGGGGAAGACAACACAAAAGTCCATGGCCACGAACGCCGTGGACGAGATTTGAACTCGTAACGACTGTAGCCTGATATGAGTCTGATGCCTCTACGCACTGAGCTACCAGTCGCCCCGTACCCTGTATAGTATACGAGTATATGTATAGCAATTGTTGCAAGTTTTTTGTATTATATCAGAAGGATATCTTCAAACAAGTTAGACTTCGGCTTTGTACAATTTCAGCTCGATAGCGTTAAAACTGAGGGACTAGTTTGCATAGAACCAGACGGACAAAGCTTAATCGACTCGTCTCATCATACTGACCAAGAATATATGTAATCATCATCATCGTGGCGCGACAGCCCGACGTCGGGCCTTGGCCGCCTGGATCATTGTCCTCCAATTATCTCGGTCACTCCTCCAATTTTGGGAGCCCAGCAGCTGCGCGGCGTCCACACCTACTGAGCTCTCCCAACGAGATCTCGGTCGTCCTCGCAGTCTCGCTCCGTCGACCCGTTCTGCATTCATTACTCTCTTAGGCATGCGATCATCGTCCATTCTTTGTACATGCCCTGCCCATTGAAGTCGTTGTAGTTTGACGATTTTCGAGACTTGCAGCTCATCGTACATTTCATACAACTCATGGTTGTACCGGATGCGCCATCCATCTCGATCACAAACAGCCCCGAAAATTCGCCGTAGAACCTTACGTTCGAAAGTGTCTAGCATGTTTTCGGAGGCTTGAGTTAGGGTCCATGCTTCGCAGCCATAGCATAGCACTGGTCGCATAATGGTTTTGTACACGCGGAGCTTCGTGTTTCTGTGCACATGTTTCGATTTCATTATGGGGAGAACCGAGAAAAAAGTCTTATTAGCTAACTGTATCCGTCGCTTGATTTCGTCAGTTTCGTTGGCGTCTCTTGAAAGGTTGCAACCCAGGTAAATGAAGTTGTTCACGAACTCGATGTTGAGGTCCCCCACATTGATGCTCGGTTGTGCAGGTGTCCTTGTCACCGATTGCATCATTATTTTAGTTTTACCCTCGTTAATACGTAATCCAACTTCCTTTGCAGCGGTATCGAGCGTATGCAGAAGTTCTTCTGCGTCAGCCAATCTTCGGGACATGATGTTGATGTCGTCGGCGAACGCTGCTAATTGTGTCGACTTGATGAGTAGCGTCTTGCTGTTGTCCATATTCATGGCCCGAATAACGTATTCCAGTGCTAGGTTGAAGAGCGTCGGTGCCAGTCCATCGCCCTGTTTCAAACCAGTGCGTGTTTCAAATAGATCAGTAAGTCTATTCTGGATCCTGACTTGTGAGACGGAGTTGGTCATCGTCATCTTTGTCAGTCGCACTAATTTTGCTGGTATACCAAATTGCAGCATGATGTTGTACAGTACTCCACGATCGATACTGTCGTATGCCTGCTTGAAGTCGACAAAGATTTGGTATACGTTTACGTTGTATTCCCAGCACCTCTGGAGTATCAGTTTGATTGAGAAGAGCTGATCGGTTGTGGAGCGACCAGGTCTGAAACCGCTTTGATATTCGCCAATGACTCGTTCTGCGTACGGTTTTATTCTATTTTCCAGAATTTTCGTCAAAATTTTATAGGACGTACAAACTAGTGAGATGCCCCTGTAATTCTCACACCGCAGTTTATCTCCCTTTTTATGAATTGGACAGATGATGCTTCTGCGCCAATCGTCTGGGATCTCCTCGTTCTCCCATACTCGCAGGAGTAATTGATGTATGGCATCAACTAGACTCGTTCCACCGAATCTTAGCAGTTCAGCTGGAATCTCGTCAGCGCCCGGCGCTTTATTTCGTTTTAGTGACCGCAACGCGAGATCAACTTCCTCTACTGTCGGGGGTTGAATGGGTGGGCCTAGATCAACAATATCGTCGAGAGCCTCCCGTGTGGGGATGTTAGATGGTCGGTTTAGAAGCTCTTCAAAATAAGAGGCCCATCGTTTGTTAATACCATCGGTGTCACTGATGATGTTTCCATCCTTGTCCTTACAGAGGCTAGTCCTGGGTTGGTAGCCGTTCTTAATTGTATTTACTAGTTTGTACGCTTGTCTGGTGTTCCTATTAGCTAAGTTTTCGTTTATGTTCAGCAACTGCTCGTCAAAGTATTTACGTTTCTTACGTCTAATTATTCTATTCGATATTCGCCGTAGCTCGTCATATTTTTCTCTTCTGGCTCTGGTTCCTCGTTGAATCCATTGTCTGTAGGCCTCGTTTTTCGCGTCAAGTGAATTTTTGCATTCTTCGTCGAACCAGTCATTTCGCGCTCGCCGGGCTTTATATCCCACGACCTTCTCTGCGACATCCTTGATGGTACCCTTGAGTTCTTCCCAGAACCCATGGACGCCTGTGTTGCTGATGTTGTGTAGCATAGGTGATAGTTTTTCCTCAAGGGCGGTAGTATACGCCACCGCTGTAGCATCACTCAAGAGCTTATCAACCGCAAAGATTTTGGGAGGGCTGATTCTTGACTGGTGCACTGAGGAAAAGAATATATGTAATAGTTTATAGTATATGGTCGAAGATGCTTCCTTATGTGCGTTGCAAACTTCATGACAAAGTTAATATACCCTATCACATCCGCGAAGGGTATAAACATATTTTAGTAAAAAATTTATAAGAAAAAGCATTTTAGAAGATATACTAAGAAATTTATGTTTCGGGTACAGCTGCATCCCACTTCAGCTTATGAAGGCTAAAAATGACAATAATAAATATTTAATTTATTATTTTCGGCTGTTTTATCATGAAAATTTAATACTTAACTCTATGTTATTTCTATTTGGAAATAATATCCTTGAAATAGCGATCGAAAGTCCCTAATACGAGTACGAGTACCCAGAAAAGCATACTCGTATATACATATGTATACATATGAACATGCATGTTGTTTTGGCGCAAGCAAGAATTCTTTGGTCTGTTTTGAATAATTTATTAATTTGATTAGAATATGAAGAGAAGCCTTTTAGTAATGCCCAAATTATTGGTTTCGAGAAAACAAGCGAAGTGAATTATGAACCAGAAATCGTAAATTAATGATTTGTTTTGATTTTCAATCGAAATGTCTATTTAGAGCACAATTTGTAATGTATCGATGAACATTATATACAGGTTTATTGATTAGTTCAGTTGAGTTCACTGGTTTTGTTAAATCGCATAATCTGATAATTGTGGATGAGGATGCAGATATCTGATACGTTGCTAGTTAGGATATCGGCCTCTACACACCATCAACATTATTATATATCGATATATTTTTGTAATTCATAATTTTTCATAATTCATTTATTGCATATAGTTCGTGTAAGTTACATTAATAATATAATGACTTTGTAGCATTCCTCCAAAGTAAAACATGTGTGGGGAGGGAGTTATATTACGAAATTGCGTTAGTGACAGTAGTTACAAATTAAGGATTTAAATAATTAAAGAAGTATAAAAAAAATCAAAGTTGAAATAAATAATAAGATTTTTGGATAAAAATAGGAAATGAGTTATGGTTACATTCCTCATTATTCGTATCTAAATAGATCAAATATGGAATAGAATTCATCAAAACTAAGTTCTAAAAGCCACAATTTGAATAGAATAGATTTGGTAGGCAATTTGTGACTTTTATAATCATGTTCTGTATTGATTTAAGAGTTTTGTAGTACTGATTGTACTAGTGAAAAGTATATTTATCTAATTTGAGTTGTAGATAAATAACGTCTAATTGTCTCTCTCTCAATTGCCCTAACCCCTTGTGGGGCATAGCGCGTCAACTGTTCCATGTGGCCCAGTTGGCGTTTCGACGGCATAAACTGGTTTCGGAGAATGCAGTTGCCAGCGTGCACCTCCTGCACATCCATGGCCAGGAACATCGTCGTGGACGGGACATATAACATTTATCTGAGCCGTTTGTTAACTTTTTCAATATAAGTATTCCATTTTATTTTTTTATTTATCTATTTATTTTATTTATCTATTGTTATTCCTAAATACTCTACGGTCTCATTACAACTGATGAAGGAGCAGCTACATTCTATGTTTACCACAACTTGTTTCGTGAATTTTAATACTTCCTATTCCCGGCTGTCCATTCATATTCCCGGAGAATGTCACTAATTTTGTTTTTATTTTGTTTAGTTTTAACGAATTTTTATCAAGCCGATATTTGACATTTTTTACTATTTTTCCAACATACTCGAATAAATCTGAACTATCAGATGTAGTTACCAATACTGTGTCGTCGGCGAATGCTATAATTATTCCCTTCTCAATCTTCATATCACAAAATTAACTGACATAAATCAAATATCATCCTGATCGTGGCGCGACAGCCCGCCGCCCGGATTGAAAGTCAACGGACTTTCAATTATCTCGGTCACGTGACCGCGTCCCCCAATCTTGGAAGCCCAGTAGTTAGGTAGGTAGGTTTGGGGGTTGCCGTGAATTAACCACAGCACACATAGACGACTCATGGTCCGTTGTGATACTACCAAGATTCTGTTACCTAAAACACTTAAACCGAAGTATCCAGCCAGCCGACGCTGGCAATAAACCGATTAATTTGAAACGCATTAACTCTTACGAGACCCTCTAGGTCCTGGAAAAAGGAGAGTCCCAAAAACCTTCTCCTCCTATAAGCCAAGGTTGAACAGTAACAAAGAAGGTGAGCAACACTCTCCTCCTCATCCACATCGTGACAACTTCTGCAGTAGTCGTGATGAGGAAGTCGAAGCATCCTCGCATGCTCGCCGATAGGACAGTGCCTCGTGATGACCCCCGCCACCCTGCCAATCTGTTTCCTGTTTAAAGAGAGGAGTGAGGCAGAGCGATTTGGATCTATCCTAGGCCATATCATCCTCGTTGTTTGGCAAGTACTACCGTTGAGCCATCTAGCATAGGCTTTACCGATCGCAGCGGACTTGATCGCCATTTTACACACTGCTATGGGTGTGCTAACGTGGTTACAATTACAATTTACAGCCGTTTTTGATGTAGAACTAACCGATTCATGCGATTGTACCGCCGCTTGACTGTCTGTGTAGATAGTTGTCCTTAAAAGTAACGGCATGCCTCCCCAGCCAGGACAGAGCTTCCGCGATTGCTGAAATCCCCACCTGGAAGACGTTGCAGTAGCCGGGAAGATGGACCGATACGTTAATTTTTAGTCCCTCCAAATAAATGCCCACCCCACTGCTTCATCGGTCTTGGAGCTATCTGTGTAGATGGCCAAGGAGTCAGGTGTAATAGGGGCCTGTCCGCCCATTGATCTCTAGAGGGGAATCAGGCTGATGTGGCTGCTGCCAAATGTAACTTTAGGAACGGTATAGTCGGTTACTGCTGGAAGGTCCAGACTACCCAGAATAGCGGAGTGTCCGCTCCTCAGCGCGCACCACTGTCCAGTATCTAGAAGATGCAAAACTTCTACAAAGCTTTGCCTAAACAACCGCGAGAATCTGCGACTTCTTCGACCGGCACCGATAGCGCATCGCACCAACAGGATATCCCACTTAGGACATATGGCGGATTATCAGCTCCAAATAACGTCAAAACTGGGAAGGGGTGACTGTGGCGACTTCGCACACCACGTTAACCACTGGGGCGGCGCTGTCATCATCGAAGAGGAAATCCGTCTGTGACATTACACACACTTGTCTGCCAACATTCGCAAACGACACACGCGTTCTTGAATTTATATTGTGATCTTTCCTGAGAATAAAATTGTTATTCTTTAGAACACGTCTTACAGTTATTTGAGAGGAATAGTAGTGACCTTAGGAATACCATTCGTCCAACTGGTGCCCATTCCGCCTCAGGAATCTAATACGTTAATGTTGGCACGCTTGGGTTTTTGTCAATTAGCCAAGTTCATTGTTAAGCAAATATTATGTCTTGCTCTGATAGGCCCATACCTATTATTAAATAATATATTTTCAATAGGATTACTAAAACTACCAGGGCAGGGACCCTACACGGTTACGCAAAAAAAACAGACTTAATATGAGCAAAGCGAACCCTAGATGAAAGCTAGTTATCAATAAATAGATCATCCTTCTAAGCAAAGGGTTCAATTCCTACTGGATATGGTAGTCTTCGATAAAAAAGGGGATTTATGTGTTGGATTATGTATGAGCCCACTCAGCTGTTAAATGTGTACCCATTTGGGGTAAATATTGTAACTCGGTTGATCGTATTGCTGATCACACACCTCTACACAAAAACACACCGTCCCGATCTAGTAAATGGGATGATGCTAACTCATCTCGAGGCCTTGGTCCAAATTGGACTCTAGCGCCAGTCTTTTTTTTATTTAATAAATTGAGATTCGAATTCTCTATAGGAGGACCTCATAAAAGCAGCTAATTTCCTATCCCTCGATATGGAGGATATTGGTATCGAATCGTAAAGCATATAACTTACACCCACACTGAACTTCCAACCATTATTGCAAAACAACAATAACGCAAAATCGCATGACCCGACATCCACGAGTCAAGAAACGATCGATATCCTGCTTCTCAAATTTCTCAATTACAATAATTAATGTTTCAATTGTTTATTAATTTGCAATCTACCAAAAACTGTTTTTTTTTTCTCAATTCCAGGATCTTCAAACTGGCCTCACCATCTGTGCAAGCATCCGAGCATCTACTGCATGCATCCGTCTTATCTATGGTGGAGTTTGACGATGACATTTTTGCTGCTGGCAATTGTTTCGATTGGAATCAACATCCATCCAAGTCAGGACTTTTTTGTCCTTTCGCCTATCGACTGCCGCCGCCCGACCAAGGAGCTGCCTTTGCTAAGGATCTGGCAGCCGAATATCATTATCTCGGCAATACATCGGAATGGTTTTTCCTAGCCCGGAAGAATGCAGAAAAAGTTATTGATAGGAACGATCAATATACAAAAGGTATGTACGGCCCTGATGACATCTGGCATGTACTGCAAAAATGTGCTTCTTTACAACAATATTTCTTCTTGCAGCATATCACTACTACTCAAATAGTACAGCTCGGGAAGCCGACATTATCCTTACGGTTAAGTATGAAGATGGACGATGGTCAAAACCGTACTATGATTGCGGAGGTGGTAACATTTGGATGTTGACATATACGGTACCATTTTTTGGTTTCGCCAATGGAACTTATTTCTTCAAGTACGGATATAATAAGATACAGTTAGCACTATAATAGATAACCGCCTTGCCTTATTTCAGAGGGACATCGGGAATTGATATTGACTTGCGGAGAGTCGATATTGATCAGTGTCCACAGAAGCATATTCCCGGCATGATTCAACCGTTGAACATCTTCGCAGGAACAGATAAGTGCAAGCAAAGGACAACTATGGTAGTTGAATGAATTTCTTTAGCGGTTTTTTCTTTTTAACTGAAGACTGTTTTAATAATTCGCCAATATGTAGTGTGAACCTTTACCTGGACTTGGATTTCGACGTGGCTCCTACAAATGTATGTGTCGTAAAGGTTTCTACTATCCCGACACAGTCACTTTCCAAAAGTACTTCAATGGAAGCATTTTAGAAGAAGAATATGAGAAATTGATGCTGGTAAGGTCATTTACTCTCATTTTTAAATCCTTCTTATATTATACATTATGTTTATGGAATATTTCTTACAGGGTGAACCTTCCACATACAACAAACCTTTAAGCTATGAATGTCTGCCTTGTGCTGAAGGTTGTGATTTTTGCGAGGACTCATCTCCTTGTGTTGCGGCACTCAACTGGCCCATGCGAACAAGTATACTGGTATTAGCATGTGCCATCATTGGACTTTTGCCACCGGCTGCTTGGTTCACTTTTCGATATCAACAGATAAAGGTAGGTGATTTAATAGTGATATCTCTTTTAGGTCTCGGGGACTCGACTCGTTCTCACTAAAAATTCTCCTTATTTTTTAAGTACGATGCAGGTATTCTTCGATTTGTGTCTTAACTAAATTGACGATCGCCACTAGACATCTGGAGTATCATTTCCCCGGCGCGTTAATAAAATAAGGCACAGGTATCTGTAGGCACTATCAGAACTTCCACAACATTCTAAGCTTGTAATTAAGTAGAAGACGGCTATACGTAGGGCCGGTCAAAGACTAACTTAATGGCCGTACCACATTATGTGTGACTCGCCGAGTTCCGAGCATCCATACAACCATCAGTCTCATGTTGTCTTCCCCCTGTGGTGTGGGGCGTAATAATAAGCCACAACAATCTCCCGACTTGTCGCAGATAGGTAAATGGAAGTAGGAGGTGCTCCATTATTACATTAATTGATATTTTCAGTTCGGGCTTACGATTGGTCTACGACGTTCAAGTTCGCGGAGCCGAGGGATGGGGGGGGGGGGGGGGAGTGCGCCCTATTAGAGTCACAGAAGGTTTTCGTGTAGTTGTTGTTAATTGCCTTGACCCCTCCAGAGGCATGGGCGCGTCAACATCTCTAGCATTTCTATACCTTGTTGACGTTTTGATAGCATATCTACTTTTCGAAAGTGCAGTTGCTAGCATGCACCTCCTATCCGCGCCGTCTTTATACTGACAGGCTCGGAGCACTGTAAGATATATATTAGTAGTCACAGGCAGTTTTTGATGGCACCGAGATTTGAGCTTCGAGCTTTAGATTAGTATGGTAGAGCGCTGACCGAACGACCATGGCCACCGACCGAGCGCGAAGCTGTTTTTTTTTTCAACTTAATTTTATTAATGTATTTATACAAAATCCATAAAAGATTTTGTTTATTTTTAAAACTCTTTTTCAATCCCTTTATAATGTAGGTGGTGAGAGCAGCTAGTCCAGCGCTTCTAAGAGTCATCGCCTTGGGTGCCTTCTTTATATATTGCACGGTGAGGATTGCATCAATCACATCCTTGTAGACGAAACCTATAAAACCTGTTTTTTTTTCATTATGTCCCTTAGACCATTGTAATGTACCCGCCCCCGTCACTATACACCTGTACGGCGCGAATATGGTTACGTGAAATTGGATTTTCCCTTACATATGGTGCTTTGATGTTAAAAACGTGGAGGTAAGTTGAATGCACGGTATTTCTTCAAACACTAAAAAGAAAAAAGGAAATAAAAATTTAAGATCTATGACTGCAAGCAATAGTATGTTAAAAGCACAAATTATCTTACTAGTTTTCATTAATCAATTTTTTGGCAGGATATCCGTGATATTTCGTGTCCGATCTGCCAAAGCTGTCAAAATAACAGACGCTGCATTGCTCAAGCGTCTGGGAATGATTTGTGGTGTTGTCAGTGTCGGCCTCTTGATACGAACAGTGGTGTCACCACCCGAAGTTGTTGTTGGTCGGACAGCGGATGACCTTAAGGCGTTTCTCTGCAAGACCGATTGGTGGGACTATACATTCACTTCCAGTAAGTATCAAAGTTGTCGATAACAAAAAAATAAAAAAATTTAAGAATTCAAGTTCGAACGTACCAAAGCCTGGATACCATAGCCCCGTGGTTTTCAATCCGTGTTGCGCATAACGCTGGGGAGCCGCGAAAAAAGATTTTCTTTAGTTCTTCTATATTGTCAGTATAATGTTAAGTAGGTATGCTAGGATCTCTCTATACCTTTTCCTAACGTATCATTTCATCTCTGCACTTCATGTTTTTTTTAGATCGTCACATTCTGGAGAAAATTTCCAGTGACACTACTTTCTCGACTCGACTTTAAAACTTAATTTTGTGAGTATTCCGCGTGAAAAATCGTCAAATACGGTGCGGACGACGAAACTATGTAATAGGATCCAATAACGCGGAAGTGTTCTCCAAATATTAATCTAATCCGAGAATAAAATCTGAAATTATGGTATAAGTGTCACCACCCACTGTCGATCTCGAACTCGAACACGAACCTTGTACAAATGTCCTCTGACACACACACACACACTTCACATAAATGTGAAGAAAACCGGTCCACTTGTACCATGTTCGTGTTCGAGTTCGAGATCGACAGTGGATGGTGACACTTAGGTACCCCTCAATTCGATGTCATATATGTGTATATGACGCCGGAACCCAGGAGGTTAAATGCATCGTGAAATTTGGAAGACCTTTTCCCCGAAAATGAAGCAGAGTATTCTTTCTGGTGTTATAGGTAGTATGTAAGGAAGTGACGCGCCCTCAGTTGGCCCTGATGGATCATCCTCTACTAAAACTGATTTGGATGCTTACTTTTTATTTACGAATCTCACCCCACAAGAAAAAAATCCATTTTTGCTTTTTAATGACCTTTTGTTTACAAAAACTAGAAAACTATTACGTTAAAACTCTGTTTATCTGAACTTTGTTTCCATATTCTAATTGCGTATTTTCTTCTTTCCTAATTTTTCAGTGGAAGTACTCTTCCTTGCTTGGGGTGTTCGGCTGTGCATAATGGTAAGAAAAGCGCCCTCCGAGTTTAACGAGAGTCGTTTCATCTCGATGGCCATTTACAACGAGTTCCTGCTCACATGCTTCCTAAACGTCTCGATGTAAGTACACGCAGGATTCACAGGAAGTGTATCATTTACAGCCATTCTTAATGAATATTTTTCCTTTTCACCTTCAGGTTGTTTTTACAATCGCCAGCTAATCCAGATTTATTGTACATTATATTCTTCTGCCATACACAACTAACTGTGACACTTCTTCTAGGATTAATATTCGGTAGCAAGGTATGGAGCGTACTTAGTGTTAGTGTTAAATGTCTATATGTGTTGTTTGCCTTGCGATTGCTGAATTGAAATTTTCTTTACAGGTGTACATTGTATTGCGTAGCGGAAAGTCTCAGGAAAGTACAATCGGATTGGGAGCAAAAGCATCCGGGGCCAAGTTTAATTTTCGTCCACAAGTAAGGACATTCGCTAATCCAAGCACAGCAACATCGTCGACAGCACAATTAGCTGGTTAGTAAAGGTTTTTTTTCCCTAAAAAATTAACATACATATTTGTTCAATAAAGAGGGAATAACTTAGTTAGGCGGAATTACATGATATATGCATGGCAGCAAAGTCAATTTAAGGGACTTCAACAATGATTACGACGTTCTGTGTCGACAGTAGGGCGTCATATAGGTGCTCTTGGAGAGCTGCTAACGTGTACAGAGTGGCTGTCGACAGGAAGGCTAAACATACCCCTATTAGGATTATGTGGGTGCCCAACCACAGTGGTGTCATAGGCAACGAGAAGACTGATGAACTGGCAAGGAGAGGTTCGAGAGCGAAGAACAGCCCACCGACATCTATGTTACGGTCACTTGTGGACATCACAAACCAAATAGATGAGCCCATATGGACATTATGGCCATCACCCGATCTGAGCAAGCTTCGCTAGCTGCAACCCTATTACCCAACCTATTCTAATCTAAGCTACAACGCTTCCCGGCTTGTCGCAGTATGTTGCTAAATGGACAGTAATTGCATACCAGGAACAGACATCGTCCGAAACCAGCTTATACTAGGGAAACGTCAACTTTGCGTAACGATCGCGATGACCTGAAGATTTCGTCTTACCTCTCTCTATCTTCCTCGTATTAATTATTATTTCGTATTACGAGTACTTCGCGGGGTGCGGTTGGCTAATTAGGCGACACTGCGGTTTACTCCTCTCCTTTTCCTTCGGGAGCTCTTTATGGATGCGACACACGGCCTCCTAATTTCGATCTGATCGAAGCATATTTTCTACAATGTTCTCCGGACACATTACACCTCCCAGTTCCTCCTCCAGTTCACCAGGTTTTTTTTTCGTAAATCGCGGATAATAGAAAAGCATCTGTTCCTTGTTTTCAGCTACTCCTGGACATTTGTGTACAGATATTGTCTATAACCCCATGTCTAGTAAACAACTGGGTCGGGTTATGGCTTAGCTCGCTGTGCTTTTGGTTTCCACAACTCGATTTGCGGGATGAATGCCCACGTCCATTGACCTGCTGGCGATTTCTCCCACCGCTCCAGTCCATTTACTTAGATACTCGTTTCTTTCCGTGTTTCTACGTACTTCCATCGGATGATTCCAAACGTCAGTCTTGACAAAGTCGCTTCGTTTCGTCGACTAGGATGTCGATTGGGATCATTGCGGTGAACTCCGGGTGTTAACGAATTGGGAGCTGCTGAGAATTTAAAGATGTAATCAATATTATAAGACAAGTACGAATTAAGACGAGAGCACCACCCAGATCGAAGCTGTGCAAGCGTTGTCCTGGTCGATCAAGGTGGACTGTTCTCGGTAGGAGAAATGGCAAGCACTGTGTTGAAGGTTAGTTCCGCAGACAATTCTTGGACTTCCTCGCTTGTAAGATGGCTAAAGCGGTTTAGGCGGCTTCGTCGAATGGCTTTCTTTTAAATTTCTGGGCATCTTTCTCAAGATACCTCAGGCTGTGTATGTCTGATGTTATGCGGAGGCGGTGTTTGTCGATGAGTTCGTGGTTCGGGTGGACATTTCGGTAGCCGCCTACTAAGTGCTTCGATCGAGCGCTTTGAGTACTTTATTACGAGCTCTTATTTTATTGCATATTGTGAAACCATGGGCAGATGATAGTGCCATACCATCCAAGGTAAGGCCAAGGGTTTTCGGATGATTAACGGTGGGAATGGGTTAGTCTACTACTGATATGTTCAGCTGTTGTTTCACCTCCTTTGTCCAAGATGTGAACAATGTGGCAGACGATTTTGGCGTTGAGATCAACAAGTCTTTATTGACGAAAAAGGCATTGAGTACGTCAAGGTAACTGTTGATCATTGCACACATCAATGGAATGTCGTTACCGGTGGCTAAGATAGAACACTCATAGGCATAGGTGATGAGTTGGGAGTCCCTCAGGTGGCGTAGGGTATCCTGATAGATAGATGTTAGATTCCTCCTGCGGGACACCCTCTTTAATTCAGATTAGTTTTTATTTCTTGTCCCGGAACTCCATAAATGATTGACGACCAACCAAATAGTTAGCGATCTTTTTTTTAGCATGCGCAGGAAGAGATCTACAGCAGATGTCTGAAAGAAGAGCCAAGTGACTGACGGCGTCAAAGGCTTTTGCCAGTTCAAGAACCACCAGGATCGTTCTTTGCCACGGACGAGACTGATTAAAGCCATTATGTATTTGCGATGTGATTGCATCCAAGGCCGTCGTATTGCTGTGCATACTCCTAAAGCCATGTTGATGGTTGACGAGCTGAACATGGGACGTGAGCAGTGGTGAGAGTAGCGCTTCAAGCGGTGAAAGTAAGAAAATAGGACGATATGATTCACCACGAGTTGCTTTCTTCTCAGGTTATAGTATGGGATATGGTGATATATCTCAGGAACAACTAACGAGGAGAGTGAAAGATTGATAATGGTCCTTAGGTACTTTATACCACATCGAGATGCCATTCGGTCCTAAGGCTTTTGAGCCTATTGCTTTTTTGATGGTTGCCACAACTTGATCGGGACTAAAATGGCAGCGTCTGGTCAATAGTAGGGTTGTGAATGCTACGACGTATTGTGCGCTTGAATTTGTCAGGAGGAGGATGATCGACAAACTGCCTGTTGAAATAGTGTGCGCATTGGGCGGGGTCACTAACCGTTTTGTTGCCGAATTCGATGCCAAAATTCTTTCTATTATTCGATACATTAGTGAGGGTCGACTGTTGACCAGAGCCTGGAAACTCTGGATCTAAAATTGTAGCTGCTAAGATGGGCACTTCATTCTGCGCGTTTGTATTCAGCTACTTGCATGCTGATCTGGATGTTCTTAATACCGGTGGGAATGAGGAGTATTGAGAGCAGCTGCGCCAACGAATGTTGCTCCCAATACACACATGTAGTTTCCTTCTGGCGTTGAAGAGGGAATGGCAGCTCTTGGCCGTTAGTAGAGTACCAACGGGTCGCTCCGGTACGCAAAACTGCAGGAAGGACGAGCTTCTCTTCATGGCCTGCGCTGCTTCACCTTGGATGGGGTCCACTTATTTCCATTTACGATGCAAGGATCAACGGTCCTAGCTTGTTATTGCTTCGCGTCCACTCGCCCCTCAGATCATTTTTCTACGAAACCCCCAGTATGAGTACTGCTTTTAGTACCCATAATTCACAATTTCCGACTTCACGAGATTTTGTTTCCCTTTTCTTTGTGAAAATAACAATGACGATATTAACTACCAACTTTATCAACTTACAGATATGCGACTCACGGACCAGGAAGCGTTAGAAGAAATACGTCAGCTCAGCGTACAACTTCAACGAATCCAAGAACTAGCACCGCCACGTGGTCTAGCCGCCATGACGGTGTGTAGCCTATTAGATAGTTTAAAAACATCATCCCATCCTATGACGCTGAGTGCACCATCAACCAATTCCATTATGTTGCCAGTGTTCAGCAGTATTGAGTACCAGAAGGAATGCCGAGCGCTCGGAAGGATTGTCGATAAGTCGGTAAACACCCAGCTTACTGGCGAAGATATTGACAGCATGCAGATCTGCATGACCTGTGATGCAAAACAAAAACGCCAGGAGCAAGGGAACAGCGACGAAGACTCCCAAATCCTGCAGGTGGAGTGCGAGCCGTGCGACCTTAGCTTTTCCGAACTCTATCTGGAGTGTATGTGCGCCAAGGGTGGAGTCGATTTCGATTGTCATTCGGACACAATAAAAATCAGCCCTCCGAATCGTGACAGATGCACGGGCAACAACTCTTCCGCTCACAAAGCCACAAAACGTGAAACTGCCCCGCGCGGGTTGAGGTCATCCAATAAGAATCGTAGTTTAGATCTGTTGAATGCAAGTAAAATAAGTCCAGACAAAAAAGACACTAAGTGTAAGGATCATGTTCTAATATGTGATAATTGTAATAAATCTGTTGTAAATAATCCACCGAAAGACATCGAGTTAAATTTAGGTAGGCCAAAAACAATACATCAAACCAAATCGGAGGACACCATCCTCTGCTCTACGAAGAAGGAGGACGTTTATGCGAAACATGTCACGGATGATAGTGAGGATTCGCATAAAGACAAGGAATCCATTTCCGATGGGGAAAGTAAGGGTCACGGCAGCTCTGGTGGCAATGGTAGCGATCCGAAGACAAATCGTAAGGGCAAAGCAGATAAGTTAGTCCTCGACTTGAACGATCGTACTAAGTACACAAAAGAAGTTTCAGTGTGAAGTGTATATTTGCAATCGCTTGTTTTTTAATTCGTTAGGATATTTCAAAGGAAATCTA
This sequence comes from Chloromyia formosa, assembly GCA_964017055.1. NCBI lineage: Eukaryota > Metazoa > Arthropoda > Insecta > Diptera > Stratiomyidae > Chloromyia > Chloromyia formosa. Next base: position 23,987,366 of record OZ024818.1, read on the forward strand.
GTTGCGTCGCTTTAATATGTATATTGTGTCATTAGATCCCCTCTAATGTTCAAACTAAAATTTTAGAAAAATTTCTTTGATATTGACATCTATTTTTGATACAGGAGAGATCTATCGAAGAAACGTCCTAAGCAATCGTCTTTTTCTAGAAGAGTATTGGTTATTATAGAACCTAATATTTTTTTAGCAAATTTGGTACAAGTTTTACCATAACTATGAGAGCGTCCATAATTTAAAACAGACTCATTCAGTTTCTCAGAAACCTTAGACAAAAATTTATGTTACTCCCGCAAACGCTTTCAATGTTTTTCAAAATGGACACCTACATATCTTTAAAAACCTCCCTCCACCTGTTCCCTTTGACATTTTAAATTCGAACCGAGTACGAGACTATTGTATAATGATTGTCCTTGTAATATTTCATATAATAACGAAATATACATACATGCATAAATATATAAATATATACATATACATTTCTGTAAAAAAAAATAAGACAGAAACAAATAAGTTAGACACATTTTGTAAAAAAGACAAGAAATAAGTGAATTGACGAGGAAATGAGAAATATTTAATAATAAAAAAAATATACTACCCACAGTATTACCAAAACTGTTTTAGATTTTTGAAATAAGTTATCTATTGTAATAATTAAATCAAAAGAAGGTTGCATTTAATGTATAAGAGAATTTGTTATCTTTCTTGTGTGAATCACTATTTTACAAACAAACAAAACTGACAAAAAAAACGGATGATATATTATTATAAATAAAATTATTTTTAAAAAGTTAAAAAAGGATATGTTGAATTTTTTACTTAAAAAACCCAATTCCAAATTCCTTCGGACAACATTTCTATCGAAAACTAGAAAAAAAAGGATTGGATTTGCATAAATAAAATACAATTTTAAGCATGTAAGTTAAGGGAATCTATACAAACTGTATACCAAAAACGGACATGAGACTGTTGAAATGAAATCGTATTGTACACGTATTTACACTAATGATAATATTTGCTTATTAACTCTCACGCATACGAGTACATGTAACCCTGATTTAAAACTTACTGCTTGTTATAATGATCATTTGAATAAACCTGTCTCTTTGTTTCTACATCTCTTACGGAACAGTCGTGTTTTCCCTGCATAACCTTGTTACTTTGCAACAGAGACAAAGTTGTTGGTACCCGTCAGTGACGTAGCCAGGGGAAGGGTCCAGACTTTAGAACATAGAGGCATGGAATGAGCTTGTCCTGTATGTCTCGATAGAAACAGTGGCTCCAAAATCCGGGTACTAACTCGACAGTCATCTAACTCAGTAGACCGCTTAAAAATTACGAAATTTAAATATTGACAAGAATTGACGTTTGTTTATGCACAATTCGACAGTCCGGTCAATACCGAAACGCCAACTTAGTAGGCTGACTGTCGTAATCTGACATGAATTGACTTTTATTCATGCACAATTCGACAGAACAGTCAACATATGTCAATACCAAACAATAACCAAGTAGGCGGACTGTCGACTTATTCGCCAAATGTTGGAGCCAGAGACCTTAGAACATAGAGCCATGGAATGAGCTTGTATTGTATGTTTCTGGCTCCAACATTTGGCGAATAAGTCGACAGTCAGCCTACTCGGTTGTTGTTTGATATTGACATATGTTGACTGTTCTGTCGAATTGTTCATGAATAAAAGTCAGTTCTTGTCAGATTATCGACAGTCAGCCTACTCAGTTGGCGTTTCGGTATTGACATAATGTTGACCGCGCTGTCGAATTGTGCATAAACAAACGTCAATTTTTGTCAATATTTAAATTTCATAATTTCTAAACGGTCTACTGAGTTAGCTGACTGTCTTAGAACATACAGTACATGGAATGAGCATATCCCGTTTAGCACTGGCTCCAATATCTGGTGAATAAGTCGACAGTCAGCCTACTCAGTTGGCGTTTAATACTGACAAATGTTGACTGTTCTGTAGAATTGTGCATAAATAAATGTCAATTTTTGTCAAATTATCGACAATCGGCCTACTCAGTTGGAGTGCGTTCCATAACGTAACTATAGTTGACTAAAGTCAACTATCACTGACTATTGCCGTTCCATAACACCGATAGTCAACTATTGTAGTTGACTATCGTCGTTCCATAACACACAATAGTCAGCTATGTAGTCAACTATTCTAGCTTGTGCTCATGAGGGGAAGCTATCGATAGCTATCACACACACACGTACACACGTAAGGCAAACTGACAGTAAACAGTCAATGTTGTGCAAAATTACTTTATTATTGCATTAATTTTGAATTGTTTTATGCAGTTTAGAGCACGTTAAATTTAATTTGAGGAAAATTGGTGCGAAAGAGTGTTTGTGTGTTACAAATTTTTGCGTGGAGAGTGAAATACCGACGCAAATGTGTGTGTAGTGAAAAAGATGGCGGGTGTTTGTGCTACTTTACGACTATTGTCGTTCCATAATACCCATTGCTATAGCTGACTATGACAGTAGTCAGAGTTGACTACAGCTCTGACTATAGTTACGTTATGGAACGCACTCTTGGCGTTTCGATATTGACATAATGTTGACCACAATGTCGAATTGTGCATAAACAAACGTCAATTATTGTCAATATTTGAATTTCGTAAGTCTATTGAGTTAGCTGACTGTCGACTTAGTACCCAGATTTTGGAGCCACTGTTTCTATAGAAACATACAGGACAAGTTCATTCCATGGCTATATATTCAAAGCTGACTGTCGACCACATGTCGACTTAGTACCCAGATTTTGGAGCCAATGTTTCTATGGAGACATATGGGACAAGCTCATTCCATGGCTATATATTCAAAGCCAGAGACATACAGAACAAGCTCATTCCATGCCTGTATGTTCTAAGGAAATCTCCTGCCTAATAATTTAAATTGTACACTTTAAAAATCATAGTATCCTGAATGTAAAGGCCAAAAATATTTCGTTTTTTATCTTGTTACGAACGGCACCGCGCGCCTATTCAATTGTCCATTTCTGATTAATTAATTAGTTCACTAATCCTACATTGGGCGCTGAATATTTTTAGGCTTATCGATAATTTTTTCACTATTTTCTACTGTTAATTGTCATTGATGGTTAAAAAGGGCAACTACACCATTCGAAATTTATATGCTAACAAAACGGCAAGAAGGCCATACTAGAAATGTTGACACGCCCACGCCCCATTGGAGGAGTTAATGCAATTAGTATTTCCCAAAATGATGAAAGTTGTGAACTAAGCATCGACTTTAAGGACTACAGATATTTCAAAGCAGCCTAAAATAAAAATTTTACGAGTGATTTTTTAATAGTTGAACAGAGCGCTAAGTTAGTTAAGGCCAGTACTGAATTAGAAGGTTTTTATCCAAACATCTTTTTATATTGGCAGTTTTTAAAAAAGTTACGTGATCATTTAATTTTAGACTCAACCAAAATCACTTTCACAGAAGTTGTTAGTTTCGTAAAAAGTGGAAGACGCGACGCAATAGACTTGTTATAGGAAGCATTCAATCAGCTTAACCGAAGTTTGCTTTTGATTTTTTGTAAGGACAAAATGTTTTTGGAATACTGAGGACGAAACTGAGCTTCGCCAACGAAAATGTTGCCTGGACAACCTATTTTCTACCAATATAACGACTTTTTTGGTCATTCCCTCAGTTTTTGGCATGTTGTTATTGTTAAATGTTTTAGAGTGCCTGCGGAATTGTCGAACTTTTCTTTTTCACATATTTTTCCAGGTTTTCCCAAATTTCCCCCAAAATATGCATCATAGTGAAAAAGTAACTCTTATTTTTTTTTAAGTAAATGAAATTTTCAGAAGTTAAGGAAAAAAATCCCTTACGTCTAGGACTTTCTGAGAAACGGGTCTCGGAGTCGGGAAAAATACTTATTCCACGAGGAATGTCCTAGAGATTAAATTTGTATTAGATACATAATTTTTGAACTTTATCCTCAGATACGAGGGAGGCTAAGGCTATGAGGTCTCAAAGTGGCAAATAAAATGGACTTTGAAAAAAAAATAGGCATTGCTATTACCAAAATCACTAAAATTCAAAATGTTCGTTTTAATTAAGGTTTTTTTTTTCGCCAAACAAATTTGGAGATTAAAAGCAAGGGCACTCGGGAGGCGGCACGGGTAATGGAGAGTGTTGGGTACTAGCGAGATCAGTCTCCACACCTTTCATTTCTGTGATATAAGGTATAATGAACCATATTCTGGTCTGGTAATGCTGCTTCCACCGGCAGATCAACGGCAGCACCTGATGAGTAATGATCTGTCGGTGTTACGAAACCAGAGGCCAAGGGTCCCATAACACCTGGACCCCGATACGATCGCGAGGGTAAGTAAGCCGTCCGCCAGCCATTCCATCCTTATCCTTAAGTGAGTTAACCTTATATGAAAACATCGTTTTTGTCCGCAATTAATTTTAATAAACCCTAACTCTTCCATATTTTTATCGTAAATTAGAGATATCGGTGTTTTTCCCTCAGCTGGTTCCAATCAGTCTGAGTGTCAAGCAAAGCAACATTTCTATTCCACCGATGTGGCGCTTCTTCAGTTTCAGTGGCAGGCAACTTTTCCGTAGCACCGGGGTTTATCGGCGCGTGTAAATGTGGCATGTACACTCTTCGGAGCGACCGGTAGCGCAGTGTGTTGAGGCATCCGTCTCATGTTTGACTACCGGCGTTTCAGGTTCGAATCCCGTCCACGGCGACGTTCGTGACCATGGACGTGCAGAAGGCGCATGCTGGCAACTGCATTTTCCGAAACCAGTTTATGCAGGAGAAACGTCAACTGGGCCACATGGAACAGTTGACGCGCTATGCCCCACAAGGGGTTAGGGCAATTGAGAAAGAGAGAGAGGTTCATTCATATTTCCGCCCATTTCCGTTCCTGATTTCCAAAGATTATTTAAATGAATTCCCAAAACCCGAAAAAGGCCGCAGTTTACAAGATATTTTGCTGCTTGCTGAACTATAAATAGCTGCCTTCGTTCCTTCCTGATGACATCGTTGTCACTGCACATCCGTGGTAAAAGTGGACACCATTGTGTCAATTTCTATAGGAATGTTTATCACAATTTCTGCTAAGGCGTGCTGAAAACCTAGTCCTTACAATTTTCTAACAATTTTAAAGAAAATGTGTCGAGGAAAAATAAGTCTCTCTTCCAGTTGAGAATCGGCCAGCTTTCTCAACTGGAAGATTATTTGGGATAAAGGGGAAATGTAAGCCGTTACATCGAGCTAACGTTGGAATTTCAGTATCCAATATGTATGTATATTATTTGCACAAGTACGACAAAATTACCCATTCTTCTCATTTGCATGTAAAAATAATAATTTTTTAATGTTTGCATTCGAAATAATAAGTTTTGGTCGTCTAAACTTGAGAGCTTCGTCAGATATAGCTCTTAAAGACTCCTGAGGCCACAATCTATTACATCAATGACAAGGATTAATATAGCCGTATTTAATATTTTCAAAACATTTGAATGAAACTGAATTCCAATCAATCACTTGTTTGTGCTTTGTTGCTCTTAGACGTGAGCATTCTCTTTCAAGGTACACAGGATCCCTCCTAGCAACACGGCGTGCTCTTGCGATCTGTTCTCTTTCTACATTACGTAGCTTCTCGTCCTTACGAGCATCACAACGAGCACGTGTTTGGCTTTACGACGCCACTCGTCTTTTCTAAATTTACCACATGAAAAGGCTTCCGAGTCCTTTTCTGCTTGTCCTCGCTTCTCGTCTATACGAACCTCATGATGAGCAATTGTATTTGAATCGTGTTCTACTATTCATCGTTTCTCGTCTTTTGGAATATCAGGACGAGCAAGCGTATTACAACCTTGATCGGCGTTTCGGCGCTTCACGTCTTTTCGAACTTCACGACGTGAAAGCGCATCCGATTCCCTTTCCGCTTGCCGTCGCTTCTGATCTAGGTGTACGTCACGACGAGCAAGGGTATTCAAAGTTTGTTCTTCTACTTGACGTACAGCAATCGAGATTAGTCCGCTCGGCGTGTAATACGAAGTTTACACGATACGTGAACTTCCCTTCTACTCAGAAGACCGGCTTTCAACCACCACCACTCTTCTTCACCGAATGTTGGCAGGAGTACCGAACACCTGTAAACTCCTTAATAACACCGTATACGGCGTTTAAATTGTTAGTTCTTGCGGCTTCTTCTGCTGAGGCTAGAAGAAAATACGCAAAAAAGATCTTTTATCGCGTCGCAAACTACGCGGAATTTCTCGAGTTTTCTGATAGTAAAGGAGTTCAATGCTGCTTCGATTGTCGCCTAATGCTGCAGCCAAATAAATCAGAAAAGCTGAGCTCTTTTCTTTCAAAACAATCGGCTGCCATGAAGCGTCGGACATCCAGGGCTTATTCCGGCAATCCGAGTTTGTGCCAAGGATGGTATCTGGGCTCGTAATGTACGCATTTTTTATGGCATCCTAGTTATCATTTATGTCACTATCTGGGTGACTAATTATCTCAACTGTAATCTGATCTGATTAAACATGTGCAATGTTTAATCAGAAATGCAGGGGAACGCGTCTGTCCAACAAATCAGAAAAATTAGAATCATAATTCCGTATAGATTTGAATTAGGTGCTCTATGAACTCACTGTTGTAATAGGGCACCCATTAGAAACATTTTGTACAATAGATTTTTGTATAAAATTTTAAGAACAAAGTTCCAAATTTGCAAGACAGGTTCAATTCTACAATATGAAATTTAGTCCATAAAAATTAGTTATAAAGAATTTTGGTTTTATTTTTCTAAATTTTGCAATTTCTAATTTTTCTCGAGTTCTAATCGTGTTAACAATGCAGGCATTGAATGCAATCACACTCGGGGACCGTCCGTCTTTTTCTATCAAAATGTCTACCTTCACTAGTGTTTAGCTGTTAGGAGTGTACATTAAAAGTATTCCCACAGCTACAAGATAACGTTTGAGTTTTGTCATCGACAATTTTTTGTGTAGCTTCCAAATCCCGGAATTCTCAATTTAAACTCGCTTTTCTTTCCTATAATTCTTTTCCCCAGAAGATACACATACTCGGTATTTAATATTGCTGAAACATACACAAACACTTCTTGAGTCTAAATTCAGGATAAATCGGTAAATATCATATACATAACATAATATTTAACAAGTATTCTCTGCAGACATCAAACAAACAGTAACTGTGCTCCTGCTCCAACTTACTCCAAATGGAATTCATAGAACGAATGATAAATTGCCACCATTTTCCCCAATGCCCTTTCCACGGATCCTTTTCAAATCCAACTTTAACAAAATATTCTCTTTCTGAAATTTTTCAGTCGGATGTCCTTGTTTTCAAGTTCACCATTTCACGTAAATATTTATGAAGCGACAGGCAAATCGAAAGCGTGACGGCTTACTACTAGTCCTTCCACGAACTTGAATGTAAATACAGTTGTTGGCTATTGTACATACTCCACATATGTGGTAGGATAAATATTTTATACCGTGTCCTGAAAAGAGAACTGAATTTAAAGCATACAATCAAGTAATCCCTTGCTCATACCTTTGCGGTTTTCTCATATCAAAGGCAGCGGATTCGAATTTTTACCTCTGCAGGGGAGGTATTCAAGGCTCTCTCATCACAAACTTCTTTCAAGTGTGTTGAATTCTCCTAATTATTTTCATGATAAAGTGACCTTTTGAGAATGGCCAGCCGCTCTGTTCGTCAAGTCATTAGAGGCCTGAATAGAGCGCTAATGTTGTGAAACTTGACTGAATGTAGTCACAGGATAAGGTAGGCACACGATTTTACTAAGAATTGGCATTTGGATTCTTTTCATTTTGAATACTGTCCTAAAACGGTAACATCGACGTTAGATGTAATTGTCTTTAATCTAATATATTTGAAATGAGAAAAAAGATAAAGTAATTTATACAATAGGAGCTTTCAATATGATTATTTTTAAGCCACGTTATGATGATGTAAAACACCTATATTCTTGTTAAAATTAAGAATGACTGGAATACAAAATACAAATATATGTCCCTAGGAAGAGAAGATTTTTTGGTATGTATTTACTTTAACATTCACCGCTCTGATTGTCTTGACGTTGACATATGTATGTCGTTCTTGGAGTCATTCAGATCAAGAATATATGGATGGTCACAGGGAAGAAGTGGGTAAGTCAATTTATACCGAAAATGAGATAAGTTCATTTTTTAAAAGAAAAAAGAAATTATCCTTATGTGGATGAAATTGGTAACTTGTAGTCTAAGACATGAGAGTGTAAATTATACGTGTGTATTTATGTAACCTGTCGTTTTACAAATCATTCTAATAAGTCTACTTATCTAGTTTTTCCCAAGGAAGAACGTACAAAACTGGGTAAATCGACTTATCTAACAATAAAATTATTTACGCGCGCTCTTATATAATTATTTTGACTAGTCTAAATTTATAACTAGTAATAAAAGACACGTTTTTTTAACAGATATGCAAAGCAGAGCAGGTTAACACCATACAATTACACTAACAATTTAATCTGAGCTGCTCTGGATAGAAGGTTAGTGCAAGAATGCTGCTCCGTTAGCGTTTTGACGTTTTCAAATGCAGGCGGCGCAGGTGTCGAAGTTTTCGGGCAGTTTACCATTTGAGAAGCACTAAAAATGCATTTCCTCTCAATAAAATGTTCCTTTTGTGTAATTATACGGAATAATACAGTGTCGTAGATAGGGGGGTTTAAGGGGATCAACGGTGGTATCGATAAGTGTTTAAGGTACGGATCTGTCATTTTCGTTACAGAATGTATTTAATAAATCTTTCGTTCCTCATCGACTGTTTAAGGATAGTTTATATCTCATTCAATTTTAGAGCTACTGCTATTTGAGTGCGACGTGTTATGGTTCTCGTGGTAATTTTGCAATGGCCTGCTTAATGAAATTTGGCCTGAAATTGGGAAAAATGTTCACGGCCCATCACAGGGGACGAGAGTTGGGTATCAGGTATGACGTTGAGACAAAAGTCCAGTCATCACTGTGGGTTGGCAAAGGATCTCTACGCAAAAAAAAACGGCAGGGTCGATCCTCTCAAGAAGTGATTCTCACTGTTTTTTCGATGTCAAAGGTTTTGTGCATTTTGAATTTTTACCCCAAGGCCAAACCGTCAACTGTCAGCACTACGAAGGCATTTTGAAAATGTTGAGCGAAAAAAATCGTATATGAGACCAGATTTGTGGAGCGACAACGCATGACAATGCGCCTTCACTGAAAAGAAAATGGTTTAAACATTTATCAGTATCTCGGCTATCAGAAGCCAAATCCTGCAGAGGACACGCTGCCTGATAAGTAAATGATCTTCAAGCACTTCCTAATAATACAAAATGAATAAGGCGTTGTTAAGCTAAACCTGCTCAACTACAAAACCATACTTAGTTTATATTCAGAATTAGTCCGGATGGCGCAACAGCTCGCACGTTCGCCTTCAATGGGCCCAGGTTATTTATTTAAACCAAGTCTAACAAACATTTCTCCAATTTTTGTATTAATTTATTTTCATTTCAAATGTAAACCTCGTCGCAAAAAACCCGTAAAAGTAGATCGAGCGTGCCGGAGATAAAAAGCTAAGCGAACTCGACATTGAAAGAGTAGACAACTTCATATACCTTGGCGAGAACATCGGTAGATGGCGACGAAACTTTCGAGATCAAACGAAGGATTCTGCTCACAAACCGCCCCCTACTGAAGATCACAGCCACATACTCAGAAAAGCGAAGCTCGAGGTCTGCAAAACTATACTATAATACGACTGGTATTATGCCATGGTTGTGAGACATCTGAAAACATGATAAACGTCTTCGAAAGAAGGGTCCGTCTACGAATTTTAGGAGCGACGCGCGATGGAGACCAATGGCGAAAAAAGTACAACAACGAGCTGTACGAATTATTTGACAAACCAGAGGCCTCATTTGTGAAAATTCGTAAACTGTATTGGGCAGGTCATCTGCAAAGAATGGACGAACACAGAATCCCCAAAAAGGACTTCGCTGGCACTGGCTAAGGTGTGAGAGTGGATGGAAGACCTAAGAATCGCTGAGAAGACTCAGTGCGAGAAGACAGTAGGAAGTTGTTTGGCGTGCGGGATTGGAAACAGCAATGTGCAGACCGAGACGATTGCAAGCGACGACTTTCAGAAGCCATATCCTAGCGGAGACAACATGGCTGATAAGTAGTAAGTTTTTATCGATTTGAGTGGTACCAAGAGGAGCGAGCAGCCGATAATTATATCCCTAAATAAGCGCTCACTACAAAGCCCTCGGATTGCGGGCGCATCCCTCTATATTCAGGTTTCATTTTATTATAAAATCGTCTTTATTGAGAATATAGTTTGTTCGAATACAAATAAATACTTACTATTGTATACATTAACAAATGTGAATCATTATTTCTGACTGCGAATTGTGCGCGCGAATTCAGTTTCAATACGTTTTAAATCCGATTTAATACTATCCAACACTCCTGTCGAATGACTCCTTTTGTCGCCAGATTTATGCTTTTGTTTCCGTGAAATCTAATTAAACAAAAATAATAAAAATACATTAAATTAAATTACTAAAATATGTGACTACTAATAACAATGGTAGAATGATAAAAACATCTTTTACATCTACTTTTCGAAAGTGCAATTGCTAGTATGTGTTGAAAGAGTAGGGTGCCTTTTTCACATCAGAATGCACATCCTCTCCGCGCCGTCTTTATACTGACAAGCTCGGAGCACTGTGAAAGTTCCATTAGTACCCATAGGCAGTTTTTGATCGCACCATGCTTTGAACTCCGAGCTCTAGATTAGTATCGTAGAGCGGTGACCGAACGGCCACCGAGTGCGACCCATTATTACATATTTCTTTAATTCATTCAAAGGAATTTCCGGCAGGATTTGCTTAGGCAGATTTGATATTCCGTGATATCAAATCTATCTACTAATTACAGTCCGGAATGAAAACGCGATGAGGGTTGTGATCAGGCGGTCGTCTCCCGGACTATAAGTCCTAACTTGATTTTGATAAAATAGAGAATTTCAACATACCTTGTTCACTTGGCTCGTCAGTGCACTCTCTGTATCGGTTAACTTATTAATTGCACTTTTATAACGGGACTCTAATGATTCCTTATCTCGAGATTGGAGATGTACTTGATGTTGCTGAAGAATATATTGCAATTTGTCATCGTGAAGTTCATCATCGGCGAAAAGTAGCTGCATTTCTTGGTGAGCACGCTATAATATGTATACGAGTACGCACGTTATTAAGGGACATATGTATTTTCACAGACTTTATGAAATCATTTATACACATATACGTACATTCTTTTCAATGCGGTTCATTAAGGAGTCAAGTTCCTCGACACGGGAATCAACATCGTTTTTCAATGTATTCTGATTAATAAGCTGCGTAATTTTTACCTCTTGAGTCCGCATTTGTCTTTTATAGAGCAGGAGCATTTTCTCTTGGTACCGGATACGCTCGATTTCACGAGAAATCGCTTCACTGTAGAGATTTTCAACATCTGGAATTTAGAATCTTTATTAAAGCGCGGATAATTATTGAAAGGTTCAAAGGACAAAAAACTGAGTTCGTGTTTAGACGCGTTTAAAGAGCTACAAGTCGCCCGGTGCCATTACGACCCGAAGAAGATCGTTGCTGGTGACCGGACAACAGCTGGTCTCCCCCGACAGCATCTGACGAGGAGTTCAGCGAGGACAGCGCGGAGAATGAAGACACCGACAAAGACACGACTAGCCCCTACAGTGACGCAAAGCCTGGGGAGGAGCAGGAAAACAGCGATGCGGAGTAACCGATGGAGCAAGAGACCAGCGATCCAGCGGAGCCGACATTCGACGGACGTCCCTCTAGATCGACTGCGAGACGGCCACCCAGATACTTGGCCGAGTACTACGTGTTATAATTATTTTGGTCCACTATGTCTAGGTCTCATAGATGGGAGGAATCGAGGAATGCAGTGATCCGGGCGGGTTGACGTTGACAAATAGAGAGGTTAAGTTTCGGACGTAAAGAAATACACTGCCGACAGCAGAAGAGCCGGACTCGAGATTGGTTTTACTACAAAGCCCTAAAAACAATGCTGGCATATAAATACGCACATGTAGTTCCTTCTGGCGTTGAAGGGGGTATGGTTCAATATTAACTAATCCCAGCTAACTCACCACGATGTAAACATATCGGATTAGTTGATTGGACTAGCTATGCGATGCGGTACTGGACTAAAAACTTGGGACTAGGTTTGCGTTTCCGTTTTCGACGGTTGTTTTTGTCGGTGTTTATGTTTTGTGGAGTCCGCGATATAAAAGCGCTTTCAATAAAATCTTTTAATTGGCTCTTTACATTTCTAAAATCCTCTTTAAACTTGAGTGATAAACCAACACCAGACATTTGCCATATTTAGTACCATTCCGTATAAAGACTACACGAATTAGAACTAAATCGAATATGGTCTAGTTAATACTCCTTTTAATTCTACGGTAGAAACGTGGCCATAGACAACTCACCTTTCAAACGTTTCCGATGTGCATCCTCTTTCAATTTCGCTTCTAGCTGCTTCACTAATTCACTTTCAACTTTAGCCATTTTGTCCAGTTGTCGATCAAGCGAAGCACTTTCTTGTCGAATAGCCTCGATCTCTTTCACTTTAGTTTCAATCATTTCCTTGGGATAATTCTCAAATTTCGGATAATAGCCAAGCGGCAACCTCTCAAAGGCATGCATATAACGTTGTGGATGTAAATCGTCGGGCCCCGATTCCATCAGTACGGAAGCGCATTTAATCAATCGTTTTACATTTACTATATTCTGATCGCGAAAGAAGCTCTGAATCGACTGTGCCGTTTTTAACGACATGATCGTCGATTTGAGCAAAATATTATACGCCACAACGCAAAAGACAAGAAACTCCGACGGACTGCTAAGGACATTGTCCCATAATTGAAACCATTGCTGTGTATCGAGCACTTCCGAGAAAGCCGTGGACAGCAAAGGCCATGCATAGATGTTTGCATTCACATCGTGCTCCTTGTAGAACTCAACGAGTTTGGGGCAAAATTCATTGAGAATGTTTTCAACCATCCCCAAATAATTTAATGGCTCCATGGGAGAAAATTCAAACCATAGTTGACAATGATTTAGAAGAATGGTTATTAGCAGTTCAAAAGTAAGCAAGGGACTATTAGGAAAGATCTTCAGGAAGGGGAACACGAAATTCGGTAGGAAACGGCTATATGCGAAAGCAGGACACCAATAAATTAAGCACGACATGGTCCTTTTGAGATTACGCAGAATGGCAGCATCTTTCAGAGGGTAAACTTGACTGAATTGCTCGACAGCCGGATGTAGTCCACGCCGGAGTAGCCCTAGGAATGGTTTTCGATTGTTGGGAAGATTCAAGAGCGAGCACCATATTAAATGTCTATGTTTTTCCGGATATTCGCCGTACTCCCGTAGGATAAGTGTTAGTCGATTTTTCGGCAGTAGTTGTTGAAGCTGCAATGGAAAAAATAACGTTATTGTTTGTTAACAAACAAACGAAAAAAAACATCGATTTAAGACATGACCAATATAATATGGAAACTACAAATTAACAAAACAAAAAATGTGCGCTGCAGAAGACTTCTTTTCGAGGAGCAGTTTGAAACTTACCTCGCTGTCAAAAGTGGTAGCTCTCGATTCTGGCCGTGTCTTAGATCCTTTTGTTTCCTGAATAGCATTTTCCGCTTGAGAGAACAGAGAGCATCCAACTGAAGTTCGGCATAGTTTCACTTCGCCCGTTTTCAGCACAACACCGAAAAGTTTTCCATTGGGAGACAAAGTAATCCGATGTACATTACTAGCTTGAATTAACACATTTGCATCCGCTTTCTTGCAATTTACAAGTATAAGATCATTTTCACTCGTTAGCGCATACAAATAGCTGTTCGAAGAATGCGGTAACACTTCTGCCCTTTTGCATATCACATTAGCTAGACGGACAATTTTGGCAATCTCAAAATCCGAAGTAGAAAGTAGTATAACATCACCGTCGTTTGTGCTCAAACATAGTGTCTTCCCATCTGCTGAAAGTTTATGATAACGAATTACATCATTTGATGGGTCGCATGTGAAGTCTAATGGGTCAGCTCCAGTTTTATCACACACTTTGTTGAGCAGCGATGCTTTGAGAATATCGTCATGTTTGTAGCGACTCCTGAGTCGAATCGGATTAATAACGCGACTGGGGTTATGGGAGAGCTCTGTCCAAATGTATATTATATCATTGCTTAAACACGCGAAGAACTTATTCGTGCCCGGAATGGTTGAGGCATATTTTATGGAAATCTTGTTCTCGTTATATTTCCATTGGAGTTTCGGCACCATAGTTTTCGGACAAAGCAACATTAATTCATTTGCCGTATAGACCAGGATGGTTAGCTGTGCATCGAGATCTGAAGAAAATGATAATCCCAATATGGGATAGTTGGATACACTGTACCATTTAGTAGCGCCGGGGTTTTCTGCAAAATGCACGATGATCATTCGATATTTAAAGTGTAAAATTCGCAATTATCTTACTCAAGTTGAATAAAATTAATTGTCCATCTCTCGTTCCTGCCACATATTCTAGCGGTTTTCGGGGAATGTTTTCAACTACAGAGCAATGAGATAGCCTTTGGGAAAATTTCCAAAACTTTCTTCGAGTTAAGTCAAAGATGAAAATGTGATATCTGAAAGACAAAAATTGAATTTAGTTGAAAATACAATGACATCTTTTTTCCATTATGCTCGTACCTCTGGTCAAGGAGAACAAGGTATCTGTTAGTCATGCTGAAGAAACTATTGATGAATCGTATTCGAATTATTTTTGAATTCTCCTCTACTGTATGAGCAATCGTTAGTAAAGTTCTGAAATAGTGAACAACGAAAACGTTTAAATAAAATGAAAGAATAAAATATACATTTCCTGATCAAACCAAATAGAATCCAACAGGGAAACTATATTTTAATCAGTTGATTTCAGAAGAATTACATTTCGCCTACAATTAAGATCTCCTAGTCCAATGGCTCTCAACCGTTCAGTTATGAGGGATCATTCAAGAAGAGCCGATGTTTTCGGGAGACCTTTCCGCACTGCACCATTTTCATACCCTTCAAAGGAAAGGGTATATTAACTTTTCCAACGCATACTACTTTGCCAACCCCTAGTGGGGCATAGCGCGTCAACCACTCCTATGCGCCATCGTACTGTATTCGAGGCAATGGAGCGCAACTCGCCAAACGACTTACCCGGTGCCTTGCACTCTTTGGCCACAGATCAATGCCATTTGATTTTATGTATCAAATCGTCGATTGGCAACTGACCCGTATGCCGATAGAGCTCTTTATTTGATATTGATTCGCACCAGAAAATTCTTAGAATTCGACGAAGACGTAAGTTGAAGAAAACTTGCAGTTTTTTGGTAACTCTTACGGAAACTTTCCATACAAAAACACAGACAGTACCAGGGAGCAAAACAGGCCCAGTTCTGTCTTGATGCTAAGATAACTCTCTGCCAGATTTTGGACAGCTTACCGTATGCGCATTTAGCCTGGATGATACGACGTACCATCATTTTCGGCAACAATGCTTAGACGAAGTTGTCCATAGACTGCCCATTAATATTGATGGCAATAGGTGTAGGATGTATTTTTCGCAATGGCGGGCTAAGAACCTTGGTCTTGTTGGTATTAATATTTAGCCCAACCTTGCTTGCCTCCATCTCAAGATATAACGCCATTTCGGACAGATCCATGATTTTGTGGGAGATTAGCCATTTGTCATCAGCGTAGTCAAGATGTTGTACATAAGATGTTAAAGTTTATTGAATGGCTCTGTCTAGTTCGAATATGGCGGCATGCAACGCATCCCTGATGACTATGAGGAATAGAATCGGTGAGAGGATGCACCCCATCTGAACTCCACTGCGAATCTCAAAATCCCCCGACACCTTACCTTTATGCAGAACGCGATAATTCGGGCCGTCATAGGTTGCCTAATAATAGCCACAGCTTAGCATCCCTGAGAACCTCCGGGGCAAGGCTGCCCATATAAAAACCCAGTTCACACTATCGAAAGCCTTCTTGAAATCGATGAAAAGCAAGTAAAGCGGAGAATCATACTCAGCGCATTGCTTGATGATGATTCGCAAGGTGTTAATGTGATCGGCACAGAAGAATCCGGATCGAAAACCAGCCTGCTCTTCATCAATTGTGCTTTCTAAATGAGCCTTTAGTTTTTCCAGGACGATTTTAGCTATTATCTTAGCAACGGAAGGAAGCACACAAATGTCTCTCCAATTATTACAGTCTGTGAGGCTACCCTTCTTTGGAAGTTTGATGATCAAACCTTCCTTCCACTCAGTGGGAAAGGTCTCTGTATTCCACGCTTTATCAACAAATGGGTGCAGCAAATCGGCAGTTATGCTTGGCGCTGCTTGATAAAGTTCGGCAGGGATACCGTCGAGTCCGGCAGCCTTTCCTCGTTTTAGTGCAATAATTGCAGTGACTATTTCCTCTTTAGTCGGGGCAGTGGACCGTATATGCACATTTTGATGGTTAGCTAAATTATCTATATGAGGGGGAACTTCACCAGAGGTTACACGGTTCAAGACCACGGCGAAGTTTTCTTTCCACCGCCTCACTTGATCTTCTTCCAAGATAAGTAGCTCTCCATCACTATCCTTCACCGGATGTTGGCAGGAGTTACGACCACCTGTAAACTCCTTGATGGCACCGTATACGGCGTTTAAGTTGTTGCACCTAGCGGCTTCTTCTGCTGAAGCAAGAAGGGAATTCACATAATCTTTTTTATCGGGTCGCACACTACGCTAAACTTCTCGAGCTTTCTGACGATCAAGGAGTTCGATACTGCTTCGGTTGTTGTCTGATGCTGCAGCTAAACCAACCTTCAGCTATTTTCTTTCAACAGTCCGCTGTCATGAAGCGTCGGACATCCAGGACATATTCCGACAATCCGAGTTTAAGCCAAGGATGGTATCTGCGCTATCTATGTACGCATTTTTTATTTCCATTTATGCCACTATCTGGGTGACTAATTATATCAGCTGGTTTTTGTGCAAGATAGCCGTTATATTGTTGTAAGACAGCTGGATTTTTAAATCGAGTGGTGTTGGATTTGCAGCGCCTGGATTTTTCGTCGCTATAACGGCGCACGGCTCCAATACTATACGCAATCGGGCATTAACGAGCATAAGATAATGGTCTCTTCCCATCACAATATCGGCACCCTTCATATTACGCACGTAGAGCAGGCAACTCTTGAATCTTTTACTAATGGCAAAATGGTCGATCTGATTTTATGTTCTGCGCCGATCAACAGAGGACCAACTGATTTTGTGGTGGTCCTTACGCTCAAAGATTGTATCACCTATGAAGAGATTGTGAAAATGCAAAAATCTACAAATCTTTTACCGTCATCGTTACGATCCCCAAGACTCTTTTGACCTAGGTCCAACACCCAGACCTAGGTCTGGTAGATACGATTTGAAAAATATCTAGGTCGCCAGGTCTGGCTAGGTCTAGGTAGGTATACCGGTCTGGGTTGATCCGCAGGTTTTGAAAGAACAGATAAAGGTAGATACGCAAACCTACTCCTTCCTTATCAATGGAGTAGGTCTGGTAACAAACACACACAAATTTTGAAAAAAAAACATGAGGAATAGATGTAGGTATGGGTAGATTAGATATGTCTTTCTTTGATTTAATTATATTAAAAAACTATTGACTGATTTTTTTTGGAAAATTTACGTTTAATTTTGCTGAATAAAAACTGGTAGGGGGTTGATTAGGTCCATAGATATATAGTAAACAGATATGAAACAAGCAGAGTGGGAGTAAAAATTTGAATATCGAGTTATGGTTGACATATTCGCGTCTGCGCAGTGAAACACGCACAACAACGCGACCGCGTGCAAATGGGTAGCAGTGCGCATGCGCGAGTTGGTTCGAAAATAACCCGAAGCACAGAGTGGGGATAGTACTATTACCGATCTGTTAAATAAATATCTAATGTTTAGGTCGCTGATTGCGAATCTGAATTCAGAATTGCAAAAAAAAATGGGGGAGCGCGAATGGGAACACTGGCTGGACCGCTAGGGGCTCTGGACAGAATTTATTATACACGATTATCGATATCGGCATACTTTTATAAATATTCTTCTGTTGACGTTAGTGCATGAACAAAGTTGGATAAAGTTGAATTCTAAACGGTATGATTTATTCCGTATAGATTAATATTTCATACAACAGATTTATCTAGTTGATTCTAGTTATATCATTGAATTGTCAAAAATCTTACCCATTCTCTTGCTTTTGAAATTGAAAATACGCCTCCTCGAGACGATTCGATACACCAACTATCGAATCACTTCCACAATCGGTTGAAACGTCCATGATTACCTCATTTACCGCTATCGTGTCCTATCGTTCGAGGAAAAAATTAAGAGCAATTCGAAGCTGACCGGAAACTAGCCGCAACCGGCAAACAGAATAGCAAACAGCTAGAATATGACAACGGTTGTTTATTGTTTACAAATTCCAAACAAGTGGCTTGGCTATGGGAAAATGAAGTCGGAATGTCATATGTTGCATGGCAACCAGAGGTACATGGCATGCTTAAGGCCGGTAATACACGTTGCCTTGTTATGCCGGAACCAGAATGAGCGCGGAAAACAGCAGCAGCGACAGCAGCAACTAAAACGTGCCATACACACACCGATCGATCGGCCGATCCGTCGCCCAAAATCGATATCGGCCGATGGATCGGCCTGTGTATGTGGAAATCGCAACTTTCTTCGAGTTAAGTCAAAGATGAAAATGTGATATCTGAAAGACAAAAATTGAATTTAGTTGAAAATACAATGACATCTTTTTTCCATTATGCTCGTACCTCTGGTCAAGGAGAACAAGGTATCTGTTAGTCATGCTGAAGAAACTATTGATGAATCGTATTCGAATTATTTTTGAATTCTCCTCTACTGTATGAGCAATCGTTAGTAAAGTTCTGAAATAGTGAACAACGAAAACGTTTAAATAAAATGAAAGAATAAAATATACATTTCCTGATCAAACCAAATAGAATCCAACAGGGAAACTATATTTTAATCAGTTGATTTCAGAAGAATTACATTTCGCCTACAATTAAGATCTCCTAGTCCAATGGCTCTCAACCGTTCAGTTATGAGGGATCATTCAAGAAGAGCCGATGTTTTCGGGAGACCTTTCCGCACTGCACCATTTTCATACCCTTCAAAGGAAAGGGTATATTAACTTTTCCAACGCATACTACTTTGCCAACCCCTAGTGGGGCATAGCGCGTCAACCACTCCTATGCGCCATCGTACTGTATTCGAGGCAATGGAGCGCAACTCGCCAAACGACTTACCCGGTGCCTTGCACTCTTTGGCCACAGATCAATGCCATTTGATTTTATGTATCAAATCGTCGATTGGCAACTGACCCGTATGCCGATAGAGCTCTTTATTTGATATTGATTCGCACCAGAAAATTCTTAGAATTCGACGAAGACGTAAGTTGAAGAAAACTTGCAGTTTTTTGGTAACTCTTACGGAAACTTTCCATACAAAAACACAGACAGTACCAGGGAGCAAAACAGGCCCAGTTCTGTCTTGATGCTAAGATAACTCTCTGCCAGATTTTGGACAGCTTACCGTATGCGCATTTAGCCTGGATGATACGACGTACCATCATTTTCGGCAACAATGCTTAGACGAAGTTGTCCATAGACTGCCCATTAATATTGATGGCAATAGGTGTAGGATGTATTTTTCGCAATGGCGGGCTAAGAACCTTGGTCTTGTTGGTATTAATATTTAGCCCAACCTTGCTTGCCTCCATCTCAAGATATAACGCCATTTCGGACAGATCCATGATTTTGTGGGAGATTAGCCATTTGTCATCAGCGTAGTCAAGATGTTGTACATAAGATGTTAAAGTTTATTGAATGGCTCTGTCTAGTTCGAATATGGCGGCATGCAACGCATCCCTGATGACTATGAGGAATAGAATCGGTGAGAGGATGCACCCCATCTGAACTCCACTGCGAATCTCAAAATCCCCCGACACCTTACCTTTATGCAGAACGCGATAATTCGGGCCGTCATAGGTTGCCTAATAATAGCCACAGCTTAGCATCCCTGAGAACCTCCGGGGCAAGGCTGCCCATATAAAAACCCAGTTCACACTATCGAAAGCCTTCTTGAAATCGATGAAAAGCAAGTAAAGCGGAGAATCATACTCAGCGCATTGCTTGATGATGATTCGCAAGGTGTTAATGTGATCGGCACAGAAGAATCCGGATCGAAAACCAGCCTGCTCTTCATCAATTGTGCTTTCTAAATGAGCCTTTAGTTTTTCCAGGACGATTTTAGCTATTATCTTAGCAACGGAAGGAAGCACACAAATGTCTCTCCAATTATTACAGTCTGTGAGGCTACCCTTCTTTGGAAGTTTGATGATCAAACCTTCCTTCCACTCAGTGGGAAAGGTCTCTGTATTCCACGCTTTATCAACAAATGGGTGCAGCAAATCGGCAGTTATGCTTGGCGCTGCTTGATAAAGTTCGGCAGGGATACCGTCGAGTCCGGCAGCCTTTCCTCGTTTTAGTGCAATAATTGCAGTGACTATTTCCTCTTTAGTCGGGGCAGTGGACCGTATATGCACATTTTGATGGTTAGCTAAATTATCTATATGAGGGGGAACTTCACCAGAGGTTACACGGTTCAAGACCACGGCGAAGTTTTCTTTCCACCGCCTCACTTGATCTTCTTCCAAGATAAGTAGCTCTCCATCACTATCCTTCACCGGATGTTGGCAGGAGTTACGACCACCTGTAAACTCCTTGATGGCACCGTATACGGCGTTTAAGTTGTTGCACCTAGCGGCTTCTTCTGCTGAAGCAAGAAGGGAATTCACATAATCTTTTTTATCGGGTCGCACACTACGCTAAACTTCTCGAGCTTTCTGACGATCAAGGAGTTCGATACTGCTTCGGTTGTTGTCTGATGCTGCAGCTAAACCAACCTTCAGCTATTTTCTTTCAACAGTCCGCTGTCATGAAGCGTCGGACATCCAGGACATATTCCGACAATCCGAGTTTAAGCCAAGGATGGTATCTGCGCTATCTATGTACGCATTTTTTATTTCCATTTATGCCACTATCTGGGTGACTAATTATATCAGCTGGTTTTTGTGCAAGATAGCCGTTATATTGTTGTAAGACAGCTGGATTTTTAAATCGAGTGGTGTTGGATTTGCAGCGCCTGGATTTTTCGTCGCTATAACGGCGCACGGCTCCAATACTATACGCAATCGGGCATTAACGAGCATAAGATAATGGTCTCTTCCCATCACAATATCGGCACCCTTCATATTACGCACGTAGAGCAGGCAACTCTTGAATCTTTTACTAATGGCAAAATGGTCGATCTGATTTTATGTTCTGCGCCGATCAACAGAGGACCAACTGATTTTGTGGTGGTCCTTACGCTCAAAGATTGTATCACCTATGAAGAGATTGTGAAAATGCAAAAATCTACAAATCTTTTACCGTCATCGTTACGATCCCCAAGACTCTTTTGACCTAGGTCCAACACCCAGACCTAGGTCTGGTAGATACGATTTGAAAAATATCTAGGTCGCCAGGTCTGGCTAGGTCTAGGTAGGTATACCGGTCTGGGTTGATCCGCAGGTTTTGAAAGAACAGATAAAGGTAGATACGCAAACCTACTCCTTCCTTATCAATGGAGTAGGTCTGGTAACAAACACACACAAATTTTGAAAAAAAAACATGAGGAATAGATGTAGGTATGGGTAGATTAGATATGTCTTTCTTTGATTTAATTATATTAAAAAACTATTGACTGATTTTTTTTGGAAAATTTACGTTTAATTTTGCTGAATAAAAACTGGTAGGGGGTTGATTAGGTCCATAGATATATAGTAAACAGATATGAAACAAGCAGAGTGGGAGTAAAAATTTGAATATCGAGTTATGGTTGACATATTCGCGTCTGCGCAGTGAAACACGCACAACAACGCGACCGCGTGCAAATGGGTAGCAGTGCGCATGCGCGAGTTGGTTCGAAAATAACCCGAAGCACAGAGTGGGGATAGTACTATTACCGATCTGTTAAATAAATATCTAATGTTTAGGTCGCTGATTGCGAATCTGAATTCAGAATTGCAAAAAAAAATGGGGGAGCGCGAATGGGAACACTGGCTGGACCGCTAGGGGCTCTGGACAGAATTTATTATACACGATTATCGATATCGGCATACTTTTATAAATATTCTTCTGTTGACGTTAGTGCATGAACAAAGTTGGATAAAGTTGAATTCTAAACGGTATGATTTATTCCGTATAGATTAATATTTCATACAACAGATTTATCTAGTTGATTCTAGTTATATCATTGAATTGTCAAAAATCTTACCCATTCTCTTGCTTTTGAAATTGAAAATACGCCTCCTCGAGACGATTCGATACACCAACTATCGAATCACTTCCACAATCGGTTGAAACGTCCATGATTACCTCATTTACCGCTATCGTGTCCTATCGTTCGAGGAAAAAATTAAGAGCAATTCGAAGCTGACCGGAAACTAGCCGCAACCGGCAAACAGAATAGCAAACAGCTAGAATATGACAACGGTTGTTTATTGTTTACAAATTCCAAACAAGTGGCTTGGCTATGGGAAAATGAAGTCGGAATGTCATATGTTGCATGGCAACCAGAGGTACATGGCATGCTTAAGGCCGGTAATACACGTTGCCTTGTTATGCCGGAACCAGAATGAGCGCGGAAAACAGCAGCAGCGACAGCAGCAACTAAAACGTGCCATACACACACCGATCGATCGGCCGATCCGTCGCCCAAAATCGATATCGGCCGATGGATCGGCCTGTGTATGTGGAAATCGCACCGATCGGCCGATGAATTCTGATCTGCCGATATTTTAGTGCGATTTTCGTGCGATCGATCGGTGACGATCGATTGGATAGTGTATGTGATTATCGCAAGTGAATGTCAAATTACCAAATTATTAAATGATGAAATTTGAAGGATTCTTATGATTTAAATGGCACTGTAATTGAAATATCAAATATGTGGTATACGAAAATACCACACACATCCAAATAGTTAACAAAAATGAATCTAGGTTGGATTGGGAGTGAATCATAACCTATTTTTTGAATTGTCATCCGTTATCGCATCGCACGAAAATCGCTCAGTGTGTGTGCAGTGGAGATCGGCAGATATTTTGTGGCGGTCCATCGGCCGATCGATCGGACGACGGATCGGATAATGTATGGCGGCTATAAGGCGGCTATTACACTATAAAAGTTCTTTTACAAATATCTTTTATGAAAGCTATTTTCAAAGAACTTTTATAGTGTAATAGCCGCCTAAAACGTGCCATACACACACCGATCGATCGGCCGATCCGTCGCCCGAAATCGATATCGGCCGATGGATCGGCCTGTGTATGTGGAAATCGCACCGATCGGCCGATCAATTTTGATCTGCCGATATTTTTGTGCGATTTTCGTGCGATCGATCGGTGACGATCGATTGGATAGTGTATGTGACTATCGCAAGTGAATGTCAAATTATCGAATTATTAAATTATGAAATTTCAAGGATTCTTATGATTTAAATGGCACTGCAATTGAAATATCAAATATGTGGTATACGAAAATACCACACACATCCAAATAGTTAACAAAAATTAATTTAGGTTGGATTGGGAGTGAATCATAACCTATTTTTTGAATTGTCATTCGTTATCGCATCGCACCGATCGGCCGATCAATTTTGATCTGCCGATATTTTTGTGCGATTTTCGTGCGATCGATCGGTGACGATCGATTGGATAGTGTATGTGACTATCGCAAGTGAATGTCAAATTATCGAATTATTAAATTATGAAATTTCAAGGATTCTTATGATTTAAATGGCACTGCAATTGAAATATCAAATATGTGGTATACGAAAATACCACACACATCCAAATAGTTAACAAAAATTAATTTAGGTTGGATTGGGAGTGAATCATAACCTATTTTTTGAATTGTCATTCGTTATCGCATCGCACGAAAATCGCTCAGTGTGTGTGCAGTGGAGATCGGCAGATATTTTGTGGCGATCCATCGGCCGATCGATCGGGGGACGAATCGCTTCATGTATGTGGGGTATTAGGCCCTAACCAGATTGAGCGCAGAATGCAGCAGCATCGACAGCGGCAGCGGTGGCAGCAACAACAACAACAGGTAGAGCTACAGATATACCTGTTGTTGTTGTTGCTGCCACCGCTGCTGCTGCCGATGCCGCTGCTGCTGCGTTCAATCTGGTTAGGGCCTTAGGCCGTAACCAGATTGAACGCAGAATGCAGCAGCAGCGGCAGAAGCAACAACAGGTAGATCTGTCATCGTCGCTGTGTCATCGCGACAGAACTACCTGTTGTTGTTGTTGCTTCTGCTGCTGCTGCTGCATTCTGCGTTAAATCTGGCTAGGGCCTTATACACAACCTAGACTAAACGCAGCGACAGCGACAAAAGTAAATCTGCAGGTTGTGCGTTCAATCTGGTTCGGGCATTATTTTTATGCTTGAACAGCATGTGTCTATTTTTAATTTGAAAAAGTGTTGGAAGTTTGTTTCGCCACACACGGTAACCATTTTGCTCACGAGCCACCACCGAACCATATCGAAATCAATAAAACAGTGCAAATGAGTTTCTGCGCGTTCTACTGTCTAGGTTCAAAGTCAGTTCCAGACTCGGCTTTCAAGACCCTGACCAATGTCTTCCTTCTTTTGTCATCCACTGTATGCACCACCTGCTTCCATCTGTCACTCGCACCCAACTTCACTCAAAAACAAATCGACTGAATTGACAACTTACACTTTGTCCTAGATACGTACTTTACCAGGAATCTCCAATCTGCACATTGTTGTTACGTAGTTTATAGTTGGCCAAAGAATTAGCCCATTGTCGTGCTTTTATTGCGTCTATTATGTTGTAGTGCACGTCTAATCAATGCTACAGAGTGAATTTACTTCACAGAATAGCGAAAGACTAGTATGTAAGTCACCAACTGAGCGATTGGCTGTCGTCTTGGCTTTTGGGGTAGCTAATTTGCCTACGAATCATTTGCGAACGAAGTGATATCGAAAGAGTGTCGGTACAGGTGGAGATATGAAAGCGATAGAGGCCAAAGTGGTCATCCTCGGGTCAGAAGGTATGTTTACGTAGATTTAATTCTTATTGTGATTCTGGGGAAGTTATTCCTTTGTTTGCATCATTTTGTTGTTTTGTTGGTCAATGGGGCACGGCAACGGATTCGTGACTTTGTTTTTGCCTTCTAAAAGAAAGGGGCTGCCATCACACACACTATCACTCTTGATAGTGTCTCTTTATTTTTACACCAGTTGATAGATAACATTCGTTCGTGCACTTCTCAAACTCTCAACAGGGATTCACTTGGGGAAAAAACCCCCGATCGGATATGTATTGTATGTACATATATGATGCATACTTCTGAATAAAATACCGTGGTTCACTCACAACATGAGTTGTTTCAATTTCGTTTGGCTTCGAGTCATTTCTTTCTTATTCCTCTTTTAGTCACAACACATTTCCACTTACGTACATAGCACTATTCTGCAATAACTGTGTTAGGCGGCAATTACACTATTCTTTTACAAATATCTTTTATGAACGATATTTTAAAAGAACTTTTATGAATGATATTAGACGCCTAAGTGTCACCATACACTGTCGAACTCGAGCTCGAGCACGAACCTAGTACAAGTGGACCAGTTTTCTTCACACCTATGTGAAGTGTATGTGTGTGTCAGAGGACATTTGTACCACCCAGCAAACAATTTCGTATCATTTGGAAGATAAATTGCCCAGATAATACGATGGCGATTCTTCCATGCGATAAATTTATAGATTATTTGTCGCCTTTTCAATAATTAGAGGATATCCCTCAGGCGAAAGAATCGCGATACGATGGCGATTCTTCCTTACGATAAATTTATAGATTATTTATCGCTTTTTCAATAATTAGGGAATATCCCTCGGGCGAAAGAATCGCGATAGGATTTCAATTCGCCGATTTATCGCCAAGATGATATTTCGCCAATTCACAATAAATACGAAACGACGACTGTGTCATTGTCATTGTTTGTAGTCTAGGTAGCGCAACGGTTAGCACTATGGACTTGCAAAAATGGGAACCTGGTTCGAATCCTACAAATATCAATTGTGAAAAAGGATGAAATATGAATTATGAGCGTCAAAGAATATGTATTTTAAGATAAAAAAAGCATGAAGATTAATAAAAAAAAAGCATAATAATTTTTGTTTTAGTTGACTCTCATCGCGTCATTTTGTCAATTCGTAAATTTATCCCCGTCGCGATTCGATTTCTTGTTGCCAACTCGTTTCGCCAAAGTTTCTCCAGGATGTTTCGCTTTCGGTAACTATTTTCTCCCGAAGGGGGTGACTCCCGCGATAAGATGGCGATATCCCCGTCTATAAATTTATCTTCCAAGGCGAATCGCATTCTTATCGCGGAAGATAGAAATTGTTTGCTGGGCAGGTTCGTGCTCGAGTTCGAGATCGACAGTGTATGGTGACACTAAGGGAGAAAGTGCGGAAGCTTGTAAGAAAAGTACTTAAAATGAGCAACAGTCATGTCGCAAATCTTCTCTTAGGCGGCTATTACACTATAAAGTTCACTTAAAATATCTTTTATAAAACATATTTGTAAAAGAACTTTTATAGTGTAATAGCCGCCTTACCTTGTACCCCAACAGCAGAGAACAAGCAACGAAGAAACGATACAGAACAGAATAGCGAAATGAGAATTTAGGGAAAATCACGTCACAGAAAAATTTACCCCCTCAGTTTTTTTAGCAAATCCAAAAGTTTGTATCTCTAGTAACAGGGCCGTGAAAGGTGCGAAGTTGTGCCACTTATTTTTCGAAACTTTACCTCTGGGGTCACCCACCCACTTGTTGATAAAGCGTGGAATACACAGACCTTTCCCACTGATTGGAAGGAAGGTTTGATCATCAAACTTCCGAAGAAGGGTAGCCTCACAGGCTAATAATTGGAGAGGCATTTGTGTGCTTCCTGCCGTTACCAAGATAATAGCTTGGCAGGAGAGGCGTCCCTGAGAAGCTTGTGACTCTTATTAAGGCAACCTATGACGGCGTGAAATGTCGCAAGGTAAGGTGTCGGGGGACTTCGAGATTTGCAGTGGAGTTCGGCAGCGGTGTATCCTCTCACCAACCCTATTCCTCATAGTGATCGGCAATGTGTTGCATGCAGCCCTATCCGGACTAAACAGAGGAATCCAATGGACTTTGACATCTTATCTACAACATCTTGACTACGCTGACGACATATGCCTACTCTCCCACAAAATCATGGATCTGTCCGCAATGGCGTTAGATCTCGAGAGGGAGGCAAGCAAGGTTGGGCTAAAGATTAATACCAACAAGACCAAGGTTCTTAGCCCGCCATTGCGAAAAAGAAAACCGACACCTATTGCCATCAATATTAATGGGCAGCCTGTGGATAAGGTGGACAACTTCGTCTACCTGGGTAGCATTATTGCCGAAAATGGTGGTACGGAGCAGGACATCGCTCGTCGTATCAACCTAAATGCGCATACGGCATGCTGTCCAAAATCTGGCAAAGCAGCTATCTCAGCATCAAGACGAAACTGGGCCTGTTTCGCTCCCTGATACTGTCTGTGCTCTTGTATGGGAGTAGTACATGGAAAGTTTCCGTAAGAGTTACCAGAAAGCTGGAAGTTTTCGTCAACTCATATCTTAGTCAAATAACAAGAATTTTCTGGCCCGAAACAATATCAAATGAAGAGCGTAGTCGGCGTACGGGTGAGATGCCAATCGACGAATTGATTCGCAGGCGAAAATGGCAGTGGATAGGTAGCACATTACGGAAGAGTGATAACTGCATTGCCGACCAAGAGGGGGTCCTAAAATCACATGGCGTCGATCTGTGGCAAAGGAGTGTAGGGCGCTGGGTAAGTCTTCTGGGGAGTATGCCCCCTAGGGGTTAAGGCAAAGTGGTATAGGTAGGGAGTACTGATATACATAAGTTTAAATAGGGGGGAACCCTGCTTAATTCTCTAAGTTTAGATTTCCCAGTTCTAAACTCGGTGTAGGACTGTCTGCCGGCAAGATCCACTTAATACATTGCGACGGGATTGATGTACCACAGATATCAGGAAGAAGCAGTGAGTCGCTGACAGTGTCGAACGCTTTCGACAGGTCTAATGCCCACTAGAATGATTCTTTAACATGGACGCAATGTCTTCGCTACAGGGGATAGGAGAGTAATTGGACGGTATGATTCTTTGCAGGTTTTGGAATAGGGATCACCCTTCCTTTCTTCCAGTACTCAGGAATAATTGACGTCGAAATGGATAGATTAATCGTAGCCGTTGTGCATTGACCTGCTGGCGTGTCGAGATGTTTTAGCATGACCCTCGAAATACCGTCAAGATCTAGGGCTTTGAAATTTGCTGCTTTGTTTGCTGTGGCAACTTCTTCAGGTGAGAATTGAAGTGCTTGGTCAGCTACCCGGTTACGGATACTCCTAGTGATGATACGCTTAAGTCTATCAGGTGGTGGATATTCGATAAACTGTTTGTTGAAGTGGTTAGCGCATCTGGTAGGGTCATTAAGCGTAGTGTTGCCGAATTGAAATGCAACCGGCACTTTCTGCTTTGTGGGATTTGTGAGGACTCTGACAGTTGACCAAAGCTTGCTTACGCCAGTTATTAGGTTGCAGCAGTCAAGGTGAGAATTCCATTTCCTTCTCCTATGCTCCATCACTTGTTTATGTATGTCAAGGTTTAGCTCCTTGATTCTAGGATCATTCGGATTTGCGCTGCGAATGCGATCGCTTTCATCTGCTAATCTAGCTGCTGATGTTGGACAGTTTGGCCGAATTATGGGTATGCGGCCGGCTGGAATAAATTTGGTAGCCGCTTCCTGTATAATGTATCTTACATTTCTTTCAACTATACGCACATCATTTGCGACTGGTAAGGCATCAAAGTCCGTATTGGTATAAGCCCTCCCAATCGGCTTTGTTGTGGTTAATGAATGTGCGATGATCAGCAAACTGGGTGTTGGCTGGTTTGCCCAGTTTAATGATGATTGAGAGATGATCGGATGACAGCGTCTGGTTCGTATTGTGCGTCATTGAGTAATCCTGCGTTGGCAATCGAGATATTCCGGCGAACTGGAACAGGTTCCAGCAATGCGAATGGGCGTGTCGTTGCTCCGCTATAGCAATCCCTCTAGCATCGTTGTCCAGGTTGGAATGCCACAACTCATGATTAGCATTGAAATCATCGAGGAGGAGTCGATTTTGTCCACTGAGCAGCGACCTGATATTGACGTTGTATCCTGAGAGACAGCTGGATACTGGTGGAATATAGATGTTAAAGATTTCAATATCAGTGTTGCCGACTGAATGGTCACATATAAAGCAGTCGGAAGATCAGTGGCCAACTATGCGGCTCCTCTGTGGTCGCAGAATCTCTGTGACACACAGTGGAAAAAGATTCAAACGTGCCAAAACGCCGCTTTCCGTACTGTTACTGGCTGTCTCCTGATGTCACCCCAGGACCATCTGCATCAGGAAACCAGGATGATACCTTTAAGGGACCACAACCAGCTTCTTGCCAAGCAATACCTGGTGGGTTGCTACCGAAGTGACCAAACCCCAACCTCATGGACAAGACGCCGCCGCCCAGACATGTCAGGCGCGACTTGAGGGACCTAGAAAGGGATGTCCAGAGGTACAAAAGAGTACACTTTGATAGTGGCGCACACAGGTTGGCCATCGCAGCGATATATCGGGAGGAGGTTCATCAATCAATCGCAGATCTAAGTTCGAATCAAGTTCTCTCGTCCATACCACCAATGATATCTCCGGAAGAGGAAAGACTTCCGAGAGCTACGAGAACGACACTCGCCCAACTTCGGTCAGGCTGGTGTTTACGACTGAACTACCTATCCCGCATCGATCAGGACGTCCCAAACATCTGTCCTGCATGTAATGGAGCCCCTCACGACGTAAACCACATCTTTAACTGCCCATCTGCACCTACGCACCTGACTCCTAGATCGCTGTGGGAGAACCCAATAGAAGCAGCTAACTTTCTATCCCTCAACACCGGGGATGAAGACGAATCCGTAGACATGTAACCAACAAACACACCGAATTCCGACCATTGCTACAACAATAACAACTGAATGGCAATGGCCTCCAGGATGTTGTCAAAAAGCAGCAAAAAAACACGATGCAGGACAGAATAAAATAGCGAAAGCTTAGCCTCGTGGGAATAGTTGACGGTCTATGTCCCACTAGGGGTTAACGCAAATAGCAATGAGCGCTGCATTCGCTAATAATGAAACCTACGTGCAGTTAGGAAAAGATTATTAATATTATGTATTTTTACTTCATATATATCCCTATATAAATAAAAAAAATCATTAACTGTTTACAGGGGTGGGAAAAACCAGCATCGTTACAAGATATTTAAAAAGTGTATCGCCAGCTTACCAAGGACCAACAATAAGCGCATCGTTTTTTAGCTGTAAACTCTATCTAGATGGCGTCAAAGTAAAATTACAGGTAAATTGCACGACAATTACGCCAACATTCCATAATAATTCACATAACTATTTTTCTCTTTCAGGTGTGGGACACTGCCGGTCAGGAACGATTTCGAGCTGTCGCTCCAATGTACTATCGAAATGCCAACGCTGCCATTCTAGTATTCGATCTATCTCAACACAAAACATATCGCGATTTAAAAATGTGGGCACAAGAGCTGCAACGCAACGTTCAAGATCCAATGATATTAACAGTTGTCGGCAACAAACTCGACTTGCACTCGGATCGAGTGGTATCGCGAGAGGAGGCCTTTCTATTCGCTTCCTCGATTGGTGCATCTTATTTGGAAACATCGGCGCTCAATGAGCAAGGTATTACTCAAGTATTTCTACGAATAGCCGAAGGACTGGTGCGATTGGCCAATGAGAATAAAAGTCACACGTTAAGACGATACGATTCCTCCAACTCGATATCTGCATACGCATACGTTGAAAGTGATCAGGCCTTTCATTTGCCCTCCGTGCATTTGGGAATTCCCGTTGAGGAGGGTGACATGATAGCCGACGGAGTCGGTCGATTGGAAATGCCATCGTGGAGTATAGAGCACATAGCGCACGGTTCGGCCGAGAGTGCAGGATGGTGTTGCTATTAGTGTAGAACTGTGGACATGGAGACATAATTGTGTAAATACTTCTCTCGTTAACAAGAGTGTGCTTATTGTGATGACGTTTATTTCAAAACCAAACTTGTTGATTTTCAGTTTAGGTGATAAAAGGAAAGTTATTGATATTTATATAGAAGATGTTTATATTTGCAATGTATGCCGAGGTTGTTGAAGCGACGATTTTATCAAAACGGAACAAAATGAATTTTAAAATAATTCTCACTAAATATGATAAGCTAACAAGCATTTAATTTCGAATTTAATACTAATCCAACCCCACCAATTAACTTCCAGAGCATTAGGCGGAAGAAAACGGAAATCAAATTCCATTCGATGTTTTATTAAAAAATTATATTTCAACAATATTTAAATGCGTAATAGTTGTTCTGTTGTTCACCTTATTATATTATAATAAAGTCCAAAATTCTAGAACAATGCATCCGATAAATTTTTTCGAGACATTTTTAAATGCTCGCATATCATGTAGTTTTGTAGATATTACTATGTAAATGTCAATTACACTGCAGCAAACTAATTATTAAAGCTGTTTCGCTTCAAAGCTGCAATAAACAATATGTTCATGTTTTTAGTTGCATTATCTTCAAAGACTTTTGAAGAAATAATCAAACGATTGCATATTAATTGCCATATGGTGCTAAATGCAATGTAAATGCTGATATTTTGTACACTACTTTAGTTTAAATGAGTAACAACAAAAAAAGTTTGAAAGTAGTACTCATTAATTAGGAAAAAAATTCGATAAAAGCGCTTAAATTTTGCAAAAGAAATCTCAAGTAGCTTAAGATAGAATCGAAGCAAAATAAACCAATTTAATTTGGCAAATTGACGTGTTTGTAATTTTTATGGGTTTAAGTGAAACTGGAAGTATGGGGTCACCTTCCGTTACCCGAAGTTGGCTGTGTCGCCGACTATATACTATACCCATAGCCGTAGTTTACAAACAACACCTGTTCCACTGTTGCCGGCTATGATACTTTGTGCATTTTTTATGTAGGGAAAGAGTTTGAATCTTTAGGGAGAAATTATGGTGGTGGTTTGTTTCCTTTCTTTAGAAACTTGCCCTCCTCTACTTTCAGAGCGAGCCTCGCTTTCTTTATACAATACATAACGCGACTTCCTGTAGTTCAGCTGGGAGTTTCGAGAATCGTCAAACTACAACGTCATCAATAGGTAGGGTATGTACAACGAATGGACGATAATCCGCATGTCTAAGGAAATATTAAAAGGGCGCATCAGTGGACCAAGGCTACAAGGAAGACCGAGAGTTGGGAAGACTCAGTAGATGCTGTGCTCCCAAATTGGAGGATGCGGTCACTTGAACGAGATAATTGGAGGAGAATGGTCCAGGCGGTCAAAGCCCCACTTCGGGTTGCAACGCCACGATGATGATGACTGTTAGGTGTTGTAGCAATGCAGGAGCGAAGTGTAAGTGTTTGTGTCATAAAATTAGCGCGTCCGAATCAGTTCTTCCGTAGGAAGTTGCAGGAACGCAGCCATTTCAATAGGATTATCCCAAAGGGCTATAGGTGCGTCTTTACTGCAGAACAATCGAAGATGTGCTCAACGTCGTGGGGATTCGGGACAAGTAGAGTTGAGACGCGAGCATCAACCTGAACGGAGCTGTGCGTACTATACCTCCTCCCTGTGCAACATAGCAATGACAGATTTATAACTGGCATTATCGAACCATTTAAGAGCGCCCTCTTGAATCGTTGGACTTCTCTTTCGAGGTCCCTTAGATTTCGCCTGATGTGTCGTTGTCAAAGCTCGGGTGATCACTTCGATAGCATCCAACTAGATACTGCTTTGACAGCAGCATATTGTGGTTTCCTATTGGCAGTGTTTTGGTCTCTTGGTAGAGATAGTCTTGATCATACATCAGCAGACCGCCTGTGACGGTACGTAGGGCTGCATTTTGACAGGTCTGAATGCGTTTCTAATTTGCATCACTTAGATTTAGCGTCCACACTGGACTGGTGCCGCATAGCCACAGATCTACCGATCGCCTCGTAGGTGGTTAGTAGGGTCTCTTTGTCTTTACCCCAGGGATTTCCAGCAAAAGGGCAACCTTTTAGTTTCCGGGGCCCCGGCAGGGGAAATCACTTTTCACTCGGATTTTTGTCACTTTTCACTCGCCTCACTATAAAAGTCAAGAATTTGCAAAAAAAAATTTTATTTTTAATTTTTGTTTTGTTTTATTTTTTTTTTTTATTTTTATTTTTTTTTTTTTATAATTTATACTGAGTGTTTGGAATATTGGAGGCATGGAAAATTGAAATATTCGCAAATCCCCTTGCGTGGGCTCCGCTCGCTCCGCGCTTAAGGGATCGCAACCCTCAGTATCGCACAAACATGAACGCTCGCTTCGCTCGCTCTGCGTGCAACAACGGTTTGATCAGTTTTAAACACACCAAACACTCAGTATAAATTATTAGAACAAGAAAATAAGGAAAAAAAATAAAAAATTAATATTAAAAATAAAAAAAAAAATTAAAAATAAAAAAAATTTTTTTTTTTTGCAAATTTGAGAGTCTTAGGGTGACGCGAGTGATAAGTGACAAAAAATCCGAGTGAAAAACGATTTTTTCACCCCGAGCCCCGGAAACTAAAAATATCCCGTGAAATGCCTCCGTAATTCTCACACCACAAATTATTTCCCTTTTTGTGGATAGGACAGATGGTGCTCCTGCGCCAATCGTCTGGGATCACCTCATCCTCCCAGATTCACAGAAGTAGTTGGTGTATATTTTAATATAGCAGTTCAGCTGGAATCTTGTCGGCGCCTGGCGCTTTATTTGTTGGATGTTGGATTCAGAAGCTCTTCAAAATAGGACGCTCATCGTTTATTGATGCTATCGGTGTCGCTTATGATGTTTCCATACCTGTCTTTACAGCGGCCAGTCGTGGGTTGACAGCCGTTCGCAATTGTTCTTAAATGTCTACCTATTTATTTTGGCCAGCCAGTTAGTTATGCCAGATGAAAAATTTACAGCATAAAGACAAATATACTTGTATTTCTTTTATTGGACCCTTTTGATATGATCACCTCAGCAATCTGCAGGTATTTCTTAACTACGATCACTCAAAGCCTGGCGTATGTACATATAATGTATAATTTATTATCTACAATATGAATTTGAGTGAAGTGAATACTATGCGCCTGGTCTTAAGCAGCGATCGACATTTTTGCGGATTCTTGCAACATTCTCCTCTCACTAGACCCTACGCCTCTAGCAACATTTCACTTTTCGATGGCCGGTCCGTAGTTAGAACATTCCCAAGCACAACACAGCCAACACACGCCATGCTCAGTCAGTCACCAGACATTTCAAGGTGAATTAATTTCTCGAGCCCCATTGGGTTAGTAGTGGGTTGTTTGGATTACATTGGGAGTCGGTTCGATTAAATCACTTTAGGCAAAGTTTATGGAAGTAATCTAAATTAAAAACGCATGCGTTTACGTTCTTGAGCGTTGCGGTTAAAATTAAAAATTCAGCTGAAGATGAAGTAATCTGGGTATATTTTAGTATAAACGTAATATAAAATTGTATGTATTTGACAGTCTCAGATTAACTCAGCTGGCGCAGATGAAGTAATCTGGCTATAGTTTAAACGTAATATAAAAGGCAAAGCCAAAAAAACATGTGTATGTGAGATTTTGATTGCCTGAATAGTAGATGTTCAGAAAATTTTTCGACTTTCGTAAAAATAATCGAGGTTAGTATCAAATTAAGAGCGAAGCGAACAACACGAGCACAAGAAAGTTGATTAGATAATATCACACCGACCCCACATTGGGCGCCGAATATTTCAAAATTTTTCGACTACTTATATTTTCTACTGACTTACCGAAACCGAAATGAACTATCGAAAAGGCGCGTGGTACAATTAGTCATAAGACAAAAAACCGAAACCTTTTTAAACTTTAGGGATGTTTTATAATTTAAAAAATGTAAAGCATTACTTAATTAAGTAGAAGATTTCGCGTCCCTATAATATGAGATTTTATTCATCTGCACAGTGTGCGCATATGGCAGAGCCGGGCCTTTCTGCTAAGTGCTGACCAAATGATGGTGCGACATTTTAACAATGGCTGCATTCTGGGAAACTTACAGGATCAGACAATTTGACAATGAGTAACAGAGATGTGAAGTATTGTATATCCGTAAGTTGAAGAGAGAGTGTCGCTTATATTACGTTTACACTATCCCCAGATTACTTCATCTGCAGCGTAATCTGGGTGTGGTGAGTTCAAAATTGTATGTATTTGACAGTCGCAGATTATCTCAGCTGGCGCAGATGAAGTAATCTGGGGATAGTGTAAACGTAATATTATCTGAGAGGATCTTTAGATGGGAAATATACCGGAAAAAATTGTTGGTTCGTTTCCCCAGCCTATGATTTCTAAACAAATACATACATCTACCGGCCTCTCTGTCTCTTTCGCTCTAGTGCAATTACTAAGAAACAGGCCTAACGAAAATTGGTTGGTTGTCATTCTGCTCTCTCGTGTGCGTCAAATGTGTGAATGTATCAATGCTTTGCTATCTCTGTTGCTCACTGACATTTCCTTAACAGGTCAGGCTCTCAGGACCGCGACCAATGATCTCATGACAAGCGCCAGACTGGATGTCACTTATGTATTTTTGTACACATTACAAAATCAGGGCCGCAAGGAAAATGCTTTGCCAAACTGGACAAATTATTTCCTGAAAGAAATTTTGATAAATATTTGCGGCGTGTGAACTCACATTTAGTTATAAGAATATCGCAGTTTATTCGATCGAAGTGATTCTCAGTCTCACAGTTCACTTTATGCGCGTCAATGATTCAATTTTGAATCATGGGCTTCATTCTCCAGTAGGAATGACTTAAGCTCGGCTTACACGTCGTCCAAATGGTTCGCGAAAGCAGGTGGAAATGAGGACAATTTTTTTCCACACGTTCTATGAATTTGACGTGATTGCGTCGTGGTTGCGAGCTACTCCTCCACGATGAAAAATAATAAATTCCTATCTTATATGACGTGAGGTTGTTCCCGTGTTGAAGCTCATCAACATTTTTTAGCTTCAGTAATTAAGAATATGAAAAAAAAAATTCCTAATGAATTAGTTGATCGTAATTAGCGAGGATATCATCAGCTACTCGTTTTCAATGAGTGCTTCGAAAATGAAATGACTCATTAGTATATCGTTTGATGTTTTCCTTCAGTAGAGGGTTGATTTTTACTTACGAGATAAAGGGTTCAAGTTCAGTCCCGAGCGGATATTGAAAAAAATTAAGTGCCAATGGCATATCCCCCCCCCCCTACGCCCTATCTACGCCACTGTTTTGAAGAGTTGTTTTTTAAAACTTCTGGATATACAAAGCATTGGTATAAATGAAACTTTACCAAGTTTAATGTGCTTTAAAAAAGGTAAGAGTGACTCTTCTTTAGGACGTATACTTCGGGAGATATTAAGCAGAAAAAAAAGTACAAAAAAAAACTTCGGCAAGACAAAACCGGAAAAATATCATTTCGTTATTTTGGTCTAGAAAGGGTACCTTAGTCAAAATTTGTATTGGCAAACCTCGGATTTGTATGTAGAACACCATTTTTTTACCAAAAAAAAAAAGTTCTCCAGCCAATTTTTTTTTTGGCAAACTACGTGTTCAAATTCATACTTCGTACTACTAATATCCCCTAACTCCTATTGGGGAATAATACTCGTATAAAGGTACACAAAAAACAGAAGTTCTGCCAAACTTTCCCCCTCGCCCGCTTGTATGAACCATCGTTCTTGGACTGTCACTGTAAAATACTCATTTTGAAAATAGCACAAATTTTTTATTCAGTTATAATAATCAAATAATATGTTAAGGTGGTAGAGAAAGGGTATTTGTTTACGTGGAGAGCATATGTTTTTTTTAATTCAATAAAAATTCAACAAACGAGTTTTACATGTTCCGCCGGCCCTGTCGCATTCAACAATAAACTACTCGTAGTATGACCTATGTTGACTTTTTCGCCTTATTGTGGGTGTCTACACCAGGCACAATTGTTCCGGCACAAAACCGGTTTTTATAGGCCTGATGCATGAAGAAAAAGGTATAGGAAGGGAAAACTTGTGCTCGAAAATTTCAAGCACAACAATTGTTCCCAACTAATACACGTTTCGCATTCTTCAAGCATAGCATAAAATCAATGCATTGAAAACGCCCTAGGTGTATACAAATTGTTCTCGTTTTGATGTGCTTCGTCTAGGCAGGCACAAAACTGGTTTTGTGCCCGGTGTAGACACTCTCATTGAAACTTACTTTCAGACTTAAATCTCTGTCTTTCATCAATCGTCACACAGTGTACTAGTTAGTATCTATAATTTAAAATTCGATTATCTGCGCCACAAGCCGACACAGCTCGATTCTAGCAACTTTTGTTGCTTCCACGTTGTTGCTGTGTGGCTATCAGCTACGCATATGGAGGGAGACTCGCGAGCCCCCAAAGGAAAGACTATCTTGGTTCTTGGCGTTGTCTTTCGATAAAATTTCGCTGGTCAGATTCAGTGTGCTGGAATCGATCAGTGTGTGTGTATTAAATTAGGCAGAATTTATTTGTAATAAATATGGCTTTCCGTACTCTCATCTTCTCGCCAGTCTTTAGACAAAATGTCGTTCAAATTAATTTTGCAAGATGCATGTCGTCGGCCGGTGGCAAAAATGTCGGTTTTATCGGACTTGGAAATATGGGCGCACATATGGCAACGAATCTAATGAATAAGGTTAGTGACGCATGATCCGTTTATTTAGATTTAGATTTCGTAGGGCATGTGAACGTGTAGGGTAATAATTACGTAACGAGTGCCGGTTTTTAGATAGTAATAGTAACTATGGTGGGTCAATGCCAAGGCCAATGCTGGTAGAAGTGATGCACTTGACTTGCTGGCGTTTGTATCTACGTCACAAACACGTGAAGAAAATGGCAAAAATATTACATAAGTCAAACTAGCTATTTTTCGTGCGTTTTTGTCAAATGATTGGGGAGTATGTATAAATACTCGTTTATCATCGAAACTTCAAGAAGACACGTTTTCCAGTTTGAATAATTTTTTCGATAGTGTAGTGTAGCAGCTTGCCATTGTCCCTTATAGAGTCTAACACGAAATGATATCAGCTTGTTATCGTTAGCCAATAGGAAGATAGCAACGTTATCTCACGATTTGCATACTTGCAAAATCAACATTCTCCAGCCAGATGCATCTAATTCGTTTTTTAGTTCCGTAAATCACTCTGTGTGAGACGAACTCTCACCTTCCCCATGTTTTATACCTTATGCCTTTTTTCGCTAAATTCCCCTCAGTGAACTTAAATTGGCATAAATTCCCCTCAGTCAACTTAAATTGTTTATCGGCCCCATCACCAAGCAACAAATTGTTATGATCGTATTAAGTAAGAATGGAAAATGTTTTCATTTCTGCTCCCGTACTAAATGAAAAGATGTACACTGCGCATCAAAAAAAGTGGCGCACCCAGTTTTCTTCGTGCTGAAGCCAACAGTTGTCGGGCGATTTGACGCCTTGTGGTGA
Source organism: Chloromyia formosa (assembly GCA_964017055.1). Lineage (NCBI taxonomy): Eukaryota > Metazoa > Arthropoda > Insecta > Diptera > Stratiomyidae > Chloromyia > Chloromyia formosa. The sequence continues at coordinate 24,026,427 of OZ024818.1, forward strand.
ATACCAGTATTTTTTCCGGGAAATCTGGATATTAGGTCACCTTACCTTAACTGTTTACGATAATCTTAAGCTGAAATAACGGTACACAGGGTGCATCTGTGATCGTTTTTGCTAGCAAAAGATGTGTTTTCACGATTTTTGAGGCCATATCCACATAAATCGCCCTCCACCTATTGATGTCGCTCTGGATCGGTATCGCCCTGGTCTTCTATTGAATGATCCTGTCTCCTGGTACATATTCTATGTATTGTGGATTTAAAAATGTCATCCAGAGATCGTCAACTGGACAAAGTACCGTACGATACTTCTCTATTAAAATTGATTAAATTTGGGAAGCGCAGTCTGATGCCTTGCGGGAGGGTCCTTGGGTAACTAAACAGCAGCAAACATTGAAAAAAATTAACAGATTAAACCGTTGTAGACGTTTTTTATTTTCTTTGATCGAAAGTAACATTTTCAAACTTGTATTTTGGCCGTTTCTAGTAAAATTGATTTAAATTTACCGTTATATCGGCAATTTACCCTTCCAAACGTTTACTTCTTTTCACTCTTCCTTTACTAGTATTAAAAAATGCACCCTTGCCATTTTTGTTGGCTTCAGCACGAATAAAACTGGGTGCTCCACTGTTTTTTGATGAGCAGTGTATATTTTAATAGTAATTTTGAATTGTTACATAATGTCGTGCGAATATGTTCGGATGATTTATAGGCTGTTATCAGACACTTCGATTAAAAATGCATGCATGCGATTAAAAATGAAACCGAAAAATAGGGAGCTTCGCCCGCAATTCGAGAATTTTGTTGTGTCCCATGCCAATAAGAGATGAACTGTCCTACTCTTTGAGATGCTTAATCATTCATGTTAACACGACATTGCAAATTACAAGCTTGCATAAAAAGCCAAAATAAGATTGTGTGAATATTTATAGAAATTAGAGTCAGCGACCAGCCTAAACCTAAACCTGTCCAGATGGTGTGGGTTTAAGCTGGTCGCTGAATCTACTCTAATAAAGGCGAACATACACCATCCGGAATTCCGGACAGGCCGCCGGACAGGCCGTTTATTTCAATAGACGAATGTATTAGTTGTACAACTTTGCTTCCGCCGTGTTGGAAAACGGCGGATACATAGTTGTACACCTAACTTCTTTTCGTTATCAAATAACTTCTATATTTTTTTATTAATATTCTGTTTTAATTATTATTTTTATAATTTTAGGGTCACACTCTTCACGTTTACGATATTTCTGATGCCGCCTGCAAGGAAATGGAAGCCAAAGGTGCCAAGTTATACAAAAATACCGCCGAATTAGCTAACAAATCGGACTTTGTGGTTACCATGTTGCCAAACAATGATATTGTATCAAACACTTATCAAGAATTAGCCAAGGATGGCGTTCGCAAGGACACAATTTTCATTGATTCCAGTACCATTGATCCAAATGTTGTTAAGTCAATCCAGAAATTCATTTCATCAAAGGGGGCCCGTTTCGTTGATGCTCCAGTGTCCGGTGGTGTGCCTGGTGCCGAGGCCGCTACTCTCACCTTTATGGTTGGTGGAACTACAGAAGAGTACAATGCTGTTAAGGGTCTTTTGGAGTGCATGGGAAAGCGCATCGTTCACTGCGGTGACTACGGCATGGGACAAGCTGCCAAGGTAAACTAGGATGTTTTCATACGTTGTACAGTACTGAATCGCAATTACTTTCTATTCCAGCTTTGCAACAACATGATGCTTGGTATTGCAATGATTGGTACAGCTGAAACAATGAACTTGGCCATCAGGCTTGGCTTGGACCCTAAAGTTTTCATGGAAATCTTGAACTCGTCAACTGGCCGATCTTGGTCATCAGATACCTACAATCCAGTACCCGGACTCATCCCAACTGCCCCAGCCAATAAGGATTACGCTGGCGGTTTCTCTTGCGCTTTGATTACCAAGGTAAGTTAATGAAGTTACTTTCAGAAATTTCTTTTATATTATGTGTATGTTGTTTTTCTTTCAGGATCTCGGTTTAGCCTCTGGCGTTGCTACCGCATCCAATACTCCAATTCCACTTGGTGCCATGGCACACCAAATTTACCGCACCTTGAGCACAAAGGGACTGGGCAATAAAGATTTTTCAATTATCTATAAGTTCTTGCAAAATGAAAACTAGATAATGGCTTGTTTATGTCTCTGAAAAATGTTAACGAAACCTCCAGATGATGCATTTATTTTATCTTGTGCCTATATATTTTTAAGACCAATCAATGCATTTATTTTTACACACAACTTTTTGACCAGCTTACTTTTAGAAATAAATACTTTTACTATTTGCAAAGTGTTCGTTTACTTTAGTTTTTTTTATTATTCGGGTAAACATAAAGAGCTTATTAATCTTGGAAAGTAGAAGAATACGTTTCCTTTCGAATTGATTTGGCTATTTTTTTATAGTAATAACGAATAATAATTACAAGGAGTAACATACAAAATAAAAATAAATTCAATTTTTGAAACTATAACAGAATGGAACCGGAATATAGAGGGCTACGCCGGCAATCCGAGGGTTTTGTAGCAAGTGCTTATTTTGGTATGTAAATATCGGTTCATCGCTCTTCTTGGTACTATTCAGATGGATAAAAACACCATAATTAAAATGTCTTACCCATGATATAGTATCTTAGATACCTGTTCATAAAAGAAGACTTCATCTCTCACCTCTCAAAGTGATGATTTTAAAACGGGAAGCTGTACTGTAGATAGATATGTATGTATACCAGATGAACTGTCCTACTCTTCGAGATGCTTTACCATTCATGTCAAAACGACATTGTAAATTGCAAGCTTATATAAAAAATAAAAAATAAATAAATGTGTGAACACCCAAATAAAAATAATTTTATTAATAAAAGATTCAATTTAAAGACAAATTGTAATAGTACTTCAAATCAAATTCGACAAGAGTTAATGGAGGTTATTTAGTTACCTTTTAAGCTGAACCAACTAATATTGGTATGAACAATTTTCAGCATCAAGCGTCTTTTCAAAACACCCCTTCATAGTTGTGAAATCACTAACCACCCGTCGTTATAGGTTTGGAGCAACCCAATGAATAGTTAAACCGTTTTTCATGCAAAATGGAAAACTGTTTTGGAAAAAATTCAAAAACGTTATGTTGTATTGTAGGCGATCCTTCTGAAGAGTCTCCTACCCGTTCGTTAGAAATCGGAATAAAAGACGTTCACACATTTTCACAGTGAGTGATTATTCAGCAGACATGAACATAATCTAGTTAACAATAAGATTTCTAATGATTTCTTAAAAATATGATATCTTTATCAATAATAAAAAGAGAAACATTTGTTTCATACTACAATTTTTATACACATATACAGGGTGTTACTAGTACTGAGGCTCAAACGAAAATGGGAGATAGAGGAACTTGTCTTGAGTGGAAAATCGTTCCACACATACTTCCGTTTTTGCTCCGTTAAGGAGATAGCGCGATTTTAAGGACGAAGGATTTTCATCGTACCTGTGATCACTGTTTGATCTCTAACTTCTGCTGTACTTAGCGTAACGTAATAATTCTGGGCTCGTTGGAAAGAACACAAATTGTTCTTTCTAATTGCTATCAACTGTGTCAATCAGTGTTATACTTTTTGAGAAAAATTAATTTGAATGACACAAAAATAATAAAAAAATAGAAAAAAAATACAAAAAAGTCCTGTTTTCTCCAAAAAGGACCTGATTAACCACCAAATTTTATTACATTTTCGGAAAGCCCATAAAATTTCACTATAAGTTTGCAAACAGAATTTCTTCATAGGTTGAATTGTAAAGGAGCGGGGCTAATAGTTATCAAGCACGTTCCCTTCAAGTAAATCTGGTTTGACACCCGTCATTCGCCGAAGGAGTATGATTAATAATAGTGAGGACGAAATAAAAGAGTTGAAGTATGTTTATTACGTTTATTTAGTTTATTACGTTTACAAATAATCTCAACATGTCCGCCGTTGTGGAGCAAGCACAAGTGGTATCGCCGATGAATGGCATTGGTGGGGTTCACACGCAGTAGTTGGGCTCGTAACTGATCGCATGCTTCGGTGATACGGGAAATGAGCTGTTCTCGTGTATGAATTTCCTCTGCGTAGACGATGCTTTTCAAATACCCCCAGACATAAAAGTCCATGGAAGTTAAGTCTGGAGATCGTGGAGGACATGCAATGGGACCGCCACGACCAATCCATCGATCCCGAAAATTCGCGTCGTCGCCATCGACGGACATTAGCACCATAATACGCTGGCGCTCCATCGTGCTGGTACCAAAATCTGACCAGTACACGGAGTGGTATATCCTCTATGAGGTCTGGATAAAGTTTCCTCCAAAAATTCGGCATAATTGGTGGAATTGAGAAATAGGGGAAGAAATACCGGACCGATTAAAATTATTTGTAAACGTAATAAACTAAATAAACGTAATAAACATACTTCAACTCTTTTATTTCGTCCTCACTATTATTAATCATACTCCTTCGGCGAATGACGGGTGTCAAACCAGATTTACTTGAAGGGAACGTGCTTGATAACTATTAGCCCCGCTCCTTTACAATTCAACCTATGAAGAAATTCTGTTTGCAAACTTATAGTGAAATTTTATGGGCTTTCCGAAAATGTAATAAAATTTGGTGGTTAATCAGGTCCTTTTTGGAGAAAACAGGATTTTTTTGTATTTTTTTCTATTTTTTTACTATTTTTGTGTCATTTAAATTAATTTTTCTCAAAAAGTATAACACTGATTGACACAGTTGATAGCAATTAGAAAGAACAATTTGTGTCCTTTCCAACGAGCCCAGAATTATTACGTTACGCTAAGTTCAGCAGAAGTTAGAGATCAAACAGTGATCACAGGTACGATGAAAATCCTTCGTCCTTAAAATCGCGCTATCTCCTTAACGGAGCAAAAACGGAAGTATGTGTGGAACGATTTTCCACTCAAGACAAGTTCCTCTATCTCCCATTTTCGTTTGAGCCTCAGTACTAGTAACACCCTGTATATCACATATACAGTATTTCGGGAGCGACTTACTCCCTTCTTCACTGCTTATATTTCTGACATGTGACTTAAATAAAAATTATTGTAGTAAGGAACAAATGTTTTCCTTTTTAATATTATAAAATAAATCTACAAACAACGGTAACAAGTAAAAAAAAAGTTTATACATCATCAAGTTATCACATATCGCAAATGATTACTTATTTTGATCACAAAAAGGTACGGATTCATCACTTTGCGACTAAAGTATGTATCCTAATCTATTTTTCTTTTGCCACTTTGACACAGCTACGCTGGGTCGTTTAAAGGGATAGACAAATTTGTCTATCAGCATACTCTTGGTGCTAATGTTTTCGTTTATTTTCAATATTATTGGTACTATGAATTCGACATCTCTTTTCAATATTATCAATACTATTCGAGAACTCTCAAAGTTAGACTGCTAATAGAAAATACGCGAACGGGATGAAATATGCAGCCAACCTTATGGTGTAAGATACATACAATACATTAATCCATGGTTATCCCTGGTACTAACCTTTTCCTTTCATGCGAAATTTCATACAAATACTGTCAAAAGTTTCGTCCTGTTGACAGTATTTGTATGAAATTTCGCACGAAAAAGGTTAGTACTAGGCATTAAGGCCAACTCCTATGTCGGCTCACACCTCACTATAGTGTGACCAGTGCTACCAGGTAGTCTGCGCGAATTCCCCCTAGATGAAGTTTTATTTCCCCCTAAAATTAAACTCTACCCCCTAAATGGTCAAATAGTTAATAATCGTTATGAATAAAATCGAAATTGTAGTTATGGATGGTTATACATATACAATAATATTACTTTGCCTTAACCCGCGTCAGCTAGTTTTGCGCGTCATCGTACTTTGTTCTGGGCTATCGGACGCAACTTCCCCTACGTCTTACCCAGAGACTCACACTCTTTTGTCACAGAACGGTGCCATGAAATTTGGCGGGTTGTCGAAGTCGATGGAAATTTTACAATTAAAACTTTTGTAATGTACAGCTTGGTGGGCATCCAAAGATGCCCGTGGGGACGGAGCCTAAGGTAGCATAATCACCGTGAAGGTCGGGCTGTGCCATCTGGTTAAGAAACAGGCCCCTCAACGAGCTAAGCAGCGGCCTATGCTTGCTGTAGCTCAGTTCGGGAGACGTGGGCGGGGTTTTCTGCTGCTTCCATCGGCGGGTCGCTGGCATCACCTGATGTGTAATGATCTGTCGGTAGTACGAAACCAGAGGCCTTGGGTTCCATTACACCTGGACCCCGATGCGAGCGCAAGGGCAAGTGAGTCGTCCGCCAACCATTCCATCCTTATCGCCCCATATTTTTAATTCCCCATTTTTACCTCCCCTGTTTGTGTTGTCTTCCCCAGGCCTATGATTTTTTGTTAATACGTAAAGGACAGGGACAACGAGCGGCGAAAACCCGATCCGACAATCAAACTGATATTTCATTCGAATTTGTAATTTACTCGTATTTCCATCACATATGAGGCGAACCACTTGACGTCAGTGTAGACAACTTCACGATCCAGAATTTAACCTGGATGCTGCCCTAGAGCGTTTTTTGCGCAACCAGGGCAGGGACCCTACACGGTTACGCAAAAAAACACGCAGGCAGAATGCGACTAAATGGAGAGCATGCGTATGCCAGCAATATGCATCATCCGAAACTTAATCCTAACGAAATGTCAACTAGATCTAGACATCTTAGGAGTATTTGACGCACTATGCCTCACTAGGATTTAAGGCAAATAGTAGTAGGGGAATTTTCGCTTTTAAGGCTGGTTGACCCGTTCAAAGTACACTTTGGCAAAGTACGTTGACAAGCTACTTTGAGGGTACTTTGAACGTGTCAACCAGCCTTAAAAGCGAAAATTCCCCTACTACTATTTGCCTTAAATCCTAGTGAGGCATAGTGCGTCAAATACTCCTAAGTGCTTTAAAGTTTCTAGCGTCCAATCAAAGCAAAATAGGATGGTGCTCAACTTTCCATCAAAAAATTTATTGTAAATCGATAAGTTGACAAAAAAAATTGTTGGAACGGGAAATAGTGAGGTGTTGGTAATTTTTGTTCAATTTATGGTGGTTCGAATAATGTGTTTTGGTGTGAATTCCCTAGAAATGCTAAATCCAGAGTTTTTTGCAAGTGGCAAAGTGGTAATTCCTAACCCACAGGGAACCGATGCAAGTCGCCGCGTTGGACGACCTAGAAACACCTGGAGAAGATTCAGTTGAGGTCGAGGGTAAGTCATTAGGCAAATCGTGGAGACAGTTCAAGGCGATGGCGCGAACAGGCAGGGCCGTCGAGAGCCAGCCCGGGCCCCAAGTCTAGGGTCTACCGCGCCCCCACCGACTACAAGGTATGTAATACCCCCAGCCGAAATGAGGGTTTGGTTGATGTTGGTTGTCACGATGTTGCCGTAACTAGTCCAGTTGTGAGGTGTTTATGCCACTCAGAGTTTGGGGGGGGGGGGGGGGGGGACTCGACTCAACCCTTTCAGCTACTATATAACAGGTGCCGTCAGTAAATATCCTACCACCCGCTACTATCTTAGTTCCATTCGCTTCAATAATAATTTGACTACGGAGTGATAAACCTCGCTAATTTTGTGTAATTTTTAGAACTTGAAGATGCAAGTGGTTCGTTTCTGACACAAAATAAACGGGGCCCGTTCCGGGCCCCCTTGGCGCCCGGGCCCCAAGTTTCAGAATTGGCTAACGTGGCCTCTCGACGGCCCTGCGAACAGGACGAGGTGGAAAGTTGGCGTGGTTAATGCCCTATACCCCACAAGGGGTTGACAGGATCCAGAGAGAGAAAGTGGTAATTCACAATGGTGGATATTTTTTCCAAGTCATACTTTGGCAAAGTGTACTTTGAACATGTCAACCGGCCTTTAACCTAAAACCCTACCATACTCTCGTCGTAGTTCATAAGTAATTAAATGCATTATTGAATTACTAATGTGTGCACCTATATACTACCTACACTTGTGGGTATGCTATATTTATACATTCGTGGGCGAGATATGCACCTAGTATGGTATGATGAAAAAAAAACTTCCATTTTGAAAATGACATCTTATTTATATCATACGTATCTCATGATGTTTTTCAGAAATCCGTAAAGTAATATAAGCATATAAATGTCTCAAGGTGATGGAAAGATGCGTATGGTTCATATTTGCAGATTGTTTCACCCCCATTGTATGCTTTTATCAGTAATCGTACAAGTATATTTTTGTACCTGCACCATGTAAGTAAGTACATGAATTTATGTAGAACTATCTACATAATATCTAGATAAGAAAATCAGATACAAAAGATACATAATAAATTCATAGAAGATGTCTCACACGGCGATCGTTATCTTTTTTAAAAGGGTAAACACCAGATATTTCATCATTCCTGTTTGCACGAGAACAAACTGATTATCCAACCACCATACTCGAATTAAAATTCCGACTTGGCAACTGAATGATTCAACACATGTTTGTAGTTTTTCCGTCCTGAAAATCACGAAAAACATTAGCAATATACAATATCACAAAACAAATAAAAATTATTATTCCAATCAATTGTCATTTATTATTCTAACTAATAATAATTGCATATCTTGCCAAGGGAATTTACGAATTTGATTTTTTTAAAGCTAAATGAATTAAGGCCCGAAATCGAAATTTACTCTAAAATTATATTATTATTATATAAATAGTAGAAAAGTTGGTAAGAAAAAATCTTCAAAAGCTAAAAAAAAATTGCAAAAATGAAAATGAATACATTTACAGAAAATTACAGCCAGATTCAAGAAAAATAAAGTTAAAACTAACAATCACGTCACTGTCGTAAGCAATAAGAGCCAAAAATCCAAGACTTGAACGGAAACGGAAGTTTTGAAACATGTCATCGATAAGAAACTAAGAAGATAGCTTAAATTACTATTTATAATTTCACACAAAATAAAAGGCACATGACATATACAGCGTGTCACGCAACTACCGTACACAGCCACTGCCAAGTGATCCCCCTTCCATTTTCCAGCCAAAAATATTAAGGAACAATATTTGAAATTCTCAACCCTTTATCTGCTACAGGCATTTACATACATTTGTAAGCCTTGTTCTTCAAGTTGCGGAATACCGTTGCGTGCTGCGGAACAGACTACTTTCAGCCTTATTTTCCAGGCTGCAGGATACCACTGCGTGTGGTGGGATAGATGGTCTCGAAAGTAGTTTGTCCCGCAACACGAAGCGGTATACTGCAGCTTGGAAAACAGGAAACAAAGTGGAAACTCCATTCTCCGAAGCCAGTTTATGCCGACGAAACGTCAATTGGGCCAGATGAAACAGTTGACGCGCTATGCCCCACAAGGGGTTAGGGTAATTGAGAGAGAGTAAAAACATAACCCTTATAAAATCGGTCAAATGTCTGCCTGTCCGTCTGTTCGCAGGGCCATCGAGAGAAAATCCAGGGCCGGGGCTGAATAACTATTAGTTCATATACAGAATTTCTCATACTTCCCGATTTTAAATATTTATACAGGTACATAACATTTCAGTCGAGAAAATCAAGTGGCATAATCTCAACAACGAAAACTTTGAATCTGTTGTAACCTGTTGTGCAGGTCTAGATAGTATGAAGCAACTTATTAACTCAGAAAGGGGGAGCAGGGTTCAATACATACTTATTCGTGGACACTAATAATATTAAATAATACATATATGCTATTTGAATATAATGATAAAATCACATCCATGGCCACGAACGTTGTCGTGAACGGGATTCGAACCCGAAACGCCGGTAGTCAAACATAAGACTGATGCCTCAACACATTGCACTACCGGTCGCCCTTTGCCTCTCCCCGTGGTTGCGCCAGTGCCTCTCCTCTCTCTCCTCTAGTAATGGAAGTTATTTTTCAAAGAACCTGCGGTTTTTGCTCTGACCCATAACTAGTGCTATGCTAGATGCCTGCTATTACAATGTATTGCCAAACGGTTTCCATACCAGCTGTATGAATTGTAGACATTCTATTGTAAATTGAATTTAATACGGTGACCCGGATTTAAATTGATTACATTCAAATCTTTCATTGTATCTGCGTGAAATACCTTTTCAGTTTAAATTGCTAATAATCATCTCGGGTTTTATCATTTATGGTTAATAAATAATTTAACAATGTACACATACATGTTGTTTCACGTTCATGCTGAATGAATGATTTGACATAGCCAAGCAATCGCTGTATTTACATTTTAGAATGAATTATGGCCGCATTCAAGAGATAATGGGACCAGATAATAAGCTATAATAATAATACATCTCGTTCTCCTTTAGAAGTTTTAACTAAAACACATACTGAAGCAAACTGTATTTGACTGATAAACAAAGATAAACGAACAAGTGGGTTGGACATACTCAAAGTTGAAGCCTTACTCGTGTATTTCTTTGCAGTAGATCCCATTTTCGCAACCGTCCGTCAATTATCCTGATACAGCCTGCTACACGTAATGGACCATCACTGGCAATTTTCGGTGTTACCTTTCGCATGATACCCCACTTGCATATATGTACCATAGGAAAATTTTTTTTTTTTTTCAACCTTCATTTTACCCTTCCTTTACCCATTTTGAGATTAGCTGAACTTGCTCCGATTCCACTGTTCCTATAAAATGTATTTGAACTAGTGGGGCGATTTCAACTAAAATTAGGAATGTGGTTTGGCGGTAAAGATAACGTTGTGATCCGATTCGGTTGGTTCTGACATATACATATATACAGCATGCAGTAGAAAGAAGGCTTCGTGCAAAATTTCAACTCGATAGCTTCGAAACTGAGAGACTAGTTTGCATAGAACCAGATGGACAGACGGACACACATGGACAAAGCTTAATCTAATCGACTCATCTCGTCATACTGACCAAGAATTTATATACCTTAAATGCTCCCTTCTGCTGCAAACTTCATGGCAAAGTTAATATACCCTGTCACATTCATGAAGGGTATACAAAGTAGTTCGGAAGGTGCAAAGGTTAGCACGTTCGCCTTCTATGCATTGGACCTCGGTTCGATTCCACCTGGATGCAGTAGTCTTCGATAAAAAAGAGGATTTACGTGTTGGACTATGAGCCCACTCTTAAATTAGTACTCATTTGGGGTAAATAACTCGGTTGAACGTGCTGCTGATCACACACCTATACACAAAACACACCGTCACTATCTAATGGGATGATGCTAACTCATGTCGTGACCTTCATTCAAATCGGACTGTTGCGCCAGTTATTTGTTTATTTTATTTACAAAAGGAGCGATGATGTTCATCGGCACTTTAAACCCGTCCCATGGAAGTACATTTTAATTTTAATCCATTTGCTTTCAAGTTGTCTATGATTTGCTTCGAAAAATGCTGTCCTTATCACCCCGATTCAGAAGATTCCCATATCTACCAGGCCAATGCAAGAATGTACTCATTTTCCGACCCAAGGACTCAGAATACCACCAAGAGTAGTCTATCGCATCAACACCCCCAGTCCATTCTCATCAACACCCCCAGTCATATAATGCCCATCTTATGTAGATATAATTGCATTGCCAAGTATGCCCTTTATCGTCACAAGGACTCAAAATGATTTCAACAGTAGTCTAGTCTATTCGCCTCAACACCCTCAGTCAGACTACTGTTGAAGGCATTTTGAGTCCGTTGAAGACGAAAAAAGACATTCTTAGCAATGAAGCGATGTATAGGTAATCGGCGGGAGGCGCGTCAACTGTTCCACGTGGCCCAGTAGGCATAAACTAGTTTCGGAGAATGCAGTTGCCAGCATGCACCTGCTCCCCCATTTAGGCGCCTACTTGCGACAAGTCGGGAGATGATGTGGCTTATTATTACGCCGCGCACCACAGGGGGAAACCAACACAAACATCTATTGCCATGAACGTCGTCGTGGAAGGGATTCGAACCCAAAACGCCGGTAGTCGGTCATAAGACTGATGCCTCTACGGACTAAGCTACCGGTCGCCGCAAACAGTATATTAACAGTATGTTAACAGTTCACTGACAGTGCGTTGATAGTACATTAACAGTGCAATAACATGATGTTAGCAGTGCATTAACATGATGTTGACAGTGCATTAACAGCACATTAACAGTATGTTGTCTGTGCTTTAACAGTACGTTAACAGTGCATTAACATTATGTTGCCAATCCATTAACAATGTATTAACAGTATGTTAACAGTACATTAGCAGTGCATAAACAGTCTGTTAACAGTGCATTACCAGTATGTTAACACCGCATTAATCGTACATTAACCGTGCATTAGAAACATATTAACAATGCATTAACAGCATGTTAAGGGTTCACTAACAGTACGTTAACAGTGCATTAACAACAGTCCGTTAACAGTTAGTTCACAGTGCGTTGACGTTTAGAGTGCATTAGAAATAAGTCAACAATGCATTGGCATAGTATTGGCAGCACAGAAGCAGTGAATTAAACGTACATTAATGGAACAAGGGTTGCTAATGTTTCTATATTTGATTAACAGTGCATTTACAATGCGTTGTGCCAAACGGCATGTGATGTGCCACTTCCAGCACCCCGAGCCGCCACCTACACATTAGTTTTGAGCAAAGCCTTAAACATTTCTCCAATAATTTAAGCTAGGCTTAGAAGTTCTTAAATTACAGTAATGAACTCCGAACGTTTTGTGTAACCACATGTTTGATAAGAAATTCCTATCAAATTTGGCTAATAAATAATAAACATTTTCATGTTTAGCGTTACGGGCTCCGCTCGAAGCTCTGCAATTTTTTAAATAATTACGTCGATGGCAGGAGTAGATTGTTCTATATAAAGTCGCAGGAAGCAATTTTCGTTCTTACTGAAATGTAAATAAGCGACAGGTAAAATTTCAGCTTTTAACATTTTTGAAAGTTTACCGTTATTTTTTTTATAGATATACGGAGTTAACAATCTGCTGATAGGCGTTGTGCCGCTGACGCGTCGGCAGAAGTTGATTTTATGTGAGTAAAGCGTTCATATGGCACGAAAATTAAAAATTATGTTTTAACAAATGTTTCAAAAAAGATTACTACCATTAACTACATAGTAATAGTCACGAGACTTTGATGTTACCATGGAAATATTAGAGTTAAAAAAAGTGAATAATATGCTACAAATTAAGATATTACGAGTATTCTGAATACATAATTCGTGTTTTCAAGATCACTTTGTGCTGAACTAATCACTAAGAGTGCAGTATCCATTAACACTTCTAGATATTTTAACGGGTCAAATATAAGTTGCGACATTTGAAGATATTCGTAGTTTCAGTGTTCTGAATCTGTGAAATCTCATCTGACGAGCCCGAACTCGAGTTATGGATAATTGCACTGAAATTCTTTTTTTTTTCATAATGTAAGAATACATATAGTATAATCTAATATCGATATGGTGTTAATTTATACTAGTCAAATATTCAAGCGACCCACCTCGTGTAACTTAATTTTTTGCTGGCAATAAGTTTGCTTGTACAATATTTCGTAGCCTGCCTAGTGTGCAAACATAAATTCTATAGAAGACGTGCGAAAGATGAAGTTTCAAGGGCTCCAGGATGGCATTATCGAAGGATGGAATAATAAATAAGTGTGTTAATTGCCTTAACCCCCCAAGGGGCATGAACGCGTCAACATCTCTTGCATTACTATGCCTTATTGATGTTTCGATAGCATATTTTTCGGATTGTGCAGTTGCTAGCATGCACCTCCTATTCGTGTCGTCTTTTACTAACAAGTTCGGAACGTTGAGAGAGTTCTAGTAGTATGTTATGTTATGTTTATGAGTTGGGGCCTCTTTACCCATCCGGTGGGCACTGCGACCATAGAGAGGTCTATTGTGCCATAGCCCACATTATTGCAAAAGACCCTCCACCACCTTTACGAAGTGGATTATGTCTTTTGCTGGTGCTTTCCTGATAACTGCAGGGCTCACTGTGACCTGTCCCAAAAACTTGATCCTGGCCCGCGCTATTGCCGGGCATTCACACAAGATGTGCATGGTGGTTTCATCGTCTTCCATGCAGAGACGACATTCAGTCTCGATTATCTATCGAGACCCATTTTATTTAGGTGATATCTCACCCAGTGATGATCCGATAAGTAGCTCTGTACGAAGGGTTGAAAGAATACAAAGTGTTAGCAGGTGTTTCACAAGTGTTGTTGTTGTGGAACATAAAGTATAACGACGTTTTGGATCTGCCCGTACCCAAGGAGGTGAACCTAGTTGGTTTTTTAGACGATATAGCGGTAATTGTGGTCGCTAAAGACCCGGAATATGCCGAAATATACGCCAGCGAGGCAATCACAACTTTCAAGTTGGGGTTGAAGAAAGTAGGCCTAGAGCCTCTAGGCCCTGAAAATCAGAGTTGGAAGTACAATCATTACTTCCAAGCCAGCTAAAAGGTACTTGGGAGTGATGATTGACGCGAAGCTGAGTTTTGGAATGCACCTCAGGCAAGTGTGGAAGAAGGCAGCAAACGCCACGGTCACTTTGACAAGGATCATGCCAAACATCGGTGGTTCTAGAACGAGAAGAAGGCTTCTAATGTCAATAGTAATAACCTCCATTCAGCTGCACGCCTCAACGATGTGGAGCGGTGCGCTACGCTACACTCACAACTCCAAGAATATCCGTTCGTTATACCGAAGGAGCACCTTGAGGGTGTGCTGCGGATACCGAACAACATCCCATAAAGCGACTTACGTTGTCTCTGGAATTATCCCAATCGAAATTCTAGTGGGTGAAACGGAAAGTCTTTACGGTGATCGACATCTGGAGCCATCGGCAGAGTAAGAGGGGCGGAAAAGCAAAAAAAAAGGTAGTAGTCGTTGAGATAATAGTGGGAGTTTTGGGACCAGTGTAAGGTGAGTTAAACCACTACCCGACTCAACTCCTTCCTTTCACGGTGAATATAGGGAGTACCTACAAAGGATCAAGCTGAGCGACAAGCCAGACTGTTCGAGATGCAAAAGAGTCGTAGAGGACGTGAAACTTGTGCTGTTTCACTGTCCACGGTTTGCAGAAGACTGAAATAAGCTAGAAGAGAGAGAACTTGGTGGAGCATATGCTGAAATCAGCAAACAATTGGGATGCAGTAAGTAGCATTATTTATGATATTCACATGAAACTTTGAAAAGAAGAAGAGAGGCGAAAGGTTGATGTGATGACAGCAGGTGTTCAGGTTTAGTCAGGAAGAATTTGACATCACCGACTAAAGTAGGCTAAACGTGACCTCGTCGGTATCTTATGCAATATATCCACCTGCTATAAAGAAAAGAAATATGTATTACAGCACACATAGACCACCATTGGGTTCGTTGTGGTACCACCAAGAACAACTCCATTGAAACCTGGCTATTAAACCAGCCTGTTCTGTGTGATGTAGCGATTGAGCCGTATGGCTCTCATATACTTAAAGTCATACAGATCGTAAAAGACCTGAGAACCAAGAAATTTCCTTCTCCTGCCAACCAAGGCCTCATCCACATCCCCACAACTCCTGCAGAAGTCGGATGACGGAGCCTCTAGGCGAACTTCCCGATGGAGCAGTGCTCTCTGATAACCCCTACTACTCTGCTAATGTGCTTCATGTTCAGCGAAAGCAGTGAAGCAAAACGGCTGGCATCAATTTCGGCCAAATCATTCATATTGTTTGGCATGTGCTACATTAGTCCTGTTCACAGGAGCGGTTCTAATCTCCAATTTACACATCGCAAACGGCAGTTTGATGTCTTTGCGGTCTTCATCAACAACACCAGTTGCACCCTCTCGAGCCGGCTCATCCGCGATCCACTTTGCAGTTACTTTCAACCACTATGGTTTGGAATCCAATATAGGGTAATATTGAAGAAGCCACCCATCTCTGTGAGGGCTGAGCGACAGTTCTCGATAGTTTTAGATATGAACAAGCTCTATAACACCAAACATTTAGGCGAGGACCCGGGCTCCACGGTCCCCCTCAGGATCTACCACTGGAACATCCATGGTCACGGCGGGATTCGAACCATCGGACTGACGCCTCAACGCACTGAGCTACCGGCCCCCCTTAGAAGTCGACTAGTATATATTGGCATCTTCATCTAGCTTTTCCAGTCGGTCGTGATGTATCTGAACAAATGGAAGTGGCAACAGTGGATTTCGGATGACACTACTACAAACTGATAATACGGTAACGTTACGCAGTGTAATAATTGAAAAGTCAAACAATTCTGCAGTAGCACTCAACACTCACCTGTGCTCCAATGACCGCAACACTCTGTATCAATTGTTATCTTCAGATACACACACAGATAATGTGCGATATCGAAATACAGTAGACCCGAAAAATGTTGAAATCTTTATATGTTATGTGGGAAACTCTTGAACTTTCCTGCTGGCATACGTACTCATATTCCACAAATATTCTATGTATGTACAAAATTGTACATAAATATCTTTTGAAGAAGCAGAGATATCAAACAAGACGACAGGTGAGAACGACCGTGTTATCGGGATTGCAATTGAAAAAGATATACCCTTGCAAGTGGTAGGGGGTATAAAAAGAAACTCATTAGTTTTCGACGACCCATTTCGTGCTTAACTTTTTCGACAAGTGTGTTCTTATCGGTGGGGAAACAAGTAGTTAAGATATAATAGTCATCGGCTTAAGATGATAGCATCAAGTGAAGTGTGTAGGCGCTTAGTGTGATCAAGATGACTTATAATAGTCGATCGAAGGTTTATTATTATCCTGTAACGGATAGATTCAAGCTCAATGACAGTAGTGATTGGATCCAATTAGGTCCAGAATTTATTGTTTCTATAGTGGCAGGTAAGACGTCACAATATTTGGATAAGCAAGTTGGAGTGGCACGTGAACGGACTTTTGTCCACGCTTCATTTGAACAAATGGTACGACATTTTCGGACAACCTTGAGATACAGATTGCGTCACACTATCGTGCCTATTACACACGTACTCCAAATCGTGAGCTTTTTTAAATTCGAACATTTTTTCGGAATGATTTCTGCATTAAACATGTGATCGTTATTTGAATATTCCGGAAGCACTCATCCTGGCTAATTAAGATAACTGTTTTCCTATTAAAGTATTACGTTACTTTGTTGGAGCTTGGAGTATGACAAGTTTTTTTTCCATCGCTTACGTAAACTTAAGTACACAACTGCAGAACATGACGACGACAATTGTATTGTCTTTCTCTTGTTCAAATTTTCGCGCTCATTGCAGATAGTGACGTACAGTCTTTGAACTGAAACATGTTTATTCGTGATGTTAGCGCCAGCTTTATCGAGCTTCACTGGGGTTGACTTCTGTGTCGGCTTTTGCGTAAGCGTTCCTAGAAAGATTCCGTAAAGAGTATTATCAAGAATTTTTTTTTATATATATCGGGGGTAGGGTTACCAGACGTCCTCTTTTAAGAGGAAATGTCCTTTTTTCAGTAAATAAATCGTGTCCTTTTTCTTTCTTTTTTTTCAAAATATAACGATTTGTCCTCTTATATCTTAGTCTCTGGAACATTCCTGTTTCGCAAAAATTATAAGAATTCTCTCTATTCGATTAGAGAGAACTTTCACAAAACTCGAGAAATTTCCACTTAAGGAGCTGCAAGTCCCCCCACATGGGCTCTAGGTTCTTACCAACTAAAGTGGAAATTAACTACCTAAAGCGGAAATTCTTCCTAAATATTCCCAGTCGCTTACTACTTATTAAATTGAAGTACAATAAGAACTAAAAACACAGCAAAATAAGTTAACTTGTAAAAGCTTTGACCACAGCTCCGACATAAGCAAAAGGACATCAGAACTGTAGTAATTGCAAAAATTCTCGAGCTTTGGGTGAATGAATGAATTAATTAATAAAATTAAATTAACTTCCAACAATTTCAACAGACACACAGAAATAGGAACGATAAACAGAAGTATAAAATGCGGCCAAGCTTCGCCAGTTCGATTGCGATCGTGGACAATCATTTCGGAATTATCACTCTCCTGAACAGTTCCGGCTTTAACTATTGTACTGTACTGTACTGTGGTCCCTTTTTTTTAACCAATCATCCATGATGACATCAACCAGTTAGCTGATGCATGGCTACGTGACTATCATAGACTATGCGGTCCATCGTCAGGTCGATCGGACGATATTATGATCGTCAGCTGGATCGCACAATGGCGATTTCACTGAACGAACGATCAGTTATTATCTGACGATATTTTAGAGCGACTTTACTGCAATTCGTCGGTCGAGCGATCGATTGTACAGTGTATGTGATTATCGCAAATGAATATCAAATATTAGCCGAGTCATCACGTGCTTACAGGAACTGTGAAATTGAACTGTAGCCAAAAAAAAAAGAACAATGACACATTTTTTTTGTCTTTTTAAAAATATTTTAAAAGCCGTCAACCCTTGGTGAGACAAAATCAAAAATCATGAACAGCTCATCAAAAAATGTTAGCACTAGTTTTTCCGAATCGTCTTTTTAACTCAAATTCCACAAAAAAAAAATTGGATACTTTAGATTCGTAATCAATACCCTAAAAGACATAAAAAAAACTCAAAACTACACCAGAATTTGCCTTAGGAACACTACTCGATGACTAGGTTACAACAACCACGCATCAAAATCAATTAACGGGTCCCACTTACATAAAAAATCCTCAGAATATGAAAGACAGACCATCCATTCAGTAGACCATAATGACATCAACTGTCACCCACCTCAGCCCCCAACCAACAGTACACCAGAGCCAGACCGACCCTGAACGACCATCTTCAAAATAATTCCAATAGAGTGAGTCAATAAACGATCAGAATCACGAGCCAAACCACGGACCAAATGATAAAAGCTACGATGACGGTACGCAATCCTACCTATGTTACTCTGCTCCTCCACTATCCGCGTAAAATCCGTGGGATCCTCCAGGAACCATCCCTCAAAAAGCGCAATCTCGGCATCAAGCAGGGCATAAGATAGTATTTACGAATAGAAACTGACCCACAAGACGATCCAATGATAACGGTAAGGTTGTACTCACTAACGGAAGCCCCAAAATCCAGAAAAATGGTATTAATTACACACAAAATGTCTTCCAGGGACACTTTGGAGCGAAGCCGAACCCGGGGCCTGTTCCCAAGACATAAGACTGACCCACAGCGGAAAACCATGAGACAAGATCCTCTGACAGCGACATTTGCTCAGGAGCATCAAGCCCCAACTTATCGTGATGCTGACGCACGGTATGCAACGCCAACCCAATATCGACATACTGAGACTTGAAAACAGCAACGAACCCACTACGTACCAAATCACTGATATACGCATCCTGCATTTTGGAAGACAACATACCTGGGAAAGAAAAAGGAGAAAAAATGATAAAACACAGGCGGAGACGAAACAGAGACGAAAAACACATAAAACAACAGTACGATCAGACCAAACATCCAGGACAGACACACGCACAGGCCCCACGCAATAATAACCAGACGACAGACTAACCCAGGAACCCAAACGCAAACAACAAGAGATCTAACATGTATTGCTAGCTATAACACAGCGGCAATGGATCCTCAAACCAATCCAAAAAGGGAGCCTCCTCGCCCTGACGCCCTCACCATAGGGATCTTGACTTTATTCACGGAACGGGAAGACAGGTTAAGCCTAAAAACAGGATGAAAGTGAAAATCCATTGGTTTTATACGAATCCACTCAGGAAATCCTAAACATGTCAACAAGAGACGTAACCCACAGTAAGAATAGTTGCGTTTTTTCGTACAGAGCAGAGTAGAGCACGTAAAACGAAAAAAAAACGATCGAGAGCCAATTAGGGTAGCGAACACGAAAACGGGGCACGTCTTTGCTAGGAGGGTGTCTTGGTTTAGTTAAAATTCTAATGTCAACTAAAATTTCAAGAGAAAACTTAAATCCTTAGTACATATACAATCGGACAAATTTCCTTTAGACAGCAAAATTATTTTGTACGTTTACCATTCCAAATAATCACACAAAATGGACATTTTATTGACAGGAAATGAGCTCTATGTGCTTCCCAAACTGTAAACTGTTCGAAAACTTCGACATTTGCCCCGCCTGCATTTCAAAACGCAGACTACTTAACGGAGCAGCATTCGTGCAGTGACATTTTATCCAGAGCAGCTCAGATCAAATTGTTAGTGCAATTGTGTGGTCTTAAAATACCCTTCTCTGTATGGCTGTTGAAAAAAACGCGCCTAATATTTGCGCCGCGAAGTAACTTTTCCATAATTTCCCTGGCGCAAACCTCAATGACAAGAATCTCGACTTGAAAACCGCTGGGCCAGGTACCCATTGCGACTGAAATCCTAACGTCGGGCCTAAGTTCAGCCAGCACCAACTTCCTGTTCGGCTAATCTTCAGCTGGAAGGAGGTAGATTTACGAATTTCATAGTGACCTTCCCTCGCTCTGAAGGTCCAATGATGAAAACTTCGTCAAAATCGGAGTAAAGCTGCAGATAAATTTGCAGATTCCATTTTAGGGGTGAAAAGCGGGTGGGGAAGGTGGTCTTCCGAAATCCTATGTAGACAGTAACCTTCTCCTATCCTATATTAGACAAATACTATTAAATTCCATCAAGATTGGAATAAAACTGTAGATAAATTTGCATATTTCCTAGAAGGGGGCTGGGGTGGTTTTTTTTTCCAAATCTTGACAAAACGTGAATATCAACCTTCTTCCCCTTAGTCTTCGAGGTCCAATATACAAAATTTCGTCGAAATAAAACTGTAAAAAAAGATGTTAAGAAAAATTTAAATTTCTAAGGGGATAGGAAAAGAGGATATGGTGGTTTTTCAAAATTCCGTATGGTCACCTTCTCCTTATTCTGGAGGTCCAACTTGCTAAATTTCGTGAAAATCGGACTAAAACTGTGTTGTAAGCGAATTCTCCTTGGAAAAGTATGTGGTTTCATACCAAATTCATTAAAAGCTTTCGAAACTGAAACTGACGAAACTGTGACGTCATGCGCAGAGAGCGAAAGAGTTGCACACTTCTTTGCATAACCTTCTATTATTGAACTATGGGGTCAGAACACCTAAGGCGGCTTTCACACGGAACGCACGATACACATGATTTTAGCAGAAAGCACAAGTGGCGAACGAGCTTTGTATGTGCGACGATTAATTTTAAATTGCACTCGTATAGAAAGCTCGCTCGCCACTGGTACTTTCTGCTAGAACCTCGTGTATCGTGCGTTCCGTGTGAAAGCCGCTCAATGAGTGAAAACCTACTATTGCAGATAAATGGTCATTGTGTTGCCAATTCTAAATTATTTAATAGTGGCACACATATTATCAAAGTTAATAGTAAGTACTTATCATCATGAGTATCGTTTGAATCACTGATGGACGATACGATATTAGAACTTTATGAGTTCAATTAAAACACGGCACCAAAAGCTATAAAGGCCAAGGGTTGTTTGTATTTTTTATCAAAATTTGCCAAGTTTTAGATATGCGAGCCGAGCGGTGTATGAGTCAGCTGATGTTGCCGAAAGACCAATCATCATCAAAATGAGTATCAACTAAATCGTATTAGGGCTAGTAGCAGTTAGGCCGCGTTTATCCATTTTGTGGGAGCGGCCGCGGCTTACAAATTTACATTCAATTTAAATGCAATCTCGCCGCTCAACAAACCGCGGCGGCTCCCGCGGCGGTTTGTTGAGCGGTTTGTCCATTTAAATCCAATGTAAATTTATAAATCGCAGGTGGCCCTGCAGCTTTTAAACTCGGCCTTAGTGATGTGATTATACCAACCATACCGACCAGTACTAAATACGACAGATGTCGGATGTTGGTTTGTTTGATATCGACACCATCTGGTCCGAATTTTTCAGTCCAGCACCACATAGCGAATAAAGCTAAAAGGTAGTCCCAGCTTTAACTAATTTGATGTGTTTACGCCGTGGTGAGTTAGCTTAAATTAGTTAATACTGAAACATAATCCAGCAGTATAAACGTAATTAATGACTAAAGTGTAATCCGGATTGCGCACGTTCGCCTTCTATGCACTGGGCTCTGGTTCGATTCCTACTGAATGCGGTAGTCTTCGATAAGAGTGTCGAACTATGAGCCCAGTTAGCTGATGACTACCCATTTTGGGTAAATAATTTGGTTGAGCGTGTTGGTGATCACACACCTCTGCACAAAACACACCGCCGCGATCTAGTAAATGAGATGATGCTAATTCATCTTGAGGCCTTGGTTCAAAAAATTGGACTGCTGTGCCAGTTATTCATATATTTTTATGACAAAAGTAGTACAATCAAACTTGCAGATTGCTAGTCTACAAACATACATTACCATGCTACGTTTTGACTTAGAAGTCAGAGTTAAGTGACTTTACATGATTTCACTGTACTTGTATGGCTGCTACAGATAATGGGCCATGACTGGCAAGCGGAAGCCATTGCTAACGTGTATAGCGGTTAGTGGCGGCCGCGTTTGGCACAAAATAACTCTGAAAGTCATTATGAGCCAATTGCTGGCAGCCATCATCGCCACAAATCGCTATCTGCCCAGATTCACGATAGCAACAGACAGGGATGGGCTATTGTCTGTAGCAGACATAAGAATTTAAAGTAAAAACCGTGTGGAGGGAAAATAATAATTATTATTAGCAATTTTTCTTGTTCGAGTCATTTATTTTTGGATACCGTCTGCAACATTTACTGGATTCATACCACCTTCCCATTGACTCTCTGATAACATTCCGGTCAATTTGTCGCCAAATATAACACCATCCGAAAAGTTAATAATTACCTCCAATAAAAAAAAACATGGCGTTTGTTCTCCATTATCTATATATCATGACGTGCCGCATAACAACAACAATTGTATGAAAGAAATTTAAAGAAAAATGTTTCATAAGACCTGGGCATTTCCATTCTGAATATCTTCAAATGTATAAAGTGATAAAATTGAGAGCGAGCCTTGCCATTTATACGGATACATATACTCGTATAAATAAAGAATATCTTTATGGCTCCCCTTTATTCTTATCAACGAGCGACCTGCTGTACTCGTACCGTATTTGTACGTTAAACACATTTTACATACACAACTATATACGTTATTCTCGCTATCAGCAAACTGTAAAGTTTACCTTATCTGATAATATAATGATAAAGGTGTATATTATGTACAGAAATATCAAGTGGATCTGAAATAAATTAAAAAAAAAATTCTCCAATTTTTCAGTTTTCAGCGACACTATATGATTCATTTCAGTGAAATACGTGAACAGGTTCAATTCCATTTTGGACGTTGAAAGGTAACACGTCGCGTGTAAATCAGAGTTTTCATATAAAACGTGGGTTGATTTTAGTCTGAAATATTAAATATTTAATTTAAATATTTTTATTTTAGGATTTGACGAATTTTGTTTCACTTTTCAGAGCACATCGGCGATTTGACGAATACGAAAATAAAGAGAGCTATCCGTCGACAGTAGGGAATTGGTTCACTGTCATGGAATTGCTCTCTTTATGTACTATTCGAGATTCAACATGACCACATTTTCGTTTGAAATATATTTTGTATTGTATTCAACTCAATTATCCTTATACATATTTTTTTTAACTTCATTTTTGTTTATTTATTTATGTATGTCTATATTTTATTAATATTTAAATTTACTCTATTTATCGTATTGGCTCGATGAAGTGAGCTTTAACACAGCCTGCAGTTATTTAAGTGAAATGGTTATTTGATCCAATGTCAATTTCAAACAAGTACTAAGTGTCCTTTTAATTGATGTAATCATTATATTCTTGATAGTATCCGGATGGCGCAGCGGCTAGCAAGTTTGCCTTCCGTGTAACGGACGCCGGTTCGATTCCTACTCTATGCAGAAGTCTTCGATAAAAAAGCGGACTTACATGTCGGACTATGAGCCCACTCAGTTGTTAAATGAGTACCCATGTGGTCTAATTAATAACTCGGTTGAGCGTGTTGCTGATCGATCACACACTTATGCACAAAACACACCGTCGCGATCCAGTAAATGAGATGATGCTGTCCAAAAATTGGACTGTTGCGCCAGTTATTTATTTTTATTATATTCTTGATAGGGCAATCAATTTAGAATTTTATTGGTGAATTTTCTAGCAGTCGATGAAAGTCATATCAATCCATCGATAGTTTATGGTTTCGTAATCAACAATTAATTCAATTTGTTTTAACACATTACCAGACCGCGAGATCTACAATTAACAAAAAATCTGGATCTATAATCTATAATTAACAAAAAAAAAAAATTATTTGTGATTATCATTTCAAGACACTCATGGCCATTTTTTACAATCAACCAGACGATAACTCATTTATTTTAGGTCTGGATTAAATGCATCCGAGACTCAAACCTCATGCCTTGATTTTTGAATGGAGAAAATGGAAGAAATATTAAATAACTTAAAGAAGAATTTATGAAAGCCTAGTCATTACGTGGTTATACGAACTGATCTAAAGCCACGAAAAACACATTTTTTTTAATATTTTGAAAACCGTCAACCCTAGCGACAAACTTTTTGAGACAAAATAACAGTTCAATTAAAAGTGTTAGCGCCACTTTTTCCCTATCTTCAATAGCTTTCGAGATATGCTCACTTGAAAAATACAAAATTATCTTTTTAGTGTTTCTTTCTTTTCAAGAGAGAATATCTCGAAAACTATTGAACATAAAGAAAACCAGGCCGAAGCGAAGCCAGTTCATAGGGGTGGTTGGCACTCATTCAGTTGGATCTTGACCATTCTCAAAATCAATTAACTAACCCATTCTACAAATATTTGTCGAATTTTTCAAGTCGCTAGCTTCATTCTATCGAAAGTTATTGATTATTTGAAGTTTCACTTGTAGTGGAGGTAGGGGTTCCTTGGGTCGGATCTTGCTCTTCATTGTCACCAACCAATTAGATCACCCTACAAACATTTAGACAAAATTTCAAGTCTCTAGCTTCACTCTATCGAAAGTTATCGCTTATTTGAAGTTTCATTTGTAGGGGAAGTAGGGGTTTCGTTGGTCGGATTTTACGTATTTTCAATATTAGCCAACTGGATCCTACTACAAACATTTGACCAAAATTTCAAATCGCTAGCTTTATTTTGTCGTAAAATAATTTATCGCTTATTTTAAGTTTCATTCCTAGGGGAGGTAGAGGTTGCTTAGGTCGGATCTTACTCATCTTTAATGCCAACTAACTCAATCTCACTTCAAACATTTGACCAAAATTTCAAGTCACTGGCTTCATTCTATCAAAAGTTATCGCTTATTTGAAGTTTCATTTGTAGGGAAGGTGGGGGTTCCTTGGGTCGGATCTTGCCCATATTCAATACCAACTAAGTAGGTCTTACTAGCAACATTCCACCAAATTTTTAACTGGGTGGTATCATTCTATCGAAAGTTATCGTAATCAAAGGAATATTTAATTTTTTGAAATTTGTAGGGGAAGTAGGTGTTCCTTTGATCTGATTATGCCCAACTTACAGAGCCTTAAGCAGCTTCTTTCCTTAGGGTTACGTGCCAAAAACCAGATGTCTACGTCAATTGGTTCAAGAGTTATAGACAAAAAACCTGAAAAGTAGGGTAGTACGGGGCTCTTTGTAAGAAAATTACCGTTAGTTTTCAACTGATTGATTTTATTTTCCCAGGAAAGTATAAGATTACCCTCACTAGCAATATACCAAAGCTACAGCTTTTCTTGATTTTTTAATCGGGAGTTATAGTTACATTTAATTATTTTACATATGTAGGGGAGGTAGGCGTTCTCTTGGCCTGATCATGACCAATTTCAATACCATCCAACTAGATCATACTACCAACATTTGACCAAAATTTCAAGGCTCTAGCTTCATTTTATCGAAAGTTATCGTGCGAACGGACAGACAGACAGACGGACAGACAGACAGACAGACAGACATGGCTAAATCGAATCAGGAGGTGACCCTGATCATTTATATATATACATTGCTATACCTCCGGAGCCTCCTTTAAGGTGTTACATATAGTCTAGGGTATAACGTAGAGCCAACTGGGGGGATGGTTTGGTTTTTATACCCTAGACTTTTAGTATATTATACCCTAGACTTTTAGTATAGGGTATATTGTTTTTGTCACGACGGAAATATGTAACACCTTAAAGGAGGCTCCGGAGGTATAGCAATGTATATATATAAATGATCAGCGTCACCTCCTGATTCGATTTAGCCATGTCTGTCAGTCTGTCTGTCCGTCTGTCCGTCTGTCTGTCCGTTCGCACGATAACTTTCGATAGAATGAAGCTAGAGCCTTGAAATTTTGGTAAGATGTTGGAAGTATGATCTAGTTGGTTGGTATTGAAAATGGGCATGATCAGGCCAAGAGAACGCCTACCTCCCCTACATATGTACAATAGTAAAATGTATTTATAACTCCCGATTAAATAAACATGAAAAGCTCTAGCTTTGGCAGATCGCTCGTGAGGATAATCTTTTACTCTCCTGAAAAAAAAATCGATCAGTTGAAAACTAACGGTAATTTTCTTACAAAGAGCCCCGTACTACCCTACTTTTCGGGTTTTTTGTCTATAACTCTTGAACCAATTGACGTAGACACCTGATTTTTGGCATGTAACCCTGGGGTGGGAAGTTGCTTGAGTTCTAGTAAGTTGGGAGTAATCAGATCAAAGGAACGCCTACCTCCACTACAAAATTTCAAAAAATTAAATATTCATTTAATTACGATAACTTTCGATAGAATGACACTAGCAAATTGAAAATTTGCTAGAATGTTGTTAGTAAGATCTACTTGGTCGGTATTGAAAATGGGCAAGATCTGACCCAAGCAACCTCTACCTCCCCTACAAACGCAACTTCAAATAAGCGATAACTTTTGACAGAATCAAGCCAGCGACTTGAAGTTTTGGTTAAATGTTTAAAGTGAGATTAAGTTAGTTGGTATTGAAGATGGGTTAGATCCGACCTAAGGAACCCCTACCTCCCCTAGAAATGAAACTTAAAATAAGCGATAACTTATGACAAAATAATGCTAGCGGCTTAACATTTTGGTCAAATGTTTGTAATAGAATCCAGTTGGCTAATATTGAAAATATGTCAAATCCGACCTGCGAAACCCCTACTTCCCCTACAAATGAAACTTTAAATAAGCGATAACTTTCGACAAAGTGAAGCTAGAGACTTGAAATTTTTTTTAAATGTTTGTAGCATGATCTTATTTGTTGGTGACAATGATGAGCAAGATCCGATCCAAGAAACCCCAACCTCCCCTACAAGTGAAACTTCAAAGAACCGATAACTTTCGATAGAGTGAAGCTAGAGACTTGAAATTTTGTTTAAATGTTTGTAGCATGATCTTATTTGTTGGTGGCAGTAATGAGCAAGATCCGACCCAAGGAACCCCCACCTCCCCTACAAGTGAAACTTTAAATAAGCAATAACTTTCGATAGAATGAAGCTAGAGACTTCAAAAATTCGACAAATACTTCTAGAATGGGTTAGTTCATTGATTTTGATAATGGTCAAGATCCTCCTGAATGATTGCCAACCTCCCCTATAAACTGGCCATATAGGAAACTCACTTTTAATGCATATAGTCGTTACCAATTGGTACTTTTGGTATCACCACTAGGTCTGTACAAGTCTAGGGTATATACGCTTCGGACTCCGGGCCGAAGCGAAGTTTCGGCCTGGTTTCTATCTATCTTTATCTATTAACCCTAGAAAAAATTGTCTAAAAGACAGTTAAAGAACACAAAACATAAAAAATACATAAAAAAGATTATAACCATACTTATTCCTTATCTTAAATAGTTTTCGAGATAATCTACCTTGGAAATCACTTTTTGTCAAATGCTTGTTTGTTCCCACCATAGATATACACTGAACAGACTGATAATAGTACTATCCCCACTCTGTACTTCCGGTTTTTTTCGAACCAATTTGCGCATGCGCACTGTTATCCATTTGCACGCGGTCGCTATACGTTTGGTAAATGTCGTGACGCCATCGGCCACTTAGCCACAATTTTGACATTTACGAAACACTTGGCCCCTCGCTCCTCGTGCCCCTGGGCCAAATGTTAATACGTGTAGTGCGTGTTTCACTGCGCAGACGCGAATATGTCAACCGAAACTCGATATTCAAATGTTTACCCCCACTCTGTGCCTATTTCCTATCTGTTCAATATATATCTATGGTTCCCACTAAGAGTAAAAATCATGATTTTTTGGATGTATTTCATAAAATAACGTGTAAAATACTAGACTTACCAGTAAAATGATAGGGATTGATTTTTTTTACAACTAAGTTAGCTTCAATTTGATATAAATCAAATGCCCTTAGGTATGATAGTTACTTAGAAAAAGAAGAAACAAAATTAACAAGAAAAAAAACTAGGGTATAAAAACTCTTTACAAAACACAAATTGCCATCCCCTGAATGGGGTTAAGCGACGTGCTGACAACTCGTCCTTGCAAAAACCACTCCATGTCAAGAAACCTGGAACAAAAGCCTCGGAACGACGACCACGCAAACGACTAAAGGATTATTCTTTCGGATCCTGGAACGTACGCTCCCTGAACAAACCGGGGGCCGAGAAGGCCCTCCTTCAACACATCGAAAAGTACAAACTGAGCATTACTCCAGTCCAGGAAACAAATTGGCTTGGCAGCGAAGATCAATGACAAGAAATCGCACATAATTTTTACAAGTGGCATACCATCGGACCACAAGGAGTCTGGAGTAGCATTTATAGTGAACAATCAGCTCAAGCTGAACATTACCGACTTCAAAACCATAAATGAACAGCTATGTGCGATTTGCATTAAGACTCGATTCTTCAATCTCTGGCTCATCAATGTGCACGCCTCCACTGAAGTTAAAGGAGACGCAGTAACAGACGATTTCTACGCCCGCCTTGAGACTCTCTTCGACTCACTTCCAATAAACGACGTCAAACTACTGTTGGGAGAATTTAACGCGAAAGTCGAAAATGAAAGTTGGCACCGGGGGACCACGGAAGGCCACAGTCTCCATGAAAAATGTAACGACAACGGCCAGCGACTTATCGACTTCGCCTGCAGCAGGAATCTGGTTGTAAGCTAGCTCTACGTGTTTCCCGCATCGACGCATTCACAAGCAGACCTGGAAATCTCCAGACGCACATAACATCAAACAAATTGATCACGATATTATTTGCAAGAGATGGGCGTCTAGTATAATGGATGCCCGCTCCCATCGAACAGCAAATTGCAACTCAGATCATGACTTGGTGAAGACGACCTACAGATGTAAGAGTCTCATCAGTACACCAATCGAGAATCAGCCTTCCTAAAATCTTTGCGGTTAATAAACTTCTGAGTGATGCTACGGTGGAGGCGTATGCTGCCGCGTCTGAGGAAAGACTATCACTTATGCTACACAACATCAGCAACACAGGCCTCCATGGGTTCTGGGAAGAACTCAAGGGTACCATCAAAGAGGTCGCAGAGAAGGTCGTGGGATATAAAGTCCGGCGAGCACGAAATGACTGGTTCGACGAAGAATGCAAAATTTCACTTGACGCGAAAAACGAGGCTTACAGACAATGGAACGGGTCTAGCTAACGCCATACATCAATTACTCTTGTGAGTATGGGAGGACGAGGAGATCCCAGACGATTGGCGCAGAAGCATCATCTGTCCAATCCATAAAAAGGGAGATAAACTGCGGTGTGAGAACTACAGGGGTATATCAATAGTTTGTACGTCCTATAAAATTTTGACCAAAATTCTAGAAAATAGAATAAAACCGTACGCAGAAAGAATCATTGGCGAATATCAAAGCGGTTTTAGACCTGATCACCCCACAACCGACCAGCTCTTTACGG
Source organism: Chloromyia formosa (assembly GCA_964017055.1). Lineage (NCBI taxonomy): Eukaryota > Metazoa > Arthropoda > Insecta > Diptera > Stratiomyidae > Chloromyia > Chloromyia formosa. The sequence continues at coordinate 24,056,432 of OZ024818.1, forward strand.
TCAAACTGATACTCCAGGAGTGCTGGGAATACAACGTAAACGTATACCAAATCTTTGTCGACTTCAAGCAGGCATACGACAGTATCGATCGTGGAGTAACTGTACAACATCATGCTGCAATTTGGTATACCGGCCAAAGTAGTGCGACTGACAAAGATGACTAACTCCGTCTCAAAGGTCAGGATCCGTAATAGACTAACTGATCTATTTGAAACAGGCACTGATCTGAAACAGGGCGATGGACCGGCACCGTCGCTCTTCATCCTAGCACTGGAATAAGCTATTCGGGCTATGAATATGGACAACACCAAGACGCTACTCATCAAGTCGACACAATTAGCAGCGTACGCCGACGACATCAACCTCATTTCCCGAAGATTGGCCGACGCAGAAGAACTTCTGCATACGCTCGATACCGCTGCAAAAGAAGTTGGACTACGTATCAACGAGGGTAAAACTAAAATAATGATGCAATAGACAACAAGGATACCTGCACAACCGAGCATCAATGTGGGGGACCTCAACATCGAGTTCGTGAACAACTTCATATACCTGGGTTGCAACTTGCCAAGGGACGCCAACGAAACTGACGAAATCAATCGACGGATGCAGTTAGCAAATAAGACTTTTTTCTCGGTTCTCCCCATAAAGAAATCGAAGCATGTGCACAGAAACACGAAGCTCCGCGTGTACAAAACCATTATACGACCAGTGCTATTCTACGGCTACGAAGCATGGACCCGAACTCAAGCCTCCGAAAACATGCTGGACACATTTGAACGTAAGGTTCTACGACGAATTTTTGGGGCTGTTTGCGATCGAGATGGATGGCGCATCCAGTACAACCATGAGTTGTATGAACTGTACGATGAGCTGGAAGTTTCAAAAATCGTCAAACTACAACGACTTCAATGGGCAGGGCATGTACAAAGAATGGACGATGATCGCATGCCAAAGAAAGTGATGAATCCAAAACGAGTTGACGGAGCGAGACTGCCTAGATGACCGAGATCTCGTTGGGAGAGCTCAGTATATGTGGACGCCGAGCAGCTACTGGGCCTCCAAGATTGGAGGACGCGGTCACGTGACCGAGATAATTGGAGGAAAACGATCCAGGCGGCCAAGGCCCAAAGTCGGGCTGTCGCGCCACGATGATGATGATAATGAACCTGGATGGTTGCCCTCGATGGTTTTTTTTTGCTCCACGAGTTAACTACTTACTCTAACCCGCTATTCAAAAAAACACACCAAATATTTCTACATATTTCCATCAAATTTCATGCATGCGGTTCATGAGATTCATGGACAGACAGACAGACGAACGGAAAAACGACGGACATTTGACCAATTCTATAAGGGTTTTGACAACCCTAAAAGTATATCATTACAAGGTTACAATATAAATTATTGAGGAGGTTACCGCCCTTTCGACAGTAAGTAGGCTAAAAAAATAGCACACACGGTACGTATATGAATGTATATAAAATAAATATTTGATTTAAGGTCGCAAATATCGATTAGTTGGTGGTCATATGAAACGGACACGAAAAGTGGAAATCAATTCGTCGTCCTTTCAACCCTCGCCTTATCCTCCTATCAAGATAACTGACCAAGGAACGTAGTGAACGTGTATGGCTTGGCTGGTGACTATTATTCACAGCTAGCCTCTATCGACCACGTCATGGCTGCAACTCCATCAACAGGGGAATGACGAGGAGTGACGATTGATAAAAGAACAAGGTGGCTCTGGTGTTTATAAGCATCATTAATATAATCAACAATATATAAGCACAAGCACATAGAAAAATATGAACACGACATGTAGATAGCGTTTGATAGTGGTTACTTTGAAAAGACGCATAACATATCAGGCGCGTTTTTTAACAGCCATGCAGAGCAGAGTAGGTTAAGACCACACAATCAAACTAACAATTTCATATGAACTGCTCTGGATAGAAGGTTAGTGCAAGAACTCTACTCGGTTAAGTAGTCTGCCTTTTGAAATGCAGGTGGCGCGGGTGTCGAAGTCTTCGGGCAGTTTGGGAAGCACATAAAATGCATTTCCTGTCAATAAAATGTTCGTTTTGTGTAATTATATGGAATAGGAAACATTCAAAATGATTTTGCTGCCAAAAGGAGTTTTGTCCGATTGTGTGTGTACTAAAGATTTAAGTGTCCTCTCGAAATTTGAATTGACGTTTGAATGCTAAACGTACTAAACCAACGAAGACATGCCCCGTTTTCGTCTTCGCTACTCTAATCGGCTCTATAGCGTTTTTTGTTTTTTTTTCGCTCCTGCTCTACTCTGCTCTGTACAAAAAAAACGCATTGTAGCTATAGTGAGTCACAAAGCAGTCAGTTGAAGTAATACGCGGCTCGTAGTTAGTCTAACTTATTAAAGCGATTTTTTTTAGTTCAAAGAACGCCATGTCGAATCTTAAAACCAAGAATGCGCGCGTCCTGCAAACGCTTAAAGTGCATACGAGTGATGTAACGTCTTTGGATTTTTGGGGTAATACGTTGCTAGCAACAGGTTCCAGGTAGGGAAACAAATCGTATCGACTGTGGGTGCAAAATGCACCAATACATCCGGAAAAAATTGATTGCGCTTAACTGAAAAGTGATATTGTGTATAGCATCAAAATGCATAGTTCCATTTCTTTTAATTAATTATTAAATTATTTGTAAACATAATTCTGAAATGATATCTGCGGATTTTTTTTTAATCAAGTCTAAACAGAAGTTGCTACGGAAACCTCCACCTTCGACAAATGGAAAACAGCTGTCGTAGAAGTATACCCGTTCGGAGAGTTATAGCGGTTATGACGGGACATTAGCCAGTGGGAGTGCAAGCGGCCAGATTGGGTATACCATTCCTTACAACATATATTACCGGAGGATATAAGGAAGAGAAGGAGACTCTGATCCATTTCTTGTGCAAATGCCCGGCATCAACAATTGGGCAGCGCTTTCTTCATACATAGATATATCCGACATATCCTCGAAAGGTATTGGGGAGATAATACGTTGCTTCAACTCCACGGGATGGATCTGAGAACGAATACTTCATAGTGGCTCTGATAACAACGGTTTAATTCCTTTTTTGAGGCGTGCGGCATCAAAACGGCGCACAATTAGCGCTACTTGTGTTTTATAGTTAGCAGCCACTCCAACCATTCAGAAGTACCAAGTTTTAATCCTTATTCATTCAATTAAGCGGTTCCAATTGTCTTTCGGTTTTGTAATTAACAGTCTTCGATTAAATCATTAAATCGATTAAGTAGGTGGGAACATAAACTACGCTGATTAACTTTTGGAAAATAATTTTAATTACTGAGAACAACAACCTGTCTAATTAATTTGACATTATTTTCCCACTTCTCACTGTGCAGAAGAAAGGACTTAGCATGTTAAGCTGCTAATATGTGGACCTGAAGCCACAGGTGTCTCCCCAGTATATTACTCGTATATTACCAGGTTCTTGTTAAAATAATTGTGATGGTTGGGGGAAGGGGCTGTTTAAGTCCAAAACATTATTTTGTCTATCATCCTTCTTGCGAATTGGGATGATCGTAACCATTTGTTTTCTGTCGGAAATTTACATATCTCACGTTGATGAATGCTTATTATATTGAAGAAGGAAATGTCGAATCTTAAAAAAAAATATCCTTTTTTGTTCCAAATATGAATATGATGTACAAAGTGTGGTTTCATTTTACATTTTAACGAGGTAATGGAGGGAGGTTAGTGTGCAGTACTCATTCACAGCTGGATCGACGATACGACAATTATTCCAATATGCTCAGGGCAGGGTTCGAGTCCGTAATCTCTCGCTTGACGATCGACCGGATGCCGCCGGATCTTCTTGGCCACCTTCGGATGTCCCTACCCTAACACCTATCTCTTGGTTTGACACCATTGTTGTTTGAATTGATTACTGTTTTCACAGTGGAAATCGACGCTTCTCCTTTGGCGCTACTATAAAAGTTTGTGAAATGCTTTCATTTCTTTCATTTCAGTGATAAAACAGTTCGCATATGGAAATGGAGCGTGGGAGATGGATTTGTAGAGGAGCCTTTCTCACCATTATTAGGCCATAAATATGGAGTAACGTGTGTTCGCATATCACCGCAGGTAAGTTCTTCGCTTTACTTACTTATCAGCTTTCATGCACCAAATGGGATTCGGCTTCTGAGACACTCCGTCCTCCAGTCTCGAAATCCGAGCAGTTTATTATAGTCTTGGTCGTGGGAATCTGCCTAGTGCGAAATCCTAGATGGCCCGGTGCCACCGCAGCTATCGGAGGAGGCTGTAGAGCTATGCCATCTGCATGGAAAACGGCGAGAGCTATCTTCACGGATAATAAGGCCAAGTAGGCCATTAGGTCTTTCGATCCGTCCAAGTCAGCATATTGATGAAATTTTTCCTGCCCTTTTTCAGAAGACGCTAGAGGTATTGGCTTCCCATATCTTGAACATATTTAGAGGTAGCTTTGCACTGGGATTTATCCCTTACTTATGGAGATCCGCGAAGGTGGTGTTCATTCCGAAAATGGGCAATCGCTAAAGATGCCCCTAAATCATATAGACCCATCAGTATTACCTCCTTTATGTTGAAATCGATGGAGAAATTCCTGAATGAGCATATTCGTCAAACTTTCCTGGAGAGAAATCCTGTTCATGATAGACAGTTCGCCTACCAAGCAGGTAAATCTACAGAGTCTGCTCTCCACTGTCTGGTCAGGGAGATTGAGGCGACAATGGAGGTTAAAGAAACGGCTCTTTCAGCTTTCCTCGATATAGAAGAGGCTTTTGACAGCACAACATCCACTGCCGCTTAAGGGAAAGAATGCAGACATCACAACAATAATGCTTTCTTCCAGAAGGGTCACTACTAACATTGAAGGAGTTACTCGCTCCCACGGCAGCCGGTTCTACGCACCGGAGCGACCCGTTCATCAGCAACGGCCAAGTTCGAGGGGGTTCTACCCAACATCCTTGAAGCAGCTCATGTCATTGTACAAGAATGGTACAACGACAACGGACTTCGAGTCAACCCATCCAAGGCAGTTGTCATTCTATTCTCTAGAAAAAGAAAACTCAGTCGCATCAGACGCCCTTTAATGTACGACTCACGCCTACCCATGAAAAATCACACCAAATACCAGGACGTCATCCTGGATAGTAAACTACTCTGGCAAGAACATCTCAGGATAATGGCGGATAAAACTATTAAGGCTTTGTGGATATGTAGGCAATATGTAGGTAAGGGGAATCCAACCCTCAATAGCCCTCTGGATTCACCGGGCTATCGTTAGACCTAATTAGAATATGATGATGCAGTAGTCTGGTGGAAAAGAGCACTTACTGTTGCTGGTAAGATCACCTTAGGCAAGGTGCAGAGACTTGCATGCCTAATGGTGATGGAGGCTATCCGCTCTTGCCTATCTAGCGATTTTGAGATACTGCTCAACCTACAGCCAATACATATCCAGCCAGATTAAAGCACAAGCTAAAATGGCAAACGCGAGACTTCCAGCATGCGACGCAAATGTAAAGCTAAATCCAGCATAAATTAGCTGACTTAATGAAAGTATTGTCACATGTATGCCATCTGATCATCTTGTGAGAGAAAGATCATGCAAGAAACGGTTCACCGCCGTTATATGGAACAGAGAGCACTGGCGGGAGAAATATGGTAATCTTCCCCCTAATACTATCATGTGGTTCACAGATGGCTCGAGAACCAATGAAGGTACTGGGGCGGGCATTGTGGGTCCCAATCATCGGGATTTTATACCCGTGGACAGATTTGCCACTGTCTTCCAGGCGGAGGTGCACGCCATCTAGGTATGTGCCGAGTTACATATGCCTGAAGATCGGCTACGACAATATGAACGTGGCTATATTCTCTGACAGCTAGGCGGCCTTCAAAGCGCTGTTAAAAAGTACAGTAACATCCAGGACCGTACACAGTTGCCTAAAGGCACTATATAAAGTTAACTCTCGTAACAGAGTAACTCTATTCAAAGTCCCTGGCCATGTTGGTATCAGTGGCAATGAACAGGCTGACGAACCGGCCAGATCAGCTTCGGCCAGACCCTTCTGCGGACCGGAACCCTTTTCCAGTATTTCAACGTGTTCAATCATGAATCTCATCAGAGGCTGGGAATGCAATGAGGCTATTGCCCATTGGGATAATCAAGCAGAGTTGAGGCAGGGAAAACTTTTCATCTTGGGCTACGCGCGTAGCAGATCGACTGAATTGCTAAAGTTGAGCTAAAACAAGGTGGTCTCCTGACTGGACACTCATGCCCGAGAGACCACTTGAGAACTATGGGGATTGTTTCTGGCACTGACAACGAATCCGACCAAAACAAGGACCAGAGGACTATAGCAATTTAGATAAATACACTGATCCCAATACTATTTTTTGGTTCAGTTTTTACCATATGGTACAGCCACGATTTGGGCATGGCTTGTCCATATCGCGTCCTCTGGATGATTATTCCAATTGAGCAAATAAATTAATTTTCATTTTACGAAAACAAATTACACTGCATTTAGACTAGACTCGTAAGATGGGACTTTGGCGAAATCTGCTTGAAATTCCCCCGGATTTCGCATAGATTTTATTGCCAAACGAAATCTTGATAATCAGCAAAGACCATGAAATCTTGCGGCTAAAGAAAAACCTTATATTACGGTGGTCCACAACGCCTTCCGGATAAACAATGCATTCATCTATATATGCAGTCCGTAGAGACGTACTATCATTTGGATAAAGTTATAATTGAAGAGGTAATGTGGTTATTGCTGTCCTTGATCGGAAAGCTGAAAGTGAAGCCAATAAAGATATTTGAAGTTGATATCTTTTCAAAGACACATTGCACTGACTACGCTCCCACGGCAGCCGGTTCTACGTACCGGCACGATCCGTTCATTGGGAACGGCCAAGGGCTACCAAACCCCTTCAACGACAACATGCGTTGCTACAACAACAAACTTTTTATTTGAAAAATCAAAAGAAAATTTATTTCTCTACTCTTAACAACTCAATAGAAAACATTCAAGTACTCGGCTTGCGTTGGAAAGTCCTGATCGTACTGGCGAAACTTATACGCGTATTTGTTCCGCTCCGCTCGCATTCCGACGCTATGATAAAAGGTGGACAGGAAAATGTACACGTCCTTTACTTTTGAGTGGGCTTCCAATTTTCTGAACATTGCAATCGCTTCCATGAGCATATCCATGCAATCGTATAGTCTGTCAATTTTCTCTTCCCTATCCTGAGTCGCCGCCACCATACAGCGTGCAAACAAAAGACTTGCCCTGGCCCTGTCGTAGATACTGCCGTTGGCATAAATGTGTTCCAGCGACAGCTGGATCATGTCGGCGGCCTTTCGGGCCATTTGCATACGCAGCAGGACATAGGCGAAGATCGTGTTGATAACAGCCACCTCGTGTTGGAGGTACTTCTCCTTGGCATCGGTGAGGGCAAAATTCAGTATATTCACGACTTGCGAAGAAATGGATATTGGCGTGATTTTACTATACGCAAGCAGAATCAAAGCGCGAACGTAAGTTAACGGCTCCAGCTGTTGTTTCGCCAGAAGCGTGTCAATGATCTTCTCGGCCGATGTCAGATTGCCGCGTGCTACAAACAATGACGCTCGCTGCAACAGGCCGGCGTCTTCATCCAAAAGGCTCAGTTGGCAACAGGCCTCGTTGGCATCGCGCCATTTGCACTTGTGTATGGCTTGTGCATGCACAACGTGCGAATTGCATATCATCCACGGCATGGCGTGAGGATCCCGTGGGAATCGGGTGCTGGCATGATGCAAGACCAATCCCGCCAAATTATTTTCGCCTTGTGTGGCGAGCCAGAGTGCAAAGGTGCACAAGACTTGACATAGAGCCTCACTGTTGCCGATCTCGACCAAAGTCCACATTTGATTCAGTTTGAGCAGCAATTGTCCATAGAGCGAGCCAACCTCGTTCTTGCCGTACAGGGTCCAAATGGCGGCACGTTCTGCTATCGAGCTGTTCGCCAAGTCGGCAATCGTGTTCCTGCAGTTGAGTCCGTCGCTTCTCGAGAGGACATCGAAAATTGTAAACGGTTTGTAGCCGCACATCGCGGCAACCTTAACGGCGAATTGAATGCTCAGCGAGGCGGGCACTATCATACTCGGGTCCGATTCATCGGGAATGCATTTCTCAATCGGCTTAATGTGACCACTGTGCAGGATGCAATGCCATGCGTGAGCATGCTCAAGGCAATACTTGTCTCCAGCCTGCTGGGATAACATGATGCATTCGCGCAAGCACTTTTCGGCCATTTCCTTGTGATTGAGTTGTGTGTGGAACACGGCCAAATTAAGACTGGCGTACTGAAATCCTCTAGTCTCGGTGGGATTGAGCGTCTGCACCGGGTTCCGGTCGAATGTCCTGTGCAGCACGTCCCGAGCAGTGAAGAACTCGCGCAACCTCAGATAATTCATGTAGCTCAGAAAGTGCGCCTGCGACAAGAGCGGATTGTCCTCGATGATTTCATTTATGCGACTCTGCAACTCCACGGGCTGAAGTGCATCGGGCTGGTTGTGCTCCAGCAGCGTACACTGCTGAAAGATAAAGTACTCGGCTTGCTTAATCGACCACTTGCTGTGGCTGTTCCGTTCCTTGCTAATCACCGGATTGTCCACCGACGAGGAGTTGGCCAACTTGCTAGGGCCAATGCCTAGCGAACGAACCCCCTTCTCGAAGTACAGAATTATGTTGCGGTGCAATGCCATCATTTCGGGGAACGTCATGCGATCCAGGGTGACGGCCACGCGGCGAATGTACAGCCCGACCACCCCGTACTGACTCACGCCACTGTTCTCCGAAAGGATTTTGTCCATGCCCATGTGTGAATGCACGTCGAACAAGTCGAACAAGTGCTCAATGCCAAAGGTGACGATTTGACGAACGCCGTCCTCGAATTGGACGAGGTGCTCCGGATCGATTTTGTACCTGTCCGCGGTCAATGTGCTGTACAAGTCCTTGTACGACATGTCGGGCAATTGAATGAGTTTGAGGAGGGCGACGCAGAATCGACGTCGCGACTGGGCCGGATACGTCTTCCCATTGTCCACGGCCCGCTGCTTTGTCTGGAAGAGGGGGATGGATCAGTGGATACTAACGAGGAGCCAGTTAACTTGTAGCTTTACCTTGAGATACTGTTGCACGAGAATTACAATTGCAATCTTGTGGGGCGTTAAGGCGTCAAAGCGCAGAGTGGAATTGGCCGACACTGGGTCTATCGCCTCCAATTCACGTCGATTGTCCATTGCACAAGTACACTAGTTTAGCTGCCAACTAAACCAATCAATATTCATCGTCAACCGATGGTAGGACACTATTTTTTTCCTTCTTTAATTGCAATGCAAACAAACCAAACAGATGTCATTTGTCAATCTGACAGCCGTCTATTCACAATAGGAAAAACCGGAGCGTTGCCAAACATGTACAGTGGGTTACAAAAAAGGGTGCGTTTTCAAACCAAAACAGTGACTGCGTTCCTAAAACGCCAGCGCTGAGTCAGCACCTAACTAGAAGCGATTAGTGCTGCATGCTTCCAGGTGTCCTGAGAGTCGCCGGGAGCTATTTTTACATAGCGCCGAGGTAGCTCTCCAATGGTGATTTTAATTGCGCGTTCTTTTGGTCTTTCAGCTGGGTGTGACGTGTTCGTGCTCTCACAACTATGTTGCAACACCACCGTTCGCCTATTTCCTGAGATGCACTGATGTTATTAGCCATTCAGGATGATAATCGTTATGTGCCTCTACCAAATGTTTTGCGGTGCAAAACTCGGTTGGCTTGGTTAGCCGTTCCAGAGGGCGTCCACGAGGAGGACTATGGAAGAGGTCTTTTGTCCCCCTCATAGTCCGACACGTAAATTAACTGATGTCATTTTGAGTCCTTTGACGGGGGAGAAAAAGACATTCTTGACAATGAAGTTATATTTTGGTAAGATGGGTATCATATGACTGGGAGTGCTGATGCGAATGCACTAGACTTTGATGATATTCTGAGTCTTTGGGTCAGAAAATAAGGACATTCTTACATAAGCTTGGTAGATATGGGTATGTCCTGATAGGGACAACATTTTTCAAAGCAAATTATAGACAACTTGAAAGCAAATGGGTCAAAATTAAGATATTAAAATGTATTTGCATGGGACGGGCCTAAAATGCCGATGAACATCATCGCTCTTTTTGTGTCATTAATAACAAAATAAATCGGGGCAATTATATAATATTTTTTATGTAAATCATTCTTATATTTTAGGGTGGTGTGTTGGCCTCTTCGTCCATTGATGGCACTATCATTCTATGGGACTTAACACAAGGAGAGAAAACTGACTCTATTTTCCAGGAAAATGGCGAAGCTATCCGCAGCTGCTCCTTCAGGTAAAGCCATAAAAACAGGCAAAGTAACGCCATAATTTACCACTTTGATTTTTTTAGTCCTGATGGTTTTGCTGTGGCATCAGCAGATGATAGTGGAAGCGTTTGCGTTTGGGGAAAAAACAAAAATCTTCTTAGGTAGAAAAAAAACGGGACATTTCCAATATAACTTAGAATACCAATTATAATGCTCTTCTCTTTTCATTCAACTAATAGAACATTGAAGTTCCACGAAGAAGCCGTTCACACCGTAGCATTCTCACCTGATTCTGAAGTGCTACTGACCGCTTGTACGATGGGAAATGTGCGAATTGCAACGGTTGATCATAGTAGTGAAAGTAAGAATGCGAAGGCCACGCTACTTTCACGAAAGTTCACACTTTCTAAATTTTCAGATCCGAATTCCGAGACTATATGCTGTATAGACAACGCTCACGACATGGGTGTCTTTTCGGCTGATTTTTGTAAAGTCATTCATATAGATCGTAAATATAATTTCATCCTATACATTCAGCGTGATCCATTAACATCCTTCTTATAGCGTTAGACAGTCAAACCATCATATATACGGCCGCCACTTGTGGATCAGATCATTATATAAAAATCTGGCGGTTTTACTATATTCAGCGTTCGAGTTGTTGTTCGGAACGACGTTCGTCCCGGCTTGTACCTCAAACTTCCGGTGAACATGTCTCAGGGTCATCGACAATTTACAACACGGAATCCATGAATGCTGAATGCATTCTAACAATTTTGGCACATGGCAGTTCAGTGACGTGTGTTAGGTAGGTGTAAGGCATATCCTTGCTATTTCAAAAGGCAAAGGACTTTCATCAATGTTATGCGTTTTGTTATTCCAAATCCTTAAATTACATTTTATCCATTTGTTTCTGACGTTCTAGATTCAACTTACAAGGAACCTACTTGGTCAGTTCAAGTCTCGACAAGACACTGAAAATCTGGGATTTGCAGGGAAATTGCCTTAAAACATTGGCAGAACATACTCGCTACGTGAATTGCATATCAATTAATTTGGCGTCAACAATAATTGCCTCAGGATCAAATGATCGGACCGTTATCATTTGGGATACAACCTCGAGCCTGACTTTGGATTCGCATCTTTCCGATCCAACGCTTCTCGTATTCAGTTTAGCTTCAAACCATGCGGACATTCCATTAGATTTGATTTGTCCAATAACACATGAACTTATGAGGGAGCCGGTTACCGCTGAAGATGGATTTACGTATGAACGTGACGCGATTGCTGGCTGGTTTGATCGAGGAAAGATAACGTCACCTATGACTAATGTTGAGCTAAGCTCATTCGATTTGGAGGATAATGATGATATCAAGGGACGAATTGGCGATTTTTTGAAGTCAGTGGACTTTGATAGTTTTAACGATTGAATTGAGTTGAAGGAGTAAATATTTTATCTTAAAATAGTTTTCTTAATTTTGTGTAGCATTTGAAATACTTTGTTGATTGTTGTTGTTGTGTGATGTGGCTTCTGTAAGTTCTACCACAGGCAGCTAGTTAGCTTACAAAAAGTTGGCATGGCGGAAAAGCGAACCCTTTTTGCATGTTGCCTTCTTGTGCCTTTAACATAGTCGAATTTAATCGAAACTTTTTTCTAATATTTTTTTATGTTCAGTATTCCTTCATTCAGTAGCTGTTCTTTTTGTGCAGATCGGAACAAACAAGTATAAAAAAACGATCCAGAACAGATCCATAACAGAAAGAATTAGATAACATTGAATGTAAATTAGCTGTTTCCCACCATCATTGCTTGGCCATAAACACAGCCTTGTGTTGTGTGTACAACTGATCCACTCCCTTGCAGAAAAAAAAACCGACTATAATTAAATAGTTCCTAAGTATAAATGTAATAAAATTGCCGATCTTATTTCTTATTCCGTCGATTTAATCAATTATGTGATTAGTTTAAAGGTTCTAATACACATGACGCGAAAACCCGTCGGGCGCATCAAATCTACAATACCCGTCCCGTGCAAATAGCAAACAGGTTTACGACAACGCGTAACTTATTGGCTGCTCAGCTTGCTCCCGTTAGATATTTGCGGCGAACAATTGGCGGCAAACACGGCTTGCGGAAACTGACCATGGTGCACGCTGAGTTGTGGACTCTCTCTCTCTCTCTCAATTGCCCTAACCCTTTGTTGGGCATAGTGCGTCAACTGTTCCATGTGGCCCAGTTGACGTTTCTCGACATAAACTGGTTTCGGAGAATGCAGCTGCCAGCATGCACTTCCTGTACATCCATGGCCACGAACGTCGTCGTGGACGGGATTCGAACCCGAAACGCCGGTAGTCAAACATGAGACTGATGCCTCAACACACTACGCTACCGATCGCCCCAAGTGGGGCGAGTTGTGGACTGGGCAACTTGAATTTCCCCGTGGGGACTGATTATACTTCTACAGAATACAATACGTTTTTGGCCGGAACTACACCAGCCTTATTCCGTTGAAAAGTTTATGAGCTGATAACACGCTCCTGACCACCGATTCCATGGTCATCTACATGGATGGCTGTAGGACCGATGGCGGAGTTGGAGTTGGTATCTATCTCCGTCTTCCCGACTTCTGTAGTGTTCTACAGACGAAAGTTTCGGCTATTTCGGAAGCTTTGACCTGACTAGGAAATCATGTCGTGACCGTGAGAGACGTCACCACTTCCACGGATAGCTAGGCCGCAATTCGATTACTCGAATGTGTTTTGACCACATCGGAAACCATCATGAACTGTCGCTTAGCCCTCAAGTAGTTGGATGGTTTTTTTGATATCACACTATACTGGATACAATAGTGGCTCCGCAGGTAATTGTGTGGCTCGAGAGGGGACAACCGGTATTGTTGCCGGAGACCGCGTAAATATCAAAATGCCAATCGCATCGTATAAACTTGTAATTAAAGCCGATGCGGTTGACAGGGCAAATACAATATGGTTAAACGTGCCAAATGCCGAAGATGATTTAGCCGAAACTTGACCCTGGCCGCTCTGCCAAACTGCTCTCACTGAATCGGAGGCACATAAGCAGGGTTGTGGGGGTTATCACAGGATACTGTTCTATCGGTGTCCTCGCCTGGCGACTCCGTATTCCCCACAACGATTATTGCACGTGGATGAAGAGGAAAGCGTTCTCCACCTTCTTTGTCAGTGTCCGGCATTGGCTGCGAGGCGGAAGAAATTACTGGGTTCCTGGTTTTTTCGGGATCTATAATAATACAGCTCAATCGCTATATCGCCAGCACAGGCTGGTTTGGGACCTAGGTTTAATTAGGTGACTTTGGTGGTATAACAACGGAGCCAAAGGTGGTCTCTGTGTGCTGTTCGGTGTCATGGCAGCCCCTTTGTCTAACCTAGCTAACCTAACTTGTTAGCTGACGACATGTCCCAGCGGTTACTGATCCACCGTTGATGAGCCGATGAATCCAACAACAAACACAATAAAAAAGATGATTTCAGTACTCGCACATATGGTGTGGAACCGTAAACGCACCTCGTGTAAACACAACGACGTGTGTATTATTTCCGCGTCGGTAAAATTCGCTTAGATACCCGTTTCTGACGTTTCGTCCACGTAAATCCGACTTACGTGTAAGCACTAGTTGCGTTTATGCGACTCGGATAAAAATCACGCGTTAGCGTATACGGGTCCCGTGTATTAAAAGCTTTAAGGTTCGAATATACGTGGCGCGTAAACCCGTCAAACACGTCAAATCTGCGATACCAGGTCCGTGTAAACAGTAAACGGGTTTACGACAACGTGTAACTTGTTAGCTGACGACGGGTCCCGACGGGTACTCATCCGCCGTTGATGGGTCAATGAATCCAACAACAAACACATGAAAAAAGATGATTTCAGTACTTGCACAATGCTGTCGAATCGCAAACGCACCTCGTGTAAACACAAGGACGTGTGCATTATTTCCGCGTCAGCAGAATTTGTTTCGATATCGGTATCTGACGTTTCGTCCGCATAGACCCGACTTACGTGCAAACACTAGTCACGTTTACGCGACTCGGGTAAAAATAACGCGATCGCGTATGCGCGTCCCGTGTAACAAAACCTTAACGCTTTTTAAAGAAATTAATGACCAAAAATCGAACAATACCGAACACGAAATATTTCTGACAGTACATTCGCTGTCAACTCGTGAACGCAACTCGTATAAACACGGCGTCGTGTTCATTATTTCCGCGTCAGCTATTTACGCTTCGATAGCCGTTTGGCACCGCTTCAAACGCGTAGACCCGACCCTCGTGTAAACACTAGTCGCGTTTACGCTTAACGGGTAAAAATTACGCGTGGACACGTCTCGTGTATTAGAACCCTAATGCTTCATCAAGTACATCTATCAATTATTGTGATTTCAGAATATTTAGTAGAGTTTAATTAATTAGTGATAAGCGAAGAAGAAAAAAAAACCAAATCAAAATTTCAGGGCTTTTGTGATAACTTGTTCTTTCTTCTTAATCTAAATATAATAAAGAACTGTGTGTTATAAATGGGCATTAGTTTCAATCATTTGGCTTTTCTACAATACCGCTTTGTAACTACCCCCCCCCCCCCTAAAGCGTTCAATTCATCTACAATTTAACTGAAAATAAATATCATTAGTTACATCACACCTACAGTCGTTTGACTGACCATAGAGTGTAGACCGCCGGTAACTGGTAGCGTCCGGCCAGTGGAGAAAGCGATCTGACCTGACAGAAGTTCACAGTGCAAAATATTCGACGTCGCCATCTCAAAACCAAGTCGTCCACACACCGACAGTTCAACTGGCCAGCAAGACGTGGTCGTTTGTATTCATAGTGCTTTGAGATTTCAGTCCGCAGTTTTTCAAAATACTCTTATTACCCAAGAGACAGAGTTTTTACCAGGGCCGATCGAAGGCTAAGCCGAAACAGGCGGTCGCCTGGGGCGCCGACTCTGAAAGGGCGCCAAGGGGAAAGCCAAGCTTTTCATTGTCAGGCCGAGAACTTTTCACCTTACCCTCGTATATAGTTTATATGGTCGAAGATGCTTCCTTCTGTGTGTTGTACACTTCATGACAAAGTTAATATACCCTATCACATTCGTGAAGGGTATAATAATAATTAGCGACAAAGCGAAACACGTCCGCTTTCAACAAGATGCAAGATATTGTAATGAACCATATTCTGGTCTCGTAGTGCTGCTTCCACCGGCTGATGGATGGCAGCACCTGATGAGTAGTGATCTGTCGGTGGTACGAAACCAGAGGCCGAGGGTCCCATTACACCTGGACCCCGATGCGAGCGCGAGGGCAAATGAGCCGACCAACCAACCACCCTTATCGCCTAATTTTTTTTATTCCCCATTTTTGCCTCCCCTGTTTGTGTTATTTCCCAGGCCTATGAATTTTTATTTATACGTAAGGGACAGGGGCAATGAGCGGTAAAAACCCGGCTCACGTCTCCCGAACTGAGCTACAGCAAGCATAGCTCGATGAGGTGCATTTTTCTTCGGCAGATGGCACGGCCCGACCTTCACGATCATTAGCCTCCGTCCCCACGGGCATCTTCGAATGCACACCAAACCGTCCGTTATAATAATCTAAACATATTTATTGACAGTTGATTATGCAGGAATCAGAAGACATACAAGTTCACTATGTTCTACTCGAACATTCTCGACAAGAAATAATCCACAGACATGGCGAATACGTAAATATTATTTTTTATTCCATTGTAATATTTTTAAAATAAACAAGCGATAAATATCTTATTTCTGCAGGATGATAAAAAAAATGTTTCATTACCTTTGACGTTCATGCACCAACGTTTGTACGTTGTCTTCCATATGCAATCTGTAGTGTATTCAATTCGCTGAGTGATGACAAAAAAAATAGTCTTTAGACACTGCATTGAACACTTTAATGTCAAACTTGGCCTCGCATTTTCTTAGCATCAAAGTTTGCCTTTTTAAGATGGTGATAATTGGGAAGAATTTTCCTCAATGACTCGATCTGCAATGCTTGTGACTGGAAGTAAAAAAACAACAACAAGAAATTAATGTGCCAGCCACTGTATGCGGTGAATGTAACGGAAATTCTCCTGCGGAATAGAGCGAAATAATTCCGCTATGAACACTGTAGATGTATGATAAATGTTTTGATCGCACCTGTTATAAAATTTACGTTTTGTATATGGTATTATGAGAAAAAACACAAAATATTTACATTGACATTCTTCGGCTCACGAAAACCCAAATGAAAATGTAATCGGGAATGAAATATTCACATGGCAATCCAATAATGTCAAACTTTTCGTCGTTGTACAATAAAAGGTACCATGTCCTTTTATTTGCAACGAAATTTTTTTTGGCGCATTCAGAGCCATCTATTATTTGGTTGAATAAATAAATTTTTAAATTATAAACAAAGTACTACAGTAACGAAGTAATCAGAATATGTATAGGGTTTTTCATAAAGAGCGACGCATTTGGTTTTTTTTTACTTAAAAGACTTGTGGGTTAATTATGAAAATGATTTTTATTTCAAATGAAAGTATTGTACAATCGATGCCATGGGGAATTTTGTCAACAGAAAATTAAATCTCGTTGTTACTTTATTTTTAAGAAATTATTTGTGCATTTTTCTACACTTGAACTCGATCAACTTTTTGAGTTGGTTTGCTTTTATATTCAATCTTTGAAATAAAAAAAAATGAAAACAAAAACATTAGAGTTTAAATATAGATCCCATGTTTGTAAAGTTGAGTCACCAAAATGCTAGGCCTTGTTCCTAGGTCCGACAGGTTCTCGTCCCTTCATTATGATAGCACAAAATAGAGGAAGGATCTTGTCGCTAGTGTAAATTGTAGTGATGGATATAATGACTCTTTTCACTGTGCCAGCACATAAGCTCTGACTCTTTCCAATGAGTCGTTCGAAAAGGGTCATTCAAAAAGAGTCTGAAACTTGGTTAATAACGTATTCAAAAAGTCGTAGTTTTTAAAAAATTCAGTTTTTCCTTTAGTTTTTACCCCCGATTCGAAGTCGGTGACCCCCAATGCCATTTAGTTCGAGCCAGCCAGATCGGACCACTATTTCCCATGAAAATGGGGTTGCCAATTTGGGATGGACGACCCCAAATTTTTTTTTCTCTTTTTTGACCCCAGATTCTGAGTCAGTCAAATCATTCCACTCTCTTCTAAAAGCTCCATGCCATGAATTCCTCATTTAGCAGAGAATTTCAGTAGTTGGGAGTATGCGCTTCGCGAGTGAAACATCGGAATTTGAGCCTATACTGAATTACACAAATAAATCAATGTTTGTGTTATCACCACAGCCCAGTATGTCTCACAGCACAGAGTGAGTAAAATATAGAATTGTGTTGTTTGTGCTTAAAACTCAAAACTCACACTGCGAATAACACATTTTGTGCCATAGTATACAGAGGAAATTGCCTGGTTGTTGGTTTGGTATCGTTTTCATCTAAAATTGAACTTGAGATGATGATACAAGACGATTACTTTTGTTTTAGAATGTTGGGCTTGTTTTATGTATTTGAGGAAACTTGGATGTGCGGTGCGACGTAAGCAAATGATTGATTTGCTTGCAGTCAGCATCAGCATGGGTTGTTGTGTGTATATTTAGAAGTATGTATGTATATGTATGGTGGGGCGACCGGTAGCGCAGTGTGTTGATGCATTAGTCTCATGTTTGACTACCGGCGTTTCGGGTTCGAATCCCGTCCACGACGTCGTTCGTGGCCATGGATGTGCAGGAGGTGCATGCTGGCAACTGCATTCTCCGAAACCAGTTTATGCCAACGAAACGTCAACTGGGCCACATGGAACAGTTGACGCGCTATGCCCCACAAGGGGTTAGGGCAATTGAGTATATGTATATACAATGCGTGCATTGCATACTGCATAGAGATGATTATGAATGGATTTAGATGGGATTGGTTTGGTAGATAGATAATGGTGGTTTTAGTTTCAGATAGATATTAAGATGGGATGTGAATGAATATGAATGTAATACATATACAATTGGTAATCAGAAATTTTGAATGAGCGTGAATTTTCTATGCGTTGCGTAGTATTTATGCGTGATTTAATTTGAGGTATTCATTATACAGTGTGTCATTCTTAAATTGAACGACTCGGAGGCTATGCCGTTCTGTCGAATCGTTCAAAAAGAACGACTCGTTACTGTGTTACACATCACTAGTAAATTGTAACCACAGAGCAACTAGGACTACAAGCAAAATTCCCGGTAGCAAAACAACAACTTACCACTTGCTTCTCCATGGCATCCCGTTGTAAGCATTGTCTCCCGTATATCACAGTATTCTCGCGTAAAGTCTGGGCGCCCGTAAGGTGACACCCAGCTCCAATCACGCATCCGTTGGTCACCTCAACATGCGGCGACACAAAACTCTTGCACTCGAAAATATTGTTCTCGCCAATCTTGCTCGCCATAACTTGGCAGCCCACTTCGAAAACATTATTGGGTCCAATGATTAGAGTATTGTCACCAGCCTCAGCGTCTTCTGACGGATTCTTGTTAATGATCGTGGCATATTCTTCGACGATGCAATTCTCGCCCAGGACGATGGGGCCACTTTCGGCGATAATAGTTGCACTCGTGTGAACGATGCACCCGGCCGAGATGGTGATGTCACCGCGCAAAACACTGTCCTCGCACACGATTGCCTTCGGCAGGATTTTCACGCTGAAACAATAACATTCGATTCGTTACGTTGTTAGGGAGAAAGTTCAATGAATTTTGAGAGGCCATACTTTGACTCCGTTTTCTGAAGACTCATCATTTTGGCAACTTTTACTGCGAAACTGTTGTGAGGAGATGGGACACTCAATTGACAGCGATTTGTTGATATACTTTACTCCATTGTGAACACCCGCTCAGATGCCAACTGGAATGGTTGAAATTTTCCACTGGAACTGAAGTGTCAAGTGCTTCTGACATGAAAAATATTTCAGTACGTGGGTTTGCTGTTCACAGTCTTGTTGCAAAGTGTGTGCTCGCATGAAACAGCCGTCCTCGCGGTTTTCAATAGTTATCTAGTAGTGACAATAAAGCAAAAAGGTAAATTACTCAAATCAGTGTCCGCAGTGTTCAACAACATGCAGACAAGCGGAAACCCCATTTCGTAAGGTGTTTGGCGACCCTTGGCTATTACATCAGCCGGCACCCCATTTTAGGTTAAATCTGTAGAATAAATACCTGAAACGGGTGACCTGGCAGGCCCCCGAGTCTGATAAGAAAATGCGATAAATCGCACATAAGAGACGCGTTTTATTTTGGTGTTATTTTTAGTTATAAAGTTGCAGACGTACTCTAATTACATTCGCTATCGGGCATACAATATAATTCCCGCAATTTATGGGATCAGAGTCAAATTCCTCTGAAATGATGTTGCTGGGTACATAGCCCAATGTATCATACAAACGAGCAGTGTACTCGATACTCGTACATACTGCTCTATTATTAACATTGTATTTTTTGTTTGTTTTAGAGCGACATGGTAGTCGAAGGAGAATTAGTAGAATCTGCTGAACAGTCGAAAAAAGCGGCGAAAAAGCAAGCAAAAGAAGCAGCAAAAGCGGCAAAGGTATGTGCTGAAGATTTTGATAATTTGTGGTTTTACAGACCGGATGTTGATAGACGACGGTATCCGCGTAGTTTTGTTTGTTTTTGGTTAATTAAAAGTTGACTCTTGAGGTTCTGTCTGTATATTTCATCATCTTTTTCAAGAAATGAGTGTACACCGCATTTGGCAATTCTGTAGGATTTCGCGCTTTATATTGAATACAATGAGTCACAGTCCAAATGAACCACCTTATGTTAGTGAAAGAATTACTTAAAAACTGACTGAAAAATCATTCAGATTCAAATTGTTTTTATATAAATTTATTGTCTAAACATATACATAAGTCTCTTATTTCAGCATGTTTTCTAATTTTTTTTTTCTTTCTGGTACAGAAAAAAATGGTATGAACCTCAAAGTTCAAAAATGCACTTCACAGTCAAAATGAACCATTTGAATAAAAGTAAAAAACATATACAGGGTGCCCCGCTTCAGATGATAAATACTTTAATGGTTAATAGTACCGTTCATTTGTGGAAAACCAGGAAAGTGGGGGTGTTTACGAGGAGCTCAAGAGTTTCCTCTGGGCCCTCCGTGAAGAATCCGATACCATTAGTGTGCTCCTTAGACAGGGCTTTGTGGATGGGCTCTCTTGCGCGCCAGTTCTTCGTTCCACCAAGGAACCTTACGCGCCGTACTAAAGCAACGTGCAACAGTACTGTCTACGTAGGAGGTTAAAAGAACGTCGCTCAGCTGTTCTGCAGCTAAACCCAACTCACCAGTCGTACTGATCGAATTCTGAAGTTCATCATCTTTGGAACATACTAGTTGTTGAAAAAGTTTCCAATTCGTCTTCTTATGACAAAAGGATACAGAGCGTAGATTAGAACCACCAGGAATATCAAAACGAATGTGCAAATGCTCGGAATTAGACACTTCGTCCGATACATTCCAGTCCGTAACTGCCTCCGATAAGACCCTGCTGGCAAGAGTGAGATTAAGAATCTCTCTCCTGGATGCAGTGACAAAAGTGGGCTTGCGCCCCTTGTTGAGGACGAACACTTGTTTACACATATGAAAGTCAACTAAGAGCTTACCTCTGTTGTTAACGTCGCTGCTCGCCCAGATAGTATGTGTTGGCGTCACAACCAATGATGAATTATCGATTCGATTTCCTGCAGAAGTCGACAAGTTTCCTAACCTCGGCTGGGGGGATCACATCATCGTCCGAGGGAGAAAATAGGCAGATGCTATCACCGCTTTCTGTTTACTTCGTGTTGAGGGGGGTCCACGACGACGTTCGTGGCCATGGATGTGCAGGAGGTGCATGCTGGCAACTGCATTCTCAGAAACCAATTTATGCCGTCGAAACGTCAACTGGGCCACATGGAACAGTTGACGCGCTATGCCCCACAAGGGGTTAGGGCAATTGAGAGAGAGCTCTTGGCCCCTCGTAAAGAGCGGGTCGTTCCGGCACGGAGAACCGGCTGCCATAGGAACGACACACACTGAGGAGGCCCGACGATCGATCCAAGACCTTCGCTCCAACCCGGTACTCCAGTCCCGTCCACCAAACATATTCTCCAACGAAGTTATGCTGCCATGGCGTACTAGGACCACCCTAGCGCAGCTCCGATCTGGATGGTGCTCGAGACTAAACTCATATCTGTCTCGAACCGATCGAAACATCAGCAACACGTGCCCCGCTTGAAATGGAAATCCACGCGACGTCAGACATCTGTTTGAATGCCCAGAGGCCCCCACAGACTTAACACCCATATCTTTGTGGGAACACCCCATCGAGGTCGCATTCTTCCTTGGCCTCGACATAGAAGGAGAAGACGAGGAGGCGTTTTTAAGTGACGCCCTATAATGAACCCCAAATGTTGCTACAACAACAACCGCTTTCTGACTCCCATGTGGAGTGGAAATGTCCACTAGAACCGCAACTAAATTCTTGGAAATAAAGTTGGTTAGTGGTAAATGGCCGACACAATTGTCAATCAGAAGCGCTGCCCGAGGACGATCCGATAGTTTGTCATAAATCAACTTACCCGATAAACTGTTGATACCGCAAACTCGGCCATTGACCACCCAGGGCTCCTGGATAAGCGCTAGAGTGGTCTTTTTTTCTTCGAACAACCTGCACACTGTGGCCGATGCCGCTTTGGCATGGTGCAGGTTGGTTGGGAGCACCCTAATGGTGCTCATTGCGGTTAGAGAATGAAGAGCGGGTGGCAGTGTTTTTCATCTTACCCTGCCCAGACTTGCCGCTTAAGTCAGAATTCGCACCCGTAGGGCGCTGGTCGCCTTGCAGAGTACCGCGTTGACGACCCATGTTGCTATTAGGAGGCCGTTTTGATGCTGAATTTAAAGAAAGACTCCTGTCAGATCCGGACGCTCTTGACGGAGTTATTGTTGATGGCAAGTCCCTGAAATCTACCGGGTTGATGGTGTTCTTCACCGGCCTTCCGAACATGTTCAGAGGCTCGGCTGAAGAAACCAGGGGAAAACCGGCCGTGGAACTACCGGAACTGCTGGATGACGAGGGCAAGGAGACCGAAGCTTCCCTACTCGTGGTGGTGGGTGGTGAGGGAACCAAATCACGTACGCAATCCCGGGGTCCAAGTTCAGGACCCGTCTCAGCGGAAATTATCGCGGAGATTTTCCCATCATGGGACTCGCGATCCTTTCCTTTTAAGTTGAGGGTCACTGTTGAGAAGCCGTACCCAATCACTCCCTTCCACTCTCTTAGCCTTGTCATAGAAAACACATCCACGGCAAGTACTAGGTGGAGGTATTGGCCTTTAATACCACTGTTAATTAACCTCCAGCACTCTGTTGGGAGGCAAGTGAAGACATCTACAGTAGTCAGAACGGTTTCCGGGGTGTAGGTGGAACTTTGGGGGAATTATCAGTGGGCCACATGTGTTCGAGGAAATTCAGACTCCTCAACTAGCACGAAATCGAAGGAACACTTGGACCTTATGTGTCCCGCGTTTCTTCGTACCCACTCAGCGGTAGCGGAGTCCAGCCAGCCCGATCTTCGAATACAGGACTGAATCCGATGTCCTTTGGGGCGATGTTTGGCGACGACCTCGGGAATAACCCTTTGCAGCACATCCAAGTGATCAGCTGTTAGGGAATCCCTACCGTTGTCCGCGGAGCAAAAAGCCAGTCTGCAGGTACTAACCGCCCGACTCTAGGAGGCTTTTCCCTGGCCCCAAATGGGCCTGTTTAGATTTTTTTGGCAACGTTGAGAGAGGGGGATTGCTCCTCTCTCTTCTTCTTGTCGGCTTGGAGGTTTGTTCCGAGCGGGCGATTTCAAAAGACTCTTCCCTTGAGTGGCCGCCCGATCAAACGGCCGATGGATCACCACAAAATATCTGCCGTTCAAAATTACATGAAACTGTCAAAAAAATCTCCAATTATAGGCGCATACACTGTGCGATCCGTCGGGCGATCACTATATCGGTCGATCGATCCGGCGACGGATCGCGCCGTCTATGTGGGGCCTCACGTGCCGCACTCGAATCTCAATTAGAGCCTACTCGGCCGCCCTGTATAATGATGGTCATGATCGTAAGATTTCCTTATATGTGTATGTATATTTATTTATTTTCCAGAAAGCAGAACACAAAGAAGCCGCCAAAAAGGATCAAGAACCAGTGATAGAGACTGAAGACATTTCCGCCGGAAAATATGGAATGTCAAAACTCATTCAATCGGCCGAAACCCATTCCGATCGAAAGTTCGTGATGGTAACCGACTTGTCGCAGTACATCAATAAGGAAACGGTTTGGGTACGAGGACGTGTCCATACGTCGCGTAGTAAGGGCAAGCAATGTTTCTTGATTTTGCGACAACATAGCAGCACGGTTCAATGTATGATTGCCGTAGGCGACGATGTTTCGAAACAAATGGTGAAATTTTCGGGAAGGTAAGACCACAACCTGACACGGTCAGAATCAAGCACTTAACTCAATGTACTCTGCAGCATAAACAAGGAAAGTGTGATTGATGTTCACGTGAAAGTTGTGCCCGTTTCGTCGAATATTGAATCGTGTACCGAGCAAAAATTGGAACTGTACGTGCTGGAATTGTACGTTATATCAGCTGCTAAACCGCAACTGCCACTGCAAATTGAAGATGCCTCACGACCCGAGAATTTGGATGTAAGATTGGTGCTAGTTTTTCTCTTTTCACTACTCGTATTTACAATGAAAATTGCTCATAGGACCCAGAAAGTTTGAACATTCGTGTGAATCAAGACACAAGGCTAGACAATCGTGTTCTTGATCTAAGAACTCCTGCAAACCAAGCGATTTTCCGATTGGAGGCTGGAGTTTGTAAGCTGTTCCGCGATATTTTGACGGAGAAGGGTATGGTTTTGTTTCTGAAACGGTGAACATGATTCAACGTCATGATATGCTTTTAAATATTTCAGGTTTCACGGAAATCCACACGCCCAAACTTATATCAGCACCCAGTGAAGGTGGAGCCAACGTATTCGAAGTCAGCTACTTTAAAGGTATAGTACAGAGTTAATAGGATCGGCTGATGCAGCTTGATTGTTTTATTTTTTCTAGAGTATGTGTACTTAGCCCAATCACCACAGTTGTACAAGCAAATGGCTATTGCAGCTGATTTCGACAAGGTCTTCACGGTAGGCGCTGTATTTCGCGCCGAAGATTCAAACACGCATCGGCATTTAACCGAATTCGTCGGTCTCGATTTGGAAATGTCATTCAAATATCACTATCATGAAGTGTTACATACCATCGGTGACACATTCACTGCAATTTTCAAGGGACTTCGTGACAAGTATGTTCAGTTTTTGTCATTGTAATCCCGATCCTGTATCCAACCCGCCGTTTGTATTTTTAGTTACAGCAAAGAAATCGCTGCAGTGGGGCAACAATTCAAAGTTGATGCCTTCAAATTCCTGGAGCCACCATTGATTTTGCAATTTTCCGAGGGTGTAGCGATGTTACGCGATGCTGGCGTTGAAACTGGCGACGAAGAGGATTTGTCAACGCCCAACGAAAAGCTCTTGGGTCGATTAGTAAAGGCCAAATACGACACCGACTTTTACATTCTCGATAAATTCCCACTGGCGATTCGACCGTTCTATACTATGCCCGATCCGAACAATCCTCAATACTCCAATTCATATGATATGTTCATGCGCGGTGAGGAGATCTTGTCCGGCGCTCAACGTATTCACGATGCTGACTTTTTGATTGAACGAGCAAAACATCATGGAGTTGGTAAGATGTTTTTTGCGCTGTGTTTGGTTTCTGTTGCGTCATAGCTCACATATTTCTGTTTCAGATCTCCAAAAGATTGCTTCGTATATTGAAGCTTTCCGATTTGGCTGCCCGCCACATGCAGGCGGGGGCATTGGCATGGAGCGTGTAGTTATGTTGTACTTGGGCTTGGACAACATCCGGAAAACATCAATGTTCCCACGTGACCCTAAACGAACCACACCATAAGACAACTTCCGTCTTTTTAGAGCATCAATGCATATTGCCCATCGAGGATGGAAGATGCCAGAATGCTTTCGGACCCCAAATTCATTATAAAATTTAACATGGGATGTGACTTATATCATGAGTTAACTCTGTGAATTTTTTTTTACAAATATATAAACTGATATTTTTAATCAATATATTTATTTTATTCAAATGTTTTGTTTAGGAGTGGTAGAGAAAAAAATGTAGTATGTATAGAAGAACAAATCAGAAATATGGAATGGTAATCAATCTGCGTGATATTTTAGATTTTGCCATCAGAGAAGCAGGGAATTGCGCCTTACTTATTGACGACGGTAGCTTAGTGCGTTGAGGTGTATTTCTGTCTCATGCTATTGGTTAGCCACGGGGGTCGAGTCCCGTCCTGGCCTTAAATGTTTGTGCCGTCTTCCCCCTGTGGTGGGGGGCGTAATAATAAGCTATAACATCTCTCGACTTATCCCAGATGTCGGCTAAATGGGAGCACGAGGTGCATGCTGGCAACGTATTTTATATCGTCCGAAACTGGTTTATGCCAACGAAACGTCAGTTAAGGCACATGGAATAGTTGACGCGCTATCCCCTACTAGAGGTTAACCCTGGAATTAAGCGCGAATTAGGTCCACCAGTCGCAGTCAACGAAAATCAGCTGTTCAGCCTGTTATAGTTAAATCTCTTGTTCGCGTTCGTTTGACACATTTGAAAAACTGGCTTCCTAACAAACTTGAAACACTTTTTTGAATCAAGAATAGAAACATGCACTTCCAAGCGCATAACAGTAACGTACAACAAAATAAATGATCACCCACAGTTTTAAAACACATGCATATGTGACTTGACACTCCGCGGCACGTTGATTCCGACAAAGTTGAACTCGTCTCAACTTTCGCGACGTGTTGTTCGCACACAGTATACCTATCGCCATTTGAAATACATTGGGCCAACTTTATTTGACAGCAGAAGCCGCGTTGTTTGCGCAGACTATAATTCGGCCTTTAAACTACTTTACAAAGTTTCAGGTAACACGAAAATCATAGAATATACTGACGCTGACTGGGAGCCGATGTAGATAATCGTCGATCATGTACAAGGGTGCATATTCACATTGCAAGATGCAGCAATCTCTTGGAAAAGTTATCGACAGGCAACGAAAGCGTTATCGAAGTGAAGCAGAATATATGGCTGTGGGGGTAGCGGTTCAGGATGGTATCTGATGGAAGCAATTTAATGAAGAAATTAAATGTAACAACACAAGCGAGCCTGTAGTCATCATGAACAAGGGAGCAATATCATCATTTTATTCGAGGAGCAGTTTTCAAAAAACTGGCTAAACGTGCCAAACAGTGCTGTCGAAGTTGCTACTTTAGTAGCATTTTGATACTATTTCGTCAGCTCTGCTACTATGCTACTCTTACTTAAGTTTTGATACTCTCATAAGCAATAAGATTGCTTGGTACAATTATTTGCGATTTTAAAGTAATTTCATAAGTGGTGATCACTGATCTTCTATTCTGAATACTACATAACAAATAGCAGTCCTCTTGCGGAAAACTCAACACTAAACTGGGATTCCCAGAAAAAAATTAATTGACATGCGGAAGCGGATGACACATTTTTGCTGTGAATGACAATTTGGATGGAACAATTTCGCTGAAAGATGTTAACCATCAAAAATTTACTTACTTGTCACTAAATGAACTAAACCGAAACAACACTTGTTTTATGCACTAGAAAGAATTTGTTTTACCGAGATGTTAATGTTTGGGGAACAGCTTATTCCCTTTCTTTGTGAGTAATGTTGTCTAAAGCTCGACACACACTTGCGTCCAAAATTCAAATTTTCCCCGATCGAATCCAAAATTTCTCTGTAAAATATTGGATTTGACCGGGGAATTGGATTTTGGACGCAAGGGTATTGTCGAACTGAGCGCTTCTCATTTAGGAAGGGAATAAATTGTTCGGGAAATGTTAAAATAGTATCTGAGAAATAAAAAAAATTTCTAGTAAACAAGTGTTATTTGATAATATTGTGTTTATCTGATCAATATTGTACTATTATATATCCGTACCTTAAAACAAAACCGTATGAAGTCACAAAACGTAAATATCGGATTAAGCAAATTAATTACTTAATAGAGAAAAATAATAACTTGGAAGATATTATACGTCGTATGTCAAATCACTAGGAATTTTTTTGATTTAGTTCTTTTTTGTTCTGAGGTGCGTATCTATTTTAGCATTTGAAATATGAATTGTGTTAAACAAAGATGAATACTGTTACTTTTTCTGTGATTTTTATACCCTAGACTTATAGTATAGTATATATAAATGATCAGGGTCACCTCCTTGATTTAGCCATGTTTGTCTGTCCGTTCGGAAGATAAGTTTCGATAGCATGAAGCTAGAGACTTGATTTTGGTCAAATATTTGTAGTAGGATCTAGTTGGCTGGTATTGAAAATGGGCAAGATTCAACCCAAGGAACCCCTACCTCCCCTACAAATGAAACTTCAAATAAACGATAGCTTTTGACGGTAAGAAGCCAGCGACTTGAAATTTTGGTCAAATGTTTGTAGTAGGATTGAGTTAGTTGACATTAAAGTTGGGCCACATCCGATTCAAAGAACCCCTACCTCCCCTACAAATGAAACTTTCAATAAAATGAAGCTAGCGACTTGAAATTTTGGTAAAATGTTTGTACTGGTATCTAGATGGTTGTTACTAAAAATGCGCAAGATTCGCCAAAAGAAACCTCTACCACCCCTACAAGTGAGACTTCAAATAGAAATTTGACAAATATTTGTAGAATGGGTTAGTTAATTGTTTTTGAGAATGGTCAAAATCCTCATGAGTGCCAACCTCCCCTATAAACTGGCCATATAGGAAACTCACTTTTAATGCATATGGTCATTGCCAATAGTTACTTTTGGTATTACCACTGGGTCTGTACAAGTCTGGGGTATGTACGCTTTGCACTCCAGGTCTGTTTTTTTACTATTTATTTATTATGATAATGATAACACTTCAAAGGCTGAATTATAGTCTGCGCAAAGAACTAAGGGCTATCATTTGTTTTGTTCTGAGTTACTGTTAAGCTCTTAAAAGTGTATGTTTCTATTCTTAATTTAAAAAGGTGTTGCAAGTATGTTAGTAAGTTGTTTGAAGATGTTTTCCAAAGTTCAGATATGTCAAATGAACGTGACCAAGAGATTTAACTATAACAGGCTGAACATCTGATTTTCGTTAATTGCGACTTGTGAACGTATTTCGCGCACAATATAATTAAGGGGTAAGTTTGTTTCGTTGGAATTTATGTTTTATGTTGTTTGAAAACAAGAAATGATCGCTTCATTTTATAATCTTTGCGCTAAATAAATTTTGTTTCATATTGCTACCCATCATGTGAAAATGCTACCCGAAATTCTCCCAATTTGCTACCCTAGGAAATTTCAAAACGACAGCACTGGTGCCAAACACGCAGCGATCGATCGGCCGATTCGTCGCCCGATATCGATATCGGCCGTTGAATCGGCACGTGTATGCGCTTATCGTTGACGATTTTTTTGACAGTCCCATATAATGTTGCTGATATTTTGAGGCGATCCATCGGGCGACGGATCGCTCAGTGTATGGCGGTTATTAGAATCGAATATTTACAAACGGAGGAAATAGTTGCTGATACTTTGACCAAATAGGTGACCTCACCATAGCACCACGTTTATGCCGTTGAAATTAAAGGCGATTTAACTAAATCGTTTTAGTGCTAGTACTTGTTCGTGATGTGTTTATACCGACCATACGAAAAGGTACTAAACATGAAAGATGTCAGTTGTTGGTTTGTGACTGCGGTGACATTGGTTAAGAAAATGTCAAGGGGCAGTAGCCTCCTAATAAAAACGCGTTTCTACCGCTACAATCAAAGGATGAAACGAATGCAGGGTTTCAGAAAAGGATGAGGTATTTATATAACAAATAAAATATAATTTTCAGCAGCAACACCATTAGCGAAGACAGCAACACCACCTAGTCCCAATTTTTTAGTCCAGTTCTGCATAGCAAGTGAAGCTAAAATTGGTACCAAAACTAGCTAGTGCGACATGTTTATGTCGTCGTGAGTCAGCTCGAATTAGTTAATCCTCGAAGATAGTTCCGCGGCATAAACAAGGCCAATATCCCCAGATTACTTCATCTGCAGCGTAATCTGGGTGTGGTGAGTTCAAAATTGTATGTATTTGACAGTCGCAGAGGGCTGCGTATCAAAACCAGCCCGTGCTACTGATATAGCGATTTAACCGGAAGGCGCATATATTCTTAAGGTCATCCAAATCATGGAAGATCCGCGAGCCCAGAAAGTAGCCCCTCCTACCAGCCAAGGCCGGACAATGACAGAGAAAGTGGAGGATGGTCTCCTCCTCATCTCCACAACTTCTGCAGAAATCATGATGGGGGATGTTGAGCCTCCTGGCATGCTCCCCGATTGCGCAGTGTCCGGTAATAACTCCAACAACTCTGTCAATGTGCCTCCTATTCAACGAAAGCAGGGTGGCAGAGCGGCTGGAATCTAATATCGGCCAAATCGACCTTGTCGTATTGCATGTTGCCCCGTTGAGCCATCTTGTATTGGCCCTGTTGACAGCAGTGGCCTTAATCGCCGATTTACACATAGCAAAAGGCATTGCATTGGAGGATAATCTTACGTCAAACCCCCCAGTTCTGCCCTCCCGAGGCAGATCATCCGCCGCGCAGTTTCCCTCGAAACCACTATGCCTCGGTATCCAACACAGGGTGATGTTAAAAAAGCCATCCACCTCTTCCAGAGCTGCGCGGCAGTTCTTAGCGGTTTTAGAAGTCATCGAGACGGACTCGAGTGAGCGAATAGCCGCCTGACTATCCGTATAAATAACGATGTCCCTCGCAGTGATGACAGAACTGCTTAGACGGGACAAGGCTAAGGCGGCTGTTACACTATAAAAGTTCTTTTACAAATATCTTTGACTCACGATATTTTAAAAGAACTTTTATGAATGATATTAGCCGTCTAAGGGAAAAAGTGTGCAAGCATGTAAGAAAAGCACTTGAAACAAGCAACGTTCACGTCGCAAATCTTTTCTTAGGCGGCTATTACACTAGAAAAGTTCTTCGAAAATATCTTTTACAAACGATATTTGTAAAAGAACTTTTATAGTGTAATAGCCGCCTAACGATATCGCCGAGATTTCCACCTGTAGGATACTGCAGAAATCAGGAAGACGAGCTGACAGGGTGATTCCCAGGTCTTTTGAAAATATACCAACCCCGACCCCTTCGTCGGTCTTGGAGCCATCCGTGTAGATTGCCATAAGATCCGAGGTCGAGGGTATATCTCCCATCCACTGGCTCCTCGTCGGAATCTCACTAGTGAAGTTTCTGCCAAAATGGTAACCAGGGGGTGTATAGTCCGTCTCCGTAAGGAGATTCAGGTCGCTCAGTATAGTGGAGTGCCCCTTATTTAGCGCCCGCCACTCTCCTGCCTCGCGAAGGCGCAGAGCCGTGTTAGCCGCCAGTTGTTCTCCCTGAATATCCAGAAGGTGAATATAGTAGTTGTCATTACTGAAGTCTTGCCGTCTCTATCTCTCTCAAAGCGATTTACCGTGGAATTATTGGCTGCATTCATGTGAAAAATTTCCGCTACGGAACGCTACATCCCCTCCACTACACATTCGAGGAGACGCTACCTGTCAACATTTCTTTCGTGATTGAACCGCTACAATGGTGGTTATGTTAACATGTTGAAATCCTCTCCACAACTTTCGTTCACCAATTTTCCATTGCAAAACATTTCTTTGGCACTCACGAAACAAGGAAATATCAAATCAAACGACAAGAAGACAGTGAATATACACAGACGGGGATTCTATTTGCACTTTTGAGGTACACAAACGTCACAACCCACATACCAGCTGCGAATTGTCAAATGTAGCAGCTACATGCCCAGAGAGCGTAAAAAATTTCTGCTACCAAGGGAAGTAACCGCTCCGGAGCGGATGGAAGGAGCGATTGCAATCACGAGCGGGAGGGCTGGTAGCGCTACGGAGCGCTCCGTAGCGATCCGTATAAAACGAGCGTCGTGAATGCACTCATTGGCACCGCGAGGGGTATCTTAAATCCTTAATTTGTAGAATATCTTTGTAATGTTTAATCTTTGCCCATAGTTCTGCATGTTGATCCCTTCTTCTCGTGTGGTTGCCTTCTTTTCGGTTAGTTCGGTTGCTATCTTATCCACCAAGAAATAATACGACAGTATAAACATTCCGAAGCGGAACACTCTGTATATCTCTACAAGCGGGAAATCAATAGCACGAATTATTGAACTGGCAACTGTACAAATTGGAATCTAAAACAACCGGAAAAGGCGTTGTGACGTCATACTACTCCAGTGACCTCGCTTAATAAGATTTGAACTCCACATCAACTCTTGGTTCTCGTCTACGCTATTTCCACATCAGCTGTTGCTTCATGTCAAACGTGTGTATGTGGAGTGTGGGACGTGTACAAAACGTAAGCCCATTTGACATTTCCATTGGCTGCCACTCCATCATTCCTATCTGTCGCGGAATGTTGTCGTCGCCTTCCACCTGGCCGATTTGCTTCTGAATTTCAGTTTCGTTGTGATGACTTGTGGCTTCGGGCTCCTGCTTTTTATTGTTCCGTATCATGACCAGCGCCGACAGCTGGAATGAACTAGAGAACGCGCGTAGCTAAGAGGCCGCTAGTGTGATTTTAGTTGCCCGTCGCGCGGTATCCTCCCCCGTTTTGTTTACATCTCGATGTGATTGAAAAGTTCCGTGTGCAAAAGAAGCAATCAGCTTGCAAATTCATTCTAAACGCGTGCGTTTCTACTGAGTGTGAATGCCGTTCCCGACGTACAATGCTTCCACGATATCGGCGATCCTTCTACCCGAGGCTAGCCTTGATTGCAGCGGCAGCAGTCTGCATTCTATTCTACACCCGCATAGTCAGCAAAGGTACGGATCGCGGCGAGGACGAATCGCCCCAGCCCATCAGTAATGCAATAGTGGAGGTTGGCCTGAAGAAGAAGTGGGGGCCGCTCGAGCGAATGGTCCTGTCGGATCTGGCGAAACAGAAACCCGGTCTGGGTGACAACGGCGAAAGTGTCACGCTGGATGGCGATGCGAAGGTGAAAGGTGAAGCCAAACTGGCTGCAATCGCCTTGAACGAGGAGCTAAGCGAGCACCTGAGCTACAATCGAACCACACCGGATGCACGCAATCCACTCTGCAAGACCCTAACGTACGATCGCGCCAGCTTACCCACCGCAAGCGTGGTTATCATTTTCTTCAACGAACCATACTCGGTGCTGGTGCGAACTGTGCACAGTGTACTAAATACGGCCGATCGGCAGCTCTTGAAAGAGATCATTCTCGTCGACGACGGCAGCACGAATGCGGAGCTTCACGAGAAGCTGGACTACTATCTGACCACACGATTGCCGCAAGATGTAGTCAAGACGGTGCGCTTGAAGAACAGGTGCGTTACATAATTGGCCTAGTGCGTAGATGTTGTGGCTTATTGCCTTACGTGGGTCTTAAGAAGATAAATTTGATAAGGTTCATATCAAGGTTTCGACGTGCGTCGCCTGCTCGCAATACTGTCTCTTGGCTGCTCTTCCCGAGCAGCCGTAAAACATAATCGCATCTGCAATTAGTGTCTTAGGTGATTTGATCATTTGTTTTTCGTGAGGAGACAGAGACACGTTGTCTTGCCTGCGACTACGACTGGACATAGGAGCGAGTCATTGACTTCTTGACCGACGGTATCAGCCCGTCGTGCTTGAATTGGTCAAATTTCTAACTTAGGAAACGTTATGCATACCTGATTTTTGTATATCGTCACCGATTTGCATATATTACTTTTCATGACATTAAGCTGTTGCGAATTCAGTGGTTGCATACATGGAGATTGCTTGTTGTGCGCCGATTCGAATGGTTGCAACAGTTGGCCCCTTTACTGTGAGCGTTTTGCAACGGATTCTGAATGCGCTGTTCATCTTATTTGAAAAAAAAAAGCAGAAACCTATTTATGAGTTAATTATAATCAAAATCCATTATCAAACTCGTGTAGGTATTCGAATAGATTCTTTCCTCTAACCAGGTCACGGAAATCAGAGAAAGAGAACACACAGCCGCATAAATATACCCGAAGCTAGGAAAAGTTTAAAAGAACGGCAGAAAATCGGCCAATTTGTTAGACATGCTTTAAATTTATGCGGATTATAATTTTCGTATCAATTCGAAATTCGTTTTCTCAGGCAGAATTAGATGAATGGCTTGTCTGCTTATTCAGAAAATCTAGGAATATTGTTGAATGTTTTTTTTTATATACAAGGTGTCCCGCTTCGAAATGTTTATGTCGACTGCATTTCCAGAAAAATTGATCTATTTTTAACCGTTCGGCGGCTATTACACTATAAAAGTTTTTATAAAATTTCTTTTATAAAAGATATTTTACCGTCAAAATTTTCTATATTACACTACGTAAAATAATTTATAAAAGTTGTTAGATATCTCAATGTTGCCGGTGTGTTGATGCAACAGTTCGAAATGATATTGTTTTACAGTAGTTATGGTATCCGAATGATGCTTTGATTTTGGGGATCGCATCTGACCTGATCTGGTACGATACATGATCTGGGTCCAAAAGAATAGGTCGGCGGACCAACCAATGGATTGTGAAATGGACTAGCCCGATTCACATTTGATTCGATTTGTATTTGAAATCTTTGCTATAGAAAAGCATTTCTTAATGTTTACGCTCGTTTTGGTTTCTTTCGAGAGGATAATGTATAATCATAATAGAAATTGGAAGCATGTTATGCATTCAGTTGCAGAGTATGGTCTGAGTCTGAAATTTTCTGGAACGAATATTTTCTTAATGATTGTATGTAAGTAATCTGGATCCTCCCATTTTTTGCAATTTTGATACCCAGATCTACTATCAACAACCCAAAAAATCCTCCTCTAGTTTTTTTCAGCAAGATTTACCATATTTATGGGAAATTTCTATCGCGTGATACGCACATCCAACGAGTATTGTCGCCAATGCACTAGTCATGGTATGACCTGCTCCTCTTGCGGATCAGATCGACCTACACCGAGTCTGACAACGGGGTAGGATCAAGAAACTAGGTTCGCAGACCTACTCCGTATATGAAACGAATCTGTCGTCCATCATGGAGTGAAAGAAGAAAAGAGCAGGTGAACTACATAGGTTCGTCGAAGTCTGAGTCGTAATTGTACGTAAGAGAATGGAAAACTGAACTACTGACTAGATTAGAAGACATATCTACATATCGCTATATTGCAGTGTCGAATAAAATGGACTGTATTTTCAATTGGATTTTCTTGATATCAGGTGGAGTGGAGCTTTTATGGCCGGTTTACATTCTCGCCGAGTGGACGAGGCGAGTGTATTCGGCGAGAATGCCTGAGGCAAGTAGCCTGGGCGAGGTGCGCGTTCACATTCTCACCCGAGTACGAGTCACGAGTACTGTTCTGTTGGGCAATGACAAACAACTAATTGTGCGGTAACATACGCGCTCCAATAGGAAAATAATGTGCGCACTTGTCAAGAGCGTTTACTTTAATTTAATTTTTACCAACCACATGTTTCATGTAATTTTTCCCGAAAACCGTTTGCGCGCGTTCAGGTTAAGCGAAACCACTCACGTAACCCCCTACCAGCTTTTTACAGACTGATTGGCCGTTTCTTCGAAAAAAGGATTGCCGTTCAGAATCTCTTTATTTTTGTTTTTTTTGCTACTTTGACTTCAGATTCGCAATCAACGACCCAATCAACCCGCTGCCAGTTTTCTTTCAGTAAGATCGGCCGTGTTTATATTATAAAAAAAATGCTGCCATTCTGGATCCCCCCATTTGTTTTTTCGCCATTTGGACATCAGATTTGCAATCAGCGACCCAAAAAACCCCCTATCAGCTTTTTCCAGCAAGATTGGCCGTGTTTTTGAGGAAAAAAAGGGTTGCCGCTCAGAAATTCCTCTATTTTTTTTTATTTTTTTTTTACAATTCTGACTTCAGATTCGCAATCAGCGACCCAATCAACCACCTACCAGTTTTTCCCATTAAGATTGGCCGTGTTTATAAAAAAAGTGTTGCCACTCCGAATCCCCCATCTGTTTTTTTGCCATTTGGACTTCAGATTTGCAATCAGCGACCCAAAAAAAAACACTTACCAGCTTTTTCCAGTAAGATTGGCCGTGGTTTTTGAGGAAAAATGGGCTGCCGCACAGAAACTCCTTAATTTTTTGATTTTTTTGCAATTCTGCCTTCAGATTCGCAATCAGCGACCCAATCGACCATTTATCAGTTTTTTTCAGCATGATTGGCCGTGTTTATAAAAAAAGTGTAGCCATTCTGGATCCCCCATTTGTTTTTTTTTGCCATTTGGACTTCAGATTCGCAATCGGCGACCCAAAAAACCCCCAATTCCATCATCGGCCACGACCACCCACAACACAATGAAAGACGAAAAGCTTCACTCCGCTCAACATCAATAAAATCTAAACGAAAATTTACTCCATTCTACACCACAATATAGCGTAGCGACTTCGTATACTATATATGTCACATCATCTAATCTAATCAATAGTTTAGTTCTCTCATCTACTTTTCTATTCCCTTAGACTTAAACAATTTGATCTGATCATGCTCCGATACTGACAGACACAACTACTAAACCTATTCACTTTTCAACTGATCCGACTCCGACCTGAACTTACTGATCGTTTTTCGACCTGACCATTTTTCGATTGCGGAGTAGGTCGAGCTAGTTCGGTGTAAGGAGTAGGTTAAAAAGAGTAAATTCGTGAATTGGTAACCATGACCACAATGCACCGATACAGAGGCTGCGCCATATTTACAAATACGCCCTGAACTTCTCCACCCATGGTCACCCACCACGTTTCGATATACTTGGTGGATATATCGGCGTAATGTAAAATATAAAATTACAGTAGGGCTTCGGGATGCGTCGTTAATTGGTTCAAAATTTGTGTTGCATATGTACGTACATATAAACAGTCACTCGTCTAATGTAAGCTGAACAACTTGCTTCCTTTGTTCATCGTAAATCTTTTTGTAACAAGTATTGACGTCTTCTATGACGCTTACAACTTTACAGCTGCGTTCCAGATCAGGGTCATCATTTGCAAAGATTTCCGTATCCTCTGTTTTTAATTTCATAGCCTTGGCAAGTCGCTTCGAAGTCAATCTCCTCGGCTCGATGATTCCTGGATTTTCGTTGTTGCACAACTCTTCTGACGATAAAAAAATCTGGGGCGACCGGTGGCGCAGTGTGGTGAGGCATCACTCTCATGTTTGACTACCGGCGTTTCGGGTTCGAATCCCGTCCACGACGACGTTCGTGGGCATGGATGTGTAGGAGGTGCATGCTGGCAACTGCATTCTCCAGTTTATGCCGTTGAAACGTCAACTGGGCCACATGGAACAGTTGACGCGCTATGCCCCACAAGGGGTTAGGGCAATTGAGAGAGAGAGAGAGAAACATTCATTGCTTAAGTCTTCATCGCGCTCATTCAATAATTCGTCGATATCGTTTTCCACCATACCCTCGAAAAAGCATCCATGGCGAGGCTGGCGATTTCTGATCGGACTTGGGGCACCTCTTCTACTTCGCATATATCCTCCATAAGTTCTGGCCATATATTGCGCCATTCTCCCTTCATGCATGAAGGTTTCATTTCCTTCCAAAAATCCTTAATTGTTGGGCCATTTTCAACGTCTGTTGCAGCGAGAAGCTGAATGAATGTCCTACGAATGTAGTAGCTCTTGAAATTTGATATCACTCCTTGATCCATAGGTTGGATCAGAGAAGTGGTATTAGGTGGTAAGAAAAGAAATCTGACATTACTGTCAGTTAAATCGCACGCCTAGATAAGTTCGGTGCCCGGGTGCATTATCTAAAATGACCAGAACTTTAAATGTCAGATTTTCTTTGCTACAGTAGTCCTTTAATTGTGGAATTGCACAATTGGTTTTCCAATCTTGGAACAAAGTAGCGGTGACCAACGCTTTTTTTATTCGCTCTCCAATCTATACAAAGGCGTTTTTTATCAAAGCCTTTCATGTCTCTTGGGTTCTCGGAGTGATAAACAACAAGCGGCTTGAAATTAAAGTCTCCATTGGCGTCACCACCAAGAAGTAAAGTAAGGCGGTCTTTACTGACTTTAAAGCCAGGCGCGCTCATCTCTTCTTTGGAAACGTATGTCCTTCTTGGTAGATGTTTCCGAAACAATGCAGTTTCGTCTATATTAACGACTTGCTTTGGGGAATATCCACCTTCTTCAATGATTGCCTATAAAACTGCTGGAAAACTATCTGCCGCTGTAACATCGGCGCTCGCTGCTTTACCTTGTAGGGAAATGTTATGGAGCTTGTATCGACTTTTAAAGCGCTCAAACCATCGATGACTAGCCTCAAATGTTTCCTTAGATACGGCAGATGTCGATGGAGATTGTTTCTAAAGATCGAGAAATATGCTTTTCGCTTTCGCCTGGATTACCATGTTGGATAAGGGGATTTGATTGTTCTGAGGTTCAATCCCCATAAAAAGGAGGGATTCAGTTTTTATCATTATGCTACTCCTGGTGTTTGTTAAAACTTTTTGTTGCGATTGTTTTACCCAATTCCCTTATTTGAGCGGCGTCCCGGTCCCTAATAGTGCGCACGGTCGTTGGTGCGTTCGCTCAATATCCACGGCCTTCTCTCCAGCCTCGAATCGACGTAAGACATCTAGCTTCGTGTCCCAAGTTATAGCTTTCTTGACTTTTTTTTAGTTATTTGTTCTTTGGAATTCATGATCTCAACCCGCGCATATATTCGAACAATTGCAATTCATGGAAATAATTTGATTGATTACATATTTTGCAATAACTGTGACCTACCCAATATAAAAGCGGTGTGAATTGTGAAAAACAAATAGAGCAGAGTTCAGAACCAATTTTAATCTAAAATCGAAGAAACCAACCGCACAAACACTCCACAACTTCACAAATGCACGAAACCACAATTGCGCAAATATGTAAAGTGCAAACTGATATGCATGATTTCAGACTGCACCATTTTACCTTTCCATGGATTTTTTCTCATGTACGATTTAGATTACATATTTGTTCAGCTAGTTTTCATTCGTCAAACAATGGATTACGGAATGTTCGAATTGTGATACATGTGTAAACAAGGGCCAGTCTAATAACGACTCAAATTGAATTTTCACAACACAAATCGAAAAAAGGGTGCTACTTCTAAAACGACGCAAAGTGAAAACAACGCGGTGTGAGATGACGCTAATCGAGGCTCTAGAAGTAAAGTATTTTCTTCTTTCCGTTCAAAATCGGAATCTAGGGAACGAAGTGTAGCAGAGCACTTTTCCGAGACCTTTTTTGCGGAAAGATGGTAATTGAATGATGACGTGGTCAGCATCACGGACGTGCCACCTCTACTCCATTCGTTTTTTTTTTCCAATAATCAATGTACTCATTCAGCTAACTCAACTAGAGGCTGGTGAGAGAAGCGCCTGTTTGAATATTTCCGTGGTAGGAATCGAACCTGCGACCACCCGGTTGGTAAATTGACGCTTTACTCATCAAAACAAAATAAAAGAAGGAAAAAATATAGTGAAGACCCCCACCAACGTTTATCACTCACACTTCATTTCCAAGTATTGTTTGCCAATCACCCTCGACATTTCTGTTGCATGATATTACACCGAGACCATGTCGAAAATATATCGAGAACATGTCGTCCAACGTCCGAGTCGGGGTGGAGCCCACCAATGTAAGAGCTCCCATTCGTTTATATTTGTATCTAGAGCATATCGATGTCATACTGAGGCGAATCGTAGTTGATGACAAGCGAGACTTTCTGCACATCAATGATATAGTCGTGATCAGGACTCGACTCTGGCCCGATCAGAATTCCTTCGTGATCTCATCATGCTCCTTCTGCGGTATATCGCCATACATCGAGCAAACTGTGGAATTCGCCAAACGCATTTTCTCCGTCAATCAGTCCACCTTTCCTTTCAAGTTGCACAAAATCACGGCCTGTATGATAGCATATCGTATAGATTGCAAAATACTGGTATGTCAAACTTCCACTGAAATAAAATCGGGAAGGATGAGTGGAGTGTATCTACGGAATTAAGCTCTCCAAAGACCAGCGCGGTACGGTACAGCGGTACATGGCGGTATATGCGAGCTCTCACTGCGTACGCGGTATACCGCGGCGAAGTTGGGGTATTGCAGCGATACACTTTTGTGTACTGCGGCAAAGCTGCGGTACTGAACTTTTGTATCGCGATGTACCGCAGCCGGCACTATCGATGGTACCGTGCTCGTAACGCGGTGGTTTGAATGGGCACGCGATATGCTGCTACCGCTGTACCGTACTCCTGGTTTATTTAGAGCTTTATGGATTGAATCTACCGTTTCACGAGGATTCGAATTGGGTCTTTCAACTCGAGAATCTCGTGCAGAAGAGTGAGGGAGATTAGAACGACTCGTGTTGCTGCAAAATTTATATTTTTTAGCGCAGAGAATTTGCTATAAAATATAACTAGAATCTACAATATATGAGCAAATCCACGGTTCATTTGCAATTACCATTCCAAGGAATACTCAGCCATTTTTTGACATATCAATCAGCTGATAGTCTATTTTAAATTTATGCCAGCATTTCAACGCCTTGTTGAAGTTTCGAAAGCATATGTACTTATCGGAAGTGCAGTTGCTAGCATGCACCTTCTATCCGCGCCGTCTTTATACTTACAAGCTCGGAGCTCTGCGTTCGTATCAGGGTCCAGGCGTAATGGGACCCTCGGCCTCTGGTTTCGTACCACCGACAGATCCTTAATCATCAGGTGCTGCCATAGATCTACCGATGGAAGCAGCACTACCAGGATATGGTCCATTGCAGGCGGTTCATTACAGGGCAGCCTCTACTTCGAGGCCTGCCAAGAAGTAGAAGCTGAGGACAGAGTGTGCTGCTAACTATAAGAAAAACCAAGGCGAACTGGGCACCAGAGTAAGCCGGCAACCATTGTAGAGGGGCAAAATTAGCAAAGAGAGAAAAAAAAATACTACAATACATTTCCCCATTATTCATATGATCAACAGGTTACAGAGAATCCTGAGGTCAGCAGAGGCGCAACACTGCATTGCCGTATTTCACTCATAAACTCTGTACGCCGCTGAGCACATGAATAATACAAAAATGCAATACTAGGCAATCAAAAACTTTAAACTGACGTGAAAGGACAATCCTGGCAAACAGAAAGGTACCCAGGGCTCCTCCGCGCTTTGTTCGGACACCGAAGCTGCTCCAAATGCCGGCAATTCAAAGCGTTTATGGAGGCCTTAGTTACAAAAGACAAACACAACACCAGGATTGCCTTGTTGAACTGACTCTAAAAGGAAAAACTACTCTATAGGAAAGATCGGGGTGCTACAGAGGAAAGCGAAGCTACTTGAAGGGAAAATACCTGAGGTAAAGATGGTTAAGTCCTAATACTTAGAGCAAGTAGCCTTAATGTGCTTGTGGGGATGCACAACGGTGGAAGGACTAAAAAGAAACCCGATGAGGTTCTTTTTAGACCTGTTCTTGATCAGAAATGGGCCCCACGATGGGCGCCAAATATGTAGTGGACGATTTGGTGGGCATCCGATCATCCTGGGGAAGACAGCACAAACAGGGGAGGTAAAAATGGGAAATAAAAAAAATGAGGCGATAAGCATGGAATGATTAGCGGACGGCGCAAATTGCCTCGCGTTCGCATCAGGGTCCAGGCCGCTGGTTCCGTACCACCGACAGATCCTTACTCATCAGGTACTGCCATAGATCTGCCGGTAGAAGCAGCACTACCAGGATATGGTCCGTTGCAGGTGGTTCATTACAGAGTTATTAAGCGATGTTTACATTTGTGTTTCGTGAAGTCCATTTTTTAAGCAATTGGGTTTCTCCTTTTTCTAAGTAACTTGTAATGGACGGTTTAGTGGGCATCCGAAGATGCGCGGGGACGGAGCCTATGGTAGCATAATGACCGTTAATTTAATTGCCCCTGTCCTTTACGTATTAATAAAAATTCGTAGGCCTGGGGTAGAAACATGGAAGGCAAAAATAGGGACTAAAAAAGTGGGGCGATAAGGATGGAATGGTTGGCAGACAGCTCAGTTGCCCTCGCGCTCATTTTGGCGTCCAGGTGTAATGGGACCCTCGGCCTCTGGTTTCGTACCACCGACAGATCATTACTCATCAGGTGCTACCTTCGATCTGCCGGTGCAAGCGGAACTACCAGGATGTGGTTCATTACATACTATCATGTCTACGGTCGTCTGACTTATCTCAAACTAAAGCTTGTTTAGTTATGAAAAAAATCGATCAAGTTTATTTTCCTCGTGCGACTAGTACTTTACCCGTTATTTGATGAAATACATCGCAAAAACGATGATTTTTTTTACGGAACAAACAAGCACTTCACAAAAACTGTTCTTAAAGTGAGATTATCTTGAAAACTATTTAAGATACGGAAATGCGACTCGCACGTTTTATATCTATTTTTTTTGTGCTCTTCAATTTTACCTCAGTAAGTTTTTTGTTAGGATTAATAGTTGCAGAGATAAAAAGCTAAAAACTATAGTAAATAGAAAACCCTTTAAACCCCTATTATCTCCCGCGCGGCGATCGAGCTCCCGGTGAAGATTTTTAGTATGATGTACTCATAGTAGTGGGCGACCGGTAGCGGAGTGTGTTGAGGCATCAGTCTCATGTTTGACTACCGGCGTTTCGGGTTCGAATCCCGTCCACGACAACGTTCGTGGCCATGGATGTGCAGGAGGTGCATGCTGGCAACTGCATTCTCTGAAACCAATTTATGCCAACGAAACGTCAGCTGGGCCAGAAGGAACAGTTGACGCGCTATGCCCCACAAGGGGTTAGGGCAATTGAGTACTCATAGTATCAACCAACATTCATTCAAGTTTCAAAATTTCTTGAATTTCTCCACACAATTTTCAATCGTTATCTGGGGTATAACTAGAGCTGGCAAGACGGAATCCAAAGAAAATTGTATAAATGGTTATAACTCGCCACCTGTTCAAGATACAACAATGAAATTACACTCACTTTGTGGCAAATTTTATTATCTACAACTTTTTCTGTGAACACTTTTTTGTCCAATAAATGATAAAAAAGATAAAAGGCAAAAGCTCGAAAAAACCACAAAAAAAAAATTTTTTTTTGATAAAATACCGACTTTAAAAAGCATATATCTGTTAAAATATAAAAGATAAAAAATAATGATGTATTATAGCAAATTTAGTGCTCTTTAATTTTACCACACAACTGAAAAATGGCAACTTCTTTGTCTCTCTCCACACCTTGTAGGTCCGGGGACTTCTAGTATGTTTACCTTCTAATTACTAGTCCAAACAAAACTCCATAGTTCATATTTGTGGTACCGACATTTATAGCTAGAAAGTCTTACTGCCTGGGGTAGCCTGAGATCTAACGCCATTTCGCATAGATCGCATGATTTTGTGGGAGAGTAGGCATATGTCATCAGCGTAGTCAAGATGTTGTAGATAAGGTGTGTATGTGTAGGTCGATTAAATTCGTTTCTCTAGTCCGGGCGACCGGTAGCTCAGTATGTAGAGGCATCAGTCTCATGCCTGACTACTGGCGTTTCGGGTTCGAATCCCGTCCACGAAGACGTTTGTGGTCATGAATGTTTGTGTTGTCTTCCTCTGTGGTGCGGGGCGTAATAATAAGCATCTGTCGACTTGTCGCAGGTAGGTGGCTACAACTGCATTCTCCGAAACTAATTTATACCAACGAAACGTCAACTGGGCCACATTAAATTTATTTGTAATTTTTAGTCTATATTGCTCTTTATTCCAAGTTTATGTTCTACACTCTCAATTCACTTCAGCAACATTAAGACTACTCGTATATGTTTTAACATTTGCTCAATGCTCTTCATTTCTTCCAGGCTGGGCCTGATTCGAGCCCGATTGGCTGGCGCACGAGTAGCTCGCGGTGAAGTTCTCGTCTTTCTCGATGCCCATTGCGAATGTGTGCAGGAGTGGCTCGAGCCACTTTTAGCTCGAATTCAAGAATCTCGAACCAGCGTTCTGGTACCTATCATTGATGTAATTGACGCAAAAGATTTTCAATACAGTGCCAATGGCTATAAGCACTTTCAAGTCGGCGGCTTCTCCTGGAATGGGCATTTCGATTGGATCGATGTGCCGAGGCGGGAACGCGACCGACAACGTCGCGATTGCAAAACCGAACCAGATATTTGTCCAACATACAGTCCTACTATGGCCGGGGGCTTATTTGCAATATCTCGTGATTATTTCTGGGAGATTGGCAGCTATGATGAACAGGTTGGTATAATTTAGTTACGAGATGAGTTGAATGTGGTCAATAATTTACTTGTTTTGTTCAATTCCAGATGGACGGGTGGGGTGGTGAAAATTTAGAAATGTCGTTCAGGATATGGCAATGTGGCGGAACAATTGAAACGATTCCATGTTCAAGAGTTGGACATATATTCCGTGATTTTCATCCGTATAGTTTTCCAGATGATCGCGACACGCATGGTATTAATACAGTGCGAATGGCAATGGTGTGGATGGATGATTATATTAAATTGTTTTATATGAATAGGCCTGATTTAAAGGTAACCGTTGTTTTGTTTTTATCCGTGAACATAGCCAACTGTTATTAACAATAACTTGTTAAAATTTCAGAATAATCTTGACGTGGGAGACGTAACACACCGACGCATCCTGCGGAATAAGTTAAAATGCAAAAACTTCGATTGGTACTTGAAGAATGTGTATCCTGAAAAGTTCATTCCTACAAAAAATATGATTGGATATGGAAGGTAGGCGTTTTGTTAAATCTGATTGTTTATAATGGGAAGCCACTATGATTGACTTTTTTATCCTCATTCAACCGTAAAAAATCGCGTGAC
Organism: Chloromyia formosa; assembly: GCA_964017055.1. NCBI lineage: Eukaryota > Metazoa > Arthropoda > Insecta > Diptera > Stratiomyidae > Chloromyia > Chloromyia formosa. The sequence goes on from OZ024818.1 coordinate 24,101,074, forward strand.
GTACCTGTACCATGTATTAAAGCTCCCGCCCAGAGCAAACTAAACTACATATTTAGTAATCGCTGTGTGCGCGGTCTTATAAACCACGGTGTGTTCTATTTTTCTGACTAAACTATTTACTTTTTCTGCGAACTAAAAAGTCTGCTGTGGGCACGAGCGCTTACTCATGACACCTGTCTACTCGTGCCTTCTTCACCATTGATTTGCATCGCGACTTGTTTCAATCAATAATACAGATTGAAAATTTTGGCTACAGTACGGCATACAATCTTACTGCCATAGCTGCGATATTGCATCCAAATGAAACCTTTGAATCGTTGGCGTTTTGATAAAGTAAAACAACGCAAAGGAAACCCTAATGGTTGTTTGGTTGGGCCTGTTGTTGTGGCAACTTTCGATTTCAAATATAAATGTTTGTGTCCGTCCGTGTTGTTTTCCTTTATGTCCAGATGGAGAAAAGCAGCTGCTTCGAAGGGGTTTTCCCAAAACGCAATAGGTGTCAAGCGTGTGGGATTATGTGGAGTAATGCCGGGGACACATCTATCCGATCATACTCCGATCATACAGTCGGACGGGTATATGAGAGGGAAATTATATGGGATTTCGGACGCGTTGTGGCCCGGGCTTTAGTTCACACTTTTCTGATACGCGTCCAATCATACTCCGTTCGAAACCCAATACCATTTCCTTCTCATACACAAGTTCGACTGCATGATCGGAGTATGATCGGATAGGTGTGGCCCGGGCTTAAGGCCACAAGCTGGACAGGAGTTCTGAATGTTACTGTCGATGCAGGAGTGGTACGAGTTCAGACTTGAGCACCATCCAGAGCGAAGTTGAGCCAACGTGGTCCTAGTTGCTCTTAGGGTAGTCGAGTTTCATCTGAAGATATGGTTGGTTGTGCTTTGAGTGCCGTATTTAGTTTAAGGTCCGCTACGAAGAAAACACCTCCTCACTATGCAGTATTGTGATGATTAACCTGTAGCTGGCGTTATCAAAGGGTACTCTTTTGAATCTTTGGACTTCCCTCTCGTGATCACTCATGTTGCGTCTTACGTGACGTGGTGAGATTTTGTCCATAAGGTTAGAGTTGGGATGGCTGTTTCGATAACAGCCAACTAGATACTGCTTAGGTTAGGTGTAGGGGCTGCCATGATGTATCACGGCACCGTTAGACCGCCATTGGGTCCGTTGTGGTACCACGAAAAAAGTCACCTCCATTCAAACGTACGGAAAATCGGCCAAATCATCCTCATTGTTTGGTATGCGTGGCCGTTACACTGAGCCATCTTATATTAGCTCTGTTTACAGCAGCGATCTTAATTGCCACTTTGCACATGGTAAATGGCATTTTTATGTCCTCGCGTCTTTCGTCAACCACCCCAGTGGTACCCTCCCGAGCTGGCTCATCCGCTTTGCAGTTACCAATAAAATCACTATGGCTTGGGATCCAACAAAGGGTGATATTAAAGAAGCCACTCATCTCTGGGAGGGCTGAGCGGTAGTTCTCTATGGTTTTAGATGTCGTCAAGACGGATTCGAGTGAGCAAATTGCCGCTTGGCTGTCAGTGTAAATAATGATATCCCTTACAGTAATGACATGAATGCCCAGCCAAGACGGAACTTCAGAGATCGCTGAAACCTCCGCCTGCAGGACACTGCAATAGTCGGGAAGACTAAATGAAAGATCTATCCCCGGTAGCTCCGAGTTAATGTCAATCCCGACGTCTTCCCCGATTCTAGAACCACCTGTATAGATGACATTTCCCCCGTCCATAGACTCCTCGACGGAATCAGACTAGTGAATTTTCTGCCAAAATGATATTTTGGAGAAATGTAGTCCGTCTCTCTGGGGAGATCCAGGTTGTTCAGTATAGTAGAGTGTCTTGCACTCAGCACACGCCACTGTCCCGTCTTGCGAAGGCGCAAGGCCGTGTAGGCCGCGAGTTGTTCGCCCGAAATGTCCAAGTCGAGTAACATATCTAGGCTGGCTGACGGAGTGGGTCTAAAAGCCCCGCTACGGTTAACGCAGCTAGCCTTTGTACCTTGCCCAGCATACCACAGTGGGCCACTACTCTGAATGAATATACCGCTTTCGGCTGCGAGCCCCAGTTTTTACCAATGGCTTTCCTGCTCAAATAATGTGTAACAATAGCGTTTCTTAACCGTTCTTGAATATTAAGCTTCCACCTTAGCTTCCTGTCGATGATAAGACCGAGAAATTTAGGTTTATCAGCCAAACCAACTTTAGGTGGTTCGATTGGAGGGATCGTATGCCTTCTAGTGAAAGCACTCCAAAGTTTCCCTGGGGTCGGAGTAAAGATTTGCCGAAGTGACCATCTGGCGGAAACTCCTCAGCTTGATGGGCGGCGGCACGAGCTTGAAGTAGCTCGGTGACGGGAGATGTGGGCAGGGTTTTTGCCATCTCGCTGCCCCGTACCATTAACATCTCGTGGCTAAATAAAAACAGCACAACAAGAGTACCAAGGTCCTACGACCTTAAAAATTCAAAAAAAAGAAAACTACTTGATGGCCATGGCCGTCGATCAATTATCTAATCTACAGAAGAAAAAAAAACAAAGTATAGATGACTGGTCTCCAATTAATAAAAAAAACTGATCAGGCCTGGTTTTAAGGAATACCGGATCGTGAATGGTCGGTTCAGGTGGCCGGACAGGCCTTTCAGGCGGCCAGATGCCCAATTGAAAATCGGTCTTATTCAAAGTATCTTTCTATCTATTGAATTGAATTGTACGGCATTTTACTTTCCATGGCCAGGTTTCAGATACAGATACATCCGAGGAGGTTGCCATGCTGTCAAGGGTAGCACCGGGGATTTTTGAGCGGCTGGTGGTGGGAATGATTCGACTAGGCTAAGAACGAAAAATAGGTAGAATAAATACTGTACTTTTGAAATTTTGCACAAATACGAAGACAGTCTCCAGAATATGTGCTCAAAAGTCCCCGATGATAGAAGGTTCGGAAGTGTGATGCAGAGGGGGTCAAAGGTCCTTTTTTGCAGTGTACCTTGATTATTTTGAAAACAAAGCATCCTACAAAAAAAATTTAAGGCCGAATTACGGGGCGACCGGTAGTTCAGTGCGCAGAGACGTCAGCCCTATGTTTGACTACGGTCGTTACGAGTTCAAGTCCCGTCCACGGCGTTCGTTGCCATGGATGTTTGTGTTGTCTTCCCCCTGTGGTGTGGGGCGTAATAATAAGCCAAAACATCTCCCGACTTGTCGCAGGTAGGTGGCTAAATTGAGAGCAGGAGGTGCATGCTGGTGTGGCGTGTGGAGCAACCGATCATTGAAAAGCTCGAAGATCGTCGTATGGATTGGTATTGCCATGTTCTAAGGCGTCCACCTGAGAACCCAGTCATGAAGGCACTATCAATGAATGTTCCATTTACTGGACCCAAACCCCAAGGCAGACGGAAACACACATGGATCCATCAGATGAAGAAGCAACAACAACGCATTAATCTCGGCGATGATACGATCCAGGACCGAACTGCCTGCAGAAGGAAGCTGAGATTATACCGCCAGAATGGGCGAAGTTCCAACACCACAGGCAGAGCAATGCGAAGCCGCAGAGTGATATGAAAGGGCAAGGAAGAAGAAGTCATAGTTCTGTATTTAAATTAAATATTTCCTTTGTGTTTCAAATTGTAATTTTGCGTTAAAGCATAATACCGAATATAGGGCATCAATCGAACGAAAGATGTGTCCATGAGGAAGTAATACAAAGCACAAACCTTCAATAATATTCATCTTAACACTGGCAACGTAGCATCGTCCGAAACTGGTTTATGCGAACGAAACTTCAGCTAAGCCACATGGAATAGTTGACGTGCTATGCCTCACTAGGGGTTAGGGCAAATGAGTACACCCTCGACTATAAAATGATATTATACTCTAGAGTCTAGACCAGGGGTCGGCAAACTTTTTCTGAAAAGAGCCAGATTTTTTAGATTTTAGGGTCAGCGGGCCGGATAGCAAATTCGAAATGCAACTGCTTATCGGTATGATCAACCTAATTCCAGTTGAAGGTCTGACGGAAGCTTATAAATTTTTCTGTCAAGCGGATTTTGAAATATGTAACTATTTCCGCAGGGAAATTTTATAGAATAGCGTTTTCGTTAAAATTTGAAACTTTGTGTATTTAAATGCAATAGGTCTCAGTAATATGCCACCGCGGGAGCCGCAGCGGCTCATTGAGCGACGAGATTGCATTTAAATTCAACGTAAATTTGTAAACCGTAGCGGCTCCCGCAGATAGGATAAACGCGGCCTTAGAGCGACTCTTTGTATTGTTAAGCAAATCAGAATGATCACTCGGCACTCAATTCAGAGTGACCTGATTGGTGTTCCCCGGACATTGAAGGACCTTTAAACACTTTTCCACTAACTTCAATGAGAATTCGTAAAACGGCCGTCTGCACAGATGGAAATGCTAGTGCAACAAAGCGTTTGAATTAGAATCTTTCTGATGCAGGACTCAATGGTATGGTTATATGCTTAAAATACGCGAGACCAGAGGATCATAGCGGTTTAGATCAGGCTAATGATCAAAGCAGTAGTAGCTCGGATGTCGCAACGGTTAGCACGTTCGCCTTCCGATCACCAGGTCTCTGGTTAGAATCCTACTGGAGGCGGTAGTCTTTTTGATAAAAGGAGATTTACGTGTCAGACTGTTAAAATGAGTACCCATTCGAGGTAAATATCATAACTCGGTTAAGTGTGTTTATAATTACACACCTGTCAGAAGTACACCTTCATGATTATGAAAATTAGATGATGCTATCTCAAGGCCTCCTCTATAAATATTATTATTGCAAACATGCCAAAAATGCCCCACCGAATTAAAGGAGGCAGTTCAAATTCTGGTGAATAACTGCTTAGTACTACTCGATAGATATGCAAAAGAACGCGCCTAACGTGTGGTGTAAAACTTGTTTGAAACTTGTTTTTGATAATTCGAAGGACACTTGCACCATGTTCGTGTTTAACGTGTGTGGCCGTGCTTAATCAACCTTCCAAACAATCAATCATTATGGACCCATCAAATGCAGTTCTCATACATATGGTATTCTTTTACTTTTTGTTTCAGATTCGCGTCCGCTTCAAGTGACCTATGCTTCGACGATTTGCAACAAAACAACGAGGAACCTTACAACCTCGGACTGTATACCTGTCAAAAATCGGACGTTACCAAATCTCAGTTCTTCTCTCTCACGCGGGACGGTATTCTCCGTAATGAGTTGAGCTGTGCCACAGTGCAGCGCAGCAGCTCAACACCATACCTAGTCGTAATGGCACCGTGCCAAGTGAATAATAAGCACAATGAAAAGTGGGAATTTTCTCACGGTCAAATTCGGCATATTGACACAAATCTCTGTGTAGATCAGCAGGGATTAACTGCACATGATTTCGTTGTAGTCGACATTTGCGATATCCAGCTGCTGTCTCAGGAATGGCGGATTGAACACTAGTATCCATTTTATTTTCATTCCGTCCGTCTTTGGAGCGGTTAATCGCGATAGGTGGCCTTTGCGGTTGATTGTGCTCCGACCAATAGACTGTGGTCTTCAAGCTACCTACTTTTTGTGTATTATATGTGTTTTTATATTTATTATCTGTTGTTTACAATGATCTGATACAAAAAAAATCAAACTTTTTATGTACAACATCACATTACCTGTTTACACTACAAAAAATATATTATTATAATTATGTGTTGTCCATATAACCTGGCGGATGATCGGTTCCAGCCAAGCTTAGATCTTCCCTTTGTACATGTCGTCATTCTTTCTTAATTAAAACATATGGCAAATGCAGAAACTCAATTCAGAAAGTCAATATATCGTGAATGTATGTATGTACACTATGCCTGTAAGGAAACAGCGCTGCTTTAAATGTAAATAAGTATAAATCACCTCATAATTGTATGCAGGCACGACATTAAGTCATATACCAATCTTTTCTTTATTCAACTCTACAGAAAATAATGGAAAGATCAAATAAATCTTTTTTTACGTCCTTTTTGTACCATCCTGTTATTACGAAAATTTGTGTAATATTAGAATAACCAGGTTTTTATATACATATATCCACAATTGTAACTTCATACAATTTTTTTTTTCGACAGAGGAATGAATCGTTGACTATTTTATTATATATCTATTATATATAAATGTATATGTATTTGAGAGAAAAAAATGTAAGGAGAACCTGCCATTGTAATATTGTAAGTCATTTTTATACTGTAAAAATTTTTGAAATTTAATATATTTTTATATATTACTAAAACGATGTATTTTATCATTTTTCCACTACGTGTAGAGTTTGACTAAAAATGCGGTAAACTAATCTCCTTGTTTTGTCACTATTTTGAGACAGATTGCAAGTCTAGTTATCTCTCAATTACCCTAACCCCTTGTAGGGCATAGCGCGTCAACTGTTCCATGTGGCCCAGTTGACGTTTCTACCGCATAATTTGGTTACGGAGAAAGCAGTTGCCACCATGCATCTCCTGTAAGAGCAAGTCTGGCTATAATTATATGCAAAAAATACGCAGAATAGTCCTACGGTGTATGATCAGAGGCATTCGCGATGACATTAGATGTTACTTAACCGTCGTCCTCCTGTACAGTCTACATTCTTATTATTTTGGTTTTTGTATATTCCATAGATTAGGTTAGGTGAAGGGGCTTCAGTGATACCACACCACACAGCATGCATAGACCAGCACTGGGTCCGTTGTTATACCACCGAGATCATCTAATTAAACAGGTCCATACATAAATTCGCAAAACTATTATTGCACAGTTATGTGCCGCAAACATTTTGTGCTCTTCAATTAAAAAAAATTAATTACCCGAAGTGGGTGAAGGAAAAGAGGGGGGGGGGGGGTGGCTGGAAAAGAACTTCCCGCTACTCCACCCCTAGGAAAAATGGAATTTATCTTAGGTTAGGTTAAAAGGCTGCCGCGGATGACGCAGCACACAGAGGCCACCAAAGGGCCCGTTGTGATACCTACCAGGATAAAAACCTATCCCATTGAAATTACTATTCATTAGACAAGCCTGAGCGGGCTCATGTCCCTTAGCTCTTCCAAATGAAGGAAGAAAAAGTCGCCCATGAAAACCCGCCTCTTCGTAGCCAAGGCAGGACAGGTGCATACAAAATGGAGGGTACTCTTCTCCTTGTCATCATCTTCGCAGCTTCTACAGAAGTCATTGTAGGGTAAGCGAAGTCTTCCTGCGTGGTCCCCAATGGGACAGTGCCCAGTGAAAACATTCACCACCACACCAATGTGCTTCCTGTTCAACGATAATAAACAGAACGGCCGGGGTCCGCTGTGGGAGATAACCTCTTTATGGTTTGACACACACCGTCCTCAGTCCATCTAGCGCTCGCTTTATTTTTCGCGTTAGAGTTGAGAATTCGCTTGCACATTGCGAAAGATACTCCGATGTCCCAACGACCATCCTCAATTGCCCCAATCGTCCCAGTCCGAGCAAGCTCATCAGCCACACAATTACCAGAATAAGCACTGTGATTTCAAAGTAACGCCCCATCACGTCAAGATGCGATCGACAGTTCGTAACAGACTGCGATGTCGACAGAGCCGATTCAAGTGATCGAATTGCAGCCTGACTGTCAGTGTAAATAGTGAGTTTCCTACCAATTGTGACATTATATTCCAGCCAGGCGAGAGCTTCTGAAATCGCCAAAAGCTCTGCCTGCAGCACGCTGCAATGATCGTGTATGCGGAAAGATAAACTAATCTTCAACGTCTCCGAAAAGATACAGGGCTTTCACTCCAGCACCCGTTTTAGATCCGTCAGTATGTATATAAAACGATGGAGTCTGGGTGAGTGATTGCCCCAGTTTCCCACATGTACCTTGAGGGAATCTGGCTCACAAAATTTCTACCAAACATATACTTAAGAAAGATATAATCCGTATATGCAGGGAGGTCAATATTATTCAAAATAGCAGAGTGGCCGGAGCTTGGCACACGCCACTGACCGGTATAACGACGGAAACCAACTAGCGAGACCGTCAGTCAGCCACCTTAACTTCATAACTAAGGTACGTGGAGTCGTCAGTCCCCAAAGGCATGAAGGGATCAGCGCCAATGCCCCTTTACCCTATATACCACCTCCTTGCGTAGCATCAGGTCCGTGGGTTCGCTACACCCAAAACACCATTCGCTTACAAGGTCCAATTGACTCCGCAATTGAAGGCGCACGACCATTCGCTTCGTTATCGCTTCGCAGTTTGGGCCTTAGAGCAGCTTGAATTGGACAACGATTTTGGGCGAAAAATCATATTTTCTGACGAGGCGCATTTTCATCTCGGAGGCTACGTTAACAAGCAAAATTGCCGCATCTGGGGCTCGGAAAACCCGCACGTTATTGTCGAGAAGCCAATGCATCCACAGAGAGTGACAGTTTGGTGCGGATTGTGGAGTGGTGGCATCATTGGACCATTTTTCTTCGAAAATGAGGCTGGGACCAACGTTTCGGTCAACGGTGAACGTTACAGAGCCATGTTATCCGACTTTTTTTTTTACTGAAATTGAAGACATGGATTTGGACGACCTCTGGTTCATGCAGGATGGCGCGCCATGCCACACAGCCCATGCCACAATCGATCCCACTTATACTAGGTTTGTGTTCGAGTTCGACAGTCTGTAGTGACACTTAGTTTAAACCAGTTGTAAATTCATATTCACACTGCGAGCAAATCAATCGATCTGAGCTCGATCTAGGCTTGGTGAGTTTAAAATTGTATGTAGGTATTTGACAATTTCAGCTGAAGTGAACTGGCTCAAATCAAGTGATCTGGCTCCAGTGTGATATAAGACAGTGAAAGAGATTCGATTTATTGAACTATGTATGTACGAGTATACACGAACGAACGATTTTATTCCGTGTCATTAGAAACCAAAGTATAGTACTTCTAGCATAAAGCAAAAATTACTTCAAGAAATTGGACAAAGTGTCACTTAATGGCAGCATAAACCCATTAAGTATGGAATTATGTTGAGTAGTTGATTCCTAGGGGAACTGCCTGTCGCAATTTCCTATAGCCATCGGAAGGAACTGTTAACAATTTGATCTGAAATTGCGACAAACACACACTTTACTAACCGTTAACACCCCCATCACGCTCCTTACACACCACATAAATTACTTAAAACCCAAACGGAACAATGTTGAAACCATTAGCGTGTTTGCTCCTTGGAGCAATGCGACCAAGCTGAGGGGGTGTGTGAACGCCAAGTAATCAAGACTCTCAGGGCACACTCGTCTACTCTATGGCGAAAATTTGCTACCAGCAAAGTCATTCCAATGTTTTTTATTGCTGGGGGTGTGAACTGCTGCCTCATACTGAATAAACTGAATCAGGATACTGCCCAAGAGAAGCAGAGTAGTTCGTTCGTCCGGCATATGACGACAATGTCCATAATGTGGGCGAGGCGAGTCGTCCTTTTTTGCTGATGCGCTTTTTTATATTTTCGGCCAAATGGGAGACCGGCAGAGCATCTCCACTTTACTGGCAGCGATTCTCTGTGGTGAACCAGAGCCAAATTTAATCAGAGAAACATTTTTTATGTCACTTTTAGGGGGGTGTGGTCAATGGAAATTGCATCGTATGTCATCATGCTTCCTGGGTCGTTACTGTGTGCGGTTAGTATGATGACGAATCAACATTTTTACAGTAGGATAATTGTGGAGATATGTTGACACAGCAATTTCCGAATAATCAAATTGTTTTGGATAAGTGTTTGTTGTGACAGTTTTTTCTATTTGTTGTGCGAAGGGAATTTCGCTGCTAAAAAAAATAGTTCTATTGAATAAGATGATATTTTCACGACAGAAAAATGAATTTTCGAACATTGGCATAGTTGCCGCTATACGTATGGAAATAAATTACAATACATCAAATAACATATCCGCAAGGGCATTTTTAGCTTATCCTATCTGCAGACCTGACAAGAGGGGAACCATTCCATCCTTTTCGCCTCATTTTTTTGTATTCCCCATTTTCGCCTCCCCTGCTTGTGTTGTCTTTCCCAGATCCATGAATTTTTGTTAATACGTAAAGGACAGGGGCAACGAGCGGCGAAAACCCCGCCCAAGTTTCCTGAGCTGAGCTACAGCAAGCATAGGCCGCTGCTTAGCTCGTTGAGGGGCCCTTTTTTCGCCAAATGGCACGACGCGACCTTCGAATGCCCACTAAGCCGTCACAAATTTTAAAATAAGACTTGACTAGCAAAATTATCATAATTTTTGTTACTTTTCCGAATAAAGAAGAACCGAGTGGAGAGTGGTAAAATTTGCTGTGCTTACACGGGGAATCGTTAATTTGAAATTTTCCTTCTCCATGAATATTATTCAAGCTGAAGATACCATGCTGAAAACAAACCTCAGGCTAAATTTTTGTAAAATTTGTTTGACATTTTGTGTTTGTGCACTGTGTGTGAATAAATATTGCACCAGAAAAGAGCTGTTTCCGGTAATATTTTCGCAAAACCAGTTCTTAAATTTTTGGTGCAAAAAGTCGCTAGTCTGCGGTCTGACAAACTACAACGGAAATATCAGTATTTCATTAAGGATGGGACTAATTATGAAGCCAAGCGTGAAGTGTTTTATATCGACAGACCTGATGAGAGGGGAGGGGGGGGGGGGGGGGGGGATTTCATGTATTTGAATATAATATATGTCATGGCCCCGGCATTCTAGCGTTTTCAAATATTGAGTTGCTATCTAGGGCCCAAGCTCCATGTTCCAAAAAACATGGGCCCCAAGATGTGTGGGTCCCTCGATATATCTGGGACCCCCAAAATGTATGGGGCCCACCTAGCCTAGAGATGTATGGGGCCTCAAAATGTATGGAATCCGAATATACCTATATACAGGACCCCCCAAAGATGTATTGGGCCACTAGAGATGTAAAGGTCCCCAAGATGTATGAAATCTCAAGATATAAGAAGCCGCTCGATATGTGGGCACCGAGAATGTATGGGGTTCATCTAGGGATGCCCCAAGATGTATGAAATCCCAAGATATATGGGCCCTAGTACTGGGGCCCGGAATTGTTGTCCCCCAGGACCGGATTTCCTCTCGACGGCCCTACCTATCTGTTTCATAACAGGTTCAGTTTCATATCACTTTCATTCCAGTTCAACACGAAACTTGTTTGTTTCTAAAATCTGGATCTAGACCAGGGGTCGACCAACTTTTTCTTGAAAGGCTATTTTTTATACCCTTCACGGTTGTGATAGGGTTTATGGGGTGTAATAATTTATTGATGTAGGTAATAATTTAAAACTGATAGTCAATCGATAATTAAATCGTTGGATTCTACTGCGACTTACTCGAAGACACGTGCTGAGTGTCGTGTCTTAATTCTACTGATGGGAAGCTCTCTTAACATTACTCTTGATGGATTCCGGGCCACAGTGGCTTTGATGGCAACTGTTGGGCTGATGAACTGACTGGCCTACCAAGGTACTATTAGCGAGGTCAGTGGTAGTTTTCGAAACGTTGGTATGCCTCTGGCAATTTGCACGTTGGCATTAAAGTCGGCGGCTGCGGCGAGGGCTAATAACAGGCTGAGTGCTGGTAACACATGTCGCATAGCCAAACAAAAATGACCTAGACTGAATCCTAGTCGCATCAGCACTGTTGTGGGGTTTATCACTGGCCATATTCCATGGAGGAGTACATGGAAAGTGGGGGGGGGGGGCAAAAACTCCTCTTCCATAGTCCTCCGCGTGGGCGCCCCCTGGAACGGCAGTGGTCACTGACCATTGCCAACCAACGTCAAGCCGCCAGTGATGGCGGTGCGATGATTTGGTTGAGGTACCCCTGTGGTGTGGGGTGTGAAAAAAATACCACGGCCTTTCCCTTTGAGGGCCTGTCGTTAAAACCGACAATCAAAGGACAGGATGTGTATGCCAGCAACTTGCACTATCCGAAATCTTTATATGCTAACGAAACGTCAACTATGCCTCGGATAAGGACTGACTCAACGGTTACGACTTTTGGCTATCGTACAATGACAAAGATTGGATTCTGGAACGTGCGTACTCTCCTGGACAATGGATCAGAAGGTCCCCAGAACGCACGATTTCTTCAATTAGAGAGTGAATTTCTGAGGTACAAATTAAATATCTTAGGAGTTAGTGAGATAAGATGGTGGAACAGCGGAGAATTCATCTCTCCAACGGGCAGCACTGTAATGTTGTACTACGGTAAAGCTACCGGTAGTCGTCGTGAGTCAGGTGTGGGGCTCCTTTTAACCAGAGCCGCGCGAAACTGTCTCTTATCCTGGGAACCGGTCTCTGACAGGGTCTTGACCGCCAGGTTCCGGACCAAAATGAGGAACATCTCAATAATACAATGTTATGCCCCTACTGAACCCGACAATGTCTTGGCAAAAGACTCCTTCTACGAAGAACTAAACGCCGTTCAGAGCAGAACACCTAAAGGTGACATTATAATGGTTATGGGTGATTTGAATGCGAAAGTTGGCGCTGATAACTATGGGCTCAGACATGTGATGGGGAGACACGGTCTTGGTGATCGTAATGACAACGGTGAAAGATTTGTAGAGTTCTGCAACTTTCACAGTCTCTTCATCGGTGGTACTATGTTTGAGCATAAGGACCACCACAAAATCAGTTGGTCCTCTGTTGATCGGCGCAGAACACAAAATCAGATCGACCATTTTGCCATTAGTAAAAGATTCAAGAGTTGCCTCCTGGACGTGCGAAACAAGAAGGGTGCCGATATTGGGATGGGAAGAGACCATTATCTTATGATCGCTAATGTTCGATTGCGTATTGCAGCCGTGCGCCGCCCCAGCGACGAAAGATCCAGGCCCCGCAAATTCAACACCGCTCGACTAAAAAATCCAGCTGTCTTACAACAATATAATGACCATCTTGCGCAAAAAGCGGCTGAGATAACTAGTCACCCAGATAGTGACATAAACGAAAACTGGGATGCCATAAAAAATGCGTACATTGATAGCGCAAATACCATCCTTGGCCCAAACCCGGATTGCCGGAATAAGCCCTGGATGTCCGACGCTTCATGGCAGCGGATTGTTGAAAGAAAGGAGCTGAAAGTTCGTTTGGCTGCAGCATCAGACGACAATCGAAGCAGCATCGAACTCCTTTACCGTCAGAAAGCTCGAGAAGTTCAGCGTAGTGTGCGACGCGATAAAAGAGTTTATGCCAATTCTCTTTTAGCGTCAGCAGAAGAAGCCGCTAGAAGTAACAACTTAAACGCCGTATACGGTGTCATCAAGGAGTTTACAGGTGGTCGTAACTCCTGCCAACATCCGGTGAAAGATAGTGATGGAAAGCTACTTATCTTGGAAGAAGATCAAATGAGGCGGTGGAAAGAACACTTCGCCGCGGTCTTGAACCGTGTAACCTCTGGTGAAGTTCCCCCTCAAATAGATAATTTAGCTAACCATCAAAATGTGCGTATACGGTCCACTGCCCCGACTAAAGAGGAAATAGTCACTGCAATTATTGCACTAAAACGAGGAAAGGCCGCCGGACTTGACGGCATCCCTGCCGAACTTTATCAAGCAGCGCCAAGCGTAACTGCCGATTTGCTGCACCCACTTGTTGATAAAGCGTGGAATACAGAGACCTTTCCCACTGAGTGGAAGGAAGGTTTGATCATCAAACTTCGAAAGAAGGGTAGCCTCACAGACTGTAATAATTGGAGAGGCATTTGTGTGCTTCCTGCCGTTGCCAAGATAATAGCTAAAATCGTCCTGGAAAGACTAAAGGCCCACTTAGAAAGCACAATTGATGAAGAGCAGGCTGGCTTTCGATCCGGATTCTCCTGTGTCGATCACATTAACACCTTGCGAATCATCATCGAGCAATGCGCTGAATACGATTCTCCGCTTCACTTGCTTTTCATCGATTTCGAAAAGGCTTTCGATAGTGTGAACCGGGATTCTATATGGGCGGCCTTGCGCAGGAGAGGCATCCCTGAGAAGCTTGTTGCTATTATTAAGGCAACCTATGACGGCGCGAAATGTCGCGTTCTGCATAAAGGTAAGGTGTCGGGGGACTTTGAGATTCGCAGTGGAGTTCGGCAGGGGTGCATCCTCTCACCGATCCTATTCCTCATTGTGATCGGCGATGTGTTGCATGCAGCCCTATCCGGACTCGACAGAGGAATTCAATGGACTTTGACATCTTATCTACAACATCTTGACTACGCTGACGACATATGCCTACTCTCCCACAAAATCATGGATCTGTCCGCAATGGCGTTAGATCTCGAGAGGGAGGCAAGCAAGGTTGGGCTAAAGATTAATACCAACAAGACCAAGGTTCTTAGCCCGCCGTTGCGAAAAAGAAATCCGACACCTATTGCCATCAATATTAATGGGCAGCCTGTGGAGAAGGTGGACAACTTCGTCTACCTGGGTAGCATTGTTGCCGAAAATGGTGGTACGGAGCAGGACATCGCTCGTCGTATCAACCAGGCTAAACGCGCATACGGCATGCTGTCCAAAATCTGGCAGAGCAGTTATCTCAGCATCAAGACCAAGCTGGGCCTGTTTCGCTCCCTGGTACTATCAGTGCTTTTGTATGGGAGCAGTACATGGAAAGTTTCCGTAGGAGTTACCAGAAAGCTGCAAGTTTTCGTCAACTCATGTCTTCGTCGAATTTTAAGAATTTTCTGGCCCGAAACAATATCAAATGAAGAGCTAAGTCGGCGTACGGGTCAGATGCCAATCGACGAATTGATACGCAGGCGAAAATGGCAGTGGATAGGTCACACATTGCGGAAGAGTGATAACTGCATTGCTATGCATGCCATGAAATGGAACCCCATTTCCAACCAAGGCCGACCAAAAGGGGGTCCTCGAATCACATGGCGTCGATCTGTGGCAAAGGAGTGTCAGGTACTGGGTAAGTCTTTTGGGGAGTTGCGCCCCATTGCCCAGAACAGAGTACGATGGCGCGCAGGAGTAGTTGACGCGCTATGCCCCGCTAGGGGTTAAGGCAAAGTAGTATATTCCATGGAGGAGTACATGGAAAGTTTTGCCTAGGAGTTACCAGAAAACTGCAAGTTTTCGTCAACTCATGTCTTCGTCGAATTTTAAGAATTTTCTGGCCCGAAACAATATCAAATGAAGAGCTAAGTCGGCGTACGGGTCAGATGCCAATCGACGAATTGATACGCAGGCGAAAATGGCAGTGGATAGGTCACACATTGCGGAAGAGTGATAACTGCATTGCTTTGCATGCCATGAAGTGGAACCCCATTTCCAACCAAGGCCGACCAAGAGGGGGTCCTCGAATCACATGGCGTCGATCTGTGGCAAAGGAGTGTCAGTCACTGGGTAAGTCTTTTGGGGAGTTGCGTCCCATTGCCCAGAACAGCGTACGATGGCGCGCAGGAGTAGTTAACGCGCTATGCCCCGCTAGGGGTTAAGGCAAAGTAGTAGTATTTCTTTTGTTCTGCGCCTGCCCTGCTCTCAGTAGGTAGTTGGGTCTTATTACTACACTGATCTGGACGACCTGAAGGAGGTTAGTGCTGGTCAGATTCAATAGGTTCATTGTTCGCTCCGGATGGTTCGCAGATTAAGTATTGGTCGGAAGGCCCCCTGTTGAGTCTATGTTAGCGGTACCACAATGGACCCAGTGGTGGTCTGTGTGCTTCGTATGTCGGAGCAGCCCCTATAACTTAACCTAACTACCAAATTCTCAAAATCATGCAGACATTAGTCATCGATAAATTGGTAATTAATTAACTAATAATGTGTGACAAACATGAGTGTGTTAATCCGGAAAAATAAACAATTTTATTCATACTTACGCATCGAGTGTTTATTCAACGCCGGAAATAACTATCGTTAATGGTTACACCGCGCATATGGTTTACGGAGGGAAGCAGTTCTATGAACTAACTGCAACTGTCTTACCCAAATTTCAAACATTTATCAATCGATTGATAAGCTGAGAATTTATTACGGACTAAAAATATGTGCGGCAAAGATACTAAGCATGCTCGTTTGCATGCATTCTCGGCTATGATGTCCCATCCATTGATCCCATTCTCCAACATCACGACAAAACACCGCCGATCAATTATTAGAAACGCTAATTGATATGTTTGATTGCACGCGGTACCTGGATCGCCTACTAATGAGCCTTTGGATGACTTAATTTGGGGAGTTGAAAGCAACGTGGCTTGTGACGGGTCGTTCGGATCACATAATTATGCTCATATTCGTGTACCATGTCTCCTTCAAAAATTAAAAACACAAAATCGATTCTTCGGTATTTTAGAACATCAAACCGGGCAGTAGCTGCAGTACTCGCATAGATTATGCACATCACTGCTTTGTCGGCGGCTTCCAATCAAAAAGACATGTATAGGGGCCGCTGTTCTAAGGAAATATTCAATTTCGAAAAATTAATCATCAATCAAGTGACAAGTCTCTCGGCAGATTATGACTCCGCGTACATACATCATGTTGCATTTATGGAATTTTCGGCTACGTGATTTGAAACAGTTCCCATACTGTCTGGTGCATCTGGTTACTAACCGGGAGCTAGGGGGCCTAGGACTGCGTCACAGCTGCACTTAGCTGGCAGCATTTTATCGACTCACCATTGGCGAATTAAGTAGTCAGGCTGTCTACCGACTTTCATGATAAACTGTCGGCAAAGAGCAGGTTACAAGGTGGCTCGAATATATGATCATTTAAAATTTGGACGATTTCCACGAATTGTTTGGTGAAATTTGTTCGATCTGATGCGGACGAAAATCACTCATTCTATTGGAACACGTACGAATGTCTGTATGCCACTGTCTGTTCGCGTCAAATTATCTCTTGTGTACTATCGAAGAACATCCGCCAGTAAGAACACTGAATTCCCCAAATTAGCTGGGAAAATTGAGACACAGGAAAGGATTGAGTGTCTCGTTTTATAAACATCTGACATCTGCAATGTATATGCAAATGATCCATTTACTCAAACATACGCGTCAAGAGTTCCGAATGTGGCATATGCGGCTTAGTGCTGCTCCTTTTTGGGACGGTTTTCATGACGGTGATAAAATATTTACGAGCTTCAAATGAAACGGTAGGCGACGAACTGTCTATAAGTTTCTGAACAGTTTGCAGCAGTAGGTAAGTTTTTTGTGAGTTCAGTGTAGTGTCTAGGCTACACAAGGTCCACCACACTCAGTGGCGTATCTAGAAATTGAGTTTGGAGGGGGCCCGAGTTTGTTTGTTACCTGTAGAGCTAAGGGAATACTCACACTTACTCAGCTTTCGGTCCTCTAGGGGCATGTATCTGTTGAAAGCGTATAGACGTTATGAACGTGCAGAACCATGGTAAGGTTAGGTTTACGGGCAGCTGTGCTTACCACAGCATACATGGACTGCAATAGGGTTATTTCTTTTACTCCCAAGGACTCGTCACCCGATAATCGCAATCATTGAACCAGACAGAGCTTTCAGAAAAATAAAAGTTTTCCACCATCAACGTTAGCTAAGTCAATCAGTTCAGTGAGAAACTGGGATCCCTGAAATATCTTCCTCCTTCTTGCCAGAGCAGGACAAGTGAGCAGCAGAAAAAAAAAATACACTCTTACTTGTTTTCGTTACAGCAGCTTCTACAGCAGTCATTATAGGGGATGCCAAACCTCATGGAATGCTTCCCAACTGTGCACTGCCCAGCGATGACTGCCACAGCAGCTCTGGTGTGTTGGCTTTTCAGTGACTATAGTAAATTGGTGCGACTAGAATCTAATATGTGCCGACGAATTTGTGCAGCATTGCTTGTTGTACCCTGCCTGGCGAGCTCGGCTGATCTACATTTATCAGTCAAACCACTGTAACCCAGAATCCAACACAATAAATAAAAAAATAAAAAATCGCACTCATCTCAGTAAGCATTGAGTGACATTCCGCCACTTTTTTTTGTACATTTAAAAGAAAGATGTAATTATGTATGTATATTCGACTGTACAAAATTAGCAATAAATATAACGATCAATTAGCGACAAAAAAACTTTGTTTACGGTAGTGTCTGCCAGCTTAAGTCTAAAGCTGGCTTAAGTCTAAAGCTGACAAACACTACCGTTACTTTTAAAAGTAAAGTGTAACAAATATTTTCGACTGTATGAAATTAGCACTAAATAGGCCCGAATTTAGTACATTTCTTTCAATTATGTCTGCTACTTTTGCTCGGCCAGCTTAAATAAGCTCTTCTCCAAGCCCACACAACGAGTTGAACCCTGCAGTTATCTTTTCGTCTTATTCCGGTTCCAGAGGATCAGGTTACCATCCAGTTAAGAGCTTTGTTGCTTGGTTATCGAGGCAGTGATTTTCTCAGGACAGTGTGTGTATAAAGAAATTTCCACTCAGGGAAATAAAATTTTTGAATTGATGTAAGTCCCTGTTCCTGATTTTTTTTTGATGAACCGTGTACTCTAAAACATCAATAATATTGCAGCCAGCACCTTTATTGGATTTATGTTTCTGATTTAACCTATTTTTTCCCACGCGCCACCGCTGTTTAATAATAATTTGCTTTTTTTGTGTTATTTGTTAATTTCGTTGCAATTTTTGGTAAACTAATTCTTGTATCCTGCTTCGCGATGGCCATCGAGGATACTGGGTAAGTACTTTTTTGCTTTTTTTTTATTTATATATTTTCTCAAATTATTTGTTTTTAGGCAATACATTTTTTTTACCCCCTCCCCAAATAATCTACTCGAGAAATATAATGTGATGAGATAACCCTTTCAGATTGGTTGCCTGAGATGAGGTGGAAGCCCTCATCTCTTGGTTCGCTGGGAGGCCCCCCATTTTTATACCTAGTATCTATTATCGGCCATGGAGGCCTCACGATCCGATTTACTAGCGATTTTCAGCTGGTTAAAAAGGCCGGGGGCTACCGCCATCTGGGCCCGGAGCATAGAAATGGCATCTGCGCTGGCTAATGCCACGCTCCTTTTTGAAGGACTGATTTGATACCCGAGGAGTCTCCCAAGCATCAATCGGTTCATTCTAGTTGGGTACCAGGGCATCGGGGCATTCATTGCAACGAAGCTGCGGATGAACTTACTAGACAGGGCTCATCAGAAAATGTTTTTTTTTAGCTTGATCCCTACTGCGGTCTGAACTGGGCCACAGACAGAGCGCTGGTGAGGAATGCTCTGCGGAAAAAAGTCTGCGGTATTGGAATCTCCCATTCTCAAAGAAGCTAGCCGCTTGGGCAGAGCGGACTTGAGGTTAATCATTGGCTACCTCACGAGATACCACTGGGTGAGATATCACTTAAACAAAATGATTCTGTCCACTGAGACGAAATGCCAACTTTACCTGGAGGACATTGAGTTCACTAAACAGCCTCCCCGAGGCCTTTATTTATTTATTATTTTTTCAGATTTATCGTTATATTTAAGTTTTTGTGAAGACGTGATTTTGTGGTATTTTTGTTCCATTATACGAATTTAAAACCTAATTTGTTAAATAAATTGGAACCGATCCTTTGTTATTAATATGGATTTGTATGAAAATTATGTTCTCGTTATACGACAGTGAGTGGCAAAAAAAAAACGCCCAAATTTCCGAATTATGCGACTAGCATTCCGTCGCTGAGCTCACTGAGGAGCTAATTTCCACAGCTGCCAACTTTGACAGCTGTTACTACCGGACGTTCATAGTGACATGAACTCCGTCCCCGTAGACACCTTTGGGTGTCATCTTTCGTCCATTGTATTCACGAAACGCGTAAATGTGTCGCGCGTGACAAATCGACGACACCCGTCCCGTGTAAACAGCAACTGGGTACACGGAAGCTCGTAACAATTTAAACGACGACGGGTACCGAATCATAAAAGCGCTTACCAGACATACGTGTAAGCTCTAAACGCGTTACATGGGATTACGGGATCGCGTATACGCGTCCCGTGTATCAGAGGCTTTAATTGGTTTGCCTCTCCTCGTGTCAGCAGCTTCTGGTATGTCTGTGACGATTTTTCATTTTATGCTTTAACTTTCAAAATCACAGTTACTAACTAATCATTTAGTAATCAAATCTGATCCAGATTATCTGAATTCCCGTTATGGTCACGGTTACGCCCTTCTGATCTATCGTTTTCCTTTAACTACGCATCATCTCCCATTAGGATGCATAATAGTCCACTTCACTTAATTCGAATCTTCTAAATTTTATTCATTTCAGTGAATTTCCCAAATGTGTAAGACATACTGCGCTAAATTGCCGCCGACACATGTCTGTATACAAATAACTTAACCATTGTCCCTGTCACCCCCAAATTTTCCGGCTTTCACTCACTCTCCCTCGTCATTCATACGCTCTCTCGTTCAGTTAGCAGCGGTACGGCAAATATCCTGAAATTCATATTCATAACTGTCAGTCATTCTGCATTGAAAAATCACCAAAACAGTTTAACCGAAAAGTTACCATCACACAATTGTCCTGTTGTCTGGCGTAGAGTCAGGCAAGAATCACTGAAAATCACTCGCTCTCACCCTCCTTCGGCCCGGGCCACGTCCTTGTGCGGAAGAAACCAAATCTGCAATTCAAACTGCACGGAGAAGTAACTTTTGGAGTAATGTTAATCCGACCATAAATCGCTATAAAAGCGACAAAATAATTTAATTTGTGGGAGGGTCGACACGGGCTCTGAGTATTCGTCCTTGTGCCGAGCTCACCGAGCCATGGGGGAGATCTACATAAATGCATTATGCCATGTCTTCAGTCAATTGAATTTTAAGTGATTTCATTTTGAATGTTTGCCATTTCTCACACCGAACTCACGACGCGACGTCAAAGGGACATGACTCGGCGAAGGAAGACCCTAAATAGTGGTTGAGACAATTATACCGTGAGCTGGAAGTGATACATGGATCACCAATTTATTCATTCACTCCTTCATGGCTGTCAGCCCACGAGGGGATCTAATTTGGCGGCAATGGATTATTGTGTTAATTGGGGCTGCGCTGATTATAAAAGTCAGCTATGCCATTTGGGGATCATGTTTTTGCAATTGTATTGTGGGATTTGTAGTGAAAGCTGAAAGGGTAAATGATGCAAAAAAGATGGATGTATGCATATCATTCAGCAATCATAACTGTCATTATGTTAACTTTTTTTCGTTTTAAAATGTCCATTTATACAATGAAGACAATTCAGAAGAAGTTCCCCGCAGGATTTGATTTATTTTGCTGCTGCTGGTAAACGAATAAGAGAGATGCGGATCTGCTAAAGTGAATTCAGTGTCTGTCAGTCAATTTATCTAAATATTAATGGACACTGGCCATGGTAAGAGGAATTTCAATTTGTATTCTGAAGATTACAAGTGGCTTATTATTACTTAAATAAAGATCTTCACATTAGACGATCTATCCGTTTAATATCAGTTTCAGTTTCCTATCCATTTCAGGTTTTACAGAGATTCCCATCAGTTTTGCATACGATTTGCATTAGATCCGTTTCATTGAAATGAAGCAAATTAGTCCAGGCTACGAAGTTCGAAGAAGCTTGATTAGGAAAAAATCGTTTAGTTGCGAAATTTGGCACAATTGTTGACGACAGTCCTCTGAATATGCGCTCAAAAGTCGCCGGTGATAGAGGATCCGGAAGTGTAGGGGAGAGGGGGTCAAAGGTCCTTTTTTTAAGTTCTCCTTGATTATTTTGAAAATTTACTCTCACTCACTAAAACTCGAGCAGCTGAGCAGATTCGTTGGAATGATTGGTCTCGACAATTAATCCCTAATCTGAATAGGGTGTAGCACAATAGACCTTAAGGTCGCAGTGCTTGGTGGCTCTCCGGGCCAACCCCCCTCCGCCTAATCTAATCTAATCTAATCTGAACGCTAAGCCAATCACCGAATATTGAAAAATTGCATTGAAAAACGAATTTTCGAGTATGCGAAAACCCGATAAAATGTAATGAGAAAGTTTTAGAGATAAAAACATTTTCCCGACACCCTGTAAAAATTGTATGTGTCTTATTTTTCACCTGTAGTGTAATGCGAAAAAGAAACGTTGAGTTTCATAAAACATGCACAGACTTTATAGGTTTGGAGCTGACGGCGGTTGAGTATGCAAAATTCGTATAGTCCGGGTGTCCCTTAGTGATTCATAGAGTGTGTAGGTGACCAGGAAACTCCAGGGTGCCGATGGAAATTTTGATCGTTATCCAGCTAGGGAGATGTAGCCATCGAAAGAGCGTCGTATTACGATTGATTCTCTTCTCGTGTCCGGCCTCCCGTGCTTCCTGATTTGTTTAATTTTAAAAAATATTTAATATCCGGACCCCACAAAAATACGGGTCCCCAAGAAAACACTGGCCCGGGGCGATTCGCCCCTTCCGCCCCCCCCCCCCCCTCTCCGCAGCCCTGGTTTTACCAAAGCCAAGGCGGTTTGAGGATAACCCGGAGCAGGGCCTAAAGCTTTCAGTTGAATAGAATGAAATAGCAATTGCAGTCTTTGTTAATATTGAAGAAGGGGTGAAAAGGAACAAGCTTTTTAAAAATCCAACTTCAAACCTAACGGTAAATATAGTCAAGTAGTTAAGGACCAACTTGTTAACAAAGCGTCAATTCTTTCCTTTTATTTTGCAGGTGTCAGGTCTCCCAGAAAGTGTCAGGCTGCTTCCTTCCGCAACGTGACAGATGCGGGACTGTTCCGTTAATCAGCGAGGCCCGTCGACTTCGGCCAGACGGGCAGTTCAAACCAAAAAAATTCAAGTCATAGTCATATAGAAATCAGGGAGGTGATGCTATTTCTTTGACCCTGTGTTCACTTCAGCGACCGTATTCAAAATCTGTTCGGGCCGCATGCGGGCTACAAGCCACGGCTCGGACATCATCATTATCATCGTGGCGCGACAGCTCGACGGGTCGACGGCGGACCTTGGCCGCCTGTACCGTTGTCTTCCTTCGTCTTGGTCACGTGACCGCGTCCCCCAATTTTGGACATGGACCGCATCAAACCCCCCGCGGGTTGGACACCACTGCTCTACTAGAATTCAATCATAAGAGTAGAACTCTTCATACTGTTCGTCGGGGAATGTAAAATTAGTACAATAATAGAATTGAAGAGTCGGTCAAAGTCCAGAGAGGGGGAAGCGCCCCTCCTTGCCCCTTGCGGGCGCCCGTGCATATGCCCATAATATTCAGCTGCTATGAGTTTCTTCTAGACAGACAGTAACGAAAATCACACACAATGAATAGCCTTTATGTTACAAATTGCATCAAATTACCTCTTGAAGCCTCTCACTTCTCGAAATGAGCCCCTGATGCCAGTGAAGTGAACCTAAAATCAGAGCGTTCAATAACAAATTTACCCCATTTATGTGGCACAAAACAACAACATCCAGGTGCGTCACGCCCAATTGGTCCTAATCTCGCCTCTTCCCGAGATTTCGCCTTACGACACATTCCATTCACATACTGAAGGCAGGATCACATTCAAAACTGAGCAGTGGACAAAGTTAATGCGGTGTCCGTAATTAATTGCCATCGTCGGTAACGCATTATCCTAAATGCACAATCTCCTTGTCTGAAGGACGCATAACGGATCGTTTAGAGTGAGCGTGGAACGAGCAATTTGAAAGGACTATTCAGGACTATTGTTAAACGTCTCCGACGAGTTTCGCCAGCAATCAGTCGCTGTGTAATGGATGCAGTAACAACGTCGGCTTGTTGACACGCCCACAGCGAGACTTTGAAACGACACATTTCCCAGTTGTATTGTTGCTGGGAATTAATGTCATAAAAATCTGCCAAAATTGCTTCCTTTCCGTGCTTCAGGGTGCATGGCAACGCACGGCGGCATATGGGAAGCGGCAAAGAGGTCTTTTGTCAACGAATTGATGTGTGGCATTCAATGGCCTTTTCGTTCCGTACGCGAAGCCGTGTTGGGAGTAGAGAGGACACGGGTTAGGGTCCCCAGATCATAAATCATCTCTGATCAAAGAAAGTGGGTTGACTGAAGGGTTATCCTGTTCACAATTAGTAGTGCGGTGTGTGTGTAATGAGAGGCTGTTAAGGGAATCTCCTCATCGTCAGCCAAGAGTCAATTACGTGTCTTTACTATGTGTTAAGCAGATCACATTACAAGCAATCAACTGCACATCTGATAAGTAAACGGTACTACATTAGACGGTTTCGAGCTGAAGCTCAGGACACGCATGTATTGTACATTATGTATGTATTGGGTTATCGTTGAGGGAAATTTTGGAAGTCATCCATAAATTTACATATGACGTGCATTATCCGTAAAATTTTTTGGTTTTTATATGCATGCGGTGGTCTGAAAATGTACAAGTAACAAATAAGGATTTGCACATTTCAAAATGTACTTATCACTATTACAACAACTGCGTTAAAAAAAAAATAGTCAACACTAATTTGGATGCGAATCATAATGGTTTGTCTTCTGAACGGTATATCAAATTTCTCAACAGCTGGCCGCGTATGACATTCCAATGACAACCTTGAAAATCAGTGCCACTTCATGGCAGCGGATTGTTGAAAAAAAGGGCAGAAGATTCGTTTGGCTACAGCATCAGACGACAATCGAAGCAGCATCGAACCGTCAGAAAGCTCGAGAAGTTCTGCGTACGCGATAATGCCAATTCTCTTCTAGCCTCGACAGAAGGAGCCGCAAGAGGCAACGACTTAAACGTCGTTTACGGTGTCGTCAAGGAGTTTATAAATGGTCGTAGCTCCTGCCAACATCCGGTGAAGGATAGTGATGGAAAGCTACTTATCTTGGAAGAAGATCAAATGAGGCTGTGGAAAGAACACTTCGCCACGATCTTAAACAGTGTGACCTCTGGTGGAGTTCCCCGCATATAAATAATTTGGCTAACCATCAAAATGTGTGTATGCGGTCCACTGCCTTTGGTGTCAAAATCCAATTTATGGGTAAGGAACAAGAAAAGTGCGATCAGCCTATACGCCATTCCTTCACTGACCTATTCATTCGGAGTAGTCCCGTGATCTGTCACATCACTAGCGGATATCGAACGGGGTGTACGTGTTTTAATGTCCAAATTCCGAATGCTACATCCAAAATCGTCAGTCTACTGAATGTGCCTACCTCGTGACATCAGAGGTAAAGGTTTGGTTGACATTGTTAACTTACACCATCAGGAAGTCAACTTACTTTACCCTTTTTTCAGAGGCAAAGCAACATCAAGTCCTCTGCATGAAGTAATCTACAAGGCAGATAATGGTTTGACCCCGCTAAATTTAAAGGATCATTTATTTGCTCCTTTGAGTCTGGTGAAGTTGGAATAAGTGAAGATTAACAAATGGAAGGTAACTTGAAGAGCCGTTCGAGACTCGCGCGACTCGTCTCGAGCTCGAGAAGACTCTGCCACCATCGTGACCGAGATAACTAAGATTGGATTGAAAAACTCCACCAAGAAAAGGAGATTCGTCGAGAGGTCCTTCGTGCAAACCACCACTGTTGCAGAAGTCTCTCCTTTCGAGCTCGTTTACCTATTTCGGCTCCGTTACTCGAAGAGTCGTTCGAGACACGCGCGACTCGTCTCGAGCTCGAGAAGATAGACTCTGCCACCACCGTGACCGAGATGACTAAGATTAGATTGAAAAACTCCACCAAGAAAAGGAAACCCCTCGAGAGGTCCGGCCCCCCTTTTATAACTGTTCTTTCATCCCCCATCTCGAGGAGGATCCCCACCAGCAGCACGGCCTAAAATGATCGAAAATAGAAATATTTAAAATTATATAGAAGTATCGTCTTTTGCCGTTAATGCCGCTGCAACCCAGAGGAGAGAGAGATAGAAGGAAGGATAATCACAATCTATGTACACTAGATACCCAGATGCAGTACCGAACCAACCTGACAAACTCACATTCCCCAATTCCATTTCATTTCCCCGGAGCACCCGTCGTAGTAGAACAACCAAGCTGCCAAGCAATTGCACCGTTTCTCTAGGGTAATTCCATTTCCTTCTATCTTTCGCTACTCTGCTACTCTGCTGCACCCCTATTCTTGCGGTTTTCCGAAGGCTCAAACCTTTGCGATGTTTTATAGTATGATGGAATTGATGTTTGAATGACACCATCCATTGTTTTAACCGAAGACATTTCATTCCCGCCTTTGAATAATAAATCATCATCATGGGCGCTTTAGACCGCGTAGGGCCTCGGCCTCCTGGATACACCTCCTCCAACTATCTTGATCACGTGGTTGCGTCCTCCAGTTCGAAAATCGCAGAAGCTTCAAGCAATCCTTGTCAATTGTGGCCACCCACCGTGCATGAGGTCTACCTTGCAGTCGATTTCATTGGACGCTACCCTATAGCCGTTCTGGGATTCTGTTATCGTTCATTCGTACGAGATGGTCAGTCGATTCCAGTTTCCAAAATTCGACGGATTTCGAGGCGCATAGACCGTCAAACAGTTCATACAACTCAAGGAGTACCGAGCAAAAATGTTCCTTGATGGTTATCTCGTAAATATCGTGGCTCACTCTATTATCGTTTCCTGGCGCAGTGCTTTAACCTCAACTGCGTTTCCCATATTTCGACCGAGCTGTCGCCCATTCGTCGTCATCTGGAGCAGTATGTCTTTACGAGTGCGAGTCGCCCAGCTCCTTCAAGACCAGCTGTGTCTTAATTTTGTTGCCTTCGCTTTACCGAGTTCCTTTTTCTTCTTGGCTCGTTTTTCACCATCACGGACAGAATCTCCCTCGGAACCAGATCTTTGAATCTTTATATTTTTTGGTGTTTTTTGAGTTTTTGGAATTCGTTGAGTTTCAGAGTTTTTTTTTAGTTTTTGTTTTTAGTTCTATTGTTTTTAAGTTTTGATTTTTTTTTGAGTTTAAGCATTTTTGGAGTTTTATTATTTCCAGGTTTTTTTTTTAGTTCTTTCAGTCTATGGCCTCGTTTATGCCACAGAACTATCTTCGGGGATTAACTAATTTGAGCTAACTTACAACGACATAAACATGTCGCATTGTCGCGCGACTCGTCTCGAGCTCGAGAAGATAGACTCTGCCACCACCGTGACCGAGATGACTAAGATTAGATTGAAAAACTCCACCAAGAAAAGGAAACCCCTCGAGAGGTCCGGCCCCCCTTTTATAACTGTTCTTTCATCCCCCATCTCGAGGAGGATCCCCACCAGCAGCACGGCCTAAAATGATCGAAAATAGAAATATTTAAAATTATATAGAAGTATCGTCTTTTGCCGTTAATGCCGCTGCAACCCAGAGGAGAGAGAGATAGAAGGAAGGATAATCACAATCTATGTACACTAGATACCCAGATGCAGTACCGAACCAACCTGACAAACTCACATTCCCCAATTCCATTTCATTTCCCCGGAGCACCCGTCGTAGTAGAACAACCAAGCTGCCAAGCAATTGCACCGTTTCTCTAGGGTAATTCCATTTCCTTCTATCTTTCGCTACTCTGCTACTCTGCTGCACCCCTATTCTTGCGGTTTTCCGAAGGCTCAAACCTTTGCGATGTTTTATAGTATGATGGAATTGATGTTTGAATGACACCATCCATTGTTTTAACCGAAGACATTTCATTCCCGCCTTTGAATAATAAATCATCATCATGGGCGCTTTAGACCGCGTAGGGCCTCGGCCTCCTGGATACACCTCCTCCAACTATCTTGATCACGTGGTTGCGTCCTCCAGTTCGAAAATCGCAGAAGCTTCAAGCAATCCTTGTCAATTGTGGCCACCCACCGTGCATGAGGTCTACCTTGCAGTCGATTTCATTGGACGCTACCCTATAGCCGTTCTGGGATTCTGTTATCGTTCATTCGTACGAGATGGTCAGTCGATTCCAGTTTCCAAAATTCGACGGATTTCGAGGCGCATAGACCGTCAAACAGTTCATACAACTCAAGGAGTACCGAGCAAAAATGTTCCTTGATGGTTATCTCGTAAATATCGTGGCTCACTCTATTATCGTTTCCTGGCGCAGTGCTTTAACCTCAACTGCGTTTCCCATATTTCGACCGAGCTGTCGCCCATTCGTCGTCATCTGGAGCAGTATGTCTTTACGAGTGCGAGTCGCCCAGCTCCTTCAAGACCAGCTGTGTCTTAATTTTGTTGCCTTCGCTTTACCGAGTTCCTTTTTCTTCTTGGCTCGTTTTTCACCATCACGGACAGAATCTCCCTCGGAACCAGATCTTTGAATCTTTATATTTTTTGGTGTTTTTTGAGTTTTTGGAATTCGTTGAGTTTCAGAGTTTTTTTTTAGTTTTTGTTTTTAGTTCTATTGTTTTTAAGTTTTGATTTTTTTTTGAGTTTAAGCATTTTTGGAGTTTTATTATTTCCAGGTTTTTTTTTTAGTTCTTTCAGTCTATGGCCTCGTTTATGCCACAGAACTATCTTCGGGGATTAACTAATTTGAGCTAACTTACAACGACATAAACATGTCGCATTGTCGCGCGACTCGTCTCGAGCTCGAGAAGATAGACTCTGCCACCACCGTGACCGAGATGACTAAGATTAGATTGAAAAACTCCACCAAGAAAAGGAAACCCCTCGAGAGGTCCGGCCCCCCTTTTATAACTGTTCTTTCATCCCCCATCTCGAGGAGGATCCCCACCAGCAGCACGGCCTAAAATGATCGAAAATAGAAATATTTAAAATTATATAGAAGTATCGTCTTTTGCCGTTAATGCCGCTGCAACCCAGAGGAGAGAGAGATAGAAGGAAGGATAATCACAATCTATGTACACTAGATACCCAGATGCAGTACCGAACCAACCTGACAAACTCACATTCCCCAATTCCATTTCATTTCCCCGGAGCACCCGTCGTAGTAGAACAACCAAGCTGCCAAGCAATTGCACCGTTTCTCTAGGGTAATTCCATTTCCTTCTATCTTTCGCTACTCTGCTACTCTGCTGCACCCCTATTCTTGCGGTTTTCCGAAGGCTCAAACCTTTGCGATGTTTTATAGTATGATGGAATTGATGTTTGAATGACACCATCCATTGTTTTAACCGAAGACATTTCATTCCCGCCTTTGAATAATAAATCATCATCATGGGCGCTTTAGACCGCGTAGGGCCTCGGCCTCCTGGATACACCTCCTCCAACTATCTTGATCACGTGGTTGCGTCCTCCAGTTCGAAAATCGCAGAAGCTTCAAGCAATCCTTGTCAATTGTGGCCACCCACCGTGCATGAGGTCTACCTTGCAGTCGATTTCATTGGACGCTACCCTATAGCCGTTCTGGGATTCTGTTATCGTTCATTCGTACGAGATGGTCAGTCGATTCCAGTTTCCAAAATTCGACGGATTTCGAGGCGCATAGACCGTCAAACAGTTCATACAACTCAAGGAGTACCGAGCAAAAATGTTCCTTGATGGTTATCTCGTAAATATCGTGGCTCACTCTATTATCGTTTCCTGGCGCAGTGCTTTAACCTCAACTGCGTTTCCCATATTTCGACCGAGCTGTCGCCCATTCGTCGTCATCTGGAGCAGTATGTCTTTACGAGTGCGAGTCGCCCAGCTCCTTCAAGACCAGCTGTGTCTTAATTTTGTTGCCTTCGCTTTACCGAGTTCCTTTTTCTTCTTGGCTCGTTTTTCACCATCACGGACAGAATCTCCCTCGGAACCAGATCTTTGAATCTTTATATTTTTTGGTGTTTTTTGAGTTTTTGGAATTCGTTGAGTTTCAGAGTTTTTTTTTAGTTTTTGTTTTTAGTTCTATTGTTTTTAAGTTTTGATTTTTTTTTGAGTTTAAGCATTTTTGGAGTTTTATTATTTCCAGGTTTTTTTTTTAGTTCTTTCAGTCTATGGCCTCGTTTATGCCACAGAACTATCTTCGGGGATTAACTAATTTGAGCTAACTTACAACGACATAAACATGTCGCATTAGCTAGTTTTGGTACTAATTTTAGCTCAACTCGCTATGCAGAACTGGACTGAAAAATTGGGACTAGATGGTGTTGCTGTCTTCGCTAATGGTGTTGTTGGTGAAAATGCCACTTTATTTGTTATATAAATACCTCATCCTTTCCTGAAACTCTGCATTCATTTCATCCTTTGATTGTAGCGGTATAAACGCGTTTTTATTAGGAGGCTACTGCCTTTTGACATTTTCTAAGCCAAAGTCACCGAATTCACAAACCAACAGCTGACATCTTTCATGTTTAGTACCTCTCCGTATGGTCGATATAAACACACCGCGAACATAAGTACTACCACTAAAACGATTTAGTTAAATCGCCTTTTAGTTCCACGGTATAAATGGGGCCTATGAGTCCCAAATTATACGGTGATGCCACCCTTGCAAATTGCTTGCAAATGCCATACTAAATTCTCCGTGAATTTGAAATTAATATGGCGTCATCATCTTCAGCTCGTAGATCCATTCTCGAATCGCTATGACTCATCTTTTGAAGATCCAGCTCGAAAAAACCATTTACGAATCCCCGTATACTGAAACTACCTATAAGCATTATTCAATGCTAAATAGCAGGGCGTCGATGATTTTGGCCCATTTGGAACTGTAAAGGACGTGCAAACAATCATAAATTACTTTCATTGGGTGCATCTTGGCGAACTCTGATTAAATATCAAGAATCTGACTTTTCTTAATTTCTCCTCCTTATGCTTTCCCTTCCGATAAAATATGTACCGTCAATTGTCAATTTTGGGATCTGAAAATATAATTTACCTGAATACTCTTCACATCCGGAGGGGAATATTTTCAGATCCGAAAATTGACAGTGTACGGTACATATTTTACCGGGGGGAAGCATATGGAGAAGAAATCGAAAAAGTCTGTCCCTGATCCGCTCGTAGGACATTATTTGCACGATGTGTAATGCTAAGAATTGAATCAATAACACTTTAATTTATTGTTTGTTGTATAAAACATTTCTTTTATTCATTTTTATCAGCGAACTAAAATTCAATAATATTTACAGACTTTTATTTACTTTTCTTTTATTAATATGAAACCTACACTTATCTTTATAAAATAAAATTATATACATTGTTCGTAAAACAACCAATAAAAATCACACCTATTTTACGCTCTCTAGACACCGTCCTTACTATCACTAAGAGGCGGCCAATGCATATTAGGAGGAGGCCGTGTCGGGTGCTCCTTATGGGCGGCAAACTTTTCAAAACCACTCAAATCCAAAGCAGGATTTCGTCTCAAATCGGGTTTCGGTCCGCTCAGTCCCATTTTCTCCATTTGCTGGTGTTGAGATCGAACTGCAAATCGGTTAACATGAACAGGTATCGGTACCACAATTTTAGTTCCGTTCGTCCCGCTTCCGGTTCGACTGATCCCGTGCGATGTAAGGCCCGCTTTTACACGTTTCCACTTAGCTCGGCGATTTTGAAACCAGATTTTCACCTGCGCGGTAAGAACGAAATATAGTATCGACTAATTTTGAAAAGAATCGTTTAATGTATCCTACCTGAACTTCGCTCAATTTCAAAGTTGTCGCAATTTGACTTCTCTCAGTTAGGCTAAGATATTTCTTTGCGTGAAACTCTCGTTCCAGTTCTAGTAGTTGTTCGGACGTAAAGGCCGTTCGGCGACGCCGAGACTTTGAATTGCTTCCTGATCCATTATCCTGGGACGATTTCCCGGACATATTGATTGCTGTGTTTCCATCTTCGGAGTAATCTTCGCTATCCGAGGGGCAATCTGCAAATGACAATACGTTGAATACAGAAAAAATGTAAAATGCGTTTAAGAATTTCAAAGTTTTATTTAATTTGCCCGAACCAGAACGAACGCAGAATACAGCAGCAGCGGCAGCGGTGGCGAACTACCCAATACTTTGTAATTTGGAATTTCCCTTAGGCGACCTAGATTTAACGCAGCGACAGCGACGAAAGCAGATCTACATGTTGGTGTTGTTGCTGCTGCCGCTGCTGCTGCAATCTGCGTTCAATCTGGTTCCGGCAATTTGTAGAAAGAGGCGACTATTTTCGAAGATGATACTAATGAATATAAATAAATTTTAAAAAGTCAGTGAGTAAATTCCCCACCTTCACTGAATTTTTGAATCAATGTACTAATTTGAAGTTAAGCTGACTTGAGCCTCGGGAGAAAAGCGGCTTTTCGAATATGTTCGTGGCAGGAGTCGATCCCGAGACTTCTCGGTTGGTAAATCGATTTTGTTCCTATTGAGCTACCGCAGTCATTGGTAGTGTGAACTCTAAAGCAATCGTCAAGCAGATTCCAGAAATAATGTGACCTACTATGAAAACAATTACAATTAATTATTAAAACAATGGGATACACTATGCTATTGATGCGCATTTCCTAATTTAATATGACATATTGTAAAATTAATTACGAACACTGTTGAAATATTAAGTTTGCTATGAATTTTCGGTTAATTGTTTCGATAACATTATTTCCATGGGAAAAATAGGATTTATGCTATAAAACTTATCGCAGTTTTGTATGGAAACTCTATCCTATTAAATTAATGGGATACTAACTAATTAAACATTTATACGGGCATTTTTTCTGAGTGTACTATCAATAAGGACACAGAGAAGGTCGTGGGACACAAAGTCCGGCGAACGTGAAATGACTGGTTCAACCAAGAATGCCAAAAATCACTTGACACAAAGAATGAAGCTTACGAACTTTGTATCCAACGTCCAACTAGACTTAAGAGAGAAAAATATGACGAGCTTCGGCGAAAGTCAATTAAAATATTAGAAGGAAGAAACCAAAATTCTTTGACGAGCAGTTGCTGAACATCAATTATAACCTAGCTAATCGAAACACCAGACGGTTGGGAAACTTTTAGTTTAGTCGGAGACGTCTTTATGAGGCCAATTTTAGGTTTGGCAGCAGAACTCACAGTTTGCAATCTACTTCTCGAACAAACTATTCTGAAACTTCACCGTGCGTACGAGTGCGAACACTATCAAAAAAAGAAGACTCTATCCAGAAAACTTCTAGGCCTCATAAAGACGTCCCCCACTAAAAGAAAAGTTCCGCAATAAGTACAAATCCTACCAAATTTTGTTGTTAACAGCTCGCCTCACGAATTCCCAGTCAACGAAATGAACCTGCTGAATAAAGGAGTCAACTATGCAGTCACGAGGAAAACACAATTAGAAGATATCATCATTGACACAGAAGGGGCTATACGAACCCTAGGCAAAGAAGATAAAGAAAGTGCAAGACGCTGCCTTAAAGACATAGACAAAGAGACCCCCAAAACAAACGTCTGACCATCCAAGAACTGCGATCAAAGCCAGTGTATTATCTGAAAGCTGATAAAGGAAACCAGATAGTAATCATCGATGAAGCAAAGTATGATGACCTGGCAATCAAAAAACTAGAGAGTGGAAATTTTTACTAACTGAGGACGGACCCCCTGAATTAATTGAAAAAGTGGAAAAAACCCTAAAAGTTTTAACGGAAGTAGTGAAAAATGTAAGCGCTCTGAGAATGCTGAATCCGTCGTTACCAAGGCTAAGAGTGCAACCTAAAGTACATAAAGAAGGAAATGAATTAATACGGGAAATAGTCGCCCACACAAATTCCCCAAGATAGAACCTTGCAAAGCGGGTAGTCAAGAAACTCAGGGACATACCAGCCCTTACGCAATAAAAAATAGCATCGAGTTAACCGAAAAACTACAAGAAGTGAAGATCAAACAAGACGAGATGCGAGCAGACCCTATACAAACTAGCAGTATGGTTGAACAGACACAAACCGGACCCAACCGACAGGAAGAAGAATCGTCAATATGTGAAACTGGCAGCCCTGTGCCCTGTGAAGAATCCTTCTGTACATTTAGGAATGGATTCTACAAAATAACAACAGGGACGGCCATGGGTAACGCGCTCTCACCATACTGCATACGAATGATAAAGAAACACTCAGATCCAGTATGGTCTACAAGAGCAAATGGAAAAACAAAACATCAGGAAGAAGATGAGGCCCTTCAGCGTGGAAGAAGTTCCTACCAGCAGGGCAATGCAACTGAAAACACTACTCAGTACTCCCAAGCGAAAAGGACCCACTTAGAAAAAAAAAAAAAAAACAGAATTTACGAGATTAAGTACCCCGACTGACACATCATACATCGGTCAGACAAAAAGGCTTGTAAAAGTGAAATTCGAAAAGCATAACAAAGAAGTAGAGCTAACGCGAAAAAACGCACATATTTAAACACATAAAATCATCGGTGCCCAAACTAAAATGTGCCATACACACACCGATCGATCGGCCGATCCTTCGCCCGATAACGATATCGGCCGACGGATCGGCCTATGTATGTGGAAATCGCACCGATCGGCCGATCAATTTTGATCTGCCGATATTTTAGTGCGATTTTCGTGCGATCCGTCGGCGACGATCGATTGGATAGTGTATGTGACTATCGCCAGTGAATGTCAAATTACCAAATTATTAAATGATGAAATTTGAAGGATTCTAATGATATAAATGGCACTGCAATTGTAATAGCAAATACGTGGTATACGAAAATACCACACAAATCCAAATAGTTAAAAAAAAACATTAATCTTGGTTGCATTGGGAGTGAATCATAACCTATTTTTTGGATTGTCATTCGTTATCGCATCGCACGAAAATCGACAGTGTGTGTGCAGTGCAGATCGGCAGATATTTTGTAGCGATCCATCGGCCGATCGATCGGACGACGGATCGGATAGTGTATGGCGGCTAATATCCTTGAGAGCGGACACAACATCGAATGGGAAAATGTCGAAATACTCAGAACAGTAAGACAAAAATACAAACTCGTCGCCGTATGTAGGAAAAAAAAACACTTTCCCATCGCGAAAGGGAAAATGTTTTTGTTTCCTAAAACAGATCAAAGGAAAACACATTTGTTCTTGTTTTTTGTCTGGTTGGTTGTAACACGCACTTTGGTTTTCTGTGACAGCACCTACCCAAGTACACAGTCGGTTATCAGTCATTTTGAGAACTAACAAAATATCTCTTTTTTTTTCTGTTTTGGATGTCATTAGTTAAAAAACCACAGTAATTATGAAATCATCGTCGTCTGAAATTTTGGTTGGACACTATGTAGAACAAGATAAACAGAACTAGAAACAAAACCAATCTGTTTAATTGAAACAGTTTGTTTACATAAAACAGAACTGTTTTCAAAAAACAAAACATATTTCTGTTTTTGTTTTTCAAGACAAAACTGTTTTTCAAAATTGTCTCTTTGGTGGAAACCCGGCATAACAGTTACCGTATCACGCTCCTATCTAACAATTTACAACAAAAATATGGCCATTAAATTCGAAAATATTTTACTAAATATTTAATTTTTAAAGCACGAGCATTTCAAGCATTATGTCTGTCATTAAAGGCGATCTCCTTCGTAGCCATAGCTACAAGTGTCTGAAGAGAATTCGCCCAAGTCGATTGAGCTGTCTGAATTATAAATCTTTTGTTGGTAAATTCTTCCAATGGTCAATAAGAAAATACAAAGTGTGCTAACTGCCGTTTCGCCCTCTTCTATTGCACA
This sequence comes from Chloromyia formosa, assembly GCA_964017055.1. Lineage (NCBI taxonomy): Eukaryota > Metazoa > Arthropoda > Insecta > Diptera > Stratiomyidae > Chloromyia > Chloromyia formosa. Next base: position 24,136,644 of record OZ024818.1, read on the forward strand.
CAAAATCAATCAGAATGTTTCTTTCGTATACTTTCCTCGAAGCAATGCGCGGGTACGAGCGGAGAATTCAAAATTTTTTGAATCTTTCGCGCTTGTTGTGGCCGCTTCGCTCACACACGCTTGCAGTGGAAGAAGGTTCATGGAAATTGGCCACGTTTAGACCGTGGAACTAAAAGGCGATTTAACTAAATCATTTTAGTGTTAGTACTTGTTGGTGGAGTGTTTATACCGACCATACAGAGAGGTACTTCTCGTTCTTCTTTCTCCATTGACAGCACAAATAAATTTTACAGATATAAATTTTACAACAGAAAAAGACTTTCGTGCCCGTGATCAGGCACTGCTTTCCTGAAATTGCAAACAAAGCAAACGCCGAACAAAGGAAACGTCATCCACCGAATCAACATTAGCGATGACAGCGACATAGTCCCAAAAAAAATTGGGACTATGTCGCTGTCATTGCTAATGTTGACTCGGTGGTTGACGTTTCCTTTGTTGTCGTTTTTTTTTTTGTTCGGCGTTTGCTTTGTTTGCAGTTTCAGGAAAGCAGTGCGTGATCACGGGCAAGAAAAAATCTTTTTCTGTCGTAAAATTTATATCTGTAAGATTTAACTGTGCTGTCAACGGAGAAAGAAGAAGAAGAGGTATCTCTCCGTATGGTCGGTATAAACACTCCACCAACAAGTACTAACGCTAAATTAATTTAGTTAAATCGCCTTTTAGTTCCACGGTCTAAACGTGGCCAATGTTAACTTTGGATCTGCTGCGCATTGCCGCTTGTTAGCACTTGTGTCGCGGGAGCGTGTTGCCGCTCAAATACGCTTGCAGTGGAGGACCGCGCTCATAATATAAAATTGTCGTCTGTTACCTGAAATGCCTGTTCATATTTTTTGCAGCTAATATACATCCATTACGGAACCAGTTCCGAGGTTGGCGTGCCTACATAAGACTGTTAAATTGGCGCCCCTATTACGACTATTTTGCATAAAATGGCTGAATTTTTCAAGCGTACGAGTATGCTAGCAACGCCTTCTGATATTATTGATTGCGCTGGGTGACGTTAGTTCGAGAGGCGTTAAATGATTTTATCAGGGCGGAACAAAATGCTAATGTGATCAGAAATTGAATGAATCAGCAATCAGGAACCATAATATTTTCGATTAGCCAATAAGATAAAAACAGAAAGATAATTAGGTAATTAGAAGTGTCAAGTGTTCGATTATATGCAAATCTGTACTATTGTATGAGTATTGTTTCTGAATGGGTGTTTGCATAAATGACTACTTAAGAATTCTACAATAAAGATCGCTGGAGTGACGCGATAATAGCAATCAATGAAAATTTGAAAAAAAAAAAATTGAAATTTATTAACTCGTTTGAAAGAGGTGTGCAGGATTTCGCCAAGAGGGAGGAAGGGTTGGGGAAAGTGTGACCCTATAAAATTCCACAATTTTATGGGGTCACTGTACAAAAACACGAAGTTTAACAAATGCTAGGAATTTTGCAATGTGAGGAAGCGACCTTTTTATACTCTTCACCTTTACGGATGTGATAGGGTGTATTAACTTTGTCATGAAGTTTGCAACGCACAGAAGGAAGCGTCTCCGACCATACAAACTCTATGTATTCTTGGTCAGTATGATGAGACGAGTCGATTAAGCTTTGTCCGTTGTCTGGTTCTATGCAAGCTATAGTCCCTCAGTTTTAAAAGTACAAAGCCTTCTATTGCACGCTGTCAGGGCCGTCGAGAGGGGGGGGGGGGGGGGGGGCGGCGGCGGAAGGGGCGAAACGCCCCGGGCCCGTGTTTTTCTCGGGGGTCCGACGTATCTACGCACTGACTTTTTTTTTGCTCCTTCCCCTTTCATCCCACTCTGACGCACTGAGCTACCAAAAAATAGAAAAACCTACGCTTTGACCTTTTTTTTTTGTTCATTGAGCTACCGGTCGCCATATAGGGGCCCCAACAAAAGTTGAGTACCGGGCCCGGATTTTCTCTCGACGGCCCTGTCGGAACCAACAGAATCGGACCACTACGTCATATAGCTGCCATAGGAACAACCGGTGCAAAAATTCGTCTTTGTCAGAAAAACTTTTTTATTTCTGAAGATATCTTTTTCAAATTTTACATTAATCAATACTAAATCACATTCCCGAATTTGGTTGAAATTAAACTGTACTCTATAATATAGCTGTCATAGTAACGACCGTTACAAAAGCAAGTTTTTGTTAGAAATACTTTTTTATTTCTGAAGATATCTTTACCAAATTTCATATTATTCAACCACCATACTATAGGTATATTGACTGCCAAATTACGTTTCTAAATTTGGTTGAAATCGGTCTACTATTATATTTCATATACCTCTCATAGGACCAGTGAAATCGGAGCAAGTTCAAAGTGGCAAAGGCACCATAAGTCACAACGGTTCGCGTGAAGGGTATGGGTATCATACCTTCGGCAACCGGACTTCGGCTAGCTTGTTATAAGAATAAGAGTCTGTCTAGTAGTCAGACTTGGGGTGTCAAATGCAAGTAAGTAAAGTTCTTTTTCTAAGCAAAATATGTGAAGATTTTTGGGCTACGGCTGGTGATATTGATAATTTTGAAAACACTGCCCGTCCACGACGACATTCGTGGCCATGGATGTTTGTGTTGTCTTCTCCCCTGTTTTGCGGGGCGTAATGATGAGCCACAGCATCTCCCGCTTTGTCTCAGGCAGGCGGCTAAATGGAAGAGTAGGAGGTGCACGCTGGCAACTGCAATCTCCGAAACTAGTTTATGCCAACGGAACGTCAACTGGGCTACATGGAACAGTTGACGCGCTATGCCCCACAAGGGGTTAGGGCAATTGAGTAAGCGACGAGTTGACTTGTTGATAAAGCTTGGAGTATACATACAGAGACCTCTCCCACTGAGTGGAAGGTAGGTTTGATCATCAAACTTCCGAAGAATTGCAGCCTTACAGACTATAATAATTGGATAGGATGTGTGTACTTCCTACCGTTACCAAGATTATAGCTGAAATCGTCCTAGAAAGACTAAAGACTCACTTAGAAACCACAATTGATGAAGAGCAGGCTGGCTTTCGATCCGGATTCTCCTGTGTCGATCACATTAACAGCTCAGCTTGCGAATCATCGAGCAATAAGCTGAGTACGGCTCTCTGCTTCACTTGCTTTTCATCGATTTCGAGAAGGCTTTCGATAGTTTGAACCGGGATTCTATATGGGAAGGGGAAGCCTTGCGCAGGAGAAACATCCCTGAGAAGCTTGTGGCTTTTAATAAAGCAACCTATGACGGTGAAATGTCGCATTCTGACGGTACCGGAGGACTTTGAGTTTCGCAGCAGAGTTCGACAGGGGTGCATTCTCTCACCTATTTCTCATAGTGACCGACGATGTGTTGCATGCAGCTTTGTCTGGACTAGACATAGAGGAATTCAATGGACTTTCACATCTTATCTACAATATCTTGACTACGCTGACGACATACCTATGCCTACTCTCCCACAAAATTATGGATCTGTCCGCAGTGGGGTTAGATCTTGAGAGGGAGGCAAGCAAGGTTGGGCTTAAGATTAATACCAACAAGACCAAGGTTCTTAGCCCACCATTGTCTAAAAGGAATCCGACACCTATTGCCATCAATATTAATGAGCAGCCTGTGGAGAAGGTGGATAGATTAGGTTAGGTAAAGGGGCTGCCATGCTACCGCATAGCACACTTGGACCACCTCTGGGTCCGAGAAGGTGGATAACTTCGTCTATCTGGGTAGCATTGTTGGCGAAAATGGTGGTACGGAGCAGGACATAGCGCGTCGTGTCAACCAGGCTAAATGCGCATACAGCATGCTGTCCGAAATCGGGCAGAGCAGTTATCTCAGCATCAACACCAACTTGGGCCTGCTTCGGCTCCCGGGTACTGACTGTGCTTTTGTATGGGAGCAGTACATGGCAAGTTTACGTAAAAGTTACCAGAAAGCTGCAGGTTTTCGTCCACTCATGTCTTCGTCAAATTCTAGGAATTTTCTTCCCCGAAGCAATACCGAATGAAGAGCTAAGTCGGCGTACGGGGCAGATGCCAATCGATGAATTGATTCGCAGGCGAAAATGGCAGTAGATAGGTCACACATTGCGGAAGAGTAACTGCATTGCTTCTCTCTCTCTCAATTGCCGTAACCCCTTGTGGGGCATAGCGCGTCAACTGTTCCCTGTGGCCCAGTTGAAGTTTCGTCGGCATAAACAGGTTTCGGAGAATGCAGTTGCCAGCATGCACCTCCTGCACATCCATGGCCACGAACGTCGTCGTGAACGGGATTCGAACCCGAAACGCTGGTTGTCAAACATGAGACTGATGCCTTAGCACACCGCGCTACCGGTCGGCCCTAATTGCATGAAATGGAACCCCATTTCCGCCCAATGCCGACTAAGAGGGGTTCTCAAATCACATGGCGTCGATCTGTGGAAAAGGAGTGTAAGGCAGGTAAGTCTTTTGGGGAGTTGCGCCCACTAGGGGTTAAGGCAAAGTAGTAAAACGAGTATAAACACATGCAAATGTATTGGATAGAGCTAATATAGGTACCACAAAGTTTCATGAAACTCATAAAACCTTGCCGCGTTTCTAGCGATGACAGATACTGTTTCCATTTGTTCTACGGACGTTCGGCGATTTTGACAATACATAACGCACAGCGACAGCGTAATAGCAACGCCAGTACTCCACAAAATGTCTCTGCCGCGTTTATTAGCACTTGCAAGGGGTGTTCTCTGACGCAAAATTTCAGAGTAAAGCAAAGTACTAAGGTCGAATTGCGAAATTTTCGTTCGCAAGAAAAACTTTTTGCTCTCCCAGTACCAACATATTTCATTCGAAGAAAAAGTCTCCACATCATTATGAGCAATTTTCACGCGAAAGCAATTATTATTATAGCACTCTATTTCGCTTGTAAACTGGCCTTTTGAGTAGGAAGGGGAGTTCAAGTGTGGTTTAGCTTGAGCGCCGCCGCAGAAATGTGCTGTGAGCCGTGTGCAAGTTTACACTGTCACTTTTTCGTGCGATAGATAAGTGCATCAGTTTCGCATAGTAATTTCGGTTAGTACCACCCTTAAAATCGTGAAGTTATCACTAGAATTTGGCCTTAATGGCCGATTTTAAGAAGTCTCGCTCCAAAATGTCTGCTCTCTCATTTCGGAGCGAGATATCCAGTACATGTCTAATATGCATTACCAAGGATTTTGCTAAAATGCTACAAGGGACTTCCTATTATTTGAATAGTTAAGGCAAGCACTTCTTAGCAGGGTAGTAAATTCAAGATGGGTCCAGGAGAGCAGTTGAACGGACTTGCGAAGCATGTGGGCAGCCCATTATCACTATTTTATTTTATGTTTCTATTTATCATTTCTATTTCTGTGGATCTAATTTTTATATTGCTTCATTTAATTTTTTCTGGATATAAAGACATCATCTAACCAATTTGGTACTGTTTTTCTCTTTAATTTCTTTTCACTGATCTTACCATTCATTTTATCTGCATTAGGCGACATGCTCAAACTTATATCACTGGACGATTCGGCACTATCCTCAAAATCCTCACTCCTTTCAAGATCACTTTTTTCATTGACTCTGGCAGTCTCATTATCACATTCACTATTCTTAAAATAATTTTCACAACCACCTGCAACATTTACAACAACTTTAGACACTTTAGCGTTCGCGAGGTTCTCATACTGGTGTCCAGCTGGCGAAAACCCGCTAAACTTATCAGTCTCTAAAGCAGGATGTCCCAACAAAATTCGAGCAGGGTCCACCCTTTCATATCCTCCGGCGCCCAAATGATTGGCCGCGTTCTGTCTTTGGTCCGAATCACAGAGGTTCCCGTAGGAAAACAACTGAGCAAGGCGCTCATGGGTCTGACTCAAGTATCCAACCCAAGGATTGTACATGGGAAAATTGGCGAAACTAAGACCGGGGACGGAGGGAAAACCACTGACGGGAAAACTAACACCGGCGACAAGATCCGCTGCATCCACATGCGGATGGACCGCCGGCGACGGTGACGCATTTTCCACTTTACGAGCACTCAACGAATTTCTGTTGGCTATTAAATTCTCTATTGAAAAAGTAGCGGCATTCGACGAAGGTGTAAATTTCGGTGATATTTTATCCATTTTTGGGTGCACACTACTCACTTTGGACCGTTCAAATACCATCGGACCAGCAGCGTGGCACTGTCACGAACCGGACAACAGCGAAATAACCCAAACGAACGATGAATTCAAACTGAGAACCCTACTCCAGGTCAACTGAGTAGATGAAGATGACATCGACCAGCAATCAAATAGGCTCCGCCTGTGTGTGGCAACGACCAATCAACTGACACTTGAGTGAGTCATTATTTTAAAGTGGTTTGAAAGATGTACCCGCCTCCGTGGGATATTCGTGGCACGTGATTGGGCAGTTGCTCGTATCCTATGGATCTAACTAAACAAACATTCAAATGCAGAAGGGTATGGCGTGCGCGCTCGGGAGTAGAGCAATGAATACGAAGTCTGGGTAATTACAGGAATCTCCACTAAACGGTGTTTTCAAACAGAGCAATCGGCCAAACCGCACCCACCTAGAATAAATGGCAGTCGAAATCAGCCAGTAATTTGCAGGCACGGTTGCTTGGTTTTTGGTCGCCCGATTATGATAATTGTCCGTCAATTTGTCAAGCAATAAATTGTGTACAACTTCTTGCCTTCCCAAGGTACCTTCCTATGTTTGCCTTTTTTATTTATTGTCAAAAGCCGTTCACGGATGCTGTGATTGGAACGGACGACGGAGGTAAGTGGATGAGGCAGACTTGGCTTGCCTGCCGCTGCCATTGATGTCGCCTTTAAAGGCGGCCAGAAACAGAGCACAGAGAATTCTGTCTTCATTTCTCGGGTAATTGACGAGACGACTATAATTGAAAAGTTTGCGGTAATTACAAGATAAATCCGTAAATTGACGACGTTAAGTGGAAGGAAGTTGGAGGAAAAGACGAACAATAGCTGTTATGAGTTTATTGTTTTTTTTTTATGGATAAGTGGTACCGAAGGGAAGTGTAGGGGTACCGAAAATTAGCAAGGAATAGACTTTCTGTATCATATTAAGAAAAGAATGAACATTTATTTTATTTAATGAGTTAGAGCCACACGACACACTTGCCGGGCTTAGAAGCTGCGAGAGCACCTGCGGTTTACAAATTTACATTGAATTTTAATAAAACAAACCGTTCCAAACACAACTGCGGCAGCGGCCGCGGTTTGTTGAGCGGCGAGATCGCATTTAAATTCAATGCAAATTTTTAAACCGCGGCGGCTCCCGCAGTTTGCATAACCTGGACCTACATATTTACGTACAGGCGCACTGGCGCAGGGCGGCTGAATTGTAGGAGCGACAAACATCTCGTTACCTTAAAAGAAAAAAAAAACATTAAATAAAGAGTAAAGCTCCTGACTTGTGAGACATAATTGTTGATCGTTATCTTTGCTAAATGCACTAATGTCGCTGGAATACCAATACTGGTCCGGGTGTAATGGGACCCTCGGTCTCTGGTTTCGTACCACCGACAAATCACTACTCATCAGGTGCTACCTTCGATCGGCCGGTGGAAGCGACACTACCAGGATTTGGTTCATTACAGGGCAGCTCCTACTTCGAGGCCTGCCCAGAAGAAGAAGCTGAGAACAGAGTTTGCTGCTAAAAAAAAAAACAAAAAAAAACGAACTGGGCATGGGCACCAGAGTCCCATTGCAGAGGGGGAAAACTAGCAAAGCGAAAAAAATACTACATTTCCATTTCAGGTTTCAGAGTGTGAAGAAAATTTTTTAAGTTACTTAAAGAACAATCCAGGCGACCAAAGTGGTATCCAGGGCTCATACGCGCTTTGTCCGGCCGCTGAAGAGGCTCACAATGCCGAAAATTCGAGGCCTTTATACCGGTGGCGACAGAGCCGAGGTAGCTTAATGACCGTGAAGGTCGGGCTGTGTCACCTGTCGAAGAAAAAGGCTCCTCAACGAACTAAGCAGCGGCCCATGCTTGCTCGAGCTCAGTTCGGGAGACGTGGCGTGGGCAGAGTTTTTGCCGTTCGTTGCCCCTGTCGTTTACGTATTAATAAAAATTCATAGACCTGGGGAAGACAACACAAACATGGGAGGCAAAAATGGGGAATAAAAGAAATAGGGCAACAATAACAATGGAATGGTTGGCGGACGGCGTAGATGCCCTCACGCTCGCATCAGGGTCCATGTGTATTGGGTCCCTCGGCCTCTGGTGTCGTACGCCACTACTCATCAGGTGCTGCCTTCGATCTGCCGGTGGAAGCGGCACTACCAGGATTTGGTTCAATACAAGTGGTTCATTACAGGACAGCTCCTACTTCGGGGCGTGCTAAGAAGAAGAAGCTGAGGACAGAATGTGCTGCTAAAAAAAAGACAAAAGCGAACTGGCCACCGGAGTCAGCCGGCAACCATTGTAGACGGGGAAAATTAGCAAAGAGGAAAAAAATACTACATTTCCCCATTACTCAGATGATCAACTAGTTTCAGAGAGTTCTGAGGCCAGCACTGCATTCCTTGCCGTAATTTACTCATAAACTCTATAAGCTGCTGAGCACATGATTAATAGAAAAACGCAATATTGCGTAAAGAAAATTTTTTAAGTTACTTAAAGGAAAATCCTGGCAAACAAAATGGTATCCAGATCCAGGGCTCCTCCGCGCTTCGTCCAGCCGCCGAAGAGGCCTGAAATTCGAAGTCTTTATGCCGGTGGTGACGGAGCCAAGGTAGCACAATGACGGTAAAGGTCGGGCTGTGTCACCTGGCGAAGAAAAAGGTACCTCAACGGGCTAAGCTTGCTCCAGCTCAGTTCGGGAGACGTGGACGGAGTTTTTGCCGTTCGTTGCCCCTGTCGTTTACGTATTAATAAAAATTCATAGACCTGGGGATGGCAACACAAAAATGGGAGGCGAAAATGGGGAATAAAAAAAATAGGCCAATGAGGATGGAATGACTGGTGGACGGCGCAGATGCCCTCGCGCTCGCATCGGAGTCCATGTGTAATGGGTCCCTCGGCCGACAGATCACTAATCATCAGGTGCTACCTTCGATCTGCTTGTGGATGCACATACAGTACTACTAAGATGTGGTAACAGGTGGTCCCTATAGACTGACCGTAATATTTTGTTCATCGAGTAAATTGTAAAAATCATCATCATTCATACGAATTTAAAGGTGACATGTTTACGGTTCAAAAATTGATTAACTTTATGAAATTTACCATGTTTGGTAACAAAAACATAAGTGAATGTAGTACGGGCGAGTATATTTATTTCAAGCTACAACTGAGGACTGCTTGTGATGTAATGTGAAAAATATGAAATGAAGTTTTGCTCCGCCCATTTGCTTTATGATTGCCTCCCACTTACTCGACATGCGCACTGGAAATTTCACGTTAAATTTTGATATGGTAATACATTACGCCATTGAAGACATTCTATGTTTTGACGTAAGAAATATTATTTTAATTTATGGGCAATAAATTCGGAATTATAAGTAGGCATTTAAAAGTTCATCGCAATCAATCGTATAGAGACATTATGCTTGATGAAATGGGATTGACGTCAGCTTGAAATTGCTCTTATCAAATAGTTGATGGTTCATTAATCATTTAATAACACACAGTGTGTATTTGCTTATAAAATTTATGTCATGCAGATATAAAATTAATTAAGCCAACTATATCGCAATATCTACTACTACCTTGCCTTAACCTCTAGTGGGGCATAGCGCATCAAATACCCCTGCGCGTCATCATACTCTGTTCTGGGCAATGGGGCGCAAGTCCCCAAACGACTTACCCAGTGCATTACACTCCTTTGCCACAGATCGACGCCATATATGATCTTCTTAGGACGCCATCTTGGTTGGTACTGGGGTTACATTTCATGGCATTCAAAACAATGCTGTTATCATGATTATGATATTGAGTTGTAAAGAACAACTCAATTAGTTGTATTGCCGGAATCAATAAATTAGTACTGGTCGTTTGTGTTGCCTCCAGTTAGATTCACGAAATGAAAATTGTACTTTCATTCAAAACATCGAACCGATATATTTCGGGCTAGGCCCATCATCAGGGTTCTTAGATATCGAACAATAAATTAATGAACAGATAATGATGGGCCTAGCCCGAAATATATCGGTTTTTTGTTTTGAATGAAGTACAATTTTTATTTCGTGAATCTAACTGGAGGCAACACAAACGACCATTACTAATGCTGTTATCATTCTTACGCTATGTGTGACCTCTCCACTGCCATTTTCGCTTGCGTATCATATCAATTCGTCGATTGGCATCAGACCCGTACGCCGACTTAGCTCTTCAATCGATATTGTTTCGTGCCCGAACATTTTTAGAATTTGACGAAGACATGAGTTGACGAAAACTTGCAGCTTTCTGGTAACTCTTATGGAAACATTCCATGTACTGCTCGGTGATCCCATACAAAAGTACAGACAGTACCAGGGAGCGGAACTGACCCCGCTTGATCTTGATGCGTAAGTAACTGCTACTGCGCTGCCACTGCCAGATTTTGAACAGCATGCCGTATGCGCATTAAGCCTGGTTGATACGACGAGTGATGTCCTGTTCCGTACCACCATTTACGGCAACAATGCTACACAGGTAGACGAAGTTGTCTACCTCCTCCATAGGCTGCCCATTAATATTGATGGCAACAGGTTTTGGATTTCTTTTTCGCAATGGCGGATCTTATTGGTATTAATCTTTAGCCCAACTTTGCTTGACTCCCTCTCAAGATCTAACGCCATTACGGACAGATTTATGATTTTGTGAGAGAGTAGGAATATATCGTCAGCGTAGTCAAGATGTTGTAGATAAGATGTTAAAATCCATTGAATTCCTCTGTCCAGTCCGGATAGGGCTGCATGGAACATATCGCCGGTCCCGTCAGTATGAGGAATAGGATCGGTGAGAGGATGCACTCCTGCCGAACTCCACTGCGAGTCTCAAAGTCCCCTGATACTTTACCTTAATGCAGAACGCGATATTTCGCGCCATCATATGGTTGCCTTAATAATAACCACAAGCTTCTCAGGGATGCCTCTCCTACGCAAGGTCACCCATATAGAATCCCGGTTCACACTATCGAAAGCCTTTTCGAAATAGATGAAAAGCAAGTGAAACACGACTCTCCGTACTCAGCGCATTGGTCGATGATGATTCGTTATAGCCGCCATACATTATCCGATCCGTCGTTCGATCGATCGGCCGATGGATCGCCACAAAATATCTGCCGATCTCCACTGCACACACACTGAGCGATTTTCGTGCGATGCGATAACGAATGACAATTCAAAAAATAGGTTATGATTCACTCCCAATCCAACCTAGATTCATTTTTGTTAACTATTTGGATGTGTGTGGTATTTTCGTATACCACATATTTGATATTTAAATTGCAGTGCCATTTAAATCATTAGAATCCTTCAAATTTCATCATTTAATAATTTGGTAATTTGACATTCACTTGCGATAATCACATACACTACCCAATCGATCGTCACCGATCGATCGCAAGAAAATCGCACTAAAATATCGGCAGATCAAAATTTATCGCCCGATCGGTGCGATTTCCACATACACACGCCAATCCGTCGGCCGATATTGATTTCGGGCGACGGATCGGCCGATCGATCGGTGTGTGTATGGCACGTTTTAGGCGTCAACGTGATCGACACAGAAGAATCCGGATCGAAAGCCAGCTTGCTCTTCATGAATTGTGCTTTCTAAGTGGAGCTTTAGTCTTTCCAGGACGATTTTAGGTATTATCTTGGCAACGGCAAGAAGCACACAAATGCCTCTCCAATTATTACAGTCTGTAAAGCTTCCCTTCTTCGAAAGTTTGATGATCAAACCTTCCTTCCACTCAGTGAGAAAGGTCTCTGTATTCCACGCTTTATAAACAGGTGGGTGCAGCAACTCGACAGTTACGCTTGGCGCTCCCTAATAAAGTTCGGCAGGGATACCGTCGAGTCTGGTGGCCTTTCCTCGTTTTAGTGCAATAATTGCAGCGACTAATTCCTCTCTAGTCGGGAAACTGGACCGTATACGACGCACATTTTGATGGTTAGCTAAATTACCTATAGTACTACTTCACCAGAGGTTACACGGTCCAAGACCGTGGTAAAGTATTCTTTCCATTGCTTCATTAGATCTTCCTTCAAGATAAGTAGCTTTCCATCACTATCCTTCACCGAATGTTGGCAGGAGCTACGACCATCTGCAAACTCCTTGACGATGAAGTTTTTCTGCTTGCGGAACCTTTTAGACACTTGTGGCGGGTCCTTAATTGAATACCATTCAAATCAAGACTGTGCAGTAGGGTCCGTCTGTGATTTTGATGACGTCTCTGCTTTCTGCTTTTTTACATTTACACTTGCGGAAATATCAAGTGCTGCCGTAGCTTTAGCAACGCCCAAACGGCCTGCTTTCCTTTCTTTCTTAGTGAGCTGCTGTATACTATACTATGTATACAAAGACCGAATATTGAGCATGAGCATTAAAATTGATTTGCATCCTTTTTATGATATTGAAGTCAATTTATAAATCCATTAGCAGACAGATCAGGCTTTCCTTGTGTAACCAATCAAGTGATTTTTAAGGTTATGTATTATAAATTTATAAAATAACTGTGAACAAATCATCATCTTTTATTATAAGTCTATCATGGGTTGCAGTCACACAACAAGAAAATCGGAAATATGTGCAACTTCTGATTTTGATCCAAGTTCGTGGATCATTTTTGTCATAGAAACGGCTATGAATCTATCAACTGCAAGTTTTTAAGTTTCTATCAAGCTGAGCAGCTAATATGCTCAACTCACATGACGAACAAAATGGTTTGCGACCACCATCGAAGCACGTCAAAATCAATAGAAGGTGCGGAAATGAGAATCTCCTCATTTCCACTGTTCTATTGATGTTGACGTGGTTCGATGGTGGTCGCGAACCATTTGGTTCGGATGTGTGTCGAGCTTATGATGAGAAATATGACGTTAGTTGGAAACATAGACCGGAACCGGACCGGAATGCGTTTCTAACAAAATCAGAAAACAGAAAAATCAAAAAACAGTTTTGTCGTAGAAACTCGACCATGAATTACAAATGTTCCCAAAACCTACAAGAGCGCACTTGTGCGAGTTCATAACATGCTCGGGGTTTGCAGATCCAGATTCAGTACATGATTCGTTATTGCCCCGCGGGCCGCACAAAACGTAATGAAGGGCCGCATGCGGCCCGCGGGTCGATGGTTGCCGACCCCCGCTCAACGTGATACATATATGTTATATATGTCATTGCTGAGGTAACGAGCGAACAGAAACCCCGCCCGCATCTCCCAAAACTGAGCTGGAACAATCATGTGCCGCCCGCCACTCAGCTCGCTGTGGAGCATTCGTTTCTAGCGCCGCCGGACGTTTACGATCAATATTGACAAAGTACCTACCGGCTCTTTCCCCAATAACACAATCCGGTGAATACCTCGCACATATCCTGTGAATTTCCTCCGGAGAGTTCTTCGAGGCCTTTGTTCTGGCTTTTTTTTCGGACCTTTGACCGGTGTACGAGCAGTCGAATTAAATTTGAACTCGAATTAAAATTAAATTATTCTTGATTCACGAAATGAATAACTGCGAGGGATCGGATATCATACCTTCGGCTAGCTTTAAAATGAATAAATCATTTTAAATCGCTTGTTTGATGGATTAGTCTCAGAAACATCCTTAAATTTGCTTATCCTTAAAATTTGGTAATACCTTATTGTCCGAATCACTTTCGTCTCAGTTTTCCTTACAGGTCTTTTTACTAGAATTCAGAAAGACCGGCCCATTACAGATTTCTTTGAGAATCCTTTTTTTTCGTATATGCTCAAAAAGGTAGCTAAATTTAAGAGTGGGATCATCTCTGACTTCAATGAATTACATATAGTCAGGGAGTCCTCTAATTGCCTTGACCCCTCCAGGGTCATGGGCGCGTTAACATATCTAGCATTTCTATGCCTTGTTGGCGTTTCAATAGCATATCTACTTTTCGGAAGTGGAGTTGCTAGCATGCACCTCCTATCCGCGCCGTCTTTATACTGACAAGCTCGGACCACTGTGAGAGTTCTATTAGTAGGTACTCACAGGCAGTTTTTGATCGCGCCGAGATTTGATCTCCGAGCTCTAGATTATTGTAGAGCGGTAACCGAACGATCACGGCCACCGAGCGCGACAGGGAGTCCCCAAGGGGCTTAATATTTCATACACCTAAATGTCTTTGTTATTCAGCTTTTACCGAACATTATCCAAATTCTACAATCAAGCGACATTAATTACTCTACTTTATATTATAATTTCGTATGTATAATTGCCGAATCACATGTGAAAAAAACGTTTTTAAAATACAAAATAAAAATCAAATTTAATTTAATTTAATCTATTTCCTTCCGATATGTGTCATATACAAAAATTCAATATCTGGCCTATTAATGCCGCCATATCTGTAATTCAATTATTTTTCGATTACAGCTAAATCGTTGTTGAACAAAACCTACAATAAGTAAGTCAATTACATGCCTGTTAATTTGCCACAGAATATAACGATGCAATGAATATGCAACGGCATAATCACTTTTTATGACCCGTCCATATCAAAACATAGCTCATGAAATAATGAACACTGGAGCAGCCCAAATTAAAATAGCATCGCCTGTCCTGCATGCCATAAACATTCGTAACATGACCACATAACAGATGCCATATTCCCGACGTTGTAGTCGTATTTTGTTTGTCATGTCCTTAACATGTCCTTTTATAAGCGCACACTAAATGGATTTTAATTCGATCCTAATTAAAGGCTTCCATTTCAAAAAAATTCTCAGGTCTTTGTACCAAGGAGTCCCCACAAAAATGCTCGTCCTATCGAAGGACTCTAGTACCAGGTTAAGCCTGAAGTTTGTCTCCCACTGGTATGGGTCTACGAGTATGTTATTCGTAATCGATTAATGTGCAAAGATAATTGGCAGTTGTCAAAACCCCTTTCGCCTACGAAAATCAACCGCATAATATTATGTTTATCGACAAACAATTGAAATTGGAAAACAGTCCTTCGTTTCTGGACTTAATGATATGCTTGCGGTAACTGATACACTGGACACATAATTTTAGGTCATATGCACAAGTTTTTCGTGGAATACATGTAGGTATGCATCGATACAATGAGAGTTTAATTTAGTACACATTATAGAAACCTCTTAATAACGAATTATTCTTGCTAATGAAAATATGAATAACTAATGAATATACTCGGCTTTAGCAGTTACGCGGTGATATTTAGACCTCTTAAACTGCGATTTCAGTAGGTAAGTATGTAGCAATATTACCTTCTTTTACACCCTAGACTTTATAAGCAGAGGGTATATTGTTTTTGTCAAGGCGAAAATATATAACACCTTAAAGGAGGTCTGTCTGTCTGTCCGTTCGCACGATAACTTTCGACAGAATAAAACTAGAGCCTTAAAATTTTAGTCAAAAGTTGGAAAATGGGCATGATCCGGCTAAGAGAATGCCTACCTCCTCTACAAATGTAAAATAATTAAATGTATCCATAACTGCCGATTGAATAAACGTGAATAGCTTTAGCTTTGATAGATGGCTCGAGAGGGTCATTTAATACTCTCCTGGAAAAATAAAATTGATCAGTTGGAAACTAACGGCACTTTTCTTAGAAAGAGATCAGTACTACCCTACTTTTCAGGCTTTCTATCTATAACTCTTCAACCAATTGACGTAACGCCTGATTTTCGGCATGTAACCTTAAGAAGTTGCTTTGGTTTTAGTAAGATGGGCATAATCAGAACAAAGGAGCGCCTACCTCCTTAAAAATTATAAAAAAAAATTAAATATTTCTTTAACTACGATAACTTTTGATAGATTGACACTAGCGAGTTGAACAGAAGAATGTTGGTAGTAAGATCTAGTTAGTTGGTGTTGAAAATAGGCAAGATCCGACAGAAGCAGCCCCTACCTCTCCTACAAATGATACTTTAAATATGCGATAACTTTCGATAGAATAAATCTAGCAAGTTGCAATTTTTGCCAAATATTTGCAAAAGAATCCAGTTGACTGGTGTTGAAAATGGTCATGATCGGGCCAAAAGGACGCCCACCTCCCCTACAAATGATATCTCACATATATGGTAACTCTTGATCAAATATTTGTGGTATGGGTTAGTTAGTCGATTTTGGGAATGTGCAAGATCCTATCTCCCCTATAAAGTTATGGTAAAAAGGAGTCACTCATCTCAAATGGCGCCCGCAATATTTTGGTTGGGTGGCAAGTACAGTGAACGCTCTCATAACCGGACACCATAGGGTCCAACAATTTTGTCCGGTTATGAGGAGTGTCCGCTTAAAAGAACGCCAACATTTTTTTACTTCCTTTTCTCTCGCTCAGTCAGGGCATTCCTTAGTTAGGAGCTCAGTTATTCCACTGTTCGCTCTATCTCGACCGTATTCCGAGGTATTCTGTCTTGAATATTCTCGACTTGTTCCCATAAATATGTCTCGTACTTAATACGATCAGTGTTTTTTGGCACTCTTATACGTTTGAGTTCACTACTCCGTTTTTTGCCATACTGAATTTCAAACTGAATAGCTCTGTGATCAAACATGATTAGCCTGTCCTGTCCACTACTCTCCAATTCTGAACTCTGTCAAGCATATTAACAGAGCTTAGGGTAATGTCGATCACTTCAGCCCTTCGTGCATCCACGAAGATGGGAGCCACCCCCTTGTTTGCTACCAGCAGATTGTACCTTTCCAGTTTCCACAAATTTTAGCAGTTGCTGTCGTCAGGGATTGTCGTCTGTGCTGCCCCACACAGTGTTGTGTGCATTGGCGTCACAGCCCATGATCAGGGCCATATCTCTTTCTTTACAATATCTTACCAGATTTTCCTCTGATAAAGGTGGTTCTGGTACATCATAAGGGATATACGCTGATGCAATTAGGAATGATCCTGCACCACTGCCGATCATTACTGCCGTAAGATCAGATACATCGTTTGTACTGCACGTATTCCATGACGCATCAGGATTCATGTCCTCATTTACAGCCCCCCCCCCCTACCTTTTCCTACGACGCCTCCTCTTCATTCTCTGCTTCTCACTTTTTACTGTGATCCGCATTCCGATTCGGAGTTGGCATTTTGGTGTTTATTCGCAGTACACGTTATCTGAACTAACCTCTCCGCGCCTTCCGGCGCATCATTGTCCGTTCGAACAACGCTTCCCTTCTCCATCTTCACATATTAACCTCTCCAACCCTTGCGAGTCGTCACTGTCAATCTTCTTGGAATTCCTCCAGCCGATCACTCCAAGAATGTCTTTGTTAAGTTCCAGATCTTGATATTTTGATTCAGGTTTGGGTTTCCCGTTCCCGGACTATAGCCGAGGCAAATGGCAGCATATTGCTTCCCGCTACTCCCCGCCCCTATAGGAACATCGTGGCGATCCGGCCGTCCTTTTCTCTCTTTGTGCCACGAACCAGACTCCCTCGTGACCTAACGAAAGTTCCGTGGGCGTTCATGTCACTCCGAAACTACTACCCTTGATGCAAAGCAATCAAGGTTTCTCTCCTAGCCTAACAGATCGCTACTCTGTAGACCACGGCTCACCAGGTGCCGTCACCTTGTCACCTATACAGAGAGTTACATAGGCGCCCCTCTGCCAACGTAAGGTCGGGGAGACAGTTTACACAGCCCATACAACTTGCTATTGTACAGCTGTGTGGCAGTAACGTGCTCCGTTAATGATGACCATTTGCGTCCCTGATCACCTTCCCCCGATGGGCACGGTAGCATAACACCCTGGGGATTTAGGACATCTGACACTCCGTACGGGCTACCTTAGCCAAAACTATAGAACACAAGAGTTGGCCAGGTAGGGAGTGTCGTTTGCTTACATATCGCAGAACGGCGGGACTCGCGTAATGTGATAGTACACGCAACCGGCCCAATAGCTCAGCCTTCGCTAAGTTTCCGGCGATCACCACGCGGAGGTGCTATGTGGACTTACCTGCGAGTTCCCCAACAGACCTGACCGCCGAAAAACGAATATGAAAAATAGTCCTTTTCAACTGCCAAAAACTATTGAGGATACGAAAAAAGTGACGCGATCCATTTTTATTAAACTGCTCAAGGTCTTTCATTTTGTCTTAAAAAAATTTTCGCTACGATTAACCGTTTTCAAATGTATTAAAAAAAGGAAAACAGGAACAAAATTGTTTTTTGTTTTTTTTTTTGTTCGGCTGTAACTCAAATTCCACAAAAAAAGTTGGGGGAAACCTCAGATTCGTAATCAGCACCCCAAAAAGCATAAATAGAGAAAATAAAAAGTACACCACAATTTGTTTTAGGAAAACTACCTGAAGATTAGGCTAATATGGCGTTTCTCTCTTTGCAACAGAATTGAATCATACTCGTATTTCGGAAAGCTGTTTATGGATTTTACAGAAAATTAAAATAAAATCAGAAATGAAATTTTCCTACATTCAATTCAAACAAATCGTCTTATAACAATTTCTCATCTCTCCATTTAGCAACTTATCAACTATGTCACCAACCACTCGAAATCACTATCGGTCGACCGACTTCGGAATTGGAAGATCACATTTTGATGTCTTTGCTACAAATTTAATTTCGTCTCTGTCATCTCATCCGTGAAAGCATCTTTGACGCATTTTATGCCATTCTGAGTAAAAGGTTAGCGGAGACGGCATCTCGAGAAATTCCCTTCGGCGTGGCATTCAGAACACAACACATAACAAGAGTCCTCAAGCGTGCCAGGAATGCCAAGCGATTTGTCAGCTCGCATTTTAGCAGCGGTCCTTGGCTCTATGTTTCTGAATGCGGGAATCAATTTGATGAAAATTCAGATCTGAAAGTTGATTCCGATTCATTCGTCGATCCGCCAGAGGGGTACATGTAGGAACCTTGTTCGCTCAAACATCTGGCATAAAAATGGCCTGAGCATCTCTGTCGCGGCTTTGATGCATCATAAAGATATCACACCGTGGTGGCATGCATTATTTAGCTTCGTAGCGGCTGATAGTTTCGCGCCTTATTTGATGTCAAAATTATTGAAAATTACTGTGCAGCCGAGAGATTTCCTCCATACGCTTCTTGTCATTTGCTTTCGAGGATACGTGTCACACATGTGTGAGCATCTCTTTATGTTGTTGATAATCCGAATCTGCGCTCGACATTGTTACTCGGCGATTATTGTTTTGTTCTCAATTTCCTCCTCTATTTAAGCGAATAATTATTATGCGTGAAAATAGTAAAATCTTGCGAAATTTGTTTCCGTTTATTACATTTACATTTTACTATGTGTATATCAAGAGCTATTTTTAGTAAGATTCCCTGCAAAGCCACTCTCGAATAGCTAACCGGTTAATTACCCGGTAGCATTACCCCCATGTGTGAGATTTTTTATCTCTGTTTTTCGTTAGCTGACGAACATAACACAGTCCTCTTCACTCTGGAATACAACAAAGGGGAGAAATGCGGATTCATTTAGATAAAATATTGGTGCAATACCCAATTCGAAACGGGAATATTACAAGTAAAATTCCGGATTACAAGCAGACTCTTAGGTGGTCATGTATGGTTTCACCGAGGGCTATAGTATCAAGGTGAGAAAAAAAAAATGCTCGTGGCAGAGCTTGATCCCAGAACGCATGAATTATGAGACCGAATCTCTGCTTATTGAGCATAGCCATTTTCTGCCGAAGGTAATTAAGGGAATATCAAGCCCTCGATGGAAACTTTTGTCAACTATTGCATCATCGAGGGGAAAGCAAAATAAGTCGTGAGAGGGAGCAATTTATGAAAGTACATAAGCAATCGAAGCAGAATCAGGAAATACCGAAAACAAACGTTCACGTTGCCATAGTTTTAAGGTATTAATATGGTTATCGGTACCAAAACAATTACCATACATAAATTGCAGCAATCACTCGGTATTCGTTCAGTTAAGGATACCACAAAAAGAGATATTTTTAGTTTCCGGGGCCCGGGGTGAAAAAATCATTTTTCACTCGGATTTTTTGTCACTTATCACTCGCGTCGCCCTAAGACTCAGACTCTCAAATTTGCAAAAAAAAAAAGGAATTTTTTTTTTTCAATTTTTAAAGTTTTATTTGAATTTTTTTTTATTTTTATTTTTAATTTTAATTTTTTTTATTTTTCCTTCTTATTTTTTTTGTTCTAGTGACTTATACTGAGTGTTTGGTGTGTTTAAAACTGATCAAAACGCTGTCGCACGCAGAGCGAGCGAAGCGAGCGTTCATGTTTGTGCGATACTGAGGGTTGCGATCCCTTAAGTGCGGAGCGAGCGGAGTCCACGCAAGGGGATTTGCAAATATTTGAATTTTCCATGCCTCCAATATACCAAACATTCAATATAAACTATGAAAAAAAAAATTAAATAAAAAAAAAAATAAAAACTTAAAACAAAAATTAAATTTTTTTTTTTTGCAAATTCTTGACTTTTAGAGTGACGCGAGTGAAAAGTGATAAAAATCCGAGTGAAAAGTGATTTCCCCAGCCGGGACCCCGGAAACTAAAAGGTTGCTCCGCCTGCCCACGCCCTCCAGACTGACCAGAACGATATCGTTATCGCTGGATGGGGGAATCAGAAAATCGCTATAGCTACGCTTTACCATAACGCAAGAGCGTGGCCTTCCTTGATCTTCAGGCCGCACACTAAGTTGTCCACGACCCAGGGTTCCTGAATCATGACGATGTCCACTGTACTACGTGCCAGACGGAATAGAAGAGCCGCAGAGGCCGCCTTAGACTGATGTTTGGTTCCTCATCTCAACCACAGTGGTGTCGATGTCCCCGTTCAAATCAGAGTCTAGTGAGTCGTCCACAATTGAGACAGCCCTTTCGTCCTCTATCAAAGTGCTAGTGTAAGTCAAATGTTATCAATAAAATAAAATTAAAAACAAATTTATTAAACTAATACTTTTTTATTGACAATAATCAATAGAGGAAAAACGAAAAGATAAAAATAGATAAAAATAACCAAAAAATATGATAATAACATTTGCTAAAGGAGTTATATTAATATTTAGGTAAAATACAATTTCTTTATGTTAATGCATAATAAAAATGTTTTTTATCACTTTTTTCTCTCTTCGCACTTAACAGCAGTTTACATTATTGCGGCATATCTGGACATGCTTAATCCATTTAATTTTTTTTAATCCAGTTATGCTACTTCCTTAAGGGATCCAAACTCTCAAGACTGAAGTCATCGATTGGCGAGGGTTTTTTGACATTAAAAGCGGTCTGGAACAATAGAAGAAAGTTGTTTAAGTATTTTTTCACTATGGAGATGTTGATTTCGAAAACAGGACAAAAGTGACCATCACATTTGAAGAGGATCAGTACAAAACAATATCAAAGAAGTTACCCATCTCCGTGAGAGATTTACGACACTCCAACACAATCCTTGACGCGCTCGGTGACCGTGTCCGTTCGGTCACCGCTCTACGATCTAGAGAATGGAGGTTCAATCCTCGGCGCGAACAAAAACTGCCTATGGGTACATATATAACTCCCACTGCGCTCCGAGCTTGTCAATATAAAGACAGCGCGAATGGGAGCTTCATGCTAGCAACTGCACGTCCGAAAAATAGATAGACTGTCAAAATGTTAATAAGGCATAGAAATGCAAGAGGCGCCTGGAGGGGTCAAGGCAACTAACACCATCCTTGAGGTGATAAGCACGGATTCCAGAGATTTGATCGCAGCTTGGCTGTCTGTTAAAATAATGATGTTCCTCACAGATATGACA
Organism: Chloromyia formosa; assembly: GCA_964017055.1. Lineage (NCBI taxonomy): Eukaryota > Metazoa > Arthropoda > Insecta > Diptera > Stratiomyidae > Chloromyia > Chloromyia formosa. Next base: position 24,158,595 of record OZ024818.1, read on the forward strand.
TGATCCCCCAGCCAGACCAGGACCCCCCAAATAACTACTAAGTCCGCTTTTAGAACGCTACAGTAATCGAGTAGACGTACCGATGAGTTTAGACTTAAACTGTCGGAGTGGACGCCAGCTCATACACCATTGTCGGTCTGAAGACCCATCTGTGTAGATGTGTATCGTATCTGTTGACGGAAGAAAGTCTCCATTCCATTGGATTCGTGATAAGATTAAACTTTTGAAGTACTTCGTGAACCTAAGTTTTAATGAAACATAGTTCATCTTTTTAGGGATGTTTGAATTGTGTTAAATTGTCGAGTGTTCACAGTTTAAGAGTCAAGCACTGACCTGTTTCGCGAATACGCACGGCATTACGTAGAACCATCTGTTCGCCAAAAATATCTAAGGGGAGCAGGTTGAGCATTATATCCATGGCATTAGAAATTTAGAAGGGATCATTCCGAGAGCCCCGCTGATTTCCACACTAGCTATCCTTTGCACTTTTCCCATCAAGTTGCAGTGAGTAGCTGTGCTGAGTGTATTCCATCAGACAACTACACCATACAATAGAACAGGTCATATAACCGCCACATAAAGCCAGTATAACACTTTTGGCTGCAGGCCCCGCTTTTTGCGGTGGCCTTCGTACAGAAATAGAGTGCGACGTTAGCCTTATTTACGCGTTCCTAAATACTTAGCGGCAACTTAACTTCAATTCTAGAATAAGACCAAAGAATTTTGCTGGATCAGTAAGCGTCAATCTCGCCCACTCCAATACGGGAGGATCAATCGATCAAATTCTTATCATTAATCCCAGACCCGATAGTGTGTCGATAATTGCCTCAGTTTTACCGTTATTTAAGCCACCTTCAATGTCCAAGAAAGCTAATAAGGTATACTCCTTAAAACTTAGCGCTTACTGAATGTAGGTCACGGTATAGTGCAGCGCAGTACCTGCCGACCTACCCTTCCAGTGAGCGTGCTGCACTTTTGATAGAAGTGGGGTAAAAATTCCTCTTCCATAATCCTCCGCGTAGGCGCCCCCTGGAACGGCAGTGGTCACTGACCATTGCTAACAAATGTCAAGCCACCGCCACACCCTGTGGTGTGGGGCGTAAAAATAATACCACGGCCTTTCCCTTTGACGGCTTGTCGTTAAAACCGGTAAACAAAGGACAGGATGTGTATGTCAGCAACTTGCACTTCTTATCTTATCTTATGCTAACGAAATGTCAACTATGCCTCGAATAAGGACTGACTCAACGGTTACGACTTTTGGCTATTGTACAATGATTGGATTGGATTGGATTCTGGAATGTGCGTGCTCTCCTGGACAATGGATTAGGAGGTCCCCAGAATGCACGATTTCATCAATTAGAGAGTGAATTTCTGAGGTATAAATTAAACACCTTAGCCGTTAGTGAGATAAGATGGTGGAACAGCGGGGAATTTGTCTCTCCAACGGGTAGCACTGTAATGTTGTACTCCGGTAAAGCTACCGGTAGTGGTCGTGGGTCAGATGTGGGACTCCTTTTAACTACAGCTGCACAAAACTGTCTCTTATCCTGGGATCCGGTCTCCGGCCAAATCATGACCGCCAGGTTCCGGACCAAAATGAGGAACATCTCAATAATACAATGTTATGCTCCAACCGAATCCGATAATGCCTTGGCGAAAGACTCTTTCTACGAACAACTAAACGCCGTTCAGAGCAGAACACCTAAGGGTGACATAATAATGGTTATGGGTGATTTGAATGCAAAATTGGCACTGATAACTATGGGCTCAGACATGTGATGGGGAGACACGGTCTTGGTGATCGTAACGACAACGGTGAAAGATTTCTAGAGTTGTGCAACTTTCAGTCTCTTTATCGGTGGTACTATGTTTGAGCATAAGGACCACCACAAATCAGATCGACTACTTTGCCATTAGCAAAAGATTCAAAAGTTGCCTCCTGGAAGTGCGAAACAAGAAGGGTGCCGATATTGGGATGGGAAGAGACCATTATCTTATGATCGCTAATGTTCGAAAGTTCGAAAGACCCAGGCGCCGCAAATTCAACACCGCTCGACTAAAAAATCCAGCTATCTTACAACAATATAATGACCATCATGCGCAAAAAGCAGCTGAGATAACTAGTCACCCAGATAGTGATATAAATTAAAACTGGGATGCCATAAAAAATGCGTACATTGATAGCGCAGTTACCATCCTTGGAAAAAACCCGGATTGCCGGAATAAGCCCTGGATGTCCGACGCTTCATGGCAGCGGATTGTTGAAAGAAGAGAACTGAAGGTAATTTACATAGCTAACCATCAAATTGTGGTATACGGTCCACTGCCCCGACTAAAGAGGAAATAATCACTGCAATTGTTGCACTAAAACGAGGAAAGACCGCCGGACTCGACGGTATCCCTGCTGAACTTTATCAAGCAGCGCCAAGCGTAACTGCAGATTTGCTGCACCCACATGTTGATAAAGCATGGAATACAGAGACCTTTCCCACTGAGTGGAAGGAAGGTTTGATCATCAAACTTCCAAAGAAGGGTAGCCTCACAGATTGTAATAATTGGAGAGGCATTTACGTGCTTCCTGCCGTTGCCAAGATAATAGCTAAAATCATCCTTGAAAGACTAAAGGCCCACTTAAAAAGCACAATTGATGAAGAGCAGGCTGGTTTCGATCTGGATTCTCCTGTGTCGATCACATTAACACCTTGCGAATCATAATCGAGCAATGCGCTGAGTACGATTCTCCGCTTCACTTGCTTTTCATCGATTTCGAGAAGGCTTTCGATAGTGTGAAGCGGGATTCTATATGGGCGGCCTTGCGCAGGAGTGGCATCCCCGAGAAACTCTTGGCTATTAATAAGGCAACATACGACGGCGCGAAGTGTCGCGTTCTCCATAAACGTAAGGTGTCGGGGGACCTTGACTTTGGGTGCATCCTCTCCGAACCTATTCCTCATAGTGAACGGCGATGTGTTGCACGCAGCGCTATGCGGACTAGACAGAAGAATTCAATGGATTTTGAAATCTTATCTACAACATCTCGACTACACTGATGACATATGCCTAATCTCCCAAAAAATCATGGATCTGTCCGCAATGGCGTTAGATCTCGAGAAGGAGGCAGGCCAGGTTGGGCTAAAGATTAATACCAACAAGACTAAGGCTCTTAGCCCGCCATTGCGAAAAAGAAATCCACCACCTATTGCCATCAATATTAATGGGCAGCCTGTGGAGAAGGTGAACAACTTCGTCGTAACATTGTTGCCAAAAATTGTGGTACGGAACAGGACATCGCTCGTCGTATCAACCAGGCTAAATGCGCATACGGCTTGCTGTCCAAAATCTGGCAAAGCAGTTATCTCAGCATCGATACCAAGCTGGGCCTGTTTCGCTCCCTGGTACTGTCTGTGCTTTTGTATGGAAGCAGTACATGGAAAGTTTCTGTAAGAGTAAACAGAAACCTACAAGTTTTCGCCGAATTCTAGGAATTTTCTGGCCCGAAACAATATCAAATGGAGAGCTATGTCGGCGTACGGGGCAGATGCCAATCGACGAATTGATACACAGGCGAAAATGGCAGTGGATAGTTCACACATTGCGGAATAGTGAACCCCAGAGTGAACCATGGAAGCCCATTCCCAACCAAGGCCGACCAAGAGGGGTCATAAAATCACATGGCGTCGATCTGTGGCAAAGGAGTGTAGGTCGCTGGGTAAGTTATTTGGAGAGTTGCACCCCCATAGCCCAAAATAAAGTATGATGGCGCGCAGGAGTAGTTGACGCGATATGCCCCACTAGGGATTAAGGCAAATTAGTAGTAGTATAACGTAAACTCGTTCCCTAAGCCCTATCCCCTACGTCCGCTTTACTTACATCAAAATTCTTCGCATCATTTGGATTGAAAGGTGTCGATCCGAACAAATCTTGATTTCCACCTTGTTGATTAGTCACAGAATTTCCTCGTCGAGATGCAGCAAGTTTTGGCGGTGGAGCCACTAAAATTAAAAAGAAAAGGTTTTGATAAAATTATTAATTATTATATCCGATAATACAATTACTTACACAACGGCGGTGGACTAGTTTGAGGAGCGCCATTATTATATGTAATCTTACTAATGTTATTATTGTTGTTATTATTATTACTGCTAGTGTTGGAATTATTCGAGAAGAGCTGTTGTCCGAATGTCTTTTGTGGCTCAAAGCCGAAGAGATCATCAGTTGGTTTGCCATTATTCTCTTCAGCACGTGGATCAAAATCACTGTCCGAGTCCGAATTCAACAACAATTCCTCTGCTTTTTGGCCATTTGTTTTGAGTGCGCCCAAAGTGTCGTTAATTTGATTTTGAATATTGCGCGGAGCCAGAGCATTGAAATATGTATTGGATGTTTCAATCAAAAGAGATTCCTCTTGGCCGTTTTCTACTGGAAAATATTGAAAGGTTAAAATATATTTTAAAATATCATGTGCTTGAAGGTACCTTTCTTCTTGTTGTTTGCATTTTGAATGTTGACATTATTAGCCATGTTGTTGGTGTTGATGTCGTGAGGCAACTCACAGACATCTCGAATGCCTAGACGTGTCAGCAGCCGTTCTAAATCTGCTTTTGGCACCAAATCTGAGAGTTCTTTCAGGCGTAATCTGTATGTGGCGACTGTTCCCTCTAGCTGTTTGATTTGTGTTTGCGCTTTACCCAGCTCAGTGCCTTTAGTGGTGTCGTTCATGAATCGTCTATAAGTAAGAATTATAGTATAATTTGTGTGGTGGAGAATTATTCCTAATTTTTTTTTGCAATCTTACCTGTACGCCAAATCAAACGCTTGCCCAATTGTCAACGTAATATCTGATGCTAATTTACTTGAAATGAAAACGAAACATTCATGACTCTCGTCGGCTTCATTCCCTGTATTGCTTTGTGGGTTTGGCGTTCCAGACTTTGCAATGAAACTGAAAAATTTCTTCACGCCTTCCTCATCCGCACAATATGATATATTATGTAGTGGGAATTGATGAAGCACTTTTTGTGTCCGAGGCTCTTGAATGGCCACACCATCTACACTTATTGTTATTTCAACTTTTTTGATTTGTGGATTACTTCCCGTTTCGGCTTTTTTCATTTGTTGGGCGAACTGAAGTCGACGGATTGCATCCTTCACCACTTCAATGCCTTTGGGTTGTTCAACGGGCGTGTTGCCAAAGAACTGAAACAGAAAAGGATAATTATTGACGTTAGAACACATTGCAATCTTTATATTAGAGCCGGCTGTCGAAAACCATTGGTAAACGTGATTTTATGTTTTCCAGACTGGCTAGCCTTTGTTGGTCTACTGCAACTGTCTGTCTGCAGAGTAAAAACATTTTCCACGGCCCATGTGATACAGGGACGAGGACCTACCTACTTATGTATGTCAATGATAATAATAATAAATAAGACAGGCTTACCCATATGGTAGGCACTGCGACCGTGCGATCTATTGTGTCATAGCCTTTAGTTAATCCAAACTGGGATTAGAAGTGGGAGCACTTCTAATGACAGCGGAGCTCACAATGCTATCTCCAAGAAGTCTAATCTAGGATCGAGCGACCGCCGGGCACTCGCAGAGAAGATGATTGTTGGACTCAATGTCCTCCTGGCAAAGCCGGCATTTCGTTTCAGTGGACAGACCCATTTTGTTGAGGTGATATCTCACCCATTGGTGTCCTGAGAGATAACCCATTAACAACCTTAAGTCCTCTCCCGAGGCGGCTAGCTTCTTTGAGACCGTAGGGGTAATGAGATCCTTGCCTTGCAGCAGTCCTGGAAGATTATTTCAGAGTTCCTGCGGCAGCCGGTTCTTCGTACCGTTCTTTTTCAATGGCCAAGAGCTGCAAACCCCCTCGAAGAACTAAAGTATTCGAAGCATTGCTACCATACAACAAGAACAAGATTATCCCAGTGCCGCAGTCGTTCGCCAACAGTCCAATCTCTCACCAACGCCCTGGGCTGGCTATACCCCAGCTCTGACCGCAGTACGGTTCGCGTCCGTAGAATTTAGTGAATGAGCCTATTCTGTCGAGTTCATCCGCAGCTTCATTGCCATTAATGCCCCGATGTCCTGGTACCCAACAAAGAGTAACCCGATTAGTATTTGTAAGACACTGAAGGGTATAAAAACACTCTTTCACGATTTTCAATGAGCATTTTTGTGAAGAGAGCCATAATGGCTGCCTGTCCATATATAAGGAAGTTGTTGACGAACTTGGCCTGCCCAGCTAGAAAATTAATAAGCAAAAACGAAAAATGTTTTAAGAGTACAGACAAATCTAAATTTAATATTCGTATGGATTAGGTTCATAGCTCAATTATGTACTTAATTTTTTCCATAAGACTCTTGAAAAATATTGGACTGTCAAATGTTCAACAACAATCTTATGTACATATTAAACTTTAATAACCTAACGCCTAGTACTCACTGGGACTCTCGAATAGATTCTTTTGCGTCTCGCTGGAATCCAGATTCATTGCAAGATGCGGAAAATACAAAAATCATTGCAACAATGAGTCGAGGCTGGCGAGATGCAAAAGAATCTATTCAAAGAATCCGTACTAGGCATAAGAAAAAATACTTAATAAACAAATTTGAAATTTGATTGGCGAACTTGAAGAAGATTCTCAATCTTTCACAAAAGTAAAAACCATTTTAAAAACAATATCCATTAGTACAGATTTAGCAATTATTCGAGTTTACTGTTCAACCCTAGTCAATTCTACTAAAAAGATGGAACAAAGAAATCTTTCGTTGAATACGCAGTTAAAAAAAGAAACAAAAGAACAGCTCAAAGCAATAAACAATGATAAAAGTTTACAGATTTACAATAAATTTATAAATGTGTAATGAACTACCTGTAATTAACCATATTATGGTCTGGTAGTGCTGCTTCCACCGGCAGATCTATGGCAGCACCTGATGAGTAAGGATCTGTCGGTGGTACGAAACCAGGGCCAAGGGTCCCGTCACGCCTAGACCCTGATGCCAACGCACGGAAATCTGCGCCGTCCGCCAACCATTCCATCCTTATTGCCTCATTTTTTTTCATTCCCCATTTTTACCTCCCCTGTTTGTGTTGTTTTCCCCAGGCCTATGAATTTTTCTTAATACGTAGAGGACAGGGGCAACGAGCAGCGAAAACCCCGCCCACGTCTCCCGAACTGAGCTACAGCAAGCATAGGCCGCTGCTTAGCTCGTTGAGGAGCCTTTTTCTTCGCCAGATGGCACAGCCCGACCTTCGCGGTCAATTAAGTTACCTTAGGCTCCGTCCCCACGGGCATCTTCGGATGCCCACCAAAACGTCCGTTACAAATGCCACTGATAAAAATTTGACGCGCTCAGTGGCCATGTTCATGCGATCACCGCTCTACGATGCTACGTCTAGAACGGAGATTCGATCCTCGGCGCAATTAAAAACTGCATATGGATACTAATAGAACCCGAACTTGTCAGTATAAAGACGGCGCGGCGCAAATAGGAGCTCGTCCGAAAAGTTGATATACTATCGAAATGTTAACAAGGCATAGCAATGCAAGAGATGTTGATGCGCAAATGTCCCTGAAGGGGTCAAGGGCAATACTGACAAAATCCGGGTCACAATAAAAAATACAATGGACGGAAACGCCAGAAAATTGTTTTAAAATATTTTCATTTTTTTCGCATGGAAACTGTAAATTAGACTTTTTATTAAAAATAAATTATTATTATACTCGTATGATCATTATGACTCAAGTGTTTTGAGCATTCCAAATTTATTACAATCGTATTCGTAGTAAGCTTCAGACCAGACAATGGATACTGAGAAATTTCTTAATCTACAAAAATATGCAGCATTTCCTGGAAACATACTGCATCATCGTTAACTGACACTATAAGACACATTTTTATAAAAATGCATTTTAATTGAAAATCATTTTATACGGAAATATTAACCTTAATGTGAAGTGCATAATTATTAAGAATTATACTCACTTTGACTAGATATACAACATGGCCATTCAATAGAGACTCCGGACTGTGCAACCAATTCCGCTTGCCATTTTTCACTTCGTTGTTATTATTGTTGTTGTTGTTATTTGAATTTTGTCTATTCCAAAACATCAACGTTGACATTGCGATAGCGTCTTGTGAAGCACTCGTAGATTCAAGAGCAAACCGACTGAAGAAATCTTATAACTAAAGTATGTTGCCGCGGAATTCTGAAAGATAAAATAATTTGCTATAGTCGCAATAGTAATCATATTTTCATATATAGTCCAGGCAAAATAAGAAAAATAGACGCAATAAATCATGTATTGTAGTTCCAAAAGTTTCAGAAATGAGTAGGGGTATTCAATGTATTCCGGGGGATATCCGAAGCAGACTACTAATGTTTTCGGTCTCTTTTCGCCCCCTGCCGGACGTCAGTGATTTCCAGATGTCGACCTCTCTCTCCATCACTGAGTCTCGTGTTATTGCTCTAGCATTTCTTTAAGGCTGAGTTCACCCATGGCTTCCACACTTATCGTGTGGTTGCTGGACATTCGAACACAATGTGTGCTGCCGTCTCAGCCTCCTCCAGGCATAGGCTGCAAACGTCATTTTCCTCAATTTGCTTCTTGGCCAGATGAGCCTTAAAATTACCATGCCCTGTGACCAAGGCAATTATTATCCTGCTTAGAGTAGTTCGCTTATAAGTGAGTACTGCCACCTTCAAATATGTAGGAGTTGATCCCACGGGTAACGTAAAATAAAGTCCCATTGATTCCAGGTGCCGCAAGGGTCGAGGGAGGCCTTCAAATAGTCATGGTTGCCACGAACATACTCTTTTTTACCTACTCCGTACACCGGACTAGGTCGATCTACTCCGCAATCGAAAAATGATCAGGTCGAAAAATGATTAGTATCGGAGCATAAAAACGAACCCAGATCATATGGTTCCTTTAAGTTCAGGTCGGAGTCGGAGCAGTTACAAAATGAACACTGAATAGGCTTAATAGTTCCGTCTGTCGGTATCGGAGCATGATCAGATCAGATCGTATCTGGGGGGAATAGAAAAGTAGATGAGAGGACTGAACTATTGATTAGATTAGATGATGCGACATATGTATATACAACGTGGCTACGCTATCTATATTGTGGTGTAGAATGAAGTGGAGTAAATTTTCCATTGGATTTTATTGATGTTGGGTGGAGTGAAGCTTTTCGTCAGTTATTGTGTTGTGGGTGGTCGTGGCCGATGCCAGATTGGGGTTTTTTTTTGGGTCGGTGATTGTGAATCTGAAGTCCAAATGGTAAAAAACCAAACGGGGGATCCAAAATGGCAACACTTTTTTTATAAACACGGCGAATCTTGCTGAAAAATCTGACAGGGGGTCGCTGATTGCGAATCTGAGGTCAGAATTGCAAAATATCCAAAAATAAAGGTGTTCCTGAGCGGCAACTCTTTTTTATTCTCAAAAAACACGGCCAATATTGCTGAAAGAATCAGGTAGGCTTTTTTTTGGGTCGCTGATTGCAATCTGAAGTCCAAATTACAAAAAAACAAATGGGGGGATTCAAAATAGCAACACTTTTTTTTTAAATATAAACATTTTTAGAATTACGCCAACAGCTGCCCTTGATGTCCTGCTCAATTTGCTCCCCCTAGATATTTTTGCTAAGCAGGTGGCCTCGAACGTAGCCATTCGTCATCGGGAAACTGGACAGTTAACTGTGGCAACCACGGGACACTCGTCTGTTCTTAGCAGCTTGGATTTTCCTGCGGTGACGGATTATACTCTTCCCAAGTATCTGTTCGGTAAGAATTTTGAAAGCCTAATCCCCTGACGGGACGAGTGGGAGGTCAACACTTTCCAGGAGTCAAATGCTATAAGTTTATACATCGATGGCTCTAAGATGGATAAAGGAGTGGAACTGGGGGTGTACTCGGACAAATTGAATATAAACTTGTCACTACATCTCCCTGACTTTTGCAGCGTTCTTCAAGCGGAGATTGCGGCTATTTAGGAGGTTCTCATATGGCTCGGGCGTAATGTCATAGCTGCTAAGGACATTATAATTTTTACGGATAGTCAGCCGGCGATTAAATCCCTTGAATCTGTGATTACAAACTTAAAGATTGTCTCCTGGAGATGGGAAATGTTTTTTTTCCTCCCTTTGTTGGATTCCAGCCCATAGTGGCTTTGACGGAAATTGCAAAGCGGATGAACTAGCTAGAAGAGGCTCTATTGGGGGGACTAGGTTTAGTCATCGCTATCTCGGGTGGTCTTTATCAGCCTGTAAAATGTTGATAAACGATGACGCGTTGAGTACTGCCAACGCGAGGTGGATTAATGGTAGCACTTGTATGGTTACTAGGTGACTATGGCCTAGGATTGATCTCAAACACTCTGCGGAGCTGCTGGCGTTGAATAGACGTAACCTACGGACTCTTGTGGGGGTGACTAGAGGGCACTGCCCGATCGGCGAACATGCTAGGAGATTGGGGCTTCCACACAATGACCTCTGTAGGAGTTGCGGGGATGAGGAGGAGAGTACCTTTCATCTGCTATGTGGGTGTCATGCCCTGGCTAGAAGAAGAAGGATTACCTTGGGGTCTTTCTATTTTAGCGATCTGGACGACCTTAAGGATGTTAGCATCAGCCGGCTCCGGCACTTTATCAACAGCTCAGGCTGGTTCAATGAATAGGTAGGACTCGGGTTGTGGAGTCGATGGTGGTATCACAAAGGACCCAGTAGTGGTCTATGTGTGATGTGTGTATCACGGCAGCCCTTTTAACCTAACCTATAGCATTACCGCCCCTTGAAAAAGGGTAAAAAATAAAAATTTCCAAGTCGAGTATAGTGGATAATAATTGTCGAAAATTTGCTGTAGAAAGTCACATAAAATCACGTGTACGCATCTTAAGATATTTAGCGGTGGAGCCAAAAAAAATCGGTACTAGTAAGGGCTACGTTTTTATCTAATTTCAGCAAAATCCATCAAGCGGTTTAAAAGTTACATGCATTTAGTCAACTTAATTTCGCTGCCTTACTATTCAATAGTGACCGGGGCGACCGGTAGCGCAGTGTGTTGAGGCATCAGTCTCATGTTTGACTACCGGCGTTTCGGGTTCGAATCCCGTCCACGACGACGTTCGTGGCCATGGATGTGCAGGAGGTGCATGCTGGCAACTGCATTCTCTGAAACCAATTTATGCCAACGAAACGTCAACTGGGCCACATGGAACAGTTGACGCAACAGTAGGGCAATTGAGTAATAGTGATGATTGCAATGAATAGTAAGGTACATACACTGTACATATGTACAATATATTACACAACGCGAAGAATTTGACACGCACTTAGTGGATTGATGGTTAGCGAGCCGGACTTGTAGACAATTGTAGGTACAATTATCGATGCCACCGGTGTACTTTTAACCCTATGGTGTTGTCATGAAAGCATTCTAGGACATGAAGTGAAATCTAGGAAATACGTGTATCATCTGCATTTCGAGAGAAAAAAGAACGTTCTTGGCAATGAAGTACAATCTTAACAATATGGGTATCCTATTGATTGGTCGTGGTGGTTGACTGATGGTGACGTTATATAAAAATTACTAATTTTAGTGTCAAATTTATTGTTAGACTATTGATGGCGTATCTGCCACCATCTTCATGGTTTAAGGGGGAAGGCGAAAAGCTAACCTTTTAAACACACATTATGAAAAACTGGACGTACGACACCGATGATATAAAAATTTAATGTGATGAGAATCGGTCGGAACGGCACTGGTTTTGTGACTATACGAAAATTTGATTCAGTTTGATAGAGTATGAGGTGGAGGAGGGTGGATTTTGGCAGAACAAATTGTTGAGATAAGAGAGAGCTTTTCAACGACTTGGAAATTTTAAATTTTTACCCTATTTTAAGGGGTGGTAATGCTAACTTGAGTGTTAAGTTAGTTACCAGGGGTTATTAAAAAAAACGCGACAATTTTTTTTTTCACGACAAATGTACAACAAATTTACAACAATTAATCCACTATACTCGACTTGGGAGTTTTTAATTTTTACCCTATTTCAAGGGGTGGTAATGCTAGGTTAGGTTAGGTAAAGGGGCTGCCGGGTGCTCACCCAGCACACTTAGTCCATCATTTGGACCGTTGTGTTACCACCAAAGTAGCCTGTTATAACCTAGGCGTTAAACCAGCCTGAGCTGGTGATAAAGCGGTAGAGCTGTATGACACTCGTGTTTTTAATGTCGTCCAGGTCCAAGAAAAACCAAGAGCCAAGGAATTTCTTCCGCCTCGCAGCTAAGGCCGGACAGTGACAGAGAAGATGTAGAACGCTTTCCTCCTCATCCACATCCTCACAGCTCCTGCAATAGTCGTTATGAGGAATACGGAGCCTCCAGGCGAGCTCACCAATGGGACAGTGCCCTGTAATAACCCCCACAACCATGCCAATGTGCTTCATATTCAATGAAAGCAATGCGGCAGAGCGGTCAGGGTCAATGGTAATGGCGGTAATGCTAACTTGATTGTCAAGTTAGCATTACTATAGCATATTTTTTAAAAAACAAGCGTGACAAATTTTTTTCTTTCGCGACAAATCTACAACAATAAATCCACTATACTCGACTTCGAAATATTCAATTTTTACCCTATTTCAAAGGGTGGTAATGCTAACTTGACTGTCGAGGTAGCATTACCATAGCATATTTAAAAAAAAAATGAAACCGGAATATAGAGGGCTACGCCCGCAATCCGAGGGTTTTGTAGCAAGCGCTTATTTTGGTATATAAATATCGGCTCCTTGCTCTTCTTGATACCACTCAGATGGACAAAAAAAAAACATAATTAAAGTGTCTTACCCACTTACATTTTACATGCCAATTCATATTACGTGATTGTAACGAAACTTAGAACATATTATTGTCTAAGGTGTTGGTTATCGTTGGCCATCAGTACTTTTGACCTCGAAAGTGTTTAAGGCATGCAGGGGTGTGCTAACTGTAACTACATAAATTTCATAATTCTAACAGTCTCGAAATGCCACGGAGGGGGAGGGGGGATTACGAACTAATATTTTCTCCTCCCCCACTATTCCCCTTTCTACAAATTTCAAGAAAATGCGAAAAAATGGAATGTACTCAACATTACCTTTCTCACGACACCTCACTTGCCTACACTAGTCGATAAAAGAAAATTTGACCTTAATTTCACCTCTATTTGGACCCCTCCCCCTTCCACCCGGTAAAGTTTGCCAATTACGACGCAGCGCCCCCAACTAATCTTTACCCTTTCAAAAATTATTAATTAAATAACTGCAATTCGCACTACGAAAAACAACATGAAAGTAGTACTCACACCTATGAGGCCGGTAGGTGTAATTTTTGTGTGGATAGTGTCAAAATGCCTAACTTTAAATCAATGTACTATTATTAAATATTATGTGATTCTAATGAAACTTAGGGATATTATTGCCAATGATGTTGGTTATCATTGGCCATCAATATTTTTGACCTCAGGTGTGCCTAAGGCTTGCAGGGGTATGCTGACTGCAACTATAGAAATGTACTATTATTAACCTTTTTTGATGAGATATCAAAATTCTACGATTTTCGGTTTTCTATACTAGTAAAATGTAGCTTTTCTGCAAATTTTCATATTTCTAAGTATAACGGTATCGAAATGCGAGGGGGGGGGGGGACAAACTCGGATCACATATTTTCCCCTCTATCTCTTTTCCCCTTTTTTTAAATTTGATGAAAATACCGGAAATGAAATGTACTTGGTGTTACCTTTCTCATGATACCCCACTTGCCTATACCAGATGAAAAATTTTTTTTGACCTTCATTTCCCCTCTATGGGGACATCCCCTTAAAGTCAGTCTATTACAACGAATCGCTTTCTCCGGCGAATTATAATAATTCTACATACTCCCACAAAATTTCATGTATGTAGCTTCAGCCGTTCGTGAGATATTTCATGGACAGACGGACAGACGGACAGACATTTGACCGATTTCATAAGGGTTTTGTTTTTAATACAAAACCCTAAAAACGCGACAAATTTTTTTCTTTCACGACAAATTCACGACAATTAATCCACTATACGCGACTTCGAAATTTTTAAGTAGTAATGCTCTAACTTGCTGGGCTTAATAATTTTCAATTTTTCACCGTTTTGTTTTAAGCTTACAGAACAATCTGTACTGTAATTGTACAGAATCCGGGTTTAAAAGCTAGCTTGTATTTTTTCTTAACATATAAAATGCCATTTGCATAAAATATCGGTGATTGATTTCATAGTTCTATCACGTTAAAAGACTCGTTTAGCAGCCATAAGTGTTCATGATCTTTTAATGGCTGGAATCATATTGCGCGGTGATTCTATTAATACAAATCAAAAACATCTTCACTGGTATTATTTATTTACGATAGACTCGTACGAATGGCCGCGTTCTCGGGAGCATGATCCAAGAAAAAGTTAGTGAACGGTTTTCTCAGTTTCTTATGAACGCGATCCCTCAAATGTAATTTTCGGGACCAGAATATTTTCAATTTGGCAAACCTTGATCCGTAGCAATTTTAACAGTTTACGCACAGTTATCCTTTCAGTTGAACAAAAGCAGAACCAGAACAACGCACAGTGTTGATTAACAAGAAAAAGGTGCGAAAAGTGTGTGAATTTATAACTGAAAAGTATAGGCCACTTATAAAAGAAAACATGTTTCACGAATCAGGATCCGGATCGCTTCTTAAACACATGTTTCCTCAACCATGCTCTCATGAACTCAACCCAAGTATGGAGCTCGCCAAATTTATTCGCCACGTGTCCGTCAACTGCATTGCTAATTGTTTTGTACTTTAACTTGCTTTGTCTATTGAATTTCTAAGATTGTTTAATACACAATATGCTTATAATAGCATGCAGAGTCGTTTCAATGTGCATTATTGACTTAGTGTTAATAACAAACCTAGAGAAGCCAATCGTGTCGTGAAGACGCGAATGGAGCACACTGCAACATGAAAATGTATATGAAAACGTGTTAAGGTGTGTGCTTTTTTTCTTTTTTTGAACATCTATCCGATGGAGGTTAGGGAATCTTCATGCATTACAATAACAACTTAAACCTGTACGGGTCTGTGGGATACATATTGTACAATTGTATAACGAGTCTATTGGTATACTTGTCGTTAATTTAACAATTGGTGTCAAGTTCCGACGATGATGCATTAATCAATTCGTACAATTCATTCGTAATTTAGGCGGCCGTATTCATAATTACTTGTCACATGAGCAGAAACGAACGAATTCGTAAAGCAAATGTCAGTTCTGAATCCAATCAGGGCTGACAAACATGAAATTTAAAAATTTAACCTGGATAGTCGCCCTCGATTATTTTTTGCTACTCGTGAGTTACCCTACCCTAACCCGTGGTACAAAAAGCCGCACCTATAGTGAAAGGCTCCGTACAACTTTGAACTTCACACACTACGAGTATCTCCAAATCTTAACATCGAAGCGTGCTCAGCATAGCGAACAATATAGGTCGCATCTGATATAGGCACTTGTAGACATTTGGAGGCAAAAATGTTATTCAGCTAGTATATTAACAAAATTCTTTACGTGAGACATGTTCGTGTGAAATATGGAGTTGTCACAAATACAAGTAGTAGTAGAAGTTATCTGCCCACTACTTACTACTACTTACAAGAATGAAGGGCATGACAGACCTGCTACAGAAAATGGCCCATCAATGCCTGCGTTCACGTTCCGCAACGTTGTAACTGCGGTAAAGATTTTCCCTCCACCCAACCATAAACTCTTAACCCGAACGACTTGTTTTGCAGTTGTCATGTATTAAACACCTGATAGCCGATTCGCTATTGAATTTCAAACAAAACTTCAATTAAATTCGCGACGGTTTCAGGAAAAATGAACAACACTGCAAAATCGCCACAAATTTCTGTTGCTCCGGTGTAAATAAGCATACAAGACGCCATGTAAAAATCAAGAAACCGAAAACGAAAATCCACACCATCTGGCAGTCATATGCAATACGTCAACTAACAACTGTCAAATACGCTAATACCCCTTACCCCCGGTTGACCGGAAATTAACCAGGAAAAATTTCTGGTCAATTTCCCCGATATGTGGTAGATCAAACGCAAACTGAAACGGACCGTCCACGAGCAAAATCAGTCGAACTGTTTGCATTTGCGTTTAAAACGTTGCGCGACCTGAACCCACTCACTGTCAGTTGCTATCGTGAATCTGGACAAGTAGCGGTTTCTGGCGATAATGGCTGCTAGCAATTGGCTCATAATGGTTTTCAAGACAATTTCGGCCCGAAGCCATCGCCACTATATGTGTATGCACACGATGACAATGGCTTTCAATTGACTGCAGCAAGCATGAGATTCTACTACGGTGCCTACATTTCTAAGCCACAATTTTTTTACTACACTTTTTCCCTTTCGACCAACCTTAAATGTTGGAAGTTGCTTTCAACTCAATTCAATTTCATATTCCATATAAAACATAAACTGGGGAAATAAATCAGAAAATTTTTCCGATTAACCCTAGTTATCCGTATATAACTAACATTGCAGAGGCGTCCGCAAAAAATATATCGATATATATCTTTACATCCAGCCAACTCAGTCGCTGATCAATCCTTTCGTGAGACGAATTTATCGATTTGGTAAGTGCCATAATTCCGAAAACTATAGTTATTTGTTTCTTTTTTAGAGGTCAATGTATTCTTGTTTTAAATTCTTAAGAATTAAGACAGCCAATTTCTATTTATAATAGTAGTCGTCTTCTTTTGCTTTCCTTAACCTGTATAGGCTAGTGAAATAACACGCAATACAACAACAATGCTACCCTATGTGGGTTAGCGCTTAACCCAGTAATTTATCAAGGGCCGATTCTGGCCTGGATATTAGGACGCATCTAGCGGTTGCTAGATATGCTAGCAAAAAATTTTGGGTCTATTTTTCACAATTGTCCTAGCCCCTTGTGGAGCATAGCGCGTCAACTGTTCCATGTGGCCCAGTTGACATTTCGACGGCATAAACTGGTTCCGGAGAATGCGGTTGCCAGCATGCACCTCCTGCACATCCATGGCTACGAGGTGTCGTGAGAAAGGTAGTGTTGAGTACATTCCATTTTTTCGCATTTTTTTTAAATTTGTAGAAAGAGGAACAGTGGGGGAGGAGAAAGTAAAGTTCGTAATTTGTCCCCCCCCCCCTCCCTTGCATTTTGAGACTTGAAAACTTACAGGAAGGTGGGTTCCGAATAGCATATAAAATGGAAAATAGTGGAATTTGTATATCTTCTCAGAATAGGCCAATAATAGTTTATTTCTATAGTTACAGTTAGCACACCCCTCCATGCCTTAAATACGTTCGAGGTCAAAAGTACTGATGGCCAACGATAACAAACACCTTAGGCAATAATTATGTTCTAAGTTTCGTTACAATCACGTAATATATTTAAATTAGCATGTAAAATGTAAGTGGGTAAGACATTTTAATTGTGTTTTTTATCAATCTGAGTGGTATCAAGAAGAGCAAGGAGCCGATATTTATATACCAAAATGAGCGCTTGCTACAAAACCCTCGGATTGCGGGCGTAGCCCTCTATTTTCCGGTTTCATTTACTTTGTTTTTACAACTACTTTTATTTTTACTCTTGACGCGTTTCGCTCTTTCGAGCATTCCTCTGATGCTTCCATAGAATGGGAATGCGTTCTGCAGGAATAAATTTCGCAGCTGCTTCATTAAGGACTTTCCTGATATTGGACTTGGCCTTACGTACGTCGGTGGGGGTTGGCAGGGCGAGGAATTTATCACTAGTATATCGGGTGAAGCTCCAGTCAGCCTTGTTGTGGTTGACAAAAGTGCGATGTTCGACAGATACGATATCTGTCGGTTTGTCAAGCCTTATTACGATTGGTAAATGGTCCGATGATAGTGTAAGGACCGGCTCCCATTGTGTTTCATTTATGAGGCTAGCACTGACAATCGTCATGTCTGGAGAGCTGGAACGGGTACCGGCAATACGGGTGGGCGTGTCGTCATTCAATGTACACAATCTGAAGCGTCAAGTTGTTCTGGCGTCGTTGTTAAGATGTGAGTGCCAGAGTTCATGGTGAGCGTTAAAGTCACCAAGCAGGAGACGGTGTTGACCAGTAAGGAAAGTGTTGATATTTACATGGTGATGTCGTTGTTGATGACATCTATTTCCCGGTATTGCACGGAATGGTGAATGATGAAGGCAAGCGCTCCTCCAGCGTTGGTCAACCTGTCTTTCCTGATGATGATGTAATCCCCATGAGCGTTAAGGGACGAATTTGGATGTAGTTCCGTCTCCTGGATGGCTCCAACTTGAATGTGGTGTCTGTCCATGACTGAAGCGAGTTCGGTAATTTTGTTTTGCAGCCCATTGCAGTTTAGTTGGACGAGTGAGAGCGTATCGAAAATGGGGATCGGTGGTGCAGGCGTAAGGTTGTTTTGTTGGGAAATCCTACTGGGTTTATTCGCAGGGGTCGTTGGGGTTGACTGGAAGCTCGTATGGGTGTACCAAAGAAATATATTGAACAGATAGGAAATAGGCATAGAGTGGGTGTAAAAATTTGAATATCGAATTATGGTTGACATATTCGCGTCTGCGCAGTGAAACACGCACAACACGTATGAACATTTGGGCCAGGGGCCCGAGGAGCGAGGGGCCAAATGCTTCGTAAATGTCAAAATTCTGGCTGAGTGGCCGATGGCGTAACAACATTTACCGAACGTATAGCGACCGCGTGCAAATGGATAGTAGTGCTCATGCGCGGGTTGGTTCGAAAATAACCTGAAGCACAGAGTGGGGATACTACTATTACCGATCTGTTCGATATAAATCTATGGGGTGTACTGATGTAGGAAGGTGAGGCGTGTTTGACGAGCTCGCTGCTTGTGGTCCTCTATTCCTGCCCTGACTGGTAGTGAATGAAGAATTCCAGTGTCTATGATAGTTTAATTCGAAGCAGTCCCCCAGGTGATACCACATGTCGCAGCAGTTGCATCTCACTGACGTCGCATTGGGGTGCAGCTCTCTGTTGCATACGCAACAGATCCATGGACCCGGGTTCCTTTCAATGCCGGCACGGAGAAGTAGTACTGAGAGCAGTTGCGCCGAGGTGTTTTGTTCACAAAAAAATTAATACAAGCATATAACACATTTCCTTCTTGCATTGAAGGAGTTTGACAGCTCTTGGCCGTTGTAAAACGGGTCGCTCCGGTATGTAGAACCGGCTGCCGTAAGGAACACCTTTATTCTTTCCAACTGAAGGCCTGCGATATCCGCACACTCCACTTTACCCACCTCCTTGTCGAATAAAATTTATGTACGATTGTGTTATACAAGTTAATCTCGTAATTTAAACCAAATTTTCAAATTAGTCTATCTTTTGATCAGTTCAATCTACAATACTAATTAGTATACTCATTTTATGGGAAATTTTATTATCTACAATTTTTTCCTGCCCAACTTTTTTGTGCAATGAGTGGCAAAAAAGATAAAAGAAGTGAAACTTGGAAAAACGTGAGGCAAAATGATTATTTTTTCGGAAAATGTGCAAGTTTGATAAGCTTAAACTATAAAAGATACGAAAAAATTACGTGAGATACTATTATAGAAAATTTAGTGCTCTTTAATTTTATCATATAACTTTTATTTGCAATGTCGAACGGTTTTCCCCATATTCATTTTTGTGGTATGTACCGACATTTCTGTCTAGTCTAGACGCCCCAAATGAGCATTTATTTCCGGGGCTAGTTAATTTTTAGATCTCTACAGATTCATAAACATCTAGCAGCTTTTTAAAAGCTTCGCGATGGCCTACGTTGACATGATGTCGATGTTATCTGCATATGCATACTCCTCCGAGATCGCGAGGTTCTTTTACTTTCTTATCATGTATTCAAGACAATATTAAACTAAGTACATACAAAATATACATTTAGTTTAATGCATGGTCTATCTGCCTATTGTATAGGGGCGTTCGTGGGCGTCAATATTACCATTCAAAACAACAAAATATACGATAGATAATGAGTGCGTTCAGAAGGTGGCAAAAGAGCAGAAACCGCTCGCGAGCAACTCCGCAACTGCTCGCGAGCAGCTCCGGAGCAGCTCGGTTTGGAGTCTGCACCTGCTGAACGCTACTTCACCAGCTGAAAAATCGACCAGCTGAAAGCTGACGATGACAATTTTAGACGTCAAGTGCCGAAAAGTGGAACATACATGGATCCCACGCTGTCCATTACAAAAATCACGAACAACGAGAAAACAAAATCAAAAGCACCCGAAAACCAAAGAACTAGAAGCCGAAAGCGGCTAAAACACAACAACCAACTTGATAACTGTCAAAATTCGAAAGTCGCAACTTGAGCGTGAGGTTGAAAAAGAAGAAGAAGAACCTGAGCACTGAGCACTGATCAGTGAGCAGAAATATTTCTTGCTCGGTGAAATTTGATCATGCTCACCCGAGCAGAAGTTGCTCGGTCACTTCTGAACCCGCTTGTTCTGAACATGTTCGCTGAGCGGAAGTTGCTCAGTTCCTTCTGAACGCACACATTTTCAACGAAACAGTATAAAGTCAGCTGTGCAGATTCCATGGAAAACTTCCACATTTGTCGATCTATTGCAGAGCATACTTGCAAAAACCGGTCTCCAAAGTTATTTACTTTTTGCCTGCCGTTTCTTTGTAAAAACCCCAAATTAATTCTGTTCATGGCGACAGAAGTTCTTGTACTCGATGTCGTTGTTCCCACCGCCAATATATTGTATTTACAAAGCGAAAGAACAACTTTTATCACACTACAATTCACCTGCGGTGAGTCATATGAATTTTATTTGCATTTTAAATTGCACACGACTATTTTTTCCCCCAAGTTTCGGCTGAAACACAAACAAACACCATTTAAAGAAAAATAAATACACAAAACGCTTTCTAACGACCAAATTCCAGTGGAGCCCAGTGACGTCACAGCGTTTATTCAATATGGCGATGATTGTGTCAGATCTTCGCACGGCGGTGGATCGTGCAATTCCGAGAGACGTAATAGCCGCTCTGGTGACATGAAAATCATTTGAAAGTTGAGCGCCACAGTGGTCCAGGGCCATGTCTCTCTTGCTTCCAATTGCACTCGCCGAGCATGATCTCCAACTTCCCAACTACCGTTGGCAAACGAGACAACGGTCCATTCTGGCAACCCGCATCACCATCACTCATAACAAGACTCGCAAGACGTTGAATCTAGCTGTTGATGAACAGATGACATTGCGGCCAAGAGGAAATTGACAATTGAAGCTGTACGAGAAATCACAGCGAGACACGTCTTCAGTCTTCTTCACCCGGGATCTCGTTTTCGATCAAAGATCGAGACGACGGAACGGTCCAGATTCTAACAGGAAAGGTAAATTTGGTCACAGGAGTGGGACGGCGGGAGGAACCGAATTACAGAAACTGCGACCTTGGAGCAGTATGTCCACTGGATGGTAGGGAATTCGTCCTCTGGTATAGCACCAGGTCCGAAACTAAACGTTTCGCGTATCTGGGAATGATCGCGAGATTCACAAGACAAGAACACTTACAGCAGAGCAGCTGAGGCGGAAGTTTGTTGGACACCTGTTGCAGCGGTTGGTTGGGAGCAGGTTTCGGTCGTCTCGCACTTCGATGGCCTGGCCTCACAGTCACTCACCGTCTCAATTCCGAGCACTTTTTTTCCAATTTGTTGTGTAAGCGCGACGACGCGATTTCACAAGAGACACACAAGCGTTTATAGAGCACTTCCGCTTCTTCTTTCACACGACGGCGATATTTAATTTGCGTTTTTCACGACAAAGCGGGCAAACAATGGCAGCGGCGATATTAACACTAGCGCAGAGCTAGAGAAGCACGTCCCAACATAAACTTTCTAGAAAAATATGCAACGTCAAGCTCAAGACGTACAGTGCCAAAGCAACACACTGCGGACAAAACAAAGTCGCGATCGCGATGCCCTGCGCCAATGCAATGCAACAGCACAGTCAACCGTACAAGTACACTTTGAAATTCGCTATCGCGTGTGAGACTCAAGTCCGGGCCCGGGGACGGTACAGCACAATTCTAAGCGGCGCACTAGAAGCAGATGGAGACCGAGACAACGATGTTGGGCAACGAGCTGAGATTCAGCAGCAAAGCAGCTCCGGGGTGTGCGCAACCAAGTCGTGCTTCCACTTTAGCTAGACTGATAAAAGTCGATGGTTCAACACACAACACTATTCCAAGTTCCCATAAAAAATTTGCCTGGTACGAAGCGGTGTCACTCGCCACTCTGCACCTCAGCCCATTGGAGTGAGCAGCCCGTGCGAACGTGTGCAGCGATCTCTCAGCATTTATGAAGCAGGTCGCCGAATGGCTTCCAGTCCAGTTGACCGGCGACACAGTGACTAGAATGGATGCGAACTTGTCGCCCGCCGGCCACTATCGACAGGTGAGTATCGACCCAATCGATTTCTTGGAATCTTTGTTCGACCTTCACTTCACTCGGCCGTGAATAGTACAAGTAGAGAAGAACCACAGGTGAGCAGCGCTACCTGGCCTTTGGGAGCGGCCCGTAACCGTACATGCATTCATCATCAGCAGGTAACCCGAAATGCAACCTTCTAACATTTTTCGCGTTTTCTTGTTTATGTTTCGTATTGTATCTTCGGGCGTCTGATTGCTGCAGTCATTTGGTATTCGGCAGTATGCCCAATGCGAATTATAACAAATGGATATAACAGCCGAGAATTTGCTTCCCTGAGCACTAATATGCAAACCTCTTTCTTTGGTAAAAAAGGCTGGATGAATGCTGGCAGGCGGAGTAGCGATGGGTATGGGTAGAGAGTCGGTTTACCAAGCAAGAGGCTACCGGTTCCATTCTTGTTCCTGTTACCATCATCCCGTAAAAACGGTCTCGGAAATGAGATGCTATACTACATTTCGTACCCCATGTTCCGATTCGGAATAGAAAGGAGAATATTTAAAGCCCGACACACACTTGCGTCCAAAATCCAAATTTTACCCGGGCGAAAACAAAATTTCCCTGTTAAATCCATACATCGACCGGGGAAATTTTGGACTGGACGCGGTAAAAATTGGGTTTAGATGCATGTGTGTGTCCACCCTTACTCTAAGGCCCGACACACACTTGCGTCCAAAATCGAAATTTTCCCCGGGTGAATCCAAAATTTCCCTATTAAATCCATACATCGACCGGGGAAATTTTGGATTGGACGCGGGAAAAATTGGATTATGGATGCATGTGTGTGTCCATCTTTACTCTAAAGCCCGACACACACTTGCGTCCAAAATCCAAATTTTCCCCGAGCAAATTCAAAATTTTCCTGTCAAATTCATACATCGACCGGGGAAATTTTCGATTGGACGCAGGAAAAATTTGATTTTGGACGCATGACCTCAAAAGCTGACCTAATGCTGGACATTCAGGGACGGTCCGAAGTCAAATTTTCTCTGGTCAAAGCCAAAATTTCCCCGGTCGATATATGGGTTGACTGGAAAATTTTGGCTTCAACCAGGGAAAGTTTGGCTTTGGACCGCCCGTGAATGTCCGGCATTAAGCCCAACACACACTTGCGTCCAAAATCTAAATTTTCCCCGAGCAAATCCAAAATTTCCCTGTCAAATCCATACATCGACCGCGGAAATTTTGGATGGTCGCTCGTAAAATTGGATTTTGGACGCATGTACTTTCCGACGTTTAAGCCCGACACACACTTGCGTCCAAAATTTAGTTTGTCCCGCGTCCAATTCAAAATTCGTAGTGTGTGGGGTTCAAATTGAGAGCTCCGGAATCCATCACAGTCCAAGTTGGATATTCAACTTGCCCAAAATCCGAACTTAACGGAGTTTATGTTTTGTGTTGTCAGTATTAAATAGCAACAAAGAAAACTTTTTTACGTATTGACGGCCGCCAGAGTGTTTATGCAAGACTCTTGCAATGCAATTGACGGTGCGTGAAATTAAATCGGATAAGTGAAAATTGAGTTCGTCATCGAACTTGACTTTTAAAATGCCATCTGACTTGCGATGGATTGGATTGCAGTGTGTGTACCCGAAATTTGGACGGGGGGGACACTTGGAGTGCGTACATTTTCTCCCGCGTCCAAATGGACGCTAGTCTATGACGTACATTCAAAATACTTGGAAAAAAAAATTTCTGGGGTACAGTTGCCAGTAACAAAATACATTAAGATGGTTTTTGAAATTGATGTCTGTTTGTCTGTTCGGGCATCACATGAAAATCGCTAATCCGATTGAAGTACAGTTTTTGAAAAAAAATCCGAAGCATATATACCCAAAAATTCTACAGATCTAGTAGTGATACCCAAAATTACCAATTGGCACCGACCACTTGCATTATAAGTGAGTTTCCTATATGACCAGTTTATATGAGAGGTTGGCACTCATTCAGGATGTTGACCATTCTCAAAATCAATTAACTAACCCATTCTCCAAATATTTGCCGAATTTTTCAAGTCGCTAGCTTCATTCTATCTATCTATCTAGCTTATTTGAAGTCTCACTTGCAGGGGAGGTAGAGGTTTGTTTTGTCGAATCGCATTTTTAATACCTACCAACTAGATCCCAGTACAAACATTTGACCAAAATTTCAAGTCATTAGCTTCATTTTATCGAAAGTTATCGTTTCATTTGTAGGGGAGGTAGGAGTTCCTTGGGTCAGATCTTGCCCATCATTGCCACCAACCAATTAGATCATGCTATGAACATTTAAGCAAAATGTCAAATCTCTAGCTTCATTCTATCGAAAGTTATCGCTTGTTTGAAGTTTCATTTTGTAGGGGAAGTAAGGGTTTCGTTGGTCAGATTTTACGTATTTTCAATATCAGCCAGCTGAATCCTACTGCAAACATGTAACCAAAATTTCAAGCCACTAGCTTTAATCGTAAGTTATCGCTTATTTTAAGTTCCATTTGTAGGGGAGGTAGGGGCTACTTGGGTCGGATCTGGCCTATCTTTAATATCAACTAACCCAATCTTACTTTAAACAGTTGACCAAAATTTCAAGTTGCTGACTTCATTCTATCAAAAGTTATCGCATATTTAAAGTTTCATTTGTAGGGGAGGTAGGGGTTCCTTGGGTCGGATCTTGCCCATTTTCAATACCAACCAAGTAGATCTGACTAACAACATTCTACCATTTTTCATTTTCAACTTGCTAGTGTCATTCTATCGAAAGTTATCGTAATTAAAGAAATATTTAATTTTTTGAAATTTATAGGGGAAGTAGGCGTTCCTTTGATCTGTTTGATTGATCTGTCCAACTTACTAAAACCCAAGCAGTTCTCACCTCAGGGTTACATGCCGAAAATCAGGTGTCTACGTCAATTGGTTCAAGAGTTATAGACAAACCGAGTCCGAAGCGTATATACCCTAGACTTGTACAGACCTAGTGATGATACCAAAACTATACCATTTGGCAACGACCATTTGCATTAAAAGTGAGTTTCCTGTATGACCAGTTTATAGGGGAGGTTGGCTTTCATTCAGGAGGATATTGACCATTCCCAAAATCAATTAACTAACCTATTCTAGAACTATTTGTCGAATTTTCCAAGTCGCTAGCTTCATTCTATTGAAAGTTATTGGTTATTTGAAGTCTCATCTGGTTGTGAATTGGACATATGTATGATGCTTCTGCGCCAATCGTCTGGGATCACCTCGTCCTCCCATACTTGCAAGAGTAATTGATGTATGGCATTAACTAGACCCGTTCCACCGAATTTTAGCAGTTCAACTGGAATCTCGTCAGCGCCCGGCGCTTTATTTCGTTTTATTGACCGCAACGCGAGACCAACTTCCTCTACTGTCGGGGGTTGTGTGGGTGGGCCTAGATCAACAATATCGTCGAGAGCTTCTTGTGTGGGGAAGTTAGATGGTAGGTTCACAAGCTCTTCAAAATAAGAGGCCCATCGTTTGTTAATGCCATCGGTGCCACTGATGATGTTTCCATCCTTATCCTTACAAAGGCTAGTCCTGGGTTGATAGCCGTTCTGAATTGTATTTACTAGTTTGTACGCTTGTCTGGTGTTCCTATTAGCTAAATTTTCGTTAATATTCAGCAACTGCTCGTCAAAGTATTTACGTTTCTTACGTCTAATTATTTTATTCGATATTCGCCGTAGCTCGTCAGATTTTTCTCTTTTGGCTCTGGTTGCTCGTTGAATCCATTGTCTATTCGGTTGGTTGGTTGGGTTCGTTTTTCGCGTCAAATGAATTTTTGCATTCTTCGTCGAACCAGCCATTTCGCGCTCGCCGGGCTTTATATCCCACGACCTTCTCTGCGAACTCTTTGATGGTACCCTTAAGTTCTTCCCAGAACCCAACGCCTGTGTTGCTGATGTTGTGTATCATAGGTCATAGTCTTTCCTCAAGGGCGGTAGTAGACGCCACCGCCGTAGCATCCCTCAGAAGCTTATCAACGGCAAAAATTTTGGGAGGGTTGATTCTCGATTGGTGCACTGAGGAAATTCAGTTTTGGGCGCAAATTTTATGCCTGCTACAAACTGCCCATTGTCTTTTGACAGCGATAGCGATTTGTGGCAATGATGGTTACCAGCAATTGGCTCATAATGACTTTCAAATCAATTTTCTGGCAAACGCCATCGCCACTAGCCGCTAGACGCGTAGATGCACGATGGCAATGGCTCCCAATTGCCATATTCATGGCCTATTGTCTGAAGCAGCCATGAAACTTATGTAACCGAGATGAATAAAGCGAACGACTTTCAGAAGCCACATCTCGCCGGCGCTTTATTTGCGATAATACTATATTATTGTCGCCAAACAATGCTTATTTCTCAGATAATAATTCCATAGACTTAAGCCGGGTGGGTGGAAGTGTATATTCCGCTTCGAGTAAAGTAGCCGCGAAAAACAGCTCAAGACGACTCCATATCGTGCGTTCATTACCACTTCGATGATAGACTCAATGGCTTGTTGTAGAGTCATGGCTATCCTATGAGCTATTTTCCGAAGTTGTTTGATAGCGTTACTTGCTAGCGCCAACACTTTCCACACGCTGCATCGCAAATTGGAGAAATATGACCAGAAACTAGGCGGCTATAGTTGCAGTATTATGTTACAGCCGGATCTACAATACAACTGTTTTATCACAGATAAGGCACAAATATTCAGATACCACCTATTATCGCAATTGGGCCTCAAATTGAACAAATTATACTGAATACAAATAGAAAAGATACAATTCTGAGAACGTTCCTACGTACACACGCTCTAAACGCCTGCAACGTCCCCCCAAAGCCCAAAACAAAAAACCATTGAAATTGTGGAAATTTTTGTAAGCCATCCATCCAATCCAATCTAATTCCCCATGCAACAATCAGCGCTCATGTAACCACCAGATTGCTCAGATATTCGTCACTTGCTTATGGGCTCTTAGCTCGCAGATGTGGCGTTTGTAGCATCATATCTCCTCTATCGCAGCTTTGTGGACCTGTACCAGTCCGTACCACGGCTGCCACGGCTGTGCAGTTATACAAGAAAGAAAAAGTATAAAACGACAAAAGTAGACAAACATACTGAAAAAGTAAATGGTATTGTACAATGTATAAACGTTTTGTGCGACTGGCAACAAAGCTGGGAGATTAGCAAAACGACTCGACGGGCACGCTGAGATTTAAAGCATCTTCTTCGCTGACGGAAAAAAGATGTTTATAGATACATATTCGGTTTGGTTAGAAAAAAAATATTATTCTTGGGGTTAATGATGCTGATATCAATTGTCAGCTTAATTTATGCAACAATGTCATTAGTGTTGCAATGTATTGCATTAATTTGCATACATACCAAGCCATCAGCAAGCGGGCAGAGGTGATTCAGATGAACTTGAAAATGTTGGAGACGCCGAGGACGAATGGTAATACATAATCTTACGAGTATGCATAAGAAATCTGCGCAGTTCAGTTTGATCATTATGGGATTTGGTTGCTAATCTTGCTTGAAACGCTTCGCAGGTTTCATAATTCGATAAAAGCTGGCATATGACGATTATGATGTCCTTCATTCCTTTTACAACAGATGTATGGCACTCCCACGAAACTTTGCCGTACGAGAGTCTGTAACTTGCTTTTTAAAACGTTCGTTAAGCTGACACCCCACAGCGAAAAATCGATATTTGACATATTGCATAATTAGGTGCTAATTAGGTGCTCCACTCAAGAATTTAGTGCTCCAGCCGAATCGTCACAATTGATTATTTTATAGGACGTGCTAGCTTGACGTTACGCTAGCACCCCCACTTTTTTAAACCGCAAATATCAACTTCCAAATAAGCGTATAATAATTTTATGTAGACTAAAAAAAAGAAAATTCCTACTACTACTAAATCGCCTTAACCCCTTGTGGGGCATAGCGCGTCTACTACACCTACGCGCCATCGCGATCGGTTTCCGCTCAAATTACGTATCTCACCCCAAGATTTCCCCGGTGACTTACACTCATCGCCCACTGATTTGCGCCATTCTAGGACGACCCCTTCGTCGGCCTCTTTGGGAAAAGGAGTTACATCGCAAAGCGCGTCCAGCAATGCAATTATCGCCCTTACGCAACGTGTGACCCGTCCACTGCCACTTTCGCCTGCGAATCAATTCCTCGATAGGCCTCTGACCTGTGCGCCGACTAAGTTCTTCATTTGAAATTGTTTCGGGCCAGAAAATTCTTAAGATTCGACGAAGATAGGAATTGACGAAAGCCTGCAATTTTCTGGTAACTGTTGCGGTTACTTTCCATGTGCTGCTCCCATACAGCAGCACAGACAGAACCAGGAAGCGGAAGAGGCCCAGTTTGGTCTTAACACTGAGATAACTGCTTTGTCAAATTTTGGACAACAACAACAATGCTGCCTAGATAGACAAATTCATCCATCTGTTCAACAGGCTGTCCATTAATATTAATGGGGTGAGTTGGATTTCCAGCCAGACTTAGAACTTTGGTCTTGTTAGTGTTGATCTTTAGCCCAACCTTGTTTGCCTCCCTCTCCAGCTCCAAAGCCATTGTGGTCAGATCCATGATTTTGTGGGAGAGTAGGCGTGATCTAGGTGTTGTAAGTGAGATATCAAGGTCCATTGAATTCCACGACATCGCACGGGTAGAACCGCATGCAACACATCACCAATTACTAAGAGGAATAAGATCGGCGAGAGTATGCAACCCTACCGAACTCCGCTTTAAACGTCAAAGTCCACCGACACCTTACCCTTATGGAGTACACGACATCTCGCGCCGACGTAGGCCGCCTTAATAATAGCCACAAGCTTTTCAGGGATAACTCTCCTGCGCAAAGCAACCCAGAAACAATCTCGGTTCACACTATCGAAAGCTTTCTCGAAATCAATGAAGAGCAAGTGCAGCGGAGATCTGTACTCGACGCATTGTTCGATTACGATACGCAGAGTGTTTATGTGGACGACACAAGAGAAACCGGATCGAAACCCAGCCTGCTCTTCATCGATTGTGCTTTCTAAGTGGGACTTCAGCCTATCCAAGATTATTCTAGCTATTATTTTGGCAACCGAGGGTAGCACACAAATACCCCGCCAATTATTGCATTCTGTAAGGCTGCCCTTCTTCGGAAGTTTGATTATCAAACCTTCCTTCTGCTTTACCAATAAGTGGATGCAGTAACTCGGCTGTGATGTTTGGTGCTGCTTGGTAAAGTTCGGCAGGAATGCCATCGGGCCCAGCAGCCTTGCCACGCTTTAGTGCAATAATGGCATTGGCTATTTCCTCTTTAGTCGGATCAGTTGACCGTATACGTGCATTTTGATGGCCAGCTAAGTTATCTACATGAGGAGGAACTTCGCCAGAAGTCACACGGTTCAAAACCGTAGCGAAATGTTCTTTCCAACGCCTCATCTGATCTTCTTCTAAGATAAGTAGCTTTCCATCACCATCTTTCACCGGATGTTGATAGGAGCTGTGACCATCTTTTGCACTTTTTGATGACACTGTATAGGGTGTTTAGGTCATTATTTCTTGCCGCTTCCTCTGCCGTGACAAGGAGAGAATTTGCATACTCTCTTTTGTTACGACGCACACTACGCCGGACTTCTCGAGCCTTCATGCGGTACAGGACCTTGGTGTTGTTACGATTGCCGTATATCGCTGTTGCCAGACGAACCCTCAGTTCCTTTCGTTCGATAATCCGCTGCCATGTTGCGTCGGACATCCAAGGCTTGTTTCAGCAAGCCGGGTTCGGGTCAAGAATGGTATCTGCGGTATCTATGTACGCATTTTTTATGGCGTCCCAGTGCCTATTTAGGTCACTAGCCGGGTGACTGGTTATCTCAGCTGCCTTCAGCGCAAGATGATCGTTAAACTGTTGTGCTACAGCTGGATACTTTAGTCTGGTGATGTCGAATTTACGGCGTTTAGATCCGCTGTTACTACGAAGGTGAACGGCTGCAATCCGCAATCGATCATTAGCGATCGTGAGATGATGATCTCTTCCCATTCCAACGTCGGCGCCCCTCTTATTACGAACGTCCAGAAGGCAACTGCGAAATCTATTGCTAATGGCAAAATGGTCGATTCGATTTTTAGTTCTATGCCGATCAACAGAGGTCCCGCTGATCTTATGGCACTGCTTGTGCTTAAACATAGTGCCTTCGATGAAGAGACGGTTGAAGTTGCAGAACTCTACAAACCTGTCACCATTGTCGTTGCGGTCTGCTAGACCGTGTCTCCCCATCACGTGCCTCAGTCCATCGTTGTCGGCACCAACCTTAGCATTCAAATCTCCCATAACCATTACAATGTCGCCCTTAGGTGTTTTACTCTGAACGGCGTTAAGTTGTTCGTAGAAGGAGTCCTTCGCCTCGACGCTGTCTGGTTCAGTTGGAGCGTAGCACTGTATTATTGTAATGTTTCTCATTTTGGTCCGAAACCTGGCGTTCATAATTCTATCCGAGACCGGTTCCCAGCTTAGGAGGCCCACCCCCGATTCGCGGAGATTCACGGACACTACCAGAAACTCCGGAACACAACATCACAGTGCTACATGTTGGAGAAATGTACTCTCCACTATTCCACCATCTAATTTCGCTAAATCCCAGGATGTTCAGTTTGTACCGCTGAAATTCGCTCTCAAGTCGTAGAAATAGATTTTAAAAAAAAGTTGTTGAAATCGTGCGTTCTGAGGACTCTCTGATCCATCCAGGAGAGTACGCACATTGCAGAAACCAATCTTAGTCATTGAACAATAGTCAAAGTCGTAACCGTTGAGTCAGTCCTTATCCGAGCTCGAAACGTCTACTAACGTTTCGTTAGCATATTAGAATTTCGGATGTGCAAGTTGCTGGCACACACATCCTATCCCTTTAGTCGCCTTTTAGGACAAGCCGGGGACGCTGTGGCTTATTCTAGCCCCACACCACAGGGGCAGTTGGGTTAGTCCCTGTTAGTTAACAAAAAGTTTAATCGGACACTGGGAAAATGGGGCCTTAGGAGTAGATTTGCTTAAATCCTGAGATTTATCCATATATATATTATATATATATTATCATTTCATATTAAGACATTTGTAGAAGAGGTGGGCGTTCCTTTTGTCGGATTGTGCCCATTTTACTAAAACTGCATCAACTTTTCGTTTGAAGTTTACATGTGATGAGACCGGAATATAGAGCGCTACGCCCGCAATCCGAGGGTTTTGTAGCAAGCGCTTATTTTGATATGTCAAAATCGGCTCCTGGTTCTTCTTGGCACCACTCAGATGGATAAAAACACCATAATTAAAATGTCTTAAACATGATATAGTATCTTACATGCCAATTCCCTTGTCCCTTTTACTTCAAATTAAAGAATATACCGAAAATGAAATGTACTCAACATTACCTTTCTCACGACACCCTCCCTGCCAATACCAGTCGATAAAAAAAATTTACGTTAATTTCGCCTCTAAGTGGACTCTGCGAGTTTTCATATTTCTAAGTGTGACGGTCTGGAAATGCAAGGCGGGTGGGACAAATTATGATCACATATTTTCCCCTCTCCCTCTTTTCTGCTTCCTTCAAATTTGATGAAAATGCCAAAAATGGAATGTACTCGGTAGTATCTTTCTCATGATACCCCACTTGCCTACACCAGATGAAAACAAATTGTTGACCTTCATTTTCCTCTATGGGGACATCCCCTTAAAGATAGCCTATTGCGACGCATCGCTTTCTCCGGCGAATAATTCTACACATTCCTACAAAATTTCATGTATGTAGGTAGCTTCAGCCGTTCGTGAGATATTCTATTGACAGACGGACGGACAGACATTTGACCGATTTCATAAGGGTTTTGTTTTTACTACAAAACCCTAAAAATTAGCTCTCTGCGTCAATTTGTTCAAGAGTTATAGACGATAGGTTATGATATGGTAGTACGGGGCATTTTATAAGGAAAGTATCCTTACTTTCTAACTGATCGATCGATGATTTTTACAGGAGAGCTCGATATGGCCCTTTTCAGTCATCTATCAAAGTTAGAGCTTTTCATGTTTATTCAATCGGGAGTTATCATCATCATCGTAGCGCGACGTTAGACCCGCCTAGATCATCGACCTCCAATTATCTCGGTCAAGTGACCGCGTCCTCCAATTTTGGACGCTCAGCAGTTATTCGGCGTCCTCAACTACTGTGTCTTTCTAACGAGCTCTCAGTCTTCCTCGCAGCCTTTCTCCGTCGACGCGTCGTCCATTGAATATTTTCTCAGGCATGCGTGCAAAGACCTTTTCCATAGTCCTCCGCGTGGGCGCCCCCTGGTAACGGCAGTGTATCAAATCGCTGACGGCCAATGTCTTAGCGATAAGACAGTTTGGAAAAGGCAGATAGCTGTAGCCTGAATGGCTGACGAACACCTAAGCGTCTCAGGTCTAGTAGGATGGATTGACTTGCGTAGTTGGACCTGCTACATAGTTGTGTGAACTCCAGCACGTTTATTAAACCATCTGAAGCAGCTATCTCCGAGGCCATCCCCTGAATGGGGTTAAGCGACGTGCTGACAACTCGTCCTTGTAAAAACCACTCCATGTCAAGAAACCTGGAACAAAAGCCTCGGATTGGACGGATCAACAACGACGACCACGCAAACGAATAAAGGATTATTCTTTCGGATCCTGGAATGTACGCTCCCTGAACAAACCGGGGGCCGAGAAGGCCCTCCTTCAACAGGTCGAAAAGTACAAACTGAGCATTACTGCAGTCCAGGAAACAAATTGGCTTGGCAGCGAGATTAATGACAAGAAATCGCACACAATTTTTTTTTTTTAAGTGGCAAACCTTTGGGCCGCAAGGAGTTTGGAGTAGCATTTATAGTGAACAATCACCTCAAACCGCATATTACTGACTTCAAACCCATAAATGAACGGCTGTGTGCGATTCGCATCAAGACTCGATTCTTCAATCTCTGGCTCATCAATGTGCATGCCCCCACTGAAGTTAAAGAAGACGCAGTAAAAGACGAGTTCTACGCCCGCCTTGAAACTCTCTTCGACTCACTTCCAACAAACGACGTCAAATTGCTGCTGGGAGACTTTAACGCGAAAGTCGGGAATGAAAGCTGGCATCGGGGGACCACTGGAGGCCACAGCCTCCATGAAGAAAGTAACGATAACGGCCAGCGACTTATAGACTTCGCCTGCAGCAGGAATCTAGTCGTAAGCTCTACGTGTTTCCCGCATCGACGCATTCACAAGCAGACCTGGAAGTCTCCAGACGCACATACCGTCAACCAAATTGACCACGTCCTCATTTGCAGGAGATGGGCGTCTAGTGTCATGGATGTCCGCTCCTATCGAGGAGCAAACTGCGACTCAGATCATCACTTGGTGAAGACGACCTACAGATGTAGAATTTCCTCAGTGCACCAGTCAAGAATCAGCCCTCCCAAAATCTTTGCGGTTGATAAGCTCTTGAGTGATGCTACAGCGGTGGCGTATACTACCGCCCTTGAGGAAAAACTATCACCTATGCTACACAACATCAGCAACACAGGCGTCCATGGGTTCTGGGAAGAACTCAAGGGTACCATCAAGGATGTCGCAGAGAAGGTCGTGGGATATAAAGCCCGGCGAGCGCGAAATGACTGGTTCGACGAAGAATGCAAAAATTCACTTGACACGAAAAACGAGGCCTACAGACAATGGATTCAGCGAGGAACCAGAGCCAGAAGAGAAAAATATGACGAGCTACGGCGAATATCGAATAGAATAGTTAGACGTAAGAAACGTAAATACCTTGACGAGCAGTTGCTGAACATAAACGAAAACTTAGCTAATAGGAACACCAGACAAGCGTACAAACTAGTAAATACAATTAAGAACGGCTACCAACCCAGGACTAGCCTTTGTAAGGACAAGGATGGAAACATCATCAGCGACACCGATGGTATTAACAAACGATGGGCCTCTTATTTTGAAGAGCTTCTAAACCGACCATCTAACATCCCCACACAGGAAGCTCTCGACGATATTGTTGATGTAGGCCCACCCATTCAACCCCCGACAGTAGAGGAAGTTGATCTCGCGTTGCGGTCACTAAAACGAAATAAAGCGCCGGGCGCTGACGAGATTCCAGCTGAACTGCTAAGATTCGGTGGAACGAGTCTAGTTGATGCCATACATCAATTACTCCTGCGAGTATGGGAGAACGAGGAGATCCCAGACGATTGGCGCAGAAGCATCATCTGTCCAATTCATAAAAAGGGAGATAAACTGCGGTGTGAGAATTACAGGGGCATCTCACTAGTTTGTACGTCCTATAAAATTTTGACGAAAATTCTGGAAAATAGAATAAAACCGTACGCAGAACGAGTCATTGGCGAATATCAAAGCGGTTTCAGACCTGGTCGCTCCACAACCGATCAGCTCTTCTCAGTCAAACTGATACTCCAGAGGTGCTGGGAATACAACGTTAACGTATACCAAATCTTTGTCGACTTCAAGCAGGCATACGACAGTATCGATCGTGGAGTACTGTACAACATCATGCTGCAATTTGGTATACCAGCAAAATTAGTGCGACTGACAAAGATGACGATGACCAACTCCGTCTCACAAGTCAGGATCCAGAATAGACTTACTGATCTATTTGAAACACGCACTGGTTTGAAACAGGGCGATGGACTGGCTCCGACGCTCTTCAACCTAGCACTGGAATACGTTATTCGGGCCATGAATTTGGACAACAGCAAGACGCTACTCATCAAGTCGACACAATTAGCAGCGTACGCCGACGACATCAACATCATGTCCCGAAGATTGGCTGACGCAGAAGAACTTCTGCATACGCTTGATACCGCTGCAAAGGAAGTTGGATTACGTATTAACGAGGGTAAAACTAAAATAATGATGCAATCGGTGACAAGGACACCTGCACAACCAAGCATCAATATGGGGGACCTCAACATCGAGTTCGTGAACAACTTCATCTACCTGGGTTGCAACCTGTCAAGGGACGCCAACGAAACTGACGAAATCAAGCGACGGATACAGTTAGCTAATAAGACTTTTTTCTCGGTTCTCCCCATAATGAAATCGAAACATGTGCACAGAAACACGAAGCTCCGCGTGTACAAAACCATTATACGACCAGTGCTATGCTATGGCTGCGAAGCATGGACCCTAGCTCAAGCCTCCGAAAACATGCTAGACACTTTCGAACGTAAGGTTCTACGGCGAATTTTCGGGGCTGTTTGCGATCGAGATGGATGGCGCATCCGGTACAACCATGAGTTGTATGAAATGTACGATGAGCTGCAAGTCTCGAAAATCGTCAAACTACAACGACTTCAATGGGCAGGGCATGTACAAAGAATGGACGATGATCGCATGCCTAAGAGAGTAATGAATGCGGAACGAGTCGACGGAGCGAGACTGCGAGGACGACCGAGATCTCGTTGGGAGAGCTCAGTAGGTGTGGACGCCGCGCAGCTGCTGGGCTCCCAAAATTGGAGGACGCGGTCACGTGACCGAGATAATTGGAGGACAATGATCCAGGCGGCCAAGGCCCGACGTCGGGCTGTCGCGCCACGATGATGATGATGCGTTCATCGTCCAATCGCTGTATATGTCCTGCCCATTGTAGACGTTGTAGTTTGACGATTCTCGAAACTTCCAGCTCATCGTACAGTTCGTACAGCTCATGGTTGTACCGGATGCGCCATCCATTTCGGTCGCAAATTGCTCCGAAAATTTGCCAAAGGGCCTTATGTTCAAATGTGTTTATCAGCTTTATGTATTAATGTTCTTGCAAATGTACAAGTGCGAATCATTTTCAATTTAAATTGGAATTGTTTGTGACACTTGGTTTCATTCTGCACACCAACTTAGTGTGCGTCTGTAGCTTAGCTCGGTAACGCACCGGGCATTTTTTGCTACTCGAAACACGGTCTCTGCGGTTCGCGCCCCGCAACGGGACCAACTATTTTTTATTCTCAAGCTCTAAGCTCGGAGAAATTAATTCAGAGGGAATTTGAGAATAAAAAATAGTTGGTCCCGTTGCGGGGCGCGAACCGCAGAGACCGTGTTTCGAGTAGCAAAAAATGCCCGGTGCGTTACCGAGCTAAGCTACAGACGCACACTAAGTTGGTGTGCAGAATGAAACCAAGTGTCACAAACAATTCCAATTTAAATTGAAAATGTGTTTATCAGGTTTTCGGAGGCTTGAGTAAGGGTTCACGTTTCGCAGTCAAAGGTCGTATGATGGTTTTCTATATGCGGAAGTTATAGATAGATTTAATTATTTTACATTACGTCTCATTAGTCGGATCACGCACATTTTCAATATCAACCAACCAGATCTTACTATAAACATTTGACCGAAAATTTGAAGCCACTAGCTTCATTCTGTCGAACGTTATAGTGCGAACGGACAGACAGGCAGACAAACCTATAACTTTATAAGGTCTAGGGTATAAAAACAATTTCTTATAACTTTATGACGAAAGCCATGTATTTAGTAAATATTTTTTACGTTTACAATCAATCAAACTAAGCGAATTTCAGGCTAGACATATTATTCCAGCCAATGGAAACGCGAGCCATACTTTGCTGGAGCCCTCGGATAATCTTCGGGAAGACCAGGTGTTGCATCTGCATACTCTTTCTTCTCGGGTTTTGCTGGAGCTGGCCGATTGGTATGGTGCACCTAATTGGAAACAAGAAAATGACATTAGAATTCTATAATGCGCTTCACAAGTGTTTTGGCAACGTACCTGGGCCCTGGAAAAGTACCCGTAATCTGGTCTATCCATGTCGAAATTATCTTTCATGCATTTATCAAAAACACCTTGGGTTTTACGGCACCTGGAAAATAATAATTATTAAAATTAATTAAACTTTAATTGAAAATGTGTGGAATGATAAAAAAATCGACTTTTTTTAATGAACCTCCGAATAAATTGTAAAAATGTTCCATTTTTTTTGGAAAGATTTTAGAATAGATTTTTAAATCATTTAACATTATACTATACTCGAAGATACGCGCTTAAAACTAGATAGGAAGTAGGAGAGATAGGGACTCTGGGCAATTAAGATCCACATGCAATGAAACCGAACGATCCATCGTATATCACAACTACTCACAGCCTACCAATCAAGCTTAATCGCACTGATGAGGCTGATCAAATGCTTTAGCGATGTCGAAGACTTGCCCGGGTCGAGGAAGGCGTCACCAAGGCATTTCGTGCGACGACAGATAATCTCTAATAAAGCCACCAAAGCTCTATGAAGGCAGTTTGTAGGTAAGAATGGAGAACAAGCCCTCGGACGGTCCTATGGATCGATAAGGCGATTGTAAGACCAATAATTGAATATGGGGCTATTATCTGGCGGAAAAAGGAAACCACCAGGGAAAGTATTAGGAAAGATTCAGAGACTGGCATGTCTCACAATAACTAGGGCTATCCGTATCCGTTGCTCAATCTTCCGCCGCTCCACACCCATTTAAAGGCGGAGGCGAACAGTAGCTAGGCTTAAAGTACATCTGGTTAACCTAAAATTTAATTCGGAGCATACTGCCTCCATAGTCCGGATGGCGCGACGGTTAGCACGTTCGCCTTCAACGCACTGGGCCGCGGTTCGATTCCGGGGATTTACGTGTCGGACTATGAGCCCACTCAGCTGTTAAATGAGTACCCATTTATGGGGTAAATAACTCGGTTGAGCGTATTGCTGATCACATACCTCTACACAAAATGAGATGATCCTAACTCATCTCGAGGCCGTGGTTCAAATTGGACTGTTGCGCCAGTTATTTATTTATACTGCCTCCATAATGAGCTAAGCTTGCCATCAGACCACTTAACCAAGAAGCTCCGCTACAATCAACTCTTCTCTACATATATTTGAAATAGAGACGTCATCCGTCTAGCACTGTTAAATGGTTTACTGATGGCTACAAAACCGAAGAAGGCACAGGAGCGGGTATCGTAGGCGCCTCACATAGAGTATCTGTTTCTATGGGGAAGTGCCCTACAGTCTTCCAAGCTGAAGTCCACGCAATTGAGATATGTGCGTACTTATGTCTGATTCTTGGCTGCGACTCTAATGCGCAGCACGATGTCTGGGGTGCTCAGGCACCAATGAGCGCGGTGAATCTCTTCTCGAGTACATAATGGGAATAATGTAATTTGTAATGTGGATGTTGAACGTGGACCGCGGACCCACTTTTATAACGAAATCCAGACAGGAGGTCTTAGATATCACTCTGGGATCGTATGATATTAGATAGTGCCTTCGGAACACTCTTTCTCTGTCCATCGATGCCTTAAGTTCAGCGTTGCTGAGCGTCCTGAAGCAATTCAGCGTACTATTAATCGCAGAAGGACCAATTGGCCTAAGTTTCGTGACGTTCTTTATGAAGGGCTACCTTCACTACCACGAAAACTATGCAACGAACAGGAGTTAGACGTTATGGTTAACACTCTGAAAAATGCTATGAAGAGGGCAGTGTCTACATCGTGTCCGAATACCTCGCATGTAGGTAAGAAAAAACTAATTTCCTCGACGACTAGGACTGTGTGTAGGAAAAGGTTCAATAAATCTCAGAGCTGGAGTCGCATTGGTACTCCTACAAAAAACACCAGAGCTCTTTCAAGAAAGAGTTAAGGGGTGAGAAACGCAATATATGGAGGAGCTTCTGCTAACGTATCGAAGGGTCCTGCGAGATCTCTAGGTATAGGAAAATCCTGGCTTACAATCTATCTATGCCAAGTTTTCTACAAAAGGAAGACGCCGATCTTCACTTTTCCGAGTACAGATCACTTTCAGGAGAAGGCCCTCGATATCACGCTGACGACTAACAACGAGGCTCTCAGAGTTGAGGATTAGAAGGTCTCCAATCTGATGTCGTTCTCGAGCCATAGGTGGATCTTCTTTACGGAAGCTCTCAGAGTGAATGAAGCGAAGCCGTACAAAAATCCCAAACATTTGAAAAGACCTTGGACACGGGCTTCAAACTATCATATCCGATAAAATATAGCACAAAAGTCCTTCCCCCGTGGTGGAACGAAGACCTGAACAATCTCCGAAGAATGACAAGGGAGTTTTTCAATATCGGCTATAAACACAAGTTCTGGCAACCGTACAAAGACTCCCTGAGAATAAATCATATAATTCAAGAAAGCTATCAAGACCCGTAAGCGGGACTCTTGGAGGGACTACTGTCAATCAATTGAAGGGACGGGGGCCTCAGCAAGACTACCTATACATAAGATTCTATCCAAGGGCCACAGCTGTCCATCGTTCATTAATATACCTGACAGTGACTGGACTTGATCTTCAGCTGAATCCCTCGAACTCATAACCACACTGTTCCCGGGCAGCAAGGAACGCTGTGCGGACGTAGAAGAGCCAGGTGAGTAAAGTTCTTCATGGGAAAAAATCGCGTCGGTAATCACGGAAGAGAGAACGGTGTGGGCCATTGACAGCTTCTCAACTGATTAGACTGTAAGCGTTGCTTTAATGTTGCTTTAAAATTTTCGTACGATGTTAGAGTATTAAACTCCGTGGGTAGTGAGTTAAAAAGTATTATTGGTGATCGAATTGGGTCGGGTATTAGCAGAGTGTGTTCTGAACTTTTCAGCATTTAGAATACTATAGCTATGAACTTTTGTGTATTTATCCTATGGGTTGGGAATATGTACAATGCCAACATAGCATTAACAGTATTTCCTCTAAATACCAAATGGCACTGTTATTGCTCAGTAAATTACATATGTGCATCATATTAAATCCCACAACTGAAGGTATGTACATACTTACATATCAAAGCTAAAGTTGCCGCTGCTCTTGTCCAAGCAGTTCGCGTATTGCACAAACTCCTCATGACAGCTCTTCTTCACCTTCTTGAAAAACTCACGGGCGCAACCGGTCACCGCCTTGCCCTCGTTGATGCATTTTCGCGGATCATTCAGTTCATTGCGGCACAGCATGAACTCCTGAAATGCAAGAAAAGTTGACAGTTGAATTGCTATTCACCGTGCAGAACTGCTTAGGTTAAGTCTAGCAAGTTATGTAATGTACCACTGGATCGAGGGAAAACAAAATGTTTTCTCCTGGATTTAGGGAAAAACAGTGAATTGGACTCACATTATTTTGATTTTGGCAGTCCTTTCCCAAATGGAAGGAACCGGCACGAAGAGCCGCACTCGAAAGATTGACCTCGGGAACGGTCAACTGCTCCTCAGTTGGGAGATCCACTTCCGTTGTTATGACCATGGCAGTAAAATGAACTGAAAATTAAGAAGATAAGTGTCGATTGCGGTGTCAGTGCCATGTCTTTTCCATTTATCTTTCAACAATAACAAAAATGAACCAACCTCGACTGCTCCCGTATTTATCAGCCGATTGGCAAGTGAGGTGTCAAACTGACGACTGAATGACATGCAACGCACCCTTCGACGACGAATAGGTGAACTAAAGTTCGTA
Organism: Chloromyia formosa; assembly: GCA_964017055.1. Lineage (NCBI taxonomy): Eukaryota > Metazoa > Arthropoda > Insecta > Diptera > Stratiomyidae > Chloromyia > Chloromyia formosa. The sequence continues at coordinate 24,199,645 of OZ024818.1, forward strand.
CATAATTGACTGACTTCACACTATTTCCGGCGGAAGAAAGAAATGTTTAAAATTTTGAATGAGATGGAAATCATTCTTTGAAATTGAATAGAGATAAATTAATAGTTTTATTTTTGTATGTGTGCGAATCAAAATCAATTTGAAAGAAAACATTTAAAAGCAATTATAATTTCCTTTTAAAGTACATACTTATGTATTTTGGGATAATTGTGTTGTTCTTTAACGACATGAGCATTTTCCGATTTAAAAGGATGTAGACAATTAATTATTTTTCTGTTAGCTTAATTACAGTTGTTGTTGTCGTGGTAGCGATGTTTCAAACACTGCAGTTCTTCTTGCATCGAGGGGGTTAGGCAGCTCTTGGCCGTTGAAAAACGGGTCGTTCCGGTACGAAAAACCGGCTGCCGCAGGAACGAGCTTAATTACGGTCGAACAAAATAATGGCAACGAAAGGTTTTCGTTTTCACTTTCCTTTCGAAGGAGCTAATTTTTGGAAATGGTGCCGGAAACAAACGTGTATTTTTGGCCCATCTCATATAAAAATATAATTACTCATTTGATCTAACCCCTAATGGGGCATAGCACGTCAACTATTCCATATGGCTTAGCTAACATTTCGTTGGCATAAACCAGTTTCGGACGATGCGCGTTGCCAGCATGCACTGGTCATGATATGTTCCTCTTGTGGATCAGGTCGATCTACTCCGAGTCCGACAACGGAGTAGGTTCGCAGACCTACTCCGTATATGAAACGAATCTGTCGCCCGTCACAATGAAGAAGAAGACACAGGAAGTAGTCATATCGAAAAATTTGGGAACCATTCGCCTATATGTGGTTGTCACACGACCACTATTACATTTTAACAAATGGCGTAGGTGATCATATTTTTGGGGACTGGGAAAATTTGATGCGAGTTACGAAATTTATTAGGCCGGCCGCATTTTGGACGTAGGCAGGGCAGCGCGCACATAGCATTGTTGTTGTAACAATAGTCAAAATCTGAATTTACAACAATAATGCCATGTGCGCGCTGCGCTGCCCTGCCTACGTCCAAGATGCGGCCGGCCTTATTGTTGCAAGTATGAATATTGTTTAAAGTTCGCAACAGACGATCGATCAAACCATTCGTGACCACCATCGAACCACATGAACTTCATAGGACGTGCTGAATGAAATTTTCATCACTTCCACTTTTTTATAAACGTTTTTAGAGCAGATGCAGTCGCTATGGTGCTCAGTTTATTTTATATTAATATTTTCGCCACAGCAATCGTACCGAACCGTTCGTCACTACACGCAGTTGAGAAAGTAGTTTCACACTACAGGCGAAATCACTTGATTTGGCAGGTTGTGTGAACCGCAAAATCACATTTGTATGGATCTCACATTTTCATACAAAATTATCTGACCAGATTTGGCCCTTTCTAATTAATTGACCATTAGTAAAAACAAAACTTTCCCACTTTCTTTCACCCACACATCACACTTTAAACGCTACGCCACTGAGACAAAAGTAAATCAGCTGATAACCCACGTGGGCAACTTTTATTTTCATTTGATGACTGATGGACCGCGAGCAAAAACATTTAGTTTCCGAAAAAGATCTTTACACTATGGGAATTTGAAATACATAGAGCGAAACTGCACTAAATTTTGAAAGCAATCAGGGTATTTACCTGAGAACCGACACTCAACTTTATCGAGAATTTCATCTGTTTCGCGCAAACTACAACTGCACACCATATTTCAGTGATATTTACACGATTTTGCACATTGAATCAACTTACTGAGTACACTAAATCGACACTGAAACATTAATTTACAGTTTCGGTGGCAATTACAATTAAACTAACCGCGTTTTCACTCAAAAATCAATCAATTTTCACTGATAACACACAATTGGATTTCAATCAGCACGAAAATGGCGTCTAGAATTGTCATCAAAAGTAAAAACAGCTGATGATAGCCAAAAAAAGAAAACAACAGTTTGGTTCCCTACACATACAGCACACACATACATACGTTGGTCTCCATCCTCTTCTTTTGTATATCAATTTAATCTTTGTATCAATGGCCCGTCATGATGTTGGAGATGGAGTGAAAGAACAGAAGAGTGGGTGAACAAGGCGGGCGTAGAACTCGTCTTTTACTGCGTCTTCTTTAACTTCAGTGGGGGCGTGCACATTGATGAGCCAGAGATTGAAGAATCGAGTCTGAATGCGAATCGCAGACAGCCGTTCATTTGTGGACTGAGGGGGTTGGGTTTGAGGTGATTGTTCACTATAAATGCTACTCCAAACTGTTTGCGGCCCGATGGTTTGCCACTTGTAAAAATTGTGTGCGATTTCTTGTCATTGATCTCGCTGCCAAGCCAGTTTGTTTCCTGGACTGCAGTAATGCTCAGTTTGTACTTTTCGACCTGTCGAAGGAGGGCCTTCTCGGCCCCCGGTTTGTTCAGGGTGCGTACATTACAGGATCCGAAAGAATAATCATTTACCTCATTTAAAATCGACCTGAACTTAAAGGAACCATATGATCTGGGTTTATGTTTTCATTTTTCAACTTTCATTTTTCGATTGCGAAATAGGTCGACCTAGTCCAGTGTACGGAGTAGGTTAAAAAGAGTAGGGTCGTGAATTGGCAACCATGACTAGCATGCACCTCCTGCTCTCATTTAGCTGCCTAGCTGCGACAAGTCGGAAAATGTTGTGGCTTATTATTACACCCCGCACCACAAGGGGAAGACGACACGAATGGATCTTCGTGACCACGAACGCCATAGACAGGACTTGAATTCGTACGTAACGACTGTAGTCAGGCATGAGACTGACGCCTCTACGCACTGAGCTATCGGTCGCCCTATTAAGAGGAGCCGCACACCTGACTCACGACCACTACGTGTTCTTTACCGGAGTACAACATTACAGTGCTACTCATTGGAGAGATAAATTTTCCGCTGTTCCACCATCTTATCTAGCTTAAGCCTCGTTTTCCAAGCTGCGGAATTCCGCTGCGTACTGCGGAAGAGACTGCCTCAAAACCCTTGTTTTCATATTTTCGAAGCTGCACGATACCGCTGCTTGATGCGGAACAGACTGCTTTCGAGGCAGTCTTTCCCGCAAGACACAGCGGTATCCTGCAGCCTGGAAAACAAGGCCGAAACTAGTCTACCATATTCCGCAAGACGCAGAGGATATCCGCAGCTTGGCAAATGGGGCTTAACCCCTAAGAGGATTAATTTATACCGCTGAAATTCAATCTAATTGAAGAAATCGTGCGTCCTGAGGACGTACTGATCCGTTGTTCAGGAGAGTATGTACATTCGAGAAACCAATCTTTGCCATTTTACGATAGTTAAAGTCTTAACCGTTGAGTCAATCCTTATCCGAGGCATTGTTGACGTTTCGTTAGCATATAGAAGATTTCGCATAATGCAAGTTGCTGGCATACAAATCCTGTCCTTTGTTTGCCTGTTTCTACGGCAGGCCGGCAAAGGGAATGACCTCAACCAATTATCGCACCTCCATTACTGGGGGCTTAACTTGTTTAGCAATGGTCAACGACCACTACCGTTCCAGGGGCGCCCACGGGGAGGAGTATGGAAGAGGATCCCCCCCCCCCCCCCCCACACTTACCAATAGTACTCCATTAGAAATTTTACATGGGAGTAATATCATCGCAATAGCGTAAAAAATACCAGATAATATTTTAAGTTTCAATTTTAAATGTTTTTATTGTAATACTAACATTTAAAAAATTAAATGGTACTATTTCAAATTACACAATAAATCCGTATTTTCGCATTCTTTTCTTTTTCATTTTTTTAGGCATCTCATTTAATCACATTCTATATTCCAAGCAGTTCCATTTTATTATTAGCCAAAGTGCACTATAATCGTAAATGAATCTTAAAACTAAGCATTACTTTTAAAAACTAAAAAAATTGGACTAAAAAGTCAACATACAACTTATACTGGGGATATGATTGTGGAGATCGCCGAAGCATCCCTCTAAATTGGCAAAACTTCTCGATTGTTCAATTATTTTAATTAACTTAATAATTGGAATTTTCTATACTATTATAAAAACTGATTCAATTCATAGACTAACGAAAACTAGACTATCATAACAATTGCTTATTAACGCTGTGTGTCTATTTATGTCCTTGCAACGTGTCATCCGTTCAAATGAACCGATTTCGACTAGGGAGTGGTTATCTAATTTCATTGTATTTTTTATTTTAATTCGTCTTGTTCGTCTGTCTGTCTATGGTTTAATATATGCATAAAAGATTATATTTGACGTGATACAGTCAAAGTTTCTCACATTCCGAAACTTCTGTACTAGAAAGCGAAGTGTTCAGAATTTGTGTAGGCAATATATTTTTATTTTCTGATTTCTTTGTCTAATAGTGGTTTGTATCTTGTGATTTTTCAAAGCAACTATACCCATCACTCATTCGCATCGGCATCTGGTGCATATTTATGCCAAGTCCCATTCTAAATATTAGAATAAAAGTGTCGTCTACTTATATATGCCATTAAGAGTTATCGAGAAAATTTTATTTAGGTATATCATCTTTAGTAGATAGGGAAAAATGAATACATGAATGCGTAAATTCAACAAAAAAAAAAAGATATTTCATATTACATATATTTTTTTTCTTCTTACAGCATCTGAACCCTCCTGCAATATTAAAATTTTTCGCATATTATTATGATTGTCTATTCGAATCGACATCAACTCTCGATTCCGTTCAAACAGGACGTTTTGGGAGAGTCGATTCGAATCGGATCGATGATCATAATACGGATGATACGTACTCGTATAGCAGTCATTTAACTGAAGATTATTTTCTGGAAATATCTTACTTCTAAAATACGCTCGTAACACTTCCTGACAACTTTTTTCATTAAGATCCATTCTACACAATATCTCTGATTTGTTTTTGTAATTATGTTCGTTATTTAGTCCCTGATATCACAGTAAGACACAATAAAGGGAGTGCAGGGTACATATCCTACATACGAGTATTATGTTAAACATAAAAGATTTGAGACAAAAATACAAAATGTATTAGCTATGTGTGTTCTACACGAGTTACTACACTGCTATCCTAGTCACATAAATAAAACGTTTAATTGTACTACGTACATTTACATATCAGCAATAATTGAGAAAAACCGCACGAGACTATCTGATGACGTTAGCATCGTATGCTGTTTGTTGGGATATTTTGGGGACATTATATATATTTTTTCCAATTCAACTGAGCACTTTCCACTTGAAAAATATCCGCCGTTCTATAGGTAACCATCTTTGATGATGAATTTGTTGCCACCCTTTTCTTTGAAATTTCGTAAGGACAGCAAGCAAACCACTTATACTACGCCCCTTGAAAGAACCAGAAACGTTCATATTATCTGGAGATACTTTAGCGGTCGGTTTGTGGGGGTAGTAAGTTTAAAATTTACATGTCTTCGACGACGGGGGTTAGGTATGTTCTAGATTAGGAGTCGGCAAAGTTTTTCGTTCACATTGCCGTCACTAAAACAAAATAAAGTGCCGGGTGCTGACGAGATTCCAGCTGAACTGCTATAATTCGGTGGAACGGGTCTAGCTAATGCCATACATCAATTACTCCTGCGAGTATGGGAGGACGAGGAGATCTCAGACGATTGGCGCAGAAGCTTCATCTGTTCAATTCACAAAAAGGGAGATAAACTGAGGTGTGAGAATTACAGGGGCATATCACTCGTTTGTATGTCCTATACAATTTTGTCGCGCTCGGTGGCCGTAATCGTTCGGTCAGCGCTCTACGATACTAATCTAGAGATCGGAGATCAAATCTCGGTGCTATCAAAAACTGCCTGTGAGTACTAATAGAACTCTCACAGTGCTCCGAGCTTGTCAGTATAAAGACGGCGCGGATAAGAGGTGCATGCTAGCAACTGCACTTCCGAAAAGTAGATATGCTATTGAAACGTCAACAAGTTATAGAAATACTAGAGACGTTGACGCGCCCATGCCCCTGGAGGGGTCAAGGCCATTAGAGAGAGATAAAATTTTGACGGAAATTCTGGAAAATAGAATACAACCGTACGCAGAACTAATCATTGGCGAATATCAAAGCGGTTTTGGTCTGAAGCAGGGCGATGGACTGGCAGCGACGCTCTTCAACCTAGCACTGGAATACGTTATTCGGGCTATGAATATGGACAACAGCAAGACGCTACTCATCAAGTCGACACAATTAGCAGCGTACGCCGACGACATTAACATCATGTCCCGAAGATTGGCCGACGCAGAAGAACTTCTGTATACGCTCAATACCGCTGCAAAAGAAGTTGGACTACGTATCAACGAGGGTAAAACTAAAATAATGATGCAATCGACGACAAGGACATCTGCACAATCGAGCATCAATGTGGGGGACCTCAACATCGAGTTCATGAACGACTTCGTATACCTGGGTTTAAACTTGTCAAGGGACGCCAACGAAACTGACGAAATCAACCGACGGATACAGTTAGCTAATAAGACTTTTTTTCTCGGTTCTCCACATAATGAAATCGAAGCATGTATGCACAGAAACCATTATACGACCAGTGCTATGCTATGGCTGCGAAGCAGGGACCCTAACTCAATCCTCCGGAAACTTGCTAGACACATTTGAACGTAAGGTTCTACGGCGAATTTTTGGGGCTGTTTGCGATCGAGATGGATGGCGCATCCGGTACACTCTCGACAAGTTCCCTATCAATCTGGCAAATCCATTGAATACGCTCTGCACAACCTTGTTTGCAATATCGAAGCGATTTTGACATCAAACGATATTGAAGGTGCTTTTGACAACATCTCTTTTGATTTTATCGACAGCGCTCTCATAGCAAAAGGTGCCGGAACCCCACTGCAGTCTGAGTGAAACAAATGTTCGCTTCCAGAAGGGTCACTGAAGTTGGAGATACGCGAGGCTGAGGTGTATTATCCCCCTTGCTCTGATGCATCGTTGTAGACACTCTCATTTTCAACAGAAGGATACGCGTACGACCTGGTTATTATTGTCAGGGGTAAATTTAAAGAAGTTCTACCCGACATTATCCAAAGATGTCTTGTGTGTCATGTAGCAAGACAGGTGTGGCTGGATCCTAATCAGAAATTATTTCAGAACGGTCGCGTCGTAGGGGTTATAACTGGGCATTGCCTAATCGGGGAACATGCCAGGAGACTTGCAGGAACTGTGACACGAGGAATAGGAGGAAAATAGTTAGTTTAAGTGATGAGACCAGTATTTTGCGCAATTTGTGACTTATCGTCCTTGGTACAGACTATACATAATTACGCACCGACTATCACCGAAAGAATACCGAAGCAAAATGAAAAAATAATTTTGTAGGGAACAGAATCGCATCTTTTCAAATCAAATCTTTCGTTACCAACATCCGACTATCGTTATGCACTAAACAGGACACTACATGTAACCCATACACCTTTGTCACTATTCGATTCAAATTTTTCATTGTTCGGAATTTTGTTTTAGTGTTTATGCTATAATTTTGCTTATTTATGTAGATATGGAAATTTATAACATTCAAGAAATTGTGTTGTTTGTTTAGTTGAATCTCATCTAAAATAGTTGAGGTTAAACGCCTTATTTAGGTTTTAGTTAAAGAGGCGCCATTTTGTTTTTTCAAAAGGCGGAAATAGTACGAGTATATTTGTAATCTATCGTAAGGAGGGTGGTTGTTATTTTTTGATTTTTTTTGTGTCTTTTTCTACTACTCATTTAAAATTGTTTGTCTAACGTCATACTAACAGTTCAATAAAATGTTGTCAAGTAAGTGAAATATATATATATATATATATATATGTATATATATCAACGAGTGGAGAGAATAATTTCCCCACTCGTATACTCTTCATCCTTCTTTAGACCTCTTTCTCCCATTTTTTTCTGCATTTTTGTGTGTTTTTTGTTTGAGCAAGAGCCAAATTTTATCGTTCTATGAAAAAATAATTGTAAGTCAACATCTAAAATGAAAAGTAGATTTTTTTTTGGTCTTTTAAAAACTTATTGTTTGTCATGGCATAGATGTCGGTGGTGGCGGTGGGGCAGTCTTGAGTAATCGATGTCCTGGGGCAGATGGTGATACAGGCCCCAATGGTGGTGAGAAATCACGTCGACTTTTGTCGTAGATAGAAAGTTGTAGAGCATCCTTTTGACGTTTAGCCACCGATGTGATATCATCCTCTGGGTCGTCTTTTGCTAATAGGTAGCCAAGTTGAAGCGCACAAACCACACCAATTATCTGAAATTAGAAATATGTTGTTATAATTGCGTTCATATTCTTGATACGTGTAAAGATAATCATAATACTGTAAGTTTGGGATGACCGTTGGGTCAGTGCGTAAAGGCATCAGTCTCATGTCTGATAACCGGCTTTTCGGGTTCGAACCCCATACACGACAACGTTCATGGCGATGGACAAGACAACACGAACCTTCCCCCTGTGGTGCGGGGCGTAATAATAAGCCACAGCATCTTGTAATGAACCACCTGTAATGAACCATATCCTGAGAGTGCTGCTTCCACCGGCAGATCGAAGGCAGCACCTGATGAGTATTGATCTGTCGGTGGCACGAAACCAGAGGCCGAAGGTTCCATTACGTCCGGTGTGATCGCGAGGGCAACTGAACCGTCCGCCAATCATTCCATCCTTATTGCCCCATTTTTTTTATTATTCCCGATTTTTGCATTCCATGTTTTTGTTTTCTTCCCCAGGCATATGAATTTTTATTAATACGTAAGTTCGGCCAAATTTTCCTACTTCAGCATCCAGACTGGCAGGCGAACGAGACCGCATACGCAGTACTAACCCGGATGATCCTCGCATCAAGGAATTAAACCTTTTTAACCAAATAGGAGTTCACAGGAGAAGGAAATGGAACTCTCACCTTGAAAATTGCAATTTAATAACTGGCGACTAAACATAAAGGGCATGTTGTTGAAATGATGTCCTTTAATATAGAATAGTTTCCAAATCATGTTCAAGCAACCAGTCAAGTTGTTAGTATAACTCTGTGAATTTATCCTCCTCTGTCCTGGTCGACTGTTGAAAAAAACACGCGTAATGCGTAGCCTGTAGATAGATATGTTCACATATACATACTTCATTTCGACGATCCCTCTACTTTCCGGTTTCACTTTCTACATACATCCAATTATGGCTATATTATATTTTATCCGAAATTAAATCTTACCTGAATGATGGCAGTACTGAATGCTGCGACACATGCGAACAGCAGACGATTTTTCAACTGTACAGTCAAAACTGCCAGGCATCCTCGTTGGTAGTGGCTCTTACATACCGTATCATATGGGTGATCCGGACGAGAGCAACACGACCATGGTATTGCCATTCTTCGATAGTCCAAGGGCCCATCCACCCCACAACATTGCAACTGAAATATAGGAATTCGAAATATTATACATTAAAACTTTTTACATGATTAGCGTTTAGACCGAAACAACACACCTGAGATTGCATTCGATTCCAAATATGCAAATTGTCCGCCTTATGTCTTTTATCCAGAAAAGTAGCAAATGAATCGTCAACGTACATTTCGACTGATGACGGAAGTGATTCTCTCATGGCAAGTGACCATCCGCAGATGACAAATTGAACACAAATGGCAAAAACAAGGACGCCGCTGAACTGATAAAACAAAACATTGCTTTTTTTATTTAATTTAATAATATTGAAATACGAATATCTGTGTGCATAAATTTTACACTACAATTATGTGAGGGTATGCAACCCTGTCTAGTATAAGGTTCACAGTTGGAATATTTACTATAAACAATTACAGTGCGGAAATCTGTCTCTAATTGCCTTCACCCCTCCAGGGGCATGGGCGCGTCAACATCTCTAGCATTTCTATGCCTTGTTGACGTTTCAATAGCATATCTACTTTTCAGGAGTGCAGTTGCTAGCATGCACCTCCTGTCCGCGCCGTCTTTATACTGACAAGCTCGGAGCACTGTGAGAGTTCTATTAGTACTCACAGGCAGTTTTTGTTCGCGCCGAGATTTGATCTCCGAGCTCTAGATTACTATCGTAGAGCGGTGACCGAACGATCACGGCCACCGAGCGCGACTCAGTGCGGAAATAGCCTCATTATATCGACCTAGAACGCTTGCGAATGCTTAGAAGATTTACTACGAATAAATAAAAAGCGGAAAAGCCTCTTGTTAGGGCCTCGCTTCGGTCGGTCGGTATGCAACAGCGATAAGTCACTATTGGTTAGGCGAAATCACACCTACCAATCAGTTTAAACATCCTAACATAAACGCAAACTATTAGCTTCTGACACAGACCCGCTAATTTTTCTCTATGGCCCGGTTTCTCAAGGATAGGTGGCGTTTAGCATTTATCGATACGATGATAAACTTTAACCAGACATTGAAAAATGGGACCTATGTCTATCAATTACGACGCCCGGCCATCTAGGAATGTTCCCTCATTTTCAAAATAAAGAAGCATGGTTTTTGGCCCGTCCCATATGAAAATATTATACAATGGATGGGCATATAGTCCGATGCGTGATTTCATCTAGTAGGACCTCTCTTCCCCCTTGCCGTCTAATACCACCTGTGGCTTCGCGTTGCTCTGCCTATGGTATGGACAGTTCGCCCATTCTGACGGTATAATCTCAGCTTCCTTTTGCAGCCTGCTCGGTCTTGGTTCGTATCATCGCCGAGATTAATGTGTTGTTGTTGCTTCTTCATCTAATCGGGTTTTGGGTCCAACAAGGGGAACGTTCATTGACAGTGCATTATTGACAGGGTTCTCTGGCGGACGGCTTAGAACATAGCAATATCAATCCGTATAACGATCTTCGAGATTTTCAATGATCAGTTGCTTAACAAACAACCTGCTTCGGATGTAGGTACTTTAATGCGATCCTCTTTGGTCACACCTGCTGTCATCCGTAACATCTTCATCGCGGTCGTAGTCATTTTGCTCTTGTATGTCTTGTAATAGTACAGCATTTAGACGCACACATGAGTGTGGGACGTACGGCCGTTCTGTAAAACCTACCCTTAAACTTTCGTGGCATCTTCTTGTGGCAAAAAACACCAGAGTTTTCTCGCGAGAACGAGAATAAAACACATGTGGGGTCTTACGAAACCTGCGGATCCAGGCTGCTTCGTGGAACTAAAAACTTGCAATCAAAACTTTTGAAATTAATAGATGGAGTGATGTAATGAAGAAGGACTCAACTAAAGCCCGAAGAAAAAAATAACGAGAAATGTACCGTCTCAGGAAATCAACATTTTCAAACACCAATGACACGAAAAGCTATTTGTTTGATGGAAGACACCAATACTGTCTAAAACCAGCTAAAGCCGCTATTTCGGATCACTTAATAATATTTCCTTTAATACTTACCACACCGAGAAGGCATCGATTCTTTTGATTCGTTGCTTGACATCCCAGCCAACACAGCATGAACGAAACAGGACCAAGTATTAAAATGATCAACGAAGGTGCCCAGAATTTATTTTGAACGATGGCATAGTATCCCACGTGACCCCACAATAGTGCCGCTCCAAGTATGATTTGTGCTGCTCCAGTTACCTGCAATCAAACCACAATAAAAACAAAACGTTCAATTCAGTATCCATCTATGTGCACTATCTAATTGCTTTTATCTGAAGACGGCGTGGGGGAGATTAAATATTTATTGCTGTTTCAGCAAAATGCATTCAGGGCAGCAGGAAAAGTTTCTCACTTGGTCAAGTGTTAACCAAATGGTATTATTCGGTCGGTCCGAATTGCGATTACAACGTTTTTTACATGGCCACAGGAAGGACATCATCCACATGCAACCATAATATTTACCTTCCGTGCCTAGCTTTAGCATGGCTTCGCTCGAGAAATTCTTATGTTCGTGTGTCCCGTTTGATCATCACCTCCATCTTCAGCCCATTCTCCCAAGGCCACTCTCGGCATCGTTCGCTAAAACTAGGTCTTCTTCCTTACAGAATGTCGATTCGGTCCGTGCGTGATATGTAACTCTCGTGAAGTTATGACGTCAATAAAAGCTTGCTGAAGCTTTTTTCCGCTTGAAAATCCATTTTGCATCCTTCTCGGATGAAATCAGAGCAGCACCCAGCACCCCAGCAGCACATAGTTCAAGGTCATGGCCAGCCACTACGTTTCCCTCCTTCATATACGCTTCGGGGGTGGAATAGACGACGGAGACTGAAGGTGGCTTATTGTTGTTTGTTTCTATCAGGATTTGAAGCACTTTTTGCTAAACTGACACACAACGTCTCTTGAAAATTGGGTTAGGGCACAGCTCTTGTGCTGGAAATTGATTCGACTTTTCTACCCAAAATACCATAGTCCTTCAAGTGGAGTGTTCTATTTCGGAAATGTGATAATAATGAGAGTTCATCGAATTGAAAAGTCCTTTTATGTCGACCAATTAATTTCGTAAAACACACGAGAGGGGGAGACAGAGCCATGTCAGTTGCGAATTGTCGGATGGAGTTTAACAGGTTTTTTGTTGTACTTTGAATTGTATCGAATTATGAGGGAATTTCAACACAGGAGTAGATCACATAACTTAATATTCAAATTAGGTGAGTGAAGTAGATGTTGACAAATTAACCTTTTTCTGTATCAAGTGATACAATTAGTTTGCCTCCTTTTAGCCTATTGCGGTAACTTTCCCTAACATTTTCACTTTATGACCTAGCTGGGATTGTCACGTCTTTATTGATAATCCGAAATAAGGCAGTCGGTTATTGTCCTTACAAAATAATGCATAATACACACTCTCAGATTGAATAATGCAAAATTTCGGATTCAAAAGGAACCCATTCAACGAAAAACCAAAATTACGTATGTACTCACTTTCGGTTTAAGCCGAAATTGTGCATAGACGAAACACCTTAGTTAGTGCATGCATACACAGTTTCGGTTGTGCATGTTTGCACGAATTACAAAGCTACGCTACGATAAGGTCTCTTGCATCTGTTCTGATAACATCGAAGAGATTTTTGTCTATCATTCATCCCTGACGAAGATGGAAAAAAATTTCAACACTGCCCTAGTTTAGGTTAAGGCCCCTGTACTTATTCACCCCAGCTCACATTGTGGGGGAGCACCGAAATGATAGAGGCCAGTCCCGTTTTGACTTCATCCTGAATACTAACCTCGTGGTATACAATAGGAGGAACCTTCGTTTTTCTAAGCTCGGAAAACAATCTAGGGTGGGAAGAAGTCCTAGATATCACACTACTGGCAGCAGTGATGTAACCAGGGGAGGGGTGCAGGATATGCGACCCCCTCCCGAAATGTTGTAGCTATAATAAAAATTCAACAATATTGAAGAATATACCCACAAGAGTTCTATAAAGTAATTTTTTTTTTAATGAGTAAGTTAGTCTAGTTTTTAATCTTCCCATAGGTCACGATGGGGGGCAAAGACCTTTTCCATAGTCCTCCGCGTGGGCGCCCCCTGGTAGCGGCAGTGTATCAATTCGCTGACGGCCAATGTCTTAGCGATAAGACAGTTTGGAAAAGGCAGATAGCTGTAGCCTGAATGGCTGACAAACACCTAAGCGTCTCAGGTCTAGTAGGATGGAATGACTTGCGTAATTGGACCTGCTACATAGTTGTGTGGGCTCCAGCAGGTTTATTAAACCATCTGAAGCAGCTATCTCCGAGGCCATCCCCTGAATGGGGTTAAGCGACGTGCTGACAACTCGTCCTTGTAAAAACCACTCCATGTCAAGAAACCTGGAACAAAAGCCTCGGATTGGACGGATCAACAACGACGACCACGCAAACGAATAAAGGATTATTCTTTCGGATCCTGGAATGTACGCTCCCTGAACAAACCGGGGGCCGAGAAGGCCCTCCTTCTCCAGGTCGAAAAGTACAAAATGAGCATTACTGCAGTCCAGGAAACAAATTGGCTTGGCAGCGAGATTAATGACAAGAAATCGCACACAATTTTTACAAGTGGCAAACCATCGGGCCGCAAGGAGTTTGGAGTAGCATTTATAGTGGACAATCACCTCAAACCGCATATTACTGACTTCAAACCCATAAATGAATGGCTGTGAGCGATTCGCATCAAGACTCGATTCTTCAATCTCTGGCTCATCAATGTGCATGCCCCCACTGAAGTTAAAGAAAACGCAGTAAAGGACGAGTTCTACGCCCGCCTTGACACTCTCTTTGACTCACTTCCAACAAACGACGTCAAATTGCTGCTGGGAGACTTTAACGCGAAAGTCGGGAATGAAAGTTGGCATCGGGGGACCTCTGGAGGCCACAGCCTCCATGAAGAATGTAACGATAACGGCCAGCGACTTATCGACTTCGCCTGCAGCAGGAATCTAGTCGTAAGCTCTACGTGTTTCCCGCATCGACGCATTCACAAGCAGACCTGGAAGTCTCCAGACGCACATACCGTCAACCAAATTGACCACGTCCTCATTTGCAGGAGATGGGCGTCTAGTGTCATGGATGTCCGCTCCTATCGAGGAGCAAACTGCGACTCAGATCATCACTTGGTGAAGACGACCTACAGATGTAGAATCTCCTCAGTGCACCAGTCAAGAATCAGCCCTCCCAAAATCTTTGCGGTTGATAAGCTCTTGAGTGATGCTACAGCGGTGGCGTATACTACCGCCCTTGAGGAAAAACTATCACCTATGCTACACAACATCAGCAACACAGGCGTCCATGGGTTCTGGGAAGAACTCAAGGGTACCATCAAGGATGTCGCAGAGAAGGTCGTGGGATATAAAGCCCGGCGAGCGCGAAATGACTGGTTCGACAAAGAATGCAAAAATTCACTTGACGCGAAAAACGAGGCCTACAGACAATGGATTCAACGAGGAACCAGAGCCAGAAGAGAAAAATATGACGAGCTACGGCGAATATCGAATAGAATAATTAGACGTAAGAAACGTAAATACTTTGACGAGCAGTTGCTGAACATAAACGAAAACTTAGCTAATAGGAACACCAGACAAGCGTACAAACTAGTAAATACAATTAAGAACGGCTACCAACCCAGGACTAGCCTTTGTAAGGACAAGGATGGAAACATCATCAGCGACACCGATGGTATTAACAAACGATGGGCCTCTTATTTTGAAGAGCTTCTAAACCGACCATCTAACATCCCCACACAGGATGCTCTCGATGATATTGTTGATCTAGGCCCACCCATTCAACCCCCGACAGTAGAGGAAGTTGATCTCGCGTTGCGGTCACTAAAACGAAATAAAGCGCCGGGCGCTGACGAGATCCCAGCTGAACTGCTAAGATTCGGTGGAACGAGTCTAGTTGATGCCATACATCAATTACTCCTGCGAGTATGGGAGAACGAGGAGATCCCAGACGATTGGCGCAGAAGCATAATCTGTCCAATTCATAAAAAGGGAGATAAACTGCGGTGTGAGAATTACAGGGGCATCTCACTAGTTTGTACGTCCTATAAAATTTTGACGAAAATTCTGGAAAATAGAATAAAACCGTACGCAGAACGAGTCATTGGCGAATATCAAAGCGGTTTCAGACCTGGTCGCTCCACAACCGATCAGCTCTTCTCAGTCAAACTGATACTCCAGAGGTGCTGGGAATACAACGTAAACGTATACCAAATCTTTGTCGACTTCAAGCAGGCATACGACAGTATCGATCGTGGAGTACTGTACAACATCATGCTGCAATTTGGTATACCGGCCAAATTAGTGCGACTGACAAAGATGACGATGACCAACTCCGTCTCACAAGTCAGGATCCAGAATAGACTTACTGATCTATTTGAAACACGCACTGGTTTGAAACAGGGCGATGGACTGGCTCCGACGCTCTTCAACCTAGCACTGGAATACGTTATTCGGGCCATGAATTTGGACAACAGCAAGACGCTACTCATCAAGTCGACACAATTAGCAGCGTACGCCGACGACATCAACATCATGTCCCGAAGATTGGCTGACGCAGAAGAACTTCTGCATACGCTTGATACCGCTGCAAAGGAAGTTGGATTACGTATTAACGAGGGTAAAACTAAAATAATGATGCAATCGGTGACAAGGACACCTGCACAACCGAGCATCAACGTGGGGGACCTCAACATCGAGTTCGTGAACAACTTCATCTACCTGGGTTGCAACCTGTCAAGGGACGCCAACGAAACTGACGAAATCAAGCGACGGATACAGTTAGCTAATAAGACTTTTTTCTCGGTTCTCCCCATAATGAAATCGAAACATGTGCACAGAAACACGAAGCTCCGCGTGTACAAAACCATTATACGACCAGTGCTATGCTATGGCTGCGAAGCATGGACCCTAGCTCAAGCCTCCGAAAACATGCTAGACACTTTCGAACGTAAGGTTCTACGGCGAATTTTCGGGGCTGTTTGCGATCGAGATGGATGGCGCATCCGGTACAACCATGAGTTGTATGAAATGTACGATGAGCTGCAAGTCTCGAAAATCGTCAAACTACAACGACTTCAATGGGCAGGGCATGTACAAAGAATGGACGATGATCGCATGCCTAAGAGAGTAATGAATGCAGAACGAGTCGACGGAGCGAGACTGCGAGGACGACCGAGATCTCGTTGGGAGAGCTCTGTAGGTGTGGACGCCGCGCAGCTGCTGGGCTCCCAAAATTGGAGGACGCGGTCACGTGACCGAGATAATTGGAGGACAATGATCCAGGCGGCCAAGGCCCGACGTCGGGCTGTCGCGCCACGATGAAAATAGGTCACGATCAGCAGGCATTTTTTTAGCAATAGAAAAAGAAACAGGTTCTTGATTTAGTCACTCTTTGGGCCAGTGAGGGACGTAAGCAAAGAGTCTAAACAGTCCATTTTATTATACTATAGCCGCGGTTCGGACTAAGCGTGTCGATCTGAACTCAATCCTATTGAAAATGCTGAGTAGAGCCGAAGTGATATCTTACGGGTCAAGGAAGCCAACCCCAAAACGTACCCTGTCACACATTAACAGAAAATATGCATTGATGTTTAATCATCGCCCTCGCAGAAACGACAGCCACTGTCCTCTGCAATGCCCAAGTCTTATATCTAAAGATGGCCTCTCAGAGAGATTGACTCAATGACCGGTGGCCTCAGTGCACTCCTAATCTTTGAAGCGTTTTCTAGTGGAACATAGTGGGATCCCATGAAAGGGCTCCGAACCACAGTGTTCGAGGTTATCTTGGCCTGGCTAGTTCGTCAGCCGGTTAATTTCATAGTATACCTACTTGATTGGGGAGGGGAAGCCAATATAAATATCCTTCTATGAGGAGCATCATTATTTAAGGCATAGCCTAGAAGCTAAGCACTAAGCAAGGATCTTAAGTGTCGCTTCTGTTGTTAAAGTGTAGTTTACGATGCTCTTTGATGTACTGAATTTACGCTACAGAGACTTATGCTAGGGTTTTCGACCATGTTGGAGACTGTTTTTCTGAGCGGCCTCTCTTCACTGCAAGCTTTCAGAAATTCAAAGTTTCCTCTACAATTGCCGTTCGCCTTAGCGATCTTAAACATTCTCTTCTATGCCGTGGAGGAAAAAGTCACTTTTTACACTAAAACGAATTCGACTAACAGATTTCCTAACAGAACGTGTATGTCTTAAGCTATTTGGAGGACATTTGTACCAGGGTTCGTGTATGGTGACACTAATTCTCCTTCGTACTAAAAAAGCTAGAGCCTATCATAGACCCCATCCGACAGAGCTTACCGCTGTCGAGTCGAGAACGCCGAACTCAAGGTTAGATTCACATAAACGGCTCTTCACGAAGTGGTGCGCACCATCAAGTATAGGTAGAGCCTTCAGTGTAAGCAATACACATTATCCGCTTTTCTCGACATAGAGGGTGCATTCAACAACGTCTTCATCTAATCTATTCATTCATGACGCCCTATCATACTTAGAAGTTGAAGCAGGGATCGGTACCTGAATGGTAACTCTGCTAATATCTATAATAATTCATACCGACTTAGTAAACAGCCACCTAACCAGATTTGTATGCAGAGGAACAACTCGCAAGAGGTTATTTCTCCTACTACTCTGGCTAGTTGTCATCAATAAAACTCTAGCAAGGCTTGATAGAAGGTCGCGTACGCAGATAATGCGGCAATCGTGGTGTCAGGGCGGCCAAGGCCCGACGTCGGGCTGTCGCGCCACGATGATGGTGGTGTCAGGAATGTGCCCCCTTGTGATAAGTCAGATCGTGGAAAGGGCCCTGGGTATGGTGAACGTCTGGGCCACCCGCTGTGGACTGCGTCAACCCAGATAAGACTAAACTGATGTTATTTACCACAAAAACCAAAGTACGGCATTTTACCCTCCCTAAATTAAACGGACAGCTACTCCAATTATCGACCAGCACAAAGGATTTAGGTGTCATTTTTGACACGAAGCGCTCAACTCAAAAGGACGGGTGAAGAAAGCTTTCGACGCCTGTAAGAAAGCCTTTGAAGAAGGTGGGGCCTTAAGCCAAATATGGTCATTTGAATTTGCACAGCAGTTGTCCGTTCGATTCTTACATATGGGTCTTTAGTTTGGTGGTCAGCGCTTGCTAAAGGATCAATGCAAAAAACGTCATATCTCTGTAACACAGGTGCCATGCGAGCATGCCCGAGAGAAGTCCTAAACGTGAACCGGTTCGTTCAGTACCGGTACTAGTACCGCTTTTTTCAGTACCGGTATTTTAAACCATGAGCCGGTTTTTTTTCAGTAGCGGTACTGAGTACCGGGATCCCGGAATTTGAATACCTGTTCTTTTCAGTACCAGGATCCCGGGATTTGAGTACCAGTTCTTTTCAGTACTTTTTCTTTTCAGTAACTGATATTCAACTACCCGGGATTTCATAAAAGAAGACTCATTCATTGCCTGAAGTGAAGGGTTTTCACCGAGTCTTCAGGATTTTACATTCAAAATGTTTATAGGAAACCAATTGGAATTGAATATTATGGGCATTGGTGGGACGGAAATGACGTAAGCATCATCATCATCATCATCGTGGCGCGACAGCCCGACGTCGGGCCTTGGCCGCCTGTATTTTGGGTGGGCAACCCCAAAATGTTTTTTTCTTTTTTGACTTCAGATTCGGGATCAGCGGATGTGACACACCCGGTGGCTCGCTGTGAGTTCCTCGTGCGCAACTTAATGAGACTCAGTCTCCGGTTTCGTCTTTGACTGTTCTGCAAATTTGTATGAAGATCCTACGAGATCCGGTCAAATCGAATTCACCTTTTATCTACTTTAAACAATGCGGAATGTATTGTACATTCTGCATTAAAGTACTGGAGATGAATTTGAAGCTTTTTTGGCTTTTCAAATATGTATTGCAAAACACATATTTTTATCTTATCACAAATCCCTCAAGAAGAGGCTAAACAATACCCAACTCTTTATTCCTCATTTCCCTTGGTATACGTAGAAGCATATTCAGCGTATTAACCCAATTTCCCAACTAAGCAGTAAGCTAGTACATTCGTAACTCTTTTCCGATGAAAAAGGACTCGAATGCATACACATGTACTATATGTATTTACATACCGATGTACATAAATTGGAAAATTTTCATTCAAACCAAGTTCGAGCACACAACTAGGAGACCGTATAGTTGCACAATTTAAATCTATGTAAGCACATTGTGAACTAGAAAGCCAAATATGCATGCACTATATTTCGCTAGGCCTATCTATAGCTGAAGTCGGTCAGGCTCTTAGAATTGGCTGCATATTTCCCACAGAACGACAGCAACACAAGAAGCATGGAAAAGTTTTCATTAAGTCATACGGGAGCAACATCAGAAAAAAACGAATGCTCAAAAATGTAAGTGAATTACTTAAAATTGGATTTGGGGTAGGGGGCTCGCCAAGAGTCCTCACCAGAAAGATTGGACAGCGCCAGAGGATGCAAGTGAAGCAGAGAAGAAACATCAAGAGGTGGACCTGATGGACTGTTGAAGCGGAATTCAAATCAGGAATTCATTGTGTCCTCAAATCTTTTAATTTCCTGTTAGTCATAACAAGAGGGAGAAATTAATTTAAAAAGGAATCAAAATGATGATGAATTTTCAAGTCATTGTCTCGTCCCAAACACAAACTATAGGGCGATAAAGATGGGCGATAGTGACTGGTCTGCGGCGGCACAAAAAAAAGTAAAGTTTTCGAAACAGGTGCTTATCGTTTAAAACCTGCATTGAGTTTAGGTTCGTGCCAGTTTGAAATAAGGCCGGTCATACATGTATACTGGAGAAGTTTGCCTGGACAGTTATACCGGATCGTGTGTATTGTCACGTTATGGTTTAACTGCGCGGGTGACAGGAGAAGAATCAGAATTCAATTCAATTTTTAGGGTAACCGGAAAAGTAAACCAAGTCATTTCAGTTGAGCTTTTAAGGGGGGAAACCACATTAGGAGGATGATTTTCACTGATTTTTTAGGATTTTTTTTTTGGGTGGGAAGAATTAATTAGAATTCTAAAAAAAAACTAAAATAATGATGCAATCGACGACAAGTTCACCTGCACAACCGAGCATGAAATGTGGGGGACCTCAACATCTAGTTCGTGAACAACTTCATATACCTGGGCTGCAACTTGTCAAGGGACACCAACGAAACTGACGAAATCAAGCGACGGATACAGTTAGCTAATAAGACTAGTTAGCTAATAAGACAAATGATACTTTGAGTTGTATGAACTGTACGATGAGCTGGAAGTTTCGAAAATCGTCAAACTACAACGACTTCAATGGGCAGGGCATGTACAAAGAATGGACGATGATCGCATGCCAAAGTGAGTATTGAATGTAGAACGAGTCGACGGAGCGAGACTGCCTAGACGACCGAGATCTCGTTGGGAGAGCTCAGTAGGTGTGGACGCCTCGCAACTACTGGGCTTCCAAAATTGGAGGACGCAGTCACGTGACCGAGATAATTGGAGGACAACGATCCAGGCGGCCAAGGCCCGATGTCGGGCTGTCGCGCCACGATGATGATGATGAGTACGGATAGGGCTTCATGGAACACATCGCCGATCACTACGATGAATAGGATCGATGAGAGAATGCACCCCTGCTGAAATCCACTGCGAATTTTAAAGTCCCCCGACATCTTACCTTTATGCAGAACGCGAAATTTCGCACCGTCATAGGTTGCCTTAATAATAACGACAAGTTTCTCAGGGATGCCTATTCTGCACAAGGCCGCCCATATAGAATCCCGGTTCACACAATCAAAAGCCTTCCCGAAATCGATGAAAACCAAGTGAAGCGGAGAATCGTACTCAGCGCATTGCTCAATAATGATTCGCAAGGTGTGAAAGTGAACGACACAGGAGAATCCGGATCGAAAGCCAGGCTGCTGTTCATCAATTGTGCTTTCTAAGTGAGCCTTTAGTCTTTCCAGGACGATTTTAATTATTATCTTGGCAACGGCAGGGAGCACACAAATTCCTTTCCAATTATTACAGTCTGTACGGCTACCCTTCTT
Organism: Chloromyia formosa; assembly: GCA_964017055.1. Classification (NCBI taxonomy): domain Eukaryota; kingdom Metazoa; phylum Arthropoda; class Insecta; order Diptera; family Stratiomyidae; genus Chloromyia; species Chloromyia formosa. Next base: position 24,221,202 of record OZ024818.1, read on the forward strand.
GGGAAGTTTGATGATCAAACCTCCCTTCCGCTCAGTGGGAAAGGTCTCTGTATTCCACGCTTTATTAACAAGTGGGTGCAGCAACTCGGCAGTTAGGCATAGCGCTGTTTGATAAAGCTCAGCAGAGACATGAGAGTGAACCACTATTTGTTGTTAATTGCCTTGACCTCTCTAGGGGCATGAGCGCGTCAATATCTCTAGCATTTCTATGTCTTGTTGACGTTTCGATAGCATATCTACTTTTTCGGAAGTGCATAGTTGCTAGCAGGCAACTGCGAACCACTATTTGGAAGGTATAAATAGATGGGACTATCGTTAGGCCAAGTAAACCGAGCTATAAATAAGAAAGGATTACGTTGAAAAATTAAAAATGCCGTCTTAGTTCGTGCAAAAACATTATAAAGTAAGCTAGCCGAAGGCTTCGCGTGAAGGGTTCCATACCTTCAATGGATCAACCATTCTGTATTTACCACTTTGAAATAAGCAGTAAAACTTGTTCCGATTCCACTGTTCCTATGAGAGGTATATGAAATAGTGGGCCGATTTCCCCAAATTTAGGAATGTGGTTTGGTGATAACTAAAATCGACTAATGTGAAATTTGGTAAAAATATCTTTAGAAATAAAGAAGATTTTGTGACAAAAACTTACTTTTGGACCGGTCGTTCCTATGACAGCTATATGATATAGTAATCCAATGCAGTCCATGTGTGGTATGGTAAACGTAGTGTACCTAACGTAACCTTGGTACGAGGTTTTGTAGATTCATCACTGCATACTTCTCTTCAATAAGAAATAGATCCGCCCTTTCAATACACGCAAGCCTTTTGATGACCAAATGTTAACTCGATTACTAGATCCGCGACTGCATAGGAAGTCTTACGGCAGGAAAAGATTCGATGCGAATGTTTGAAATCTAACACAGTCAACAACCATAATGGGCTTTAGACTGGGGGAAGAATGTAATTTGAAACAGCTTTAGGCAGTATGAACCAACCGTGTATACATTATAAGAATGACTTCAAACAGAAAAAAACATTGTGTTTGGCATCTAAACTGGAAATGGAATCGAAAATTTGGAATGCAAATCAAATTATCACAGTAATTGCCACAGAAGTCGTCTGAATGCATTACAAAATATCGCCATATGGCGACATAGCTCTTTTTTACGCGTCATATCCGCACAAGGCGTTAACACTTCTGGCGTTGTTACACGTCACCAAAATATTGGTGTTTATTCGTCCAACCTGGTTGAAAAACTTCTTCGTTACATTTTAGATAAGTACATTCCGTCACATTTCCCTACTTCCTTTTTAGGGATTTTCAGACATCCAGACTAGCCAGCCAGATATGTAATGTTTTTGTTTGACGTTACGACGTAAATCGATGAATTTCCCCACAAAGCATTGCAAAGCTAACATACTGTTCAACGTAGTACTACGTCTGTACAAACAACATAATGCTTGAGAGCAACGTAACAAACATTCTTCTGACACGAAAAATCTTAAAGCTATAGTGATGAACGGCATTTTTCACATTGACCTTGAACAAAATCTAATGAATTAATTCGGTCCTTAACGAGGCCTCATGGCATCCATTGCACACAAAATGTTTGCAAAAATAATTAGCATCCTGCAACTGCACCAACCGTTCGGCAAATCCTCTCGACAAATCACGAACCATAAATGTTCACATACTAGCAACAAAGGTCTACTTTGTACGTGGTCCCTAAGTAGCGTTTTGTGCCTCGTACTCAAGACGATACACACATGACATAACGGGCCCACTAGAAGGGTGCAACGGGATGAAAATACCACCTCTTCCACCCGCTCGCATAGCGCGCTTGAAAGTTTTGCAGCTTGCCTTTTTTATGCTTCTGGCGCTCTCTCGCTCGTACTCGTACTTAGCGCCAGCCTCGAAAATTGCAATAATTTGGCATCACAGCAAAAGGACTCCACACTCCACTTGAAGGGAAGAGAAAATGAAGAAGAAGAAAGAAAAAACGCCACAGGAAAAGTGCATTGAGGTCACTGCTGATGAGTACACTGTCTTGGGCAGCCAAATGCCCCGGCCAAATGAGCCCCGAGCATAACACGAAATTAGGATAAGGAACTAATCACTCACCGTCAACAGGACTACGTAGCTGTAGATGAGCTGCTTGAAGCATTTCACACGCTTTGTCGTTGTCATATCACCACACGCACTCGACCACTCTTCCACTAAACAAGCTAAGACGTTCTATCTACGGGCCCGCGACAAACACTACTACCCTCTAATCCTTCGACCGACGCGGATGCACACTGCAAAGAGGCCCCGGTTCGTATCTACGCCAGAGCTCCTGCAGGACTTTCTCGCGTCGAACCTGCAAATTTTGCAACACCAAACATCCTAACAGGCCTATTGCTTCGGGAGAGCTTAACACGCGATTTGGCTGCGAAGCTTTTGCATTCGCGCGGATACTACGAACAAGGATTCACATAGAATGTCAGAATGAGAGGAATCCTTTGAAAAGAATGCTGCAAAGCAGAGAGTGCACGAACGAGGCAGCAAGACATACGGCCATGGAGCAGAAAAGGGGTTGCCTGCCTTTGTGCATCGAGAAGTCGACGTGTATTACATAGCGTACCAAATACTTTTAACTAGGATAATAAGTTTAGAATTTTTGCGAAGGAAAAACATTCACGACACATTAAGGTCTCGATAGACATTTTCATGGGAATGCTTTTTGAATTGCGTCATCCATGAGAACAGTTCTCAGACCTATTTACACGCACACGGCTACTCTCATTCTCATGAGAATATGATGAGAACAATTTACATGAGGATATTTTCATTTATTCTCATACGTATTTAGATACGAGTATTCTCGTATTGACGTTCTCATGTGAGAATGTCGCCACGCTATAATTTTGATGTTAAGTTAATGGGATTTGGCCATACGAATCGTATGTAGATTAAAGTGGATTGTTGTGAAGCAATCAAGTCAAAAAGACGCCATTTACCTTTGCACCCCTTTGTAGTTTGTGATAGTGATACGGTTCTTAGGGTTCTGTGTTCATCCCTATGGTGGACTAGGGTTCTGTACTGTACCCCAAAAAAGGTGTCTGTGTTTTTTTATTGCTTTTTATACCTAACAGGACGTGTTATTTTTTTAAATAAAATTTTACGGCTCTGTATTGAACCGAAGGGGTTTTTAGGGTTTTGTGGTGCTCTAAATCACATTTTTTGCAAATTTAAAGTACACGGTGACTCCTTGGGGACTTTTGTGATTTTTTTTTTATTTTTTGTTTTTTTTTTTTTTTATACTTAACATGACGTGTTATTTTGTTTAGTGAACAGTTAGAGTTTTGAATTGGACCCAAGTTGTTTTTAAGTGTGTGTAGTGCTTCAAATTGAAGTTTTTTGAAAATTCGAGGTACACAGTGACTTTTTGAGGCAGTACAGTGATTTTTGGACCCGTTGAAACCCCTTGGGGCTTTACATTCCTGTGGCGAACTCAAATCAATTTTTTTTTTTTCAAAGTTCCTTCATTTCCCTCCCTTAAATGATAGTGATCGTTTTGTTTTTGTTTTTTTTTTTTGTGTTTAGTTGCGCTCAGTGGCCGTGGTCGTTCGGTCACCGCTCTACGATACTAATCTAGAGCTCGGCATTCAAATCTCGGCGCGATGAAAAACTGCCTGTGAGTACTAATAGAATTCTCACAGTGCTCCGAGGTTGTCAGTATAAATACGGCGCGTAAGGGAGGTGTATGCTAGCAACTGCACTTCCAAAAAGTGGATATGCTATCGAAACGTCAACAAGGCATGGAAATGTTAGAGATGTTAACGCGGCCATGCCCCTGGAGGGGTCAAGGCAATTAAAAACAACCATACAGCAGCACAAAACTCTAAAAAAATTAAATGCGTGCTAAGATTACAGCGCGTCAAAAGTGTAACTTTTAAAAATCTTGTTAAGGTTGCATACTGGATTTTGTAATTAAAGATTTAGCTTTTTATCCCCTCCCTCTCACTCATTTCGTAAAAAATCCGAAATTCATTTAGTTTAGAAGTTATGGCCAAAAAACCGAATTTTAAAAAAAAACTAGGATATACAAACAAAAAAAAGTAGACTGAGGGGTATAAAAATAGTGGAGATCGATGCTCCTAGGCCCACGGGCATGGGGGTGTCTATTGTTGCGGGGGGGGGGCAAAAATTTCGTCAAAAATCCGAAATTCCTTATAGTTTAGAAGTTCTGGCCAAAAAACCGAATTTAAAAAAAACTAGGGTATAAAAACAAAAAAAAGTAGACTGAGGGGTATAAAAATAGTGGGGATCGATGCTCCTAGGACCACGGGCATGGGGATATCTATTGTTGGGGGGGGGGGGGGGCAAAAATTTCGTCAAAAATCCGAAATTCCTTATAGTTTAGAAGTTATGGCCAAAAAACCGAATTTAAAAATTATGTACAACAAAAATATATGAGCTTGTATCACAGCGACGCGAACGCTTCTCTGATTTGGGTGGCAGAACAAGTAAGTATATTTTTTCGATTCACTACCCATCGATGCGTCGTCGCTATAAAAGTTACACTTTAAAAACCACTTCGGCGTAGCACAGAACCCTAAACTTTTACTCAACAAAATAACACGTCCTGTTAAGGATGTAAAAAACAAAAATCACAGAAACCATTTTTTTCTTGGGTACAGTACAGAATCTTAAGGCGTGTTTTTTTTTGTACTGCGGTACAGGTTAATTGGGAGTTATCCGGGTTAACTTACACACATTACACAAACAACAAGGGTATGTTGTTTGTCTAATGTGTGTAAGTTAACCCAGATAACCCCCAATTAACCTGCGCCGCAGTACAAAAAACACGCCTTTAGTACACTGTAGGGACCAACACAGAACCCCAAGCACCTTATTAGCATCACAAACTATAACCCCGTGAATACAGCGAACACTACCAATATCGATTTGGTTTTATACCCTCACCCCCTCTTACTCCCCCTCCACCTCATTCGGCTCACCCCCTCCCCACCATCACCCTCAGCCACTGCTACTGCAGTAGTAGTGCATTCGCATTCACTCTCATCCATATTCCACTTCATTGTCAAGAATCTCAGTGGCTGCCGTGCTCAATCGTCCTCTCGGCAATTTCAAACCCACACACCGCAGACACAGAATCGCAATCATCATCGCGCCACCACACACCAATATAAGTTTTGCAATCAGAGACCCAAACGATCCCCTAATAGTCGCTCCCACGGCAGCTGGTTCTATGCACCGGAGTGACCCATTTATCATCAACGGCCAAGAGCTGCCAAACCACCTCAATATCAGTAAGCGTTTCCACCACAACAACAACTCCCTTAACAGTTTTAATTTTAATTATTATTTTTATTAATTTTGAACGATATTTTTGTAATATTTTGGTATCCTATTTCGGCCCTCAATCCGTCGTAGCTACTTAGTGTCGGGGAAAAAGATGCCAGTGCTAATTATCCCCTTCAATATAAAACGTGCCATACACACACCGATCGATCGGCCGATCCGTCGCCCGAAATCGATATCGGCCGATGGATCGGCCTGTGTATGTGGAAATCGCACCGATCGGCCGATCAATTTTGATCTGCCGATATTTTTGTGCGATCTTCGTGCGATCGATCGGTGACGATCGATTGGATAGTGTATGTGATTATCGCAAGTGAATGTCAAATTACCAAATTATTAAATTATGAAATTTCAAGGATTCTTATGATTTAAATGGCACTGCAATTGAAATATCAAATATGTGGTATACGAAAATACCACACACATCCAAATAGTTAACAAAAATGAATCTAGGTTGGATTGGGAGTGAATCATAACCTATTTTTTGAATTGTCATTCGTTATCGCATCGCACGAAAATCGGTCAGTGTGTGTGCAGTGGAGATCGGCAGATATTTTGTGGCGATCCATCGGCCGATCGATCGGACGACGGATCGGATAATGTATGGCGGCTATAACACCCAACATGCCTATCGTCGATGAAATAAACTTTGACCTCCTTTTTTTGACCCTACACCTTTACAGTGCGTTTTGATGCGAAAATGCTAAATCCTGCATTTTTGCATGTAGCAAAGTGGTAAAAGATGTGGACGTGTCAACTGTTTATCAAAAATTCATGTTGATAGATATTCTTATCAAGTCAAATTTTGACATAGTGTACTTTTAACGTGTCAACCGGTCTTAACACTTTTTATTCCCAATTGTTTCTTTCATGTTTCGTTTAAAACGTGCCATACACATACCGATCGATCGGCCGATCCGTCGCCCGAAATCAATATCGGCCGACGGATCGGCCTGTGTATGTGGAAATCGCACCAATCGGCCGATCAATTTTGATCTGCCGAAATTTTAGTGCGATTTTCGTGCGATCGATCGGTGACGATCGATTGGGTAGTGTATGTGATTATCGCAAGTGAATGTCAAATTACCAAATTATTAAATGATGAAATTTGAAGGATTCTAATGATTTAAATGGCATTGCAATTGAAGTATCAAATATGTGGAATACGAAAATACCACACAAATCCAAATAGTTTTAAAAAAATGAATCTAGGTTGCATTGGGAGTGAATCATAACCTATTTTTTTGACTTGTCATTCGTTATCGCATCGCACGAAAATCGTCCAGTGTGTGTGCAGTGCAGATCGGCAGATATTTTGTGGCGATCCATCGGCCGATCGATCGGGCGACGGATCGGATAATATATGGCGGCTATAACGGTAGGGGACTTCCCTTCGTTTATAGTTCAGTGGACGAAGCCAAAATGTCAAAGATACAGCTGTCCACTGTAAACATGTCAAATCTCAATGTTTCGTAAACCTAACCTGTACGAGGAAGTGTTCTCCGTCCCTGCGTGATGTTGCGCTGTGTCTCGTCGTTTTGGAGGAGACCCTTGCGGGCCTTTCATCCACTGATCGGGGGCTCTAACTCAAGTCGTCAAACCATTCAGCTTCCTGCAAAATGTTCAGCCTATTTGGGCCAACAGTATTCGACCACTAGATCGAAAACAGACTTCGCAGCCGAAGCTCAACAGGCTGAAGCCGATGGAAACCCCTTTAAAGGAGGAAGTAAAATGCGCAAAATTCTCGAGTTAGAAATGGAAGTGCTGCGTCAAGAAGGTCATCGCGTTCCTGAAGCTGAATTTATCACAGAAGAACACTGGGTGCAGATTCTGTCACTCAACTCGAAGTCGGCCCGGAGGAAGTACTACGCATTCCTGTGGCAAGTCGAAAAGAAGAAGGAGAACAAATTGGCCAAGAAGGAGGAACGTCAAAAATACTTGGAAGAACGACGGGCGGCCGAGAAAGTTGAGAACGAAAACAACGAGCACGTGCAATATGGACTAACGCGCAACACATTCTTCCTGCGAATATACGACACCACAATGAATTTGTGGAATAATAACAAGTGAGTATAAATTCGAAAATTAAAGTTGTGTTTCTAAGCGTTTGTTTAACGCTGTAGGCTGATCCAGGCGATCCAGTTTGGGCCGAAATTGGTTTTCGACTGCTCCTACGACGTGCACATGACGAAAAGGGAATCAATCAATGCAGCGAAGCAGCTGATGTTGAGCTTCGCAACCAATCGTAATCACGACGAGCCATTCGATCTGCACTTCTGCAATGTAAATTTCAGTGGTGTCACAATGGAATATTTCGGGAGGCATGTACCCACGGCGCGGGAACCCTGGTTTCCCCTGAATCTACACGAGGACTGTTTCACAAAGGTGTTTCCCAAGGAGAGGCTGGTTTATCTCACACCACATTGTAGAGAAGATCTGATGAAGTTTAATCACGACGATGTTTACATTGTTGGTTGTATGGTGGATAAGGTAAGAAGGGAATAAGAAGCCGTTTTTGGGGAAAAATCTTTCATGAGCCAAACTCCTTTACAAATTACCCCATATAGTAACATTAAGAATTTAGCGCGTTCCTTTCTAAATGAAAAGAACCTGCAAATGTTTTATAACTTTACTCGGAAACATTCCTAGTTGACTGGGCGAAGCATAGTGGTTTGCGTCTTTGAGACCAATAGACGGTTTGAAATTGAGATGATTTCGCAATCCCCTTGCAAGGGCTCCGTTCACTACACGAGCTCCGTATCTTGAGGGGTTATATGTATGAATGTTAATTGCCTCGATACCTCCAGGGGTATGGGCGCGTCAATATATCTTACATTGCTATGTCCTGTTGTCGTTTCGTCGATAGCATATCTACTTTTCGGATGTGCAGTTGCTAGAATGTACCATCTATCCGCGCCATCTTTATACTGACAAGCTCGGAGCGCAGTGGGAGTTCTATTAGTACCCATAGACAATTTTGGTTCACGCCGAGGATCGAACCTCCATTCTTTAGATCGTAGAGCGGTAACCGAACGAACTCGGCCACAGAGCGCGTCGTATACCGCTCTAGAATCCTCACTCTATACGCTACAGCGGTAAAGTCACTTTTGGCCATGATGCAATCGACGCCCGGTAGAATACGAATATATCTATAGTTGCAACAAAACTGACTAAATATTTCATTTTTTTCCAGATCAATAACGAACCACTGTCTCTCGCTAAAGCAAAGAAACTTGGCCTGAGAATGGCACGTTTACCACTGGACCGGTATCTTCAATGGAAATCAGGATCTGGGAAGTCACTAACACTAAATCAAATGACAGACATTCTTTTAGATGTTAAGCAAAATGACGATTGGAGAAATGCATTAAAGCATGTACCATCTAGGAAAACAGCGGACATTTCAACCCTTCCTCCTCCTCGGTACAGAAATAGTGTGACTAGAGACACATTGGGAAAATATAAATTTAATTTAGAAACGTGGAGCTCAAATCCACGAAAATCCAAAGCTTAAATTATAGAACTGTTCTTCTGGTATAAGTTAGTTTAAGTATTGTTTGTACAATAAAGAAAAGTCAAAACAAAATTCCCTCACGGTGGATGTTTTAAACGGAATTATAGTCAGAGCAATCAAGACAAATTTTTCTGTCAAATAAGGGTAAACTACTGTATTTCAAATGGCGCAATCATGCTGTTCAGTCCGCAGAAGTTGATACCTAACTCAAATGACGCTGTGAACCAATAGTTCTCTAATTGTGGAACATTCCTAGTTTAACGGGGCGACGCATATTGGTTCATGTCTTTCACCTATAGGGAATTTTATTTTAAATCGAGGTAATTTCGCACCCCTTTTGTGTGGGCTCGATACGCGGCTGTTTTCGTCGAGTCGTCGTGTATTTTGGCTGAATAAGAGTGAATCAAATTTTGAAAAATAGCAAAGATCGTACCACTGCCTTCTTAATATACAGGCCCAACTATAGAAAACAACTCGTCCGCACACATACAACTCCTGCCTTGTTATCCACGTCACTGAGAATATTTGTATCACAGAGATATATAGAAAGAGATGAAACCACCATTTACTGACTAAATTCTGGACGTAATTCCATCACATACGAACTAGTAAAAAGTAAACAGAGACACACGCCCTCCACTGCGCAACACCCGCGCAGTCCATATAGAAGCACAGGAAGCACATGAGATGTCATCCCCTCTCATACTTCTCCTTTGTGAACAATAACATGCACAAGTGAGGAAGTAGGAAGGGAGATGGAAATTTGACATCTCTTTTGCTTTTGGACCGGGCGGGTGTTCCGCGGCAGAGAGACAAAATGGAATGTTATTGTTCACAAAGGAGAAGTAGGAAAGGGGATGACATCTCATTTGCTTCCTGTGCTTCTATATGGACTGCGCGGGTGTTGCGCAGTGGAGGGCGTGTGGCTCTGTTCACTTTTTACTAGTTCGTATGTGGTGGAATTACGTCCAGAATTTAGTGTACAGTAAATGGTGGTTTAATCTCCTTCTATATGACTGATAACCACTGAATTAATACTGGACGCGGAAAACGAAATCTAACCCCGGAATTACACTGTGCGCGAATTACGTCCACAAGTCGCAGTCAACGAAAATCAGCTGTTCAGCCTGTTGGAGTATCCGGGATGGTCTGAACGACCAAACCCTAAGCTTCGCCCCTTAACCAAGCTCGGTAGTTCGTTACATTTTCGAGATTAAATAGTTGACCGTGTTTTCATATTAGGCGGGTTCTTTTTAAAACATTTTAACGAATTCTAGCTATGTCGCTGCTAAAAAAGAGAGACATGCTCGTTTGTATAAGTTTTTGTAAGAATTTTAATTAAAATCCAATGTGACATGTCATATGAAGAACTGACATAAAACTTAGCTACTTTTTATTACCGCAACTAAACCTATCGTTCTAATTGCGACGTCGTCTAACTCTGGAAATACGCCACGCATTCGGCTCTTCGTACTTATTATAGAGCGGCTCCAGACGTTGATTCTTCTTGAACTTGCTTAGTTTGGTCGGGTCAGAGAATCTGAAGAAAGATGACGCAAATTCAACCAGCCACTTTGGGTCAATGGTCGTCACTTCTCTCATATACTCCTTCGTAGTTTGCACTAACTCATGATACACCACCCATTCGGGTTGTCGATTAAACAGAGCACTGGACGGATGAATATACACCACCTGAGAGTCCACCAACGTCCGATAACCTTCTTGGGGATCTTTCTTCGATGCATTTCGGAAGAAACCGGAACAAATGGCCTTCTGAATTCTCACAGTACTTTTGCCGGCCGACACAACATCCAACTTATGACGATCCATTATGCCGAGCAATTGCTTGCGGACATCCTGTGCCCGTTTTAGGGTTCGAATTTGTACGAAGTTCTCGTAACACCATGCATTTGAAAATTTATTGTTTTTCCAACTATTGTAAACAGCCAGCAATGTCAAGTGATCGCCTTCGGCTTGGTTGAATTTCGCCTTCTTCTGATCAGCTAGTGATTGTTTGTCTTTCGGACGATAGAACACATTCTGCACGCTCAACATTGAGACGATTGTCAGTATTTCATCGGAGCACTGTAGTGCTACGGACATGATAAGCATTTTCGAAAGATTCGGTTCAAGCGGAAATTCAGCCATCCGACGACCCAGACGGGTCAATAGGCCTTCGTCATCTAGGGCTGAAAGTGAATGCAGCTGTTCCAAGGCCATTACCAGCGATTCAACGGGTGGTGCGTCCATGAAATCGAAATGTAATAAATCGTTAATGCCCATCGTTTTGAGCTGTAACACAGTCGTGGCCAAATTTGTACGTTGAATTTCAGGAACAGGTGTGGGTAACATTTCATCTCGATATGCGCGCTCCGTATAGAGACGATATGCTTTGCCCGGTCCGGTTCGTCCTGCCCGACCGGCTCTTTGTTTCGCAGCCGCCTGGGAGATCGGGGTCACCACAAGCGAGTCCATGCCGGTTTTCGAGTTATACACTTTCTGCTTCACAAATCCTGGATCAACAACATAGAAAATTCCGTCTATAGTGAGCGATGTTTCGGCGATATTCGTGGCGATAACGACCTTACGGCTACCAGCTGGAGCGGGCTCGAAAATGCGTGTTTGCATTTCGGATGGCAGGGCAGAATAAACTGGCAAAATGATCAGTTCGGGGACGTCGGGGCCCAGACTCTTCATTCGTTCGTAGAGAATTTCGCAAGCGGTATCGATTTCCTCCTGACCCGTCAAGAAAAGCAGAACATCGCCGGGCGGTTCACGTAAATGAATTTGCATGACCGTTATCAATGATGCGTCTAGATAATCAGTCTCGGGCTCTTTTGTATACAGAATTTCTACAGGGAATGTTCGACCTGGGATGGTGAAAATCGGTGCTTCAAAGAAATACTGAGAAAACTTTACGGCATCCAAAGTGGCCGAGGTGACAATCAGCTTCAGTTCAGGTCGTTTTCGTACAGCTTGCTTTAGTAGACCAAAGAGAACATCAGTGTGGATGGTGCGTTCATGAGCTTCGTCCAACATAATGACAGAGTACGATTTTAAATTCAAATCCATAAGACATTCCCGAAGCAACATACCGTCTGTCATGTACCTAGTCGAAAAGAACGTGAGCTTTGTAGATCAATATTTTGTACTGTCACTTACTTGATAACAGTTTCAGGACTCGTGCAATCTTCGAAACGAATCGTGTAACCTACTTCCTGACCGAGACGACATCCGAACTCTTCGGCCACGCGTTTGGCCACGGACATTGCAGCCACACGACGTGGTTGTGTGCATCCGATTTTACCCCTGGCCGTGAATCCACTCTCTGCAAGATATTGGGTAATTTGTGTAGTTTTGCCTGAACCCGTTTCGCCGATAACGATGAGAATTTGATTGTCTGTAACAGCCTGTTATAATATGAAATTGATGTTAGTAAGAATTGAGGACAAAAATTAATATGACGACAAACTCATACCTTTATAAGATCATCGTGGAGTTTGTAAATTGGAAGCGACTGTCTTTGTTCAATGAGAGAAAGGTCCGTCTTTTTGCCAAATGATGATTTCTTACCGCCGATAACATGTTTCTTCCATTCAGGAACTTCCTGTGCGGTTACGCCGATACCTCGAACATTTGCAGCCAGTGCACGACTATCCTCTGTAATAACAAGAAAAATGGAATTTAGAAATTGTTGTAGTAGCAACGCCTTCTGGCGCCGAAAGAGAGTTTGGCAACTCTTGGCCGTTGTTGATGAACGGGTCGCGGTCGATGCGTAGAATCGAAACCAAATTCAAAACCATCATTTTCCTCTTTTCACTATGTGCATCGCGAGTGCCTCCGGGAATCAGAAAGGGCCGCCAAGTGCTGTAGCATCATTTGTAACTGTGTAGCCTATACGGTGTGTGTGTGTGCTGGTGCTTGGCAAATAGACCTGGCGAAGTGCCGAAGTACAGCTGAGTGTGACAGCTATTTGGCTGATATAGACAGTATCGTCTCTTCTTCCTGCGCTCTATTGGAGGCAGCCCACCGACGCTGTATCTGCTTCGTGTGTCTCGGGCAGAGTTTTTGACCCGATAGGAGGAAGGATGAGTAGCTTAGTTATTATTTTTGCATTATATTTCAATGAACAAACAACAGGAAGCTGATAGGCAGCTGTCTATTCGAGTTGTGGTCACTTCTGACTCGGAGCGGCATGGGAACGCTGGTGCTTCACCAGGTTCAAGCCAAAAAGAAGGAGCCTCAATTGAAGGCCTTCGCGTGAGCTTTTCGCCTGGAGCACCGGCTTTGACTAAACTTGGCCACTCCAATATTGCGCGAAACTCACGAACATTTCGGTCAAGGCGGAGGAACCCCAGCGTCGTACCGGGTCCCAGCCGCAGGGAGGATGATCATAAACGCACCTCCTTTTTAAGATCCCTGTACAGCTCGGATTTGGATAAACCGGGTCCAAGTAGCGCTTTGGTGGGATCCCAGCGCAACACCGTGGCTGTGCTCAAACTGGCACAGCCAATCACAATGCCAGGAGTCAAAATCAGCCTGCGCATACTGTGGCCAAGCCTGGTATTCGTGCAAAGGCGCCCGTGACCAAAGACAAATGTACAAGCTCCGTAAGGGCTGCGACACAAACTGGCACGTCGGGGATGGGAACCGACGGGCTCACCCACTTTGAACAGGCTTTGGCAAAACCTGGCCCGTCAGGGTTGGTTACTGCAGGTGCACGACCACGTACATCGGGCAGGATACGACCCGCGCAAACTATGACCAAGTCTGGTAATGCGAAGGCGAGGAATTTAGATGGAGACGACTGTTTACCATCAACGAAGGCACTGTTCAAGAGGCTTCGGGACCACGTGGAAAATATTCCGGTGGGGAAGAGGACCGAGAAGCAGAAGGCGTCCCTTTCCTGGGCTATTGATTATATACAGCATGGAAACAAACCAACTGTTACCAAAAGACAACAATCGTTGAATGAACCGCGGGAAGAATCCAAGCGGCAGCGGACCTTTGCTACAAACCGACCCTCTGTGGCTCGGAATCCATCATCATCATCGTGGCGCGACAGCCCGACGTCGGGCCTTGGCCGCCTGGATCATTGTCCTCCAATTATCTCGGTCACGTGACCGCGTCCTCCAATTTTGGGAGCCCAGCAGCTGCGCGGCGTCCACACCTACTGAGCTCTCCCAACGAGATCTCGGTCGTCCTCGCAGTCTCGCTCCGTCGACTCGTTCTGCATTCATTACTCTCTTAGGCATGCGATCGTCGTCCATTCTTTGTACATGCCCTGCCCATTGAAGTCGTTGTAGTTTGACGATTTTCGAGACTTGCAGCTCATCGTACATTTCATACAACTCATGGTTGTACCGGATGCGCCATCCATCTCGATCGCAAACAGCCCCGAAAATTCGCCGTAGAACCTTACGTTCGAAAGTATCTAGCATGTTTTCGGAGGCTTGAGTTAGGGTCCATGCTTCGCAGCCATAGCATAGCACTGGTCGTATAATGGTTTTGTACACGCGGAGCTTCGTGTTTCTGTGCACATGTTTCGATTTCATTATGGGGAGAACCGAGAAAAAAGTCTTATTAGCTAACTGTATCCGTCGTTTGATTTCGTCAGTTTCGTTGGCGTCCCTTGACAGGTTGCAACCCAGGTAAATGAAGTTGTTCACGAACTCGATGTTGAGGTCCCCCACATTGATGCTCGGTTGTGCAGGAGTCCTTGTCACCGATTGCATCATTATTTTAGTTTTACCCTCGTTAATACGTAATCCAACTTCCTTTGCAGCGGTATCGAGCGTATGCAGAAGTTCTTCTGCGTCAGCCAATCTTCGGGACATGATGTTGATGTCGTCGGCGTACGCTGCTAATTGTGTCGACTTGATGAGTAGCGTCTTGCTGTTGTCCATATTCATGGCCCGGATAACGTATTCCAGTGCTAGGTTGAAGAGCGTCGGTGCCAGTCCATCGCCCTGTTTCAAACCAGTGCGTGTTTCAAATAGATCAGTAAGTCTATTCTGGATCCTGACTTGTGAGACGGAGTTGGTCATCGTCATCTTTGTCAGTCGCACTAATTTTGCTGGTATACCAAATTGCAGCATGATGTTGTACAGTACTCCACGATCGATACTGTCGTATGCCTGCTTGAAGTCGACAAAGATTTGGTATACGTTTACGTTGTATTCCCAGCACCTCTGGAGTATCAGTTTGACTGAGAAGAGCTGATCGGTTGTGGAGCGACCAGGTCTGAAACCGCTTTGGTATTCGCCAATGACTCGTTCTGCGTACGGTTTTATTCTATTTTCCAGAATTTTCGTCAAAATTTTATAGGACGTACAAACTAGTGAGATGCCCCTGTAATTCTCACACCGCAGTTTATCTCCCTTTTTATGAATTGGACAGATGATGCTTCTGCGCCAATCGTCTGGGATCTCCTCGTTCTCCCATACTCGCAGGAGTAATTGATGTATGGCATCCACTAGACTCGTTCCACCGAATCTTAGCAGTTCAGCTGGAATCTCGTCAGCGCCCGGCGCTTTATTTCGTTTTAGTGACCGCAACGCGAGATCAACTTCCTCTACTGTCGGGGGTTGAATGGGTGGGCCTAGATCAACAATATCGTCGAGAGCTTCCTGTGTGGGGATGTTAGATGGTCGGTTTAGAAGCTCTTCAAAATAAGAGGCCCATCGTTTGTTAATACCATCGGTGTCGCTGATGATGTTTCCATCCTTGTCCTTACAAAGGCTAGTCCTGGGTTGGTAGCCGTTCTTAATTGTATTTACTAGTTTGTACGCTTGTCTGGTGTTCCTATTAGCTAAGTTTTCGTTTATGTTCAGCAACTGCTCGTCAAAGTATTTACGTTTCTTACGTCTAATTATTCTATTCGATATTCGCCGTAGCTCGTCATATTTTTCTCTTCTGGCTCTGGTTCCTCGTTGAATCCAATCCATCTCGGAATCCAACAGAGGGTAATATTGAAGAAGCCAGCCATCTCTGCGAGTGCTAAGCGATAGTTCTCGATAGTTTTAGATGTCGTCAAGACGGATTCGAGTGAGCGAATCGCCGCCTCATTATTCGTATAAATAGTAAAGTCCCTCACAGTAATGACTTGACTGCCAAACCAGGACAGAGCTTCCGAGATAGCCGAAACCTCCGCCTGTAGGATACTGCAAAAGTCCGGGAGACGGAATGATAGGTTAATCCCCAGTCTCTCCGAGTATATGCCTATCCCGACCCCCAGTCTTCGATCTTAGAGTCATCTGTATAGATGACCATGGATTCGGTGGTCGAGGCCGCGCCTCCCATCCATAGACTCCTCGACGGAATCAGACTAGTGTAGTCCTTGCCAAAGTGGTATCTTGAAGAAATGTAGTCCGTCTCCCTTGGGAGATTAAGATTGTCCATTACAGTGGAGTGTCCTAAACTCAGTGCGCGCCACTAGTCCACCTCACGAAGGCGTAGAGCCGTGTTTGCCGTTAGTTGTTCGCCAAAGATATCCAACGAGAGTAAGCCGAGTATCATATCTAATGCGGCTGATGGAGTGGTTCTAAAAGCCCCCGTCGTGGCCTAGGTAAAGAAAGGCCTCATGTGTGGTTCCGGTTTGGGAGATCCACCACGGGACCTCATTGGTTGGGCTTTGTATTTCATGGGTAAAGAGGCCAAGGGTCCGCAACATCAGAACCCGGAGCGTGTAGCACGAGCCGGTCTACGGCCACTGCCTACATTTTTGATCGACTTTCAGGGTCGGTGGGACCCAGCTTCATCCTTTGTTTATTTCGTCTACCCCCAGGGCACATGCTAATGCTATATGTTACCTGTGTGATGGCTGGTACAACGAGCGGGCAAAAGCCCCGCCCACATCTCTCGAACTGAGCTGGAACAAGCATGTATCTCCGCTCAGCTCATTGTGGAGCATTCGCTTTTAGCGCCGCCGGACCTTCACAGTCACTTTAAGCTCCTTCCACATAACACCTTGCACATTACACAATCACTACTGGTGTTATGCCTTACCGGGTCTCAAATACTGTAGGTCGCATATGCAACCATCGCTACCTAGAAATAGCATTTAAAAGCAGAGCTGTGTACTTACCATCTGGAAGCGGATCTATCCAGTTCTTGTTCAAACTTGTCGGTATTGTGTCCATTTCCTGTTCGCGCTGAAGCATTTTCTGTTCACGTCGTTCCTTTGCCAATGCTGACTGCATCATTGCTGCTTGGGCCAACGAACCGTCAGGATTTTTTACAATACGCACTGGCGATAAATCATGTAAAGCTCGGCCGTGACCCTGCAGAAATGGAGGCTCCTCTTCGACAATTTCGATTTCAATGTCCGCCTCATCGTCCTCATCCTTCGGCAACAAACTGAAATAATGATTCTTAATGAAGTGGTGGATGGCCATCAAACGTGTAAATACGTACCCAGTCTCCTCATCGAAATCAGGCATTTCACTGCGATCGATCACTCCCGATGAAATCATCTGTTTAATTTCCCAACGTTCGGGACTAGAGATTCTCGTCACACGCTTCCTACTTTCGCTCTCGTCATTTTCCACATTTGTTTGAAGATTGAGCAAAGACGTTCGGCCCATAGGACGATCAGGATTCCGGTCACGAATATCGCTGTCTTGCCTTTGATGGGACAGAGGATTCAAGTCCTTTCCGGTGGACTGATCTACCTCCTTCATGGAAAGCGACACTTTCTGTCCGGTTATAGACATGACTTTCACTTTTACCAGCGACCCTCTGGACACCACTTCTGAAACGTCGGTAACCCTTCCTTCTGATCGCAATTGAGAAATGTGCACAAGCCCTTCCCAACGTTTTTTCAGACCGAACAACTGCACGAAACATCCAAAGGCGACGATATTCGCCACCTTTCCGGAATAAATCTTTCCCGGCTCGGGATCCTCCTCCATTGGTGAGGGACTGCGGCGCCGTTGATCCTTTTGATTTCGATCGTGTCGACTATGTTCGGCAGAACGGCTGCGATGCCTCCGATCACTACGCGAGGACTTATCGCGGTGATTTCTATCCCGCGGAGAATTTGAGCGAGAACGATTCCGGGTTTTCTTTGGAGATCGGCTTCTTCGTCCATGCGAGCGACTCCGTCTCCGTTCTGCATAACGATCAACCTCTTTTCGGCGACTGGTTTCCTTGTCCCGGGATCCTCCACGATGTCCATCGCGGTCGCGGGATTTACTCCGGTGTCTGTCGCGAGATCTGCTTCGGTTCTTCTCCCGAGATCGGCTTCGATGTCGCTTGCGTGGTGATTTACTTCTGTGTCTATCGCGCGATTTACTTCGCCGCCTCTCTCGACGTTTGCTTGATTCCCTGTCACCGTCGCTTTCAGCGGAAGCACTCCTTTTGCGACTGCTGTGCACCTTGGACCCACTAGCTTCATCCTTAACTTTATCGATACTTCGTTTGCCAACTTTTTCCTTAGCGTCGACATTGACTTCATCTTTTGTGCCATTGGCCAATTTGCTGGGGGCGAAGGCTTCCAGCTCGGCCATAAGATCGTCGGCATCCTTAGACTTCTTTTCGTTTGATATCGCCAAGCCGGGGAATTTTATGGCCAGAGAACTGCGCTTAATGTTCTGATCAAGGTCGCCAGTCGAAGAGGAAGCTGCGCGATCTTTGCCCGAAGGTTTCATTAATTGGATAATTCGCAGCAAATTGCTTATGAAGGAGTCGGGGAACTCGGCGCCGTTTTGTAGTAAAGCATTCTTGAATTTGTCGAATGTAGCATTCTTTTGGGCGATGTCAATTATGAACTCGGCTGTTGGAATAGAGAAAGCACACGAGTGGTAGAGGAAGTGTTCGACTTTGGTTTCCTTTTCTGTGAAGCAACTTACCCAAATCCTTGTCATTCAGTCCTAAATGGTTGTCGAGTTCAGTGCATATTTTCGACACCAACGATAAGTGCTCGAGTTTTTCCAACTCGTCCATTTTAAAAGACAATTTTGTAAACAATCAGCGCGGAGAAAAACACTTCGGGCATATTGGGGCATATGCGTTCTAAATGTCTAATTGACGGATTGACAGTCAGTTGGCAATTGACAGTGAGTGCATTCACCACGCTCGTTTTATCCGGATCGCTACGGAGCGCTACGGAGCGCTCCGTAGCGCTACAACCCCTCCCGGTCGTGATTGCAACCGCTCCTTCCATCCGCTCCGGAGCGGTTACTTCCCCTTGGTAGCAGAAATTTTTTACGCTCTCTGGGCATGTAGCGCTACATTTGACAATTCGCAGCTGGTATGTGTGTTGTGACGTTTGTGTACGTCAAAAGCGCAAATAGAATCCCCGTCTATGTAAATTCACTGTCTTCTCGTCTTCGATTTGATATTTCCTTGTTTCGTGATGTGCCAAAGAAATATTTTGCGATGGAAAATTGGCAATTGTCAAATATTTGCGTTGTCACCTGTTTGTCAGACATTTCATATGTAGCGGCTCAATCACGAAAGAAATGTTGACAGGTAGCGTCTCCTCAAATGTGTAGTGGAGGGGATGTAGCGTTCTGTAGCGAAAATTTTTCACATGAATGCAGGCAGTGAGTGCATTCACCACGCTCGTTTTATCCGGATCGCTACGGAGCGCTCTGTAGCGCTACAACCCCTCCCGGTCGTGATTGCAACCGCTCCTTCCATCCGCTCCGGAGCTGTTACTTCCCCTTGGTAGCAGAAATTTTTTACGCTCTCTGGGCATGTAGCGCTACATTTGACAATTCGCAGCTGGTATGTGTGTTGTGACGTTTGTGTACATCAAAAGCGCAAATAGAATCCCCGTCTATGTAAATTCACTGTCTTCTCGTCTTCGATTTGATATTTCCTTGTTTCGTGATGTGCCAAAGAAATGTTTTGCGATGGAAAATTGGCAATTGTCAAATATTTGCGTTGTCACCTGTTTGTCAGACATTTCATATGTAGCGGTTCAATCACGAAAGAAATGTTGACAGGTAGCGTCTCCTCAAATGTGTAGTGGAGGGGATGTAGCGTTCTGTAGCGAAAATTTTTCACATGAATGCAGGCAGTCCCACACTCCACAGTGGGCACTGAGCATGAGTGAAAAGTCAACTTTGTTGATTTCGCGGGGATGAAATTTTTTCTCGCACAAAATGTACGAGAAAAATTTTCACTGACAGCTCAGCTGTCTCTGTCCGGGTCATTCAGGTTGTGTTGTATTTTCCCGGTGTTGTTTATAGTTGGGCGATAGATAAGTAAACAAATTGGTCGTTTTAATGTTTGACATGTTTCATTTCACCGGTACACAGATCCGATGAAAAGTGAAGAAATTACATGTTCCACACACTTTTTTCCACAAGCCATTTCGCCGATGAAAAGTACTGCTGTCAATTTTATTCATTTCACGCGATCTGAATACCAGCCTTTAGTGTAATTGTGTGGTCTTAACCTGCTCTGTTCTGTATGGATCTTTAAAAAACGCGCCTTTTGTATGAAAGTCATGGAGAAAGCAGAAGAAGAGCGTGAGCGGTGAGCAGAAATATTTCTTGATCGGTGATGATCATTTGATTATGTTCACTTGAGCAAAAATTGCTCTGTAACTTCTGAACCTACCCAATCATTCCGAAATCATCATCGCACCCTGAGCGCTCCTTCCCGTCTTGAGCGCTATGGTAGCGCTACTGTCCCAGCAATGGAACTGGCACGACTTCTGAGTTCGCGTTGATGTGCATGTTTGGGTTTTGATTGCTGTTGTAGCGAATGCAGAGTTGCAGTGTGTGTGTTACATTTTATTTTCGTTTCAAGCTCCTCGATGTCAATTAGGTTCTGATTCCACACAGGAGCCACTGGTCTTCCGACTGCTTTGTGTGTGACCAGTAGCGTTTATCACCACGTCCTTATTGCGAGTGATTTGAAACCCGGCCAAACCAAACAATTTAAACAAACAGCCGCAGACATTTTTCGTGTCAGCTGATGTCACAAATTTGGTATGTAGCCGGTGTATTCAAAAAACAAGTTTGTGACAGGTAGCAGTCGCACCGTGTGACATGGAGGGGAGATGTCGCCGCAACGTAGCTGTTCAGTGTTCTCTGTGAGCCCATGACGCCATTTTAGGGGTCGGGATGGGATGCGTGCCGCCAAATAGTGATCAGTGACTGATGGCGGTGGTCCGGGTTTCGTGTGTTTCGTGTTTGGTGTTTGTTTAGCCGTCCTAGAAGTATGTATACACTTTTCGCCCTGTAAATTCTGGAAAAAAATCCAGTCCATTCTTTGTGTTTGAGGGTCTGTGGGGGTTAATGATTTATTGCGAATTGTGAATACACAGCTCCCTGTAGAATGTGGGACCCATGTGATCAGATGACTGTCACCATGAAGTAAACTTTTAGAAGCAAGCGCCGGCTGGAAGATTGTACATATTTCCATACTCTCAGGCCGTGGTACGCATTTTTTATCCATCCGTTTAGGATTTACGGATTTAGCTTCTAAATGGACGAGTTGGAAAAACTTGAACATCTGTCGCTAGTGTCAAAAATCTGCACGGAGCTGGAAAATCACTTAGGACTAAATGACAAAGATTTGGGTAAGTTAGAGAACATCTATCACACACGAAAACGTTTATTGAAAATTTTCTTTATCTCACTTTTATTTCAACAGCCGAGTTTATAGCTGACATTGCGCGAGAAAATGCTACATTCGATAAATTTAAGGACGCTTTATTGCAAAACGGCGCTGAATTCTCAGACTCCTTTATAAGCAATTTGCTGCGAATTATCCAGTTAATGAAACCTTCCGGTAAGGATCGCGGGGCCTCCACTTCAGGTTTTGCGCAGAGTAGTAAGCAAAGGTCTCAGCCACTAAAATTCCCTGCTCTGGCAATATCTAATGAAAAGGAGTCGAAGGACGGTGATGATCTCATGGCTGAACTGGAATCCTGCGCCCCCAGTAAATTGACCAACTGCCCAAATGATGAAGACAACCCAGAGGCTAGGAAAAAACTGGGCAAACGAAGCAACGATAAAGTAAAAGATAATGCAAAGAGGTCTAAAGTGTACAGTAGCCGTAAACGTAGCACTTCCGCCGAAAGCGAGTGTGATCGGGATCCCAGCCAACATCGAGAGAAAAGGCGCAATAAGTCTTGCGACAGACACAGAAGCAGATTTTGGGAGAAGGGCCGAAGTAGATCTTGCGATAGACATCGGGGAGGATCTCAAGAGAAGGAAATTAGTCGAAGTGAAGACTTTGATCGTTACTCGAAACAAAGTTATGGTTGCTCGCGTGTACGTAGAAGCAGAACTCCAAAGAAAAACAGGAGTCGTTCCCGCTCAAATTCTCCCCGAGGTGATCGGTATTGCATTCGCTCCGTCGATCATAGCCGATACGATCGAAATCAAAAGGATCAACAGCGCCGCAGTCCGCCGTCAATGGAGGAGGCTCCCCAGCCGGGTGAGATTTATTCCGGAAAGGTAGTAAATATCGTCGCCTTTGGATGTTTCGTGCAATTGTTCGATCTGGAAAAACGTTGGGAAGGACTTGTACACATTTCTCAACTGCGATCAGAAGGAAGGGTTAACAACGTTTCAGAAGTGGTGTCCAGAGGATCGCTTGTAAAAGTGAAAGTAATGTCAATAATCGGACAGAAAGTGTCGCTTTCAATGAAGGAGGTGGATCAGTCCACCGGGAGGGACTTGAATCCTCTGTCGCATCAAAAGCAAGGCAACGATATCCGTGACCGGAATCCTGATCGTCCTATGGTCCGAATGTCTCAGCTCAATCTTCAAACGAACGTGACAAATGACGAGAGCGAAAGTAGGAAGCGGGTGACGAGAATCTCTAGTCCCGAACGTTGGGAGATTCAACAGATGATTTCATCGGGAGTGATCGATCGCAGCGAAATGCCTGACTTCGACGAGGAGACTGGGTACGTAAATACATGTTTGAGCGACATCAACCATTCTGATATCTAATCCTTTCTAATCAATATTTTAGTTTGTTATCCAAGCGTCGTGTGGACGAGGAAGCGGATATTGAAATCGAAATTATCGAAGAGAAGCCTCCATTCCTAAAGGGTCGCAGCCGAGCTCTACTTGATTTGTCGCCAGTGCGTATTGTTAAGAATCCTGACGGCTCATTGGCCCAAGCAGCAATGATGCAATCAGCGCTGGCAAAAGAACGCCGTGAACAGAAAATGCTACAACACGAACAGGATATAATACCAACGAGTCTGAACAATAATTGGATAGATCCGTTGCCAGATGGTAAGTACAATGTTTAAGATTTTATATGCTACTACCCTACTACAACTTTTAATTAGTACGTTTGAAAATGATGTTGTATAAGACCTTGCATCTGCGTCAGATCTAGTAACAAATGTACTGAAGAAGGGAGTGAGTCGCTCCCGAAATACTTGTATACTTCGAATAAAAATTTATTGTAGTTAGACTGGAAGAATCCGAAACCAAATAATTATCCCAAATGCTGCTTCGGTGAGGAACTGAACTGGCGGTACTTGATCGAAATACAACCGCATATCTCACTGAACAACTGGAAGTTGATCGAAGATAACTGACCCTATGCTTCCGAGGTGTAATAGAGGCAATGGCAGTGTTAAAATTATGAAATTTGCGGAGAGGTTGACTGATCTATTCAGGTACGCCTTGAATAGTGTGTGTGTGTGTGTGTGGGGGAGGGGGGGTAATCCGGCCGGATGCTAAGTTGGAAGCTGTGGCGAGGGATCGATCAGATTCCGTCGCGACCCAGAGCCCGTGCCAGGCTCCCAACTCTAGTATCTGATGGGGAGGAAGTCATTTGCCTCACAAGAGCATGTAACGCGGACGTTCCAATCCACGAATGGAGGGTTGTCAAGGTGGATGAACCTGTGGAAAACTGCAGTAGTGTGGTTTTTCTGATTAATACCGAATGTTGTAGTAGCAAGTAGAATTCAAGTGTGTGTGTCATAAAATTTTCATGTTCGGTTCTGTTTCCTCGAAAGCAAGTTAAAGGAATGCGGCCGCTTCGATGGAGTTATCCCATAACGCTGTAAGGTACGTCGGTGCTGCTGGACAGTTCTCTATGCAGCGTAGCAATGGCAGATCTATAGTTGGTATTATCGAAGCGGACTCTTTTAAATTTTTGGACTTCCCTCTCGAGGTCTCTCAGCTTGCGCCTGATGTGTCGTGGCGGCGGGGTTTTGTCCATTAGATTAAAATTTGGGTCGTCACGTCTATAACAACCGACTAGATATTGCTTTGCGAGCAGATTATTGTGGCTTCTTAAGGGTAGGTATAGGTAGGCCTTTGTTTCCAGGTGGAGGTGGTCTTGGTGTGACATCAGTAGACAGCCATTAACGGTGCGAAGGGCCGCATTCTGATATGACCGAATACTCTTCCAATTTGTCTCACACATGTTTCTGTGTCCATACAGACGCCGAGGGACCTCGAAAGAGATGTCCAGAGGTACAAAAGGTTCCCTTTGACAACAACGCATACAGGTCAGCCATCGCAGCAATACATCATGAGGAGGTACAAGCATTAATAGCAGGACTAGGTCCAAATGGTGGTGGCACAACCACCAGCCATTTCTCCCGATGAGAGAATACTTCCGAGAGCAGCGAGAACGACACTTGCCCAACTTCGGTCGGGCTGGTGTTCGCGTCTTAACTCCTACCTATCTCGCATTGACCGGGATGTCACAAACAAAAATGGTACACCTCAAAATGTGGACCACATTTTCAATTGTCCAGCTGCACCCACACACCTGACCTCCAGGTCGCTGGGGAGAACTCCGTAGAGGCAGCTATCTTCCTGTCCCTTAAGACGAGTAAGACGACGAACAATAATAGCATGTAATACACCCACACAATGAACTTCTGACCATTGCTACAACAACAACTATTCTTTTTTTTAATGGATTAAAAAATAGCATAGCGCCCTTCACATTGTTCCTGTTCGGCTAAAAATCGAGAACTCTCCGGATTGCAGCTGGACATTTCGAGTATTCTTCCGGCCTTCCCGCGGCAGCCGGCTCTTTGTACCGGAACGGCCAAGAGCCGTCAAACCCCCTCGATGCAAGAAGAACTGCAG
Source organism: Chloromyia formosa (assembly GCA_964017055.1). Lineage (NCBI taxonomy): Eukaryota > Metazoa > Arthropoda > Insecta > Diptera > Stratiomyidae > Chloromyia > Chloromyia formosa. The sequence goes on from OZ024818.1 coordinate 24,246,121, forward strand.
TATTTGAAGCATCGCTACCACAACAACACTATTCTTCCGGCGGCCGAATAGCGACCGGGAGAACAGTCGTACATGTGTTTAGATGAGCGCCTTCATATTGTCCGGTCGAAAACCAGGCAATTAGTTACTATTTGCAGTAGAATAGTCTTGTTCTCGTGTTGATTGAATTCTTTCGGGCATTCGTTCGATATCTCAAGTAAAATGGAAGAGATCAGTGTAGATGCTCATATAAACCCTTTAGCATAAATATTTTCGCTTTGTACAGTCCGGTTTTAGCCGGATAATGTGAAAACATCCGTTTTCCGGTTTTCAGCCGGATAAAATTTAGCCGGTCCGGGGGAGACCACTAATCTGTTACTATGCAATGTAGGCTGCGAGCCTGCGAGTCAGTGATCATTGCCGTTGCAGGGGGCGCCCACGAAGAGGATTTTTACCCCCACGTTGTAGAGTAGCAGATTAGTGCTCATGGTGTATTCGATAAGTGATTCGCCTCGCTCATTTGCGTCCGACCTTCTTCAGACATCAAGATGCGCGTTAGAATCGCTGCCAAGAATCATATTAATATTCGCTTCTCTTGCCGCTGCAATGGGCTCTCTCAGATTGATGGAAGGGAAAGCACCTTCATTGTCGTGCGGAATGTATGCCGATACGATCCACTATAGCTTACCCTTAAGCTCAAGGCAAACTAATACAGTGTCCTTGTCATTGTAATTTGACAATAGGAAAGCCTTTACGGTATTCCTAACAAGAATGCATGACCGGGGCCTCCCCTGGCCTTTCACATAAAAAGAAAAAACAGTATAATCAGGCGACCCCAGACCTCTTACTAGATCGCGAGAGACCCAGGGCTTCTGTACCAGTAGAATGTCTTCCTTACTGCACGCCAGACGATGAAGAATAGTAGTGAGTTATGTTGGGAACAAAATAAATAGAAGCGTTTTTAACGTTCAAATTCACTACTGCGCAGTATTTCTCCTCAATGTAATAGAACGCCCTTTGTTATAGGTGGTTACTCCATTGTGTCATCTTCCGCGTCTTTTCCTCCTTCCATAATTGTTCATGAATGCCACACAACGACGGTTTAATTTAATTTAATATTAATATGCTACTGATGCGATTGACAGCTTCTTAGAAATAAGTTTATTGACTGTTCGCTGAAGTCTACAAATCTGCATGTGTTGTGAAACTGTGCAGAGGATGTTCGAAGAATAGGATAATAGATTCTCGAACATCAGCCTTATGTGTCCGTGCCCACCAAATTGTTGTCTGTGTCCGTTACGAACTCGGCAATAAAAATTACTTCTAACTTATATCTTTTTCTTTTCTTGTTTTTACAGAGGATAGCCGTACCCTGGCTGCAAATGTCCGAGGTATCAGCGAAAACACACAAGAAGTTCCCGAATGGAAGAAACATGTTATCGGCGGCAAGAAATCATCATTTGGTAAAAAGACGAACCTTTCTCTCATTGAACAAAGACAGTCGCTTCCAATTTACAAACTTCACGATGATCTTATAAAGGTATGAGTATGTCGTCATATTAATTTTTGTCCTCAATTTTTACTAACATCAATTTCATATTATAACAGGCTGTTACAGACAATCAAATTCTCATCGTTATCGGTGAAACGGGCTCAGGCAAAACTACACAAATTACCCAATATCTTGCAGAAACTGGATTTACGGCAAGAGGTAAAATCGGGTGCACACAACCACGTCGTGTGGCTGCAGCGTCCGTGGCAAAACGTGTGGCCGAAGAGTTCGGATGTCGTCTCGGCCAGGAAGTTGGTTACACGATTCGTTTCGAAGACTGCACGAGTCCAGAAACTGTTATCAAGTAAGTTGCAGTACAAAGTGTTGATTTACAAAACTCATGCATAATTATTTTGACTAGGTACATGACTGAGGGTATGTTGTTTCAAGAATGTCTCACGGATTCGAATCTGAAATCATATTCCGTCATTATATTGGACGAAGCTCATGAACGCACAATCCACACTGATGTTCTCTTTGGTCTACTGAAGCAAGCTGTACAAAAGCGACCTGAATTGAAGCTGATTGTCACCTCGGCCACGTTGGACGCCGTCAAGTTTTCACAATATTTCTTTGGAGCCCCGATTTTCACTATTCCGGGTCGAACGTTCCCCGTAGAAATCTTATACACAAGGGAGCCCGAGACTGACTATCTAGACGCATCATTGATAACGGTCATGCAAATTCATTTACGTGAACCGCCCGGCGATGTTCTGCTTTTCTTGACGGGTCAGGAGGAAATCGATACCGCTTGCGAAATTCTCTACGAACGAATGAAGAGTCTGGGCCCCGACGTTCCCGAACTGATCATTTTACCAATTTACTCTGCCCTGCCATCCGAAATGCAAACACGCATTTTCGAGCCCGCTCCAGCCGGTAGCCGTAAGGTCGTTATCGCCACGAATATCGCCGAAACATCGCTCACTATAGACGGAATTTTCTATGTTGTCGATCCAGGATTTGTGAAGCAGAAAGTGTATAATTCAAAAACCGGCATGGACTCGCTTGTGGTGACCCCGATCTCCCAGGCTGCTGCGAAACAAAGAGCCGGTCGAGCAGGACGAACCGGGCCGGGCAAAGCATACCGTCTCTATACGGAGCGCGCATATCGAGATGAAATGTTACCCACACCTGTTCCTGAAATTCAACGTACAAATTTGGCCACGACTATGCTACAGCTCAAAACGATGGGAATCAACGATTTATTACATTTCGATTTCATGGACGCACCACCCGTTGAATCGCTGGTAATGGCCTTGGAACAGCTGCATTCACTTTCAGCCCTAGATGACGAAGGCTTATTGACCCGTCTGGGACATCGCATGGCTGAATTTCCGCTTGAACCGAATCTTTCGAAAATGCTTATCATGTCCGTAGCACTACAGTGCTCCGATGAAATACTGACAATCGTCTCAATGTTGAGCGTGCAGAATGTGTTCTATCGTCCGAAAGACAAACAATCACTAGCAGATCAGAAGAAGGCGAAATTCAATCAAGCCGAAGGCGATCACTTGACATTGCTGGCTGTTTACAATAGTTGGAAAAACAATAAATTTTCAAATGCATGGTGTTACGAGAACTTCGTACAAATTCGAACCCTAAAACGGGCACAGGATGTCCGCAAGCAATTGCTCGGCATAATGGATCGTCATAAGTTGGATGTTGTGTCGGCCGGCAAAAGTACTGTGAGAATTCAAAAGGCCATTTGTTCCGGTTTCTTCCGAAATGCATCGAAGAAAGATCCCCAAGAAGGTTATCGGACGTTGGTGGACTCTCAGGTGGTGTATATTCATCCGTCCAGTGCGCTGTTTAATCGACAACCCGAATGGGTGGTGTATCATGAGTTAGTGCAAACAACGAAGGAGTATATGCGCGAAGCGACTACTATCGATCCAAAATGGTTGGTTGAGTTTGCATCATCTTTCTTCCGATTTTCTGACCCGACCAAACTAAGCAAGTTCAAGAAGAATCAACGTCTGGAGCCACTCTATAATAAGTACGAAGAGCCGAATGCGTGGCGTATTTCGAGAGTTAGACGACGTCGCAATTAGTACGGTTAGTCTAGCTTAAGTAATAATTAGTTTTAAGTTTTATGTCGTTTCTGTAGACGACGTGTCAGATGAGATATCAATTAGAAGTTTTAAGTTTTGTAAGGTGAAGTTAATGGGGTGCTAAATTGCCTCGTGTTTCGCAACTATAATTTTCCATGGAGAAAGTGTAATCCATGTGTTGCTTGAGCGGAGCTCAAATGAGGACGGAGGCAGAGGCCTTGGTTGTTCGGACCGTGCCGGACACCTAAGTGTCAAACCCTCCTCAGCGAGTGACCAAGTGTGTCGCGCGCTTGATAGCTAGTTCGGCTATCGGTAGTGTGGGCGGGGTTGGAGAGTGTCACTGGCTGCCTCTTCTAATTCCAATTCTAAAGATGCGAATGATAAGCAATTTTCTTCGCTGTTCCAACGTATTCCCATGAATTTATGTACATTGTCTTATTCCCGATGATCTAATGGAATTCCTTCTAATAGATATTTGCTATTACTTTACCACTTTCTGAATGAAAATCCAGCCGCTTGCCGCGCATGAAATTATATTGGTAACAAAAGTTTGGTGGAGAGGGCCGGATAAAATCCAACCCAGCCTAGTTTTCTGCACTAGTAGACTGCCGTTTTTGACTTCGTTTAAAATAACGTAATTTAGTACATCTGAACCCAAAATGATACATATTCCTCCAGCTCGATTGAATTTAGGATCTGCCAACTGTAATTTCTCGTATTCCTCTGGACATTTAAAACTCGTACCTGGTATCCAGGAAGTAAGTGTTGGTAAAATAGAATTATAGCCTTTGTTTTGTTCATCCTCTAGTTCGAACGCATGTGTAAAAACGAGATTGATCGCACCATTTGACTTCTTACTAATTCCTCCCATTCCTGTTATCACCATCGAATCATGCATACGTTGAACACCTAACTGCTGTGCTACTTTTTCAGTGACAAACGATACCATTGTAAGGTTAAACGTTCGCCGATTTGCCACGATAGAAGAAAGAAAAGGGATTTATATTAGAAGTTGGACGTGAGTTTTGTAGAGCAGCCGTCCCTGCTCTTCAGTAGGCATCACTGCCAGAATTTTACTATGCAGAATCGATCTCCGCAAGACTTACCATTTTTATCCAAAAAGGAAAGCAGTGGTTCTACATATATAATTAAAATAGGCAATTGCTGCCGAAATGAGTCTCGTTAAAAACTGATTTTATTAGCTTAACTCTACTCTATTTATACAATAATCTTATGTTCTAAATTAAGTACTAAAAGATAACTACAAGTTAAAAAGGGAGAGGGAATTATTACCCCGTTCCTGTATAATCTAAGTCTATACATGCAGAGTGTCCTATTGGCTGTTGCAACAAAGATCCGCCCATCCGCAAACCAAACATAGATAGAGTTGACCCATCCTTGAACTAAGATGTGTGCGTACATGCATTCACACCAATATAACCGCATACAGGTCAAGGATCAATGTCATACGAATGCTTGGGTTTGCTTCGGACGTTGTCTTTATTGCAATCAGCTGTGGAAGAATTCTAAAAATAGACTCACTTGCGTGTACACACGTACATATATTGGAATGCGCATAGAATGCGTTAAAAGATACATTTTGTGTGTACACTACACCATAGATCCTTGGTCAATTAACGCACGGTATCGAAAAATATGTCCATCACATCCAATTGATTTAATTAAAGCAGTTGCTAGGATGATGTTATTAGCCGGGCAATGAGAAGTGGCCGCAACCTTTTTATCTCCATGCAGGGAAGTGTTATGTCTACCTCGACATTTATAGCATCTCCATGTTTTTTTTTGCACACAGTCGCATTATGAACCCTTAAACATACTTCGCATAACTTCAGCTTTCTAACAGTTTGTTGACGTTCTGGTACACTCATGCCATTGCTTTTTGGGCAACTGAAAACTGAATGTGTATTCTTACACACTGGGCACTTAAGTTCATCACTACTTACGCTTGTTAAAGCAGCTGCCTGATTAGAACGGTAGGACAGATTATGTTGGTACTGTGGCTGTCGGTAATTATTTTGCTATCGACTACCTGGCTGTTTCTTTTTCTCAATTGTTTCCAAAGTGCGGAAACGATTCTCAAGGAAATTTTCCATTCGTTCAAATTTAACGACATCACATCTTCCCATAATGACAGTGACTCATTTGGAAGTCGCTGAGACACGATGAAATCCAAGACGCAATCTGGAAATCGTTCCCCTAAGTTTAGCAGAGAATGGTTTATTTCTTCAGTGGTGTCCAAGAATTTCTTGATTTCTTCAGATTTCTCTACTTGCACATAATGCTGTGTGAATAGCCTTTTTGTAATGGTTTTATCGACGATAAAATAAAACGTGGATGATTGGTGATTTTAACAGAAATTCTTAATTTTTGAAGCGCGCACCACGGTGGTTCTTGACAGAATGAATTATTTACCTCCGGCCATCTGTCAAAAAGACGCTCTCTCCTGTTTTAACAATACAATTTTGGCCTGTGAGCGCGGAAGTTCTTTTAAGAAAAGACGCGTTTAGCGGTTTCTAATGATTTATTTAAAAAAGACAAAATAAATTAACAAATACGGCGACTATCGCGAGATAGATACTGCTAGCTACTCCTGAAAGATACGACTTGTATCTTTTTATATGCGCATATTCTGCTGACTCGACGGCGTGAGCACAGTGGCTATGTCGTACGATGATCCAGGCCTGCAGACATCGTACGTGTGCATCGTCAGCAGAATAATATGGTGCATGCTATCGGATGACATGCAGACGCGATGGTCAGCACATAGTGTGAGAATATGTGCGGGACAACAATCGAGTGAATGGAATGTTTTCCATTGTAACCTGAGATTGTTTGTCCGCCACATTACTCCCCCCTCAGTGAAGGCGCTGGGCGAGAAATGATTAGGCGTTGAAACGGACAGGCTGACGCGATTTACGGCCGGAACGGGTCGTGGTGGTTGTGTCAGTTCGTTCGGCAGGACTCGGAGTTGCCTCGGTGGTTACGTACGCGGGCTTGAGCCTATCGATCGATGTGTTGATACCTTTTCCGTTGATAGCCACCTTAAAGTACTTTTCCTTCCGGTTCAATACCGGGTACGGACCGTTGTAAGGTGGTGAGAGCGGTGACCTGACTTTATCGTTGCGGACGAACACATGTGTGCAGGTCGCAAGATCCTTGCTGATGAAGACACTGCTGGAGTCGTGATGTGCTGTATCCCTAGGGCGGATTGCATGCATGCGCTGTCGCAAATCACGAAGAAAATCGGTCTCGTTGACTGATGGTTGTGACTCCGAGAAGAATTCTCCTGGAAGTCGTAGTGTCGTTCCATATACCATTTCTGCTGCGGTTGCTGATAGGTCTTCCTTCAAAGATGATCGCAAGCCTAGCAGGACCAATGGTAGGGCTTTTACCCATTCGCTGGTGGTGTGGCAACGGATCGCGGTTTTAACCGTTCGGTGCCACCGTTCGATGATACCATTCGCTGCCGGATGATATGGAGTTGTCCGGAGGTGAGTCGCGCCGAGAAATTTGTTGAGTTCCGCAAAGAGTTGACTTTCGAACTGGCGTCCCAGATCGGTAGTAATCTTGGCGGGTACTCCGAATCGGCTGATCCAGACGTCTATCAGTGCTTCGGCTACCGCGGATGCGGTGATGGTTTGAAGCGGGATGGCTTCGGGCCAGCGGGTAAAACGGTCGATAATGGTCAGGCAGTAGCGGAACCCATTGTTCAATGGATGAGGTCCCACAAGGTCGATGTTGATGTGTGAAAATCGCTCGCTGGTTTGATCGTATCTATGCACCGGTGATTTGGTGTGACGTGCGACTTTGTTGCGTTGACAGTCGAGGCAGTCACGGACGAATGCATTGATGTCGTTGTTCATCTTGGGCCAAAAGTAGCGGTCGGTAATCAGCTTCCGAGTGGCGCGTATACCAGGGTGCGCAAGTCCATGAAGTATGCGCATTGTTGGTGTTCGGAACTAGCTCGGGACGAACGGACGGATACGTTGCTCGGTGACGATGCACATCAGTGGGTCAGATGTACCGGGAACGTGTTGCTTCCTCCACTCAAGCGGGTTTTCGTGGTCCAGAAGCAGGGTTTGTAGTTCCTTATCGTCTTGCTGAGCTGAAGCGAGAGCGGAAAAATTAAGACTGTCTATACTACTCACGCGTGACAGGTAGTCTGCTATACAGTTGTCTTTGCCAGGGATATGGCGTATGTCCACACTGAATTGCGAGATGTAGTCCAGTTGGCGTTGTTGCCGTGGATTAGCTTTCTCAGGACGTTGTCGGAATGCAAACTGAAGTGGCTTGTGATCCGAAAAGAGTGCAAAAACTCTTCCTTCTAGCATGTGACGAAAGTGTTTTATGGCCTCGTAGATTGCGAGTAGTTCTCTGTCGTACGTGCTGTATTTCTGCTGGGCCGCGGAAAGTTTTCGTGAGAAAAATCCGAGCGGAACGGTTGAGTCTCCACTGGTTTGCTGCAGTACCGCACCAAGTCCATAGTCGGATGCGTCTACGCTCAGGGACCAAGTTGCAGAAGCGTCTGGGTGAGGCAAGGATGATGCGTTCGCCAGATCCGCCTTGCATCTCTCGAACGCGTTGATGGCTTCTGGTGTCCAAATGAGTTTGGTTTTGTCTCGTCTCTTGTTGCCAGGGATTAATGACTGGAGCATGCGTTGGTTCTGTGCGGCATGTGGTAGGAAACGTCTGTAGAAGTTAACCATTCCTAAGAACGATTTCAGCTGGTGGACGGTTTTGGGTTGTGGTGTCGCAGATATGCCCTCGGCCTTCTCTGGTAAGGGTTTCAATCCGCTGGATGACACTAGATGTCCGAGGAAACGAACTTCTGACTGACCCAGTTGACATTTGTCGATGTTCACGGTGAGTCCATGCTCTTTGAGTCGGGCAAAGACTTCGGACAGATGTTTCTGATGTGTTTCGTTATCCGGTGAGAAGATCAGGATGTCATCAATGTAGACGAATACGAAATCCAACCCTCGCAAAACTTCGTGCATGAAGCGTTGGAAGGTTTGTCCAGCGTTGCACAGACCAAAAGTCATGTAGACGAATTCGAATAAACCGAAGGGTGTGATGATGGCCGTTTTTGGGATGTCATCTGGCTCGACTGGAACATGATGAAAAGCCTTATGCAGATCCAGCACGGAAAAAACTTGCATTCCATGCAGTGAGGATGTGCAGTCTTGCAGGAAACCGATAGGGTACCGGTCTGGGAGTGTGCAAGCGTTGAGCGCGCGGTAGTCACCACACGGTCGCCAATCACCATTTGCCTTGCGGACCATGTGAAGTGGGCTGCTCCATGCACTTTTCGATGGGCGGCAAATTCCTTGTTCCATTAGGTATTCGAATTCGAAATTAAGCGGCGGCAAGCTTGTCGGGTGGAAGCCTGCGTACCTTGGCACGGATGGGTGGACCCTTCGTCACGATGTGATGAGTGGTTGTGCAATTTACATTGCGGCGCGGATGAGGGATGGTTATTTCGCGATACTTCTGGAGTAACGAACTGTAGGCACTACTTCGATCAAAGGTGTGAAACGAAAGCGTTGGTGGTTTATTCGTTGCCCGAATTTGCGCCACTGTTGATAAGCTTGTTTCTCGATCGATAAGTTTTCGGCCACGTATGTCAACTAGGAGTCCATAGAAATCCAAAAGATCCGCTCCAATGATCGGAGAGCTCACATCGGCAATGATGAATGTCCAGACGAAATTACGGCGAAGTCCAAGGTCTAATTTGAGACGTCTTTCTCCAAATGTGCGTATTACAGTACCGTTTGCGGCAAACAGTCGTGTCGTCCTATCGGGGTTGATTCGGTCACGTCTCGTGGGTGGGATGACCGAGACGTCAGCTCCTGTATCGATTAGAAACACTTCAGAAGTAGTGTGATCACGAACTTTAAGGCGAAATAGGACGGGTGCGGCTGCTAGTTTTTTTGGTTACGACAGGGTGGTCTGCACTTTTTGGCAGCATCTCCGAACCGATCATGATACCAACATAGATTGTTTTTAGCCTCCTTCTTCGGTTTGGAGGAGGATTCCGAATTTCGGCGCGAACGGGACTGGGAACGACTTTTCGTATTAGATGTTACGCGATCGAACCGAGTACCGAACTTATCAAATCTTTTAGCTAATGCGGCGATTTGATTGCTGAGTTCCTGAATTTTCCCGAATTCGGAGGAACTCCCTGCGACAGAAGCAACGGAAAACGACCGGGTGAAGTGGTTTACTTCGTGAACGCGGTCGGCAATTACGGCAAGATCAGAGAGCGCGACGTCGTTGGCTGAAAGGATCGTGCGGAGGTTGGTATCTAATCTCGTCAACCAGATCTGTTTCAGCATCACGTCAGGCACTGTTTTGTCCGCGAGAGAACGCATGCGATTAAGAAGTTGCGATGGCTTCTGATCGCCTAGCTCTACTTCCGAAAGTAGTTTGTGGATGCGCTGCTGCGAGGATTCACTAAAGGCACTGACTATAGCGTTCTTGAGAGCACCGTATTTATCGTCAGCGGGCGGGTTTACCACCACGTCACGCACTTGTTGCATTACGCGCGGTTCTAGTCCACTCACGAGGTAGGTGTACTTGCTCGCGTCACTAGTAATCCGGCTGTTCGAAAAGTGAGCCTCCACCTGCGAGAACCACAGCTCGACATCCTCACCCCAAAACGGAGGGATTCGGACCGAGACTCTCTCGATTGCACCATCGTTAGACGCGTCACTGGGCACTGTGTTCGGCACTTCGTTTTGCACATCATTGTCTTGCACGGATGTTTTCGCTTCCGTTGTTGTCGACATTTTGGATCGCGACCGATGTCGGTGAAAAATTGTCTGTAGTTTAGTCACTTTGCACTTTAATTGTTCGTTGCACTAAGCCGTGTTGTTCACTTGAGCGCGCCGTTTCACTCCTCGTACGTGGTCGCGGTAAAGCTGGTACGCGAATGAGGTAACGTGCACGACTAGCACTATTAGAAGAAACGCTTCTAATTTTTCACTCTCGATCGCGATTGATGAGTTCACGACCATCGTGTTCGTGACATCATCAACTACCGGTTTTGATGGGATATGTCCCATCGTGAACGCGCGAAACAGGCAGGATCGCCAATTTGGCCTGTGAGCGCGGAAGTTCTTTTAAGAAAAGACGCGTTTAGCGGTTTCTAATGATTTATTTAAAAAAGACAAAATAAATTAACAAATACGGCGACTATCGCGAGATAGATACTGCTAGCTACTCCTGAAAGATACGACTTGTATCTTTTTATATGCGCATATTCTGCTGACTCGACGGCGTGAGCACAGTGGCTATGTCGTACGATGATCCAGGCCTGCAGACATCGTACGTGTGCATCGTCAGCAGAATAATATGGTGCATGCTATCGGATGACATGCAGACGCGATGGTCAGCACATAGTGTGAGAATATTTGCGGGACAACAATCGAGTGAATGGAATGTTTTCCATTGTAACCCGAGATTGTTTGTCCGCCACACAATAATTTAGTCAATTCACAATGGTACAATTTGTATAACGCATAATTTGAATTAATATTATGATACAGCTCGGCCGTCCTGATAAATATGATTGCCCTCAATCTAGTACTACTCGTATCACAAATCTAACATTAACTTGCAAATTATTATTTCTATTAATTGACTCCTAAGGTGGTGTTGCCGGGTACCGCCAGCGAAGCAGAACCCTTCATCTCTCGCTCAATCCATTTCCTTATTCGGCATGACACTACCACCCCATCATATGGTAACTGAGTGACCTGACAATTTTCCACATCTCTAATAACATATCTATCATGTTCCGTTTTGAAGAAAACCCTTTTCCGTATAGTCGATGATGTTTATATTTATTTTTCTATATACGTATTTCGGCAGCTACTTGCTGCCTTCTTCAGTAGAATGAATATAATTTCTTTGGGATCCTTAATTTATACTTTTTTACATGGTTGTTTATTAGTGCAATTCCCAAACTCTTACTTTTATGGCTAATCAATAATTTATATTTAAAAAAAAAGCAAGATCGACATAAAAAACATCAGCAAAAACATGTAAACCTCTTCACGCCAGTACCAACAAGAGGCAATTCAGTTTAATAACCCATGAATTAAACTAAACCGCCCCTACCGGGTATTAACGTGAAGAGGTGTGAGTGTGCGTTACCCAAATCGGTGTTCAGTCTTATTTCAAGGTTTTCTTTTGTAATGAAATAGCTTTCATATGGATCTAGTTTGCTGGCCTTAACCTCTTTGATGACTTTTGCTTGTCCCATTTGGTGTCCTTCGATGATGTGTCGTGCTACCAAAGATCTTATCTGCTTTTTGTTTTTGCTTTTGCGTTTCGCTACCTCCGCCTCGCTAAAATGCTCCTTCGATCGGGTGGTGACTAGGGGTTTTGTTTGTCCTATATATGTTTTGTCACAGTCTTAATTCGGTAAGTGCCGCTTTTTTCATTATCCTTTTTCTTATCCTTCTCTGTGTTTAGGCGCGGCTTGATGGTGTGTTGTTTGCTCGAGCCCACGACTTCAATCTCATGTTTAGCTAGGATGTTGCGTATAGGATTGAAAAATTCTTTCGAGTATACCATGCTCATTCGTTTGGTGTTTTTGTTGCGTTTTGACTGTGCAAAGAGAGTTGAATGTTGATTGCGCATCTTCGTTTTTCGTTTCTTTTCTATGAGGTCATAGATCATACGTGCTGTGTACCCATTTTTCTTTGCTGTATCAATAATAAGGTTTCTTTCCTTATTGAACCGCTCTGCAGTGAGGGGTACTGTTAATAATCTATGGATCATAGAGTTATAGGCCGATATTTTGTACCATCACAATGCTCAATGCTGGATGTCTACGGTGACTCACTAGGCCTAATGATTTGCTTCTCTAGTAGATCGTCAATTATTTCTTTTAACGCGCTACGTTCCTCGTACGATAATTTCGTAGGATAATTATGGAAAGGTACATCCGTCCATTCCCATTGCCGAAATTTCCCTATTCTCATTTCCTACCTCATCACCCTTAACTACTTCCTCCTCTTCTCTACTGATACATGTTGACACAAACGCTTGTACTTATCGGTTTATTTTCCCGGTTAGTATCAATTATGTTTTGTCTTAAACACACTTGTAATTCTTTCTAATTCTTTATTTGCAAGGGCCGAGCTGTTATAGTGATTTCATAGGGAAAATACATAACATCATCCCTATTACAACTCTTTATGAGTTTGCCTGAGTATCTAATTCTTAGTAATGATCGCACAGGGAAATTACATAGCAGAGTCCCTTGTCTCTATCATGTGGGTCGCACATGTTAAATGTATCTTTGTATCTTATTGTTAACGCGCAGGTCAAGATACAATATAATGTTAGGCCTGTTCGTATATGTTTATACAATATGTTTCCTTTGAACGAGGACCTTTTAATATACTATGATAGTTTCTACTTAGACACTACTACCTACATCTAGGTTCAGGCAATGCTGTAAACATATTCCATGGTGCCTGTTACTTGTACTGTTGCGAACCACGGCTCTGTGTCGAGTCGCCGTCACTGCAACAAGAATTTGTTTTGACCAGGCTGCTTTTGGCTCGGTGGCGCAGGTCCCGGCTAGACCAGCGGAGGTCCTAGCTTAGCCACCTAGAACATAAAAGAGACACGGGAGAAGGATAAGGAGGAGGGAAGGAATGTGCCCATCCTTCGGGACACGGAAGAACCCAAGGGAAGAAGAAATTTAGCAAATCATCTTTAACAAAATTATTATTAGCAAGACTAAAATACAACTAGAAATCAAAACCATAAGTATGCAAAGCACCAAAAATGAATTCAATAAATAAATAATAATTCAAATGAAAGTTAATTGAATGATAGAAAAGAAAAATGAAAGAAAAAAAAATAATTCAATGATAAATTCAGCAAAGAGAATTTAAGGCAATATCAGTAGATTATTTTACTTTCTTGTGGATCCCCCGTTGAACGATCGATCGCTCCGCGCAGTTTCCACCGTGATGAAAAAGAGAACACAATATGTGAGGTTGATTTAAAAAAAAATTTAGAAAAGATATTTAATATAAAAAAAAATTCAGTACGTATTTCAATTCGTTCTCTATCCTTCCGTGTATGAAAACTGGTAGCCAACGTCAGTATACAAACGAAACTCGATTTCATGCACTCGTTAATCCTGCTTCGCTTAACCAAAGATGAGCTTTATTTTCTCCTTATAATTTACCACTGCTTCATGAATTGTTTCAAAAAAAAAAACGTTTCCTTTTCCCCCCCGAAAGACAATGAATCAACCGGTCACTATTATGAATTGTAGAACCCGTTTGCACCGAAACACTTAATTCAAGGTGAACATTCGTAAGTGAAAAGTCATCAATTGTTCTGCATCTTAAATAGTCACCACAAGTCAGATCACAAGCAAAGAAAAACAACGTTTCTTGCGATTACTGATTTTTCGTGCAATTTTTCCACTTTTCCTCCTTCACACCATCCAGCGATCAACAGTCTTCGGTTCAAAGCACAACCAACGTTTTTCTCAAATTCAATCTCAAATTTTTCACAATCGCAATCCAAAATTGAATACTCCGATCAAACTTCCGAAAATCGCAACAAAAAACACCACTCCTCAAAATCTGCCAATTTTGTCCCAAAATTCAAAAATTCTATCCTTTTCCACAAACAAAGCAATCGTCCACTCCAGAACAAAAAAAACAACTCCCGACCTCTTCCCGATCCAATCCACCCGACGTCTACCGTGATCAAAATCCATCTCCTCCTACAATCAAACAATCGGGTTCATTCCTCCCAAATTTCTCGCCATCCAAAAACGGTCCTCTTCATCCATAAATCTCCTCATTCCTCGATGGTCATCATCATCAACCACTACTCGCCTCCCCAACTCCCCCCCATCTCGCACAATCACCATCATTCCTGTCTCCATGCATACTACGCTGCGTAGAGACGACGCATCTCATCTCTTGCTGTTTCGTATACATACAGAGTACAGAGAGATGATCGTGTCTATGCAGCATAGTAATGCATGGAAACAGGCATTCGTGCACTAGCTGTGCAGCGATGTTGCTCCGCCAGCGACGACACGGCCCGTTGCACAGTTCTATGGATTATGTTTCTGTACAGGAATAGCGAACAGCTGACCAAGCAATATAGCTGCAGCCGTTGAGATAGCCAACGGAACGCATCAGCTGTGTTGTGAATGTTGGAATGGAACAGCAGCGAGATAGAATTGCAGGGGTTCGCAACAGTACTTATCGGTTTATTTTCCTGGTTGGTATCCCCTCCATATTCAAACAGAGCGGAAGGTAAAAAGCCCACATTCGCTAACGCTACGTTCTCTAAGGTGTTTGATTCCAATGAACAAAAATACAACTCGTTTTCTTTACGTTCTCCGGTTCCCTTCGGTTTATTTACATTTATCGGTAATACATTTAAGGTACTGCGGTTTATCATTCGTAATACTATGCCCGGTTCCAGTGCTACTCGTCCCAGAAGGATGGGTGTCGGAATCAATTCGTCTGGAACAACAAGTAAAAGAATTTTTTCGGTTCTGTCCCGGATAGTGATTTTACAATAAATTTTACCAAAGGTTTTAATCAGAGTTCTCGCAATACCACAAAACTGTGTGTTAAATAATTTCGGTTGGACTTCGAAGGGAATGGCGGACTTCGAAGGGAATGGCGGACTTCTGGATCAGATTAATCGAACTGCCGGTATCAAAAAGGGATAAACGAGTTATATTCACGCTCTCATTGCCTTCAACACCAATAAAAGCAACACTTACCAATGTAATAGCACTAATCGGCCAAGCCTCCTCATCATCTTCTCCGTTAGGATTGATTTTCGTGACAGCGGCGACAACGGTTGAGCTCTTTAACTTCTGCAAATATTTCGGGTACTGGCACAGCTTTCGATCATGCCCTGGCTTGCAGCATCGATAACATACATTGCGTGGTCATTCCGCGTACGGACATTGGGGTTTTCGATGACCTAACCTCGAACAATTAAAGCACCTGCCTTCGGAAACACCAGTAGCTGCGGCGGCGAAATTGACTACTTCAGTTGTAATGCTACTCGGCTTGGCCCTCGACCCTGCGGTGTCCGGTTGTACTTCGTCTCCTCGCATAGCTCGCCTCTGCTCATATCGGTCAACGGCGGCCTTGATATCTTCCATCGTACCGGCAGCGTTAAATAAAGCGTAATCGGCGACGCGTTTATTAAGTCCCTCCTGAATAAATACTACCAATTCGCATTCGGTCACGTCACTGCGATAAGTAATCGCTTCCATTTCCATAATATATCTGTGTGTACTATCGGTGCTGCGGTGACGGCGGATACTTCAGCCCCACAAAGAGCTTCTCGACGTTTTTGCGGAAATTTTCCTCGTTCCATCAACTCAATTTCTCGCTTTAACCTCAAAATCTCATGTCGACGTCGTAAATTGGCAATTTCTCGCTCCAATTGCTCGGTTTCCTTTTCGTCTTTGACTCGCTGGGATGACATCGGTATTTCTGACCGCCTTGCTTGCGGCGGTAGTTGTAACGTCAACTGCGGCGGTGATTGCTGTACGGATAGCGGCGGTGGTGGTTGTATCGGTTGCTGTAGGACTTGTGGCTGAGACTGCGGTATCGGTTGTTGCCCCTCCGGCTGCGGTGGTTGCTTCTTCGTCAATTTGACTTCTTTTACCTTCTGGCTCAAAGCCTCGTCGTCTTCTTCCTCCAAGGTCGATTCACCACTATCGTCGGTGTGCCCTTCAGGTTCATTTGCCGCCGATTTTCTGCGAATATTTTCCGTAACTCGGCCACAGTAGATTTCTCTTCAAAACTTATGTCGGCTGCCTCCAACACTTGGATTAATTCCTTTCTCGTTATGCGGTTTTCCATCTTTCTCGTAGACTCGGCAATTTCGGCGTGTTCCAAAATTTTCACGATCGGTTTCGGATTTTCGTCAAATATCCTCTGTTTCCAAATACTCGGGTCAATAATTCCACTTCTGAACTGTAATGGTTTTATCGACGATAAAATAAAACGTGGATGATTGGTGATTTTAACAGAAATTCTTAATTTTGAAGCGCGCACCACGGTGGTTCTTGACAGAATGAATTATTTACCTCCGGCCATCTGTCAAAAAGACGCCCTCTCCTGTTTTAACAATACAATAATTTAGTCAATTCACAATAGGTGCGTTCTTAAAAGTACCGTGTTTTCTTTACCTATCCATTACCCCTTCTCCGATTTGTGATTTCTCCGGGAAACGACACGATTCCCGTGCCGCCATCAATATATTTCACACAAACATGCGCCAATTAATAAGGGATATTTGCACTTTTAAATACAATTTCTAAACAAAATGACGAGCGAGGACAGAGGAAACGTCTTTGGCAAAGCAGTGTTCATAAAACTTCAGTACATTGCTCACCTGATTGCACTGCATGATATTGACGTCAGCGCCAATATCGAAGTCGAGTTGCAACACCGTTGTATCTAGTGATACACAAGTTTCGATGCTCCTAATTTTGTCGTTCCGGCACAGAATATCTCTGCCCAACAAGACTGAATACGGGAGGACCTCATCAGGCACCACCTGAATAGCTGTGTGAACTCTTTGATTATCACTCTCGAATTCGGTTAAAATTCATTCCGTTGATTCGACTATTGAGCCTCCGAAACCTTGCAAGCGTTTTATGGAGTGCTTGTCGAATTTCGACACTTAAATTCAAATGTATTTATTGTTTATAATTATTTGTATTGTATAATGTTTTTTTTATGAATGTCTGCACGGATGGATGTTGCGTGTTGTGGTGTGTTTTTCGTGGTCATGGTCCTACCGCTGACTGACGACGACTCATCAATGCGATAATATCAGAAAAATGAAATGCGATGGCAGTGCTGCCGAATAGCACTATCGCGTATAGAAGACTCTCTGATAAGCGTGTTGTTACTGCCGGTGTTAACGAATGCAGAATATTCGCGTCCATTAATTTGTATTTTCATGGTAGGCGGATATGTACTCGCATTTGTCTCGCCAACTTGCGCGACCGAAGAACTTTTCCCTCTGTAATCTTTTTGCTCATGGCCCACTTTTGAACAGATGCTGCAACGTGGTTTTCGCTGTGGTGCCGGGCAGTTAGCTGCAATATAACCTTTCTGGTTGCAGTTATGTATAACAAACATTTTAGTCCTTTTGATGTGCCACCGTTATTGTGCGTCTCCGCTGTTTTGGCGTTGCTAACTGTCGTTTATGATTTGTAGTCTTGCTGCTCTGCTTGTGCTGACTTCATGTTTTCCAGCGATAAGAAAAGTTCAGAGGGCCTCAAATTCATTGCAAGTAATTCGTCGACTCGGGTTGATTTAAACCGTTATTGTCCAAAATCAGAGGAAAAGAAAGTTTGTACACTCGGCAAGTCTATTCAATCCGGTTTATTGTAAAAAGAATATAAACAAATACAGATTTCCAATTATGGGACGGGCGCGAAATTATAGCTGACGAAAAACAAGATAATACATGAAATGAACTGAATCTCGAACAGTATGTACGAATTTATTGATGGTTCGTCAATATTTGCTCTTCGTCCTATTGCCGACATACCATAGAAGTATTCTGTTATCGTTTCATTGTATTTTCTTTTACGGCGCATCATCTCTCTGTGGATGTCTGCTGTATTTAAAGTATTACAGAAAAGTATCGACGTTATGCACGCACAAACTGGTGCCAAGTCTCGAACACTGGTTGAGCGTCTAATCATTCCTTTGCTACGCGTTTCATCTTATGTTGAACCGAGAAAAGAATTGTTTCGTTGCTCCATGAATACACTCGTTGTAATTGTGTAAAACACTAGATTGGCACGCAACTGTAAGACTAGATTGAAACGCCTGTCCTCATTGAGATGTCACACTTTAATAATCATGCACACTTAATGCTACACAGCATAACAAAATACATCACACATTTACATTTGGCCTTGGTACTTAAGATGCATTCTAAGTAAATCATCGTCTGGTGCACACACACATATCCTGCAATGTGCAATGTCCGCATGGCTAAAACGGAGCACATGCAGTTCCATAGGTTACTGTTTGCAACCTGAAGTGGTCGATTCGCTTGTTTGCGTCAAATCCCCATAAAATGCGTTGGTAATTTCGGTCACTGTCGTGTACCTCGATCTGCCGATACATTTTCTCAATGTCAGAGGCAATGGCAAACTTATGTCTCCTCCATCTCATAATCTCAGGAGATTATTCTGGATTGCTGCTTCCACATGGAGTACATCATTTAGTGATTTACGTACTTCTGGAGATTTCTGGGAGTCATTAAAGACAATTCGCAGCTTGGTTGTTGAATTGCTGACTTTGATGACTTCGTGATAAAAACAATCTTCCGTTTGTATCTGACCCTCCGGAACCTTTTCCATGTGGTCAAGTCGGAGATATTCTTCCATGAACTGATGGTATTGCTGTTTGCTATTACCGTCCTTTTGCAGACGTTTTTCCAGTTGACAGAATCGTATGTAGGCAATTTGTGCTAAGTCCTTTAAATCTTGGCTTGAGCTTGTCGGTGAATAGTAACTCCACGGAATAACTTCCATCAGGCTTCCGGAATGTATGATCTAAGTAATGTTTCTCCGCCTCGAGTTCCGCAGATGTTGCCAACCTTGAACTCATGGATGGTTTCTCTATTTGACTTTTGTCCGAATCTTCACTTGTCACGAAAGATCTTGACGTTACATCTGCTCGTTCCTGCGGCAGCCGGTTCTTCGTACCGGAACGACCCGTTTTTCAACGGCCAAGAGCTGCCAAACCCCCTCGATGCAAGAAGAACTATAGTATGTATTCGAAACATCGCTACCACAGCAACAACAACGTTACATCTGCTTTTTGTCGGTTACAGGATCCAAACAACACTTATCCAAACTTGGTGTTTTGTGCGCATGGATATCCATGTTTGAATCCGTTGATCAAAATGCTTCCATAAATGTCTGCACCTATGAGTAGGTCGATTTGAGACGATTTGTTAAAACCGGGATCAGCAAGCTATCGTTGGGCATTGTGACGTGGTCGTGGATGATCTTCGCTGGCATTATCTATGTAATGTTGGTGTAGGTAAATGCTAATCCATGCTTCTCGCTATGGAAGAGCTCACTACCACCATTTTTATTCGGCACTAAAGGCCACCCCACCCATGGTGTACTGGTTACGTCACACAATGGATCACTCCTCAGGTGCTGCCTTTGATGCAACACATGCACAATAAACATATCCCAGTGCTCTGCTGGGAGGCTTTGCGTTTTTAGCTGACGAAGAACCTCATGCATAGTTTTCGACATTCGGTTCAAATCGTCAGCTCGTGGTGCCGATTGTAAAGCCGGCAATCTTATAAACTGCCTCAAATGTTCCCTGCAGATGACATATTTCTTGTCATAAACTTGGCTGAGGCGCTGCCATGCTTCGATATATGTAATTATTATCGGTTAACTGACATTCGCTCATTGTTCTAGCAGCCTTGCCGAAGCGATTTTTCAAATAAAAAAATTTATAAGCTGGACTTACTTGCTCGTTTTCGTGAATCGCCGCAATAAACCGATCACGAAAACCTTGCCATTTGGTAATGGTTCCATCGAACTCGCCCCAAGTATTATTTATGTCATGCTGTTGCAATGGTATATTTACTTGCACGTCTATGCGGCTCTGCTCTACAGATGAACCTTGCTCTATGAGAGGGTGTAACGGTAGCCAAACTAAGCCGGATGAGGAAGCACCTGCTGGAGGGCAGCTCTGTTCGGGAGGAAAAAATGGTCGCGGGTCACACAAAAAAAACAATCTCCGGCGTTGACTCCATCACGTCAAAATTCAGGTGCTAATAATCACTAGAGAATTTAAGAGAGCGAAACACGAAAAGGACAATAAAGTGGACACCATGCCGACAAATTCAGGCCCTCTCGGAGCTCACTGAAGGCACTTCACCAGAGGGCGATGCATGACCCCGGACACTTCATACCGATCGGAGGGAAGGAGCGAAGACACCTTTAAAACAAATAACTAACACATATTTTTCACGTTATAACACATATTTATTAAATAATTTTTTTTTCTTTTTACTTAATTTAACATATCCGTTGCCTACTCACTTCTGAATCAAATATATATCTTTACTATTAAACTATAAATTCCACGAAGTGAAAATTTGTTGTTGCGCGTAAACCGTATACACAAAAAAATTAATTTACTGGTTTTTTTCTCTTTTTTTTTTTCAAATAATTTATCCAAAGACTAATACTACATTCCGGTGGCGGCCGCTACAGGACGATACACAGTGTATTTATAATACACAAAGATTAAAGTGCGAATTACGCAGCACAACAATAGAAACAAAACTATAAATTTTTTCTTACAAAGGCATGCACATTTTTCGCAATTTTTGCTTTACACACGAACAAATATATGTATATATTTTTTTTTCTTTTTTTTTCCACTATACAACACACAAAAAAAACGTATTCACGGCGGGCGGATCCCTTACACAAAAAAAATATCCTTTTTGGACGCAATACTGACCGTATAATTCGAGTTACGGAGCAGACGCTGCCACCGAAGTCTCACGTGTTGAAACCGATTGGGGCGCTGGACGGGGCTTCGATTGACGGAACAGACGCTGCCACCGGAATCTCACGTGTTGAAACCGATTGGGGCGCTGGACGGGGCTTCGATTGACGGAGCAGACGCTGCCACCGAAGTCTCACGTGTTGAAACCGATTGGGGCGCTGGACGGGGCTTCGATTGACGGAGCAGACGCTGCCACCGAAGTCTCACGTGTTGAAACCGATTGGGGCGCTGGACGGGGCTTCGATTGACGGAACAGACGCTGCCACCGAAGTCTCACGTGTTGAAACCGATTGGGGCGCTGGAC
The DNA here is from genome assembly GCA_964017055.1 of Chloromyia formosa. Lineage (NCBI taxonomy): Eukaryota > Metazoa > Arthropoda > Insecta > Diptera > Stratiomyidae > Chloromyia > Chloromyia formosa. The sequence continues at coordinate 24,267,628 of OZ024818.1, forward strand.
GGGGCTTCGATTGACGGAACAGACGCTGCCACCGAAGTCTCACGTGTTGAAACCGATTGGGGCGCTGGACGGGGCTTCGATTGACGGAGCAGACGCTGCGACCGGAATCCCACGTCTCGTTTTCCCTCTTCTTTTTCGAAAAGAAAATTTTCTTCGTCGATTGTTTTGCCCTTCCTCTTCTTGCCCTTCCCTTCTTTTTTTTTTCTTTCTCCGTGACCAAGGATTTGCACCACAAAACAAAAAAAAAGTCGACTGCGGCCAGCGACACGACGTCCGCACCACGCCGCGGTCCACGAAAGAAAGGCATGAGGTAGCTGAAATTTGAGGTTGGCCCCCTCCACCGAAAAAAGGAAAAATCCCTCTAATAAAAAAAATTGGGAAATAACCCAAAAATATCAGTTTCGGAACTATCCCTAAATTCCAATATGGCAACGCTCTTACCCTTCCCCATAACGCAAGATGTCATGCTGACACTTTTTAATTGTCATAACCAGTGTCACAACAAGATGGTACCGCGAATAGTTTCCCGATTCGTGCCGCCGCGAATAGTTTCGCCAATTAATAAGGAATTTGTGCAGCGTTTTTAGCCAAAATTTCCACCATCTAAAAATTCCGCTTTGAGGTGTGTTTGTTTTTCCATTTGATGGTCTGTGTAGATGATATCCAGGCCGTTAAATGGAAAATGAAGTTGACACCTCAGGGCTTATGTCAACCACAGATGTCAGGCGAAGAAGGTCACCAAAAATTTAAATTTCTGATACATTACAAGGGACTGGTCTCAACTCGCCAATCTTGTGCCTCAGCTCTGCCATGACATCGATATACTTGTCCTCTATCTTGTCAATGATCTCTTGTTCTTCGCACTGAATTTTTCCTTCTTGCACTGAGCACAGTGTAACTTGGTCCTTTTCAAGCCTATCCATCATCGCTTGAAGTCTTTCCATTCTTACCGTAGCCGAATCTATCGACATCGACTCATAGGCCTCCGATGCCACGTAGTCATGTTGCTTCATAACCGCACGCAACACCATCTTTAGCCGGGCGATAAGATTTTGCTCTGCCTAAAATAAAATAATGAACATTACTAAATATACTTATCCAAATATTCCCTGAAAAGAAGCAATCTTGCTCAAATCTTTCACGCATTGTTGGTATATATTTGTGGCTCAATTTATCGTAACTTTCGTCTAATGCTCTTTTTCCCCTATCTCTTACTTCTACGAGCCATCATTAAACCAACAATCTTGAACTGTCGTTTGATCATGTGTGTGTATGTGTGTATGCTTGGACCATGCAATAGTATGATCCAATATGTCTCTGCCCATGCTCACTAATCTTTCACTTCTTTTTAAAAAGCACATCTATTTACTCTTGCACTCATGCGTGATCTTGCCCAATCCGCACTTATTGTGCTCCCTTTCCTTGCTTGCAAGTTACGTTGGTATGGTAGCGTTTTGCCAAGAAAGGATAAATAATAACACGATTTTTTGGTAAATTGAAAATACTTTATTGAAAAGAAAACAAAAAAAAAACGGATTTGTCGGAGATCCAATTAAGACTGCCTCCTTCTGGTCAGTTTCTAGTATTTATAATACATATGTGTGAAATTGTGTGCGTTCACGTTTTTGAGCGTTGCGGTTATTCAGCAATTCGAGTGCATGCAAACAGAAAAATCAGTGATTTTTTCCGTCTACATACATTTCAATTGCTGAATAACCGAAACGCTCAAAAATGTGAACGCAGGCATTGCTGACACGTGAGATCATTCACTCTTGCTATCTTTCCCTATCACACACTTGTTGCAGCATGTTTTCGCCAATCATTTGTTCTTATTACGCAATGTTGTGAAATACTTTTAACACGCACAAAAGCTCAAATCTGAATAACAAATCAGTTCTACATACTGTAACTCAAAACGTGTGTAGCGAAAACATGCGCACTTTCACTCCCGGCAATTAATCCTATGTTTCTTTGCGCAGACATTCATTGCAATCAAGTTTGAATGCCAGTTGCAACGCACTTGCTTATATGACTTATCTAATATCTGACCTGTAATAATTCCATACTTACACTCGCACACACATACGGCGCCCTTACGGGCTGCATCTCGTACTCACCCAAGCCCTAAACTCGCTCTGCTCATTGACTTGCACTTACCAAGATGTATTTTTGGATTTCTTTCCGAACAACGTGTTGAAGGCACTTGCACACTTTTGAACGATCGCGACAACAACGACAATAGATTTAATGCGGACAAAGGAATGACCGATAAATTTTCCGATTTAGCACTCTTTCACATCTGGCTCGACTTCGACCAATGTTTTGTACACCGCTGCCCAAGAACTTTGATCAGTTATTTTAGGGGAGAAATAAAACACGACATTTCTTATAATTGGGAAAATAATTAGAAAAACCTAACTAAAAAGGGTACGTCTGCACTACGTATCCGTTATATAAACAAACGCATAACTAATTTATATGAATTATGAGGATACCACACAGCGCACTTTCTTCCCAAAGATGGAAAGATACCCTTGGTCGGCCTTCTCATTAATACCTCTACGCAATAGAATTTTAGTGAAAACTAACCTTGGTCTTACAGGTGTAGCACCACCGTCACCGCCTTCGTGAATTTTTCAAGGGACTCTATAGTTGACTAGGAGTCACTATTCTTATTTTTGCGTCAGTATACCCGATCCGACGCCGACAAACATGAGAAACATGAGAACGATCCCTACGATGACGATAATGGCGACGGGTTCTCTTTGTTTTCGGTGATCGACCCATTCCGCAAACTTTTAATTTGCCAATTATAGAAGAGCAATATCTATTACCTTACCCAAAAAAAAAAATTAAACAATCGGATCACGCAACACAACATTTTGTCACCAAAATCAATGCTACGCACAAACCAATTTGTTTTATAGTATTGTTTTTCCCGTGCTACACGAGGCGGTACGGTACACTGAGAATGAAACTCGAAACCAAATTGCCAAAGCTTGCGACTCAACGAAACCAAATCGCCAAGGCCAGCGAGCATGATACAAGAAAGACAAGATATGGCCTTGCACATGTCGGCTCTCTGGATACATACGCCACAGGCTCATATAATTGTAGGAATACTTAATCTTTGGCTTTTTTCTGTAACTATTAATCCTAGCAAAAAACTTTGAGGCGAAATTGATGATCACAAAAATATATTTATACATAAAAAATGGCTCCTCGTTCGCACGAAATTGAAAAAATATATCAAGCAGATCCCACACAAGAGACCGCTGCACCGTGCGCGTGCTGCACCCTCAACAAGCGAAACGATAATGTCGTGGGTTTGCAATGCTGAGAGCTGAGCCATCTTTCAGAATTTTTCGCTATGCGCTGATTTATCCTCGCTATGATGGAAATCGCTTTATCGCTATAATCGGCAGCTGTTTCTAGGTCGCGTTCAAGATCCTCTACCTTTGCTCGATTACGGAACTCCTCATCCGCTTTTTTCAGGTTTTCCTGCGCTGCCGTTATCCTTTGCATTGCAGATATACCATTCTTCAATGCTATCCAGCTCCTCGATATTCTCACTAGACACTTTCAATGATTCCAGGTAATCACTCGCCGATTTGGAGATTTTTTTAATTTGTCGATCGACTCGCTGTCTCCATTTCGACGAATTAATTCACGACTTTTGTAATTGAATTCTTATTCCACGCGGCAAAATGGCCTGGGTTTCGGCACCAAAATGTGAAATAAAGGAATTCTCAATTAACAAAGCCTTGAATTCGATATAATGTTACGCTAGACACCTCGAATTACTCTAACACCAACTTTGATTTAAATAACATCACCAGAACTCTTGATTATCCGCCATTTATTCGCCTTGATTAATTACACGCCTTAATTCGCCAATATCACACACGATCTACTCGCCACTCGCGCCGGTTAGTGAAAGTGTGTCCCATCGCCTGCTGTTGTATTCCGCTACTCGCCAGCGGTCACGTTCGCCTCGCCAGATACACACACAATCCGTATGTGTTTACATTGCGCCTCGCCTCATGGTTACACGGGACACAGTGGCACCGCGCCTTATCAATGATCGTAACAAATTTATTACGAGGATCCGTAACGTGTTACAGTTAAGAGACAACTGACTACCAAGTACGCAAAAGAAACTGTGCTAAATGAATTTTTAGATGAAAAAATGTTTTCTCAGCCAAAGGTTAATAGCGCACTTCATTTAAGATAGGATGTTTACATAGCACGATGTTTACCGTTTGAATGTCTACATAGCACAATGTTTACAATTTAAATGCTTTATGGACAATTTTCAAATCAAAATTTGTATATTATACTTACTTATGCCATTAATAATAAGTTGACCACTTTTGGGTACCTGTATACCACTTGAATTGAATTCAATGGTCATTCCTGCGTCCTGCATCTTTATAACAGAAAGTCAATTATGAGGAATGTTCTCACAAAACAGGACATTTTCCAAGGTAATGTTGTCGTCATAATTACTGCGGAGTCTGACTATTTGGCCGCGGCATTTATAAATTCTCCACATTTGTCTACTGAAATCTCGATCGGTATAGAGGTTTCTATCATTTATTATGTGATCAGTGGCTGCAGAATCCAGAATAAAAGATACGATTCCTCTTCTTTCAACATTCATCCCATCCCTCGCACTTTTCAACAGTCCATTTTGCTCGGTGTTTTACGGCATTGTACGTTTTTTCACTACCACACGTCAGTTTCTGCTGAATTCGCCGCCCCGAGGATTAGTCCCAGGGTAGAGCTGCACCATTCACATTAGCCAAATTGCCGGAAATCAATGAAACATGCGGAATTTTCCGTTTCGCACTTTTCAACAGTCCATTTTGCTCGGTGTTTCACGGCACTTTACGTTTTTCTCACTACCACACGTCAGTTTCCGCTGAATTCGCCGGCCCGAGGTAGTCCCAGGGTGGAGCTGCACCATTCACATTAGCCAAATAGCCGGAAAATTAATGAAACATGCGCAATTTCCCGTTTCGCACTTTCATAATCTCGCACTTTTCAGCAGTCCATTTTGTTCGGTGTTTCACGGCACTTTACGTTTTTCTCACTACCACACGTCAGTTTCCGCTGAATTCGCCGGCCCGAGGATTAGTCCCAGGGTAGAGCTGCACCATTCACATTAGCCAAATTGCCGGAAAATTAATGAAACATCCGGAATTTCCCGTTTCGCACTTTCATAACCTCGCACTTTTCAACAGTCCATTTTGCTCGGTGTTTCACAGCACTTCACGTTTTTCTCACTACCACACGTCAGTTTCCGCTGAATTCGCCGGCCCGAGGATTAGTCCCTGGGTGGAGCTGCACCATTCACATTAGTTAAATTGCCGGAAATCAATGAAACATGCGGAATTTCCCGTTTCGCACTTTCATAACCTCGCACCTTTCAACAGTCCATTTTGCTCGGTGTTTCACGGTACTTTACGTTTTTCTCACTACCACACGTCAGTTTCCGCTGAATTCACCGGCCCGAGGATTAGTCCCAGGGTAGAGCTGCACCATTCACATTAGCCAAATTGCCGGAAAATTAATGAAACATCCGGAATTTCCCGTTTCGCACTTTCATAACCTCGCACTTTTCAACAGTCCATTTTGTTCGGTGTTTCACGGCACTTTACGTTTTTCTCACTACCACACGTCAGTTTCCGCTGAATTCGCCGGCCCAAAGATTAGTCCCAGGGTAGAGCTGCACCATTCACATTAGCCAAATTGCCGGAAAATTAATGAAACATGCGGAATTTCCCGTTTCGCACTTTCATAACCCCGCACTTTTCAACATTCCATTTTGTTCGGTGTTTCACGGCACTTTACGTTTTTCTCACTACCACACGTCAGTTTCCGCTGAATTCACCGGCCCGAGGATTAGTCCCAGGGTAGAGCTGCACCATTCACATTAGCCGAATTGCCGGAAAATTAATGAAACATCCGGAATTTCCCGTTTCGCACTTTCATAACCTCGCACTTTTCAACAGTCCATTTTGCTCGGTGTTTCACGGCACTTTACGTTTTTCTCACTACCGCACGTCAGTTTCCGCTGAATTCACCGGCCCGAGGATTAGTCCCAGGGTGGAGCTGCACCATTCACATTAGCCAAATTGCCGGAAAATTAATGAAACATGCGGAATTTCCCGTTTCGCACTTTCATAACCCCGCACTTTTCAACATTCCATTTTGTTCGGTGTTTCACGGCACTTTACGTTTTTCTCACTACCACACGTCAGTTTCCGCTGAATTCGCCGGCCCAAAGATTAATCCCAGGGTAGAGCTGCACCATTCACATTAGCCAAATTGCCGGAAAATTAATGAAACATCCGGAATTTCCCGTTTCGCACTTTCATAACCTCGCACTTTTCAACAGTCCATTTTGCTCGGTGTTTCACGGCACTTTACGTTTTTCTCACTACCGCACGTCAGTTTCCGCTGAATTCACCGGCCCGAGGATTAGTCCCAGGGTGGAGCTGCACCATTCACATTAGCCAAATTGCCGGAAAATTAATGAAACATGCGGAATTTCCCGTTTCGCACTTTCATAACCCCGCACTTTTCAACATTCCATTTTGTTCGGTGTTTCACGGCACTTTACGTTTTTCTCACTACCACACGTCAGTTTCCGCTGAATTCACCGGCCCGAGGATTAGTCCCAGGGTAGAGCTGCACCATTCACATTAGCCAAATTGCCGGAAAATTAATGAAACATCCGGAATTTCCCGTTTCGCACTTTCACAACCTCGCACCTTTCAACAGTCCATTTTGCTCGGTGTTTCACGGCACTTTACGTTTTTCTCACTACCGCACGTCAGTTTCCGCTGAATTCACCGGCCCGAGGATTAGTCCCAGGGTGGAGCTGCACCATTCACATTAGCCAAATTGCCGGAAAATTAATGAAACATGCGGAATTTCCCGTTTCGCACTTTCATAACCTCGCACTTTTCAACAGTCCATTTTGCTCGGTGTTTCACGGCACTTTACGTTTTTCTCACTACCGCACGTCAGTTTCCGCTGAATTCGCCGGCCCGAGGATTAGTCCCAGGGTAGAGCTGCACCATTCACATTAGCCGAATTGCCGGAAAATTAATGAAACATCCGGAATTTCCCGTTTCGCACTTTCATAACCTCGCACTTTGCAACAGTCTATTTTGTTCGGTGTTTTACGGCACTTTACGTTTTTCTCACTACCACACGTCAGTTTCCGCTGAATTCACCGGCCAGAGGATTAGTCCCAGGGTGGAGCTGCACCATTCACATTAGCCAAATTGCCGGAAAATTAATGAAACATCCGGAATTTCCCGTTTCGCACTTTCATAACCTCGCACCTTTCAACAGTCCATTTTGCTCGGTGTTTCACGGCACTTTACATTTTTCTTACTACCACACGTCACTGATAAATCATTACTTTTATTTGCACTTGAAATCCCGAGACTAATCTCATTTTTACGAACGACAATCCCGGGCGGTGCAAGCTATATCGCTATACCGCCACGGAATCAATGATTAAGATTAAAATCCAATTGAAAGGAATATGGTAATTGGATATACACGGTACAAAAGACCGGTATATTTTGGGACGACGACGATCGAGAAAAAGACCACACTTGGGTTGGTGAAGTGACAAACTGCCATCATAATTTATTGCTATCTGTTCTTTGTTACAATTGAGCTAGAAGGATGTTCACGTATGATTCGCTGCAACAAAAATTTTGTTTTCGTTTTCTATAAAATGCGACATTCTGCAGGCTAGTCAGCCGTAGAGTGGGTGGTCAAAGACGAGTTTATATAGTCGCATAAAAAAAAATTAAAAAAAAAACTACCAGCTGAAAAAAATAGGAATGCTAGGACGGGATGCCGGGCATTCGCACAGGGGGGCCTATTGTAATATGTGTAGAGCGGTGGTGAGAATATGAAGAAAAGAAAAAGGGGGGTTAATATTAGATGCGACCAAAATATTTAAACAGCGCTTGGCCACGCTAATAGATTTAGGCATTGACTGCCGTACTGACCATTTTAGTTTGCTAAGTCTTTAGGACCTTATGCGGGCAGATGGATAACTGCCTCTGTTCAGAAAATAATGATAACTCCTTCACTTCCGTGTATCTTCTGATCTATTCTTCTATCGAACACTTTCTTTTTATACAAATTTCTTATTTACTATTTTCATACTTAAAAAACTAAACATATGTATTGCTTAAACTATGAAGACCTATTTCCTTACACAAATCAATCGTCACCGAAAAAACGTGACGATGCATCAATAAATTAAAAAGGATATTCAATACGTACCCATGCGTCTGGCACTTACAGAAATGTGCATAGCAACGTCATAAGCACGTATTCCTGTTGAATTTGATTTGTGTAGGGAATAGATCGTGTGACCACGCAATGTATGGTCACGGTCGCTTGATATGAACTGTTAGTTGGCATAGGTCAAGATCAAGACATGTGTTTGTACTTATGTGCTATGAAATATGTTTCAATGAATTTGAGTGTAAGTATGGTATGTGTTGCATACCTTACACTATGCTCATCTGCAACTTTCCGTTTTTTTTTGTTTGCTTTGCAGACATGCTATGGATAAGAAATTTGAAAGTTGAGATAACTTTTTAAACTATTCAATTTGAACACTTCTGAGCAACTTTCACTATCAGAATTAGTCGTTTTTTCACACTCAAAATCGAGTTCCTTGATTGGTTGTAGAAATTTTCAAACAAAATTTGTTTACGGGGCACCCCGATATCTTTTAACTGGCATTAACACTTTTTAAAATAATTATAAACTCTTAGAACTTATCACTTAAAGCTTAAAATTTCAATTATTTTTCAATGTTTGGAAACATACACAAATATATAGAAGGATTAGAGAAGGAGGATAGAAAGGATTCGATATCCAACTAGATAGGTATACGAGTATATGTGCATATAATATGCATAACGATGAATCTCATATTCCTTGAGATTTTCGGCAACTTCGTGGTCTAAAGTGGTCCAATGTAGATTCTTTTCCAAGCCGCTTCGGTATCACTTCACTACTATATATTGTAGTTTGATTGTCCGAGTTGTGCTGAATTTGATCTCGATCGATCCTCGCGAATACGATGATAGGGCTTATGTATATATCTTCGATCGATGCTTAACTATTAGAAAATTCATAGTAACTATCTAATTGATTAAATTCAGAGATATCATGGACATAATAAAAACATAAAAATACATAAGTGACTTCAGAGTTTAGAGTAATTCTGTAATATTATTCGCTACATAACGAAGAAAACCCAGAAAACGTCACAATATAATCGTTTTTATTCCCAATAATTAACTCACGATTTCGTCAACGGGCAGCCCTTTCAATCTGTCTTCCGCCGCAACTAATTCTTCCATTGATGACAATGGGAAAATTTTCAGGTCCGGTGGTTGAATGAATATTTTTTTTTTCTATTCTCTCCAGAATTATCTGGAGTTTGACGACAGATTCTCTTTCCGCCGTCAATTCCTTCCTCATTTCCTCAATGGCGGTCGATTGTTTGGCTTGCATTTCAGACAAGTTTTACATTTCTGAGGCTGTAAAATTATTGGTTCATTGGAAAATATTAAAACGTTTATTTGAAAATGATGTACCTAGTTGGTCAGATCTCCTAAAACCTGGCACCTCGTCCCCAACAAATGCATTACACCGGAATACAGGTCTTCCAAAATTTCCCTTGCCTTCCATTTCTGTTAAATCAGAATAATACATAAATTTTTAGCTACGAATTTCAAAGCTTGTCTTACTTTCGTTAACATTAATATACATTAAAAAAAAACTCCTCCATACAAATATCACAAAGATTCCGAATTAAATGTGATTTATCTCCATCGTGTGTCTCTTACTTTCGTTAACAGCAATTATGCAAAATTGGGATAGTTACGAAACCCCTTTGAAAAGGAATCGCCATAATTTTGCAATATATGTCCTCTATTTTGAACTTCACTTCTTCTTTGGAGATGCTTTTTATAAAGGATATTCCTAACGCCTAGGTTAGGTTAGGTAAAGGGGCTGCCATGCTAACGCACAGCACACATAGACCACCGCTGGGTCCGTTGTGATACCACTAAATCCACCTTAATAAAACCTAGGCATTAAAACCAGCCTGTGCTGGCAATATAGCGATTGAGCTGTATTACACTAGCTTCCTTAAGGTCCTCCAGTTCCCAGAAAAATCGGGAACCCAGAAACCTCCTCCGCCTCTCAGCCAGGGCCGGACAGTGACATAGGAAATGGAGAACGCTCTCCTCCTCATCCACGTCATCACAGCTCCTGCAGTAGTCATTGTGAGGAATGCGAAGCCTCCAGGCGAGCTCTCCAATAGGACAGTGCCCCGTAATAACCCCCACAACTCTGCCGATGTGTTTCCTGTTCAATGAAAGCAGTGTGGCGGAGCGGCTAGGGTCAAGTTTCGGCCAAATCGACCTCGTTGTTTGGCACGTAACGCCGTTTAACCATCTCATGTTCGCCCTGTCAACCGCAGTGGCTTTGATAGCAAGTTTGCACGATAAGGCTGGCATTTTGATGTTAGCGCGGTCCCCGTCAATAACTCCGGTTGTCCCCACCCGAGCCAGCTCATCCGCCACGCAGTTACCTGCGAGGCCACAATGGCTCGGTATCCAACAGAGCGTTATGTTGAAATAACCATCCATCACTCTGAGGGTTAAACGACAGTTCGCGATGGTCTTCGATGTAGTCAGGACGGATTCAAGTGATCGAATTGCAGCCTGACTGTCCGTGTAAATAGTGACGTCCCTCGTGGTCACAACATGATTTCCCAGCCAGTTCAGAGCTTCCAGGATTGCAGAAACCTCCGCCTGTAGGACACTGCAGAAGTCAGGAAGACGGAAGGACAAGTAAATTCCCAATCCTTCCGAATAGATGCCAGCCCCGACTCCGCCGTCGGTCCTAGAGCCATCCGTGTAGATGACAATGGAGTCGGTGGTCATAAGCGTGTTAGCACACCATAGATCCCTTGACGGAATCAAGCTGGTGTGGTTCCGACCGAAAATGTATTTCGCGCAGGTATAGTCCGTTTCCACAGGGAGATCAAAGTTGCCCAGTACAGTCGAGTGCCACTCAACGTGCGCCACTGGCCAGTTTCGCGAAGGCGTAGAGCCGCGTTAGCCGCCAACTGTTCGCCACAAATGTCCAGGGGGAGCAAGCCGAGCACCATGTCTAGCCCGGCTGACGGAGTTGTTCTGGAAGCCCCTGTTATAGCCAGCGCCGCTAGCCTTTGTACCTTACTTAGTAGGTTGCAATAGGCCGTTACTCGAAGTGCCGTCCACCATACACTTATTCCGTACAGTAGTATAGGACGTACTACAGCTGTGTATAACCAATATACAGCTTTAGGCTGCAGGCCCCAGTTCTTACCTATGGCCTTCCTGCACGAGTAGAGGGCAACAGTAGCTTTCTTGACCCGTTCTTCAATGTTGGGTTTCCACCCAAGTTTCCTGTCAAAGATGAGACCGAGGAACTTAGCTTTGTCGGTGAAAACCAGTTGAATGCCCTCCAGTGAGGGAGGTTCAATAGGGGGAATCACGCGTCTTCTGGTAAAGAGCACAAGCTCCGTCTTAAGCGGGTTAATTCCGACGCCGCAGAGGTTTGTCCACTCAGTTAGAAAAGAAAGGGCGTTTTGCAATAGCCCGCAGAGGACACCAGGAAACTTACCTGTGACTGCGATGGCAACGTCATCCGCATACGCAATAACTTTGCACCCGACCTCTTCCAGTTTTAGAAGCAGTCTGTTGATCGCTACATTCCAAAGAAGGGGAGACAGCACTCCCCCTTGCGGGGTTCCTCTACAGACATCCCTACATACCGACGATGTACCAAGGGTAGTGTGTATGCGCCGAGATGTAAGTAGTATGTTAACGAGTTTACAAAGCGACTCGTCGACCTGGAGGCCCAGGAGTGCCTCAATTATCGCACTAGGTCTAATATTATTGAAAGCACCCTCGATGTCCAGGAATACAACCATCGTGTATTCCTTTTGATCAAGGGATTTCTCAATCTGACTGACCAAAGAGTGCAGAGCCGTGTCCACCGACTTACCTTTCCAATAGGCATGTTGCGACGTGGATAAAAGCCGTGACGGGATAGTGTCCCGCAAATGGATGTCAACCAGTCTCTCTAATAGTTTCAGTAAAGTAGAAGAGAGGCTTATTGGTCGGAGATCGTTTGGGCGCGCATGTGAACTTCTACCCGTTTTCGGGATAAAAATCACCCGCACTTCCCTCCAACTGCGAGGAACGTACACCAGCTCCAGGCAGGCCATTAGGATACACTCTATCCAAGGATATATAGTATCTACACAATGCTGCAAGTCCGCAGGAATGATGCCATCGGGTCCAGCCGATTTATAAGGTTCAAAGCTGGAAATTGCCCACAGAATCTTCTCACGAGATAAGATGGATGCACTATCACATGGCACTATGCGACGCATGGAGGGGTCCCTCAGCGGGACTGCCGCCGAACTACCAGGGAAGTGTGTGTCAAGTACACATAATGGTTTCCCTGCTCGAGGACGTCCAGGACCCGTCTTCCTTTTGTAGGAAACTTGGCATAGATGGACTTGACGCCAGGACTTTCCGAAATCTAGAGGTCTCACAAGATCCTTCGATACGTTCGCAAAAGCTCCTCCAAGCATTGCGCTTCGCTCCTCTTAATTCTTTCTTGAAAGAGTTCAGATGTTTTTTATATAAGTGCCAATCCGACTCCAGCCTTGAAGCCTTAGCCTTATTGAAATTTCTCCTACACTCAGCCCTAAGTTCGGAGATCCTAGTACTCCACCAGGCTGGTTTTTTCTTTCCTGCACGTGAGATAGCCGGACATGATGAAGACACCGCTGCCTTCATAACATCCGTGAGAGTGTTCACCATGTTGTCCAGCTCCAGTTCGTTGCAGGGCTGTCTTGGTAGAGGATGTAGCCCTCCACAGAAAGCATCGCGATACTTAGGCCAGTTGGTCTTTCTGCGATTTATAATGGGTTGAACTGCTTCAGGACGCACGGTGAGGCTGAACTGAAGGTATCGATGATCAGAGAAGGAGTGCTCCGGCGACACTCTCCAGTCTCTGATAAGGTGGATGATGTCATCCGACGCCAGAGAGATGTCAAGGACCTCCTGTCTGGCTTTTGTTATAAAAGTAGGCTCGCGACCCACATTACAAATTAAGAGATTAGTACTCATAATGTACTCGAGGAGAGATTCTCCGCGCTCATTGGTGTCCGAGCTGCCCCAGACATCGTGATGCGCATTAGAGTCACAGCCAAGAATCATACTAATTTTCGATGTCCTTGCTGCTGCAATGGCAGCTCTAAGATTGGGTGAAGGGAACGTGCCCACACTGTCATACGGCATGTAAGCCGATGCGACCCAGTACACCTTACCTTTGAGCTCCAGGCAGACTAACACAGAGTCTTTATCGCTGTAAGTTGAGAGAAGGAAGGCCTTGACGGTTTTCCTAACGAGAATGCAAGACCGAGGTCTACCCTGGCCTTTGGTATAGAAGATGGTATAATCAGGAGACCTCTGACGAGATCGTCCACAACCCAAGGTTCCTGAATTATTGCGATATCTTCTTCACTGCGTGCCAGCCGAAGAAGAATGGCAGCTGAGGCTGCTTTCGAATGGTGAAGGTTTATTTGTAGAAACCTTACCATTACGAATGCCTTTCAACTATCGTAACGTCTGCCTCCCCCTCCGTGTCGGATTCCAGGGAGTCGTGCACGAGAGATGGCTGGGAGGTGTCATTCAACACAGCCAGATCGGAGCCGAGAGACACGCAATCGTCGTCCGTGACCTCCTCGGCGGGAATCGACACTACGAAGGGAGTGGATACGGCTGGGCTCACATCCTCCTCCATGGGAGATGGTTCCGGTTTACGCGCCTTTTTCAGATCGCTCTTATATATGCGGAGCTTTATCTTTACGAAACCGAGCCTAATAAGTCCGCCCGCTTTTGTTAGAGGAGCCAATGACTCTCTATTTATAAGTAAAACTGCACATCTGCAGTCTTTAACCGGGTCGTCCAACTTGACGATACGCCAGTCCTCCGTTGGAATACCCGGATTGCAAGTGCGGATGTGGCGCAATATTTGCTCCTTATCGGAGACAAAGGGCGGTAACCACACACGGGCCCTGAGACGCGATGGTATTTCGTCCTTCGCCACTACTTCTAGTCTAGCTCCTGGCCAGACCTCCCCCACCCGGCTGATGCCGAATTTAAACATTGTTGCAGACCGCTCGTCTGCAAACTTCATAATTTTCACCCGGCCCTGAAACCAGCCCCCGTCCTCACAGTCTGGGGGTGGTCCCGGGTAGGCTTCCATTACACTACCGAAGTTGACGGTCAAAAAGCCTTCGACCTTTCTCCAGTTGTCCACCGAAATGCCCCCGTCGGCATCATTTCGGTCGACAACCGCCAAAGTGATCCAGCCCCGTACCGCATCCGCGTAGGAGGGGGCTGTATCGTTGGCTCCAAATGTCTTTCGACGTTTCGGGGCCTCCGCCTGCTCTTCGGCAGATCTTTGCCGCTTGTTGCGACCCCTCCTGAAGGCTTTTCAGATCTTCAGGGGAAGTCTAATAAATGTGAAAGTATATACAAATATCCATATATATGTATATATGTCACATCGCAGCAGGGGACCGGGAGATGGCCCCTTTGCAACATTAGTCGGCTTAATGGCCGACAAAAAAAAAAAAAAACATCCTTTTACGTCCCGGCCAGGACAGCTACTTGGGGTGGGGCTTGAAAAATAATTCATCGTCATCACATCATCATACACTCACTCCCTCCCATTCATCCGGAATTCCCCCATTCTCATATTGACCTACATTTTAAATAAATAAATTAAAGAAAACATTTAGATACATTATTATTATTTTTTTTATTTTTTGTGACCAACCGAACTTCTGTCAAAAATCGAACATTCGTGCATTACGTTTATTATATTTGGTCTACAACTTAATAATGAGACTTTTTTTAGAGATGGCAACACCGATAAACCAATGGTAGTCCATCTTTGACATACATACCATTTGAAGTTTGTATTCATAAGCTGTCAATGTCAGTATAAACATTTCGTGTTGATTGTTGACAACGTATTTTACCGGACCAAGGAAAGTTTCGAAAATTCACGAAAAAAACAACATTTGCGGGAAGTTTTATTTTGCTAAGAAGACTGCAGCTCAGAGTCATAAATTGCTCGTGGAAGTTTACGGTGACGATGCTTTTTCGCGTGCACAGTGTTTTCGGTGGTTTCATCGGTTCAAAAATGATAATTTCGACATTACCGACGAAGAGCGACCTGGCCAGCCAAAAAAGTTTGAAGACGAAGAATTGACGAAATTACTCGAAGAAGATTCGTGCCAAACTCAAAAAGAGTTGGCAATTTCGTTGGAAGTTAGTTATATGAATAAATGCCCAAAATTCCAAAAAAAGTCTCATTATTAAGTTGTAGACCAAATAAATTTAACTTTTATGCGCATTTACATAAATAAAAAATTAGATTCTGAATGACTGAATCATACACAAAAAATATTATTACTTATTCTAATAGTTTTTCTTTTCAATGTTTAAAATCACTGATGCGAAATGGGCAATATTTAAACCAAATTATCAGGTTCACACAAAATAAATCCAAACTATTCGACTGTATTACAAATTTAATCCACAAAATGATCTGACTACACAAACTTTCAATGTTTAACATCACTGATGCAGAATGGGCAATATATAAAACCCATTATCAGGTTCACAAAATAAATCCAAATTATTCAACTGGATCTCAAATTTAATCCACAAAATGATCTGACTACACAAACTTTCAATGTTTAACATCACTGATGCAGAATGGGCAATATTTAAACCCTATTATCAGGTTCACAAAATAAATCCACATTATTCAACTGGATCTCAAATTTAATCCACAAAATGATCTGACTACACAAACTTTCAATGTTTAACATCACTGATGCAGAATGGGCAATATTTAAACCCTATTATCAGGTTCACAAAATAAATCCACATTATTCAACTGGATCTCAAATTTAATCCACAAAATGATCTGACTACACAAACTTTCAATGTTTAACATCACTGATGCAGAATGGGCAATATTTAAACCCTATTATCAGGTTCACAAAATAAATCCAAATTATTCAACTGGATCTCAAATTTAATCCACAATATAATTCGATCATCAACTTTAAACATCACTCCCACCATCAATTGCACGCCTATCCACCGCACAAAATCAACCCACACCAAAAATGACCAGCTTCCATCCGCGATCCTCTCTATTCCAACTCCTGACCAATTCTAACGACCATAATCCAAAGCCTACGTGACCAAAAACTAAACGGATCGTGTTCTTTTCTCTACTCCGACCCACTCGTCATCAACCCATCTCAAAAAAAAACCAAACTCATTCTTCTTGGACATAACTGGAGCAATCATCGTGTATGTGTGTCGTCTGACACGAAAATTCACAACGGAAAACCATTCCCCGATGGCAATCACATACTCCATTCTCCCAGCAGGGAAAGAGTTGTTACCTTTTTTTTTTTTTTTTTTTTTTTTTTTTTTTTATTATACATTATTACTACACGCTTAACGATCGCGTTAGCTTCCAGGGTCTCGGCGATAATCCTAAGAGCCCACTCGAGAGACTCATTTTGCTTCGCGGTCCTTTGCGACACATCAACTGCTTCAATGTAGTCGCGGACACGAACTGCGTTACGTCTCATCCGATAGCGAGTTTTAGAAGGAGTGGCGCGCTTTTGCCAACCCTCCGAATAACCAGGCTCGCTCATGCAAGCACCTTCCGGTTGATCGGGCACAACCCTACTTGGGCCCGGTTTAGCCAGAGCCTCATGTTGATAGGGGGAAGCTCTTGTCGAGACTTCCTGCGTGACGCAATCGCCGGATGTGCCTGCTTCTCGTTTGCTAGCGCTAAATTTGCCAAAAGCACTAGCATCGAGCGTGACGTTCTGCGAGGAAGCCCTCGACGGGTCTTCCTGACAGCTCGCAAGAGTGTGCTTAGACGGACCAGGCGCATTCGCAGTCCCGCCTTGGCGCACCGGGGATGACCCCCCACTCCCTTTACGGGGCGCTCTGTTCGAGCTCATTGAAAAAGGAAAAACTAAAAGTAAAAATTTAGAAACTGGATGAGTGGTTCGACACCACTCTCCAGCTTACCTTGTCGTCGCCGTCCTAACGCCTAACACCTCTCTTTATTCAAATATGCATCATTAATATTATTATTATCATTCTTTATAGATATTTTGTCCGTCTTGTCAAGTATAGAGAATATGTCAAGAAATTACCTGTGTAGCATACAACCGTGGTCTCCTGACCCTTACACGTAGATTAACTCCAAGGTCGTGTACCCTTCATAAAGATTGATTCTTCAATAAGTTCGAAGTTTCGTTTTCTTAAATTGTTGATTTCGACCTGTACAACCGGCAAGTTTTTATATCTACGAGTATTAGAACAACCGCGGGGACAAGACGAAACTTCTTTGAAGGATGGATATTGAAACAGTCGTCGCCACAAAAAGAAAACGTTAGTTTCACAATTGAGTGAAACGCAGTACTTTTGTAAAATAATGCGTCTTCTTTTTGTACGAAAGAAACTTTTGAAGTGCTCCTTATCAAAATACGCAGTAAGACAGAGCTGCAATACGCTGTCAAACGCGCACGTATTTGACAGGGTTTACTTCAAATTGCCAATGGTGCAGAGGAAGGGTGTCGCCATTCTCGATGCAATGTTCCCGTTCGGTCCAAGGACTATCATTTTCTATTATAGGCATTTTGAAAGAGATAGTCAATACCCTAGGAGCGGAAGAAATGTAGCCGGCGTGAAGATATCACTGGCTATTGAGAGGAGAGATAAGCCGGAGTTAAGAATTAACAAGACGGTGTTTAGAACGTTACAATTTTTTTATTTATTCGAGAGTAAAAGGACCGTACTCCTGATGGTCCGGTGGTATACTTTTACAACTGATTTGTTCCTTACATCTTATCCACTTAAATACTGTTTCTTATCTTCTATTACAACTAATGAGTTTCTAGGGAAAATACAATACATTTTGCCCTATGACTCATATGCCTAATTATGCCAAGATTATTTGGTATGAGGTGATCACCCTATCTCGATGACTCATTCGATAGTCTCTTGTTGATGGAAGATGACTCCGGCATGAAGATGCCACTGACTTGATGAGAGTGGTTGCTATTCTTAATAATGGGCATTTTAATCAAATTTTCCGAACCAATATCTTCATTCAAATGGCATCGTTGAAGATACCGGACTTTATTTGGTATCTTTGAGGTAAGTCCTCTCCAGTTTTCAATTTCGTTAGAGGCCAGTATTTCATTAGTACTGCCCGATTTCTCACAATTTTTGCACATGCGTTCTTGTCCATATCCTTCCTCTCCAATTGGTGTGGAACTTAGTTAAAGATCGTGTACTGACTTACTTCATGTACTACATTTATAGTATGTGCTCCAGTAGGCTTATCGCCATTAACACATGCAGGGTAAGAATCTGTGAAAATAATACAAAATGACAAGGAATAAATACATTTTTGTACGCTTTGTTTCGTTTGTTTGTATCAGGATTTTGTCTTCGAAGCCAAAGAGTCATTGACCCGAGTATACTGGGTAATGAGGTCCCAGCCTCGAAGCCAAAAACTGCTTAAACCACTAACACTACCTTTTAACATCTTTAGGATTCCCTGGTTGGTCCGTGAGGAACCGCTGGATGCTGATTCTTTTTCTTCTGATCCAGGCGTAACCTTGTTTCCCAATCCGAGGGTACTGGTTGTCAACTAACGATCAGAAGAACGAAGAATCGAAACTTGCATCCATATCTAAATCTATGTATAAACTTGATTGCCGCTATGGTGGTTGCTAGCTAAGCATGTTGAAGTTATGGTGCTGTTGAGGGAGAGTGTGCTGTGCTGGGCACTTATTATCATTATTTTTATTTGTCAGAAATATTTTTCTTTTTAAATTCGATAACTCTGACAAACAAGAATAATCAAAATATTTAAAAATAGATGACTGAAATGTTACACCTTCTATGTTTGCTTAAAAGGTGGTTACGCATACTCTGAAGTGTAACAGCCGCTGTAATGTTACATTCGTAAATATTCCGAACACTGGGAGTTTTACTTACTAGATGACTACGATGAAAGAATGAAAGTTTTGGGAACCATTTTCTTCATGTGGTTGTGCGCATCAACACTATCTCATTGGAATGGTGGTTTCCGGTGGAAGCATGTCGTATTCTATATACAATAAATGTATGTATAAAGTTACAAAAAATGCTGAAGCCAATATGCTTGTAGCAGAATTGAAATGTTTCACTAATCAATCCTTGGTTCACAGCTCATAAGTAGATCAGAAGGCTTGGGAGCAGCTTTCACTGAATTACCGTTCTGTCGAGTTTAGTAGGCTTTGTATGTTTTGGTGGTTTTTGTCAATTTTGGTGAAAATGAGTGTTTGTGTGATGTTACTACAAAATTGTTGAGACAATCAAAAAGGGTTAGTATCTAAATTACAAATGCCGCATAAAACGGGGAATGTTTTTAAAAGTCATATTTCTAATACATTTTTATAAACAAGAACAGAACAACTTACCATGCTTGTAGCAGAATTTAATTACGATGTTGTCGGGTTCCGTGGTCTTTGTCGATTTTGTCGTCAATTATAGTGTGGCCTTTTCTTCTTTTTCTGCGAATTCACATACCTGGAAAATGCACGTATTTGGTCAAATGCTGACGTACAGACAATTTTTGGCATTTTGTTTTGGAGATAGAGAAGTACCTTGTGTGCAAATATTTTTCTAAAATGACCTTTATGAGGAGGCTATAGTGACATGTGACGGTCATGTGTTGGGATTGTTCTTCGAAAAGATTTTTCTCGATACAATCGTTTTGAACAGAAGAACATATTTTATTAAATCTCTCATTGTTGTTGTTGTTGTAGGTGCTGCACTATCCTCACACATTTCTTTCCGCTTCTGTGCAAATAATCAAAACTGACTTGGAAGGTACCTTTAAAAATCCTATTGTTTTGACGCTTAGGTTGGTGAAAAAATGCGTTGCATCCGCATTGCAACTCTGCACTCTTTACACTTCAAAGTTTTACACATTTTAAGTACTACAAATCTAGATATGTATATATTCTATGACGTGACTTCTGAAATATGTCCAGGATTATCGGCATAGTAGTGTTCCAATAAGAACTGACTTTCAAAATTGGATAGGTTAATTTTGTCTGTATCTTCTTCTTCTGCCATCGTTATTCGCGGTATATCTGCTATAGGAGAAGTGGGGTTCATTATTGTAATATTTTCTAGTGGGAAACAATTTCCCATTCCTCCATCACGTAGTTGGCAACTGAGTAATAACCTCTTGTAGCGTGATATGAATTGCCACATGGTTGGATTGTTATTACTTCCAAGGCCAGAGCCTATTGAGGCGAAAAACAATTCTATATGGTCCTGGCTCATTTTGTAAAGTGGAACATATTCCAATAAAACTGTTCTAATAAATTTATTATATATAAGTGTCAGATTCTGTAATGATGAAGTTAGGCCTACATATCCGACCTTGATGAATATGCGATATTTGTCTCGCAGGAAAATTTCAAGCATTCAAGTCCTCAATTACGCGAATATTACTTTCGGGGAGAGCTCTTTTTTTTTTCAAATCAAATTCTGAAATTCTACGAATATTCAGTATATCGAAGATGTCATTAAGCATTTTTATAAAGTTCGTAGTTCCTTCACTTTTTCGAATTGAGGCAATTTTAGCACATCGCGGCAAAAATCTAATCTAATCTATCTACTGATCTATTGTACTAAGTGTTTGGACGGCAGGATTTACTTTCATTTTTTGACGGCTGAAGTACATATATATGCGCCGTTCGCCAAATAAAGCCTTTCTTTGTCTTGTAAATTTTGTAGTGACACGAGATACTCCCATTTTATAATATTATTATCATCATCTATAATTATTTGTTTCTCTGCAAAACTATTGCGTACGAGTTTCAGCATGTGGCATGTATCTGGATGGAGAACGGTTTCGTCGCTTTTATCACCTTTATGTATAATGCCATATTCACATACGCACCAGAAATCTAGATAGATTTGTAAATCCCAAAACCTGTTCACATAGCACCACCACTAGATTTAATTGACAATTGATTATGACATTTTGTAATGTCACTTTCTCGTGAAAGCGAAGGGAAGGGCCCATCAAATTTGTTTCTTTTCTGTTAAAATAAAACGTTAGATAAGAAAAATTGCACTGGTAGTAAACTCGTAAGCTTTGCCCAATTTTTTTGACCAATTCCGTGCCGAACAATTCAGCGGAGCCGGATTTAAGCTACAAATAAACACGAAATTTATAAAATGTCCGGAAAATTGCAAAGAAAAAGAACTCACCTTCTGATTCTTCACCCATGACAATTCGAATTGTCAGTTAATTGTCAACACATGTCATTTGTGGTGAGTTGATGGTGAATATGTGGTTGTCAAACCCTTGGCACCAACCCAGTATCTATTTAGACACAAACCGAAATCTAAACTAGGAATGTACCCGAATTTCTTCAGCTGTGAAGTATAGTTTCAGCCGCTCCATTTCCGCTTGCAATTCTTTGTAGATGTGGGAATTTTTTCGTGCGCCTCTAAAATCCATAATTTTTTCTTCCCACAATGATATTATCGAGCTTTCCGCATGGTCCGACCACTTAACATTCTTTTCTTTTTTGCGTCATGTTCAATAGCACATAACCAAACGACTAAACGTCAAATTATGGTACTCTTCTTCTTATTTATAATGAAAAGTCGTAACGCAAAGTGTGGTGAATATAAAATTAGGGTGTAGTGTATGCATGCTGAAAACTATAGATTTGAGACGGGATTTTTTAAAAATCAAGCACCAAATCTAGATTTATAAATCTTGAAAATGTATGAAAATTCTAATGGATTTATTGATAGATTTGGTAAAATCCCGAGATTTGGCAAATCTAGTGCCTGTCTGAATATGATATTAACATAGCCTACCGAGCTGTTCTTACGTATATCGGAGCCTAACAGTTTTGACTTCCATTTGACCATCAAATGTAATGCCAATAACTTGGACACCAGTGTCTAATAAATTAGCCATGCACAGGTTTACAAGGTTGGTTTTCTGGTGCCAAAGGAGTTTTCCACACCTATTCTAGCTAGGGACGCAGGAGCATCCCGCCCGCCAAAGAAAAACGAAAAACTTGGAAAAATAAATTGAGCAAGTGACCAAGACTATATGTATTTACGCGACACAACAAGTACGGGTTTCTGGACCTCCATAGCTCCGGCCCCGGATGATTGTGGGGGCTCAGATTTGGTATGGTCATTGTCTCTAGTCGTCTTACGAAGTGTTGCAAATTTCATTTCGATACGAAGAAAAACATCCGAGATATGACAGTGTGAAAATCGCAATTTTTCAAATTTTTCTTATTCTCGTTGTTCTTTGACAGGGCTACAGCCTCGTAGGGAGTGTATCGAGATTTGCTTTCTTTTCTCACGGATTGACTGTGTCACAAGGGTGTGCATAGGCCATCATTTGCTCTGATTCGTGCAGTAGATAAAAAGATACATCAATAAATGTGAAATTGTATTGTTCACTAATCGAATGTTCGAATCGAATTTCGCGAGTTCACCACAAAACTTCACCAAATAAACTTAATTTTCGCTTATTAAAATGCACTTGAAAATTCCGCCGCGCCAATTGTCATTCAAGCTAAACTAAGAAAACAGCTGTTCAAGTGTGGTTCCCCTCACACATAGTGTATTATGTATGTGCGTTAGACGTCATCTATATATGTAGATCGTTCCTAGATGAACATGCTTTGATTTCTTCTTCTTGAGAGGGCAAAGCCAGAGGGATGGAACTTCATACGATTTAAGCAAAAGCGCTGCGCCAATTGATACGCAAATAATCAAATGAAAGTTGCCTTTAGAGGGACAGGGACGACAACATTTTAAAAAGCTCTTCTAATAGGCCAGTCAAATTAAATATTATTAATAATTAGGGAAAGATCTGGAAATAATTTTAATCCCTTCTATAGATACTGAATACATGAAAACTGAGTTTGCACGGTCGTAGAAGGTGAGCTTAACTTTTGGAGGGCGAAAATCCGAGAAATTTGAGCCCTTTTTAGGGTTTTGTAGTAAAACAAAACCCTTATGAAATCGGTCAAATGTCTGTCTGTCCGTCTGTCCGTCTGTCCGTCTGTCCATGGAATATCTCACGAACGGCTGAAGCTACATACATGAAATTTTGTAGGAATGTGTAGAATTACTATAATTCGCCGGAGAAAGCGAATCGTCGTAATAGGTCAACTTTAAGGGGAGGTCCCCATAGAGGGGAAATGAAGGTCGAAATTTTTTTTTCGTTTGGTACAGGCAAGTGGGGTATCATAAGAAAGGTACCGTCGAGTACATTCCATTTTTGAAATTTTTTTCAAATTTGAAGAAACGGGAAAAGAGGGAGAGGGGAAAATATGTCATCCGAGTTTGTCCCCCCCCCCTTGCATTTCGAGACCGTTATACTTAGAAATATGAAAATTTACAGAAAAGCGCCATTTTACTAGTGTAGAAAACCTAGATTTCTAGAATTTTGAAATTTCATCAGAAAAGGTTAATAATAGTACATTTCTATAGTTTCAGTTAGCACAACCCTGCACCCCTTACGCGCATCCGAGGTCAAAAATATTGATGGCCAATGATAACCAACATCATAGGCAATAATATCTCTAAGTTTCATTATAATCACATAATATTTAATAATAGTACATTCATTTAAAGTTAGGCATTTTGACACTATTCACACAAAAAATACACCTACCGGCCTCATATGTGTGAGTACTATGTACTTTCATGTTGTTTTTCGTAGTGCGAATTGCAGTTATTTAATTAATCATTTTTGAAAGGGTAAAGATTGGCTGACTAATACAACTTAACCGGGTGGAGGGGGGGGGGGGGGGGGGGCGGTGTCCAGAGGCGAAATTAAGTTTAATTTTTTTTTATTGACTGGTATAGGCAAGTGAGGTGTCGTGAGAAAGGTAATGTTGGGTACATTTCATTTTTTTGCATTTTCTTGAAATTTGTAGAAAGGGGAACATTGGGGGAGGAGAAAATATTAGTTCGTAACTTGTTCCCTTCCCCTTGTAGTTCGAGACCGTTATACTTATTGTAGAATTATGAAAACTTACAGGAAGGTGGGTTCCGAAAAAAATGGAAAATAATGGAATCTGTATATCTTCTCAGAATAGGTCAATAATAGTTTATTTGTATAGTTACAGATAGCACACCCTTCCACGCCTTAAACACGTTCGAGGTCAAAAGTACTGATGGCCAACGATAACCAACACCTTAAGCAATAATATGTTCTAAGTTTCGTTACAATCACGTAATATGAATTAGCATGTAAAATTTAAGTGGGTAAGACATTTCAATAACGTTTTTTCTATCCATCTGAGTGATATCAAGAAGAGCAAGGAGCCGATATTTATATACCAAAATAAGCGCTTGCTACAAAACCCTCGGATTGCGGGCGTAGCCCTCTATATTCCGGTTTCATTTTAATATTATCATTATAAATCCTAAACGGTGCACTGGATCGAAAAACCTTGCAGGAGTAAGTTAAAGACCGTTGAATTCTGCCTTCAATGCACTGCTTAAAGTTGAAATTCGGTTCAGTAGCGTAGTTAAAATTGATAGTCAAAAAATGACAATTTTCGAGGCTCCCGAGAAAAATCACACTTTTTCACTTTTCAAGCTCACAGATCTTTGCAATGGATCCTCCAAATGGAAAAGCTTGTCTGTAAAAGTTGGGGACAATTTGATTGTGGGCCTAACGTGGCCAATATTTTTCAATTCGGACCATTTTTAGAGTTAGGTTTTTCGATCCAGTGCACCGTTTAGGATTTATAATGATAATATTAAAAAAAGGGCTCAAATTTCTCGGATTTTCGCCCTCCAAAAGTTAAGCTCACCTTCTACGACCGTGCAAACTCAGTTTTCATGTATTCAGTATCTATAGAAGGGATTAAAATTATTTCCAGATATTTCCCTCATTATTACTAAAAAGCCCCAAAATTGGCTTAATTTGACTGGCCTACAATGGCAACTGCCTAGTACGTTTCATCGTATGAGTAACATACTTGCTATTCCGCATTACCCCTTCGTGTACTGATGGAATCCAACACATATGCAACTACTAGGCAGGCACTCTTAATTCGTATGGAGTCCCACTTGTAATGTAAATGTATATATAATAAGAAGTTTCATGTTAATAAATCATTTAATTTTGTTTTGTTACTTTTCTCTCCTTATTCTCTAAGTTAAGTTAGAATAAGTTTGATTAAGTTATTTTAATAAATTTTTTTTTATTAAGATCATTGATATAACAAGCCAACCTATTCAATAAACTTGTTAGTTATAAAATAATAATATAATTAAATGTACGAGTACATATATACACAAATACATGTGTGAAGCATAAAAGTAAGAAAACAAAAGCAAAGGCATTACTTTGCAAGTAAAGATTGGCATTCCTTATGTACATATATAACCGCCACAAAATGTATAATTAAGTATTTAGTATTAAGAAAAAAAGGTCACTGTAAATGCTTAAAAAGGAATCAATAAAAACCTTACGCATTTGACTTTTTTGTTAATAATTTTTCCGAAGAAACATGTGGTTTTTCCTTAAACTAAATCGTGCTCCTCTGCTCTCCTCTCTTCTTCCTTGCGCTTTCATACCAGAGCAGATGGTGGAGCGGATGCTGATGTAGGATCTCGCATCAATAAGGCTCGGTTTGACTCTTTTCTGGCAAAACAACAGACTCTACAGCGCATCCTACATATACCCTGGCTGGCAGTCCTTTCCAAAGACGACCTCCTGTTCATTGCTGGCCAGGACAGGATAGACACCTCCATAAAAAGGCGAAAGTGGCAATAAATAGGTCACACACTTCGAAAATGGCCGGAAAACATTGCTAAACAGGCCCAGAAAGTCGGCGTGGTTAATGCTCTATGCCCGACAGGGGAGAGAGAAAGCTAGAAATAGTGCAGATGATTATACGCGAAGCTTGATACGTGCAGATTCTGTCCCTAAAAAAACCCATGGACCAGTTTTGAGGACAAAATTTCCCAACCAGGTAACCCTGCCTTTGACACACATCATATTCAGTAGCTCAATAAAAATTATGTTTCTCTACAAAAAAAGTCAATTAATATTTGGTCATAAAGATTTATTGAAATATTTTTAGACAAAAATTTGTTGTGTTCTCCTGTGTTATATGTATTTATCGCTATTGGCGTTCTTAAGCTGCTTGTAATTATTTGACAAAACAGATGTATATTCTTTGTGTAAACCTGAGATATTCAGTCTTTTTTATCTGCAATCGACAAGGCAAAATAAATTAATATTAGATTTTTATTACTATGTTCCACCTACCATGACACTTCTTCCATATTAATTTCAATGTTAAACGGTTTTCGCTTTTTTGTTGGTATTGTTGGAACTATTGTATAAAAGAATGAGAAGAGATCAATCAGATTTTTGAACATTTATGGGTAATTAAGTCTATTGATTTTGTTATTACTGTAAAAGGACACAAATTTAGTGATCCAAATACTGGGGACGTTAAAAACCAAGATTTTCATTCAGAGGTGCAAGAAGACGAATTTTCACAAGCGATAATTTTGTAATAGCTACAAACAAGCTGGAACCTTCCACATAGTCTACGGATCGTACTGCGGAGTAAAATTTCTACATATTTGTTAAATTTTTTTTTAGATATATCTATTTTTTTTAAATAGGATTAATGGAAAAACTGACGAAGTAAAAACGAGTTAAAAGGTAAGTAACCTAAAAAAAGTATCCAAACATGTTACATAAATTCTTCGAATAATCTTCCAGTTTCTAGAAAACGTATGGAAATAATTTAATTCCCGTCAGTAGAAACTGCAACCCCACAAAAAATCACTTGCAGTCATTGGCCATTCTGGTTAGTGTGTGTTTGGACATTCAGCATGCATACCTGCCTCTTCACATTTAGGTGGAGCAAAAAAGCTTCCAGCATTTAGTTGTCTCTCGTCCTCATCATGGACATCAATTACCAACCACCCAGTTATTACTTGCCACCTATTATTGACATTGTAGTTGCCACGTCCATAACTGGCTTGTTGTTCCGCCTTTTCCCAAATATAAATGGCTTTCTTCACATCAATGCCTACCCAGCCCGTTGAGGTGGTGTTGAGCATTAAAGTGTTGCAGATTCTCTTTCTTCTTTCTGAAACGATTAACAAAGAATGGAGTCTGAATTTTCCTGGAAACGGAGTAATCTCTACCGCGCTTATTTCGCTTTGCATGTTGCAAGGTGTAAATAGTAACTCGGACTTGCGACAGAAGTGGTTCGGCACTGCAGCTAGAAACTGAGCTGGTATGTGATTCGGGAACGGGACTTAGTTTGTGCAACCTGGCAAGAAGAGAGAGGAAATCTACATTCTTATTTAAATTAAACAACTTCCTTACTTTTAAGCAAACAAAGTATGTACAATGTTAAATGACTGTTCAGAATCATCATCATCGTGGCGCAACAGCCCCGACGTTGGGCTTTGTCCTTCTGGATCGTTGTCCTCCAATTAACTTGGTCACGTGACCGCGTCCTCCAATCTTGGAAGCCCAGTAGTTGCTCGGCATCAGCATATACTGAGCTCTCTCAACGAGCCCTCGGTCTTCCTCGCAGTCTCGCTCCGTCGACTCGTCGTTCGTTTATTATTTGTTTAGGCATGCGAACATCATTCATTCCTTATAGGTATACATGCCCTGCCCTGATTGAAGACGTTGTATTTTCAAGATTTTCGAAACTTTGAGCTCATCGTACAGTTCATACAACTCATGGTTGTACCGGATGTGCCATCCATCTCGGTCGTAAACTGCCCCGAAAATTCGCCGAAGGACTTTCCGTTCAAATGTGTTCAGCATGTTTTCGGAGGCTTGGGTTAGAGTCCAGGTTTCGCAGCCATAGCATAGTCCTGGTCGTATGTCGGCTTTGTATACGCGGAGCTTCGTGTTTTTGTTCACATGCTTCGATTTCATTATGGGGAGGACCGAGAAAAAAGTCATATTTGCTAGCTGTATCCGCAGCTTCGATTGTGATAGCGTCCTGGTTCTTGATTGCATTATTATTTTTGTTTTGTCCTCGTTGATGCGTAGTCCAACTTCTTTTGCAGCGGTATTAAGAGTATGCAGAAGTTCTTCTGCGTCGGTCAGTTTTCGGGACATGATGTCAATGTTGTCTCTGTACGCTATCAATTGTGTCGACTTGATGAGTAGCGCTGGTGTTCGTATCAATTACCCGAATGGCGTATTCAAGTGCTAGGTTGAAGAGCGTCGGCGCCAGTCCATTGTCCTGCTTCAAACCAGTACGTGTTTCAAAAGGATCAGTCAACCTTTTCTGGATTCTGACCTGTGAGACGGAGTTGGTCATGTTGTTAGTTGTACTAGTTTTGCGGTATACCAAATTGCAGCATGATGTTGTACAAACACGATCGAAACTGTCGTAAACTTGCTTAAAGTCGACAAAGATTTGTTACACATTAATGTGTATTCACAGCACTTTTGCAGAATTAGCTTAACCGAAAAATTGGATTAACTAAAATCTCACTTTCCTATCTCCAGTGTCTTAAATCAAAAATCGTGAATATTTCGAAACGCTTCAATAGATTGGACATAACCAGTTTTGTTACTAGACCCCTCAATTATTCTATTCGATATTCGCCATAGCTCGTCATATTTTCCTCTTTTTTTTTGGCTCTAGTTGCACGTTAGGTATATTGTCCGTAGGCTTCGTTCACATCGAGTGATTTTCGCGCTCGACGGTATTTGTATCCCACGACTTTCTCTGCGACTTCCTTGAAAATACCTTTAAGTTCTACCCAGAACCCGTGTACAACCGTGCATGCTGATGTCGTGTAGCTTAGGTGATAGTTTTTCCTCAAGGGCTACTGTATATGCCTACGCCACAGCATAGCTCAAAAGTTTGTCAACCGCAAAGATTTTGGCAGGGCTGATTCTTGATTGATATACTGAAGAAACTCTACACCGATAGGTTGTGTCTTCACCTAGTGATGGTCGGAATCGCAGTTTGCTCCTCGATAGGATCGGACATCCAATACACTGGATGCCCACCTTTTGCAAATGAGGACGTGGTAAATTTGGTTGTCGGTACGTGCGTCTGGAGATTTCCATGTCTGTTTGTGAATGCGTCGATGCGGAAAACATGTGGAGCTTTCGATAAGATTCCTACTGCATGCGAAGTCGATTAATCGTTGACCGTTATAATTGCATTTCTCATGGAGGCCATGTCCTCCAGTGATTTCCCGGTGCCAACTTTCGTTTCCAACTTTCGCATTAAAATCTCCCAGCAGTATTTTGACGTCCTTTGTTGAGTGAGTGAACAGTGAGTCGAACAGTGTCTTCAGGCGGGCATAAAATTCGTCTTTCACTACATCTTCCATAACTTAAGTCGGGGCATGCACGTTAAGGCATTCTAGGACCAGAAAGAATAATCTGTTATACGTTTGCGTGGTCGTCGTTGATGACCCGTCCATTTTGAGGCTTTTGCTTCGGGTTTCTTGACATAGAGTATTTTTCAGAATCCCTGCTTACTATTCTATAGTCGACAAAGTTAGTATACGAGTAGTATGTACAGTTATTTCAGCATTTTATTGGGAAATTCTTTTGCAGCTGATGAGAGTCATTTCGTATAATTAGCATACCAATTTATTTTAACTTATCTCAGACCGCGAGATCCATAATTAACGAGAAACTATCAAGGTATTGGACCTGACCAACTTTACTCATTTTTGGAATGAGTCGAGACAAGCGAGATGTAAAAGAATATAAGTGTTAAAGGTGCATGCTAGCAACTGCACCATCCGAAATTAATATACTTTTGAAAGGTTAACAAGGCATAGACATGAGATGTTGATATTCCATGCCACTGGAAGGGTCGAGGTAATTAACATACACATCCACCCTCGTTCAATCAAATACCACATTTCTCAATTTTCTTTATCTTCATAAATACATTTTTCTCCCTACTCATCAAAAAATATTTTAGTACGAATACTCTACAATTCCATTCAAATCCGCGTTAAATGAAATAACTAAGACAACTCCTAAATACAAAAAAATCACATTCTACTACCAATGTGTCCCGTATTCTTGAAACATGTCGAAAAATGCATGCAGATGGTCTCACGGTTGAGGCGAACCAATTTGGAACCGATTCATTCGTCAAGTCTTGAGTTGTTCGGTCCTGACCGTACGAATCATCAGCGTTGTAAGGAAATGAGGTTTGTGGCTTGCTTTTAAGAATAAAGCATTACGATCCAGGTCTATTTTTCAAGATGGAACCATAATGCTTTTTTGTATAATACTATATGATAACACAAAATAATGAATTTAATTTTAATTATATTCAAATTCACATATTTTAACTGTGCAGCTCTTAAGAACATTATAGTTAGCACAAAAGATCTATTAAGTTTTGACAGCATTTTGAGGAATCATAACCAAATAGAACAACTAGTTTTAAACGGAACGACCCGTTTTTCAACGGCCAAGAGCTTCCAAACCCCCTCGATGCAAGAAGAATTGCAGTATTTGAAGCATCGCTATCACAACAACAAAAACTAGTTTTAATACCTCATATGGCCCTTAAGGTTCGGGCTAATATCACACGGGTTCGAGGATTGACGGCTGTCAAGCATTGGTAAATCACAAGATTCAATGATGCAATCCTCATCGAATCACGTGTATTTTTAATAGCAACCCACTAAACTCAACTGCAAATTCTAGAATATGTCCTCTATGTCTCCATAGAAACCTGTGGTTCCAATATCTGGGTACTAAGTCGACAGCTGGTCGACAGTCGACTCAGTAGACCATTTAGTAATTACGAAATTTTAATATTGACAAAAATTGACGTTTGTTTATGCACAATTCCACAGTAAAGTCAACATTATGTTAATATCGAAAAGCTAACTGAGTAGGCTGACTGTCAATAAGCTGTCGACTTACCTAGTCTAGCCATAAATACTGTTACAAACTTTTTGAAGCACTGTTCAATAAAAGAGGTGTTATATGTTAAGAAATCATTGTTTATTTATTAAATGCATTGTCAACAACGGAAATTGCAACAAGTTATTCGAAGTGATTGCCTTTTGCCTTTACACAAGCCTTTAATCGAGCTGGCCACTTATCTATGGAAGCACGCACGACTTCAATCGGAAAGTTGGCGACTGCATGTGTAAGAGACTTCTTTAAGGATTCGATATTAGAATGCCTTTTAGAGCACGTCATTTGCTCTAAGACAGACCATAATTCGTAATCCAGCGGATTCAGGTCTGGGCTAGAGGAAGGCCAATCTTCAGCTTTAATAAAATCTGGAACATTTTCTTCAAGCCATTTTTGGGTTGACTTCGCCTTATGACCTGGTGCAGAATCTTGCTGGAAACTCCAAGGCTGATTTTTGAATAATGACGTGTTGAGAGGTTTCACTACACTTTCAAGGACACTTTCTTGATAAATTTTGGCAGACGTTTTGACGCCCTTCTCACAAAAATGCAACTTTGTCACCCCGTTGTAGCTAACACCCCACCAAACCATTACTGAGGCTGGATGATGACCTCTTTGAACCTTTTGGGCAACTTGAGAAGCTTCTCTGGCACTGCGAGCATAAACCCTATCGTTTTGTTTATTAAATGTTTCTTCGACAGTAAAATTTTTTTCGTCCGTAAACAAAATTTTACGGTATTCTTGGTTTGCGTACCGGCAAAGTAATCGTTTTGATTTTTCCACGAATCTGTTAGTAAATGCCCGGTAGATCTACGATAAGCACCCAACCCCAAGTCACTTTTGATGATACGTGAAATTGTTCTTTGGGGTATTTTCATCTCACGCGATAAAATTTTTTGTTTCTGAAGAGGATTACGGCGAATTCTCTCGCGCACGGCTTCAACCGCTTGAGGTGTTCGAGTAGTTCGCGGACGGCCACTTCTTTCACGGTCACTTACTCCAGACGTATCATTAAATCTTTCAATAGCCCGATATACAAACATTCGGCTTATACCAAGGGTATGCAGAGTCTTAAAAATATCACTTGGTTGCATTCCTACTTTATGAAGTGCAATCACAGCAATTCTATTTTCTTTGTCACCCCAATTCATGTTCACTACACTAAAAAATAAACTCAAATGATGACAAATGCATCAAGCACAAGCGTACTATAGCGATTAGCTCAATTTTTAAGAAATGCAATATAACGGTTCCTTTCTGCAGGGTTGCCAAACCTTCTAACAATATTTATGGCTAGACTAGGTATTTCCCAAATGTTGGAGCACTTTCAAATGATCGAAGCACGGTCCATTGCTAAATGGTCTAAGCTGCAAATACTTGACTACTATTACTATTTTCGATTGCTTCATATTTTCGAAATTTGTACAAATTTTTACTTAATTGCCATTGTGTTACCTGAGAACTGCAGTATGCAGATACATATTCGGTCGTTCATTCTCAAACAGCGATGGTGAGAATTTAATAGTTACATTGGTTTCATTTTTCCACATAGTGTAGTTCACCTGAGTACATATTGGAAACGCGGCCATTTCATAAGAAGGTAGATCACTTGAGAAGTTTCCAGATGATGCCATTGCTTTGCCGATTTTATCCTGAATTTCGAGTACTCTGTAAAAGTAAACCATATAAAATATTGTAGTTAGTATCTCATCAAAAGCACGGATTGTACAAACAAAAACACAAAATTAAAACGCATACGAATAGTATGCAGTATTCAGATAATATCAATAAAAAATGTATAATTAGATAAAGACAATTAAATTTAATAGCGACATGTGTTTACGTTCACATTTTCTTGCAATCGCATGAATGCATATTTTTTAATCGAACGCAAATATTTCAAAAGCTATATTTCTCCAAACACATCCAAAATTTCCGAAAATTGGAAATTTCTCACGTTTTGGCAGTTTCATTCCAGGCGATGTAATAAATTTATATTTTTGGTGTAAACATGTCTCGTTACCAAATTGAGCGACAAGTATATACCACACATGTTTTAAAAATATATGTCCATTTTACATTAATTTAAGTAGTAATCGTCTCAATTATCTACCGTCGATATTTATAATTGAATTTCATATTTGTTGTTTCAATTACTATGGAAGGAAAATACGATAAGGACAGATTAATAAATAATAATAGATCAACTTTAATCCGTCTTTTTATCAAGGTTTTGTAGGAAAAAAGCATGACTGCATGTTCAAAGAAGGATACGGGCAGAACCTCTGCTGAACCCCTAACATACGTATTAAACAGTTTTGCTTTTCAAAAATCTTGGTCTTAAGTAAGGAGGTAGAGAGAGAGTTCCATTGGTTGGATCATGATAATTGCTACATATATGCTAGTAAATACAATTAAAAACGGCTATCAACCCAGGACTAGCCTCTATACGGACAGGGATAGAAACATCATCAGCGACACCGATAGCATCAATAAACGATCGGCGTCCTATTTTGAAGAGCTTCTGAATGCAACATCTAACGTCCCCATACAAGAAGCCCTAGTCGGTGGCGTTATTATTGATCATGACCCCACTACACAACCTCCGACAGTAGATGAAGTTGATCTTGCCTTGCGGTCACTCAAACCAAATAAAGCGCCGGGCGCTAACGAGATTTCAGCTGAGCTGCTAAAACGCCCCATTCCCCAGACCAGAGTACGACGGCGCGCAGGAGTAGTTGACGCGCTATGCCCACTAGGCGCTAAGGCAAAGTAGTATAATCTGTCCCATCGAGACTGCTAGGAAGACCGAGAGCTCGTTGGGAAACTCAGTATATACTGACGCCAAGCAACTTCCATGATTGAGGACGAGTCACGTGACCGAGATAATTGGAGGACAATGATCCAGGCGGCTAGAGTCCGACGTCGGGCTGTTGTACCAACATGATGATGAGTAATGCTCGAACCAAATTTAACGCATAAAGCAGCAGCAATAACATCAACAGGCAGATCTGCTTTCACCGCTGTCGCTGCTGCTGCGTTCAATCTAGGCCGCTTAAGGGAAATGCATGCTTTCTAGCTTTACATTTCGCTGCTGCTGCATTCTGCGTTCAGTCTGGTTCGGGCATAACACTCAGCGGGGAAGGCAGAATTGTCATTCTTCTTGTCTACTGCTTTTCAATACATTCCCTCTCATATGTATTTTAAGGTTTGTCAGTTTGCTCTTCGGCCAAAAATACCTCGCAATATCTTTTATTCTTTTACTTCTACGACAATTGGAGAAATAATACAATTTGAAAAATACGTGAAGCAAGATAATACCATAATAAAAGGACACGATTTATTTATAAAAATTATAAAATATGATCATCTTTACGCTCCGCAATCACTCCTTGGAAATGCATCTAGGATTCATTTCATGTACCACTCGTACTATCCCTGAGTACCTTAGGTCCGTGGGAACGCTACTCGGCAAACATCGGTATTGAATATGAATAGTATTTCATACTGCGCATTCTACTACAATAGATGTACATATTGTAGTCATTGTGGACCTCTTTAATGGTTCTCGCATGAAAGGAAACCTGTTCTGAAATATTATAACCATGGCTATTAAGGACACGCTAATTGGATCCTTGCGACCTTGGTTACTGGTTCTTTAACACTGCTCAGTACACTATACACATATACACCACACCGCTCCATAACTATCCAACTTGTTTTTGGGTCCACATAATTTTCTCAATTTTCACGAAAAGGGCGCCTATTATTTATTATACAATGCAATACTCACCTCAGAGTCTTAACATCCGAGAAATTACTTGAAGGTTCGAAAGCAACATTCGTTTTAATCCTTGGAAATTGTCGACTGGCATTCACCAATGTATCCGCACTCAAATTGAATCTTCTGTAGATTGTATTGACCTCTTCTGGATTTTGCAGGTCCACCACTTGGGTCTTGACTGTGATATCGTCCAGATGGTCAATCGATGCCGTTAATCCATGGTGGAACATACAAACGAATAGAACTACAAACTGTATCATTTTTAATACAAGCATTTTAATCTGCGTTGTTTCCAACGAGCCACTGACTACTGGAGGCACCTTGGTCGCGTCTGATTCAGAAATCCACTGATACTGACTGAAGTCTGAAGAATTTCGGATGCTTCTAAAAACGGATCCTCGCACATACATAAAGTTCATAGCGTCCAATTTGCACATGGGGGTATGGAGAGCAGACATGCGGGCTCGCACAATTGTTGCACCATGTAGAATGGAAATATTGCAAGCATCCCAATCTTTTCGTATTGTGATTGAGTTATTTTTTTTAAAAATAAATAATTTGGCACTATGTAAAGATGTACACGAAGCAAAGAAACCAGAATTCATTATTCTTTTATTGATTTCTGCAGAATTTTTTCCTGCTTCAGTTATACTTATGTATTAGTGTATTAGGTTGTGTGCTGGATGAAATATATACATACTTCAGGAGCGTGGGGTTTTGAGAAGGAAAGTTTTGCAGTACTCTTGTTTTGTTGTGACCTCAGTAATAAAGAACGCAGATTTCGCAAGTGTTTCACGTTTGACGTTTTTATTGAGAAGAGAGTAGTTAAGTTAGAGTTGACAATTACGTAGTTGCAATGACACATCGAATATGCATTCACAATATTCCCACTTGTTCGATGGGTCATGAGTTTCAAATTACAAACAATAGTTCTGCTAATAATTTACTTTACGTATTATCGAGAATAAATCAAATACTTAATCCCATTTCAAATGTGCAAAATTTATGTTTATCAATTGGTACAGCTTTAGTAAGATTGTCTGCTATCATTTTATCAGTACTTATTTTTGTTATTTTTACAATTTCCTTCCGTATGAAATCTCTGATGAAATGATGACGTATATCAATGTGTTTTGTTTTTGGACTATACGCTCCGTTTAGTGCCAAGTCAATAGCACCTTTGTTGTCGCTGAATATTTGAAGTGTTGGCTTTTGACCTCCAATTATCTCGTGCTTCAATTGATTTAGCCAGTATGCTTCCTGACACGCTGCTGACAGTGCCATGTACTCCGCTTCGGCAGTGCTCAATGCCACCGTCGGCTGTTTTTTACACAACCATGATACAGCTCCACCTTGCCATAGAAAAATGTACCCACTGCACGATTTTCTATCGCAACAACTAGACGCCCAATCAGCATCGGCATATGCACACAAATTCTCGAATTTGCTGTCCCTGGTAAAAGTTAGCTGGTAGTTTAACGTACCTTTAATGTAGCGTAGAATACGTTTTACTGCCCTCCAATGTGCTAGACCTGGGTTTTTGTTGAATTGACTAACATTCGTTACTGCAAACGAAATGTCTGGTCGCGTGCACTGTGCCAAATACAGAATGCTGCCCACAGCTTCTTGGTACGGAACTGATTTCATCTGCTCAATTTCAATTTCGGTGCTTGGTGACATTTCTCTTGTAAGTTTTTGGTTTGGGTCACTAGGCAATTTCACTGGATCACAATCGAACATGTTGAACTTGCGTAGAACCTGTTCAGCGTATTTTTGTTGGTCCAATTTAATAACTCCTTTGCGCTGATCGTAATCAATACGTAATCCAAGAACATTCGACGCCTTGCCCAAGTCCTTCATTTTAAAATTACTGGTCAATATCGATTTAAGTTGATCTTTCCATACTGAATTGTTGTAAAGAATCAACAAATCGTCCACATAAACTGCAACAACAATAATAGATTCACCTTTTCGACGTACGTATATGCATGAATCAGTTTTGCAACGTACAAACCCCGCTTTGATAAGGACTTCGTTAATTTTTTGGTTCCATTGACGGCTGGCTTGTTTTAATCCATAAAGCGACTTCTTCAGTTTACATACTCGACCGCTTCCGTCGTCATATCCTTCAGGTTGTTTCATGTAGACCGCTTCGTTGATATCACCATGTAGGAATGCAGTCACTACGTCCATTTGTTCAATATTTAGATTCAATTTTACGGCCAACGCCATCAATAATCGAATCGACGAATAGCGAACCACGGGAGAATAAGTTTCCTCAAAGTCAATACCTGGCCTTTGGCTGCAACCCTTAGCAACGAGTCGGGCTTTGTATCGTGCGATATTGCCATTAGAATCAGTTTTCTGTTTAAAAACCCATTTGCAATTTATAGATTTGGAACCCTTCGGTAGTTCCACTAATTCCCAAGTTTTATTTTCAATTAATGAGCGATGCTCATCATCCATGGCACTTTTCCAATGCTGTCCGTCGTGACAATTAAGTGCTTCGTCAACAGTAACTTGTTCACCACTCCGTACTTCGTTCGCAAAATGTGATGCTTCGTATCGTTGAACAGGTCTGGTTTCACGTTTCGAACATCGTACACTACCGAACTTGCTGTCGCTGATTGATGTATCCTCCTCGTCGCTCTCATCAGTTGTATCGAATTCAGGGATGTATGTATTATCATCGTTAGCGTCCACAAAGTCATCAATCGATGAGTCATCTATCGAGTCATTTTGAGCAGCATTGTTTTGGCCATGCTGCACGCCGTTTGTGCCCTGAATATGTACTGAGTCAGTTGTTGCAACATTGTTTGGGCCATGTTGCACGCCAATAGCACTTTGAGTATGTACGACATCAATTTTTGCAACATTGTTTTGGCCATGTTGCACGCCATTCTCGTTCGATGATCCTTCAATTATCAACGTGCTGCTGTCACTCCCAATGCCAATGTCTCCATTTTTCACCATAGACTGACTTGGCCCAATATAGTCTTGTTCTACCTATATAACCGTGACATCCCGACACGCAATTATTTTATTGGTTCGCCGATCCATAAGTCGATAACCCTTTTGATCCTCGCAGTATCCAACAAATATCAATTCTCTGGACTTCGCATCGAACTTCCGCCGTTTTCCTTTTGGAATCATCGCCATCGCTACTGATCCAAACACTCTGAAGTGGCTTATATCCGGCTTCTTTCCACTCCAAATTTCCATCGGTGATTTGTATCCCAAGATAGATGAAGTTGTGTGATTTTTGATGTATGCAGCTGTACTCATTGCTTCTGCCCAATAACGCTTCGGTAAATTCGCATCCTGTAACATGCATCTAGCCTTTTCAGTCAATGTCCGAATCGTGCGCTCTGCTAATCCGTTTTGCTGTGGTGAATGTGGAATAGAGCTTTGATGTTGTATTCCATGCTGACCGAGAAAACTTTCAAATTGCTTCGAAAAGAACTCCGTTCCATTGTCGCTCCGAAACTTCTTTATTTTTAAACCGGTTTGGTTTTCAACTAATTGTTTAAATGAGCAAAATTTTTCGAATGCTTCATTTTTATGCTTTAGCATGTAAACAAATGTTCTTCGGCTAAAATCATCAACCAATACAAAACAGTAATAGTTACCACCAATGGATGGGCATTCCATTTTACCAGCTAAGTCTGCATGGATGGTTTCTAACAGCTGAGTGGCTCTAGTTCCTTGCTTGGGAAAGGGCTTACGCGATTGTTTGCCCTTGCAACATGTGATGCACGAAATGCTCAATTCATTTCCATCGAACGATATACCATTGACACCTCCTTCCATCATCTTCTTCAAATAAAATGGATTAGCGTGTCCCAAACGCCGATGCCATAATTCCATGGACTTATTTGATGCAATTGCAGCCAGTACGGTATTGCTGCTGCCATCCATACGATACAGTCCATCGACCAATGATCCGGTTCCTAGCAGCACGCCATTAGCATCTCTTATCACACAACCTGATGAAGTAAAATGAACGGCTTTTCCTTTATTAGTCATTTGACTTACCGAGAGCAAGTTGGCTGTCAGTTTCGGTACACACAGTACATTTTGAAACTCTACTGTCTGATGCTTTCCATTAACGTCTGCATCAAAAATCACTGTTCCACTGCTGCATACTTTCATCTCTTCATCGTTCGCTGCCCGAATCGTTGACTGACCGCATCTAGTTGTCTCAATCATCCAGTCTTCTCTCATCGTCATATGTCTCGTCGCTCCAGAGTCGATATACCAGTCGTTTCGATCGTGTTTCCCACTTAAAAAGACCGCACTAAACGCCACAGGTTTTTTGGTGTCTGCGTTGGTCCCTTTCGAATCGTTTTTACTCGATTTTTGTGGACAATTGAATGACTTATGCCCCTTTTTCCTGCATGTGTAGCATATTAGACCACGTTTCTTACCAGATTTGTCTTTCTTAGCAAAGAACGCTTTCTCCCCGTCCGCTGCAGCGATGGTTACAGGTTCCTGTAGCAATTTCGTTTTCACACCATCTGCTGTCAGTGTTTTGCCAGTGCTTTCCATGGCTATGACCATTGGCTGATAGTCACTGGTTAAACCACTTAGGAGTGTTACTGCCAATATTTCGTCTGGTATATGGAAATCCACATCACCAAGCGTCTGCGCCGTTGAAACAATTCGACCGACATACGACTCCATCGTTTCACATTCGCTAAGTTTGGTGTTGATCATGTGGCGGAACAAAGTAACTTTGCGGCCTGCTCCACTATCTTCGAATGTTGCTTTGAGGTTATTCCAAATGTCTTTTGCCGTGTTCGCGGATTTCACATGGGTTTGCATAGATTTATCGATGCTTAAGTTCAACGCTGCCTTTGCTTTCGCATTTTTTTTAGCATCGGTTTCAGTGCCGGTAATGCACTGCGACAATTCCTCATATTCCAGATAATTTTGCATAGATAATTTCCACGAAGAATAATTCTCTCTGCCTTTCAACTTTTCAATCGATGTTAAAAGTGATGATGCCATTGGAATGAGATCGGTTTCAATATTTGTGAAAGCAATTTGGTTACTGATTTTCGGCTTTTCACTTGGCGACGTGGGTGTTGAAACTTTTCTCATGAATCACGTAGCAAGAACTAACCTCACTTTAACGTCGACGATTAGTGAAAATAAATCTCTTAAAATTTGAAGAAAATCGACTGGATTCGAAACACTTTACTTCCCGAATAGAAATCAAATCGATTATTTAAATATTCGCGGATAAATTACTGGGCCCATAACCTGTTGTGACCTCAGTAATAAAGAACGCAGATTTCGCAAGTGTTTCATGTTTGACGTTTTTATTGAGAAGAGAGTAGTTAAGTTAGAGTTGACAATTACGTAGTTGCAATGACACATCGAATATGCATTCACAATATGTTTTTTGACATGGATATGTCTTATAGCTGGGGGTCATCCTAAAAATCTGTTCGTCACACGAAATGTCTGTTTTTCTACTCGGGGGTCAGAAGAGGAAACAAGCACATTGAAAATTTTTCCGAGTTATATGAATGTAGTGGCCGATCCTCAGTCAATCCGAGTCAGTCATCAAAGGGAACTCACGAAAATCGAAAAACATCGCGTCATGAACTGACTAAACAACCAGGCACCCATAACACAAGTCAACATCATTCAACTGCCATCCCCTCGTGATTCAAATCTGCTCACAATACCAGCCACATCCAGACAACCTGTCTCCCTCACTCATGCACAGCGCTATGGCTCCTCCTTCACAGCAATCTTTTTGTTTTCATCAATTAGTCACTAACCTGACTCAGTAAGAAAATCGTTGGGGTAGGTCGGGAAATAGCTTCAACTTCACACACACACACACATATACACACGCACCCAACGGAGAGACGGTTGAGTCGAAGAAGTTCAATGGATAGGTGTTGCTTCGTCATCGGCGACAGTGCGAAAGAGATGCTTGCTCCACGGACCTTGAACTACACTTCCGTGGCGGATCCACCCCCTTCTTGTGATGGCCAATCCCATCCAGCTGACTGAAATCAGTGTCACCAAGGTCACCAACGTGTTTTTCCCCGTGAGATGTAAGGAACTTACTTGTATCGCGCATACCGCGTACTATCACGATCGATGATATATCAACTAACAGTGCACAATTCTGATTTAGTGAGGATAATAGTGCAAATGATGTAGTTTGTGCAGCGCGGATAACGTAAACGTTAATGCAATAAAATTGTGTTGTCGCGCTTACCGTCTTTAGACTTAGACGAGTACTATCTATCTAATAGTAAGTGTGTTTAGCTAGACCGCGACTTGACGCGATCAAACGCGGATTTACGTACTAACGAAGCACAGGCACATATACAATATGTAGAGTAGAGGGTATGATCGCTTGATCCACACACGGGGTAACGGTTGGGTTAATTTGTATTCTCCTGTACACTATGCGGGACGGTATGTCTTGAAAATGATACAAAGTATCTACACTGCATGCAGATACATCGGTACATGGATATGTCTTATGCCAACCGAAAGCGTGGGACGTGTTTTGTCGAATGATTTCATCCAGTATAACTATACTGGGATCTTTATAAAACTTACGTCGATATCTTCAACACAACAGGCTCCACGCAGTCGGTAGCCAAAGACATATCCATGTTCCGATGTATCTGCATGCAGTGTAGATACTTTGTATCATTTTTTTCTTTTTTGTGTACGTTATATATTTTGAGGTGCTGAACACGAATTTGGGGTTTGCCAACAAAAATTCGGCTGGGAAATTCAAATATTGACCAAAATATCGCCCTTGTTTTGGTTTTTGACCCATATTTCCAAAAGTATACATCCTGTGGAAAAAGTCAATAAAATGTTTTTGAAGTACACTAAATTTGTTCAAATTTGATACCAAATTCAGTTCGGTACGTCCAGAACTTACTGTCACGCTCATAATATCGTAAAAATACTCATTCTATGAAGAAACTTATGTATTAACGAAAAATTTTAGGTGACTTGTTTGTCTTTAACCCTAGAATACTAATACTACTGATTAGGGCGTTGTTACTAACAATACGTCATTCTGACGCGTTCATGATAAATCGTACCTTTATTCCATGTAATGATTTCCCCGGAGAATAGGGTGCGTCGTAATAGACCAACTTTAAGGGGGGTCCCCACAGAGGGGAAATGAAGGTCAATATTTTTTTTTTTCGTTTGGAATATGCAAATGGGGTATCATAAGAAAGGTACGGTTAAGTACATTCCATTTTTGGCATTTTCTTCATATTTGAATACAGGAGAAAAGAGGAAGAGGGGAAAATATGAGGTCATAATTTGTCCCACCCCCTGCATTTCTAGACCCTTACACTTGGAAATATGAAAACTTACAGGAAAGTGGCATTCACTAGCATAGAAAACTAAAAATAATGGAATTTGGATATCTTCACAAAATAGGTTAATAATAGTATATTTCTGTAGTTACAGTTAGCACACCCCTCCATTCCCCAAATACATCGGAAGTCAAAACTATTGATAGCCAACGATAACAAACACCATAGGCAGTAATATCTCCAAGTTTCGTTAGAATTACATAATATTAAATAAATAAATAAATAATAGTACATTAATTTAAAATTAGGCATTTTGACACTCTCCATACAAAAAATACACCTACCTGCCTCATGCGTAGGTGCGAGTACTACTTGCATGTTGTTTTCGTAGTGCGAATTGCAGTTATTTAATTAACCATTTTTGAAAGGGTTAAGATTGTTTGGAGCGGTGATTTTAAACATGAAAAACATGA
The DNA here is from genome assembly GCA_964017055.1 of Chloromyia formosa. Classification (NCBI taxonomy): domain Eukaryota; kingdom Metazoa; phylum Arthropoda; class Insecta; order Diptera; family Stratiomyidae; genus Chloromyia; species Chloromyia formosa. The sequence goes on from OZ024818.1 coordinate 24,310,416, forward strand.
TGATTACATTTGAACGAAAGGTCTTTCGGTGAATTTTCGGTGCATTTTGCAACCGAAATGTATGGCGCATCCGGTACAGCCATGAGCTGTACGAACTGTACGATGAGGTGGAAGTTTCAAAATCGTCAAACCACAACATCTATTGTACAATGGGCAGTATATGTATATACAACGAATGGACGATGACCGCATGTCTAAGAAAATATTCAATAGACGACACGTCGACAGAGCAATGCTGCGAGGAAGACCGAGAGCTCGTTGGAAAGACCCATTAAATGAATACGTCGAACAAGTGCTGAGCGTCCGAAATTGGAGGACGCGGTCACTTGACCGAGATAATTGGAGGACGATGATCCAGGCGGCCAGGGCCCGACGTCGGGCTGTTGCGCCTCTATGATGATAACGATCTTGTGGCGAAGTTCCCCCTCATGCAGATAATGTAGCTATGTAGCCTTCATAATGCACATATACAGTATACAACTAAAGAGGATATAGTTACTGGAACTGAAATTATTGCACTGAAAAGAGGTAAATCCGCTGGACTTGACGGCATTCCTTCAGAACTTTATCCAGCAGCGCGAAGCATAACTGATAAGCGTGGGACACAGAAACCTTTCCTACTAAATGGAAGGAAGGGTTGATAATCAAACTTCCAAAAAAAGGGTAGCCAGACAGATTATAGTAATTGAAGAGGTTTTGCGTCCTTATTGCCGTTGCCTAATAATAGCTAAGATTGTCCTAATAGAGCATTTAGAAAACACAATTGATGAAGAGCAGGCCGGCTTTCGATTTCAAGTGTCCTGTGACAATCACATTAACACCTTGCAAATAATCATCGAGCAATGCGTTGAATACGATTTTCCCCTTCACTTCCTTTTCATTGATTTCGAGAAGGCTTTCAGCAGTGAGAAGCTTGTGGCTATTATTAATGTATTTTAATCTACGATGGCGCGAAATGTCGCATTTTGCATAAAGGTAAAGTGTCTGCGGACTTTGAAATCCGGCGTAGAGTTCGGCAGGGGTGCATACTCTCACCGATATTATTCCTCATAGTGATTGGTAATGTGTTGCATGCAGCCCTATCCGCAAAACACAGGAGAATTTGTTGAATGTACACATCTTATCTGCAGCATCTTGACTATGCTGACGACATATGCCTACTCTCTTGTAAAATCCTGGATCTCAGTGGAATTTCTCTAGATCTCGAGAGGGAGGCTGGCACGGTTGGGCTTAAGATCAATACCAACGAAAACCAAGGTTTGTCTCTGGTTTCCAAATTAAATTAAATCGGTCAAATTCGTATTTTTGTAAGCTCGGCGGAAAAGCAGTTTTTTTCTTTAAGAAAAAAACTTTTGAAAGACGCAAAGTACCGTTATTTTAGTAAATAAAAAGGCTTTTTTTTTGACAATTTTTTAGGGTCGTGTCCCTGATAATATTAATGTATAAAACTGTATTTTTCCACCCAGTGTTGTAAGCTATTATTCGGCTTTGCGGACGATATGTGGTATGTTCCTCATTTTGAAGAATATACATGTGGCCGCCCTTATCAACATTTCTGGTATCAAATGTGTGGATGCCCTCCGAAACAAATTCCTAGCTGCGTCACTTTTTTCATTTTTTCCCTTTCGTAAAGATAACTTGAAGAAAACCACTGTCAAACACGGGCGGAAAGGCATTGTATAAAAACAAAAAAGAGTATATTTTATAATTGTTTTTATTTTTGTTTGTCTTACTTTTGAAAAATAAAAGAAGTACATACTAAAAACCAAATTATATTATGGGAGAATACATTATTATTTTCTTGAACTTAAATTATAATGAAACTTATTGAAACAAATTAATACAGAAATCTATAGTTTAGAATAATATAAATATCAGTACAATACTTGTGTAACATTTGAACTTAACGTAACAGTTCTGTTTTGCATGCCCGCCAGCATATCTTCAGTGATCAATAATCCTGCGATTAAGAAAAACAATGAAAATTGCATGCACTTTATTAGAATATATTCTAGACCTTACCTGAGAAGCTTGCTGACATGAAACATACTATACAACCGCAAATAAAGGCGCGCACAGCTACGCCAGTTATAACGTTTCGTCGTGCAGGTGCCATTGCTGCCAAGCTTCCAATCAGAATTCCCAAAGAGCTGGGATTCGCAAAACCGCAAATAGCAAACGTTGTGATACCCACACTTCTTGGCTAATAGTTATATATGAATAATTGCAATTTTATTATAATTAGACCGTTAGATAATAAAAGTAACAAAACAATTAAAGAGCCACTTGAAAAAATCGGAAATTCATCCTGTTAAAAAGAATAAGGAAGCCAATACAGCCGTTTTTAATATAAGTGTAAGGAGGGTAAAAAGTATGAAGCATTTTTTAAAATTAAAAAAAAAAAAAAATAACTGTATATTTCATACAAATTTGACAGAATATTAAAAACAAAACGAATATCCAGGAATACTTTATGATTTTTAATTTCTAATTTTCAATATTTTATTATGTTTTATTCTGCTTTATCGGCTACTTAGTGGCGCGCATCGCCATCATGAGCTCGTATAATGGCTGCTACAGACAATGGCCCATCGCTGTCAGTCGCTATCATGAATCTGGGCAGATAGCGGTTTGTGGCGACGATAGTTGCCAGCGAATTGCTCACAATGGCTGTCAAAGCCATTTTCTGCCATCCACCATCGCGACTAACCGCTATACGCATAGATATACCATGACAATGGCTTCCAATGGCCGGAGATGGACCATTATCTGTAGTAGGCATAAAAGCCTAAGTTCCCTTAGCCATGCTTATCATGAGACACATGATATTTCGTAAAGTCTAAGGAACGGGTCCCGATGCCCCAGCTGGTCCCATAAATGTTCTACGGGATTTAAATCTGTCGTGCACGTTGGCCAGTGAAGAAGGTCGATGTTATTGGTAGTGCCTTCAACACGTAGTCTTCCAATAACATGAAGGCTTAGTGGCTCTTTGATTTTAATGTATCGCTGGGTTGTCAAAATACCATTAGCGTTCAGAACTAAATCATCCATTTTGCCATTTTAGGGAAAAGCGTTTTACACCGTAATGGGTCGAGCAGCAAAACGTGATGTAGCTTGAAGAGCACGGGGAAATACGTTCGTTTCGTCTTCACCAGACTCTACATATTTGCCTTAACCCCCAGTGGAGCATAGCCCGTCAATTATCCCATGTGAACTACTGACGTTTCGTTGGCATAAACCAGTTTCGGACGATGTAAATTGCCAGCATGTACCTCCTGCCGCCATCAGAGAAGAAAACTCTTCTCCCTCAATGCCTTTACTTCATTTGCAGTTGTTCCTGGCAAACCGATGCCGGTTGATTTTGTTCTTTCTTGTTAATAGTGGTACTTTTAGCGCCAATCTGGAAAGCAGGCCACTCTTGCACCCCTGTGGCGTGTCTGAGATTTTTTAGTATGGAAGGCGCCTTGTTTCGACAATTTTTGAAGGCGTTTAAGCATTGTAACCGACGGGTTGGTGGACATCCGAAGATGCCCGTGGGGACGGAGCCTAAGGGAGCATAATGACCGTGAAGGTCGCGCCTTACCACCTGGCGATGAAAAAAAAGCCCCTCGGTAAGCTAACCAACGGGCTATGCTTGCTGTAGGTCAGTTCGAGAGACGTAGGCGAGGCTTTCGCCGCTCGTTGCCCCTTCCCTTAACGTATTAACAAAAAAGTCACAGACCTGGTAAGACAACACAAACAGGGGAGGCAGAAATGGGAAATAATAAAAAAAATTAGGCGATAAGGATGGAATGGTTGGCGGACGGCTCAGATGCCCTCGCGCATGCATCGGGAACCGGGTGTAATGGGAGCTCTGGTTTCGCATACCAACAACAATGTTGCTCTTGGTCGGCCCTGTCCTCGTCTTGTTGTGAATTGTACTGTCTACCTACCTCAAACATTTTGGATGACAGAATGTCTCACTCACGGCCCACCTCCCAAAATCTATGGCATCCTCTCGTTATGTCACAGCCCTACCCACTTCAAATTTGTTAAGAGTTCTTCTAACACCTTGTGGAGGATCCATAAACACTCGCATAGCAATAACATTAAAGAAAACTACACAGCCTACCGGTAGAGACTGACAGAGGTATCGGAAATAACGACAAAAAAAAAAGGTACTCCTTCATGTTTAGTTCCACGTAGCCAAATTTACCGTTATATTGGAAAGTACACATTTTAAAATGTATGTTTCTTTTCGCTCTTTCTGCGCTAATACCAAAAACTACAGTCTCCGCTTCCTTATTCGTATTAGCCGGAAGAATTCGCCGTTTTTTTTTGTAAAGTGTCCCTTCAATTATTTTGCTGAATGTATTTTGTATGTTTTACCAAACTTACCGAAATTGCGCCAAGCTTTTTGTACTCTCCTAGACGTTGATAGGCAACGAATTCGTTGATTATTGTTTTTGATGCGATAACTTTGGCGACAATGTCACAATCTTCCCAAGGGATACCCAGCACCCAACTTAGTGGAATGAACAGTTTTGCAAAAAGCCATTCGAATGTGATGTCCGTTTCGCCGATCAAGTAAGCGAGCCAGCTGACCACCGCATTAAGGAAGGCAATGAAGGCCACAAAGGCCACTATGTTAGCGATGATTCCCAAAACGATTGGAATAGCATTGTTGGCACCTTTCGCGGCAGCGTCCAGAACAGAGGAGTCCTCCCTGAGAAAAGTGTGGATTGTAGTACAGTAACACTCATTTATACTCCGCATAATATTATACTCACGACTTTTGAATTTCAATGTTATCCGAAGCCGTTTTGCTCTCCTGATTTTCAGGGAAGTACAATTTCGCGATAGCCAAAGCGCCCGGTGCAGCCATCACGCTTGATGTAATTAACAGCGCCGGATCTGCTCCAAAAGACATGTATGCTGCAAGTACAGTTCCAGATACTGTTGCGAATCCTGAAGCCATAATAGCATGCAGTTCTGATGGAGTCAGTATCTTGAGATACGGTTGTATCAACATTGGACTTTCGCTCATGCCCAAGAATATATTAGCTGCGGCAATAACACTTTCGCAAACAGTCGTGCCCAGCAAACTTTGTAACACCCACCCTAACTTCATGATTACCCATTGCATCACATTCAGATAGTACAGGATCGAGACGAAGAAACTAAAGAAGAAGATAATTGGCAAGATAGCGAAGGCGAAGAGTTGCTGATCGATAAGATCACTTCCAAACACGAATCTGCTTCCGTCGTTGGTGAAATACAAGAAAGTGGCCACTTTATTACCAATACATTGGAATATACTCCGTCCGACATCCCATCGGATACAGAACACACCGAGCAGGAACTGCGCTATGATGCCCAAAATGACCGGATGCCATTTGATTGCCTTTCGATCTGTTGAGAACACGTAACCCAACAGTAGAAAAACAATAGGACCTGCTAACGATGTAAGTCTTTCGGGTTCGTCTTTCGTTTCAAAGTATAGGAACGTTACAAACCCAGCTAAAATTAAAATCAGTAGAATAGCTTTAACTATCCTGGAAGAAAAGAAGAAGAGGACGATATAATCGTAAGGTTTTTAATAATGAGTTCTCGAAACCAACCTGCTTTCGGCTAAAAATCTCAGTCTTCGTTTTGAGAATCGAACTATGCTCTTATACATCCGTAGACCGACATACGGTTTGAACAGATGGTAGTAGACCAGGCCTAAATAAATGAAAAATAACACTAGTACCAGCATACCATAGCCATGACAGAATTGGATGCCGCATGCTCCCCAACATCTCCCGTCCTCATCCTCATAAGATTGTGATGAATTCTCTGTAATAATATAAAAATATTGGATTCATTATGATGATAGAACCTACAAAAAGGAAAAATTTATGATTCAAAGGCACATACGCGGATTCCAACAAAAAACGCCCTCACCCAGTAGCTATTGAGCCTCAACACACGAGAAATCTTATGGAAATCTCGAGGAAAGTTAAACACAACCTACTCATCACCGTTCCTTATTTAAATTTCTAAAAACATTTTGTTAACAAAAATATTCAAACACTTTTTCAGCAATAAATACGGAAAATCGAAAGTGTTGATGCGACTCTATCATCTTTACAGTAGTGGCAGTCTTCCTTCGGACTACTGGAGGACCCGGATAGATGCTATTGTCAGCACTAGATTGTCGAATCTAACGCTTCGTGTGTTGGATAGTCAAATATGGACACCGAGAATGTATGGGGCTCACCTAAAATGTATGGGGCCCCATGATGTATGGGCCCAATTATATTTTTGTTATTCTAATACTTTAGTACTGGGACCCGGAATTGTTTTCCCCGGGGCCCGGATTTCCTCTCGGCGGTCTTGGCCGCCGGCGCCGCCACCACTGTAAACGGTGGTGCAGGTGTTTTTTTTTTTTTTTTTTTTTAAATATTGTAAAATTATACAATAGAAGACAAAAGGTCTTATCTGATAGCCACCATCGAGAAGGACGCTGCTGTGGAGAATTATCATTTATCAACCAAATCGAATGATAAGGTTGAGGCTAAGTGAAGTTTGTTTTTGTGAAATCATACTGTGAACGTTCTTCGGTGATTTTTAAAATCACTTGTCGAAATCACGTCATTTGCCCCGATGCGAACAAGACATTACTATCTAAGCAAATCAAAGGCAAATGGAGTCTTCAAAACTCAAAGAAAATGTTATGTTACTATTCTCATTCGCATAGTAGAAAATGAAGGACGCGTTGTCATGCTAAATCCGCTAAACTGTAGAAGCATACTAAGTTTATATTCCAAATTAACCAAGTCTAACAAAAATTTCTCAAATTTTAGTATTTGATTATGTTCATTTCAAATGCAAACCTCGTTTTCCCTAACGTTAGAAAAAAAAATTAGTGTCTACGACTCATCCCCCTCCTCGACGAAAAGCTATCTACGCCACTGCGTGCGTGACTTACCTGACTGGACATATTGATTTGTGGCGAAACCGAAGTAAACGGCGACTAGAACATGAATGAGAGCAAAGAAAACTTGCTTTATAATGTTTTTGTGCTTATGGGCTCCATCCATAATATTATCTAAAATATTCTTATTGGCTTTCTCCAGTCCATCATCCAGAGATTTAAAATTGCCATTGCTATTTTTTTCGTCCCCCTGAAACTAGAAAAAGCAAGCACATATTATCGAAAATGCTACTGCCATTATTTCAGCGCCATCTAACCTCTTCTTCTAGACCACTGTCCTTGCTCTCCCGTACTATATGAACCACCTGGCTCTGAAAAAGGAGAAAATGTACTTAGTATGACAAATTTTGAGATGTTGTCCAAATTATTTACCTCCATTATTATTTTTGTTTCTTGTTAAGTTCTCATTTAATCTGAAAAGATACAAAAAACTAGGGTATAAAAATATTCATAATGGTATACCTGCGTACGTGAATATGTATAACTTTAAGTTCATTTAAGCAGAAAACAGTTTCTTTTCCTAGTAAAGTGTAATTTTTCCCTAACGTGGCGACCATCAATCCGGTCCGCTTCCGATTTTTATGAGTTTAATATATAAAATTCTTCATGAGTACCTTGTTAAGTAGCCAAAAGAAATTTACGCAACACTCGATAGTTTGGAAGTTGCTCCCACTTCCTTATACCTATAAGCCAGGAAGTACTTCTAAAGGATTTCGTTATCCGAAATAACGCTGCGCGCTTGGTGCTATTAATCGAGGTGTTACTGTATGTGTTATCATTTTGGAGTCGCAAGCCACCTCATTTTCTTCTCCGAAACCTTCCGATAGTATGTACTTGTAACAAATCTCGTTATCCAAAATAACACCCACTCATGGGTTCGGTTAAAGGGGGCTATACTGTATGTAGTCGCAAACTACCTTATTATATTTTATATTCCAGCTCCCTAAAAATACTCTTGCAAAAGTTGACGGCAATCGCCTCAGTGATTCAAAAGATTTTACTCGGTAAAGGAGCAACTACATAATTTCCACTTTGAGCTGTGCATTAGACCCAGAACTCAAAACGTTTTTGTTTCATCCTGGAAAAATTTTCGATTGTAAGCGTAATAAAAGTTATAAGGAAAATATAAAAAAAAAGTCCCAAATTTGATTTTCGCCTGCCAAAAGTTAAGCCTTCCGCAACCGTGCAAACTCAGTTTCCATGTATTTAGGATCTCTAGAAGGGATTAAAATTATTTCCAGATGTTTCTCTATTGGCTTTTTTTGATTGGCCTATAAAGAGTTAAGCAATCTAGAATGTTTTCTCAATATTTCTCGCTTTAGGAATTGCATGAAAAATAGCTTGGTGAAGTCCATGTCCGCCAGTTTCTAGATACCCTGTGTTGCTAGACCCGGTACGAATAATAATGAAGACTATCTATTTACTTGTAGTAACTTTTATCACAAGCAATATTGCCTGTTTAGTTTATCATTTTTTTCAGAAACATGTGTCAGCATGTGTTTGATTGCAATAAGGAACATTCTACGAGTAATTTCCCCCGATGGACGTATTTTTAATTGTTTTGATAATAATGTGATTTCAAGTTGTAAATCAACGAGATTATGAACTATTTACGAGTAGTTGCACATGCGAAATAATTGAAATAAACACTCGTTAATTACTTATCACCTATTACCTACTACTAAACAGTTTTCCAAATCCGCAATCAATTAAATCAGATTAAAATTTCAAAGGCAGTCAATCATGATAATTTTGCAAAATAGAAATCAAGCCCGTTATTAAAAACAACCAGCGAAGTATGGTAAGATTAGCTTTATAGTTAAAAAATTTAGATGGCGACATAGGTGATCTAACTACACATTCATACTGTAATATGCATGGAGTACGTCACTCTTATGACATAGACTGTACTAAGCTCTATCGGAGTCCCGAACCATCTAAAAACCTTCGGTAACAAGCCACAATAGACTGGTTGATACACGACTCTTCCCGGAGATGCTTTCAGCCAAAAACAGAGCCATCTAGATAGTTCTGGAATTGAAGATCAGCTATATAAAGCAAGATGTCATCAAGAGCGGAGGTTGAGTGGTAGTCGAAAGTTCATTCGAAGTCGATCGTTGTAGTGCTCTGCTCGGAAACGGAAAGGAGTACAAACGTTATCCGCCGAATTACTATGTTGAGCATAAGCATAAGGACCACCACAAAATCAATTGGTCTTCTATTGATCTGGACAGAACACAAAATCAGATCGACCACATTGGCATTAGTAAAAGATTCAAGAATTGCCCTTTGGACGTGCGAAATAAGAAGGGTGGCGATATTGCGATGGGAAGAGACCATTATCTTATCTTCGATTTCGTATTGAAGTATTGCTCGACTAAAAAATCCAGCTATCTTACAACAATATAACGATAAAAAGGAGCTGAGATAATTAGTCACCCAGATAGTAACATAAATAAAAACTGGGATGCCATAAAAAATGCGTACATTGATAGTGCAGATACCATCCTTGGCACAAACCCGGATAGTCGGAGTAATCCCTGGATGTTCGACGCTTCATGGCAGTGGGCTGTTGGAAGAAAAGAACTGAAGGTTCGTCTGGCTGCAGTATCAGACGGCAATCAAAGCAGCATCGAACTCCTTTACCGTCAGAAAGCTCGAGAAGTTCAGCGTAGTGTGCGATTCTCTTCAGCCTCAGCAGAAGAAGCCGCAAGAAGTAACAACTGAAACGCCGTATACGGTGTCATCAAGAACTTTCGGTGAATGATAGTGATGGAAAGCTACTTATCTTGAAGGAAGATCAAATGAGGCGGTGGAAAGAACACTTCGTCGCGGTATTGAACCGTGTAACCTCTGGTGAAGTTCCCCCTCATATAGATAATTTAGCTAACCATCAAAATGAACGTATACAGTCCACTGCCCCGACTAAAAAGAAATTAGTCACTGCAATTATTGCAAAACGAGGAAAGGCCGCCGGGCTCCACGGCATCTCTGCCGAACTTTAACAAGCAGCACCAAGCGTAACTGCCGAGTTGCTGCACCCACTTATTGATAAAGCGTGAAATACGGAGACCTTTCTCACTGAGTGGAAGGAAGGTTTGATCATTAAACTTCCGAAGAAGGGAAGCTTGTGGCTATTATTAAGGCAACCTATGACGGCATGAAATGTCACGTTTTGCATAATGGTAAGGTGTCGGGGGACTTTGAGATTCGCAGTGGAGTTCGGCAGGGGTGCATCCTCTCACCAATCCTATTCATTTTAGTTATCGGCGATGTGTTGCCTGCAGCCCTATCCGGGCTAGACAGGGGAATTCAATAGACTTTGACATCTTATCTACAACACCTTTACTACGCTGACGACATATGCCTACTCTTCCTCAAAATCGTGGATCTGTCCGCAATGGCGTTAGATCTCGAGAGGGAGGCAAGCCAGGTTGGGCAAAAGATGAATACCAGCAAGACCAAGGTTCTTAGCCCGCCATTGTGGCAAAAGAGTGTAAGGCGCTGGGTAAGTCGTTTCGAGAGTTGCACCCCATTGCCTAGAATCGAGGACGATGACGCGCAGGAGTAGTTGACGCGCTATGCCCCACTAGGGGTAAAGGCAAAGTAGTAATTCACCAGAAAAAAATTATGAAACGAAAAATGACGTTAGTTGGAATCATGTTTCACTGGATCGAAACCGGACCGGAAAGCGTTCTTAAGAAAATCGGCAAACAGGTTTATAAATCAGAAAACAGTTTTGCCGTAGAAACCCGCCCAATAACTGACGCGAATTTGAAGCGCTGTCGTCTTGAGTTTTTCTGTAGGAATACAAGCGAATATCGTCAGTTTTCCTACAGATTTAATCAGCACTTGAGATTATCGTCAGTGGAAAAAAAAAGATTTTTGATTTTTTGTGAATTTGGATTAACCATAAAACGAGATTGCCAAAATTCACCACCAATAATATTGTTGCGTGTACGGGGTGGGCGTCTTACACGACCCACACTGTACTAATCTCGAATGATCGATGGCAAGTACAAATTGAACACTAGGCGATTCTCGAGCCATCTATAGTCTAGAGCCTTCTCCTTACAACCATTGACAACGAAGGGGATTCTCGAATCTTCGTTGAGTAGTGAAACCCGAGACTCGAACATCTCGAAAAATCTAGAGTCTTCGCTAATCGACGAAAGCATGGATCTCCACCTATAAAAGACAGATGTCACCGAACGGCAGAGGAGTCGTGAAGAAGTAGTCGTCGGACTCGACACTCAGTGGCGGTTGGATCGCTAAGGAAATATTCGTTATCTGCCGTCGTGGTTGTTATTGCTAGTTTTAACGTTCGTTGTTAGTACGCGTGTGTAGTTAGTTCGTTTTGTAAATAAAGTGTGTGTTTTTCAATCGAAGTGTTTCATTATTCAGCACAAGAATATCTAACGAACCTGCTTTGGTTTCGTGGTTTCGCTCAACAGAGGAAACATAACAATTGGTGTCAGAAGTGGGATATTCGCGTGCGTGTAGTGGACGTTCGTTTGAAAAGTGAAAGTCGTGCGTGATATTTACGGAAGTGTAAATAAACGGAAAGTTTCGAGAAACTTTAGAGTGAAGCGCCGGGAAGTTCTGAGTGGATAGAACTTGCGCGATCGTGGATTTTGTGAAAGTCGTGCGGGATATTTACGGTGGTGTAAATAAGCATGGGAAGTTTGAAGAAACTTTGAAGTGAAGCGCCGGGAAGTTGCGCGATTGTGTGTGTTTGAGTAACTTCGTAGTGAAGTGCGGGAATATTCTACGCGGGTAGAATTTGCACGACTGACTGTTGTGAACTTTTGAAGTGAAAAACGAACTAAAATGCCGGGTACTCTTTGCGAATTGACAATCGCGGAGATAAGAAACGAACTAGCACGACGGAAATTGTTAACGACGGGAAATACGTCCGCGCTGTATATTCGTTTAGCACAAGCGATGAGAGCCGAAGGACAGGATCCGTTTACGTTCGAATTTCCGGATGAGTCGACAAGAAATCTTGACGAATCGGGAGCGGAACAGGTTTCAACTGGGGAAACTGTCATCCAGCAGCTACTGTCGATGTTCAAGCAATTTAGCAAGCGAGTTAACCAGCGATTTGATGAGCAATCCGAGCAATTGCAGAAACAGTCGTCGGAAATATCGAGATTGCTCGACGAGAGGCAACGAGAAACCTTCAAGGAGTTCGAGAACGACCTCATGCAGGATGACGCCAAAATGGATGGCGGGTTCGTTACGGTTGCCGAGGAGGTCGGAGGATTGCGAAGCGAACCGGAGCGCGTCGAAACATCTGGAGTCATCAAGATCGAATCGCAGACACAGCTCGAGGCCGCTGCGGTAATAAACAGCCGGACCGATAGCGAACAGTCACCGAGATTGGAGGAGTTGCCGAGTAATATGACATCGCAGATGAACGAGCGGTCAGCGAGTTTTGAGGAGTCGCTGGATGAAACTACAACGGCGTTGAACGGACCGACAACGAAGATGGCCGAACAATCGGAAAAGTTGAACGGGCGGTTGGTGAGGTTGGAGAAGTCACCGCGGAGAGTGACAACACAGTTGCAACCGCAGAAGGACAACAGCTTGAAGCCACAATTGGAGGAGCGGTCTACGGGAGTCTGGAAGCTTAACGGCGAGAAGCTTCGTAGAGACTCCATGAAGTTTAAACGGATGCGGGCGGGCGCCCAGATCGGAAATATGTGTGATGGACTCGAGAATGCTGGAAACTCGAGGAACGATCTGGAACGTGTGGAAACGTCGGGATTCGTTAGGGCCGAACTGTCCGCGAAGGTTTCAAGGGAACCAGTTCTCGACGACGTGGAAGTGTCCTGCACGCAGTTTGAGGCCGCTGTGATGATGGACAGCAGAAGCGACAACGAGTGTACTGCTGCTGTTAATGAGGCATTGCGATGTCCGAATATGGAGGTGTTGCAGAACAGTTCAACCTCACAGAATGGTTCGTGTGTGGAGCAATCAACGACGGTCGCCGACTTCGGACGCCAGTTGGATGGCGTACATGGCCTGATCCAAGGACGACCTCGGTGGAGAGTTGATCGCATAAGTAGGTTCAACTTGAAAGTTCGCTCGATTGGCATCAGCGACGGTGGCTTTGCAGGGTTGTGCAGCGCTCATCGGAGAAAACAAATGTGCTCGAGGGCTCAACAGACCTGGAAGGAACCAGATAAGATTGCTGCCTGGCTGGATGATGTAGTGCGTCGCGTTCCGAAGCGATGGAAGCCAACAGTGAAAATGAAGGCCGTGCATCTGGATCGGATGGCACCGCGTGAGCGGAATTATGGTGACTTTTGTTCGGGACGAACAGGTCTAAGGAGGAGGCAGTGTTGCGTGTACGGGGTGGGCGTCTTACACGACCCACACTGTACTAATCTCGAATGATCGATGGCAAGTACAAATTGAACACTAGGCGATTCTCGAGCCATCTATAGTCTAGAGCCTTCTCCTTACAACCATTGACAACGAAGGGGATTCTCGAATCTTCGTTGAGTAGTGAAACCCGAGACTCGAACATCTCGAAAAATCTAGAGTCTTCGCTAATCGACGAAAGCATGGATCTCCACCTATAAAAGACAGATGTCACCGAACGGCAGAGGAGTCGTGAAGAAGTAGTCGTCGGACTCGACACTCAGTGGCGGTTGGATCGCTAAGGAAATATTCGTTATCTGCCGTCGTGGTTGTTATTGCTAGTTTTAACGTTCGTTGTTAGTACGCGTGTGTAGTTAGTTCGTTTTGTAAATAAAGTGTGTGTTTTTCAATCGAAGTGTTTCATTATTCAGCACAAGAATATCTAACGAACCTGCTTTGGTTTCGTGGTTTCGCTCAACAGAGGAAACATTACAATATAATGGAATTTTCTTCAAAGCCACGAGAGCGGGTAAACCCCGAAACTACCAATGTTAGTTATCGGCTAGTAAAAGTTTCCCCTAGAATTTCTGGCGTGTCAACTTCATCATAAACAAATGATGGGAAGAGGCCACCTCACTGTTCATTCTAGTAACTTTTCCCGGTACTTCAACAACGAAACAAACTGGTTACGTTAGGAATAACAAAAAATATCTCAATCTCATTAACATTATACTGTTTAACTGATTGTCACGTTTATAGTCATAATAATGGACGGAGCAATAATGTCACGTATGGATAAGGTATACTACAATACATCTACTAAGTATACTTAGCGTCATTAACGCTGAATGCCAGTTACAAACGGGGCGGGATGTTCTGGGAGATACTGTTGCTTTTAAAGTCCGCAAAGGTAAACACACGTAGAGCAAATAATCATTGAGCACATGTCTATCTCAGATGACTTAATTGTTAATTTTTTTATTGATATATTCAGTGGAATTTGAGACGTACTAAACGCCCAAATCGACATTGGCCCAATAAACGAGACAAACTTGTTTTTATTTTTTTCATGTACCAGTTTTTGGATAATAGTAAACCAACACATACTTACAGTGACGGTACAGTTTCAATTATAGTCCAACGGGGCTGTATATACTCGTGTATATCCAAAATGTATCACCTCACTACACTATTTTTACAGACACTAATAAATATTATTTCGAGAAGAAAATGCTTTCACTAAACAAAAGCTTTACGTTAACTAACTGTGTTAACAGTTGAATGCTAACGAGTTAAACAATTCACGTCAACGCGCGGGCCTCAAAGCACTACTGATCGGTCGCTGGTCACGGACTCTCAAGTTCACAAGATCTCCAGATCCATAGCTGGGTGGATGTTAACTGACTTTTACCTGAGCGGGAATGCAAGCCTTTTGTCGCCTTGGAAATTCCTATCGTTGGGTACTACTGTGACGTGTGGTCCTTATCATGTATTGATAGTGGTTTTTGATTGAGATACTTCTGGATTGGATCCAGATTAGATGTAGGTTTATGGCAGTGTGTACACATTCCAATATCAAACCAAAAATAAACGTAATTTGCGATCGAGCTAAACAGTAAAACCTCCAAATTCAATTTTACTTTTTAGTCAATTATCGAAAACCGTAAATGCATGAAATGCATTTGATATTTTGACTTGGCTTGAGATTAAATTTAATAACTCGTAATCAGTGAAATAATCTTTTTGTTGTTAATTCCATTGTTTGATTTCTGGAAATTGATTTCATTAACTAAAATAGCTACAATTTGAGATATTCTTTCCATTCATATAACGCATAAGAGCTTACAACTTTTTTGAGAATGAGGTGGAGTGGTCATTGCCAAACTAACGATAAGTCGCAATGACTAATCCGTTACTGACCGAACTATGAAGCCAATCAGTTTTTCATATTATTTTTTTTTTTTTTTGTAGAATTATGCTTTCTAATTTTTCCCTTTAGAAATTTTAACGATAAAATGATAAAAAAAAATTCTTCTGCCTTTTTTATATTCCTAATTGGGAACAATGGTCGCGAAAGGGGTTAATTTAAAAAGAATGGACAAAAAATAATACTGAGAATATTACATCGCCGACGACATCAACATCATGTCCCGAAGATTGGAACTTCTGCATATGCTCGATACAAAAGAAGTTGGACTACGTTTTACCCTCGTTGATGGGTAAAACTAAAATAATGATACCGTCGACGACAAGGACGCCTGCACAATCGAGCATCAATGTGGGGGACCTCAACATCGAGTTTCAACGACTTCAAATATGTACCTGGGTTGCAACTTGTCAAGGAACGCCAACGAAACTGACGGAATCAAGCGACGGATACAGTTAGCTAATAGGGAGATTCATGCTCCCTGTCGTATATGTCATAAACGTCGTAGTCTTCGTAAACTTCTGTCACTTCCATAGTAAAATGACGGAAGTTTACAACTTTTACGACATGAGTATGAATTACGCTTATAAGACTTTTTTAATGAAATCGAAGCATGTGTATCCGTACAAAAATACGAAGCTCCGCGTGTACAAAACGATTATACGACCAGTGCTATGCTATGGCTGTGAAGCCTCCGGAAATACGCTAGACACGTTTGAACGTAAGGTTCTGCGGCGAATTTTCGGGGCTGTTTGTGATCGAGATGGATGGTGAATCCGGTACAATCATGAGTGGTATGAACTGTACGATGAGCTGGAAGTTTTGAAAATCGTCTAACTACAACGAATGGACGATGATCGCATGCCAAAAAGAGTAATGAAAGCAGAACGTGGCGACGGGACGAGACTGCGAAGACGACCGAGAGCTCGTTGGAACAGCTCAGTATATGCGGACGCCGAACTTTTTGGGGAATCTTTGCGAACCTTCTATGCTGCTACAACGACAAGGTTCAGTGCGTTGGCAAACAAATTCATCCACTACTTTTTGAATCGCAGTTGAGGGCGATAGGCTCCTCGTAGTTCGTCTAGGACAGGGATTCTCAATCTTTCTGCCATCACGACCCCCTCAGAGAGAAAAAATCTCACGCGACCCCCCGCCCGCCCCGATCATAGATTTAAAATACCAAGAAAGTGGTGATAACCTTTTTATGCATTTCTTTATGGTCTTGTTTTTTGTCTCTTTTTAGCTGTGTGTGTAATGCGTTTTAAACATAACTTCCAAAATAAGAGAATCGTTTTCTTTTTATCTCATTATTTTTTTCGAGATCCCTTTCATTTACAATTTTTGGGGACTTTTAGTGTAATGTTCCTCCGAACACTTAACAAATAGAAGAATAAAAACTTTGGTAATTAGTTCGAGTAGTCGTAGTAATTAGTTCGGTCCAGTCGATGCTATTCAGTGCATGTGTATTATGATGGAAAAGCATCGTGATGCACGGACGGACTTTCTGTTCATCGATTGGGAAAAAGCCTTTGACAGAGTTCCTCGTGATCTGATATGGGGGGAAGCATATGTGGATGAAACAAAACATGTATGATGGAGCAACTACTAAAGCACAGCTGGTGAGTCTGAAGAATTTTCGATTAAAGTTGGAGTTCAGCAAGGCAGTGTATTGAGTCCCTTTCCGTTCAACATCATCATGTTCTATTTATTAACACTCATCTCTGACGGCCTGGGAATATCCCTTCTCTTCGCCGATGACGTTGTCCTGGGTAGCAAAGGCATCGTTGCTTTGCAGGCTGCACTGACCAAGTCGTGTAAGATACTGGAGGATCATGGACTAAGGATTAGCATAACAAAGACTGAGTATCTTTGCTGTCCTTTCTCAGATCCATTAAAAGAGAGCACCTTAAGTCCTGTACAAGGTTCAACTACCTGGACGCCATGGTCAACAAGGAAGCTACCTGTGATGACAACAAACATCTCATCGTGTCGGTTGGATGAAGTGGCGAGAAAGCTCTGGTGCTTTCTGCGACAAGAAGATGCCACGAATTAAGGGCAAGCTGTACAAAACGGTCGTACGTCCCGCACTCATGTATGCGTCCGAATGCTGGACTACGTACAAGAGATTCGAAAGTAAAATGAGTGCGACCGAGATGAAAATGCTACGGATGTCAGCCGGCGTGTCCAAAAAGGATCGTGTCAAAAGTACCTACATCCGAGGCAGCTTGTTTATTGAGCAGCCGATAAAGCCTGAGAACCCAGTCATGAAGGCACTATCAATGAATTTTCCATTTGCCGTACTCAAGTCCCGAGGCCGAGGGAAACACACGTGGATCGATCAAACGAAACAACAACGCATTAATCTCGGCGATGATTCGATCCAAGACTGAACTGCCTGCAGAAGGAAGCTGAGATTATACCGTCAGAATGGGCGAAGTGCCAATGCCAACAGCATAGGCAGAGCAACGTGAAGCCTCAGAGGGGTATGGAAGGGCAAAGAAGAAGAATCAGACAGACGGAAAAGTGTACAAGATTATTTTTCGAGCAGTTTCGGGCAGTTTTCTCGGAACTGTAACTTTTTCGAGGTGGCAAAGTTTCAGCACCCCAAAATGCATAAGCCAAAATTTAGAAACAAACTTCTATACTTTTTTCTCTATCAAACTACGCCAGTACTGGACTAAGAATTGATCTCTGAATAGAACGGTCAGAATCAAGTGACGGGGGAATTCAAACAGATGCCATACAGATGATTCGCCGTGTGGGGGCAAATTGTGGACTTCGTATACAAACGTACAGAGGCGAATTGCAGAGAAACAAGTTGACGTTCAACCAATTAACTTTCAACTCTGAAGATCTGGATCATCGACGGTCATTTGTTTTGGATGAGAATAAACTCTTGATCCAGTGAAAAGAACGCGGCTAATATTACGCGAATACAACTACTACTCTGTTAGTAGTATTCTTTCTATTCTAAGTTTCCTCTTGAAATTAGAGTTTAACATTTAAATGCTAAACTAAACCAAGAGACACTCCCAGCAAAGGCATGTCCCGTTTTCGTCTTCGCTACTCTAATCTGCTCTATAGCAAAGAAACGCACCTATTATCGTTGCAAGTACAACACTTTACTTCCCTCTAAATTTGAGGGCTTTGTAATATACAAAGCCCTCAAAATTTAGCAAAAAGCTCTGAATATGACTTGTAAAGAATTGCAATAAATTCAATTTATAGATCATGATATCATTTCTAAATATACGGTTCTGACTTGTAGAAATTAGAGATTCCAATTGCAGGAGGATAAACCATTTTATTTATTTATTTTTTTATGAATTTAATATCTAACAGATATAGATAATTACTAAAAAACGGCAGTAAAAAAATAAATAAATACAATGGTTTGTCCTCTTGCAATTTGAATTCCTAATTCCTAGAAATCAGAACCATATATGTATTTATAAATGATATATACCTATAGATCTACAAATCGAATTATTTTATTTTAATTTATTACAATTCTTAAAATGATAGCTGGGACACGTGGGTCACAATATTAACATGCTATGAAATTAATTATTATTGTGTATCGGAATTACCCTAATATTCAGTGGCGATTAAATCGTAAATAACAAAAAAAGTAAGCTCGAAAATAAGTACATATTCCATATCATTCTTGTGAATTTGATTAGATTTAGGCATTTAGGCAGCGTTTAGAAGGCGCGATTTCACGCAACATGGCATAGATTGTAAACCTTGATTTATTGGATGTATGCATAAATAAAACTGGGCGCATTTGCGTCACTTTCGTCACGGACACTTTTTCCTATTCAAATGTTTTTTTTTTTATTTTTAAATTGGATAGTAAACGAAGAAACTGCGGTGACAACTGCCGCGGCGTTTTGAGCGCGAAGTCAGGTATTTGAAAACAGCGGCTGCAGCTTTACGTCTTTATAGGCGCTGCTGCTTAATCCACTTGTTAAACCGCAACCTTTAGGCTGCGCGCATGTTGGCTCACGTTCGCGTGTTTTATGTCAAACGGTTTGGGTCTATGGCTAACAACCAAAGACGCGAATCTGTCAATATGACAAATGCTCGGCTATTGTCGTATCAACAAATTGAGTTCATTATTGTGCTTTAGAATGGATAATTAGGTAAGAATTGAGTGGCAAAACAAACGACTGGGGAGTAGTAGGATGTGCATAAATACACATTTCATATTAAATTATTGGCGTTAATACACAATAATGAATCCAATTTGGTGATACGACAACAGCCGAGCATCTATCAAATTGACAGATTCGCATGTTTGGTTGCAAACCAAAGACTCAAACCGTTTGACATAAAACACGTGAACGCGACACGCGAACGTGTGCCAACTTGCGCGCAGCCTTAACCGACGCCTTACTCATGAGTCGATATAGCAGGTTGATTTCAAAAATTTATGCAGGCTCATCCAATTGAGTAGTTATCTCTGATAATTGTCGACGTTCAAGGTAATTTTAAGATAACCTACCAATGTCAGTGATACGTTCAGAACACAATTAAATTATCCAATCAATTGCGAGTATTTTGTAAAGTGTGCGATTTCGCGTCAGATGATTCATTTAATCGAAAGCCTACATACTGCTTGCTATATGTGTAGTATGGGATGCCTTAGTAGAAATAATCTGAGTTGACAACAATTACAAATATGCTCTAATCGCAACAATGAATGACGTTCAAGTCAAAATCACAGAAAATTTATTACCAAAGATCTGGAAGATTTGTTCAAATAATTATTTTTTTTAAATCATATCCTATCAATAAAGTTTTGCTTTTGAAAATTCGGTTCATTGCTATACGATAAGAAATAGCGCCATTTACCTTAATGGCGTCAAAGGCTTTGGAACTCACATGTAAACCACGATGTTCCCCTTGTTTTGAAAGTCACGTATGCGAAATTTCATTGAGATAGGAATAAAACTGTAGGTTTATATAAGGGATAAACATCTCACATACATATAATATTTACTTACTTCACTATCGAATCTACTATGTGATATACATTAGATCAGGGGTCGGCAAACTTTTTAGAACAATGGCCACTTTGAAAAGAAGTATCTCTAGGCGGGCCACACTGTGAAAAAAACAAGTATCAGTGCAAAAAAACGTGCCCAAATTCTGTTGCTAATACCACGCCAGGTAAGCAATTTTGAAAATTGGAAATATAATCTTAGTTAATAAACCTCCTGCAGACATCATAAACAACGTCAAAAAAGGGCTCAAGTCAAAACATTTTCTTATCCTTGATTCGAATGGAATTTTATCCAGGATAATCATCTAAATATCACTGCATACAAAAATGCAACCCGAAATTCCGTTGCCCTCGCATACAAAATGTTGAAAATTGGAAATATGGAAACTGCCGGCCGACGTTATTAAATCCGCGAATAAAATACAGTAGTCAAGTCATTTGTACCATGTTGATTCGGGCGTCATTTGATATATGTACATAGAACGCTCCTCAGCGGTGGCAGATAGTACGTTATGTTGTTCAAAAATTAAAAAAAAAAATTTAAAATACGATTTACCATTTTTTTAGCTAGGTTCCAAAAAATGTAGAATATACTTCCCATAAATTGAGTAAAATGCAACTTTTTCGAATCATAATTTCTCTTTTGATTCTTGTCTAGGGAGTGTGGATTAGGGTAAACTATAAGGCAAATAGGTCTGTTCCCAAGAAGAGCACAAACACTTGAACAATCAGTCTATTATGTTATTGCCCTAACCCTAGAGAGTCAAAGCCGATCTGTTGATCCAACCGGCTCTTTTCAATATATCGACTGTGATGGCCAGTTTTAATCGAGGCTATGTACTCGGCAATGCCAAAGCATTCATTCATCTTTATATTACGTTTACACTATCCCCAGATTACTTCATCTGCGCCAGCTGAGATAATCTGCGACTGTCAAATGCATACAATTTTGAACTCACCACACCCAGATTACGCTGCAGATGAAGTAATCTGGGGATAGTGTAAACGTAATTTTAGCATCACTGACGCTTCCATAGGTTCCAGTTGAAAAAGACAGGTCGCAATTCTTTTGAAAAACACAGCGAAACTTGATGCGTTGGCGGTTGAACCTACTCTTGTTGAGTAACAAGTCGATTCGCACGTCAAAATTCCCGATTCTCATTTTCAGAGTAATGTTGGCAACGGAACCTTGGGTTTGCCTTTTAGCACAGATACTCGTGGTAGTGGCGTCAAGTGCGTTGTGCTTTTGATGACATCTTTTACCGCTTTAGCAACACCTAAACGGTCTGCTTTTTTCTTTCTTGATGGACTATTGGCTAATACTACACGAAGACCGAACATTAAGCATATGAGTTGACTTGCTTCTTTTTTATGATATTTACGTTAATTTATACAATTTAGCAGCAGACAACAGGTACCGGTAGACAGACCAGACTTTCTATGCGTAACCAATCAAGTGCTATTTGAGGTTATATAAGAGTATTATAACTATAAATTCATCATCCTTTTTTTTCTAGTTCTATCATGGACTTCACATATTTCTCAAACCTACTAGACTGCACTTGCGCGCATTCACGCCTTGTTTTCGTTTTAAGCCTTGTCCACATTTGTATACAAAGTCGAGCGATTGTCTATAGACTTGTTGAGGGATTGTCTATAGACATGCAGATAGACAATGTGTATAGACAGTCTAGAGACTTTGTCGCGTGTACACACTTGAATGCCTTGTTCCTCGTTAGTTGTCAAATATGTCTAACCTTGTTGGGATCGCGGGATGTGCAGTGATAATTATGTACAGTGAAAATAATCGAAGAAAGAGACGTTGGTGGAAACGACAACTTTTTGCGGAGGGGCCTCGTTTCGGCTGTAATTTACTTTCGACTTTGCAATTAGGAGACAGCATGTGTTTCCGAAACTTCACCCGTTTGACCCCAAGTGACTTTGAAGAATTGCTTCAGCTTGTAGGCGGAAAAATACAAAAACAAGAAAGTAAATTTAGAGAAACCATTCCACCTACTCTGAGATTGGCAGTGGCACTTCGTTATCTGGCAAGTGGAGAATCATTCACCAGCCTAATGTACACTTTTAGGATATCGAAACAAGCTGTATCACAGATTGTCCATGAAGTGTGTGAAGCTATTATACAATCTCTGAAGGGTTTTGTTAAGGTAGGTATCTATAATTAATCATTAACTAATTATATATACACAAACATTTATTAACATATACGGATACATGAAGTATAAAAAAACATAGAAAAGATAACTGACTCTTATTATGGTGCCAAAATAAAGTATAATTAATGAAGTTCGAAAAAGAATTACAGACTCTATAAAAATATTAAAAATCACTCAGAGTGTAAATAAAAAGAGAGTCATCACGAGCGGTGTTTTCATGATTTCCTTCAGATGTAGGTGAGGAAGCATAACTGCCATAACTTTCTGAACGGTTGGACTGGCTATTCGTGGAGGAAGAGGAATTATCTGGAACTTTTTCAGCATACATTCCCATTTCCAAACGAAGTAGAATGCTGTGTATGTTGTGCTGAGCAAGAGATATCTCCAATTTTGGTCTTTTGCAGTTCCTCAGTTTGTTTGCGGTGAGTTCACCAAACAATGTGTATTCATCTCTGGATGAGGCAAGGGATTTCATACAGCTTACTGCTTCCTGGATAGGGGAGACTTCAGTTTTTTTAAAACGTTTATTTGGGAGGTTTGGCTTTCTAAACTGGGTTGCATCGCTTTCAACCTCAACTGCTTGTGGCTCCTCGTTTCCATTATTTGCATGCTCTGTGTCAAAACTGTCCTGAAAATAGAAATGGTTATCTTTGTATATTATCATCGTTCACTGATCTAATCACATACATTAACACTGAATGCGAAAATTTACACTACCTTCATAATATTACATATATATGATACTAACTAAGGATACTTGTTTTTTGTTACAGCTGCCAAAAACAGAAGCTGATTGGAGAGTAATTGCTGAACAATTTAATACTAGATGGAATTTCCCTCATTGCTTAGGCAGTGTCGATGGCAAACACGTACAAATATTGGCTCCAAAACATAGTGGGAGCTTGTTTTTCAATTACAAGGGCACATTCAGCATTGTGCTGCTTGGAGTTGCAGACAGTAACTACAACTTCATTTATGCTGATGTTGGATGCCAAGGACGGATTTCTGATGGTGGTGTATTCAAGCACACCTCACTCTACAAAAAGCTAGAAGAACAATCCCTAAATGTGCCAGGTTGTGAAGCGTTACCCGGAAGAACACGTCCAGTCCCATATGTTTTTGTGTCAGATGATGCATTCGCATTATCTACTTACATGATGAAGCCATACCCTGGTCACAAGCCGGGATCATCGACATCAGAAAGGATTTTCAACTACAGACTGAGTAGAGCACGAAGGATAATTGAAAATGTTTTAGGCATCATGTCATCAAAATTTAGAGTACTACTAAAACCGATACCTCTGGCTCCAGAAAAATCAGAGGTCATTGTTTTATCTTGCATTTATCTGCACAATTTTTTGCGCAGAAACAGTGTATCCAGAAGTAACTACAGTCCAGCTGGTATTTTTGATACATATGATATGGATGGGAACTTGATTGAGGGGTCCTGGAGGAAGGAGCTGAATGAAAATAATACTTGTATCGATCTCCAAAACTTACCCCGAAAGTCATCAACAAACTTACATGAAATTCGGAATGAATTTAGAGATTATTTTCTTACTCCTGAAGGAGAGGTTCCATGGCAATATGATGTAACATGAAATAAAAATATATTTGTACTTACGATGTCTTCAGTGCTTCCTAAGTCATTATTAATTTCCTCTTCATAGTCGGTGTTTCTGCTGCCTCTTGATTGTGATCCTTGCAGTAGAAATAACAGGCGTTCGTATGCAAACCAAGCATTCCTAATAGGTGATGCTCCACTTTTCTTCGCTTGATTAATTTTCTTATGCTCCCGATGAAAAGTTGTTTTTAGATTGTGGAGTTTTTTTTCTAAATCACTCACTGATACTTCATTTTTTTTGCCAGTTCTTCGATAACCATTCTCTTCTTGGTGCGATTCTTATATTCGGGATTTGTTACTTCCCACAAACATGATGCCGCGTGAAAATCTTCAATCAACAGCAATACTTTCTCCGTCGTCCACATCTTGTTAAGAAAAACAAAACATAAACAAACGTATCGTTTTCCACGAAAACAAGAGATTAAGTAGTCTCTATTCTGCCAAAACGTACGCACTACGAAATAATGCACAAATTGTCTAAAAATTGTCTCATGTCTCCCATTTCAATCGGGAGACAAAAGTTCTGCGTGTTTGTCTCAAAAACGTGTCTATAGACACGAGTTTGTCTCTCGATTGTCTAGATACAATCGCTCGACATTGTCTCAGAGACAGAAATCGCTCGACTTTGTATATAAATGTGGACAAGGCTTTACAGATCCTAATTTAAAGTACATAATTGGTTATTCCCTTGCGAGCCGCACAAAACGTTATACACTGGATCAAAAGTTAAGTTTTCGTGGCATCTTCTTGTCACAGGAAATTCCAGAGTTTTCTCACCACTTCATCTAACCGACACTGATGCGATATTTGATGTCGTCATCTCATCCTTGTTGACCATGGAGCCCAGGTAGTTGAACCCTGTACTGGACTTTAGTTGCTCTCCTTTAATGTAAGTATCTAGTATCGGTCTCTCTGGATCTGAGAATGGACAGAAAAGATACTCAGTATTTGGTATGCTAATCTTTAGTCCATTATCCTCCAGTATCGACATGATTCATCTTCAACCAAAAGCGTATTTTGTCGTGTCCGACTGCCTTTCCGCGTTACATCTGCATTATTGCCTTCATTACCTCCTCCACTGAAAAATCAGCGATATCAGTGGTGTTTGGCTCCACAGCTCGAAAAGCTTCTCACGGAAATTCCTTGTTCAAAATTTCGTCAAAGTACTGTAACGGACGGTTTGGTGGGCATCCGGAGATGCCCGTGGGGACGGAGCCTTAGGTAGCATAATGACCGTGAAGGTCGGCCGTGCCATCTGGCGAAGAAAAAGGCCCCTCAACGAGCTAAGCAGCGGCCTATGCTTGCTGTAGCTCAGTTCGGGAGACGTGGGCGGGGTTTTCGCCGCTCGTTGCCCCTGTCCTTTACGTATTAACAAAAATTCATAGGCCTGGGGAAGACAACACAAACAAGGGAGGTAAAAATGGGGAATAAAAAAAATGAGGCGATAAGGATGGAATGGTTGGCAGATGGCTCGCTTGCCCTCGCGCTCGTATTGGGGTCCAGGTGTAATGGGACACTTGGCCTCTGGTTTCGTACCACCGACAGATCCTTACTCATCAGGTGCTGCTTTGATCTACCGGTGGGAGCAGCACAACCAGCCAGAATATGGTTCATTACAGTACTCACACATTCTGCTACAGAGGTTGCAGTATCTTCAACTAGTAGCACTCCTTGTGAGTCCTCAACGTACTCTGACGTCTGAATTTCTCGAGCGTTTCTTCTCCTGAAACGTTTTACGCAGGCGAACGAGCCGTTTCTAATTTTTTCGCATTCGTTGTCGAACTAAAGCTTTTTTAATGCCGTTTGGGCTTCCTGTCTTGTGAGTGAGCCATATTCAAAATGATTTCCTTTAATTGCTCTATCCTTATATTTGTAGTTTGCGTTAGGTGTTGATTTAGAATCATATTACTCCCGCAACACAATTTTAGGTAATAATCCCATTGGTTTCGTTTTTGTACTACCGATGCAATATAACCCAATCGTTGTAATAATTGGAAGATGATCGGAGAACTTTTTACCTCCTACCATGAAGTCCAGTCTCCTCCGGCCAGGCACAGGTCAATGACGCTGTGACCATTGTATCCAATATATGTGTACTCTTCATCTGTATTACTGTTGGAACAACCATTTAGAAGTTTCAACCCAAATCCATCAGGTCCAGGAATTTTCGTCCGCAAGTGTTGATTGTTGTATCCTTCGTTTGGCGGGTTGCTTTTTCCATACTGTTCGCAGTTGGTTGCTCCGTACCGACTCTTGCGTTAAAATCTGCCATGATTAGAACATCATGGCTGCCCAATTGAACTATCACATCAGTTAGTTGTGTTATTGAAGTTGTCAGTCCAGTGATTACAGTACCCCCAGGTAAAATAAATTAGTAGTACTAAATAAAGAAAATTCAAATCCCGCAAAATAAAAAACCCGCCAGTTTGAAATTCTTTAAAAAACAACAAAACCCCGCTCTTTTCAAATATCGCCAATCTAGAATCCCACTGGTTCTAAATCCTGTCAATAAATGTAGAAAAAAATCCCGTCATTATTATGAAATTTGAAATTTAAAAACACATTTACGATAAAAATGCTTTCCTAGCAAATGAATACTGAAAGTCGATTAAAGTCCATTTTTTTGCAATTTTTGCGCGGCTTTTTGTACTGGGTGTTTTTTTTTAACTGGCTGCATTTTGAATTAGCGGGAATTGAATGGCGGTATTTTGAAAAACGGGAATTTGTAAGGTGATGTATCGTAGCCAATCCAAATTAGTTCACTGCCAATAATATCGCTATCTATCTAAGCAAACATAGCAGAATAAAAGCCTGTGGAATTTTTTTCAACCGAAATTCGTTTATTCTTTAAAAAATCTCGGCGACTAGCAAGTTCATGAATAAGTTTTTGTACTCTGGAAGCTCTAAATAAAACACTCTATTTCATATTAGCATCAATAAGCAATTGCACTAAAAGGCGTAACCAAACACTTTATTAAGAAAACTATTAGATCATATTTTATAATAAAAAAAAGCTTGCAATAATATTTACAGATTTTATAACTAGTAGCTTGCACTGAAGGAATGTTGAATACGCAATAATTATCACATCAAAAGTAATACATTGTCTTTTCATATATTTTTGTGGGAAGAAAAAGGAAAATTAAAGTTCTTCAACTTTTAAAGTATATCTACAATAAATTATTGAATTAAGGTAAACTGTGTAAATCGAATTCGGTGTACAAATTTTCCGTTCGATCAAAAACAATTTGCGTTATCTTAATCCAATCGGGTAGAATGGCAAGTGCGCTGCCGGCATCAAGGCATACTTTTTTCAGTAGTTCTTCGCGAGTGGGCATTGCATACATTGCCACAATTGCACCCTTTCTCACAAGCCACGGATGATGTTTGGCAAGAGTATCGTTGTAGGCGCTTTGACAAACAGCTGTGGCCTTTTCGTTTGCCGTTAATTGCGGTAATCTACCGAGGAATTCTTTTATGAAGTCTGAAATAAAAACAAAAAATAAATAAATAAATATGAAAACTAAGTAAGCAGAACAGAGAGACAATTGTAAGTAATTTGATCGAATTGAAAAATTGAACACAGCATTTCAGGTTCCCAAGAGCTGATGCATACTATCTATTTTTAATCGTTCGACATTTCTAATGAACTATATTTTGGTTGTGCTGTTGCCACCGACAGATCGAAAGCAGCACCTGATGCGTAGTGATCTGTCGGTGGTAAGAAACCAGAGCCCTAGGGTTCCATTACACCCGGAGCCCGATGCGAGTTCTAGGGCAACCGGTAGCCAACCATTCCATCCACCATCCATCCACCCCATTTTTTTAAGTCCCCCTTTCTGCCTCCCCTGTTTGTGTTGTCTATCCCAGGCCTGTGAATTCCTTTTAATATGTACGGACAGGAGCAACGAGCGGCAACAACCCACGCCAACCCACGGCTCCCGAACTGAGCTGCAGCAAGTACAGGCCGCTGCTTAGTTCGTTGGGGGACCTATTTCTTCGCCAAATGACACTGCCGGACCTTAACGATCATTATGGCAACCCTAGGCTCCGTCCCCATGGCTATCTTCGGTACCCCTCAAACCAACCTTTACACATTCTTTTTTTACTACAACCAGCATCCCGGAAAATAACAAACCCGATTAAAATCAATGATGTTCTGTGTCCATTTACATTTGACTATAATATTATTCAAAATGTATGACATACGTTCATAATGCAATCGACAGACATGTTAATTGCCTTGATCCCTCCAGGGGCATGGGCGCGTCAAAGTCTCTTGCATTTCTATGCTTTGCTAATGTTGCGATAGCGTATCTATTGTACTTTTCAGACGTTGCAGTTGCTAGCATGAACCTCCTATCCGTCTTTACGCCGAGTACGCAGTGGGATTCTTTGAATAGATTGCATCTCGCCAGCCTCGACTCATTGTTGCCGACAATTTTAAATGTATTTTTTTGCATCTTGCAATGAATCGGGGCAGTCGAGATACTGGCGACACGCAAAAGAGTCATGATAATAATTTTAAAGAATACGTTTGTTTTCTGGAACCTTACCTAAACCTCGGTGAAGTCTAAGTAGTGTTCGGCTGGCAGATACGTAATGGGATTTGTTGAGCAAATTCTCTTGTTTTTCGTATTCAATCATTGTTCGGAAGCTGACAAAATACTCCTTATTTTCTTTTTTCCGAAAGTCTTCAAGAATTTCGATTTTACTTTTAACATCGCTACTAACAAAACCGAAAACGGTTCCCATCAATTGGAAGAATCTGAAATTAAAAAGAAAATATTAGATATCGTAGGCATTTAGAAAATATATCTACTAATAAATAGAAATATATGAGTCAACACGATAAAACACGTAATATACAGAGTGTACCGTTCCTGATGATAAATACTTAATGGTAGATAGTATTTATCATTGGAGGAAAATGACATATGACATGGGCACTCTCTCTTTAACCGTTACAGAGTTATAGTCCGTAAGCCAAATGGAAATAAGAAGCCAGAGTGGTGGAGTTTGCCGATAGATGAGTACAGAGCTACTTGCAGGAAAGCTTTTAACAAAGCTAAGACAATGGGAAGCGAATCAGATTGCTGTTAATTGCCTTGATCCACTCCAGAAGCATGGGTGCGTCAACATCTCTAGCATTTCTATGCCTTGTTGACGTTTCGATAGCATATCTACTTTTCGGAAGTGCAGTTGCTAGCATGCACCTCCTATCCGCGCCGTCTTTATACTGACAAGCTTGGAGCACTGTGAGAGTTCTATTATTACTCACAGGCAGTTTTGATGGCGCCGAGATTTGATCTCCGAGCTCTAGATTAGTATCGTAGAGCGGTAACCGAACGATCACGGCCACCGAGCACGACAAAATATTCACATGGTATGTCACCATGCCAATACAGTAGAAACCCTCTTATTGGGCCTCGGATCAACCGGTCCTCGAATTAACCGGCCTATCACATGGAAAAGAGTTTTTTTCTCTTCTTCAGGGTATAATAAGATGGCCATTGATTGTTTGACGGGCTTTTACTGGAAAGTTCGTGGGAAATAAAACGCGGGGTGACGCGACGTTTAGGAGTGAAATGTCTAAGTGTTGTAGCTTACAGAACGCAGAAGGTGTGATTCCTCTCTTGCTTCCGAGTCTCTTTTTTTCTTTGAATCTACCCTAGCATCGTTGCCGAGATTAGAATGCCATAGCTCATGGTGCGCGTTAAAGTTTCCTAGTAATAGACGATGGTAACCGGCGAGTAGGGGGTCCTGAGAGACAGCTGGATATCGGCGGAATGTAGATATTGAATATTTCAATCTCTACATTCCCGGACTTAACTGCTATTGCCTGGCATTCGAGGACGCTGTCGTTGTCATCAGGTAAAGTCAGTTCTCGGTATGGTACCTCCAGGTGGATCAAGAAGGCGAGTCCTCCTTCCGAACCAGTAGGTCTATCTTTGCGCAAGATGGTGTAGTTACCATAAGAAGTTAGAGACAAATTAGCATGAAATTTAGTCTCTTGGATGGCTCCAATCATGATGCTATTTCTGTCCATGAACGCTGTCAGTTCATCAAGAATGTGTTGCAATCCATTGCAGTTGAGTTGTACCAGTGAGAGCATGTCAAAATTTGGTGTTGGTTATGCCGGGTTGAGACTGTGTCGAGCGGCGGGAGTTGTTGTTATTGAATTGTAGCCACCTGAGCCAGCTAACGTAGTAGGGTATGAATTCACCGGACTAGATTGTGTTGTTGGTAGCCTATTAGAGCATAGGGCAGCGGTGAAGGAAGTATCCCATAGCCTGTGGTGGGATAGCCCTGAGTAGCTTCTCAGGTGGCACCAGTCGTTGCAGCAATTGCATCTAATTGATGTAGCATTCTCCTGAAACGCAGCAGATCCAAGGGCCGGGATTCTGTTCGATGCCGGCGCGAATGAGGAGTAGTCGGGTGCAGTTGCGCCTGCGTGTACTGCAACCGGCCAGTAAACATTTGTAACGAGGGGGGGTCTGTTAAGACTCCCTTGATGAATCCTTCGTGTCGAGGGGGTAGGGCAGCTCTTGGCCGCTCGTAAAGAGCGGGTCGTTCCGGTACGGAGAACCGGCTGCCATAGGAACGTTCCTCGTCTGTCAGTTGGCCTCCTCTTGGTGGTAAGTATGGCTTTATGATGCGTTCATTCAATGGAAATGCATCATCCGAAAGGAAAAAAATAAGGTAGTTGGCCGCCGATAGATGTGTCTACAGGCAAAGTCAATGTGTTATTTTAAATTTGCTTGCCAATCGCATCAGAAGCAAAAACCCCACTGTCTCCTTCACTTTCACATGCACTAACGTTTACGTAAATAAACTTGTAATTCGCATAACTGATAGCCATCAGAACAATCAAATAAAATTTCTAAAAAAAAATAAGTGGAATGAGTGAATAAATTCCATGAACAGTAAAATGAACCTTAGTTGTAGAAAAGACTGCCAGAACCTTTCAGCCATTGTACAGCCACATGCTTTCCATCAATAGCGCCTAAACAATTTGGAAAATTTCACCGATAATTGAATTCGTTGGCCACGGAAATCCAATTATCATTCGTAAATTGAATAAACTGATTTTGGAATTCGTATACAAGTACATCGCAAACTTGTTCGATAATTCTTGTGAATGAAGATTTGCTTATCCGGTAAAGGGATGCCATATCTCGACTCATTGTACCAGATGTCAAAAATTCCAAAACGATGGCCAATCTCATTCTGCCTGGTATGCGATCGTTAGAACGAGTATTTTTTCTGTACGCTAAATGATTCTGCACTTTTTCGTAAATCATTTCGAACATTTCGTGGTCCATATGAAAATTCTCCCCCGATTGACTTTGCGACAAATCCTGGAATTAAGTAGAAATAAAAACAAATATCACTTTACTGTTTTGATTAGCAAAAAAAAGGGACTTACAGCTGTGGCAGAGCGACCTTTTAGATTCCTTTCGGTAAGATAGGGATGCATCCAGTATCTCCTGGCGTTCCTCTGTTTTCTTGCATTCCATAACAAAAAATAAAATAAAAACGATCCACTTAGAACAATAATATCCTTCATTCTCTCATCCATTACTTCCTTCAACCGACACTTAATTTTCTAAAGAACCGACGTTTTACGTATTCCAATTAATGGTCCCGGGGAACTGTAAATACGACTGTGAACAGGAAAAATTATTCTCACTATGCGATAACTGTGAAATTCTTTCACGGAGCTGTTGATCGTCGAAAATTTGAATTTTCATTTTTACGTTCACGGTGAAGTGCTTTAAACCAGTACGTGTTTCAAAAGGGCCAGTCAACCTTTTCTGGATCCTGACTTGTGAGACGGAGTTGGTCATCTCCATCTTTGTTATTCGTACTAGTTTTGCTGGTATACCAAATTGGAACATGATGTTGTACAGTGCACCGCGATCGATACTGTCGTATACTTGCTTAAAGTCGACAAAAATTTGGTACATGTTAACGTTGCATTCCCAGCACTTTTGCAGGATTAACTTAACCGTAAAAATCGGTTGATGCTCGCCAATGATTACTTCGCCGTACGGTTTTATTCTATTCTCCAGTCAGTATTTTGTAGGATGTACAGGCTCCGCAATTTATCCCCCTTTTTCTGGATGGGCCAGATGATGCTCCTGCGCCAATCGTCTGGGATCACCTCGTCCTCCCAG
Organism: Chloromyia formosa; assembly: GCA_964017055.1. Classification (NCBI taxonomy): domain Eukaryota; kingdom Metazoa; phylum Arthropoda; class Insecta; order Diptera; family Stratiomyidae; genus Chloromyia; species Chloromyia formosa. The sequence goes on from OZ024818.1 coordinate 24,342,662, forward strand.
ATTCGCAGAAGTAGTTGGTGTATGGCATGTAGGCCTCTCTAGGGGTAATTGTGCAGCACGCACACAGACTGGGACTGATCACAGACAGCGGCTGCAGGAACTGCAAGCTGCCAAATACCAAAGAAACTTTGGAGCACCTCCTGTGCGAATGCCCGGCACTCGCAAGGACAAGACATACATATCTTGCAGACTACTTTCCCCGCAACCTTAAAGATATTGCAAACCTTAACATAATGAATCTTCTGAGACTCGCAAGCGCGACGAAAACCTTCGGGCTCAACAAGGACTTGTTGATTACGACTGATAACAACACCTAACGATCTCTGTTGTTTTTCTCTGTGGCATCGCTATGGACCCAAGTGGTCTATGCGGGGCCGTGAGGCCGCCACCTAACCTAACCTATGGCATTTAATAGACCCGTTCCACCGGATTTTAGCAGCTCAGCTGGAATCTCGTCAGCGCCTGGCGCTTTATTTGGTTTAAGTGACCGCAAGGCGAGATCAACTTCGTCTATACGCTGAACAGTTCTATCAAGGATTGGAAGATCAGACTGCGGATAACAGATCGTTATTGCAAGAGAAACCTAAAGACAATGCCAGAATTTATAAGGTCGCAGTCCAAAGGAGAAGAAACGCTCAAGAGATTCAGGCGCCTTGATACATTGAAGAGTTGTTGTTGTTGTGGTAGCGATGCTTCAAATACTGCAATTCTTCTTACATCGAGGGGGTTTGGCAGCTTTTGTCCGTTGAAAAACGGGTCGTTCCGGTACGAAGAACCGGCTGCTGCAGGAACGTACGTTGAAGAGTCGCAAGGAGTGCTGCTGGTTGAAGACTCGGCAATTTGTAGCAGGATACGTCAGTACTTTGACGAATTCTTGAACGAAGAATTTCATCGAGAAGCTTTTCAATGTGTGGAGCCAAACACCAGTGGAGGAAGTGATGAAGGCAATAGGTGCATTCGATTCGCCCGGATCTCGTAAGATACAAATTTGCAGACTGGTCTGCCCATTTGTATGGAGATCCTACGAGATCCGGGCGAATCAAATCCACTTAATGATGCAGATGAAACGCGGAAAAACACTCGGACCGAACCGGAAAATGAATATTGTCGGGCTTAGATGGCTGACTGTTCTTTTCAACAAAATTAGAAGAGGGCAACCGATGCCTGACACTTTCAGGAAACGTTTCCTTCTATAAGAACAAGGGGTGATTCACGCAAGCTCAACAACTACAGGGCAATCAAGTTAACATCTCACACATTGAAGATCTACGAGCGAGTTGTATGCAATCGATTGAAAGAGATTGTACGGTTGGATGACCAATGTGGCTTTGTGGTCAGTCCACAGCCGATACTATTCAGTGATTGCGTATTACGATGGAAAAGCATCGTGATGCACGGACAGACTACTTTCACTTTGAGTTTATCGTTGAGGAAACGCCTTCGACAGAGTTCCTCGTGATCTGATATGGGTGACCCTGAGAGCACTTAAGGTCCCCTACGCATACATATGCCAAGATGATACAACATATATGTGTCGTGTGAGAACTGGATTCATTTACAGATCAATGTTGTAGCGAAACCTTCAAAACTATAGAATGAACGATTAGTTTGGGAAAATTCATTTTCCTTATTCGGATCAAAGCATTTTCTTTGTTGGCTCCATTAGACGAAGCGCCAAAAAATGAAATACTCATTTCATCCAAGTACTTAAAATGCTGCACCCATCGATTCCGAATGGACTTCTGCACTTGAACATTGTTTACTTATAACTGGCATATCTACCCTTGATATTTTCACCCTACTCCGCCGGGCCAATAAATCAAAGTGATTTCTTTTTATCAAAACGTCATCCTGGTTGCCGATAAAATCCCAAGAAATTTACATTTCTTTAGGAATCGATGATGTGTAACTATGTGGCAACGGCAAATGCAAAGGTTAAAATGCACAGGTTCTCTCTGATAAGATAGTTTTCTACAAGGTAGATAACGAGCAACCCAATTGCCACATTTATCGGCAGCTAGGCTGGAACTACCCCCTAAATCAATGTCAACACATTTCATCGCGCTTTTCTGACACGTTCTTATCGAGTGTTGACAAAGAACTCTGCAATTAGATGGCAATCACACGCATGTTGTGTGATAAAATTAAACTTACTTGCTAATTTCTTTGTAACCTTCCACGTATTCGTCGAGAAGAATGTCGTCCTCGCCTTGAAGGCTGCCCTCGAAATGTTTGAGGATTTTCTCCAAATCGAATAGTTCCGATGACATGATGAAATATCGAAAATAATTATTAACGTCCAAATAAAAACTCGTAGATTCAATAATTCCGGAAAAAGAAAAGATGTTCACTACGAAAACGAACACTACACCGACCACACCGACCAGACCACCAATCAGTCAACAATCAACTGCCATGTATAATTTGCATTGATATATATTCCAAGATAATTTGGCACTGACAATTCAACAGCTGGTTGAAATTGAAAACAGCTGCGCATAGGAGAGAGTGAGTGCGTTCAGAAGGTGGCAAAAGAGCGGAAACCGCTCGCGAGCAGCTCCGCAACTGCTCGCGAGCAGCTCCGGAGCTACTCGGTTTGGAGTCTGCACCTGCTGAACGCTACTTCACCAGCTGAAAAATCGACCAGCTGAGAGCTGACGATGACAATTTCAGACGTCAAGTGCCGAAAAGTGGAACATACATGAATCCCACGCTGTCCTTTACAAAAATCACGAACAACGAGAAAACAAAATCAAAAGCACCCGAAAACCAAAGAACTAGAAGCCGAAAGCGGCGAAAACACAACAACCAACTTGATAACTGTCAAAATTCGAAAGTCGCAACTTGAGCGTGAGGTTGAAAAAGAAGAAGAAGAACCTGAGCACTGAGCACTGATCAGTGAGCAGAAATATTTCTTGCTCGGTGAAATTTGATCATGATCACCCGAGCGGAAGTTGCTCAGTCACTTCTGAACCCGCTCGTTCTGAACATGTTCGCCGAGCGGAAGTTGCTCAGTTCCTTCTGAACGCACACAGTGAGAGAACTTGAACCACTTGAACTTCGGAAGAGAGAGTTTGGAACACAACTGTACTTCTTGTGCTGTTAAGTAGCGTTTACACATGCCAGTAGACTGTGGTAGTTAGTACGTACATCTTATGGCTCGTTTACATTTGCCAGTGCACCGGTATGCCTGCGGACTTGTCGACAAGTGCCTTGCGTGTAGCTGCTTGCATGACGTGTGCCAGTAGGTGTTTACACACACAATTCGAGTTGCAAGTTGGCTGGGATTTTTTCTTGAGTGTCAATTTAATTATCACGTATTTACCATTGCGACATTCAGTTGCAGGCGACATTGATCTTTGATCGTTTTTTGGCGTACCAATGACAGCAAACATATGTTCGCAAGTCTACTGCAATGCCTGTAGGAAATCAATTGGCCCGGGAGGCCAGTTACTTGCAAGGCGCCGTGCGGGTTTACTGGCCTGGCAGTTCACAGGCACGGGTGTTTACACATATGCAAGTGACACCTTGCAAGTTACTTGCAGGGCACTTGCAATGCCTGTAAAATGTATGTACTTGCACGGTCTACTGGCAAGTGTAAACGCTACTTTACAGGCATTGCTAGTGCCTTGCAAGTAACTAGCAAGCTGTCACTATCGCTCTTTTTCATTTGTTTCTAATTCTCTCTTCTGCGATAGACGTACTTTGCACGATAGTGTGTTCGTGGACCGGGCGAGTGTTTCGCGGCAGAGAGACGAAATGGAATGTTATTGTTCACAAAGGAGAAGTAGGAGAGGGGATGACATCTCATGTTTTTCCTGTGCTTCCATATAGTCTGCGCGGGTGTTGCGCAGTGGAGGGCGTGTGTCTCTCTGTTTACTTTTTACTAGTTCGTAATGGCTGCGTTCCTATTTTGGACCGTGTCGGAAGTGCGTCGACACGGTTTCATAGATACTTTGCGAGAACGGTACGATTTCAGACACCGATACCAGAATCTTTTTGAAGTGCAAAAGTATCACGAATTTTTTCCGATCCGATCACCCCTTCAACGATTCCTAGAGTTTTGACAGTTCGCTCTTGACAAGTTCTGTCACTCCATTTGTAACAACGATCTATATGGATGAGATCTAACGCACATATACACTATGTGTGTGGGGAACCAAACTTTAACAGCTGTTTTGGTAGTTTAGACTGGATGACAATTGTTTGGTTGACAGTTCCTTGTTTTAAAGAAGTGAATTGGCGCAGCGGAATTTTCAAGTGCGGTTTAATAAGAGAAAATTAAGTTTATTTGGTGAAATTTTTTCGTAATCTTGCGAGATTCGAATCTTACATTCCATTTGTGGGCTTGTAAATGTAAAATACAGTGCGGAACACCCAAATTTTACAAAAATAGCGCGCGTCGTAAAAGTCCGCCGAAACAAGTAGAATTTCCGGAAAATGAGAATCTCATTACACACGTAAAAGTGTTGAACACGTCCTTTAAGATGTGCGGAACTGTGATGTGGCGTTGGAATAGATAAAATACAATTGTGTTCTTAATAAAACAATTGTTTTCTTTCGCGGGCCATTTCTCGCCAGTCGCAAGGTAAACAGATGTCCGTCTGTCATTTTCACCATTGGGCTCATTCACATTGCTGAGTTGCTACTTCACCTCCGTAGCGAAAAGTGCGAGAGTCCCGGAAATAAAAAGATTTCGTACTAGTTTCGTGGTTTTCGCGTTGTATTTCAGAATAAATTTCACAAAATCGTAGAGAAAGAAAGATTTGTCTTGATAAGACCTTCTGTATGTTCGGATCATGTGCCATGTGGATTCCGATAGCACGCACAATAACAAAGCGAGGTAGTCGTTCCAGAACGAATGCTCCGGAGCGGCAGTAGTTGCCGCGTTGTTGCTCGTGTTTGGTGAATGAGCTCATTGAAAATGAGATAGTATTGGTGCGCTCAACCACATGAAGAAAATGGTTCCCAAAATTCTCGCTTATATTACATCCTGTATTCTTTCATCGTAGATTTGTAAATAACTGTTTGTTGGCCTCAAAGTGCGTATAGTGACCGGAAAGTCTGTCCTCGCTCGTAATTTTATTTGAAAATTGTGTTTGAAATTGGAAATATCCCTTATTAAGTGGCGTATGTTTGTGTGAAATATATTCATGGCGGCAAGGGAATCGTGTCGTTCACCGGAGAAATCACGTATCTGTGAAGGGACAATGGATAAGCAGCGGATTTACGATACTTTTAGGAACGCACCCAATGTGATTGAATTACGTCCAGAATTTTGTGTATAGTAAATGGGGGTCTCATCTCCTTCTACTTCTATATATCTCTGTGATTCGAACGTTTCTGCTTTTACTTTCTAACCTTACTGTACATTATGTATAGTAAAGACGAAACTTAAAAATAGTGGGAACCAGTTGTCGTTCATCTTGGTGCATCCACTACTCCATGGCAGTGGTTCATCCCTACTCTCGTAAATCCAACTGTCAAAATATCCACAACGCAGTCAGTTCGATTTGAATTCAAACAGCGAGAGTTCCGTGTTTTCCCATAATTCGTCATCTTGGTGGGTGCCTCATTTTTTGGTTTAGAATCCTGGAGTTGGCGATCAAATCTAGAAATAAAATTAATTCAACACCTGGCAATACAATCCCATTATAGGATTAGCTAGACCAAGAACGGAGCCGTGACATCAGGAACAAAGCACGGTTTGATTTTTATTAAGTAATTGATTGAGTGCAACATGCCACTTGAAGATGATATTATTGCATTTAAGCGGTGGGCGAATCAAATTGGCGTTCCCACCGAGACTTTGCCCAACGATGATGCTTTGAAGTCGTAAGTACTCGGAATTAATGCGATGGATGTAGGGAAAGAGTGGCTAATACGTTACCCGTGACTTCTTTTGATTGTAGGGTGCTGAAATCACGGCAGGGTGGTGATATTATGCTGAATTTAATGCGAAGGATCAGATCCAAGATTCATATAAAGAAGTCCAGACTAAATAGCCTAATTTCGAAGACTGAAAAGTTGGATGGTCAATTCACGACGGTAAGTAGATCCGACCAGCGCGGTTGTTGGTACGGCGCGATGTTGCCTTTCTGTGTCTGTAAGGCTGAGTTTAGAAGCTGCGGGAGCACCTGCGGTTTACAAATTTACACTGAATTGAGCGGCGAGATTGCATTTAAATTCAATGTAAATTTGTAAACCGCGGCGACTCCCGTAGATTGGATGAACGCAGCCTAAAACGTGCCATACACACACCGATCGATCGGCCGATCCGTCGTCCGAAATCGATATCGGCCGATGGATCGGCCTGTGTATGTGGAAATCGCACCGATCGGCCGATCAATTTTGATCTGCCGATATTTTTGTGCGATTTTCGTGCGATCGATCGGTGACGATCGATTGGATAGTGTATGTGATTATCGCAAGTGAATGTCAAATTACCAAATTATTAAATTATGAAATTTCAAGGATTCTTATGATTTAAATGGCACTGCAATTGAAATATCAAATATGTGGTATACGAAAATACCACACACATCCAAATAGTTAACAAAAATGAATCTAGGTTGGATTTTGAGTGAATCATAACCTATTTTTTGAATTGTCATTCGTTATCGCATCGCACGAAAATCGCTCAGTGTGTGTGCAGTGGAGATCGGCAGATATTTTGTGGCGATCCATCGGCCGATCGATCGGACGACGGATCGGATAATGTATGGCGGCTATAAGAAGGTTGTCCTTCTAAGACCACTTGAACTGTTACACTGATACATACAGTTAAACTTTCTACTTAGTTATTAGTACGAGGATTTCATTTTCAGACACTTGAGAGATCCTTCCTACCTAAGGAAATGCAACGATATTGTGAAATTGAAAATTTACGAAAGGCCAAAGCGCAAATCGAGTCTAAGATAACCGAATTGAAAAGTGTTTACGAAAGTACGATGGGAACGGTTAGAAGTAAAAGTAAATATCGCTAATGGTCGCCACACGAACCCACGACCGAACTTCCATCGAACCAACAATTTCATAGAACGATGGAAATGAGGAGAATGTCTTTCCGTTCCATGAAATTGATGGTCGTGGTTGTGCGCGATCGTGTGTGGTGACCTTAATAATAGCCAACATTCTGAAAAATTTTACCAAGCATACCCGTCTCTTACATGCAGATCTCTACAAAATTCAACTACAACATAGCCTGGAAAACATAACTGCGAGAACAAACATTCTTGAGGTGAAGCTAGATAGTTTGAATGAGGCTATGAGCAAAGAAGAAGTCAACAAAAAACGCATCACCGATCTGATGCCGGTCAAGATAACTCATTCCAACTCAAGTGAAACATTGGCCCTGAATGCTATGAGGCTAGCAATAAACACTTTAAGGGAATTTTATGAGACCTACAGTATTGGTAAATCGAATTGAAATTCCATAACATTTCATAAGACTAGCACCCTTCATTTTCATAGGCTATAATTTACACGACGATGAAGAGGAGCTTTGGAATAATCTGCGGAAAATGTTCGCCGATATACCCAACTGGATGATGTGGAATGTGATTTTGAAAGCTAGCGAGAAACTTTCGCAAGAAATTATTGCTCTTACAAAAGAAGATTGCAACGAAGCCGCATCAGTGACAGATCGTTTTTCGTCCTTTGAAGTGGAAATATTGAAGGCACGAGCGATCTTCCTAAACGTTATGCAAAAATACTCAGCCGAAAAACAATTACAAGCGAAACACACAAGCTCATTTTTAGCCATATTCGACACCTTTCAAAATACCTTCAATTTACAAATGAGCGCCTACAACATCGAAAATGACAACATCGAATCACTAGCTTCGGATTATTTATTGGCTAAACATGGCTACTCGTACAGTAAAGGTCAAGTGGAGTATCTGAAAAAAGAGGTGATCCAACGAAAAGCCCAAATTGTAAATGGAAAACAGAAAGTCGAAGATCATCAATTGCTTTTGAATTCAACACGGCAGATTTACGATGAAATCAGCACGCTTGTCAACAAAATTGTTCAGGACACGTCAAATTTAGAGCTAATTAAGGAAAAAACGACATACTCGAAGAAAAATCTGCAATACATGTTAAACTCGGCCATAAGCAATAAACGGAAGCTTGCGAAAAATGGCAATTTCACCGATAGTTTTGAGACATCAGACGTTTTCTGTAGTACTAAACTTGATTTGGACAATTCGATTGTTAATTGTAGTCTTAGGTCAGTTGATTGCTTTCACAAGTTGAGTTGCAATTAACTAACGACTTTTTTTTACAGGTCAGAAACCAGTGTGTTTAAGAGCAACAAGGGCAGTCCACTAGCACAACATGTGAATGAATTGCTGATTTTCAATGAGCTGCCAATGGATAACTTAAGATATTCTACTAAAAAATGGTATGAACCTTCCTTTCCTAACATTAGAATCATCATTACAATTTCATTAACTCGCACTTTGAAATGGGAACGGACACTATGTTGTTGAAATACTGCTACGAATGCAGCTTTAGGAACTTTATTGTCATTGGGGTAACCAAACAGGTTGTTTACTTTAAAATATGTAGATAGATAGTAAACTAGCCGTAGCTCGCAAAAGAACCACAAGCACTGCGACAATCAGTCTATTGTGCTATGCCCTGATCCTAGAGAGCAGGACTAAATCTGTTGATCCAATCTACTCCTTTCGATAAATCGGCTGAGATGGCCGGGTTTGATTGAGGGCTATGTCCTCGGTCACCAATCAATCAAGTTGTTAGTGTCATGTCATGTGTGGGGTTGTTCTGCTCTGCTGTTAAAAAACACGCCTATTATTCGCAAAGTGGCAAGATTTGTTTTTTTGGTTTGCTTGACAATACGTTTTTAATTTTCAGCCGGTGTAGGGTCAAGTCAACGATGATATTTGCGGTCATAATATTGTTGTTATTGCCCGTGTGTTGTAATGCTTAAATATATCTTTTATAAAGTTCTTAGACACGTGACGTGCTCGGTAACCATGTGGTCACGGTCACCGCTCTACGATACTACATCTATAGAGAGACGGACGTTCAATCTTCGACACGTTAATAAAAAACTGGTTGTGGGTACTACTAGAATTCCTATACGGCTCCGAGCTTGTCAGTATACAAACGGCGCAGAGAGGAGGTGCATCCTAGCAACTGCACCATCCGAAAAATATGTGTTATCAGAACGTCAACGAGGCATACTAATGCAAAGGATGTCGACGCGCCAGTCAAGCTCAAGGCAATTAACAACAAGCTTACTCTTTGAACAGAGTTATCTCAGTGTGATCATATTGTATTTGTCTATAGATCTAATGTAGGCTGCCACTCTGTAAGCCTTTTGCGATGCACCGATGCGTAATTGAAACGATCTTGGTTGTGCCGTGGAATCTTAATGTTGCTGAGATAGCGTAAACTCTCCTTGAAATTTATCCATGTGGTGTGGACCTCCTGGGGCAGGTCAGCATCCCAATCCAATTTGAGTGGCCATTGTTTTTGGCAAGAAGATTTTAGCAACCACGATTATAGGGCGACGCGTCCCAATTAGTGATGTGTAGCACATGAGCGAGTCGTTCTTTATGAACGACTCATCAAAATGAGCGAAAGAGTCGGCACACTGACATAGCTGTCGTGCCGTTCACTTTATGAATGACACACTGTGAAACGAATACCCAAACCTGCCTTTAAACATCGTACACATATGCTTCAAAACTGCATTAATTCTACGCAATAAGCGACACATACACAATCCTCGTTCATTATGAATTTCTCAATTCATATTACATGCATTCATTCACTTCACAATGCATTATCTATCTACCAATAATTAATAATCAGAACCAATCTATCTCATTACTATGCACATGCAGTGCGTATCTATTATTTAAATCATACCCAGAGAAGCAAGCAAGATTCTAAAGCATAAGTAATCGTCTCTTCTCTACTCACTGGTATAATTTTTTTTATTAACTTTAGAGGAAACGAAACCAAGTCAAATCAGCACTGTACTGTAACCACAGAGCACGTATACGTGATGTGTGCTCGGGCTGTAGCTTCCACCACAGTCACAGTGCGATTGACGCAAATGTACCCGTGTGCTTGAAAATAAGCAACTTGCTCTGAGTTGACGATTGTGCTGTGCGCTGTACAGCACACTCGTCAACTCGTACATTTGTGTTTTCGTATATGAAAAATGGGAATTTGGTTTCGTTTCATCCAAAGCTGAGATGATAGGAATTAGGAATGAATAGAGAAGATACGATTGCTTAAATGGCTGCATGAATATGCAATGCAATACGGGAGGAGTGCATAGTAAATGAGATGATTATGAATGGGTTTAGGTTTTGAAAGAACAGAAATGGTAGGGTCTGTTCTGTAGGTTTGCGTGATACGATTTAATACATCACGAAAATCTAATATTGGGACAACTCTTTTTGAACGATTCTTTATGAATGGCTCATTGAAAAGAGTCAGAGTTTATGTGCCGGCACAGTAAAAAGAGTAATTTTGCCCATCACTAGTCCCAATGGATCGAAGATGTGAATGATATCGGATAGAGCGGTGCGTTTCGTTACTCTGTTATTATCCTGCCAGTTTGACTTGATAATAAAAAGGCCCGTCTTGGGCGGCCAAGTTAGTCCCATGATTTTGATGTTGTCTTCAGATTTGCTATCGAAATCTAGGTGGAACTCTCTATCTGAAGGAGAAATATATTTCAAAAGTTTGAAACGGCGGTTTCTAATAACTTCCGAAGCAGGCCTTATGAATCTAAAAGTATTCGCTCTTAGGGCAGCCGGTGCTACGCACCGGAGCGACCCGTTCAATAACAATGGCCAAGAGCTGCCAACCCCTTTTCGACGCCAGAAGGCGTTGCTACTGCGACAACAACAACAATCTAATAGTACTGGTATGCTGTCGCTGCCGATGAGAACATCATCAACGTAAAAATCGTTAAGAAGAACTTGAATAGATACTTTTTAGCTTCGTCGTCAGCTAGCTTCTTTAATGATCGTGTGGAGAATCTCCAAACGATTCCTTGAAACTTGTGATCTCGTTCGAAGATTTTGTTTGCACATTTTCTCTACACCACTTCAAATCTATCTCTGAACGAACCACCTGTAATGAAACATATTCTGGTCTGCTTCCATCGGCAGATCGATGGCAGCACCTGATGAGTAATGATCTGTCGGTGGTACGAAACCAGAGACCGAGAGTCCCATTACGCCTGGACCCCGATGCGAGCGCGAGGGAATCTGCGCCGTCCGCCAACCATTCCATCTTTATCGCCCCATTTTTTTATCATTCCCCATTTTTGCCTCCCATGTTTGTATTATCTTCCCCAGTCCTATGAATTTTTGTTAATACGTAAAGGACATGGGCAACAAGCGGCGAAAAATCAGCTCAAGTCTCCCGAACTGAGCTAGAGCAATCCTAGGCCGCTGCTTAGCTCGTTGAGGGGCCTTTTTCTCCGCCAGATGGCATGGCCCAACCATCATAGTCATATGCTACCTTAGGCTCCGTCCCCACGGACATCTTCGGATGCCCACAAAACCGTCCGTTACAGTGGTGTTAGCAAAAGCATAAAAAACCACCCAAAGTTTTGTGGTGCTGAGACGTTGCTTTGAATGGAGCGATCTACTACAACTAAATTTAAGTCTCATTTAAAGTCCACGTGCCAAAATACAGCTCTCTATGTCAATTTCTTAAAGAGTTGTAGACGGTAATATAAAAAGTAGGATGATACGAAGAATCGGTTGGCCGAGAGTATATACCGTACTTACCGGACACCCAGTACTTCCCCGTTACTAATAAACTAATCTTTAAATATGTCCACTATACTTTTTTTCTCGAAAATGATGGATACGGTTTTGTTTCGATCATTTATTGCTATTTTTGATTTACATTGGTTTCTTTTAGTTTTTTCTACATACATCGAAATCCCTTGGCCGTCAGCACTACAGAATCACCGTTTGTACTACAATGTATTCCCAACTACCTATCAACACCATATGGTTCAATTGAAGAAATAAAATCACGAATTAAGTGGAGTTCATCACTGGAGAAATATGCAACTGACAAAAAATCGAGTGTAGTGGTTCCTGAACGTAAATGTTACAATCATTCGTCCCAATATATTTTAGTTAATAATCTTTATATATTTTCAGCGAATGTAGCTGCATTTAAAGCCCGTTCAGCTGCCAATGCTGAGGAAATTGTTGAATATTTGGATGAAATCAAGACAGTTGGAATCAGGACTAATCAGAAATTACGCAAGGTGGCCAACAGTTATAAATTCATACTTGAAAACGTACTTCACAATTTCATACCGTCCGGTAAACTATTCAATAATCGAACGTATATGGATTATTATTCAGAATATTTAATGTATTATCGAATGTCGGCGAAAGATTCAAATGAAAACTAGCCGTGTCACGACGTCGCATGAAGTAGATTAAGCCTTGTGTTTAAATAAACATGTACTCGTGTTCAAAATTGTGATTGATTCTTATTTAATACCAACATAGCCGGCGTGCGCTTCTTCGTCCCGTTAGAAAATATTGCCAGAGTTACGAAGATATTCGATTTTTTTGTCTTGATGGTGGGAGGGGGTGGCGACTCAATGCATTGAGGTGTGAATACGATGTCTCTTCCTACAGGTTCGTGGGTTAGGATGTGTAGCTAATTATGTTGTTCACATTTAGCTATTTTTTTATTTAACAATATATGGGGGGGGTCAAAAGATCTTTTCCATAGTCCTTCACGTGGGCGGCAGTAACGGCAGTGTTTCAAACCGCTAACGGCAAAGTCTTAGCGATAAGACATTTGGAAAAAGGCAGATAGCTGTAGCCTGAATGGCTGACCAATACCTAAGCGTCTCAGGTTTAGTAGGATAGAATGACTTGCGTAGTTGGACCTGCAACATAGTTGTGTGAACTCCAGCACGTTTATTAAACCATCTGAAGCAGCTATCTTCCGAGGCCATCCTCTAAATGAGGTTAAGCGATGTGCTGACAATTCGTCCTTGTAAAAACCACTCGACGTCAAGAAACCTTCGGATCCTGGAATGTACGCTCCCTGAACGGCCAGCGACTTATCGACTTCGCCTACGCCAGGAATCTAGTCGTAAGCTCTACGTGTATCCCGCATCGACGCATTCACAAGCAGACCTGGAAATCTCCAGACGCACACACCGTTAACCAAATTGATCACGTCCTCATTTGCAGGAGATAGGTGTCTAGTGTGATGGATGTCCGCTTCTATCGAGGAGCAAACTGCGCCTCAGATCATCACTTGGTGAAGACGACCTTCAGATGTAGAATTTCCTCAGTGCATCAATCGAGAATCAGCCCTCCCAAAATCTTTGCGGTTGATAAGCTTCTGAGCGATGCTACGGCGGTGGCGTATGCCTATGTTACACAACATCAGCAACACAGGCGTCCTTGGGTTCTGGGAAGAACTCAAGGGTACCATCAGAGATGTCGCAGAGAAGGTCGTGGGATATAAAGCCCGGCGAGCGCGAAATGACTGGTTCGACGAAGAATGCAAAAATTCACTTGACGCGAATGGACCCTAACTCAAGCCTCCGGAAACATGCTAGACACATTTGAACGTAAGGTTCTGCGGCGAATTTTCGGGGCTGTTTGCGATCGAGATGGATGGCGCATCCGGTACAACCATGAGTTGTATGAACTGTACGATGAGCTGGAAGTTTCGGAAATCGTCAAACTACAACGACTTAAATGGGAAGGGCTTGTACAACGAATGGACGATCGCATGCGAAAGAGAGTAATGAACGCAGAACTAGTCGACTGAGCGAGACTGCGAGGATGACCGAGAGCTCAGTAAATGCGGACGCCGCGCAACTACTGGGCTTCCAAGATTGGAGGACGCGGTCACGTGACCGAGATAATTGGAGGACAACGATCCAGGTGGCCAAGGTCCGAAGTTGGGCTGTCGCGTCGCGATGATATATCTGCAGTTTCCAGTTTTAAAATTATTACTTTGAGAAGTGAGAGATGGAGTCTTTTTTATGAATTGGCATGTAAGATACTGTATTTTGGGTGAGACATTTTAATTATGGTGTTTTTATCTATCTAACTGGTACCAAAAAGAGCGAGAGCCGATGTTTACATACCAAAATAAGCGCTTTTTACAAGACCCTTGGATTGCGGGCGTAGCCCTCTATATTGTGTTTTCATTATTTATTACATCCTCTTCTCGTTTTCCCATTAGAACCAATTATAAAATTGACGAAAAACCAATCTTGAAAAACGCATTTTTATCATGAATTTGCTTTTCATTGAAGTACGAGAATCCCACAACTTTCGCGGCTCGCTCTACTTCCGGCTGTCAATCAGTTTGACAGCTGTGACGACAATTCTCGAGCTTGCTTCCCAAACTGGCATGGCCGTAGAACACTTCTTTGCCGTGCACATGTGCAAAGTTAGCAGTTCGATGTGTTGTTCGTGTGTCAAAAGATGTGCCATCGCCAAGTTTTCTGATAAACATTTCGGTGCGAGTCACGTCCTCTGATTCGCTTGCTTTCCAGTCACGACCAACAACAAACAGTTCCTCTGACCGTAAAAGTGTTGATGTACCGCTTTCGCGTTCGTACGAACAGCTAGTGGAAGTAGCCGTCCCGCGTAAGCCGTTGGAAAGGAGGAGGTGCAACGTTCCCACAAGTAACCGACCAATCGGCGAAATTTCAAGGACTCGGCATTTGTTCGGAGGAGGATCCCGACTCGGAACAACGGGCTGATGGCTGCAGCGAAAATGGACAAGAAACGAGTATACAGATTGGTGCTGACTGGAGGTGAGTACTCGCCGCATGGCATTCTATCGATCGTAATGGGGAAATACCCCTCGGGGGCCATTTGGCCGCGACTTCCTGTCCCATGTGATCTGTATCGTTCTTATGCAACACACCATGAAAGCGCGTAAAGTAATTGGATAGCACCGGGCGATTCCTCGTTTCACGAGAACAGGCCTCTCGGCAGCTGGGGTGGGGTTATAAATAGCCCCGTGCATGTGCCCGGGCGGCCAGCATGAACGTTCTCCATGCCCCGTTGTGTAAGTGAAATTGTCACATTTCAGGCTTCACTTAACCTTTCCGCCGAGCACGCACTCCATGTGACTCTTCGTCACGGAAACGTGTGGCAAAATCGATTTTGTTTACGACGACTTGAACAAGCAGTCGCCGAGTCCGCGACCATACGAATTCTAATCAGCGGTGGGTGCTCTTATACGGTGGCAAGGTCTTAAGTTTTGAGTTCTGTCCCCGACTGGGAGTTTCCCGCTTTCCCGCTCAACAGCTTTTTTTGTTTCAATCAGCACTGACCTTGAGTTGCGCTCCCAATCGGTGCAACAATCAGCTGATTGAGAATTTGCGCCCAATGGGAAAATTTGCTTGCTCCCCTCTTGTCGCATTTCGCATGTAAACATTTGCGACTACACTCTGTGATACACGATTGACCACACACGACACTGGCTGAGAAGATACTGCCAAAGAAGGGCGCGCGGAAATGTAGAGAAAATCAATTATACATACGAGTATGTGCATATTTTTCATTTAATTAGAGGAATTAAGTTGTATAACCGCGAATGAAAATGACCGTGAAAATAGAGAGTTGGATCATTCGAAAAAAAAATTATGCGTGATTAGACAACCAGGCGTCAAGCAAGAGGAACTTTGAATCACATCAAAAGCAGCGATGATTCGTTACCTGCGTGATTCCCCAAATTTCCAGCAAAAATCTTAAATGAACATTTTTTCGAGCTCTCACCCCATTACTTATTATTACCCATTTACTTTTTTTCTAAATAGCTTAAATCACGTTACTAAAAACGCAATATCTCGAAAACTATCCTAGCTAGAATACTCAAATAAACTGTTAATCATCTAATACTCTGCTCTAATATATAAAATTTATCCCGTGGAAATCAGAAAAACTGTTTAATTGTTATTTAGACTACTCATTCTAGACCAGGGATCGGAAACCAACGGCCCGCGGGCCGCATGCATAACGTTTTGCGGCCCGTGAGGGAATAACCAATTATGTACTTTAAGTTAGGATCTGTAAAACGAGAACAAGGTGTGAATGCGCACAAGTGCGGTCTTGTAGGTTTGAGAAATATGTGAAGTCCATGATAGAATTAGAAAAAAAAGATGATGCCTTTACTAATAGTTATAATACTCATACGTCATACATAACCTCAAATAGCACTTGATTGATTACGCATGGAAAGTCGTCTGTCTACCGATACCTGCTGTCTGCTACTAAATTGTATAAATTAACGTAAATATCATAAAAAAGAAACAGGTCAACTCATATGCTCAATGTTGGGTCTTTGTATGGTAGTAGCCAATAGTCCATCAAGAAAGAAAAGCAGACCTTTTGGGCGTTCCTAAAGCGGTAGAAAGAACAAATAACCTCAGCTACTGATGACGCAGTCAAGATCAACTTAGAGCTGAATACCGTTCTCTTCAGAAAGACGTGCAAAGAAGCGTAAGACGGGACAAACGCAACAACATTAATGCATTTGCGGAGAAGGCAGAGGAAGCGGCTTACCGCGGTGACAGTGGAACCTTTTACAAACTGATCAAGCCATTAACTGGCAAATCTTTTGGAACTGAACATCCCGTGAAAGATAAAGACGGGTCCCCCTACTGGTTACTGATGAACACCAACTTCACTAGAATCTAGAAGCAAAAAAAATTCCACAAATAGCCAGAGTTGATACCAGCCCACCATCTAAACTGGAAGTAACTGTGGCTATTAAATCGATGGAAGCGGGTAAAGCCCCGGGGATAGATGGAATTCCGGTGGAACTCTTTAAGGCGGATATCAACGCTACTGCGGATATTCTTCTCCCCCTTATAATGGAACTTACCTCCTCCCCGCAGTCTCCAAACTGATGGCAAAAATAGTCTAAAACTGGATCAAACATACAGTTGACCGCACAGTGAACGATGAACAGGCTGGTTTTCGCGAGGGCTTTTCATGTAGCGACCACATCAACACCCTCCAAATTATTATTGAACAATCCGCAGAGTGGAGATCCCCATCACATCTCATGTCTGTGTCATGTGCGTTCGTTACGCACTTTTCGTGGCTTATATGCTTCTTGTCCGTTATGTTTATGTGTCCGTTCCGTACTCCAGTGCATTGTCCTATCGCCCTGATTCAGAAGATCTACACATATTTGCTGGATTTGGTTTCCGTTTCACTGTATGTTCTGATCAAAATACTCAAAGTGTACTCTAGGGCATAAGTGATATAAATCCCAAAGCATACGAGGTCATTTAACAGAGACATCACCCAGGAAATCCGACAATGTTTCGATTTCCAATATGTGTGTCCGAAGAGCAACATATTTTTTCACCAAGTGTCGCACAGGTTTCTTGATCAAATTGGAGCCGCATAGTTGGCCACTCGTCTCCCGATTGATTTGTATGTCGCTAGCAGGGTCTCTTTATCCTTTCCCCAGGAACTGCCAGCTAGAGCTTTACGGACTTTCCTCCTGATTCTCATCTTGATGCAAATGGTTGACACATGTCCATGCTGTCAAGGGTAACACCGAGTGTGGTGGTGGGAATGATTTGACTCCGATATCCAACTGTAGCTGCACTTGTTTCGTCCATGTAGTAAACAAGGCAGCGGAGTTAACAGAGTTAGGGTTTTATTGACGAAGAACGAATTAAGTTCGTCAAGATATCGATTTATTTACTGCACATTTGGGTGATATCATTGCTGGTTGCTTAAATCGAACAGTCATCGGCGTAATTGAGACTGTCAGGTGGTATCGGGACTCCTGGCATGGATATCCTGTTTAATTTAGATTTCCCAGTTCTAAATTATGTGTAGGACTGTCTGCCGGCAAGATACAGTGGGTTGCCAAATTATTAGAGACACTTCTGATATTTGAGTATTTTCAAATTTAACTTAATTTTTTCAGTAAATAATTGATTCTAGGTCTCGTCAGTATTTTATATTTAAAGGATTGTGTTATAAAGATTATAAAAACAACGATTTACATAGGCGAAATAATTTAGTTTTTCCGTAACGCAATTTGTATTGTACATAATGAATACATAATTTTAATGTTTAGTGATGCGGCCCTTCGCTGCAATTACAGCCTCTATGCGTCGAGGCATGCTCTCTATGCACACTTTTCAATTTTCCTGCAGTTGGGTGTTGTGATACCATTCTCTGATAAGAGTTTCAATTAACTGGCGTTTGGTGTTAATCACTTTTTCGGCGATCGCCCGTTTCGTAAGCTCCCAGGTGTTCTCTAAGGGGTTCATGTCTGGTGAGTTTCCCGCCCAGGGTAAAACGGCTATATTTTTTTCTCTCAGGAATGTCGTGACACTTCCTGCTTATGGCACGGAGCCGAATCGTACATAAAAATTCAGTTTTTTTTGTATTACGGATCCATTCCTTGTGGGACCAATCGAGTTTCTAGAACACGCTTGTATTGATCCTTCCTCACAGTTCCCTCTACGATGCAAAGGCGCCCCATACTCTTGGCCGAGATAACAGACCACACCATAAGACTAACCGGGTGTTTAACTCTCTCTACAAGGCAGTCTGGATGGAACTGCTCACCAGAGCGTCGTCGGACAAATGAGCTTTTGTCGGTTAAAATCTGGAAGGTCAATTTTCATCGGAGAAGCATACCTGTAAAATGTTACAATAATGGTAAAAAGTTATTATCGACTCGTGCAGGAGAGCCATAGGTAAGAACTGGGGCCTTCAGCCCAAAGCGGTACACTGGATATACACAGCTGTCGTACGTCCCATATTGTTGTACGGTATTTGTGTATGGTGGACAGCACTTAGAACGGCGGCCTACTGTGGTCTGTTAGAGAAGGTGCAAAGGCTGGCCACGATGGCCATCACGGGGGCTTTTAAGACCACCCCGTCAGCCGGACTCGATATGATTCTCGGCTTGCTCCCGCTGGATATTCCGGGAGAACAACTGGCGGCTAACACGGCTCTGCGCCTTCGCGAGGCGGGACAGTGGCGGGCGCTAAATAAGGGGCACTCCACTATACTGAGCGACCTGAATCTCCCTACAGAGGCGGACTATACACCCCCTGGTTACCATTTCGGCAGAAACTTTACTAGCGTGATTCCGACGAGGAGCCAGTGGATGGAAAATATGCCTTCGACCTCGGATCTTGTGGCGATCTATACGGATGGCTCCAAGACCAACGAAGGGGTCGGGGTTGGTATTTTTTCCGAAGACCTGGGAATCACTCTGTCAGCTCGTCTCCCTAATTTCTGCAGTATCCTACAGGCGGAAATCTCGGCGATCTCGTTGGCCTTGTCCCGTCTAAGCAGTTCTGTCATCACTGCAAGGGACATTGTTACTTATACGGATAGTCAGGCGGCTATTCGCTCACTCGAGTCCGTCTCGATAACTTCTAAAACCATTAAGAACTGCCGGGCAGCTCTGGAAGAGGTGGGTGGCTTCTTTAACATCACCCTGTGTTGGATACCGAGCCATAGTGGTTTCGTGGGAAACTGCGTGGCGGATGATCTGGCTCGGGAGGGCAGAACTGGGGGGTTTGACGTAAGATTGGAGGATATAGCAATGCCTTTTGCTATGTGTAAATCGGCGATTAAGGCCACTGCTGTCAACAGGGCCAATACAAGATGGCTCAATGGGGCAACATGCAATACGACAAGGTCGATTTGGCCGATATTAGATTCCGGCCGCTCTGCCGGCCTGGTTTCGATGAATAGGAGGCACATTGGCAGAGTTGTTGGAGTTATTACCGGACACTGCACAATCGGGGAGCATGCCAGGAGGCTCAATATCCCCCATCATGATTTCTGCAGGAGTTGTGGAGATGAGGAGGAGGAGGAGACCATCCTCCACTTTCTCTGTCATTGTCCGGCCTTGTCTGGTAGGAGGGGCTACTTTCTGGGCTCGCGGATCTTCCATGATTTGGATGACCTTAAGAATATATGCCCCTTCCGATTAAATCGCTATATCAGTAGCACGGGCTGGTTTGATACGCAGCCCTCTTAAGGAGACGGTTTTTCTTTTCCGGGTGGTGTCACAACGGGCCTTCGGAGGCCTAAGTGTGCTGTGTGTAGCACGGCAGCCCTTTAACCTAACCTAACCTATTATCGACTAATAAAAAAAGAGTCTTTACTCGACTTCAGTCTGCGGCATTCATATGCCGGTGTTGTTTGGCCCATTGCATTCGTTTTTTCTTCATGGCCTCAGTGAGCCGCGTTTTTTTCAAGAGGACGACGACCGACCAGATTTGCTTCAGTCAACCGCTTTTGGACTGTTCTCTTCGAAACTCCAATTCCCTCATTGTTTATTAATGTTGTCAAACAAGCCACACTTTCCCTACAATTCTCAATGCAGATATCTCTTATTTTTCTATCAGTTCGGGGAGTGGTGACTCTTTTCCTGCCACATTTTCTTGCATATTTCGCCTCCAGGGGCTTGTTTTGGGTTTTTATTTTAATTCTGTTGTCGACTGACTTCGAAACATCCATTATAGTTTCTATCTCCCACTGAGAATGTCTTGAGGGTAATAACAATGTCTGAATATCTCGATATTTGCGTGTAGACGTGTTTGAAGTCTTACTCATACTAGAAAGTAATGATTTTGAGGTTACCCTAAATAACGCCTCACAAAAATTACATTCCCATTCAAAGTTTGAATTACAAGATATTACTCACGTTTTAACTATTGCAGAGAAGAAAAACTTGGGAAAAAATTATTCAAAACTATTTTAGGCGAAGTCGAAGGCGATCCACGTAATTATTTGTGACGGAAGCGATGTACCGTGGATATGAGACAGATGTATAGAGTGTCTGACAGTGTCAAAGGCCTTTAACTTGTCTAACGCAACTAAGATACATATTTGACATGGACGTGCTTGATTAAGGCCATTATGGATTCGTAAAGTTTTGGCATCCAGAGCCGTCGTGGTGCTGTGTGTGTTGAATATGGGTCGCAATTATAGGGTGGATTAATGATTCGAGAGTTTTAGCCACAGGAGATAGTGTGATAGGACGGTACGTTTCGCCTAGTGTTGGTTTTTTCCTGGTTTTGGAATAGGGCATGATGAACGACAAGATAGAAAGGTTGATCGTGGTCGTTTTGTATTCAGTTGTTGGCGTAGAACATACGGCAGTCAGTTCTTCGCACCGAAGCGACCCGTTTACTACGACCAAGAGCAGCCAGGACCCCTTTAATCCAAGAAGGAAACTATATGTGTGTGTTGTACATTTTGCCCACACACTATCGCCTCACACGATAGCCGTAAGGTCTCGTTCGGCACTCTACGATGCTTGAATTTAGATATCGGCCAATAAAATGAAATACTACCTGTGGGTACTATTCCAAGTCCAACAGCGTTTCAAGCTTGTCAGTAAAAGACGGCTATACGGATATGAGTTAGGAGGTGTATGCTAGCAACTGCACCACCCGAAATTGATGTGCTAACGAAACGTCAACAAGGCATTGCTTGAGATATTGACCAATAAGAGATGAGTGCAAACTTTACTGCACATTCCAATTCGTAATCATTCAACATCTCACAATCGATAATAGCGTGCAATTCAATAACAATATAAAAAAACAGCCAATAATTATATAATAAAAAAAAAACTGATAATACTAAACCTTGAGAAACATATTACGACTTCGATACAAAAATTTTAAAATTTCTGATACAATTGTATGATTTGAATCAATCAATAAAAAATATATTTTCTATCTTAATCATCATCATTGTGGCGCGACAGCCCGACGTCGAGCCTTGGCCGCCTGGATCATTGTTCTCCAATTATCTCGATCACGTGACCGCGTCCTCCAATTTTGGAAGCCCAGTAGCTGCTCGGCTTTGGCATGCGATCATCGTCCATTCGTTGTACATGCCCTGCCTATTGAAGTCATTGTACAATAGCTTGACGATTTTCGAAACTTCCAGCTCATCGTACAGTTCATACAACTCATGGTTGTACCGGATGCGCCATTCTTCTCGATCGCAAAGAGGCCCGAAAATTCGCCGCAGAACCTTACGTTCAAATGTGTCTAGCATGTTTCCGGAGGCTTGAATTAGGGTCCATGCTTCGCAGCCTTAGCATAGCACTGGTCGTATGATCGTTGTGTGCCCACGGAGCTTCGTGTTTCAGTGCACATGCTTTGATTTCATTATGGGGAGAAACGAGAACAAAAATCTTATTAGCGAACTGTATCCGTCGCTTGATTTCATTGGCGTCCCTTGATAAGTTGCAACACAGGTATATGAAGTCGTTCACGAACTCGAACTGTTGCGGTCCCCCCACATTGATGCTCGATTGTGCAGGTGTCCTTGTCGTCGATTGCATCATTTTTTAGTTTTACCCTCGTTGATACGTAGTCCAACTTCTTTTGCAGCGGTATCGAGCGTATGCAGAAGTTCTTCTGCGTCAGCCAATCTTCGGGACATTATGTTGATGTCGTCGGCGTACACTGCTAATTGTGTCGACTTGATCAGTAGCGTCTTGCTGGTGTCCATATACATAGCCCGAATAGCGTATTCTAGTGCTAAGTTGAAGAGCGTCGGTGCCAGTCTATCGCCTTGTTTCAGACCAGTGCGTGTTTCAAATAGATCAGTAAGTCTATTATGGAATCTGGCCTGTGAGACATCTTTGTCAGTCGCACTAATTTTGCCGGCATACCAAATTGCAGCATGATGTTGTACAGTACTCCAGGATCGATACTGTCGTATGCCTGCCTGAAGTCGACAAAGATTTGGTGTACGTCTACGTTGTATTCCGAGCACTTCTGGAGTATCAGTTTGACCGTAAAGAGCTGATCGGTTGTGGAACGACCAGGTCTGAAACCGCCTTGATATTCGCCAATGATTCATGCTGCGTACGGTTTTATTCTATTTTCCAGAATTTTCGTCAAAATTTTATAGGACGTACTCACTAGTGGTATGCCCTTGTAATTTTCACCGAATTCTCTCCCTCTTTGTGAATTGGACAGATGATGCTTCTGCGCCAATCGTCTGGGATCACCTCGTCCTCAATTACTCCTGCGAGTATGGGAGGACATGGCATTAACTAGACCCGTTCCACTGAATTTTAGCAGTTCAGGTGGAATCTCGTGAGCGCCCGGCGCTTTATTTCGTTTCAGTGACGACAACGCGAGATCAACTTCCTCTACTGTCGGGGGTTGTATGGGTGAGCCTAGATCAACAATATCGTTGGGAGCTTCTTGCGTGGGGATGTTAGATGGTAGATT
Organism: Chloromyia formosa; assembly: GCA_964017055.1. Taxonomy (NCBI): domain Eukaryota; kingdom Metazoa; phylum Arthropoda; class Insecta; order Diptera; family Stratiomyidae; genus Chloromyia; species Chloromyia formosa. Next base: position 24,365,934 of record OZ024818.1, read on the forward strand.
CAGAAGCTCTTCAAAATAAGAAGCCCATGATTTGTTGATGCCACCGGTGTCGCTGATGATGTTTCCATCCTTGTCCTTACAAAGGCTAGTCCTGGGTTGGTAGCCGTTCTTAATTGTATTTACTAGTTTGTACGCTTGTCTGGTGGTCCTATTAGCTAAGTTTTCGTTTATATTCAGCAACTGCTCGTCAAAGTATTTACGTTTCTTACGTCTAATTATTCTGTTCGATATTCGCCGTTGCTCGTCATATTTTTCTCTTTTGACTCTGGTTCCTCGTTGAATCCATTGTCTATGGGCATCGTTTTTCGCGTCAAGTGAAATTTTGTATTCTTCGTTGAACCAGTTATTTCGCGCTCGCCGGGCCTTCTATCCCACGATCTTCTTTGCGACATCTTTGATGGTAGCCTTGAGTTCTTCCCAGAACCCATGGACGCCTGTGTTTGCTGATGTTGTGTAGCACAGGTGGTAGTCTTTTCTCAAGGATGGTAGAATACGCCACCAACGTAACATCGCTCAGAAGCTCAACCGCAAAGATTTTGGAAGGGCTGATTCTCGATTGGTGCACTGAGGAAACTTTACATCTGTAGGTCGTCTTCACCAAGTGATGATCTGAGTCGCAGTTTGCTCCTCGATAGGAGTGGACATCTATCACACTAGACGCCTAAAACAAAAATTTGCACGTCGTGAACTTGAACCCGGGACCATATGTTTGTTATCCCGGATCCTCTACCGACTCAGCTATACAGCTTCTGTCGGGAGTTTTTCCGTGTGCACGCTACACCGTACCGCGCCGTAAGATGCTTACACATCAAAAACTATTCATCTAAAACCGACTCATTAAAACCCGAATCATCAATACCCGACTCGTTAAAAATCTAACTAGTATTCAGGTACTAACAACAACAAACCGGTGTACCGGCGTTAGGAATAGGTCTACCTAGCGACTCTATGTCCGACACTTCTAGGCGTGTTTTTTTGTACTGCGGTGCAGGTTAATTGGGGGCTATCCGGGTTAACTTACACACGTTACACAAACAACATACCCTAGTTGTTTGTGTAATGTGTGTAAGTTAACCCGGATAGCCCCCAATTAACCTGCACTGCAGTACAAAAAAACACGCCTTCTTTTGTTTTTGTCAGTGTCTCTTGTGACGATAAAGCCTTCTGCCCTTTTAATATGGTCAATTTTTTTAACTCTCTTCGTTCGCGAAAACAATTCGGGGGTCTGAGCTCCAGTATTCGATTTAATAGCAACGGATTAAACTCCAAATCTCAATTTCCCAACTTTTTCTTCCCGCTTTATTATATGTAGATAGCAATCAACTAATTGAATTTTTCCATTAACCATTATTTTCAGGACCCTGTGGTGGTAAAACAACTGGCCAATCTCGGTTATGTACTTTCTTTGAAAATTTAGGATGGAAGGTGAGTTATCAATTTTTTTCTTATAATATAGAGTAGGCGTATTGGTATATTGAACACAGTTTTTTTGAATGATGCCAGTTTGTTATAATGAGTTAGTATTTTCAAGTGTTCCACATTAAGTAGACATAGTCTAGGCAATAATAATAACACACCCTTATTGCACATGTGATAAGAGACGGAACAATGATAGACAAACATGTACGAGTATTAGGTACATGAGCCAGTTGAAGATTTACACCTGATTATATAATATGATAGAAGCTTATCTATATGTAAATTCGTAAATCATTTTGATGCACATTACGCGACCTACATTAACAACAAATTGACTAGCCTATGTTTACGTGAACTGTGAAATGTTTGGAACGTGATATTGTGTATATTTTAATTTTAGATTCTAGAATGAAAAAAAAACAATTAACAGTAATGTCGTTTCGTCAGCTTTTCTTTTCTGTTCATAAACTTGCGGAAGTTTACAAAATAACTGCATTAGACTGTGTTTATGTCCAAGCGATTTCACGTCGCTCGATGCGACTGCCCATCGGTACAGCATCGTTTGCCGTAAACGCAGCCTCAATTGCATAATTTGACCCTTCCAGGAGTATAGCCGCGTCAACATCTCTTGCATAGCTATACCATGTTGCAGTTTCTAGCACGCACCTCCTATCCGAGCCGTCTTTTACTGACAAGCTTGGAACGCTGTGGTAGTTCTAAAAGTACCCACAGGTAGTTTTTATTAAGGTGTCGGGGATTGAACCTCTGCTTCTCTAGATGCAGCATCGTCTAGTGGCGACCGAGACCTCAAAGCTACCAAGCACGAGTTGTTGAAATACTTGAATATATTTTGATTTATTCGTTGAGTCGAGTGCAATGTGTGTTCAGTATTTTATTTTTAAAGTGATTTTTAAAGTCAGCTTTTCTGAACAGTTCCTCATTGTGGAACTATAAGACCCTTTATGATAAACACTGTTCTCGTGACTATTGATTTATACGTTATAAATAGCTTATTATCTTCTTTTGAGTGATAACATTGGTGCTCGCAGTTAACTTTTCACATTTGTTTTCAACAATTTTCTTCTTAATAGCTTCACTATCATTTGTTGGTAATAAAACTTTGTTGCCATCATATGATTATTATACTCGTCCGTCCGTGACTTTAACCGGATTTGGCTTATATAATTGGTACCCATAATAAAAAAATATGTTTTATATTATTTCAAATTGTTGTGGTGCCTCCCCATATTGTTATTACATTAGCAGGGTGGTCTATTCCGTGTCAAGGCTTTATATGCTGATCAGATGTAACGAAACAATGTAATTGAACTCAGACTCCATTAAGGGTCAGGGGTGTGATGGATTAAATAATCAACTTTATCACTTTATTCATTTAAATATTTGTGGGATTCATGCTCACGTCGTAAACGTCGTACTTTTCGTAAAACGCGATTGACACGCAACGACATATTCATCATTTTGTCCACACGCAACAACTTATCCATTATTATTTGCATGCAACGACATCGTTGTCAATCACATCGGAGCGTGTAAATAGAAATTTACATCGTGATGATACAATGCAGAAAGAATAGAAAACAAAACGACCAATCGCAGCTGCATTTACATGTTCCCATATAGAAAATCAAAGCCCACAAGAAATGTATGTAGAGACGTAAGAATAGGGTCGAAGACGCATTCATCGTACCGATATCGTAACAATATCGTAGCGATATCATCAATCGTTACTACAAAATGATGGATAAATCGTAGCGATGCCGACAACAATGTCGTCCACGATGTCGCCAATGATGTTGTTGCATGTAAAATGATGGTTAAATCGTTGCGTGTGGATTGCGCTTAAGTTGTAAACTTCTATCATTTTACTATGGTTGATTGATTGATTTTGTTTTTGTCCCGCGCTGTTATGGTCACCCAAAAACGATGCTTAAACGTCGAGACGGTCGGCAGGGAAAGCCTATAACACAAGCGATGATCAATAGTATTGAAAATTTAAATATATAACTTTTTCAAAAAGTCGTGCGTCTTTAATTTAATCTCTAATATTATATTTATATACAGTCGAGAACGGATAAATGCAAAACGCTTAAGTGCAAAACCGCATTAGTACAAAATATATAAAATCCGGTTACTTTTCATCTATTTTTCATATAATATTGGAGGTTGGGGGACAAAAATCCTCTTTGATAGTCCTCGTGGACGCCCCCTGAAACGGCAGTGGTCATTGACCATTGTTAACCAAGTCAAGCCGGCGGTGCGATGATTTGGTTGAGGTAATCATTCCCCCTGTGGTGTGGGGCGTAAGAAAGACTACATTCCAGCTTTCACACGGGGAGCACGAGCCTTCACGTCGCGCGAGTGAGAGCCGGTACGGCTCGTGCATTTCGAGCCGTGCGTCGCGGCTCTTAATATAAATGCATAGCGAGAAGTGCCGGCATTCACACGGGAAGAGCGACAATGGCTCTCGCTCTGTTTTCAGTCGCAAAGTACGCGGTGCATGTAATGGATTATATAAAATTGCATTTTGATTCCTCGCCACTTAATTTCGGTCCTCGTAAGTTTTAATACTTTTTTCCCAAAGGGCGGGACGGATACGCACTGAATTGATCAATATTTCCACATCGAAATCCATGATTTGACGCTGGTTAGCGAGGGACTGAGGAGCGAGAGCCGTTGTCGCTCTTCCCGTGTGAATGCCGGCACTTCTCGCTGTGTATTTAGACCAAAAGGCGCGACGCGACGGCTCGAGATGCACGAGCTGTACCGGCTCTCACTCGCGCGACGTAAAGGCTCGTGCTCCCCGTGTGAAAGCTGAAGTGTATTCTTTGCATTTCAGTCTTACGCACCTCGCTCCCATTCGTGAGCGAGAGCCGTACGGCTCTTCGTGTGAATGAATGGAAGGTGGGAGCGGAAAAAGCTCTCACTCGCGAGCGAGAGCCGTACGGCTCTTCGTATGAAAGTGTACTAATGCTTAGCACGTTCGCCTTCTATGCACTGGGCCCCGGTTCGATTCCTACTAAATGCAGTAGTTTTCGATAAAAAAGGGAATTTACGTGTTGGAGTATGAGCCCACTCAGCTGTTAAATGAGTACCCATTTATGAGGTAAATAACTCGGTTAACACGCTCAATCGATCACACACATCTGCACAAGATACCGTCACGATCTAGAAAATGAGATGATGCTAACTCATCTCGAGGCCATGGTTCAGATTTCTTCAATTAGAGAGTGAATTTCTGGCAAAAGACTCTTTTAACGAATAAATAAACGCCGCTCAGAGCAGGACACCTATAGGTGACATAATAATAATGGTTATGGGGGATTTGAATGCAAAAGTTGGCGCTGATAACTATGGGCTCAGACATGTGATAAGGTGATTGTAACGACAACGGTGAAAGATTTGTCTCTTCATTGGTATTACTATGTTTGAGAATAAGGACCACCACAAAATCAGTTGGTCCTCTCTTGATCGGCGCAGAACACGAAATCAGATCGGCTAGAGTTGCCTCCTGGACGTGCGAAACAAGAAGAGTGCCGATATTGGGGTGGAAAGGGACCACTATCTTATGATCGCTAATGTTCGATTGCGTATTGCAGCTGTGCGCCGTCCTAGCGACGAAAGATCCAGGCTCCGCCAATTCAACAGCGCTCGAATTAATAATCCAACTGTCTTACAACAATATAATGACCATATTGCGCAAAAAGCAGCTGAGATAACTAGTAATCCAGATAGTTACGTAAATGAAAACTGGGATGCCATAAAAAATGCGTACATTCGCAGATACCATCCTTGGCACAAACCCCGATTGCCGGAATAAGCCGTGGATGACGGACGTTTCACGACAGCGAATTGTTGAAAGAAATGAGCTGAAGGTTCGTTTGGTGGCAGCATCAGACGACAATCGAAGCAACATCGAACTCATTTACCGTCAGAAAGCTCGAGAAGTTCAGCGTAGTGTGCGACGCGATAAAAGAGTTTATGCGAATTCTTTTTTAGCCTCAGCAGAAAAAGCCGCAAGAAGTAACAATTTACACCCCGTATACGGTGTCATCAAGGTGAAGAATAGTGATGGAAAGCTACTTATCTTGGAGGAAGATCAAATAAGCCGGTGGAAAGGACACTTCGCTGCGGTCTTAAGCCTGTAACCTCTGGTGAAGTTTCACCTTATATAGATAATTTAGCTAACCAAAAAAATGTACGTATACGGGCCACTGCCCCGACTAAAGAGGAAATAGTCGCTGTAATTATTGCACTCAAAACGAGGTAAGGCCGCCGGACTCGACGGTATCCCTGCCGAACTGCGATCACATTAACACTTTGCGAATCATCATCGAGCAATGCGCTGAGTACGATTGTTCGCTTCACTTGCTTTTCATCGATTTCGAGAAGGCTTTCGATAGTGTGAACCGGGATTCTATATGGGCGGCCTTTCACAGGAGAAGCATCCCTGAGAAGCTTGTGGCTATTATTAAGGCAACGTATGACGACGCGGAATGTCGCGTTTTGCATAAAGGTAAGGTGTCGGGGATTGAGAGATTCGCAGTGGAGTTCGGCAGGGGTGCATCCTCTCACCGATCCTATTCCTGATAGTGATCGGCGATGTGTTGCATGCACCCCTATCCGAACTAGACAGAGGAATTCAATGGACTTTGACATCTTATCTACAACATCTTGACTACGCTGACGACAAATGCCTACTCTCCCACAAAATCATGGATCTGTCCGCAATTGCGTTAGATCTCGAGAGGGAGGCAAGCAAGGTTAGGCTAAATATTAATTTCAACATGACCAAGGTTCTTAGGGCGCCATTGCGAAAAATAAATCCTACACCTATTACTCAGTTGCCCTAACCCCTTATGGGGCATAGCGCGTCAACTGTTCCATGTGGCCCAGTTGACGTTTCGTTGGCATAAATTGGTTTCAGAGAATGCAGTTGCCAGCACACACCTCCTGCACATCCATGGCCACGAACGTTGTCGTGGATGGGATTCGAACCCGAAACGCCGGTAGTCCAAACATGAGACTGATGCCTCAACACACTGCACTACCGGTCGCTGCCATCAATTGGTCAGCCTGTGGAGAAGGTGAACTTCGTCTATCTGGGTAGCATTATTGCCGAAAATGGTGGTACGGACCAGGACACTACACGTCGTATCAACCAGGCTAAATGCGTATACGGCATGCTGTCCAAAATCTGGCAAAGCAGTTATCTCAGTATCAAGACCAAGGTGGGTCTGTTTCGCTCCCTGGAACTGTCTGTGCTTTTGTATGGGAGCAGTACATGGAAAGTTTCCGTAAGAGTTACCAGAAAGTCTTTTGGGGAGTTGCACCCCATTGCCCAGAACAGAGTATGATGGCGCGCTATGCCCCACTTGGGGCTAAGGCAACGTAGTATGACACCCTACTAACCTGAGACGCTTAGGTGTGACTTAGCCACTCAGGCTACAGCTATCATTCTCTCCTCCTTTCACAACCATGGCTTGGGACAAGCTTCGGCGGAGTTCTTAGTACAGATACAATCGGACGAATTTGCTTTAGGCAGCAAAATCGTTTTATATGTTCACTATTCCATATAATTAGACGAAACGAACATTTTATTGACAGAAAATGAATTTTATGTGCTTCCCAAATTGTAAACTGCCCGAAAACTTGGACACCTGCGGCGCTTGCATATCAAAACACAGACTACTTAAAAGAGTAGAATTCTTGCACTAACCTTCTATCCAGAGCAGCTCAATCCAAATTGTGTAATTGTGTGGTCTCAACCTGCTCTGCTCTGCATGGCTGTTAAAAAAAACGCGCCTGATGTTTTCGCGGCGGTGTCGCAGCTCTATCGTAGAGTGGCGGCCGAGCGCGTCTTGTGCAGTAAGGTTGTAACTAAAAGTAGACGAAACGATTACTATCTACAATAGACTTACCGTAAATATGACAACTTTAAAGTATGCTTCAATAGTATTTGTGGTGCCATGTTTGACCACATTTCCATAACACATGTAGGGAGTGTTATGGAACTTTTTTTTACTATTTTATATTTAGTATAAATTAAATACTTTGAATTTTTTGCTGATTAGTATAAATTAAATGTTAAAAGTGTTCTTATACATAGACTGGCTATCTCGTAACGTAAAAATTAAACATTAAATATAAATTCGAAAATGTTATCGTTTGCCAATATAGGCCGAAATGAGTATTTCGTTTATATGAATTTTTCAGGTATTCCGAGTGCCTGAAACGGCCACAGTACTTCTCAGGTAAATGCCTCGATTTATTGGCATTCTTTCTATTTTCGTCCTAAGCAAAACAAAAAAATCAAATCACATAATTAGACATACATTTGTAAAATTTGTACACACGTTAATTTTTTTCAAGGCAGTACAATAGTTTCTAGCTAAAGATGCCTTTGAATGTTTCTCTAAAATTAGATAATCAAAGAATTAAAATTAAAACATTAAAATTGTTTCTTTGTTGAATGCATTTAGATTTACTTTTTGAAGTACTACACATTTGAATAACATGGGATCGTGTGAACAACTATGTTTATCTTAGCTAACAGTTAACTAATTATTTCATATTTCAGTGGTGGCGTGAAATTTTCGGAGCTGACTACTGATGAAGGTAAGATACGTTTTATGTATGTACATTTAAGATGTGATTGGATGGAAGTTGGTAGTTGATGGCTAAACATGGACGAACTAGTCGACTAAGATATCCGTTTTAGCTCTTGGTCGGGCTCTGCATTATGCTCTCGCTTAGAATGAAAAAAAAATCCTCAAAAGATGCTCAGCTCCGCGTCAAATACCTAGTGACTGACTTATGACAGATGATGCTTCCGACTCTGGTTTTCGAAGATCTACATTTCTGCGGTTAATAATGATAGTGGCTTCAGTTTTCCGCTCAATCACCAGTCCAATCTGGCTGGTGTACATTTGCACGTAGCTCGGATTTTTAACGACCACAATCGCTATTATCATCTACGAAGCCGACCATCGTTAGCACGGTAAAATTCATCCCATTCCAAGGAGATGTCATTATACATGATGAACAGAGACAGAGATCGTGAAAGGTAGCTCTTTATAAACTAGACCCGTTCTTTCGAATAGGCTCCGAATCTTCCAACGAACTTCTCGGGTACTGTGCGAGTTGCTTTTCAGACGTCTATGCCGGGTGCTTTTTCACCTATTATTGAGACGAATATGGCATAAAACCTAATCATCGAACATTTTTTAGTTTCCATTGTGTGCATCTCTTTCTGAGGAGTTAAGACCATTACTATCCTTTCTAACAGGACATTTCAATTGGGGTGGTTTGTGATTGCTTACCTTTTTCATTACTACCTTACCATAATCCTAATTTACATTGATTAATTATCTCTCCGCCGTATTTCAGCATACAAGTTCCAGGAAAATCTAATCAGAACGATGGTACAAATTGAAAACACCTATTTTGAATTGGGCAACTCGAGCAAACGTGATTGCCTTATAATTTGCGACCGAGGCGTAATGGATGCCACTGCGTGTAAGCCACGTCATTAATAATGGCGCAAACGAATTATTTCATGAACTCCACTCTTTTTAGACTTATCCAAGGCACATTGGGAAAAAATGATGCTGACCAACTTATGGAATCCCATCGAATTAAGAGATAATCGATACAATCAAATTTTACATTTGGTTTCAGCAGCAAATGGTGCTGAAGAATTTTACAGTATTGAGGTAAGCAAAACAAACGGATTAAGGGGTGAGTTGCTTTTATCACAAAATATATTTAATCTAGGATCATAGCTGCCGCTCTGAGGGAGTTGAGATTGCACGAGATCTGGACTATAAATCGGCAGCAGCCTGGGTGGGCCATCCATACTTCGATGTTATTGATAATTCCACCGATTTTGAAACAAAGATGAATCGTTTAATTGAATGTGTTTGTCAGAAGTTGGGCATTGATGTAGGCGATCGTCTCAAAACTACATCAAGAAAACTCAAGTTTTTGGGTTGGTATTTGTTTCTCCTAACAAACACACTACTGCCGTGCTACTTACTCGATAAAAATGACATTCCTTTTTCCTATCTCTTCCAGTTGAAGGACCATTACCAGGCGACTCGCAATTTCCAGCATTTCAGGATTTCGAAGTTGTTCACCACTACTTGCAATCATCGGGACCAAAAGTGCAGGCACGTTTGCGTAAGCGTGGACAGAAGAATCACTGGAGCTATATACATACAATTCGTCGACCACATTTACACGGCCAGTCTGTAGAAGTGAAAACACAGTTGACGAATCGTGACTATATCAACTTGCTCGCTCAACGGGACACCGCTCACTTCACTATTTACAAAAAGCGAAGATGTTTCCTGGTGAACAATCAGTACTTTCAACTGGACATGTACAAAGAACCTAGTCATCCAAGGTAATTATTGCTTTTCTTGATTACCATGATTGCATAGTATTATTCGTTCAACGTATTTTGAAAATATGGAATTTCTTTGGAATGGGGATGTATGGGACATTTATGTTTTATCCAAATCAGATTATGAATTACAATTGTAGTTGAAATTTGTATGCTATTAGTAAAGACTGAATTGTCGTGCAGTTGCACGTTTCTGCACAAAATTACATGTTTTGGGGGGTTATTGGACAAACTTGCACGTTCTGGGGGTTACTGCATAAAATTGCATATTTCTTAGTTTTCATGAGTAACTGCAAACATTTACTCCATTTTGTAACGGACGGTTTGGTGGGCATCTGAAGATGCCCGTGGAGACGGAGCCTAAGGTAACATAATGACCGTGAAGGTCAAGCCGTGCCATCTGGCAAATAAAAAAGCTCCTCAACGAGCTAAGCAGCGGCCTATGATTGCTGTAGTTCAGTTCGGGAGACGTGGGCGGGGTTTCCGTGCTCGTTGCCCCTGTCCTTTACGTATTAATAGAAATTCATAGGCCTGGAGAAGACAACACAAACAGGGGCGGTAAAAATGGGGAATAAAAAAAATGATGCGATAAGGATGGAATGATTGGCGGACGGTCCACCTGCCCTCACGCTCGCATCCATCGATCTGCCGGTGGAAGCAGCACAACCAGACCAGAATATGGTTCATTACAATTTCAGCCCCCCTCCCATATTCAGAGATAATGCAAATCAATGGTATCGACGATATCAATATACTCGTACATTTGACATAACAAAAAATTCGGGAATTCATTATTCTTTCCAAACAGACAACCAATCATATTGGGGTTGGTACATACTAAGTGAAGCCTTTTCGCATATGTTTATGTGTAAATCACATTGAGTCGCACCCTTTTCAAGCGTACCTGCGGCAGCCGGTTCTTCGTACCGGAACGATTCGTTTTTCAACGGCGAAGAGCTACCCCCTCGATGCAAGAAGAACTGCAGTATTTGAAGCATCGCTACCACAACAACAGCATAGAGAAAAAAGAACAGCTCAAAATAATAAACGACGAAAAAGGTTTATTCATTTACAATAAATTTGAAAATGTCATTGACAAAAATACGGGTAGCAATACTTTGTTAAAATACGGGTAGCAATACTTTGTCAAAATATAACACCGCTCTAAATGGGATATGTTCTTCAGGACTTGAATGGCAAGTCGTAGCTCAAATGTAATATACGATGGTGAAGGTAGGCAACCTCCTATGTCAAAAATGGAATTTTTGCAGTCATTTTACAAAGGAGGTTTTAAAAGTTATAAAACACAACATTGAGGGTTTGGATGTTGCTGCTTCTATCGGTTTGTCACTGAAAATAACAACATAGGCGGTTGAGCAATTAATGTATAAATATCTTAAAAACACTTTAGAAAAAGAGAAAAACAAAAATCACAAAAAATTACATATGAGGTTGTGAATCTTCACCAGCGATATATTCCATGAAGCGGAATCTCGCGTGCAATGTCGACATGCCTAATTTCAGTGATTCGATATTTGATGGTTCCATATTCTCCAAACAATTCATTTTCGATGGTTTCGCCCCGCATATCAAGCAATTACTGCATGAGCTTGTATTCGTCACAACTTGTGCCGTTTTCCATCAATCATGGTAAAATATAAATTGTGCGAAATTTTGACTACTTGCCCATTGTAGTCGATTTCGGTGTCCTGGAAATTCCTAATTTAATTTTCGATTCGATGTCATTCCGCCATTATTATTTTGGGAGTTTCATTCTGAAAGGAAAACTTTGTATTGATCCTTACTCAGCTTTGCTTGAACAATTAAGGCTAATGCAGAGTCATTGCTAAAGCCCGAAATCGAATCTATAGCCGGAGTGGATGAAGCATCTATAAGGGCTTGTGGAAAACTATCTTGAAGCCGACGAATCTTACTTTTCCTGCTGCGATCACTGCATTCTTCGAAGTTCTTCGTAGGTCGTCCGCCTTTGCTTGTGGATGCTACATCGGGAGCCCCATCACTGCTAAATGCGCTTATAATAAAAGAGTTTTCCAACCATCCACTGTACTTTTGTAAAAAAAAATTGTTTACACTGTTTCACAGCACGGAACCTCGAATTAAAATGGGGCAAGAATTTATTTTGAAATTCATGAACAGCTACTATAAATTCGCTATCGCTTAAGCCGCGTTCCCATTAGGCGATTTTTATGGAAAGAGACTAGCCGCAACACAAAAATTCCATGGAAGATAAACTCGATGTTGTTCACACGTGTAAACAAAAGTCTTTCATCGAATTCGCGGGCCCGCACAACATAAACATCACTACGAACACATACACACACGTGTGAGACCGACGACACTTCCTCGAAACGATATTAAATACACCGCGCGACGCGGCGCTACAAAAATTCAATGAAAAAAACACAACACAGATCACTTCAAATAAAAACACCCGCGACACAATTTTCAGATACTTTATTGAAATAAATTTTGTTGACAGATCACGGAACATGGGCCCCGCCACCCACATGCAAAGTGAAAACGAACGACCGAACACCACATGGAAGCAGACGACCTACCAGTCGAGAGATTGGGACAATACTTTGTCTCTCGACTGAAATGGTTTTCAACACTGCTAAAAGTGCTGTTTTTTTGTGTCTCGGCTAGTCTCTTTCCACCATAGATATATATATATTGAACAGATAGGAAATAGGTACAGAGTGGGGGTAAAAATTTGAATATCGAGTTATGGTTGACATATTCGTGCCTGCGCAGTGAAACACGCACAACACGTATTAACATTTAGCCCAGAGGAGCGAGGGGCCAAATGCTTCGTAAATGTCAAAATTGTGGTTGAGTGGCCGATGGCGTAACGACATTTACCGAACGTAGCGACCGCGTGCAAATGGGTAGCAGTGCGCATGCGCGATTGGTTCGAAAAGAACCTGGAGTGGGGATAGTACTATTACCGTTCTGTTCAATATACATATATCTATGCTTTCCACAGAAATCGCCTAATGGGAACCGGGCTTTAGAGATGGGTATTGTTCACTTAGGAACTGCGCAAATGTCTTACTTTTATCAAAAAGCAATTCATCCGTCATTTGTACTGGGTGATCCGATATATTTGAGAGAAGACGAATATCGTCAGCGTAATCCAGGTGTTGAAGGTATTCAAACAGGTTCTATCTTATACCTTTGCTCTGGTGTTCATGAAGCGCACTGCAAAGTACGTCATTAATAGCAGCCAAAAACAATATAGGTGACAAAATGCAGCCTTGTCTCACTTCGCTGTGTACCTCGAAGGGATCTGAAAGCTTACCCTTGTGTGACATTGGGCTCCGCTATAGGACTCCTTGATTTCATAATTTCAGAAAACCTCTCTCTCCACTTTGGGACCAATTTTTTTCTTTGTGGAAGAATTGGATAAAATCTTTTTGCAGAAAGCTAGTTTGGAATGTATACTATGATAAAACTTAAAAACAAAAACAAGCATGTCGAAATTTTGGGTTTTTTCCACTACGGCCCCTATCCTAACCTAAGTCAACCAAATGAATAACGTCGAGTAATGTCGTTTAGAGTAAATGTTCATATTTTGTATTAATTTGTGAATAGACATGTGTGCCACCATACTATACTTGTATACTGATAATAGCATTTTCAAAATTTTACATCAATAATCAACCAATTGATCTCTTTATTTTTAGATGCAAAGGATTGATCCTTTTAGAAACATATTCCTCGCTTACGGGTGATGCCCTGAATGATTGCTTGCCGAAATTCTTACGTATTGTAAAGAACGTGACCGGCGATCCAGACTATTCAATGTTCAATTTGTCACTGAAAGAGGATTGGAGCAATTCAAAGAAATTCTGCCATTCGTTGCATGGTAAGGAAACAAAATATATGTCGAACGTCGATGAATGATCCTAACAAGATATTCGTTAGTTCCGACTAAGGATACTACTATTTATGTACATGATTTTTGCTAATACATTATGTTATGTCCTTTTTACATATATTGTTTACACAACTAACTGCGTATGCATGAATATCTTTATCAGGAGCATAATATTGAAGAATGCCAGTGTGTATTATCAATTATTGTTCCGATAAAGGATAACATAAAAACTATTAAATATAATCAATAACGGGTTATTCTAATTTGGTAAGTTTTTACTTTTTTTTTTACTAAGAACGTCTCTTTGGCTAGACAAGCTTTTACGAGTATGAGAATACTTTTATATACAATAAATAAGAAGTAAAATGAATAAATGAATGTGTAGTTGTAGATTAGAAACGAACCACATTCCCCCTCTCAATTCGAAATATGGTCGCAAAAATTTATGGATGGCAATTATACATATGTATGTATACTAGTAGATAATTTAATTGTACTGGTAACGTATCTTCATGTTAGAAAAGCTCTTCATCTCCACCTTGTTCAATTCACATTTCACAGCTTGATCGGCATATCACTCACACAGTACAGTCCACCTGGACGAGAATTACAACTGTGCTATGTATCCACTAATCTAACTTGCAGTCTATTGCAATGGTGTCGCAGATATTCTAGCTTAATCTGAAGTAATCGTGTGTTCTAGATAATCATCCAAACTAGTACGCACAAAAACTCTTTAAACTCTCTTTTCAATCAGTAGCAGTGACCGAAATATTCCTCGCAGTTGTAACATGTCGACTGTTAGAATTTTGCAAGAGACGTATAAATACGCTTTATAATCAACAAAGATCATGATGGAGGGACACCTTCATTCTAAATTAGCAAATATCAAATCAATCGCATGCTTTTTCATTTTGAGAGAATGACTAACGCTCTGGACTTCACACATTTTTATTCATACCATCGACGATATTTACTTCTAGACGATGGAGATATTATTAGACAAATGAAAACAAATGGTGTCGCGCATTCTATTTCGAATGGCAAAATGAATGGAACGCATGAAGATGTGAATAAGAGAATCTGATCAAATTCTTACAAAATTGAAATTTTCATTTGGTAAGTAGAAGAAGTTTAGAACATCACACATAAACACACTTTAGTTTGAACGCATTCTCTAAAATCAACAAGAAATCAACATAATACAAAAACCTAATGTCACAAGTAAATAAAATATGTAATTATAAAATTTTATTTATACGAAATGTAAGTATGTACTTGAAGAATTGTACCTTTGACTGTTTACCATTTACATAAACAAATACCTAACATTTTTGTTCATATCTGTAGTGATAACAAAAAATAAAAAAAAAACATGTAATATGGCTACAAATGCAGTAGTTGTAATGTAAAACATGAATTTGCTACGATTGTTTTGTAAAAATGAAAACCCCAAAATGCCTGTAAAATTCAATGTATTTTCATGCCAATTTGATGTGGTTTTAGATTGTATTTCTCTTTGATAAAATTGAACTTAAGAGTAACGCTATCAAAATTATTGCCTTAAAAAAATTAATCAAATAACTTTTTGAACATTTGTTTATTGCAGGTACTTAATATTCGATTGGTTTAAATGCATAGACAAAATAATAACAAAAAAAAAACAATTTCTTTCTTTTAAGTTAAACCAACTTTAGCCAATAACCAATTTAGTTATTTTAGTGTCTGTACTTAGTAAATTGTAAGTTTTAAATGAATAGAGTTCAATAAATGAGAAAATAAACGTTGAGAACGCATTTGGCTTTAATTTAATATCATATAGTTGACGGCAGCGGTAGTTGGGTGGGTGGAGCGTCGATTTACCGAGCGAGAGGGGTCGGTCCCAGGTGCGAGATGCTGAAGACATGGCACGGGCTCTTCGAGTAGGTTCAGCAAATTTCATGCTTCCTCCGTACCATCCTCAGGGTATCCATCAAACACTATTGTATGATACAATTTAACCCAAAGTGTTTTTAGGGTTTTGTATAAAAACAAAACCCTTATGAAATCGGTCATGCGTCCGTCTGTCCGTCTGTCTGTCTGTCCATGAAATATCTCACGAACCGCTGAAGCTACTTGCATGAAATTTGGTGGAAATATGTAGAAATACTATAATTCTCTGGAGAAACCGATGCGTTGTAATAGGTCAACTTTAAGGGGGGGTCCCCATAGAGGGGAAATGAAGGTCGACATTTTTTTTTCGTTTGGTATAGGCAAGTGGGGTATCGTAAGAAAGGTACCGTCGAGTACATTCCATTTTTGGAATTTTTTTCAAATTTGAAGAAAGGAGAAAAGAGGGAGAGGGGAAAATATGTGGTCCGAGTTTGCCCCCCCCCCCCCCCTTGCATTTCGAGACCGTTATAGCTAGACATATGAAAATTTACAGAAAAGCGGCATTTCACTAGCATAGAAAACCGAAAATAATAGAATTTTTAAATCTCATCCAAAAAGGTTAATAATAGTACATTTCTATAGTTGCAGTTAGCACACCCCTGCACCCCTCAAGCACCCCTGAGGTCAAAAATATTGATGGCTAATGATAAACAACATCATAGGCAATAATACCTCTAAGTTTCATTACAATGACATGATATTTAATAATAGTACATTGACTTAAAGTTATGCATTTTGACACTATCCATACAAAAAATACACCTACCGGCCTCACGCATATGTAGATATGCGTATAATACTTGCATGTTGTTTTTCGTAGGGCGAATTGCAGTTATTTAATGAACCAACTTTGGAAGGATGAAGATTGGTGATTGGTGATCCTAACAATAACTATTCACACAAATTTTTTTAGGGTTTTGTGTCTTAAATCTTACAAAATCGGCCAAATACCTGTCTGTTCGTCTGTTCATAGAATATCTTACGAACGGCTGAAGCTGCACACATAATTCGGCGAGAATGTGTAGAAATGCTATAATTTTCTGGGGATAGCGTTGGGGTTTAATTGGCCAACTTTAAGAGGGGGGGGGGGGTCCACATAGAGGCGAAATTAAGGTCATTTTTTTTTCCACTGGTATAGCCAAGTGGGGTGTCGTGAAAAAGGTAATGTTGAGTACATTCCATTTTTGGCATTTTCTTGAGATTTGTAGAAAGGGGAACAGTGTATGAGGAAAAAATATTAGACCGTAATTTGTCCCAGCCGCCCTGAATTTCGAAGCCGTTACACAAGTTTGCAATTTGCAATGTCGTCTTAATATGAATGGTTAAGCATCTCGAAGAGTGGGACAGTTTATCTCGTATACATACATATCTATCTACAGCTTCTCGTATTAAAACTATTACTTTGAGAGGTGACAGATGCAGTCTTTTTGTGAATTGGCATGTAAGATACTATATCATGGGTAAAACATTTAATTATGGTGTTTTTATTCAGCTGAGTGGTACCAAGAAGAGCAGGGAGCCAATATTTAGATACCAAAATAAGCGCGTGCTACAAAAATCTCGAATTGCGGGCGTAGCCCTCTATATTCCGGTTTCATTTTGATATAGTTCACATACTTTTCAATGATGGAGGAAAGCTTTGCATTAGTATTTCGCACAACTCTGTGTAAAAGAAAACCACCGTCAAGAACGAAATGCGCATTGCTTAATTCAATATTAACTTAATTAAACAGCTTGTATAGTTATCTCAGTATCAAGCTTCAAGCTGGACTTGTTTTGCTCCCTGGTACTGTCTGTGCTTTTGCATGGGAGCAGTACATGGAAAGTTCCCGCAAGCTGCGAGTTTTCATCAACTCATGTTTTCGTCGAATTCTAATAGATTTCTGGCCCGAAACAATATCAAATGAAGAGCTAAGTCGGCGTACGGGGCAGATGCCAATCGACGAATTAATACGCAGGCGAAAATGGCAGTGGATTGGTCACACATTGCGGAAGAGTGATAACTGTATTGCTTTGCATGCCATGAAATGGAACCGCATTTCCAACCAAGGCCGACCAAGAGGGGGTCCTAAAATCACACGGCGTCGATCTATGGCAACGGAGTGTAAGGCACTGGGTAAGTCTTTTGGTGAGTTGCGCCCCATAACCCAGAAATTCAGCGCTACGACTACTTCTATTGTATTTTATGTGTATCTATGCCTTTGAATATATAGCCATGGAATGAGCGTATCCTGTATGTCTCTGGCTCCAACATTTGGCGAATAAGTCGACAGCCAGCCTACTCGGTTGTTGTTTGATATTGACGTATGTTGACTGTTCTGTTGAATTGTGCATGAATAAAGGTCAATTTAGCTGACTGTCGACCACATGTCGACTTAGTGCCCAGATTTTGGAGCCACTGTTTCTATGGAGACATACAGGACAAGCTCATTCCATGGCTATATATTCAAAGATCTATGCGTAGGAATTGGCCAATTTGAAACATTAGGAACACCTTTCATACAAAATTTGATGCTCTACTACTGTCGTTATATGACATTGATGTTTGGAGCACTGTGCATTAATATAAAGCCGATAAACTTAGTACAAAATTTTGAATTTCGCAGTACATGTGTGAACGGCTATCACCACTGCCCAATAATGTAAAAGCCGACAGACTTCGAATAAAACGTTGATTTTTTGAGAGGGGAACACATTAATTTTAGGTGCAAATATATCAACTAGTAGTCAATAAATCCTTGCATTCAAATACATTAATTAGAAAAGGATACTCATAGTGGGCTGAGAGAGGAATGGGGAACTAATACTAACTCAAAAGTAACGCTGTAGCTGTCATATTGCTACATTTGTCACTGTATAAGTGAGAAATTTGTAATTTTTTGTATGTATTAGCTGCCTAACTACAGGGAGTCGTGTTGTTATTGGTTACCGAGAGCGGAGAAATATTTTGTTTTGTTGGCATCCTTTTCTCACTAATGTCCTTGTGGATTTGCATCGATTTTGTTTTATTCGCACATTTTCCTGCCAATTCACACTTATACTACATTCGTTTTAAATGCGTACGTGATATATGAATTGCAAGTCTTACGCATACATATATACTGCGAAATTCAAAATTTTATACTAAGTTTGTCGGCTTTATATTAATGGGCAGTGGCTATCACAACCCAGGACTAGCCTCTGTAAGGACAAGGATGGAAACATCATTAGCGACACCGATGGTATTAACAAACGATGGGCCTCTTATTTTGAAGAGCTTCTGAACCTACCATCTAACATCCCCACACAAGAAGCTTTCGACGATATTGTTGATCTAGGCCCACCCATACAACCCCCGACAGTAGAGGAAATTGATCTCGCGTTGCGGTCACTAAAACGAAATAAAGCGCCGGGCGCTGACGAGATCCCAGCTGAACTGCTAAGATTCGGTGGAACGAGTCTAGTTGATGCCATACATCAATTACTCCTGCGAGTATGGGAGGACGAGGTGATCCCAGACGATTGGCGCACAAGCATTATCTATCCAATTCACAAAAAGGGGGATAAACTGAGGTGTGAGAATTACAGGGGCATATCACTAAAATTTTAACGAAAATTCTGGAAAATAGAATAAAATCGTACGCGGAACGAATCATTGGCGATTTCAGGCCTAGTCGCTCCACAACCGATCAGTTCTTTACGGTCAAACTGATATTCCAGAAGTGCTGGGAATACAACGTAAACGTATACCAAATCTTTGTCGACTTCAAGCAGGCATACGACAGTATCGATCGTGGAGTACTGTATAACATCATGCTGCAATTTAGTATACCGACAAACTTAGTGCAACTGACAAAGATGACGAGGACCAACTCCGTCTCACATGTCAGGATATGACTTATTGATCTATTTGAAACACGCACTGGTCTGAAACAGGGCGATGGACTGGCACCGATGCTCTTCAATCTAGCACTGGAATAGGCTATTCGGACTATGAATATGGACAACAGCAAGACGCTACTCATCAAGTCGACACAATTAGCAGCGTACGTCGACAACATCAACATCAGGTCCTGAAGATTGGCAGACGAGAAGAACTTCTGCATACGTTCGATACCGCTGCAAAAGAAGTTGGACTACGTATCAACGAGGGTAAAACTAAAATAATGATGCAATCGACGACAAGGACATCTGCAAAATCGAGCATCAATGTGGGAGACCTCAACATCGAGTTCGTGAACGACTTCATATACCTGGGCTACAACTTGTCAAGGGACGCCAACGAAACTGATGAAATCAAGCGACGGATACAGTTAGCTAATAAGACTTTTTTCTCGGTCCTCCCCATAATGAAATCGAAGCATATGCACAGAAACACGAAGCGTGTACAAAACCATCATACGACCAGTGCTATGCTATGGCTGCGAAGCATGGACCCTAACTCAAGCCTCCGGAAACATGCTAGACACATTTGAACGTAAGGTTCTGCGGCCAATTTTCGGGGCTGTTTGCGATCGAGATGGATGGCGCATCCGGTACAACCATGAGCTGTATGAATTGTACGATGAGCGAGACTGCGCAAACGACCGAGAGCTGTGCATGGAGAGCTTAAAATAGGCGGCATTACAGTTGAAAACGTGTATCTGGGTCAGCTGATTTCCATAGCAGGTCAATACAAATAAATTAACAGGAGATGCACACTGGGATGGAAAGCTCTGCTTAAGGAGAAACATATATACAAGATCAAATCGGGCCAAGGTATTAACACAAAACTGTGGAAATCGACTGTTCTACAGGTTCTTACATATGGCTGCGAGACGTGGAATACTAATTCAGAAACGAGACAGAAGCTGCGCGTATGCTAGGAATAACCACAAGAGACAAGAAAACCAAAAGGTGGATAAGAACAAAAACTGGAATGCCAGATATTGTTGAAATAATACAAATACGCGAGGAAAACTCGACGAATCGAATGATATATTGGTACCCGAGGGGGCTCATTAGGCGAAGAGGTAGACCCGAGACCCAATGGGACGATGATTGGCGAAGAACATGTGGTAGAAGCACATGGGAGCGCGTAGCAGAAGACCGAGATGAATGGAGAATACTCGGTAAAGTACACTATCTGGTCAATTTACAGGAATAATTGGCAAATGTTAATCCTTTTACCCTCAGCTATCTTGCTGATTTTGCAAGATACTTTTCAAAACGATAAGAAATTATCCAAACCAATATCTTGCCTCCATTTTTTACAACTTAAGGGACAAATTTTCCACATGTTGGCAACACGCTCCGGTAGGCAGACTAACTTTTCTTGAACATCTAATCAAGTACTTTTCGATTTCGATAAAATATATTAGAACTGTTAGCAAATGACTTGGCTTTTTTGGTCATTGGTTCTAAGTCTATTATACCGGTACATTCCTAGTTTACAAATTTGCCGAACGTTGCTTCGTGTCTAAATAGTCCCGGGGTTCGTACCAAGGATAAATTAACGAATGTTTGACAATTTTCAAGTTCAAGTTCATGCCAAATTTACAATTGCACCCAGAGCGAGCGAAACGAGCGTTTATATTTGTGCAATACTGAGGGTTGTGATTCCTCCAGCGCGGGGTAAGCGTAGCAAGCAGAGCCGACACAAGAGACTGTTGATTCACCATAGTCTCTGTGCCTGTGTTCGGGAGGTTTTCTACGAATAATTATTGCCCAGAATAGTGTGTATAATTATAGTGCGGAATATGTAATCTCTTTTGTGGGTTTCGCTCGCTACGCTCGCTCCGCCCTTAAGGGAACTAGTTTATAGGAATGTATCCTTATATCAATTGCTTTCTTATATTCAGACTAGTTGGGTATGTACATACTTGAGCTTGTAAAACTACATTTCTCTAAAAATAAAGTATATATTTATGCACTATTTTGACACACACTGTGTCTCTGCACTCGTATATGCACTAACTTACCAGCGCCCAGTATTCCGATCTTTGCTCCTTTATCTTATCACATGAATGGAGTTAAGATTTTGCTAATCATCCAACGCCGGCAATACGACAAAAGACAAAAATAAAAAGCCAAAAGTTTTATATTTGAGTCGTATCGGTCGTATACGTGCTTGTAGTCCGGTTTTACCAGTGGAAACTTCATAATGCCGGTTGTTTCGGAAAAGGTGAATCCTAATCTTCTCAAAGAAAGGGCCAATTGCACTTTTAACGTGGAAGAATTTGCTACGTGGTGGTGTGACGGCAAAGAAAAACTCGACAAGAAAAGGGCCGTAGGTACGCTTATCTAGATAGTTTCAATTTATGAGAGCCGGTGACAATAGATGATAGAATTTTAGTTTTAATCGATAAGCGCCAGATTATTTATACGTAAAGATCCCCAAAAGGAAAGTATGTAGTATGTGGAAATTCAGACGGACGAGATAACAAAAGTGCGCTGTGACTTAAATAAGATTCTCACACTGCGCTCAAAGCATTCTTCTTTTTCACTGCCATCTAGATTAGACAGGCAGACAATCAGCTGATTTTGATGATGAATGATGTCATTACTGCTTTGCTTATCGTCTGTTTCGTCACAGAGTCTATGAAAAAGAATACAGTGGCTGGCGACTGGTGGCGTCGAATTATTCGAGTCCGGTTGGGGGGGACGAATAATACAAACAAATGTTTCACTCAATTTAGTTCAAGTGAACAGTTGCATGTATTTAGAAATAAACACATGAAGTTGAGATTTAATTAGATCAGATTTCGTTTTATGAATATAGGACAAGATGAAAAAATAAATGTAACAAGCAAGTTTTAGTTTTTATACTCATTTCACCTAAATATGATATTTTGGAGTACATTTCCGAAAATCCATTTCAAACTCCAATTCATTTTTCGTTTTTGCTTTAATTAGTTTGTGCTTACACTTATGTTGTTTTCGATTGGCACCGAGGTTGCCCCTTTTTTCGAGCAACCCAAGAAACTTGCTCTGTAAAAAAATTACTCAATTAAAGTAAACATCTTAGAAGTTAGTGAGATAAGATAGTGGAACAGCGGAGAATTTATCTCTCCAACGGGTAGCACTGTACTCCGGTACAGCTATCGGTAGTGGTCGTGAGGCAGGTGTGGGGCTCCTTTTAACCAGAGCTGCACGAAACTGTCTCTTATCCTGGGATCCGGTCTCCGAACGAATCAGTTATTTTCTACAGTTTTGCCAGTATATTAAGATGCCTTCTTACGTCCCTTGCACAATACAGGAGATTAATCTAATGTTAAAGTTAAAGTACCGTATCCACCACATACGTGATATTTGTTACAAAATTCACACGCACGTGCGAGTACATGAACAAGCTTGACACACTGTAATGGACGGCTTAGTGGTCATCCGAATCCGAAGATGCCCGTGGGGACGGACCCAAAGGTCACCAGGCGAAGAAAAAGGCCCCTCAACGAGCTAAGCCTATGCTTGCTGTAGCTCAGTTCGGGAGACGTGGGCGTGGGTTTCGCCGCTCGCTGCCCCTGTCTGTACATATTAAAAGGAATTCACAGGCCTGGGGAAGATAACACAAACATGGGATACAAAAATGGGGAATAATAAAAAAAAAGGGGCGATAAGGAGGAATGGCTGGCGGACGGTGCAGAGGTCCTCGCGCTTGCGTCGGGGTCCGGGTGTAATGGATCCCTCGGCCTCTGGTTTCGTGTCACCGACAGATCACTACTCATCAGATGCTGCTGTCGATCTGTCGGTGGAAGCACGACCAGCATATGGTTCTTTACATAGAAGATAGATTCATAGATATATGGACAGATAGATAAAGATAAATAGGCACTTTCCATGGATTGTCAGTAAATTTCGTTAACCGAGATGATGCCGGCCTCGTTGGTATGGTTAGCCCGGCCAAACACTGTTGAACATTTGTCTCCGATTTTCAAAGGGATTGAAGACTTCGATATTCATACATCGATTTACATACATATTTCTTAATTCAGTTTTATATTATAGATCTGAGAATATGAAGATTATATAGAGAACGGAAATAAGATTTTTGGTACCCGTTTACACACTGAGACATATTACACACACCACAAAAATGTTCCCCCGGCTGTCAAATAATTTGTTGTAATTTTCAATCATACCGCAACCAAGGGAGCACCAGCTGGTAGGAGAAAGTAGGCAATGAAAAAAAAATTGTAAAAAGCCGAAAAAAATTGCAACTTTCAGTCAATTAATTTGACAAACGAGGGAAAGAAGAAGGCAGGCTATGAAAAAAAATGTGTACGAAACACGTATGGATTGTGTGTGATGATAGCCTCTCTTCAATACTTGTTCCATACTCTCAGTTATAGATGATTTATATTATCAGCTGACAATATAAATGTCTATTTTTCAGAACAAATTGTAACCGAAGATGCGAAAGAAGATGGAAATGTACCCTCCTATTACCTCTCGCACAAGGAGCTCTATGAGTTCAGTGTACAGAAAACCACGAGACTATTCCAGAAATTGAGACAAAGGATGCCAAAAATCGAATTGAAATTTGGAAATTATGCGTATAGACCAACCGCCAGAAGGTTTCATCATCTAAATTTAATTGAATTGTTATTTTAGGGAATCATTGGATGCTCAGGTTGCAATTTACGCCCTGATGCCTGGTCCGATCGTCACAGAAGGTTATCCATTCTCTTTAAATCATGGGATGTTTGTTCCTGCGATTATGTCGCAGGGAACATTGGAGCAACAAAAGAAATGGGGGGAAAAAGCTTTTAATATGCAGATTATCGGAACATACGCTCAAACCGAGCTGGGTCATGGAACATTTCTACGCGGCTTGGAAACGAGAGCCGATTTTGATCCGAAGAAAAAAGAATTCATATTAAGCAGTCCATCATTGTCCTCCTATAAATGGTGGCCTGGAGGACGTAAGCTACACACTTGAATACTTTATGTGGATTACTATAACGTTGTTTTTGCAGTTGGTCACACTGTGAGCCATGCCATTGTCCTGGCGCAACTCTACATAAAAGATGTTCATCACGGCCTACATCCATTTATGGTTCAAGTGCGAGACCTGGAGACTTTTAAGCCTATGCCTGGAATTATAATTGGTGAAACTGGCCCGAAAATGGGAATGAAAGCAGTCAACAACGGCTATCTAGGCTTCGAAAATGTGCGAATTCCTCTCGAAAACATGCTTATGAAGAATGCTCAAGTAAGCGATGAAGGTGTTTTTACGAAGTCTCCAGCATCAGTTCTTACCTACGGTACAATGGTATTCGTTCGTACCCTTATCGTGCATGATGCTTCGATGTACCTGGCAAACGCGGTAACGATTGCCACTCGCTACTCTGCCGTGCGGAGGCAAAGTCCAATTGATCCAAAGTATGTTCTCGTTATTAATTTACTGCCTTAATTCATTTTTCATGAAACAATTAATTGATATAACAGCAAACCGGAACCCCAAATTCTCGATCATGTAACACAGCAACTAAAACTGCTCCCAAATATTGCCAAAGGTGTGACATTCAAAATTGTAGCTGATCATGTCTGGAATATGTACGAAGAAGTTACAGCCGAAATGGCTCGTGGAAAGCTAGATCGACTTCCAGAAATGCATGCATTAACCTGCGGCTTAAAAGCTGTCTGTAGTGCTGACGCTTCGGCAGGAGTGGAGGTGTGTCGGCTAGCATGCGGAGGCCACGGTTACATGGCATCTTCACATTTTCCAGCTTTATATGGTTTTGCGACTGCCGCTTGCACGTATGAAGGCGAGAACACTGTCGTCCTGCTACAAACAGCCAGATACTTAATGAAAGTGTGGAAATCGGCGCTGGATGGGAAACCTCTGGTCCCTACTGTAGCGTATCTCGCTAGATATGCCGGTAACCGGTCATCGGGTAACAAGTGGGATAGCTCGGTACCAGGAATTATCAATGGTCTAGAATGTGCTGCTGCTAAGTGAGTCTCTAACATAGATTTTTGTTGTGTGACTATTTCTACATTCATCATTTCAGTCGTATACGAATTGCATTTGAAAACTTGGAAAAACGCAGAGCCGGAGGAGTTGTTTCAGAAGTTGCATCTAATTTAACAGGAATTGAGTTGACACAAGCGGCTACTGTGAGTGGAGCAACGATTTTATCCAATTAATCTTTTGTTATTTGATTCTTTGATTACTAGTTGGCTTAACCCCTCCAACGTCTCTATATATATTATATTTTTGAATTGACAGCTACATATTCGGGCTTATCTTGTGCGAGTAGGATATGAAGGAATTAAACGAATCACTCCCAATCTTTCGGCTCCTTTGGCGGCGGTTTTGACTGAACTAATGGAACTTTTTGCAATTGATACTTGCTTCACGTGCATGCAGGATATACTGCAGGTAACATGCTTAATAAAAAATATATACACTCCCGGCCAATTGAAAAGGGACAGTCGCTTCAAAAATCGTTTTATTCAAAATCTCCAGTACCTAACGTCAGAGAGCGAAACTTAAGGCGTGTTTTTTTGTACTGCGGTGCAGGTTAATTGGGAGTTATCCGGATTAACTTACACACATTACACAAACAACATACCCTTGTTGTTTGTGTAATGTGTGAGAATTAATAACAGCAACTCTTGCACACGTAGTTGCTATTCTCCTCGCTCCTTATTTATTTATCAAAATAATCGGGTTCATTACTATAGGTGAAAGTGTAATGTGTTCCGCTCTGCGCCTTGATCCTACCGCGATAGTGTCTATTAAAGTGCACCTTCTATTTGGCCTTATACGACCTAAAAACTTAATTTTAAATCTTCAATTTGTGCTTTGTTTTGCTCTATCGCAACTTATTGAGTGACATTTCAGTCATTTACCGCTTATTCGTAAAACTTTTAAACTTTACACCATACAACTCAGTTTAAATACATGCTAAGCGCGTTAACAGTGCTGTGTAAAACTTTGAAAGTTTTGAATCCATTCAATTATTGCCTACTTAGAGTACTTAGAGCTTAAACCCGGTTTGGGTACTAGATAGTGCAGGATTGTCCACATTTACAAGAAGAATCCAGCCATTTGACACAACTATCATGGCAGAGTGCTCGGCATCCATCTGTCTAGGCCACTGGATTTGTAGGAGGCCGTTCCATAGTAAATGTGCTGACTTTTCCGGAACAGTGGCGACGTTATTCGCAGCGACATCGGCATACATGCCCAATTACGCTTCGAGATTGCTTTCCGCTAATCAGTTGCTAGAGGCGTTCTCGCTTGAACTAGCGGCGGTCCAAACGAAGCTCCGCTCAGCCATTACAGATTTCACACCCCTTATCAATACGGCAGACATTGAACTATATGGTGAACCAGTAGCCAAAGACACTACCAAAGATGTTGTGGGCGTTTCTACCCTTCAACAACAGCAAAGGCCTCTGAGATCCTCCAACCGCCAGCTGGAGTTTCAACTGCCAGTAAACGTACAACAGCAACAACAACAACCACTCATCTCTCCGAGTTTTCTCAATCGTAAACAACAACAACAAGAGACTTCTAATGAACTCAACTCGCCCAGTTAATGTTTACGAAACATTTTACACGAAGCTCTCCACCTTCATTATGTTTTACTTCCCTTCATCAAATATTTTAATATGCGGTGACTTCCATCTCCTTGGTGTTGATTGGCTTCACTCCCCTTGTGGTTTGCAAATTTCCACTTCAAATCCTACTTCCCTCTCTTTATCATCTTACATTTCCCTTTGCAACTTATTGCAAAGAAATACGGTGTTTAATTGTAATAATCATTTAGTCGACTTAATTCTGTGTAATCTTTCACCCCACTGTGCTGTCCTATCCTCTGCTCCTAACGGTTACGTTGCTCTTGACCCACATCATCCCGCCCTATCTATCGACATTTTCCTAGCTTCCCCGCAGCTTAAACAAAGCTCCCCGTCCAGAAGATATAATTTTCGGAAAGCAAATCTTATGTCAATTGAACTAGAGTTAGTTCCTTGGACAGAAGTAAGTACTACGCCTTTCTCAATAACGCTATCTCTCCTTTACTCCACTTTATCCACTTAACAAAAGCAAAAGATGTCCCTGGCTGACTAAAAATGGGACTGACGGACTGCTTCTGAAAGAAAAGGCCCACAGAAAGTGAAAAAGAAAACACCATGCCCCTCTAGTCTTCGAGTTACACGTGTTTGCGCGCAAGTGCCAAACGTTTAATGAAAATCCCAATGAACAATTATTTTCAAAGAATTGAAGCTTCCATTAACAATAACCAAATAAAACCTTTCAGGTCGTACATTCGCTCCCTAAAATCTTCCACTTGTATACCTGCCAAAGTTCGTTTAGAGGATGCAGTTGCTAATACCACCCAGACCCAGGAAGCAAGTACCTTATTTGCTCAGTTTTTTCTTCCACTTTCACTACACCACCTACTTCAACTCTATCTTTTCAGTCTCTGAATAATATGCCCCTGAATTCGCTACACATGTTATCCCCAATCCAACCGAAGTGGCGGCTATAATTGATACTCTGGATACTAACGGTGGATGTGGATCTGATGAGCTGCCAAAAGTTTTTGGAAAGTCCCTTTCATCACCTTTAAGTGCAGACAGACAGACATGGCTTAATCGATTCAGGAGGTGACCCTGATCATTTATATATATATGTACATTGCTATACCTCCGGAGCCTCCTTGAACTTGAAGGTGTTACAAATTGAAATGAGCAAGAAAGAAACCTTTCATAACGGATACTAAATTTTGCTCTCTGATCTTAGTTGCTGGAGATTCTGAATAAAACAATTCTTGAAGCGGCTGTCTCTATTCAAGCGGCCGGGAGTGTTTGTAGTGTAGTAATTATCCCACGTTAATTTTACTGTTTTTGTAAAGTGCGGCCGAAAGTAACATTTCAATAAGAAATTATGCCATTTTCATTCGTTGTTAAGAATTTCTCGGAAACCGTTTCTAATTATGTTCTTTTTTTAGTTTTCCGAATTATCCAATGCCGATGTTGCCATCCTTCAACAAAAATTGGAAACCCTACTAGCTAAGTTGCGAGTGAATGCTGTTGGCATTGTTGATGGCTTTGATATACCCGATTCGATTTTAAATTCCACCCTTGGAGCATATGATGGAAACGTCTACGAACGGTTGTTTGCCGAGGCTAAGAAAAGTCCACTGAATCAAGAACCTGTTAATGAAAGTTTTCATAAATATTTGAAACCCATGATGAAATCGAGCTTGTAAAAGTATGGTACGGGTTTTTTTTTTGAGGGGGTTGGGTAATGGTTTAAAGATAATTTGTAACTAGGTATTAGCAGGACCATCGTCGGAGGGGACCCCGTTTCTGTCTGTATTACTGAAGAATGCACGAGTATACTATTATTATCAGAAAGACTCATGAACAAAATTTCAGGGAGGTTTCGCGAC
Organism: Chloromyia formosa; assembly: GCA_964017055.1. Classification (NCBI taxonomy): domain Eukaryota; kingdom Metazoa; phylum Arthropoda; class Insecta; order Diptera; family Stratiomyidae; genus Chloromyia; species Chloromyia formosa. The sequence continues at coordinate 24,394,978 of OZ024818.1, forward strand.
TGGCCCGCGTATTAGACGAGATCGGGGAAAATATATTATAAGAAGTTCAAAAATGTATTCTGTGTTTTGATTGCTATTTACTAATTGTTATATAATTTAAGGATTAAAGGTGTATTTTCATATTAATGTATCGTCTTCCTTTATTGTTATATAAATGTTTGATTGTGGCTATCATTTGGGTTAGAAAAAAAAAATCAAATACAGTGACCGTCCTTTTATGGACACTTCTCAAAACCGGATAATTACCTTGAGCGGGCAAATTTTGAATCCCCGGGTCGAAATTTCACGAAATTCTTCTATAAGGCGGACAGTCCGAATAACGGACGCGGACAGCCTTTTTATTCAATTTTTGATGACGAAAATCTCTTTAAACCGGGCAGTAGAACTCTTAATAACGGACGTTCACAGCTCATTCAAGATGACCCTATAAGGCAGCGAAAAGGATTTATAATGGACAGGTGTTAGGGACACAGAAGTGTTCACGGGGAAGGAGCGAAGGTTGGCCAAATTGACCCTGAAGGTTCGGCAACGTTGTTTGGCGAAAACTCCACAGCGGTATAGACGGCGCACAGTGGACAAAATGACAGAATTAGGTAGACAAAATTGATATCAAGGCTTCTTCATTTCTAATCGTTCATATTATCTAATATTAGTTGGAATACCCAAAAATATAAATATTCACTTTCTTCTGTTGTTTACAAGCGATAGGGAGAAGTAATATTTGATTGTTGTCAAAGGGTCTCTGTTTTGAAGCATAAATAAATAGTTAATTATCTTAATAGTAATGGTTCAAACTGTAGATCTTCCTGTATCTTACTGCTTATTATGGATATTAATGATACTTTTAAGTATTAAATATACCGCTTGGAAGTTTGGAAATTCTATTCCGGTTTTATCATATATGCGTATACTGTATTTGCTATCATCGAACAGAAGATTTTTTTAATTCAATGGAGAATTACTTGCAAACGGCCGAGAGCTGCTAAGCTAAATCCATTGTGTGCATCTTTCTTTCGAAAACTTATGAAATTCGAGTAAAATAATTTTTTAATGATTTTATTCTTACTCAGCGACCTAAAAACATTTTAAAACACCACAAAATAATGTTGTACACTTAAAAAGTGATTTTTGCCCACTGTGCGGCCGCACGAGTTTGCTGTAGCTCAGTGACGGGAGACGTGCACGGTCTCTCAGCATATTCATTTGCAGCTAAGTTTGTTGCAAATTCTCTTCTATCGAATGAATTTCCAGGAACTCTGTTCATTTGAATTTGCGAAAGTGAACTGTTCTTGCTGTCAAAATCTCAGCATTCGGTATCAGGTGCTGGGTTTTTGTTTAGGATAAATTGTCAACAGGAACAGTTGGGTTTTGCTTTGTATAAGAGATTAATCAAAGGCTAGGGGACGCGGTTAGCGTTTATCCGATTAATAGCGCTAAACAGATATTGAGAAAATCAAATTGTGCTAAATGGCAGTTCATTGTTAAGATAAATTTTAATCGGACATTGAGCAACCGGCCCTAAGATTTTGGCAAAATGCCCCTTATAATTTTTTGTTGGAAATTGCATGAGGAAACATGTGTACCCGTGTGCGTAATTAATTAATAATAGTATTGTATAATTATAGTGCGGCATAAGTAGTCGTTTTTGGATGTTTTGGACGCTCCGCGCTTAAGGGGACTAAACTAGGAATGTACCCTGTTATCAATTTTTCTTCCTTAGGCGGCTATTACACTATAAAAGTTGTTTTACAAATATCTTTTATAAAAGATATTTTCAAAGAACTTTTATAGGGTAATAGCAGTGACGTGCAGTGGAAATTTTCCATAGTCAAGCAGTTGGGCGCCCTAAAGCCAATTTAACATAAACAAAAATGGACTGTATAATAGAATATGGACAGTCACAAAAACATTTATACCAAGCGGCTTTAAGCCTTAAAGAAGAAATCAGGAAAGATATAAATAAAATATTGGCACATATATTCGGAATACAAAAAAAAAAAAATAAATAAAATATTACTAAAAAAAAAATGATAAATAAATATTATGTTAATTAAGACTAAGAAAAATTCAGGGGTATTTGAAATAAATAAATATTCTTTCGCCATTGCCATTTATTTGTATTCCAAATCTATGCGCCGTTCTTTAAGTAAAAACTCTTTAATCACATTATCAAAAAAATCGTTTTCTCTTCGCATTTGTATAAGAAGATCCTTTTCAACCGCAATTAAAGCAAGATCCGAAAGTCGTTCTTGCGATTGGCGATTTCTCAAAAATGTGTGAACGCGCTTTAGTGTTGAAAATGACCTTTCCGCAGTTGCCACTGTGACTGGAATTGACGTTAATAATTTTGCTAAAATATGAACTTGCTTAAAACCGTTTGCGACATAAGGCCGTTTTTGAAAATAATCGAGAATTTTACTAGGATTCGCGTTTTTAAACTCATCTGAAGAATAAATAACTTTTAGCTCATTTTTCAACTTTATTCTGTCGAAAAATTGACCGTGATATTCAATAAGTGAGTCAAAATTTTTATTGGGAAAATTTGACTTGAATTTAGAAAAATAATTCGGTTCAAGCAACTCTAAAAATGAAAGATCTTTAAACGAATGGAATCGATCTCGAATTTGCCCGAGAATAACATCTATAATCTCCCGAAATATCCGCCGTAAATTTTGTAAAGGATCTATCGCATTTCTACATTTCTTACGTGGTGGCTGATATTCTGCTGTAACTGTCGAATAGAAATTATCAAACTTTTTAGAGAAGTCATTTTCAAGCCAATTTTCAAATTCAATAATTTTTTGGCTTGCATATGAAATGTTTACCACTTTGCTCCGAATAATATTAAATAATATATCAGTTTTCGAAAAAATTTCAGAAAAAATTAACAGATATAATTGAAAATCTGACTCTGCGAATTTTTGTAAGTATATATCGGAAAAAGTCAAGGAATCGCCATCCCAGTGTTGAGAACCATTCGAAATTGTCTCAAAAACTGTACAAATTTCATGCTTATGTTCAAATATAACGTTAATAATACGCGAATGATAATGCCAACGCGTTTTGGAAACCGATGGTAAACGACGATTTACTATATTTGCAAAAAGGTCCGACCTTTTAGTGGATGTATTAAAAAATGATGCGATTTTATTGATGTGCGCGAAAAATAATTTAATTTCCGGAATAAACTCAACTGCTTTAGACAATACTAGATTTAGTGAATGAGCGTAACATGGAACGAAAATTGCCGATTTATGTTTTTCCCGAATTAAAGTCTGAACTCCACGAATTTGAGAACTCATTACTGCTGCGCCATCTTAACATTGTGCAATTAATTTCTTATCGATATTAAAATTTTGCAATTGTTTTAAAATGTGAGAGCTTATTGCTGTAGCTGTACGATTAGCGCTTACATCCAAAAATTCGATAAATCTTTCTTCAATCTCATTTGATATTGTATATCTAAAAATCATCGTTAATTGTTTCCGACCGCTAACATCTGGCGTTTCGTCGACCATTACAGCTACAAATGGAGCCTCCTTTATTTCCAAATTGATTTTATTTCGAACCACATTAGCTATAGCGGAAACAAGATCATTTTGGATTCTATTAGACAAACCCGAAAACGCTGCATTTGCTTTTATAGAATCTATGTGGGACTCAATTATCGGATCGTACAAACTCAAGAAATTTACGGTTTCGATAAAATTACCACGATTATTTGAAGAAGAGTCTTCATTATTTCCGCGAAAAGGAAGCTCCTGTTTTGCCAAAAAAATTACAGTATCGATTAAACGTTTCAAAATATTACGATTACGCTCAACTTTTTCATTATGCAAACTAACAGATATTGCCACCTGGTTACTAAGCATAAACTCTATACGCTGAGAACCAAAATTATCTAATTTAATTAACGACTGAAGATGTTTTTCGGAACTTGAATGCTTTGCTGCTGAGCCCGTAAAATTATTCAAATCACTAAATCCAGCTTTATTCCAAACAGATTTTTCATTCGTGAACAAAAGACACGGCCAGCAAAATAACTTATTTAATTTACAGCTTCCCGTTAACCAAATGTACTTTTCAAACGTTTCGATATGGAATTTTCGCGTAATATTTTTTAATTTCTATCCGATCTATCCGATTCTATAATTTCTCTTTTCTTGGCAAAGGAAAGAGTTGAAAATCCCGCTTTTAGTACGAAATCCGTCGCGCAGCAATACTCCGACATAATGCGAAAAGAAAACTTACCACTTTTATCACAAATCAAATCAATTAAATCACTACAAACGGTCAAAAAAACTTCAAATCACAATTTAATCAAAATCACCCGATTGCACTGATTTCCTCTTTTAAATTGCAACGGAAAATCCATTACATAACAAAAACAAAAGCTCTACTGGAAAAATCAAATTCCCATAAACATTCCCTGCATTGGCAACATTTCATTAACAAGCATCATTGGGCTTTATCCCACACACAAAAGCAGTCGCGCCAGTGCTTGACTTGTCTCATATAAATTTGCGAACAAAACAAAAAAAAATCGTTGCCCAATGTACTACCGAAATCCAAGATTCCCATTTTCTGGAATCAACATGTCTCTAGTATTTGGATGCACACATGGTACATGCATCTAAAGATCTAGGCACATTTTCCTATTCTAAGTTTGGTGTCTATGGTGTGCAAAATGTGGGAGGTTTGAATATTATCTAAAGTAATTGAACGAATGTTTTTTAACCAAAAGAAGGCGCGGATCAGAATTTGAATGTGTAAAGGAATATTTGAATGATAATATGTATTCTTCAGCTTAAAGAAAAACATTGACTGAAATGGTGATATGTGTATTGGTGTAAGCAAAGTTTATTATTGAATTGCTTATTTCGGTAAGTCAAGCAGTTTGGAATTGCTTACTACGAGTGCACGTCACTGGGTAATAGTTACCTAAAAAAAGATTTGCGGCATGAACGTTGCTTGTTTCAAGTACTTTTCTATCAAAATTAGGCGGCTAATATCATTCATAAAAGTTCTTTTAAAATATCGTGCGTCAAAGATATTTGTAAAAGAACTTTTATATGGTAATAGCCACCTTATATTCAGAATAGTTGTAATAAAACAAATGAATAGCTCGGGTTCCAACTACAAAGATATTTATAGTTAGTTGGAACCCGAGCTTTTTATTTGTTTTATTATAGCAAAACTTCAAACCATGGGAAATCAAGTAAACCTAGAATAGTTGGGTATGTACTATGATTACTTGAGCATGTAAAACTACATTTCTCTAAGAATAAAGTATAGTAAAATATATATTTATGCATTGTTTTGACACACACTGTCTCTGCATTCGTCGATCTTTGCTCCTTTATCTTATCACACGAATGGAGTTAAGATTTTGCTAATCATCTAACGCCGGCAATACGACAAAAGACAAAAATAAAAAGCCAAAAGTTTTATATTTGAGTCGTATCGGTCGTATACGTGCTTGTAGTCCGGTTTTACCAGTGGAAAATTCAAAATGCCGGTTGTTTCGGAAAAGGTGAATCCTGATCTTATCAAAGAAAGGGCCAATTGCACTTTTAACGTGGAAGAATTCGCAACGTGGTGGTGTGACGGCAAAGAAAAACTTGACGAGAAAAGAGCCGTAGGTACGTGTACGCACATAGTTATTCGTTGGGCTGTTGGTTGACTTTATTTTCTACATACTAAGTGAAGGCTATTCTATTTATGAATGTGTTAATTGACTTGACCCCTTCAGGGGCATGTGCGCGTCAACATATCTTGCATTACTATGCCTTGTTGTCTTAGCTTTGTCGAACTGCTTGAAATCTGACGAATACGCCGAATTGTGACTGGGGCATTTAATTGGGCATTTCTCTGAAGAAAATAAAATCTAACGAATGCCACAAAATGTAAATTTTTCAGAGAAAGTTCTTGTCGAAGATGCAAAGGAAGATGGGAATATACCCTCATATTACCTCTCGCACAAAGACCTCTATGAGTTCAGTGTACAAAAGGCTACCAGACTATTCCAGAAATTGAGACAAAGAGGACCAAAAATCGAACTGAAATTGGGAGACTATTCGTAAGTTTTACCATTTCGACAATTTTTCAATTCAGCCTAATTAAATATTTATTTAATTCCTAGGGAATCATTGAACGCTTTGCGAAACAATATGTCGCAAATGAGTGGTGCAAGCGCCGTGGCGGAAGGATTTCCATTAGGTGTACACCTGGCAATGTTCGTTCCTGCGATTATGTCGCACGGAACATTGGAGCAACAAAAGAAATGGGCGGAAAAAGCGCTCAATATGCAAATTATAGGAACTTACGCTCAAACTGAACTGGGTCATGGAACATTCCTCCGCGGTCTGGAAACGAGAGCCGATTTTGATCCGAAGAAGAAAGAATTCATTTTAAGCAGTCCATCATTGTCCTCCTATAAATGGTGGCCTGGAGGACGTAAGCTTTGAACACTTGAATGCTTTATGTGGATTGTTATAATGTTTTTTTTTACAGTTGGTCACACTGTGAGCCATGCGATTGTCTTGGCACAACTCTATATAAAAGGAGTTCATCACGGCCTGCATCCTTTTATTGTTCAACTACGAGACCTTGAGACTTTTAAACCTATGCCTGGAATAATAATTGGTGAAATTGGACCGAAAATTGGTATGAAAGCAGTCAACAACGGCTATCTGGGCTTTAAGAATGTTCGAATTCCTCTCGAGAACATGCTTATGAAGAATGCTCAAGTAGACAGCAAAGGTGTTTTTACAAAGTCTCCAGCAACAGTTCTTACGTATGGCACAATGGTATTCGTCCGTGTTGTTATCGTAAGAGGTGCCTCTAACTTGCTGGCAAATGCGGTAACGATTGCCACTCGCTACTCGGCCGTTCGAAGGCAAAGTCCGATAGATCCCAAGTGTGTTTACATTTCTTTCTTTTCTTTTTTTGGTTTTTTAATAAAACAATGAATTGATATCACAGCAAACCGGAACCGCAAATTATCGATCATGTAACACAGCAATTGAAATTGATACCACATATTGCCAAAGCCGTTATATTCAAAATTGCAGCTGATCAAGTTTGGAATATTTACGAAGAAGTTACATCCGAAATAGCTCGTGGAAAGCTAGATCGACTTCCAGAAATGCATGCATTAACCTGCGGTTTAAAAGCTGTCTGTAGTGCTGATTCCTCGGCCGGCGTGGAGACATGCCGACTTGCATGCGGTGGTCATGGTTACATGACATCTTCAAATTTCCCATATTTATATGGCATCGCAACTGCAACTTGTACCTATGAAGGCGAGAACACTGTCGTCTTACTTCAAACAGCCAGATACTTAATGAAGGTCTGGAAATCGGCACTGGATGGGAAACCTCTGGTTCCTACTGTGGCGTACCTCGCTAGATATGCTAACCAATCATCGGGCAACAAGTGGGATAGCTCGGTACCAGGAATTATCAATGGCCTAGAGTGTGCAGCTGCTAAGTGAGTTTCTCGAATCGGTTTCTTTGCTGTGTCTATTTCTACGTTCATCATTTCAGTCGTATACGAATTGCATTTGAAAACTTGGAAAAGCGCAAAGCGGGAGGAGTTGTACCAGAAGTTGCATCTAATTTGACCGGAATTGAATTGACGCAAGTGGCTACTGTAAGTAATGCTAGGGTTATATGTACTTAAAGTAAAATAATAAATTCGTCTATTCCAAACTTTTTAATTCAAATATTTGCAATGACAGCTCCATATTCGGGCATATCTCGTACGTATAGGATATGAAGGACTGAAGCGAATCACTGCCAATCTCCCAACTCCATTGGCGATGGTTTTGACTGAACTAATGGAACTTTATGCAATCGATACTTGCTTCACATGCATGGATGATCTAATCAGGGTAACATATTTAATAAAAATATTAGCCGCGTGTCAAACCGTAGCTTGATCATGTCAACGCGCCTTTAGTAAGTAGCTTTGTAGCTATACGAAGAGAAGCCCGTTTTTCGTTTTTAGTCGGTGTATAGACTAAACGCTAACACTAGGTCAATGAATTATTTTCTTTCTCGGTTTTCTGGAGATTAAATGTTGCAATCGAGCTAATAGTAACTAACAGAAAACAGAGCATAGATCACTTATTAAAATCACTTGGTCTGAAACTGTCAGATACATACACACAAATGTGAGTTTCAAATTAAGTGATCTCACCAGATCAAGTGTTTTGGTCGCAAGTGGTGAACCTTATATAAGCAAATTTCAAAATATGTACGAGAATACGTTGTTCTTTTCTTTCAATTTAGTTTTCTGGATTAACCAACGCTGATGCCAGCGTCCTGCAACGAAAATTGGAAACCCTGCTAGCTAAGTTGCGTGTGAATGCTGTTGGCATTGTTGATGGCTTTGATATACCCGATGTGACTTTAAACTCCACTCTTGGAGCATATGATGGAAACGTGTACGAACGAATGTTTGCCGAGGCTAAGAAAAGTCCACTGAATCAAGAACCTGTTAATGAAAGTTTCCATAAATATTTGAAACCCATGATGAAATCTAATCTATGAAAATACGGTACAGGAACTTTGGTGGTGGCTATATTTCAAAGCTTAATACATATATCTTTTAAAATGGCGAATGTACTTTAAGCTATAAGATTTGTTATTTGTTGTTTAAAGTTTTAATACAAATAATGTTTTCTATTTGAATAGTATTGAAATGTATTGTTTTATTAGGCTCGTTCATTTCAGCCAGTCCTGAATCGGCTTCCATACAACACTAAGCCTAAGATTACTTCAGATAAAAACACTCGCAACACAATTTTCAGAGACTTTTGTTCTATTTACTTTCGTTGACAGATCACGAAACATGGGCGCCGCCATATGCAAAATTAAAACGACCGACCGAACACCACACGGAAACGAACGACCTACCCAGTCGAGAGACAAAATATAGACCGGAACAATACTTGGTCTTTCAACAGAAATGTCTTTCAACACTGTTATAGCCGCCATACATTATCCGATCCGTCGCCCGATCGATCGGCCGATGGATCGCCACAAAATATCTGCCGATCTCCACTGCACACACACTGAGCGATTTTCGTGCGATGCGATAACGAATGACAATTCAAAAAATAGGTTACGATTCACTCCCAATCCAACCTAGATTCATTTTTGTTAACTATTTGGATGTGTGTGGTATTTTCGTATACCACATATTTGATATTTCAATTGCAGTGCCATTTAAATCATAAGAATCCTTGAAATTTCATAATTTAATAATTTGGTAATTTGACATTCACTTGCGATAATCACATACACTATCCAATCGATCGTCACCGATCGATCGCACAAAAATCGCACTAAAATATCGGCAGATCAAAATTGATCGGCCGATCGGTGCGATTTCCACATACACAGGCCGATCCATCGGCCGATATCGATTTCGGGCGACGGATCGGCCGATCGATCGGTGAGTGTATGGCACGTTTTAGAAGTGCTGTTTTCACGAACCGATTCGTGAGCTTTTTGTGTCTCGGCTAGTCTCTTTCAACAAAAATCGCTCAATGGGAACGCTGCTTAACTGATTGACTGATCTTTGATCCAGGCAGATCTACCTCGAAATTGGATGTTGTCGCATCAGGAGTAGTTGGTGTCTTTGCGTCTATTGGGAACAAAAACTTCCTCAAACCATTTTATTCCCTTTTTTGCAAAAATTCATGGAAGTAGTAAGAGTGCCATTTTTTTATTGGTTCAGGTAATAACACGCGTGTGTACCCTGGTCTTAGCATCATCCTTTTTAAGAAAATTGCAATCCCTACACATTCGAAGTGGTCCTTTTTAGGCGAAATTCAGATTGGAGACAAGCAGTCGCAATCGCAACGACTCGGCATCTACAAGTGGAGATTCACAGCATAAAATGGGCGGATTCACATTCAGTCGCTCCGATTGCCGATCTACTCGGTCACTGCCATCTTTACTCTAAGATGGTGGTGACTCGGTCCGCAGGAAGAATTTTGCAAGCCAATACACATCGACCATGGGACACCATCATTTCAATACATTTTCTCCCTCTCGATAGCAGAGTGCAGTTTGAGTGCGGCTCTCAAGATGAATATATATCGCAAGAAACGTATCGCATTGCTATTGACGCTTGAAATTTTGTGAATAAATACTCGTCTTTAGCTAATGATTATACCAATTAAATAATAAATGAAATTTGGATCTAAACTAAACTCAAACTAATATCGTTAAAGTGACATAAACCTGAGAGTATGGGAAATGTAATGAAGAGTGGCTATCATCACACAGAATCCATACGCGTTTCAAACACATTTTTTTCATCGCCTTCCTTCTTCTATTCCTCGTTTATCAAATTAACTGACCTGATAGTGAATTAGACTTTAGTAGCCCTAAGAGATTTAAAAAGTGGACCCATTATTTGATCAACTCTCGTATGAATTCCTTTTTATTATAAATAATACAATAAAACACTTACCTAGACTGAAGCCCGACATTTCCATTCGCAAAGAAAATGTTTACTAAGCAAAATTATATTTATCTGGGAATTAGGGAACTATTTTAACACACACTATAACTCTTATTGTGTATTATCTTGCAACTTACCCGCGCTGCCTGCGCCCACCACTTTTATTACCACACCAAATTTATGTTTGTTGATCAGCAACGGACTGGCACCGATCTTTGCCCATTTTAATCTTATCGCAAAGTTAAAATTCTGCCAATCATCTGACACTGTTTGTTTCATTCGAGTTGTGTACGTGAGACGTGAGTGCAAGTCTGCTTGTATCATAGAACGGAAGCGTCAAAATGCCGGTTGTCTCGAAAAAGGTGAATCCTGATCTTATCAAAGAAAGGGCCAACTGTACTTTCAATGTGGAAGAATTTGCTACCTGGTGGTGTGGCGGCAAAGAAAAACTCGTCGAGAAAAGAGCCCTAGGTAAGGAGCACCAAGCCGATTGTGACAAATTTTAGTTAGAAGTGGATGATTGCCAAACTAGGTTTACGAGTGTTGATGTGTTTTACAGTCAGCATGGGAATAGTGCACCAAATCAAATGATTGTGTGAAATGTATGAAGAAATCCCTCAGATAGTATAGTTCGGTACTAAATGTGTACTCCTTTCTGAGGCTATCAGTCTATCAGCTAAGTATAAAGTTCATCCTTTGATAAGTTTTCCTAGTACCTCACTAAACGACATTCAGGCCCGTTTTCTCAATGTCTGGTTAAACTGCCAGTTAGCCATCCGAGGCACTAAATTTTACCTAAGCGCATGCAACGCTCAAAATGTGATAATGCAGTCCACAGCGCAGCTAATGCAGTAGAAAGTCGGCTGATTTTCTTGGCCGAATTCTGTCACCTGTTCAATTCTATTCTACGCCTGTGCCACCTCTCAGCATTATTTTGCGGCTGATTTGGTTTCAGATCCGTTTCCTTCGAATGAATATCCAGAACTCTGTTTCTTGTGACCCCAGTTTAATTGAGTGCGTTCAGAAGGTGGCAAAAGAGCAGAAACCGCTCGCGATCAGCTCCGCAACTGCTCGCGAGCAGCTCCGGAGCTGTTCAGTTTGGAGTCTGCACCTGCTGAACGCTACTTCACCAGCTGAAAAATCGACCAGCTGAAAGCTGACGATGAGTGCATTCACCACGCTCGTTTTATCCGGATCGCTACGGAGCGCTCCGTAGCGCTACAACCCCTCCCGGTCGTGATTGCAACCGCTCCTTCCATCCGCTCCGGAGCGGTTACTTCCCCTTGGTAGCAGAAATTTTTTACGCTCTCTGGGCATGTAGCGCTACATTTGACAATTCGCAGCTGGTATGTGCGTTGTGACGTTTGTGTACATCAAAAGCGCAAATAGAATCCCCGTCTATGTAAATTCACTGTCTTCTCGTCTTTGATTTGATATTTCCTTGTTTCGTGATGTGCCAAAGAAATGTTTTGCGATGGAAAATTGGCAATTGTCAAATATTTGCGGTGTCACCTGTTTGTCAGACATTTCATATGTAGCGGTTCAATCACGAAAGAAATGTTGACAGGTAGCGTCTCCTCAAATGTGTAGTGGAGGGGATGTAGCGTTCCGTAGCGAAAATTTTTCACATGAATGCAGGCGATGACAATTTTAGACGTCAAGTGCCGACAAGTGGAAAATACATGAATCCCACGCTGTCCATTACAAAAATCACGAACAACGAGATAACAAATTCAAAAGCACCCGAAAACCAAAGAACTAGAAGCCGAAAGCGGCGAAAACACAACAACCAACTTGATAACTGTCAAAATTCGAAAGTTGCAACTTGAGCGTGAGGTCGAAAAACTCAGAGGAACTTCTGGAGTGGCCCATAGGCTCAATTTATGGGACGAGAGAAGAGCGCGTTTAATTTTTCATGGGAGAGAGAAAGAACGGGACTTTTAATGCCAACCACCAATAGGACGCGGAAATTTGACAGCTATATATACAGCGGGGAGTCAGAAACCAAAACAAACATTTTAATATCGGTTTTCTGACAGAAAACTCACAAAAACAAGTAACGCGCACATCACATCTAAATATTTAATGTTTTACCTAAAAGCAGACACCCCCGTCTTAGGGATACGCTGGTTATTTTTGCAGTCACCGACGAGGCATTTCAATTTACCACAACTCACTACCGCACCAATTTGTCCTACCGGAAATTTCACTAGTGTCTTCTCTACATAATCGCGGCTCTTTACACTCAAAAACCGGCTCCAAACTTTCGCGAATTCAACCGTATTTCCTTTTTGCCACTTTTAGAACAAAGCGTTTGACAGCCATATGCACAACGTGATCTTAAAACCGTTAACTTTACTCTCCCAGCTCTCGACTTTTTCAAGAAGAAGATCGTCCCATTTTCAAGCTGTCAATTTGTATGGTTTGACAGTCATATACCCATTCCTTTGTTAGTTATATATTCAAATTTGAAAAAGAAGAAGAACAACCTGAGCACTGATCAGTGAGCAGAAATATTTCTTGCTCGGTGAAATTTGATCATGCTCACCCGAGCAGAAGTTGCTCGGTCACTTCTGAACCCGCTCGTTCTGAACATGTTCGCTGAGCGAAAGTTGCTCAGTTCCTTCTGAACGCACACATTGTCTCATTTGAATGTGCGAACGTAAACAGTTCTAGCTGTCAAAATCTCAGCAGTGCGTATCAGCTGTTTGGAATTATTGTCCGACAAATCCTTAACCGGAAGATGAGGGCCGGTTAGCGTTTATCTACAGGATAAGATTTAACCAGACATTGAGAAAACGGCCCTTAGTAATTTAAACTCTTATTTGATGGCCGCTATGACGCGATGTCAGTTGCTATCGTGAATCTGGGCAGATAGCGGTTTGTGGCGATGATGGCTGCCAATCACTACGTTTATACCGTGGGACTATGTTTCAGTATTAACTAATCCCAGCTAACTCACCACGATGTAAACATATCGGATTAGGCCGCAATTTAATATTTATAGTATAATAGCTGTGATATGGTGTAATATTTCTAGGAAGAAGAAGCTATTACATAGCATATTTGCCAATTACGAGTACACAATAAACACTGTCCGCAATATCTCTATACATTTGAAAGCGAAGATCCCGGTTTTTGTATTGTTTAGTTCTATTCTAAAGAACTTCCCTTTCCTAGTATTGACTGATTAAAATTTTTGTAGTTTGGATCGTCACCGTGGCGTAACAGACGTCGGGCTTTGGCCGCCTGGATCGTTGTCCACCTCTCGGTTACGTGACCGAGTCCTCCAATCTTGGAAGCCCAGTAGTTGCGCGACGTCACCATATACTGAACTCTCCCAACGAGCTGCCGGCCTTCCTCGCAGTCTCCGTCGCTTGATTTCGTCAGTTTCGATGGCGTCCTTTAACAGGTTGCTACCCAGGTATGTGAAGTCGTTTACGAATTCGATATTGAGGTCCCCTACGTTGATGCTCGATTGTGTTGGCGTGCTGGTTCTTGATTGCATCATTATTTTTGTTTTGTCCTCACTGACTCGTAGTCCAACTTCTTCTGAATCACTGTCCTATCGGCGTACATACAAAGAGGCTTCGCCTTCCTCATCAAGACTGCTACAGAAGCTTTCATGATAAGGATGAGGGTGTTACTCACCTTCTTTGTTACTGCCCAGCCTTGGCAAATAGGAGGAGAAGGTTTTTGGGACTCCCCTTTTTCCAGGACCTAAGGGGTCTCGTGGATGTGACTCAGATCAATCGGTTTATTGCCAGCGTCGGCTGGCTGGATACCTCGGGTTCAGGAGTTTTAAGTAACAGAATTTTGGTGGTACCAAAGTGTGGTGTGTGAGTGGTCTATGTGTGCTGTGGTTAATTCACGGTAACCCCTGAACCTACCAACCTACGTTTAGTATTCTATTTGATAATCGCCGTAGCTCGTCATATTTTTTCTTCTTTGGCTCTAGTTGGACGTTAGATACATTGTCTGTAAGCTTCGTTCTTTGCGTCTAAACATTTTTGGCATTCTTCTTCGAACCAGCCATGTATCCTATAGTATAATCGTTATTCTTCGGTTTTGAACCTAACAAACAACAAAATCGTATATTTTGCAGAACAAATTCTCATTGAGGATGAGAAGGAGGATGAAGATGTACCGTTATTGTACCTCTCACACAAAGAGTTGTATGAGTTCAGTGTGCAAAAATCCATCAGACTATTCCAAAAATTGAGACAAAGACGCCCAAAAATCGAACTGAAATTAGGAAATTATGCGTAAGTAGCTTCCTTCTGATTTCTTCGATTTGCTTTTATTAAATACTTATTCTAGGGAATCACTGGGTGCTATACGAAAAGTCTTGGCACTAATGCGTGGTGGGAATGCCCTGGCGGAAGGCTTCCCATTCGGTGTACATCTGTCAATGTTTGTTCCAACCATTATGTCGCAAGGAACATTGGAGCAACAGAAAAAGTGGGCAGAAAAAGCGCTCAATATGCAAATTATAGGAACTTACGCTCAAACTGAACTGGGTCATGGAACATTCCTGCGCGGTCTGGAAACGAGAGCCGATTTTGATCCAAGGAAGAGTGAATTTATTTTAAATAGTCCATCGCTATCCTCATATAAATGGTGGCCTGGAGGACGTAAGTAACTATTTTTAATAATTTTTTATTTTAAATTTTAACAAAAAGAAAAAATAATGTTCTTTTTTAGTCGGTCATACTGTGAGCCATGCAATTGTTCTGGCACAACTGTATACGAGGGGCGTTCACCGCGGCCTGTATCCGTTTATTGTTCAAGTGCGAGATCTCGAGACGTATAAACCTATGCCAGGAGTGATAATTGGTGAAATTGGTCCAAAGATTGGAATGAAGGCAGTCAACAATGGCTATCTGGGCTTTAAAAATGTTCGAATTCCTCTTGAGAACATGCTTATGAAGAATGCTCAGGTGCGCGGCGGAGGTGTTTTTACAAAGTCCCCAGCAACAGTTCTTACTTATGGTAGCATGGTGTTCGTGCGTGTCCTTATCGTTCGCGATGCCTCGAGCGTACTGGCAAATGCGGTAACGATTGCCACTCGCTACTCTGCCGTACGCAGGCAAAGTCCAATTGATCCCAAGTATGTTTGCGTATGGTTTTCTTCCTTTCTTAGTATATAATAAAACAATTCCAGCAAACCGGAACCTCAAATTATCGATCATGTAACACAGCAATTGAAATTGCTACCCAACATTGCCAAAGCCGTCATATTCAAAATTGCAGCTGATCAAGTTTGGAATATGTACGAAGAAGTTACAGCCGAAATGGCTCGTGGAAAGCTAGATCGGCTTCCAGAAATGCATGCATTGACGTGCGGCTTGAAAGCTGTCTGTAGTGCAGATTCCTCGGCAGGAGTGGAGACATGTCGACTTGCATGTGGAGGTCATGGTTACATGACATCTTCAAATCTCCCATCTTTATATGGTTTCGCAACGGCTGCTTGTACCTATGAAGGCGAGAACACTGTCGTCTTACTTCAAACAGCCAGATACTTAATGAAGGTGTGGAAATCGGCACTGGATGGGAAACCTCTGGTTCCTACTGTGGCGTATCTCGCTCGATATGTCGATAACCAGTCATCGGGCAACAAGTGGGATAGCTCGGTACCAGAAATTATCAATGGTCTCGAGCGTGCAGCTGCTAGGTAAGTTTCTCGAATCGGTTTCTTTGCTGTGACTATTTCTGCATTCATCATTTCAGTCGTATACGAATTGCATTTGAAAACTTGGAAAAGCGCAAAGCGGGAGGAGTCGTACCAGAAGTTGCATCTAATTTGACTGGAATTGAATTAACACAAGCAGCTACTGTAAATAGTGCATCGATTATGTTGAATTCAACCGTTTCAAATCTAATCCAAATATTTCTATTTTCAGCTCCATATTCGGTCGTATCTTGTGCGAGTAGCATATGAAGAACTTAAGCGTATCACTTCCAATCTTTCGGCTCCAGTGGCGTCAGTTTTGACTGAACTAATGGAACTTTACGCAATTGATACTTGCTTCGCGTGCATGAAGGAACTATTGATGGTAACATATTTAATTGTAATACTGTTTATTGTTAACATATTTTCATGTGGTTTGTATTTTTGAATTGCAATTATTTCTAATTTGTTTAATTTCCTCTTTCGGGAATGGTTTTACCAATACTGGAACAAGTTGGGGTTTGCTCTAAATTCGAAATTCTTGTTGCTAATTATTCTTAACAAAAATTTAAAGCGTGTGGTCCCACTCTTTACAGATAAGGGCGGCGGCATGCTAAGTGCCATGCACGTTGCATGGTGTCGATGTCTGTCGCCCGGCAAAAAATTTGTTTCAAAAAAAAACCTTTTCATCTGCCTCTGTATGAAATTGTAGAATAACACTTTTATGAATATAGAAATATGTTTGTCATATACAATAGTTTGCCTACTTTTTAAGACACACAAATGTACACACTTTTTCTTCTATTTTAGTTCTCTGGAATAACCAACGCTGATATTTCGGATTTACAAGGAAAATTGGAGTCCCTACTAGCCAAGTTGCGCGTGAAAGCTGTCAGTATTGTTGATGGCTTTGATATTCCCGATGTTATTTTAAAATCTACTCTTGGAGCATATGATGGGAACGTGTACGAGCGGATGTTTGCCGAGGCTAAGAAGAGCCCGCTAAATCAAGAGCCTGTAAATGAAAGTTTCCATAAATATTTAAAACCATTGATGAAATCGAGCCTTTAAAATTGCAGTACAGTGTCTTTGCTAAAGATTTTGAAAGGCTTTGGAAATTTTTATTTTAATATTACGGAAAATTTTCTAATGCAATATTTGTTATTTTAAAGATTGTTACATATTGAAATGATTAAAAGTTTATTTTATTGTTAATGTCTTGTTTTAACGTGAACTATTGAAATTTTTATTATTGCACGTGATACTTAAGTAAAAGTTATTAGAAAAAAACAGTAATATATATATTGCATACATCAACTTGCGTCTGATTATCATATTTATCTTGCAATTTTCAGTCTCCTCATCCTCATCGGTGTCACTATGTTTAAACATAAGGATTGCCGCAAGGGCGAAATAACAATGGATAGGCCACATATTGTGGAAGGGCGTTAACTGCATTGTTGGACGTGCTATGAAATGGGGCCCCTTTCGCAATGAAGGCCAACAAGGGGGCGTCCTAGCCAATGTTGTGGCGAAAGACTCCTTCCACGGACAACTTAACGTTTCTTCATCGGTGGTACAATGTTTGAGCATAAGTACTGACACAAAATCAGTTGGTCTTCTGTTCATATGCACCGAACGCTAAAACAGATCCATTAGCAAAAGATTCAAAAGTTGCATCCTGGACGTGTGAAATAAGAGGGTCGCCGATATTGGAATGGGAAGAGATCATTATTAAATGATCGCTAATGATCGAATGCGTATTGCAGCCGTGCGCCGCCCTAGCGATGAAAGATCCAGGCGCCGCGAAATCGACACCGCTCGACTAAAAAGTTCAGCTTACAACCATATAACGACCATCTTGCGCAAAAGGTAACTGAGATAACTAGTCACCCAGATAATGGCATAAATGTAAGCTGGGATGCCATATAAAATGCGTACATTGATAGCGCAGATACCATCCTTGGCTCAAACCCGGATTGCCGGAATAAGCCCTGGATGTCCGACGCTTCATAACAGCGGATTGTTGAAAGAAAAGAGCTGAAGGTTCGTTTGACCGCAGCTCGAGAAGTTCAGCGTAGTGTGCGACGCGATAAAAGAGCTTATACGAATTCTCTTCTAGCCTCAGCAGAAGAAGCCGCAAGAAATAACAACGAATAACCTGAACAGGGTGGCCGATGCTCCTTTCGCGTAGTGCAGGTTCGCCTGAAGCACCTTAATGGCGATCATTTTTATTTATAAATTGAAAGCGATTAAGAGCGCCAAGACCTTTATCTTGTCGGGATCTAGTGCTCCCGTGACTTCTTGAGTTCGCCTTTGTAGTCGGAAGCTCTCGGCAGAGCCTGAGCGATTTCCAGCACGGGGAACATTTGTCTGGTATAAAGCTGTTGAAGCTGTTGCCGTATATAACCTTGATGTTCAACCGGTGTTCAAGCTATAACCAGCGCGAGGATCGGCAGAATACTAAGAGCCGCAGTTGATGCAACGATTTCGGAACGGCTGATTGAGGGTACCGCCTCCACCGGCCTCGTAATTGTGGTAGAGTTAGATCCTGCACCACTTGGCCCAGCTCAGTAGAAGACACCAATACCTCCAGATTAGCGGTAACCACGACAGGATGTCCGTCAGATTGCGGTCCATGCAGACTGTTAAGCATGGCTTAATCTAGCGTGTGCTGAGCTCGATTCGCTTTGCCCAGATTTAGCGTAACATGAGTAAAGCGGTAAGCTACCACGCCAATCCGCTCCAACAGTCTCTCCATCGAAAAGTCGTCCACCGCGAGAACAAGGTGCTGAATGTCGCCATTGACCCCACGGTTTAGCACCCTCCAACGTTCTGTCGAAAGATGATTTTGCACTCCAACAGAGCCTATCACGCTTTCGTTCGGCAGTGTGCTACGAATTATATGCGGCCAAAGAAAATTCTTCTCTTCCACAAGAGTGATCATGAAAGGACACTTTCATTCATTCACATTTGATATGTCCAGAGCTCCTCCAGAACCCAGAATTCGAGCAGACTAATTGTAGCCAACCTCTCCGGGGAACACAAGACTCGAAGTCATGATATACGTGTCTTTGTTCAAACGTTGTGTCGATGATGGCCTTCTGAAGCGAGACCATTTGCTCCGTAGTCAGAGAGCCAATGGCTGGGTCTGCAGAGCAGAAGCTTAGCTTGACACATGCTGTCACTTGGCAATATGAGGCTTTCGTAGACTTAGCTAGTCTTAGGCTTTTTGGGCATATAAACCGCTGGGGATTGCTCCTCAGAACGGCTTCATTTCGCCATTGGCATTGACGCTGATGACTGGAGTGCTATTTCCAGGGTTTTTCCCTAGGGAAGTTATCAGCCTTAGCACTCTTGAACTTATGTCTCTGCGCGGTGGTGCATTTGACGAATATTCCTTTATACCCGTGTCACCTGCGATCCTTACTACGGAAGTGTCCGATCTACATCCGGGACGGAACTCAAAAGTTCAGAGTCGTCAGGACTCAAGAAGTCCAAAGACGATTCGGATGGACTGGGTCGTAAAGGTCCATCAATAATGGCCGCAACAATCTCTGTGCTAACAGACAGTCCAGAAGTTGCGTTGGTTAATGTTTTTAGAGCTGTATCTCGCTCTTCATTGTCGATTTTATTGAGTCAGTAACCCAATTTTTAAGCAAAAGATAACAAAAAAAATTTCAAACCTATGACCTTAGTGTGTTAAAATCTTGCTTGTTTTTGTCAAAAACGTCGGGAGAAAAAGATGTTTATCACCGATGGAAATTTTTGCACGGGAGATCACTCTATGATCTACTAATCACCAACCGGGCAAAACAGAACAAAGTATTAATTACTACACTTCAATCACTGACTAGCTCACTGAAAAATATAGTGGATTCAATCGATGGTAGAAATTACTTAAGGCACGAGGCCGCAAGGAGAGGCGAAACGGACATCACGGCAGCACAATCACACAAAAGGCTAACAGCCATAATGCAGTTGTCTCAGTATTAAGACCAAACTGGGCTTGTTTCGCTCCCTGGTGCTGTGTGTGCAGTTGTATGGTAGCAGCACATGGAAAGTTTCCGTAAAGGTTACCAGAAAAATGCAAGATTTCGTTAACTCGTGTCTTCGTCGAATTTTAAGATTTTTTTTCCCCGAAAGAATATCAAATGAAGAGCTGAGTCGGCGTACGGGTCAGATGCCAATCGAAAAACTGATACACAGACGAAAATGACAGTGGATAGGTCACAATTTGCCGAAGTGTGATAACTGCATTGTTGAACATGCCATGAAATGGGACCCCATTCCCAATGAAGGTCGACCAAGGGGTTGTCCTAGAAAGTCCTGGCGCCGAACTGTAGCGAAAGAGTTCGAATTTTTGGGCGCGTAGGAGTAGTTGATGCATGATGCCCCACTAAGGGTTAAGGCAAAGTAGTATATCCGCCATCCCCTCAAATACGATTGGGGAGATATTACGTTTTCTTCATTCGGCGGGATAGTTCTGAGAACCTATTTCGACGACGACAATGGAGGACTTTGATAACTAAGGTTTTGCCCTCCTAGGAGACGTGTGGTATCAATACGGCGCGGCGTACAATAGCGCTACTTGTGTCTTCTCGCAGCAGCGGAATGACAACCACTTGAACTATCCAACCAAATATTGGAGAAAAAGAAAGCCAAAATAAATCTGTAAACTTACTGAAAACAGAGTATTTTGTAAAGCCTTAAGATTATAATGACTAAACTATTAGTCAAGGGGGTTAGGAAAATCAAAAATCATACAATTAAGTTTTCTGTTTTTATTCTCCCATAAATATTATCATTTAATTACAAAAGGATATTATAAAATTGTATCCAATCATCGATATTGAAAACATAACGTTGTTGACTCGAATAAAAATTCCTTCAACTAAACATGCATTACAGCGTTCCATTGTAACATTTTCCTTCGATTATTCAGTGAGTGTAATTAACAATATCCCATTTCTATTTCAGTCATGCAATCTGCATATAATAGTGTATTTGTGTGTCTGTATGCTTGTTTTATATGTCTATTTCGGAATGCGTACGACAAAAACATTTTTTTAAGACGAGACTGCCGTATGGATTTTGTAAAATATCTTTTATATGATGTTTTCTGTACTTTTTTTATTTCTCAGTTAAATTTTACAGTATCAATTTTTTTAGATTCTCTTATATATTTTTATGTATTTTTCTTGTTGCTGTTGACTCTTACCTGATAGATTGGTACAAATTTGACAATGTCCATTAAATTAAAATATAGTGTCATATATATAAACATACAACTACATTAGGTACTGGTCGTTTCTTTCCTTTGACTTTCATTTCGAAAGGATGTCCAGCCCTTCGACATTTTATCTTGCACTAATCTGATCTGAATCAAAACCGACATGACTTTTATATTCGAAAAGAAAAAAAAAACAGAGTTTGAGTTACATTATTAAAAACATGAAAACAAATATACGATATGTGTTGTTTTATCTTTTTTTTTTTTTTTTTAAATAACGCGTGTAAACAAGTGATCTTAGATATTTAGTTTCTGTTGGACCGAGAGGAACAGGAGAAGGAATTAATTAGTCACAGATGTATGCGTGTGTTTAAAAGGTATATAATGTATTGCTATTTGACTTGTTTTCAATTGAACATATGATCAGGATAAACAGAAAAACAATTTCAATTTGTGCAAGTAAATAAGTTGAAAGAGGATTGCAACGTATAGAGTAAGTGATTCAAGAGGATCATTGAAAGAAACATTCTCCGGGATAGAGTAGATAATTAGAAGAAAAAAAGGAACGGTTAAAGTAGCAATTTTCGTTGGCAACAATTGATAATACACATACATTATAAACAAAATCAAGGAATGATTGCACACATTTTCTCTTTTTTTTTATTCATTTGATTTTCGTATGGAATGGCATGAGAATACTCTCTTGAATTCAATGGCTTCGTTTCTAAGAGTTTCAACCTACTTTCTTGCAGAAATTAGACATTTTCGTAAGCTTAAAATGTAATATACATATATTTTGTATATATATTGGAAGCTATGTGTTCAATAATTTATAAGAAAATATATAGTAAAATAAAAAATATATATATTTATATTTATATATAATTAGTAAAAACTAAAATATGTGTCTATCAGATCTATAGCTGTCTACCTAGCAGCACAATGTAATAAAGTCGATATAATAAATGTTGTAATCAACAAAATAAAATAAAAAAAAAACAAGAATTATTAAAGTTAATTACGATATTATTTCTACAAAAAGAAATGCTTTTTTTTTTGTAGTTCACTTTCACAAGTCCACTGTTTGACTTATTTCTTTAGCGTTTCTCCCAAATATAATTTTCCTTTTGACAAACTTACTCAAGGAGGCTTACTTTTTGTTTTGTTTCCTTAACACTTTTTTGTTGTTTCTTCTAAATTACTAAAAACTAGCTTATTTTGTTCGCTTTACACTTTTTTCTTATTTACGTCAAAAACTATGTTATTACATACTCCTATTTATATTTATATGTTTAATGAAAAATTTAATTTCGACATGAACAGAATTGAAGAATTTCGCGCATCTGTAGAGCTCTTCATTTAGTTTTTTGTTTTGTATTTTATTTTGTTTGAGTTTTTTTCTTTCATAAAACTTCCGCTTGCCGAATGGAAAAAAAGGAACAAACTGATCTAAGAGTATTCATTCGTAGAAGCAAACGCTTCAAATCTGTCCTAAAAATTATACTAGTTTAGTTTAAGGGCTTTTCTAATAATATTTTTGGTATTTCATTTCGAAATTAAATTTTTTGCTTTACATACAATTCTCTTTTAGTTTTTATATTTATATATATTTTTTCTTCTTGTTATTATTATTATTTGAATTTGCTGCCTTCTGAATAGGTTTTCTCTTGACTTTTCATTAGCATCTGCTATGCATCATCGTGATGTGGCATTTTGACAACCGAGCAGAAAGTGGTGTGTATTTTTCATGTATTCATCAATTGAAGTGGTGATATAGTGGTGCTAATTTGATCAGATTGCGTTTTATGCGAACTTGTATCTAGCATTTCAATAGTCTTCATTTTAGTATGGCTTCGCGTTGTATTCATCATTTTTTGCATTCTCTCTGTTATGTGTTTTATTTTTATTTTTTATTTGTTTGTTTTCTTCTTTTCTACTTCTTTATCGGTACGTAAATATAAATTTCACTACATATTACCATCGACACTGGAATTTATTGTAAGTCCTCCTCAGGCGTAAAACTCACGATTGTTACCGTTTTTTGCATACGTATTGAGTGCTGGCGATCGTTTGGGCTCATCCAATGCGTACGAGCCTTCGTCCTTTTTTCGCATTCGATATACGATGAACATAACTACTAGAATTGCACAAAGCAGTCCGACCACTGCACCACCAATAACAGCTGCAAGAAATAAAGTAAATTGATCGTTAGCATTTAAACGTTTGAAAAAGAAAATAGACAGACGTAGTACGACCACGATTCTGTAATGCATAAAATATGTATTGGCATTAGATAGTTCGTCATTAGGTAGTTTACCCAGAGCAAATTGTGGTGATTTTGTTTTTTTCTGTGCTGATTACGAACGAACCCAGATTGGGTTCGCTACCAATTTTTTTTTTTTTTGTCAAATTTAGTTGTTATGTGGCTTAGCTGACGTTTCGTTGGTATAAACCAGTTTCGAACGATGCACGTTGCTAGCGTGCACCTCCTGCTCCCATTTAGCCGCCTACCTGCAACAAGTCGGGAAATGTTGTGGCTTATTATTGCGTCCCGCGCCACAAGGGCAAGACAACATAAACATCGACGTAGTCAGACATGAGACTGGCGCTTCTACGCACTGAGTTACCGGCCGCACCGAACACACAAACATACAACGCGAAAAGAATTTGACAGATACGTACTTAGTTGTTTGGTGGTTAGCGAGCCAGACTTGTAAGCAATTGGTTACGGGTTCAATTACCGATGCCACCAACGTACACCATAGGGTAAGGTGTTGATATGAACACATTCTTTGACATGAAGTGAAATCTAGGAAATGCGGGTATCGTCTGAATCGGTCAATCCTGGAAGGCGTTTTTTTAACCCTATGTTGCTGACATGAGCATATTCTTGGACATAATGTGAAATCTAGGAAATATGGGTTTTTCCTGATTCGGGATGAGGAGGCCTATGCACTGCAGTGTTGTTGAAGGCTTCTTAAGCCTATGGTGTTGACATGAGCATATTCTTGGACATGAGATGAAGTCTGGGAAATACGGATATCGTGTGAATGGGACAATGTACCGGAATATTTTGAAGGCGTTTTTAACCCTATAGTGCTGAGATGAGCACATTATTGGATATGAGCTGACTTATACGAAATATGAGTATCGCCTTAATCGGGGTGATGAGGCCAATGCACCGGAGTGTTGTTGAAGGTGTTGACACGAGCGCGTTCTCGGACATAAAGTAAAGTGAAATCTAGGAAATGCGGGTGTTGTCTGGATCAGTAAATGTACTAGAGTGTTGTTGAATGCGTTTTTAACCCTTCAGTGTTGACATGAGCGCATTCTTCGACAAAAAGTGAAATCTGGAGAATACGTGCGTCAGCTGAATCGGCGTGATAAGGCGAATAACCTGGTGTACCTTTGAAAGCATTTTAAGTTCTTCGGAGAGAAAAACGGACCTTCTTGGCAATCGTGAGTCTTCCTCAATTTTACACGGAAGTCCTTTCAGAACTAATTCGGCCTTGGTCTTCTTGGGGACAACCTTGAAGGATGAGATAATTTTCGGAGTGAACCGCCAGAATATTACTGATACTGTCTCTCGTATCCGCTCGAAGGAGGACTTAGGTCTCCTTTCTAGGAATTCAGTTTCGGCCGAGGTGAACTTACATCTGAAATGTTCAGAATGTTAACCTTGACATACTTGCGAATGATATCTCGACAAGCCTCTCAAAATCGTTTAACTTCTTTAAGGCTGGTACTAGCCTCTTCGTGCTAAAAAAAAGTGGCAGTGTAGACTTGCGCACATCACATATCCGCGGCGCTCCACACTACACTTGAATTTCTCCTTCTCACTGAAAAGAGAGCGATCACCACTGTAATGACCGCTTTCCACACGAAATAAAATGCAAAGTAATTGTTTTCGCATAGAAATTGCCCATAACAGTGTGGAGACTTTTGTCTGTGTATGGGATTTCGTGCGAAGAACTGAGTACCGAGAAGACCGAAAATTTTGATGCGAATCGGATTTTTGACAGTTGATTAATGTGTAATAAACCAAAAAAAAGTCAAAAGGGGGGACTTATACACCGAGCCAGCCCTCGTATAATACACAGCAACTGCCTCTAGTCTCTAGCGTGTATGCGCAACTATCGGCTTTGAAATACCTTTTTACCTATTGACCTTCTGCATGTACAACCAAAAATTCAAAAATAAACATACCACTACACTACGACCTCGTCGACCAAATGACCGCGACTAAAGCCACCCTCTTGTGAAGGGATGCGATCATCGATTGCGGCTCAAGCCACTGTCGCCCAATACACACCAATAGTGATCAATGATGATCGCTTAGCTATCATAGCTGGGCTATCATCACAATGGCCACTCAGAGGAACACGAAATTTTGGTTCATGTTTTTTTAAAGGCAGAAATAGTCGCACTCTTTACTCATTGATCGATATTGCATTATTGGTTCATCAAATATTGGTTTTCAAAAGGACATGACTATATGCCATATTGCTTGGTTATAGAAGTTCCGATATAAAGCTAATTGATGATCACATAGTCATAGCTGAGGTTTAGACTGATTAGCTCGGAGCCCATATTTTCGGTCTACCCAATATATTTAATACTACACACATCATACCGCACATTGAATCGAAGGGACCTCGAATTTTTAAATATCTAAACAAACATGAATATTTACCTGCCAAGATTCCGGGCTGAGCAAAGAAGCTCGCCGATCGATCTTCGTTCTTCGTGTTCATGATCAACACTTCCTCGCTGTTCGTGTTGACTTGATCTGTTGGTGGATTTCTCGATTTGCCTTCTTCAAGATCGATTTCACTATTTGATTTCGGTACGTCTTGTTTAATAATACCAGTCTCACCAGCTGTAATATTCACCACAAAAATACAAATTAATATGTACATCACCGTATGTATGTGTAAATGCAATTTTGAAGTTAATGGGTGCATTTGTGTTAGTAGCGTCCTGGCTCAGTGTCCTCAAAGATGATTTGACATAAAGGGAGAATTTGGATTTTGAGAGAAATTTTGTCTGCATGATTATTTCACCTTCCAAGTATGAAAATTTATATGAAAAATTGTTTTGTTCTTAAAGAAAAAGGGTCGTCTTTCATTTTTAATAAGGTCCTTTTCAGAAGCTAGTAGCTCATTATGATTATAGATGAATATAACGCATATAAAGCTGATATTTCTGGGTTGCTGGCGAAGTTTTTTTTTTTATTGAGATTTTAATTTTTCATTGTATAGTTTAATACAGTTTGGGGTCGCATTACTTCTCAATTGCGGAACGCAAAAAAAGATAAGCACCAAATCGTGAAACGATCGCTAACACAATCAAAAGGGAAGCAAGTTTATAATTCATCCTAAATCAGTCTCTGAGACACCGTTATTAACTGCTGAATATTTGTATATAAAATGAAAAAATAGCCAATAATAAAGAGAAGTGGAAATTGTTAATGCAATGGTAGATAAATCGATAGTTTCCTTAACCTTAACAGTTTTGTAATGCGAATATATACGTAGGCTGATCATAAAGTTTCCAGCTTCAACATGATGCAAGCACAATGATGAAATTATTTTAATTTATTTTTTAAAACCATGGTTTTCCAATGCTGTATTTTACTTTGATTTGTTCGGAAAATACGAAGTTTCATTCTTTAATTTGATTCGGAAAATCGTTAATTTAATTCAGAGAGTTTTCAATTTCATTCGGAATATCGTTACTTCGATTCGTAAAGTCGTAAATTTCATTCGAAAAATCGTTAATTTGATTCGGAGAATCGTTAATTTCATTCGAAAAGTCGTTATTTGCATTTTAAAAGTTAAAGGTCGTTAATTTGGTTTGGAAAACATTAATTTCATTCGGAAAATCGATATTTTTACTTGGAAAATCGTTTGGTTTGGCTTGTAAACTCGTTAATTTGAAGGGAAAATGCTATAAATGCTATATATAAAAAGGAACTGAGAAAGCCCAAGCGTACATGATGATTTACCAAGACACAACCGGCCAATATATTATATATATATATATATTTTTTTTATTGAGATTTTAATTTTTCATTGTATAGTTTAATACAGTTTGGGGTCGCATTACTTCTCAATTGCGGAACGCAAAAAAAGATAAGCACCAAATCGTGAAACGATCGCTAACACAATCAAAAGGGAAGCAAGTTTATAATTCATCCTAAATCAGTCTCTGAGACACCGTTATTAACTGCTGAATATTTGTATATAAAATGAAAAAATAGCCAATAATAAAGAGAAGTGGAAATTGTTAATGCAATGGTAGATAAATCGATAGTTTCCTTAACCTTAACAGTTTTGTAATGCGAATATATACGTAGGCTGATCATAAAGTTTCCAGCTTCAACATGATGCAAGCACAATGATGAAATTATTTTAATTTATTTTTTAAAACCATGGTTTTCCAATGCTGTATTTTACTTTGATTTGTTCGGAAAATACGAAGTTTCATTCTTTAATTTGATTCGGAAAATCGTTAATTTAATTCAGAGAGTTTTCAATTTCATTCGGAATATCGTTACTTCGATTCGTAAAGTCGTAAATTTCATTCGAAAAATCGTTAATTTGATTCGGAGAATCGTTAATTTCATTCGAAAAGTCGTTATTTGCATTTTAAAAGTTAAAGGTCGTTAATTTGGTTTGGAAAACATTAATTTCATTCGGAAAATCGATATTTTTACTTGGAAAATCGTTTGGTTTGGCTTGTAAACTCGTTAATTTGAAGGGAAAATGCTATAAATGCTATATATAAAAAGGAACTGAGAAAGCCCAAGCGTACATGATGATTTACCAAGACACAACCGGCCAATATTCGCAGCAAAAATTCACGAATTGAGACTGGAATTTATTAACAAATTCCTTTATTCATTAAGTTAGGGCCCCAGTGACTAGTTTATTTTTTCAAAGCTAAAAGTTTGGCTGAAGAAAAAAAACGTGAAAACCTTGTTCGAGAACTTTACGCGAATCAATATTTGGAGAGGTTAAAGGGTTCGAAGCTTCCCTGAAAAAAAGGGTACAATATCATATTGGCAATACAAAATAAAAATAAAAATCACAAAATTTTTTCTTCTATGTTAGGTTGGAAACTTTATCATCAAGCCTCGTATAACTTAGAAATTTCACATTATGAATTCCCCAGATCTTCAAATTCAAAGGTAAACCCACGAGAAATATATATGTACAATACAAATGGAAAATGTATGTATATCAGAATAAGAGGTACATATTGTCATGTAACTGATTAAAAAAAATGTACAATCAGTCAAATTTGTACCAGTATACATATATGTACTATATACTTTTACTAGTAAGTGTGGTTACCTGCCATTGAATGATATCCCGGAAAAATGATAAAAAAAAAATGGTTCTACATAAAACGAGCAGGAACAGAGAAAAAAGATACCATGATCATTTCAAACATTTAACGGTAGCAATAACATTACAATATGTTCACTGAAAATACCTATCTATAAATGAGCATTGTTTACTGCTCAACTAATAATGTATTTGAGGAACAATGCTAGGGAACAATTAAATTTAAAAAACATAAAATGTACGAGTATGAAGGGTTGACTGATGAAGTATTTACATATTATATCAAACGAATAATTCGCAAGTCAAAAGCCAAACTTGACGTAAAATGAAACTATCAATCAAATGTTACTCATAACTTTCACGTCCAAACCAATTTGGATTATCAAATTAAAAACGGCTACGGTCACAACACATAGCGGCTGGCCAACAGTTAGAATTTTGTTTTATGAACGCTTTCTGTTGAGTTTCTTACAGACGTAGCATACTGACTGGGTCCAGCGTACGTTGACAGCTCACAAAACACACCCACGCCGTCATATGCATACAATTTTCTGTCAGCAATGACTAACTTGTGAAATTTGACAGCTGATGGATGCTGTTCAGAACACAAAAAGTATGTTGCCAGTCCGTTATGTGTTATAAACGTAGCTTACAGCTACATAAGGTTCTTCAAATAAAATTGGAATCTTCATCGACAAAAAGGTGTAGTGAGAAATGTCGGCCTCAATAATATAACTATGTAATTGAAATGAGAATTTTTAATCCTTGTAGGCAGGAAAGGTTCAACTATGTAATTGAAATGAGAATTTTTAATCCTTGTAGGCAGGAAAGGTTCAAGTTCCACTAAAATAACGTATAATATAATTGATGAGAGAAAGCATGTCAAAAGTAACAATTAGAATGTGTTAGTAAATAAATTATCTAAGTTAAAATAAAATAATACTTATTAAAATTTTCAATGTACCAAGATCGAAATTTACTCAAGAGTTTTAACACAAATAAGTATTGAAATTTGTTATAAATGTTAATCGGTGTCGATCGCATCCTTTTCAAAACGGTATGTACTTTCCATGTGCTACACGACTGCCCATCTCATAGATATGCTAATTAAATTTCATTGCAGTGGTACTAAAAAAAAAGGGGGGGGGGGGGCATCCTACAAGCCTATAAGAGTCACAGACGTATAGTATCTTGCAATGATGGGCACAATGACTCTTTCTACTGTGCCGGCACATAAGCTCTGATGACTCTTTTGAATGAGTCGTTAAGAGCCCCTAGAGGCTCAAGCCGCTTGATCAAAATACCTATAGTGTCAATCGATTGAATCAAGCGTGATTGACCGTCTAGGGACCGGTTTGACGCTTGAGTCAAGCGTTGACGGTGGTTTATAGAAAGTTTGATTGACTCAAGCGATTGACGAGGGTGCTTGACCGTCTAGGCCAATTTTGATCAAGCATTGCGTCAATCACTCAGTAATTGCTGAGCAAGTTTCCATTATGATGAGTTCCAGAGTCTGGGGAGCAATAGCGCACAAGAATTTCCGATCTTCCACATCCATGCCAGAAGCTAGATACCTCAATGTGATAGAAAGTCTCTGAGTTGCAGGAATCACTTCATGCATATTTGTATCCTTTATCTCTATTTTGAGCCGTACTAACTTCGGTAAAAAATCAGAACTCTCTTGATTTTCTAATTTCTAATGAAGTTCGTGTAGTCTTCTGGCTCCGTATCGCGGAGAACGTGGAGTAAATGTTCATGAGTGAAGCGGTTTCCCTCTTACTTTTTCTGTTTGAGGGCGACCAATGCCACGGCAAGAAAGGCCAAATCTACGAGACTTCACTTCACACTTTTTCCGAGTCCGAAACTCAACTGACAATGAGTTTTGATCAAAAGCTAGAAGAGTTAATTGAAGAGTTGATTGACCGTGTAGAAGGTTGATTGAAGCGTCCTACAAGGAGAGATTGGGAGAGCAGAGAAGCCATCAATAACGGTGGCGTCCTGATTTATACGGATGGTTCAAAGACTGACACTGGAGTAGGCTCAGGCGTCTACTTGGCGGATCTGGGCCTGAGCCAGTGGTTCAGAATGGCGACCGTATTCCAGTCGAAGTTACATGTCGCATGGCGGTAGTGTCCATTCAAGGAACTTCAACGAAGATGACGACGATTTGCGTCGACAGTAGGGCGGCCATTCTAGCTCTAGCGTCATACAGATGTTCTTCGAGAACTGTAAACGTATGCAGAGAAGCTGTCGACAGAAAGGCTAAACATACCCCTATAAGGATGCCACGGTCACTTGCGGACATCACAAACAAAATAGACTAAACTAAAATCTGACTGGACAAACAGAATGTTAATTGCCTTGACCCCTCAAGAGCGGTGACCGAAAGACCACGGCCACCGAGCGCGATTGCTCTGAGCAGGATGTTGCTCAAACTCAAATCGCATCTCATGTGAGAAGATTGGGACTGATATCCAGCAATTTATACAGAAGATGCGAGATGAAGGAGGACAACATCACAACATACGAGGGTAGGGTGAAAAGTTCTCGGCATGACAAGGAAAGACTGCGATTTTCAGTTAAAAAATGATTTTATTTTTCTACATAATCTGCCTTGACTTCAACACACTTGGTCCAGCATTTCTGTAACATCAGTATTCCTTCCCGGAAGTGAGAGTCTAGAAGGCTGTGAAAATATTCATTTACGGCCTTCTCAACTTCTTCATTCATTCTTCTTCTTCCCAAAAACAAATTTCTTCAAGTTTGGGAACAAAGGGTGCCAAATCAGGAGAATAGGCGGGGGGGGGGGATGGTCGAGCGAATCGTACCCCAAATCCCGCAGTTTTCCCATCGGCAACGCACACTTGTGTAGAGGTGCGTTGTCCCGGTGAAAGATGATTTTTTTCTTCTTCAAACCAGGCCTCTTCTCGCAAATTTTAGCATCCAGCTGTTCAAGAAGTTTGGAGTAATACTCGCCTGTTATGTTCTGCTTTTATCAAGGTAATCAATTAACAGGATCCCTTTGGCATCCCAAAACACGCTGGTTATGAAATTTCCGGCAGATGCGATCGACTTCGCTTTCTTTGGCGCCGAACCACCGGCTTTCGCATCTCTAATTCTTTGTGCAAGATGTTTCGCACCCCATAAATCGATATCCCCACAGCCTCAGCGATATCACTCACTTTCATTCGCCTATCGTCCAACACTATACCATGCACCTTTTCGATGGTTTCCGGTGTGGTTGCGGTTTTTGGCCGTCATCACGTGGGTCGTCTTCGAAGGACGTGCGACCACGTTTAAATTCAGCTTTCCATTTTTTAACGGTTGATATCGAAGGAGCAGAGTCCCCGTAAACTTTTGTTAACTTCGGATGAATCTCCTTAGGGGTTAATCCATCCAAAACGAAGAATTTTATGACCGCGCAGTATTCAAGTTTCTCCATTTTAACGAAAAACACGTAAGACGTCTACTGCAAAGATTCATGTAAACAAAGTACTTGAGAGAACAAGTTGAAACTCATACGAACTAATGACACGTGCACCCAGGCAGGAAACATAAATTTTTGTTGATTGTAACGGTATTTCGGTGTCAGGCCGAGAACTTTTCAGCATACCCTCGTACTTTTGTGCTTTCAAGAGCTAGCAAAGGGTGGCAAGAGTCGTCCCGTTGAATCAGCGGATTCAATTTAGCGGAGTGGTCACCTGGCACCTAATTAGCCAGCGGAGGGTGGAAAACCTAACCTACGAGTCCGTAGGACTTTCTAGTTATTGATATTTTGTTATTAAGCAAGGACTAAATTGAGAAAAGCGTTGTTGTATAATTATCAATTTCAGAAATCTGAATGATATTGACGATGTAAACTTTTTTTGTGGCATTTTATCATAACGGTTAAATTCCATTCTAATATCGCAGTAGTAGTCCGGATGGCGCAACGGTTGGCACGTTCGCCTTCTATGCACTGGGCTCTGGTTCGATTCCTACTGAATCCAGTAGTCTTCGATAAAACGGGAATTAAGGCCGCCCCGTTGTTAAATGAGTACAAATGTGAGGTAAATATGATAACTCGGTTGAGCGTCACCGTCAAGATGTAGTAAATGAGATGATGCTAACTAATCTCGAGGCCTTGGTTCAAAAGTTGGACTGTTGCGCCAGTTATTCATTTTATAACATCGCAATCCAACCCAAAGGAGTTTTTTTTTACCACCAGACTTTGTTGATGGCAAAATATAGTACTGACGCATTTCATTTTTGTCAAATCAACATAGTTACACATGAGAATGCACCGCAATTTTGATTAGGCAGTGCAATTCAACACGATTATTACGGCATTTCACCAGTAATTGTATTAAATTGTGCAGTCGCTCAATGTTTCCTAAAGGTTAACGCACCGAATAAAACGACACGCGCGATCGATTGTAATAGGCAGTGCAAACTGTATCAACACAATTTAATTATTTAATTATTGCTATCAACGCGAAAGAAAAGGTAATTTAAGCCTGGCATTATTTTAATATAATATCTGGTTTTTGAATTTGTTTCGAACCGCTGCGTGATTGTTTCTATGATGCATGGATATTGAATTAAATTTTAACACTCAATTCCCAATTCCAATTTTAAAAATGTAAAACATTTGGTACATTGAAAATGGGCCGAGGGAAAATTTTGAAGCTTCCAATGTCATTCTTCAAATTCTCCCCTCCGCCATTATAGAATAAACTAAATAGAATAATAAATAAAATGCATGCAAACTGACATCTATCGGTGCTATGTTCAATAACATCGCCATCATGTTTATTAGGATCGGTAACGATCGTGAATAAATCGGATCCATTATCGTTATCCTCTTCATTTCCATCCGTTTTGTGAACTTCATTATGATCGGTAACCACACTATCAACATTTTCTTCGTCGTCATCGTGATCATCAATATCATCATCACCATCACCTGATCCCAGCTCGTATTCGGTGACTCGTGTTGTTTCCTTTCGATTGTTTAGATCTTGACGGTTGTTATTTGTGTTCGTGTTGCTGCCAGCATTACCAGCACTAGCGCTTCCCGATGAGTACGATGTCGAATGACCGGATGTGCTATGATGATCTGTGGTGGAATCTTCATCGTCTGGTCCGAAGCCTGAACCAGAGAAATCCGGCTCTTTCTCTAAATCGTCATGGATCTACGGCGAGAAGAAAGAAACGAGGAATAAGATATATTGTGTAAGAAAAAACAAACGAAATAAAAAAAAGTGAATTTTGAATTTTATTTACATTCAAAATGAGTGTTTTGCGTGATTATTTTTGGATTCCTGATTTTATTATTGGCCTTGAATACTTGCTAAAGTAATGTTTGTTCGGTTGTTTTTGGCTATTCAACCGGCGAGAGATACGTTTTATGTTTTATCAAAAGAAAACAGAGGAAACGAACACGGCACGAGTTGAAAAGCATTTTTAGAGAAAACATGTCTAAAAACACTTCATAGATATACAATCAACGAACACTTCAAATGTTCACTGGACTCGAAGAACATGAAAAACAGAATACTACTCGAATGATGTATTCGTTTATTACCAGGAATGTAAATTTTTTTCTAACAAGTTTTGCTCACTAGGGGTTGTCATTAATTCTGATTATTTATTGCCATCTTGAAAGGGAATGGAAAACAAGTTGATTCCAAGGTCAAAAATGTTTAGAATTGCTTAAAAATTTCTAATCTGCACTAATATTAAAAACATATAAGCCCGACCACACACTGTCGAACACGAACATGGTACAGTGTCCTCCGAATGGCTCAAGACACACACACATACTTCACATAAATTGAAGAAAATTGTCCACTTGTACCATGTTCGTGTTCGAGTTCGTATTCGACAGTGTATGGCTGGGCTAAGACTATTAAAAATGAGACCCGAAGGTAGATGTAGACTTGTGTTAGATTTTAAGGCCGCATGCCAAAAATGAGCTGTGTACGTGATTTTATTCAAGACTTATGAGTACTACTGAGTACTACCCTACTATTCAAGCTTGTATGGAATGTACACTTTTTTTGCAACCGATCGATCTCAGTTTTATACTACTAATTGCCTTGACCCCTCTCTGTCTCTCTCCAGCAATGCATTGTTGACTTTTCATTAGCATATAAATTTCGGATGGTGCAGTTGCTAGCATACACCTCCTATCTATGAGGGAGTTCTAAGGCGGGGATACTGAAATCTTGAAACGACTGGCATACTCGGCGACCGAACTTCCATCGAACCACCAAATCTCATAGAACGATGGAAATTTATACTTCCTTATTGAGTTTGGCGTGGTTCGATGCGTGCTCGCGACCAAAATGGTTGTCGTGTGTGGCGACTTAAGAGACGCGCCATGTGTAATCAGGCGGCACTCATACGGGGATACTTAGAGAACTGAGTAGGTTGATTACAAACTCGCAACAACGGCCGGCCAACTAGAGTTTCGAGTCTCCCGTATCGAGTATCCGAGATTTAGGTACCCCAGTGTGAACAGAGTCTAATAGTACCCACAGGCAGGAAAAGCGAAACACGCTTAATCAAAATGGGTAGTAAATTTGAGTTTACTCAACAGAGGCGGCGTGAGGGGTCAGGAGCCCGGTTTTCGGCCAACCTTTCCCCCACCCCTAACAAAATAACGAAAAAAAGGTATGAAAGTTTAAAAAAAAAACAAGACCCACAAAATTTTGCAAATTCATCAATTATCACATTAGGGTCTGAACTCCAGGCACATTCCCTATCAACATTCATGAACAGAAGGGGTTCTAGAGCTGCTCGGAGACGGGTTTTTCGAATTTTTCATTTTGAGAAAATTCTCCCGCATGAAACCTGAGTATATGATAACGTAAGTACGCATTTGTACAATTCAAATAAAGTGGGGTATGGAAGTTTGTATAACTCTCCAGTATAAATGGCAAATTGCGTCAAATATCTGGGAGTCTTGACAGCAAGTTACTCTGGGCAGACCAACTCAAGGTAACATCAGGAAAGGCCACAAAAGCCTTGTGGATATGCAGACAAAAGCTATTGTTCGGCCAATTTTGATTATGAAGCAGTCGTTTGGTGGAAAAGAATGACCACCTCAATTGGTAGGGACACTCTCACCAAAACACAAAGGCTTGCATGCCACAAAATAACGGGAACCATGCGCTGCTGTCCTACTGCGGCCATTGAGGCTTTGCTGGCTCTTCCGCCACTGCACATTCATATTGAGGCAGAGGTGAACATCGCAATAGCAAGGCTTCAAACCTGCAATGCACAAATCAGACTGAATCCGAAACAAACTAGCTGGCTGCTAAGTCACAATACGCTCAGCGTGCCAACTGATCATCCAACTAGGGGAGCTATGCTTCAGGCATTCTTTCTGGTCAACTGTTTGGAATAGAGAGTAATGGGCGGAGTCCTTCAGCTCTCTTCATCCCAACACAATAAAATGGTTCACGGACGGATCCAAAACGGATGAAGGATCAGGTGCGGGCTTCGCCAGCCCAGGACACAGAATTTTCATCCCCATGGGAAATTCCCCCATTGTCTTCCAAGCGGAAGTGCATGCTATTGAGGTCTGTGTGCGACTGTACCAAGCAACATACTACGCTAACAAAAACATAGTCATCTTTACCGATAGCCAGGCAGCCATCTTGGCGACCGGTAGCGCAGTGTGTTGAGGCATCAGTCTCATGTTTGACTACCGGGACCAACGTTTCGGGTTCGAGTCCCGTCCACGACGACGTTCGTGGCCATGGATGTGCAGGAGGTGCATGCTGGCAACTGCATTCTCCGAAACCAGTTTATGCCAACAAAGAAAAGTCAACTGGGCTACGTGGAACAGACGCGCTATGCCCCACAAGGGGTAAGGACAATTGAGTAGTATTATGGCGCTGACTAGTAGATCGGTTCACTCAAGGCAAGTGAAATCTTGTCAAGATATCCTTAACATCGATGGAGCCAACAACCTCACAATCTACTGGGTTCCTGGCCGTTCCAATGTTGTAGGTGATGAACAAGCCAGACGAGCTTGCCAGACGGGCATCTGAGGCCCCCTACATTGGCCCAAACGCTTTCTGCGGTATACCTATCTGTCTTGCCAGGCAGCAGATTAGGGGATGGGAGCGACAGAGAGAGAAGCTGTGGGAAGCTCTCCCCGGTATGAGACAATCAAAATTGTTCATTGCGGGCTACTCACGTAATCGGTCCCTTGATCTACTCAGCCTGAGTTGAAACAGGGTCAGAATTATATGTGGACTTCTCACAGGTCACTCCCGTCTCCGAGGTCACCTCAAAATAATGCGCATCGTTTCGGATGCAAGCTGTTGTTTTTGTGAGGCGGACGACGAAACCCCAGAACACATCCTCTGTGAATGTGAAGCTCTTGCTTGCCGTCGAACGGTTTGCTTCGCCTTCGGCATTTCCTACCCCATGGCCGAGGACGTAGCCTCGATTAAACTCGGCCATCTCAGTCGATTTATCGTAGCTCGGTTTTGCCTGGATTCGCACTTCTCTGGGCTACTCGTCAGATGCTCATCGACTGCTGTCATTAAAAGAACTCTTCCAAAGAACTTACTACATATGTATACTACCGTTTATCAGGCTATTTTATCGATTCTTTTCAGTTCTTTCCAGTCCGTAGGAATGTCCCCAGTATTTTCCCACAAATCCTCGCGAGCAATTGAGGTTTTCCTGCAAATTAATGGGCTCCTTTAGTTTAAACGAATATTATCAGCAATTACAAACTCGGTAACACTTTATTAGCAGCATTACATGAATAAGCAAAATATGTACATACAGATGTACGAGATGTATCAGAATTCACTCGCACCAGATAATAAATAATAGACAAACTGACAAAGCATACTTATGCTCAATGGTAGAGACGATAGTGAAAGTGCCAAAATGGCAAAAATTTAAATACAAATCTGTGACAATGTCACCATATTGTATAATTTCAGCATTTAGCATATTTTCAGCACATTCCGATTTGTTGTTTATCATTTCCGACAAATTATAATCGACAGATGCAAATTACAACCTTTTTTTCACTTGATGCCCTGTCTGATGCTGATAAAAATTTATTGCCAATGACATAATTTCCTACTTTT
The DNA here is from genome assembly GCA_964017055.1 of Chloromyia formosa. NCBI lineage: Eukaryota > Metazoa > Arthropoda > Insecta > Diptera > Stratiomyidae > Chloromyia > Chloromyia formosa. The sequence goes on from OZ024818.1 coordinate 24,432,817, forward strand.
ATTTCGCAATTTGCCGTCAGAAAAAATAGAATAAATCAAACATCGAACAGCCATTTGAAAAAATTACCATAATTTGCAAGGCATATTACATCAATAGATTTGAATTTATTAATTGAGTCCGACGCTAAAAGGTCGCGCATCTCAAAAATAAAAGTTCAACTTTCAAAACATTTGCCCGCGTCGTCGACGAAATTCGTCCAGCTGAACTGGTCAACATGGCAAGAAAATTTGCACAAAATCAATTATTAAAGCGATCGCATGGATGGTCTCATTTTTATCGTCGTCGTTCTGCCGTTTGTTTTTTTCTCTGTGTTTTTGTTGTAGTTCTACAGACTTCTGTTGAAAATGAACTTCTTCCATGGATTTTCAAAAATTTGCTTAATTAAAACAGCCCTGGCGGCTGCGGCACAACTTAGTTTACTATAGAACCTGACGCGAGTCAGTCAGCCAGGGCGGGCAAGAAGCAGCAGCAGCACCAGCCATCCATTCGTCTAATGATTCTCCTCAGATTGCTGGCAGGACATTCCGCAGTGCAGCAGAACTTGTGACGGCCAACAGCACATGACGATGACATGATGACGACTACTACCTTTAGTCCTGACTGCTGCTGGCTCAAATATTTAAATTTCATCACATTGAAAAGCGCGCAGCAATTCAGTTTTCTTTTCAGCATTCTAAATATTCGTGAATTATGAATTGTGCAAAGCTGCTTGCTTTTTTTCTGCAGCTGCTACCGTCCTCCTGACGCCCACCTATTTTTTCTAGCCACCCATTTCAATCCTAGCAAGTAGAATTGCATTTAAATTTCTTCCTGCAGATATTATAATTTGTTCTATACATCTACATACATGAACACACACACACATCAACAGCAGAAGGAAAGAAACAGAAGAAAGGATCATAAGATTGACTTTAACGAGCTATCCTTGATGGGTTCCCTTGAAAGTAGCATTTATAAGAAAAGATCCTTGCACGCTATTTTTGCATGTGTGTATTAAGAAAAGAAAAGGTATAGTCGGTTTCTATCTCCTACAAAACCGAGAGCAAGCTGGCAAGATTCTCAGTAGCATCGCTCCCAGCTATGCCTCATCGCAAAGAGCACGCCATACCAACTTTAGTCGGGTTGGCCTCCAAGAAGCAGTCTCTTTTTCTTCCAGAACCAGGCATCGTATGTATTATGTGGGGGCGGCGGCGCGGCGGTTGGAATCTAAGTAATGAAAATTATCATGAGAATCAACTTAACTTCATCTTATCAACGTGTGTGTGTTGTTCTAATTGAAAGCGTGATATTTAAATAATTTTTTTTCTTTGTGGGCTTTAAGAGTCATCTTGTGTGGCACACAGTTGTTGCTGGCCTGGCTCCATATCATCCATCCACTTTTGTCAAGAAGGACGAACCGTAACAGATCCATCCTCGTGACAGACACAGAGAGTCCGTATTATATGTATATGTACATTACGTAAACTTATGAATGGGGTACTTACCTCGCCACGACCTCCAGATCCTTCAATTCCTTCATCGTCAATGTAAATTTCATCTCTAGGAGTAACATTGTGTGTTGTTGTAGAGGGTTGAACAGTTTTCTGAGGAAAAAAAAAGAATACGGAAAAAAATAGATCATCCAGTATCATTCTCAAAGTGAAGGGATTCGCTTATTACAATATCTTAAGATTTCATTACATAAAAAAATATAAGTGTGCTACTTTTAACGTATACACACGAGAAAGAGGCGAATGGACGACGTTGTCTAGGTTGTGGAATAGGCTAGAAGATGAGTGGTAGTGTAGCTGGTGACGACCTAGCCACTATAACCGAACGATTCGTTAAGTAAAATCTTCAAACGAATTCCTTTAATAATTCTGTGCATACTTACGATTTTTTTTAAATTCGTTCATGCTACAGGGCAGCGCTGTTAGAAATATGTTTCGAAATAACTGGTTTTGGGCGGATAAAAAATTGGTTGTTTTTTTCCCCCATAATTCAGAAATTTTAATTCAATTTATTATGTACAAATTATGTCTTTACAATTCAACGATTTTTTTTTCGCTGTAAAATTAAAATTATTAAAGATGTATAATGGACGGTTTGGTGGGCATCAGAAGATGCCCATGAGGACGGAGCCAAAGGTTGCATATTTTACTGTGAAGGTCGGCCAATGCCATCTGGCGAAGAAATACGCCCCTCAACCAGCGGCCTATGCCTGCTGTAGCTCAGTTCAGTACACGTGGGCGGGGTTTTTGTCGGTCCTTTCCTATTAATAAAATTCATAGACCTGGGGAAAACAACACAAATAAATGAAGAAAAAAAATTGGAGAGTAAAAAAAATAATAGGTACCAACATGAATTTTTTTCCTTGATGGAATTCCCGTGCCTTTTTGGGGTGTAGGTGCACCAGAGTGATCTATTGTCGGTCTGGGAGATCCATTATCTGGGCCATCGGATCTGTTGGTAGGTTGGGGATAGTGGCCGTGGTCCAACATCTGAACCCATTGCCATTTGATGCATTCTGCATATCGAATTGCCTGCAGCTGCTGTCTAGGCTACAATTCTAGGCGTAAGGGTTCGTCAAGCCCTTTTTTTCATCTCGTCTATCGACGGACGACACCGTCACCGTCGCTTCGAGAGGTGAAAGTCACCGGGGTCACTTTTAACAGTTGTCCCTATCAGACGTTCACGGTCACTTGTGTTCCATCCCCATGGATACCTTTGCTTTTCCGCCATCATTCTTTACGGCCGCTACAGGCGTTTTAATTTTTAAGAAAGTCGCCCACCTCACGTTACTGCAGTAACTCGAAAAGTACGAAAACATGTGAAAAATGCATCAAAAATATAAATAAAAATCAAACAAGAAACCCCTTAAGTTTAACGGGAATAACTTTTAACTAGAATTGAAAATAAGCAATTATTGGACATTTTAGAAACAATTTTTAAGTACTTAGGAACACCTTATTCTAATCCGAACAGCAAATTTCGTAATTAAACCTCCATCTTGAAGCATAAGGGCCTTCCATTGTCGCTAGTGAAAACCAGTGCTAAGCGATGATTCCCGAGGCATGATAATACCCCCCAGTCTTTTGTTAGACCTAGTGATGGAAGAGACAGGCATTATAAATGGCCATATACAATCAGGTTTTCTGTAGGAAATTCCGTTGTTAATTTTGTCGCAATAGCGACAGGAACAGAATTATTATTTTATTTCTTTTGCAAATGTACTCAATTCAGTTTCTGTTCCTGCTCTGCTGCTGCTGCTCTACAAAGCTCATCAAAGCATAGGTCCATTTACTGGACGTTCCTTACTATTTGTTTTCAAACTGTGGAAGATTTGCTTCCAAGTTGGCTTTGTATTTTGTAATGAACCATATTCTGGTTTTGGTGCTTCCACCGGCAGATCGAATGCAGCATCTAATGAGTAGTAATCTGTCGGTGGTACGAAACCAAAGGCCGAAGGTCCCATCACACCCGGACCCCAATGCGTGCACGAGGGTATCTGCGCCGTCTGCCAACCATTCCATCCTTATCGCCCTATTTTTTTATTATTTCCCTTTTTTGCCTCTCAAGTTTGCGTTGTCTTCCCCAGGCCTATGCATATTTATTAATATATTAACTACAGCAAGCATAGGCCGCCGCTCGTTTGAGGGGCCTTTTTCTTCGCCAAATGGCACGGCCCGGGTTTCACGGTCATTATGCTACATTAGGCTCCGTCCCCACGGGCATCTTCGGATGACCACGAAACCGCCCATTACAGTTTTATATGAATTATTTATTTTCCAATTCTTGAAATATGTTTGATTCGTACTTATTGACAAAACAAAACCCTTCCTCGCCCTCGTACTTTGTAAACACAATAATTGTGTGCATATACCAATAATTGCTAATCACTAGACAATAGTGAATACACCAGAATAAGTTCAAATAATAGCTATTGCTTATAACTGCATTCACAATTTCCTACCATAAAAAATCATTTAAATGCGCATCACTAGTCATGCACCATTGATTACCACGTAATGAAGTTGGCAACTAGTAACTGAAATGCTACAGTCACGTATTCCAATTACATTACTATCGAATTACAATTACATTACCATGCAACAAATACAGAGAGCCCGAAGTTCAGTTTTTGTACCCTAGACCTTATAAGGTATAGAGAGACCTTCCCCATTGCGTAGAAGGAAGGTTAGGTAGTCAAACTTCCAAGAAAGGGCAGCCTTACAAATTGCAAGAATTGGCGAGGCATTTGCGTGCTTCCTGCCGTTGCCAAGATAATAGCTAAAATAGTCCTGAAAAGACAAACGGAGCACTTAGAAAGCACAATTGATGAAGAGAAGGCTGGCTTTCGATCCGCATTCTCCGATGTCGATCACATTAAGTCCTTACGAGTCATCATCGAGCAATGCGCTGACTAAGATTTTCCGCTTAACTTGCTTTTCATTGATTTCGAGAAGGCTTTCGACAGTGTGAACCGGGATTCTAAATGGGCTGCCTTGCGCAGGAGAGGCATCCCTAAGTCGTTTGGGGAGTTGCGCCCCATTGCCCAGAACAGAGTACGATGGCGCGTAGGAGTGGTTGACGATTTATGCCCCACTAGGGGTTAAGGCAAAGTAGTAGTAGTAACTCCGACGTACACGTGCCGGATAATTACCGAGCATTCGAACCATATTTGGATCTTCCTTCCAAACTGTCGATATTTGCCGCTGAATGTGGAACTTGTCGATTAAGAATAAAAGTTGAGTGGGTCATTGCGAGTCTAAGTCAAAAATGACTCAAACTCGCTCTCCACTACCACACAAAAATAATCGGCTTAAAGCCAATTCTTCCTCTGCCACTTGGTTTCGTCCACACCATGGATTCACTCTTCAGGAGCTGCCATAATCCATGGGGGAAGCAGCAAATTGATATGCGCTTATGCGTGAATAAACACAGTGACATTTCATTGGATGAAAAATCGCACTCGTGTCGTGTAATGCACAATATATAAGGTGTTAGCATTTCACTCAGGGACGTATTCCGATTTAGGTCGGAATACAAACCCCATGACTTGGTCGAGCTGCAGCTGGCAGCTCCTGAAGAGTGAATCCATGGTGTGGACGAAACCAAGTGACAGAGGAAGAATTGGCTTTAAGCCGATTATTTTTGTGTGCTAGTGGAGAGCGAATTTGAATCATTTTTGACTTAGACTCGCAATGACCCACTCCACTTTTATTCTTAACAAATTGAGATGCGCTTATGCGTGAATAAACACAGTGACATTTCATTGAATTTGTCGATGTTTCAATGTCTGTTCTAGCTGACCCATGATATTTCCATGTTGTTGTTTAGATACTAGGCGCGTTGTTTTGCAGCTATCCAGATCAAGTTACCCCGAGCTTTTGTGCAAAAAAACGATGTATCTGACCCATACAGGGTAAAAGCATGTATTTGACATGAAATGGATTTTGTCTCAGATAAAATTTGGATTTTAAGTGGTGGGATAATTCCAGTCTTGGGAAAATATTAAAAACAAACTTCATTCTGTTACATCAAGAGCAAGCATTGAACCTATCAAATGCAACCGATAGAAGAAACTAATTGATTTCCGAGTAGTTTCCTAATATTTCGACAGATCTTCGAAACCAACGTAAAGTCCCTGCTTCTATATGACTATGTATTCAACTTGGAAGGTGACCGATGACCGATGAGAGTTGTAAACATTCGTGAACCAATGTCTACGACGCATCCTACACATTCGCTGGCCGGAGATCATTTTTAACGACGACCTCCTTCTCTTTACTATTACTCGCCAGGATAGGATAGTCACTTCGATCAAAAGAAGAAAATGGCAATGAATAGGTCACACCCTCCGTAAAGGGCCGAACAACATTACTCAACAAGCCCTCGATTGGAAACCACAAGGAGCCAACGCAAGACGCCGTGTTGGACGACCGAGAAACACGTAGAGAAGGTGTAATGAACCACCTGTAATGAACCATATTCTGGTCTGGTACTACTGCTTCCACCGGCATATTTATGGCAGCACCTAATGAGGGCCCCATTACACCTGGACCCCGATGTGAGCGCGAGGACAAGTGAACCGCCCGCCAACCATTCCATCCTTATCGCATCGTTTTTTTAATTCCCCATTTTTTTTGTCTTCCCCAGGCCTATGAATTTCTATTAATACGTCAGGGACAGGGGCAACTAGCGGTGAAAACCCCGTCTTGAGCTACAGCAAGCATAGGCCGCTGCTTAGCTCGTTGAGGGGCCTGTTTTCTTCGCCAGATGGCACAGCCCCACCTTTACGGTCATTATGCTACCTTAGGCTCCGTCCTCACGGACATCTTCGGATGCCCACCAAACCGTTCATTACAAAGGTCAGTTGAGAGCGGGGGTGCCTCTATAGGCAAATCGTGGAGAGAGCTAAAGGCAGTTGCGGAGAACAGGACGAGGTAGAAAGTAGGCGTGGTTAATGCCCTATGCCCCACAAGGGGTTAACAGGAACCAGAGAGAGTATCGGTACTAAACAAGTACCTGTGAGTACCGGGAAACCGCTTGTGGTACCGGTATTTTATAATACCTAATATCGGTACTGAAATCTCAGTACCGAACAGGACTATCTGTAGAATTGCCTCAAAACCCTTAAAAATACCTGACATCCTCGCCAACCTTAGTATCCTAGAATTTAATATTTCAGAATTTAGCAGTTTATTGAATCAATTGGTTTTCACATTTCACGGTTACTTGCAATTAATCTCATTATTCTCGGAATATGTTTTCCTAGTTAGTAATACGGATGATTCACATGTTCACATGTCATGGACTTCATATTAGCTTTTCATTCGATCAAAGTACATACATACTTAGTATCTATATTACGTTTCGTTATGTGCAAATGTTAGAATTCCGATGATTCATTGAAAAACGTGAACGTTGTACTACAGGTAAATAGTTATACAATACTATACATCAACAATATAGGTACATCTCTGGCCACGTAATATCAATGCCGTTAAGATATACGACCCATTCTGCATTCGTGAGTTCAAGGAGACAGCAAAAAGCTGCTCGGTAGTTCGAAGAAGCAGTTTTAGGACAGAGGTCAATGGAAGCTACCACTTACAGAAGTCACTTTCCATCGAAGGCTACTAGGCTAATAAAGAAGCAGGCATTTGACAATACATATGTATATAAGATCCGAGTACATCTCCAAACAAACTGCAACATGGAAGCAAATATTTACAATGCGTCAAAGAACCAATATCTTTCAGGACAGTTTCGAATAAATGAGGTCAAGTACAATATAATATAAATTCTGAACACTGCACCATAGCCGCATACAGTTCCAAGTAAATCGCCTTAAGGTGAAGTGTGCTAGTAATCTTCACTCAAACGCTACTTAAACAACCCTCCACACCTTTTAGTGGCTATTCATTTTTTTAAGGTCACCGCTAAATGTATTTGGTACAGCAAAGCATCTTAAACATGTTGATGGCACCATCAAAGATGAAAGGTCACACAGTGAAATGCTCTATAATCCTCGACGACCTAATGACGCAAACACACTTATTACGGATCCCAAGGGTGCTCTCGCCGAAATACACCCAGTTATCAAGGTTTCATTCCGAACTCATTTGTCGTCCGTGTATACTACGGCACACGACTACTTATCTGACTTGGCAAATAACACGTTCTAATAAGTGATATGTGCTGCAGGATATGGCAAGAGCATATCAATGTGAATGCTGGACGACGGACGCGGCAATCACCCATGTCCCATGCGAAGGATTCATAGCGTAAACGACCCGTTGAAGACTAGTTTGCTCGTCGCATTCATTAAACATATATGCAATATGAACTACTTTTCGGTGAAGTGTTTATTTTTTCGCACTGGTTACGGAGGATATTGAGAGTTCGGTATCTGACATAGGAAGAACAGAAAAACAAACAGAAGGCAAGGAAAGACCAAACAAGGTGTCCGCGGCGAAGGACATATTCATTTCATAGCATTCGTATTCACGGCTCCACTCACTGGCATATGCTGAAAACTTTGGGGGAGTGTTATGAAAATAATACCTTGTTGTTTCTTTGCGGTTTTTTCCAGAAAAATCAATTCCAGACTTTTTTCCTTCTCACAGATATCCTTGAAACGGATGCTGTGTGCCCCGTGGATATGTGACGAGAGTTAGCTGATGACGTACAAATGTGGTGGAAGCAGCAGCATTTGAACTGCGCCAAATAAAGCTCCTTGAATTGTGATGTTGGATGGGGCTTCTGTTGTTTCTCTGCTACGGCAGCTGCATGATTTCTTCTCGGGTCGCACACACTAATCACATTCAAGTGCAAACAGCATTACACCTCCAAACTACCACGATTTCACGATTTGGCCTAACGTATTCACTTCAAGGAACCGTTCACACATTAAAGCATCAAATCTCGACAGAGTATCAATCGCACACAGGTTACATTAGCAGCGCACCACCAGGTTGGCGACTCACAACTCCATAAAGTAGGGAACTAACAAAAAGAACACAGAGTCCGTGTTTCAACAGTTCACTGGCAATAGTGTGGAAACCGACGTGAAGACTGACATAAACAAGGACGAGATACGGAGATTCCGGGTTAGTCCTTTTTATATAATGGGCGGTAGCTTTAGTGGAATCCAAAGCTCACCAAGTTTAGATTCGAGGCAGCATTCGAAATTAGCATGGCGCGACTTGATTGTAAAAAGTCGCCTCCAGAGGGACTGACTGCGCATAGTGTGAAGACGGGCAGCAACGAGGACATCTTCAAAAGCAAATTACAAGCAAAGTAACTCCGAAGGTAACGAGCCAGGGTCCCTGAAGACAGGACCAAGATGAATAAATTATTCTGATTAGAAAATATAGTCGGAGACAATCTGAACATATTCGTACAGGAATAGTACGAGGTCCATAGACACATGTTAAGAATTGCTTTGTGAGTTTTCAGTCGGGCCGTATAGCAAATTTGTTCTAAATTTTGTGCAGCGAATTTGAAATTCCCGCCAATATTTCAATCCGAGATTTAGGAATTTTGCACGGAAACATGTATGTACATGTGAAGCTGTGTATGGTATGGATGAGCTGAGTTTTAATATGCATGAACTGCTGTGAAAAGACCGTAATAACAAAAAGTCCCAGGAGAAATTTGTTAAAAAGGGAAATGAATGAACGATGTGCTAATTTAAAAATAGCATGGAAGTTAGGGTGCCATTTGAAATTAAAACGATATTTCGATGTATTAGGTCAGTACTATTTTATTATTTAAATCAATGTGGACCGTGTAGGGTATATCCACTTTATTCTTTCTGTCCTTTCGATGAAAAAGAAAGTCCTTGTGGCCCACCTTAGATTTCATTTTAAACTCAGCGACAAACATGCAATAATACTTTGAAACATCTTCGCTTACTACATTTCAAAACATAGATGCAGTGCCTTTTGAGTGATCGCTGCTCGGTTCTCGGAGAAAACTAAAACAGAGAACAAGCCAAGCCACTTCACCCAGTTGGACAATTGTTTTTTTTTTTCGAAAGATGGCATGACGATTTCATTACTCTTATAGAGCCCGCCTCCATTTTGCGAAACAATCTAGGTAAATAGATAATAAATGAGCCGTGACCTGCAAAAGAACCACAAGCACTACTATAGTCAGTCTATTGTGCTATGTCCTAAGCCCAGAGAGCAGAGCTAAATATATTGATCCAACCTGCTTATTTTGATAAATGACTGAGACAGCCGGGTTTAATCGAGGCTATGTCCTTGCCAACAGGGTATTGTAATGAACCACCTGTAATGCACCATATTCTGGTAGTGCTGCTTCCACCGGCAGATCGATGGCAGCACCTGATGAGTAATAATCTGTCGGTGGTACAAAACCAGGGGGGCAAAAGACTTCTTCCATAGTCCTCTTGAAAATGGGCAAGATCCGACTCAAGGCACCCCCACCTCCCCTACAAATGAAACTACAAATAAGCTATAACTTTTGAATAAATAAAATGAACTTGAAATTTTGGCCAAATGTTTGAAGTAAGATTTAGTTAGTTACTGTTAAAGATAGGCCAGATCTGACCCAAGGAACCTCTACCTCCCCTACAAATGAAACTTGAAATAAGCGATAACTTACGATAAAATAAAGCCACCGACTTGATATTTTGATCAATTGTTTGTAGTAGGATTCAGCTGGCTGATATTCAAAATACGTAAAATCCGACCAACGAAACCCCTACAAACGAAACTTCAAATAAGCGATAACTTTCGATGGAATGAAGCCAGAGACTTGAAATTTTACTTAAATGTTCGTACCATGATCTAATTGGTTGGTGGCAATGATGGGCAAGTCGCGCTCGGTGGCCGTGATCGTTCGGTCACCGCTCTACAATACTAATCTAGAGCTCGGAGATCAAATCTCAGCGCGATCAAAAACTGCCTGTGAGTACTAATAGAACTCTCACAGTGCTCCGAGCTTGTCAGTATAAAGACGGCGCGGATAGGAGGTGTATGCTAGCAACTACACTTCCGAAAAGTAGATATGCTATTGAAACGTCAACAAGGCATAAAAATGCTAGAGATGTTGACGCGCCCACGCCCCTGGAGGGGTCAAGGCAATTAGAGAGAATGATGGGCAAGATCTGACCCTACCTCCCCTACAGATGAAACTTCAAATAAGCAATAATTTTCGATCAAATGAACCTAGCGACTTGGAAAATTCGGTAAATATTTATAGAATACAGTCATTTCCACAAGACCGTATACCTCACAAAATAAAAACAAAATGTTACAAGTAAGAAATTTTATTTTTTATTGAAAGTAAATACAAAATATTTTACATTTTCGCAATTATATTTAATACATGGTCCAATCACCGTCACTATTGATTATTGACTGGCATCTTCGGTGACAACTTTCGGCCAATTTTTCCGCGTAGTCTGTCGATAAGTTCTTCCAAATTTTTTGTAGCGTTCGCCTTAAATGTGCTGCTCCTTTTGTTTGCTTTCCTTGAAGCTTCTGCTTCATTAATCCCCAAACATTTTCAATAGGATTGGCATCCGGCGATTGCGAAGGCCAATCAAGTACTTGAATGTTATTTTCTTCTTTACAGCGTGTACACAACCGGCTTCTATGTTTCGGATCGTTATCTTCTTGTAGAAACCAATCGGTGTTGTCGTTGCCATATAGCATCCTAGCAGACTTCAATAATCCTTTCTTGTACAAAATGATCATCCTTTCAGCAGTAAGAATTCCGGTAAACGTTATTAATTTTCCGAAACCGCGTGCAGAAAAGCATCCATAAACATGGACCTTCACAGGGTGTTTAACGGTTCGGTTCACGACAGCTTCTCCTTTTTGTGACCACACTCGTCTCCTGAACGTATTTACAGCAAAACTTGATTCATCCGTAAAGATCACGTTGTCCCAATCACGATCGATGTTTTCCTTATCCCACTCTACACGTCTTCGCTTCTGGTTTTCGGTAAGTAATGGTTTCATCAAGGCATACCTGGTTTTGATGTTTTCCTCTTGTAATCTTCGCCGAATCGTATTCAAGGACACGTAAATATTCTTCTTCGATAACATTTCCTTTGCTTGCACTAAGGTAGTAACGGACGGATTTTTCTTAAAAATATCAATGATGGCCTTGAAGTGCTTCGGGTTTTACCCCTACCAGGTAGATCGTCTACATTTCCAGTATCTTTAAAACGCTTTATCCACTTATTCACAAACTGTGTCGAAACTTTCAGGTACTTTCCGGCCGATGCAGGTGTCATTTTTGGTCCTTTCGGATGACTTACTAAAAACACAGCTTCGAATCGTTTTTTGTAAATCGCACTCATTTCACTTGACGTCTTATCACTCTCCTACTTGAACTTAGAATGACCAAATTTATACAATGGGAAAAAGAGGAAGAATGCAGGAAACTAAAAGTCCCCCACCACTCTTTGAGAAATGGTGTATTAAAAAGTTACAAAGTATACGCTCTTGTGGAAATGACTGTAGGTTGGTCGTTGATACTTTTGGTATCACCACTAGGTCTGTACAAGTCTAGGGTATATACGCTTCGGACTCCAGGTTTTTAATTCAAAGTATAGCTGGCACTGTGGCTGTTCTGCAGATTGTATTGATGGCGATACAATTCATTTCGGTGCACCACTTCGCCGGGAACCCAACGAAACCAATCTTTTTTTGGTACAACTTTTGTAGTACGCACCGTATACACTGGTATCAGTTAATACCGTAGTCAAATTAGACTTCGAGATGAAAAAAAATCCCATTTCGATGATAGCTATACCAGCGTGTCGGAAAAACTCCCCCGAACAATGCAATGATACGAGATCTGTCAAGAGCCACCGAAAACAATGGCACAAGTGGATAGAAGGCGTTACCTAGAGACTAAAATTAATGCTTCTTCTTTTTTTCAGCATTCTCGTTTGATATCTCGAAAGGAATCGAACGCATACTTTCAATAACACTCCCGACTACTCAATTGCCCTATTCCTTGTGGGGCATAGTGCTAAATGGGGGGAGCAGAAGGTGCATGCTGGCAACTGCATTCTCCGAAACTACATAGTTTATGCCAACGTAACGTTAACTGGGCCACATGGAACATTTGTTCATTTGTTACGTTGGCATAAACTAGTTTCGGAGAATGCAGTTACCAGCATGCACCTCCTGCTCCCATATTTAGCCATCTGCCTGCGACAAATTGGGAGATGCTATGGCCCCGCACCATAGAGGAAGACAAGGCAAACATCCATGGCCACAAACATCGTCGTGGACAAGATTGGAGCCCGAAACGCCGGTAGTGAAACATGAGACTGCTGCCTCTACGCACTGAGCTACCGGTCCCAAAAAAAAACCTCCCTACAACCATCAAAACAAATTTCGTTTGGAAGTTCTTTCTTACTAAATGTACTGCAGAAACAATTTTTTCTTTTTGAAAAGCTGAACTCAACCGATATAAATGGAGGCAACGACATACAGAGCATACTCGTATGTCTATCTTGCCGGGGATCCATAAATTCGACTGACACAAATTCACTTTTATGTTATTCGGAATATTGCTAGATAGAAATATAATCCGCTCCAATGAAAACCTAGCTCAATCGTTCTGCATGATATGCCTTCCTTCAACTTGAATTGCCGCGTCCTCTCCTTTCGAATCGACCTTTTTCTGTTTCATATCTCATCCAATTAACTTCACAAACAATTTTTATGTATTCTGACAATTTATCTTACTACAATCAATCATCCAGTAACGAGTGCAAATTTAGTGGCTATTCTCGAGGCCGACTCCACCTTTTTTCAGCTCCCTCAAGGCTGTGACACTCAGTCGACATACCTGACTCTCTATTATTCTATCAGCGTTGCCAGACAGAATGAATTTTTTTGTTAGAATTCGAAAAGCTTCGCATGCGGAACTTCGTTCCACAAATCGACTTTTTTATGCAGCAAATTTTCAAAAGGCATGCTTAGTGTGACAGCGCATACAAATAAAGTCCCTCAAAGGAAAGGGAGATGCTGCAAGGTGGCAAAAGCACACACCATTGATAACTGTCTAGACATACTTTTGCACATTGCCGGCAGAAATCTTTTCAAAGGTGCGCTACATGCTTCCTATTTTATTTGCAAGAATGGTTGGTCTCTGCTCGCAGAAGGGGCTCAAATAGGAATCCTCAACACTCGTCTTTTGCATCCTCCACCATAGAAGCGTCCCATTCGCCGCCGAACCCGTCGCGTCAATCAACCAACGTCTTACATTTTACATTGGAAACAGACTCTCTGGCTTGGATCCAAGAAACTGTCATCCACGATATAGGACACTTGGAATGGAACTTCTCGAAATGATGACGATAACTGGTTGAACGCAACATGCAAAAAAAAAGCTCGTAACCGATTTCATTCTTGTATTTTAGCCATTTGGCAGAATCGTATTGAAAGGACGACTGCCCTGCTTTCCATCTTTTTGTTTTCTTCTCCTAGAGTCCCTCTGTATCCGTAAATACCGATCCCATTCTGGCAAATGTTAATGACTTCTGCACTCAATGCGCATATTCCTGACAAGGAATAATACAAAGGACATATCAACTCGTGCAAAAGTGTACTTGTGGCATGATGTGATACGTTTAGGTCAAGTCTTTTTGCTGTTTCTTCAATTTGATTGATACGTTTCTGAAGAAAATGTTTCATCGAAATGGGAGCAAGACTTAATTTTCAATTTATATCTTGTATCTTTCCTAGAAAGCGATGATTTGGGTCAAGCAAAGATTTGACGACGATTGGCGTAAAATGCTTCGGAAAGCAGATGTTTGAAATCTTTCCGCATACGAGTATTATCCAATCGTGCAAACGTTGGAATGCTGTGTATGTTGTCCTTTTTTAGTGGAAATCAGGATTCGGAAGGTACGAGTTGTATGACATAAAAATTCCATGGCCGTATCATATGAGCAAGAGGAATGCGTCCTCTGTTGATCAACTAGAACGAAATTTAAATTCGTTTGACGTTGTTCAGTGAGTTCTTTCGAACTATGTAAATTAAAAATAGACATCTGCGGTGAATGTTTATGGCATTCAGCGGAACAATCAAATTGTGCATTCAACTTGCCCGTTTTCTAACGTGATATATTTGATAATTTAGTGATCCATAAAACAAGAGAATTAACGAAAAGAAAACAAACAGTGTTGTGAAATCGCGTACTAATTATACAGATCGGTAAAGTGGGCGGATATTTGTGGGAAGTTTAATACAACGTCGTCGATTAAATAGAAAAAGTTCAGTTCATCGACACATTATTATGATCACTAATTCATTTTCAAATTTCAATCATTTATTTTCCACAGTTGCATAGAACGAAAAACAGAGGCTTTTGTGAAAGAGAGGGACTTTTCACTATACACACGCCAACAAGAATAGATGTATATGTAACATCTGCCATATCTGTCTGTCCGTTCGCATGTAAACTTTCGATAGAATGAAGCTCGTGAAAATTTTTTATTGGCTGATTGTCGGAAAATACAGGGGATTCTGCCTAGATCCAACCGGAGGAGCTAGGAAGCAAAGCAACGCCCCAATCCTCACCCCCGACACATCCCCTAGGTTGTCAAGAAAGGCCCCAATGTACGATGTCTGGTCCTAGCAAGGCCGGGGCATTTGCAAAGAAAGTTAGTGAGGCTTTCTTTCTCATCTTCATTACCGCAACTTCGGCAATGCGTATTGTAGGGGTTCCCCACCCTGACTGCGTGATCCCCTATAAGCCAATGCCACGTGATGACCGCCGTGAGCCTGGCGACATCTCTGCGTGATTGGGTCATAAGCTACGATGTTCTCCTTCTGCCATAGGAGAGCCATATCTTTCTTGATACGGCACAGGTGTGCCGATTCCGCCATTTGGAGTCCACAACCCTGTAATGATTGGATATATTGCACTTAACAGACAACAGCGGAATGCAAACAGGCTCCGCTTGAGATCTGCGTAGGGCGGCGCTCCTTCTGGCCAAGTCGTCGGCCTTCTCATTATCCTCTATGTTCCTGTGACCAGGAACCTAGAGCAGGGTAATATTGAGCCGTCTACCAAGGCAAGCTAACTCCACCCCACATCGCTCGACAAGCTTGAAGGATGTACTTACCGGGGTCAGTGATTTGGTAGCGGCCTGGCTGTCTGAGCAAATGGCGATGCTATGGTTATCTGGTATGTCTCTGAGAGTGTGACAAGCTTTCCTGATTGCAAGCGTTTCCGCCTGAAAGATGCTGGCATGATCTCGGAACCGGTAACACTCCGAAATATTCAGTACGTCAGAAAAGATCCCTGCATCGACGCCGCAGTCCATTTTGGACCCGTCGGTGAAAATCGTGATATCAATATCCCTCACCACCTCGCCTCCCTCCCATTCAGCTCTGGTGGGTTATTTGACAGAGTAGTTTCTCCAAAACCTTAGTTTGGGCATGGTGAAGTCGGTTTTCACCTTGGTCACATCTCGTGGCAACTGGTTTAGAATGGCGCTATGGCCGTACAGTTTGGCAGTCCAGCCTCCCGACTCTTTGAGCCTGACTGCACTGCCCGCCGCCAGTTGTTTGATAAAGAGGTCGATACGTGGAAGATGCAGGATCACGTTTAGCACAGATTCCCCGATATCCATCGAGTTTTTAATGTGAGAGACTACCAGTCTTTCTAAAAACGGTAACGAACACGTATTTATTACTCTACCTACCCTCGACAGACATACAAAATAACGCGCCTATTATTATTATATTTTTATAACCAAGGGACCGAAAAACGCCTTGCCTTTGCCATGAAACGCGGAGTGAAATAAATATGAAAACAGAGTAATTGTCCAACTTCGGCAACAGATTCGGTTGTCAGAAACAAAGAACTAGGAATTTGGAAATCCAATTAAATAGCATGCTTCCATGACAAAATACCAAGAATTCGATTGAACAGACACCTGATACACAAAGATGTTTGAAATCGATGTCATATATAACTCTCCATATCCGTGGCATGTTAGTCTGTGTACACGATGGGATGGCCATGGGCGAAAAGGGGATAAGTCCCACATTTGAATGATTATGTGCATATTTTATTTTATTTTTATTCAGTTTGGCTCACATACATTTTGTTTCTTTCCTTTGTCGCCGTTTTATTTTTTAAACGAATGGAATAATAATGTTATCGATATGTTAAACCTCTGACGTTTTCCATTAAGGAATTAACCCTGACTTCCTTTTCGGATGGGGTTTCTCTCTTTTAGAACAGCGATGATATAGAATGTTTTCTTTTTGATTTTTGATTAGGGTGGTTCAAAAAATTATGGCCGTGGTACTTCAAAGATTGGGAGGGTAAAGAGGCGGACGTCCGCTTCAGCTGCACTTGGAGCAGTGTCAGGTACATGAGCCGGTCGACGGCTATTGCTTCTAAGTAGTTTTTTTTCTTTGATACTCCCGTCACTGAACTACCGCAAGCTCGTGCCACCGCTCATCGAGCTGAGAAGTTTTCCCCAGATGGCGCCGCCGGACCTTCACGGTCACTTCGGCAAACTTTCAGTCCGTCCCCATGGACACTTTGCTGTCCCCTAACACCTGTTCATTACAGCTACGAGATAGTAAAGGCCGGAATATTTGTCCAATCGAGCGAACAATTCAATGAATTATTGCGGAACTCGCCCCTTAGTGTCACCACAGACTGTCGAATGTCCGAGTTCGAACCCGGTACAAGTGGACCGGTTTTAATCACCTTTATGTGAGATGTGTGTGTGTATCAGAGGTCATTTGTACCAGGTTCGTGTTCGACAGTGACACTTAGAGTATGTTTTAGTCAGAGCGGTCATCATAGCTTGTTTATGATCGTAACAGCATGATCGCCGCGAAGTCTAGGTATGTTTTTCTCGGAGCGGCTGAGCTATCATAGCTGGGTTATGATCGTAACAGAACAGCGATCATCACTGAGCGCTATTTGTATGCATTTTATATAGAGCGGTTTTCCTCCGAAAGACTGCAACCTGTGTAGTAATCTGAACAATAAGCTTTAAGGTTAAAGCTCTGCGGTCATCACTGAGCTATAATCACAATCATCACTCCGAGCAAAACATTCATTTGGTATGTACGACGAAGCAGTGTTTCTCCAAGCGGGCGCGGCATGAATTAAGACATATGAACAATAAGCTTTAAGCTTAATGCTAAGCAATAGCTACTCTATCCGCAGCTGCTTATCAAACTTCGAAGAATATATGTATTTATAATTGGAATACGGTTGTGAATTGTCATTTTTACAAATGGATAACTCGAAACTTCGGAAACTGTCGGCATCTGGCTGGAGTCTGTTTGCAAAAGAAAAAATCTAACAACAGATTTATGATCTTAGCGTTCGGACTTAAAAGATCTTTAAAGGTAGTTTAATTTTTATGGTTTGTGTGCAATCGTAACATACAATAAAACTATTCTCTCTCTCTCTCTAGATCCTGTCAACCCCTTGTGGGGCATAGGGCATTAACCACGCCGACTTTCCACCTCGTCCTGTTCGCCGCCATCGCCTTCAACTGTCTCCACGATTTGCCTAATGACTTACCCTCGACCTCAACTGATCTTCTCCAGGTGTTTCTAGGTCGTCCAACGCGGCGACTTGCATCAGTTCCCTGTGGGTTCCAATCGAGGGCCTGTTTAGCAATGTTTTCCGGGCCCTTTCGGAGTGTGTGACCTATCCATTGCCACTTTCGCCTTTTTATAGAGGTGCCTATCCTGTCCTGGCCAGTAATGAACAGGAGGTCGTCGTTAGAAATGACCTCCGGCCAGCGTATGTGCAGGATGCGCCGTAGACACTGGTTCACGAAAGTTTGCAATCTAGTTGTTATCGCCCTGGTCACCTTTCAAGTTGAACAGCCATAAAGAAGCACAGATTTTATATTGGTCTCGAAGATCCTGAGTTTGGTACGTCTGGAGATGTTGTTGTTTTGCCAGAAAGGAGTTAAACTGAAAAAAGCTGCTCGAGCCTTATTGGTGCGAAACTGTACATCAGCATCCGCTCCACCATCTGCTGTAACTACGCTTCCAAGGTAGCAAAAATTGTCCACTTTTTTCACTGTCTGCCCCGAAACACAAATTTCGCTCTGTCTTCCTGGATCCAAGCTCAAGTACTTAGTTTTGGCAGCATTGATTTTAAGCCCCGCATTGCCACTTTCGCGGTGCAGGGCATCCGTCATTTGAACTAGATGATCCGATATATTTGAGAGAAGACAAATATCGTCAGCGTATTCCAGGTGTTGAAAGTATTCAAACAGGTTCCATCTGATACCTTTGCTCTGGTGTTCACGAAGCGCACTGCATAGTACGTCGTTCATGGCAATCAAAAACAATATAGGTGACAAAATGCAGCCTTGCCGCACTCCGCTATGTACCTCGAAGGGATCTGAAAGCTTACCCTTGTGTAAGACGTGACATTGGGCTCCGCTATAGGACTCCTTGATGATGGATATGATTTTATCTGGTATACCTCTCCTATGTAAAGCCTTCCAGATGTATTCCCGGTCAACGCTGCCAAACGCCTTCTCGAAATCGATGAACATGAGATATAATGGGGATCTCCACTCTGCGGATTGTTCAATAATAATTCGGAGGGTGTTGATGTGGTCGCTACATGAAAAACCCTCACGAAAACCGACCTGTTCATCGTTCAGTGTGCGGTCAACTGTTTGCTTGATCCGATTTAAGACTATTTTTGCCATCAGTTTGGAGACTACGGGGAGGAGGCAAATTCCACTCGCCATCGCGATCGCGTAAATGTGTTCTCCGCTTAAAGCTTCAGACAGGAAAGTGACATCCGTCACAAAAACGTTCATACACCCCGAAATAAATAAAAATCATAAAATAAATTAATAAACAGATTATGTCCAAAAATGGTCACATTTTATGGAATTATTTATTCATCTGAATTATGAAAAAATAGGTAACGAAATGACCCACTTACAAATTTCAATTTTTATTAAAACTGGTTTATGCAAACTCTAATCAACTGAGTCAACCGCATCCATGCGTTGTTTATATATAATACATAAATTGTTTAATTTCTTGTTCTAGAAATTAAATTAAAAGTGACATGATATGCAGCTGCTGTTTTGATGCTAAGGCTAAACACATGGAGACTCTAAAATTTTGTCATCATTGAATCAATAGCCTTGTTTTGATATTCACAGATGCCATTGGACGAGTATTTTTTTTTAACATAAATTAGAGTGAGATTTATTATATGAAATACATACACCACAAATTAAGATAACATATTTATTTTTTGTTCCAAACTAATTGTGATTTTTGGTCATTTAAAAAGTAAATATCACGTTCAGAAGGGGGCGAAAAAGCCAAAGTGCTTTTAACACATGTCCACGCTGATATTGGGTTAGATACGAAATTCAGAAAAAAAATCCATGTTTATGTATGAAAAAGCAAAATTCACTCTGTCATCTCCTTTAACCGCATTTCCGCTTTAGGCAATACCTACGTAGTAAGCATAGATGTTAGTTACGAGTATTTTACCGGAATTTTTCGTGCTAAACTTTATAGATTTTGATTGATTATGATCACGATATTGAGGGATCTGGAATTGTGGATTTTGTTATTTAAGAATAGCGCAGTGTGTAGAGGCATCAGTCTCATGTTTAACTACTGACGTTTCGGGTTCGAATCCCGTCCACGACAACGTTCATGGCCATGGATGTGCACAGGAGGTGCATACTGGCAACTGCATTCTCCGAAACCAGTTTATGCCGTCGAAACGCCAACTGGGCCACATGGAACAGTTGACGCACTATGCCCCACAAGGGGTTAGGGCAATTGAGAGAGAGAGAGACTGAGCCCCTTCGAATCGGAAGGTTCGAACTACTGAAGGCAGTAGTCTTTTCGATAAAAGGGAATTTACGTATCGGACTATGAGGTATGAGCTCACTCAGCTGCTAAATGAGCTCGCATTTGGTGTAAATAACTCCACTGAGCCTGTTGCTGATGACATTATGTATAAATGAATGTGTATCTATTTGGATAGATATGATTAATAGGCGTCTTAACTACCGGACCAATTTATATGCAAATTTCACAGTTTATTCTAATCAGTCCTGTGAGTGTTTAAGGACTGTTTGAAGAAAAATTCGATAAGGATGTGTGGTGCTTGCCAGCTAGAATGTTTGCACATCCGAAAGGTTGGCAAACAGGGGGATATTTAAGAGTCGAAAGTTGCGCATCGGTCTGAAGGAACACACCTCAAACACACGATGAACTATCATCACCGATTAATCGTCACTATAGTCACTTCCAGGAGGGAAAAAGGATAGGAGGGAAAAAGAAGAGGCGGTAAAAAGAAGAGGAGGGGGGGGGGGGGGGGGAATAAGAGGAGGGAGAAAACAAGAAGAGGCAAAAAGAAGAGGAGGCAAAAAGAAAAGGAGGGAAAAAGAAGAGTAGGGGAAAAAGAAGAGAAGGGAAAAGGAGGAAAAAAGAAGAATAAGAAAAAAGAAGAATAGGAAAAAACAAGAGAAGGTAAAAAGAAGAGGGAAAAAGAAGAGGAGGCAAGAAGAGGAGGTAAAAAGAAGAAGAGGGGAAAAAAAGAGGAGAGAAAAATAAGAGGGGAAAAAAGAAGAGGAGGGAAAAAGAAGAGGAGGGAAAAAGAAGAGTAGGGGAAAAAGAAGAGAAGGGAAAAGGAGGAAAAAAGAAGAATAAGAAAAAAAAAGAATAAGAAAAAAGAAGAATAGGAAAAAACAAGAGAAGGTAAAAAGAAGAGGGAAAAAGAAGAGGAGGCAAGAAGAAGAGGAGGTAAAAAGAAGAAGAGGGGAAAAAAAGAGGAGAGAAAAATAAGAGGGGAAAAAAGAAGAGGAGGGAAAAAGAAGAGGAGGGAAAAAGAAGAGGAGGGAAAAAGAAGAGGAGGGAAAAAGAAGAGGAGGGAAAAAGAAGAGGAGAGAAAAAGAAGAGGAGAGAAAAAGAAGAGGAGGGTAAAAGAAGAAGAGGGACAACGAAGAGGAGGGAAAAAGATACTGGACTGGAGTCGACAAGGGAAAGGGAATAGTGAACAAAGGACAAAGCGGACATGGCATAATAAACATTAAGGACAAGTGCACAAAAAGGAAATAACGAAAAGAAAGGACATAACACATATAGCGGGCATAAAGGACAAAGGACATAGCGGGCATTGCAAATCGCCAAAACAATAGATTATGCGAACCGGAAATGTATCGTTCAGAATTTCTGTCGTTTCTCGTGCGGTGTGCTCCAGTCCCAATTCATCCAATAGAGGAAGGGAATCACAGCTCGCTTGCTGTTCACAGTAACCGTTTCACCTGCGGCGTTCTCGAAAAAAAAGGGCCGACGACACCTCCAGCATAAACAGCAGACCATGCAGTAAAAGCGGGTGTAATGGCTGTTCGTGGTTCATATGCGGATTTTCAGTGCCCCAGAAGCGATAATTTGGCATTTTCACGTATCCGGAGAGATGGAAATGGGGTTCATCGCTCATGATGATTTTTTGATGAAAAATCATCTTCCTCGTGGTCGAAATTGAGGATGGCTTGAGCGTAGGTTAGACGCGTCTGGCGGTCAACAGCTGATGCAAACCGCCGGCTAATGGCCATTTGCGTGGCACGTCGGCCGGTTGATATTCCGGGATCCTCTTCGACATCTTCGGCAACAGCGACGATATTCTCAGCAAAACGGCTGCTCCGGGGCCGAACACGTCTGCCAACATCTCGTGTTGTCCAAAATTTCGATATCTTAGCCTTTAAGCTGCCGTTGGCATTTTAATTGTCATTTTTGTATAATAAGCTAACCGAAGATTATGAAACAACTTTGAAAGGTATCAAACCTTCGGCAAGTTAGCCATGTGCTGTGGTCCGGCTAGTAAATAGTAATAATAATTTTTATTTTAAAAAAAAATCAAAATGCGGGCTATCAATGTTTTGCACCTTTACTACGACTTGACAAGAAAATCCATTTTTTTGCAGATCCACAAATATTGACCTATTATCATGTATTTAGCAATCAAATTGCCTCTTGAGGTACATTCAAATTTTATGTCATTGGATGCAAATTGCAAAGATTCGAACGATTGCACGATCTCGGAATAAACTTAACACTTGACCAAACTGTCTATGCCAGTTCATATTTTCAGTCATCATAATCAGCGTAATTCCAATTCGACCATATTTTCTGCATACTCTCCCACGATAACTGCGAGTAAGTGTTTTCATCTTGCAACGAAGTTATTTATGAGCACACTCACATTATGGCTCTGGAATTGGTTCGTGGATAAGATAGGACGACCCCAAAAATTAAATGGTGTCACTTCAACATTCCATCGTCATATGACACTTCGGTCACGACAATTGACATTTTAATTGTTTCTTATCGTAGTTGTTTTAATGCTGTTAGGCGTTGTTGAGCTATGTCTCATACTTTTCGAGTCTTCTTCATTTATTATTCAAAAAACAAAATGTGACAGACATGTACGTTCTGTCTGTCACAAAGGCAGTGATTTGAATATTTATTACCGATGTTGTTTCGAGTAATTACTTAGGTAATTTAGTATAGATTTACTTCCTTGTTCAGCGATGTGTGGTGTATTCGATCAATCGATCAATGTTTGGTCATATGTGGTATACGCAAGTGGGAATTTTCGTATTCTTTTCAGCATAATAAAATGGTTGTTAGGATATGACATCTTACTAATTGCCTTAGACCCTTTGGTGAGGCATGGATGCATCAACATCTCTAGCATAATGCCTTGTTCACGTTTCGTTAGCAGATATTTTGGATGGTGCAGTTGTTAGCATACACCTCCTATCCGTATAGTCGTCTTTACCTGACAAGCTTGGAACGATGTGGGAGTTCCAGTAGTACCCACAGGTCGATTTTTAATTTATTGACGCGCCGCGGAAGTGAACCCCCGGTCTCATAAACGCCAACATTGCTCATTCTGGTGCATTGTCATTGACATTTTAGCAAATGCCACACGGCACATTTTTGTGTCCTTTAAAAATACATAATATTTGAGTACGATGATAACGTGTCATTAACTTATACGAGTATATCCCGAGATCCATTTCACCTGCAATCGACGCATATTCGTATGACTTCTGGACAGCATGTTTTGTATTATTGTATTAACACAACAATTTGGTTAAATTGTGTATCATTGGCGAAGCCGTGACTCGATAAAGTTCGTCGTCCTGCAGGAATAAATTTTGCAGCCGCTTTATTCAGGACATCCCTTAGGTTAAATTCGTCCTTGCGTATATCGATTGAAGTTGACAGAGCAAGAAATTGGCCTTGGTGTAGGATCGAAAACTGTTCCAGTCAGCCTTGTTGTAGTTGACAAACGTGCGGTGTTCAGTGTGTGGAGTGTTTGCTGGTTTGTCAAGCCTGATAACGATAGGGAGATGGTCAGATGATAAAGTTAAGACCGGCTCCCAGTGGGCTTCATTTAAGAAAGCTGCACTGACAATCGTAATATCAGGTGAACTGGGACATGTGCCAGCTATACGAGTGGGAGTGTCATCATTCAGTGGGCGGAGATCTGAAGCATTAAAATTGATGGACGAATTAGATTGGAGTTTCGTCTCCTGTGGCTCCTACCATGATGCGGCGTCTGTCCATTAATGATAGGTTAGGCAAGGTGGCAGCCTTACGACGCGCATAGATCGCTTGGATCAATCTACGGTGCCTATTATGAATTGGTTTTGCTTGTTAGTGCCGGGTCTTTATTGAGTTCAAAAGTCTTCGTCGCATCTGCGAATGTTAGAAGACTTTTCAAGCTAAGTTCTGCAACTGCTTTCGGATTGCGAAAGAAGTAGGCCCTCTAGTCATTTTTGTCTTTGTCTGGCGAGTGCTGCGCATTCAGAAATGAATGATGTTAACTCGGCAATTTTGTTTTGTAGTCCATTACAGGAAGATCACTTTTTTCTTCGCCAAACGGGGCCGCTTTTTCTGCAATTCGGCGTCGAATCGGCCCAATAATTCGGCATAGTAGAGCCCTATGACCGTTTTGCCCTTCTCCAGGTAGTCGATGTAGATCACACCTTGTGAATTCCAGAAAACGGTGGCCATCACCTTTCCGGCCGATAGGACAGTCTTCGCCCTTTTCGGAGCACGTTTGCTGGGTGAAGTCCACTATTTCGACTATTCCTTGGTCTCTGGTGTGTATCAGTGGATCCATGTCCGTCGACGGTCACGAAACGAAAAACCCACGCAGTCTTTTGAGATGCCTACTGTCTCAGCTATCTCGCGCACCTTCAATCAGCGGTCTGCCAATACGAGATCGTGGATTTTTGTCACGTTATCCTCCGTGGTAGCCTTTTTCGGGGCACCTGGGCGTGGCTCATCAAAAACAGACGTGCGACTACGTTGAAACTCGTTAAACCAATTTTTGACGGTAGCCATCGAAGGAGAAGAGTCACCTTACACAACATCTAAGCGCTCTTCGATTTCGCTAAGCGATTTCCCTTCCAAAAACAAAAATCACTGACCGATATTGCTCTTTTTCCATTTTTCTAAAATCCGCGGACACGCCGCTTCCACACGCGGTCAAAACGAAACTACGAGTCGGATTCGGCTGAAACTTTGAGAGTAGCCATCTACGAGAATGTACTACACGATAGTAAATTTCTCTTGCGATAATGGCGCCATCGGGCGGTGAGGCTAAGTACTTATCGGACCGCCGTCGTATTTAGTTTCACAAAAATTACATATTCCACACGTTTTTTTCCACGAGCCATTTCGCCGATGAAAAGTGTTGCCGTCAATTTATTAATTTCACGCGATCTGAGTTTCGGTCTTAATCCAGAAAAAGCTGATCAAGTGAAGAAACTTTCTCACTAAAGATTTCGTTTTTCAAGTTTTGTTTCTAAACTCTAATCGTTCCGACAAAAAATTGAATGGCGCTTCCAAGAATGATTTCCTTTAGAAACCCACCTGAGAATTTCAAATAGGTCCTTTCATTTTTAACTACATAACAATTAAAAAAATAGGGATTTATGTTTTCCAATTCTTCTTTCCTTTGATAGTTGCTTGTTGTCTGTTTTTCTCGAATACTTTTATGAATCCCTTTCCCAGTTAATAAAATTCTGCTGTGCCTTCATAAGATGTACGTTTGTGTAATGGCAACTTAATTAATACCCAACCGTGCTATAATTCGATATTAACTCAATCGTCTGCTCGTGCTTCAAGACGATGTATTCACCTTGAGGAACAGTTAGACGTTAGAATTCAATTATTAGCGCGGGGAGGTATAGGTTTCCTACGCGAGTCGGTATTTGCCGATAAGAGCGGCCGCACAACCGGAAGACACGCTTGTAAATGTAAACATATTAAAAAAGTCTGTCAGCAAATACATTGAACATGAGCGTTCCATATGTGCGGAGTAACATACAGTCTGTATAGATACCAGATACGAAAAATATTGTGTACATACTATGAACGAGTACGAGCGATACTTTGATGAGCATTCAGGTTATCTATCTGCAGACGCACCATATTCCCGCGCCCATCTTCCGCGGATGTGTTTATGAACAAATTGCCAATACCAAACAGCAATAAAAGCAACAACAGCACCATAAGGAAAGTACAACAACAAGAGCAACATTAACTCTTTCATGGGTAGCAGCACAACACACATTAGAAAATTTATTCTGGTAATGGTTCTGGGTGTCCCAATCAACTCTCCATATGAAAAGAAAACTTCCGCTCCCGCGTGTTAAAGTCATTGGGAATCCATAAAAAGACAAGGCGAAGGCGACGTCGATAGTATCTTGCTTTTATGTACATAGTATTTGAGAATCTTTTGACTGAAGCAGCAGTACAGATCCCAAGATCAGTCATTTCTGTGGCACTCATTCGATATGTATTTTTATGAAAAGAGACCATGATATCTAGAAATGGCACAAGGAATACCAAAATACCTCAAATCTATACATTCGAAGTGAAATTGTTCGAAATTAGATTCATTTGAGAATTACAATTTGAATTTATTTCATTCCGACTGATTTTATGCATCTGAGACCGGGCAAATATCTGGAGTTGACGCAACACACCATGAACGGCTACTGGCCAGCAGAACGCGCATTTGCAATTCAAGCAGATGTGTCGCCTCGCCTCGTCTATAAAAAGATATTCATTCATTTATTGTGTTGACTACAAATTGTTAATTTAAATTTGTCCACGTTTAAATAATGAAAGAATAGAAGTAACATCGTATTGTATGTATATACATTTGTTATCCCAATTAATTACTAGGGGTCCGCAATAAACGTTCCTAAATAAATAAAAGTACGTATCGGTAGGTACTTGGAAGGATGCATTTCAAATATGTACATATGTACAAATAAAAGAATGTACCTATACGAGTATGTATATATGTACCTATATATAGGCAAAATCGAACAGAGTAAAGAAATATTTAAGACTTTCAGAGGTCTTTAACCTTTTGCACTTTGCACACTGTAACGAGCACTATTAACGCTATGACCCGATACGGGATTGACACAACCCTGATGACTTTGGTGCCGGATTTTCGCAGAAAAAGGAAAATAAAAAAAAAACATCACAGGAACATCACAAGGAGCGACATTATCCCCTCTCTTCTGGATCCTGACGGTCAACGAAATACTAGAGAGGTTAAGAGCCAGCGGCTTTGAGGTGGCGTATGCCGATGACATTGTGGTGCCTGTGAGAAGTAAGTTCCCTCAGATCCAAATCTGGGCCGGGGAAGCTGGTTTTCAGGCTAACCTGATAAAAACAAGACTATTGCTTTTCACAAGGCAACATAGCGTGCCGGAAATTACCACACCAACCCACAACGGACTAAGGCGGCTATTACACTATAAAAGTTCTTTTACAAATATCGTTTGTAAAAGATATTTTCGAAGAACTTTTCTAGTGTAGTAGCCGCCTAAGAAAAGATTTGCGACGTGAACATTGCTTGTTTCAAGTGCTTTTCTTACATGCTTGCACACTTTCCCCAGGCGACCAAGGCCCGACGTCGGGCTGTCGCGCCACGACGATGATGATGCACACTTCCCCCCTTAGGCGGCTAATATCATTCATAAAAGTGCTTTTAAAATATCGTGAGTCAAAGATATTTGTAAAAGAACTTTTATAGTGTAATAGCCGCCTAACACTACAACTTGTTGACAGGTTCAAATCAAGAGGCCCACTCTCGTATTCTGACAACATAATATGAGACAATACGGTCTTGATCTTGAGGATACGAATTACATGACCAAACAAACATACCTTGAAAGTAACTTCGAAATAAAGTTCCCTGCAAGGAGAGACAATTGGAGGGACTTTTGGATCACCCTATAAATGTATACTCGTACACTTATTAAACGTAACTTACCGTATCACTACTACTGCTCTTCTGGAAAATAAAAAAGAAAAAAACATCAGTTAATAAACTGTTGTATATAGAATGTAAAAATAATAATAATAATTGAAGGAGAAGTAGACCATTTTACTGTATTAGCCACGTATGAGCACATAGCTAGTTTTAGTGATTTTATTGAAACTATCGATAGTGCGATAGTTGTTAGTTATTCGATAGTTTAAAAAAAACACACACGAGCTAATCTCTCTGAACTCGAGGTCTATGTGTAAGCATCTCCTCGCATGTTTACTAGCCCGGCGCGCTACCGACTCAGCTACGCAGCTTCTGACGAGCTATTTAGTATACATCAAAAGAAGCACTGAATACGAATTGAAAATTCGCACACGCTAATGCTGTTTACGCATTTCACAGATTCTACGGTTTTATACCGTACCGCGCCATAACATGTTTACACATCAAAAATCATATACCAAATTATCGTAATATAGGACTAATATTTTAAAAGTTATAGGGTGGACAACATGTCGACATTTGACGAAGGTCATAATTTTCTGTAAAAGCAAATTTAAACGGACATTGTCATTGAACGTATCAATAAAATTCGTATTATTAATGACGTAACATATCATTTTAAATTCAAATACATATATCATTGAAGAATTATTTATTGTTTATGTATATGTTAGCAAATTATCATCCACGTTTGCTTATATGAACAATCTCAAGAATAACACCCTCAAAGAATTTTCAAAATGTGGTTCCTGATTTCGCCAACCGAAACGAGACCTCAAATCGTCAGGCGCAATGGTTGGAAAGGCGCGAGAGGAATAATAATTATAATAATTGTATTCCGGGGGATAGCCGAAGCAGACCACTAATGTTTGGGTCCTTTTCGCCCCCTCCCGGTCATCAGTGATTTCCAGATATCGACTGATAATTGTCGACCTCTCTTTTCATCACTGAGTCCCGTGTTATTGCTAGCATTTCTTTAAGGCTGAGTTCACTCATGGCTTCCACACTTATCGTGTGCTTGCCTGTGATCGTCAACCTCGCGGTAGCCAGTGCTGGATATTTGCACACGATGTGTACTGCCGTCTCAGCCTCCTCCAAACATAGCCTGCAAACGTCATCTTCCTCGATTTTCATCTTGGCCGGATGAGCCTTAAAATTACCATGCCCTGTAACCAAGGCAGTTACCCAGCTAAGGGAACTCCGATTATAACTGAGTACCTTTTTCGCTTCCCTGTCTAAAGGGCTGGTCATTGCATTCCGAGCTTATTTGCAAGTAACTTACTCCGGCCATCTTCGTTTATGCATGGAGTCTATCCACTTCCCAACCTTCGCTCCAATCGTGCCGTTCCCCAGAACAACTCAGGGTCCAATGCAAGTCGCCGCAGATCCCTGTTTTGCTAGGGCATCCGCCGCCTCATTTCCTGTTGTACATATGTGTCCTTTTACCCACATCAGTGTAACCTCATTTTCTATGGAACACGTGTTGAGCTTTTGGACAAATTTATATTATTATATATTATTTAGTTTATGTTCATTTGGTGCATGCGTCTGATCACCGATTGGTTGTCCAGTGCAATAAGGATTTTCTTCCCCATCACCTGACCTTCCAGCAGGTGGTCCAACGCATGCAGTAAGCCAAGCATCTCTGCCTGGTATAGGGACACATACTCTTCTAAACGAAGCGCAAAGGCTAGGTTTAACTCTTCAGAGTAATCCCCGCCCCCGCTTTCCCGTCCATTAAAGAGCCAGCAGTAAAGATGCTGATGTCATTGTACATGCACTCATTGTGTATGTTTCCATCCGCAATGTCAGTCTTGTGCAGTCTTTCAACTACGTCTACTCACGCCTTCTACCGACATTAGAGTCTCCCTGACTTCATCAGGTATAATGTGTAGGATGCTCTTATGACCGCTGCGCTTATTCCAAAATGATGCCACATGGCACCCTTTCCGTTTTCTTTATAAATAAGTCCAGCGGCGGCAGTCCCAGCAATACCTCCATTGCTAGCGTTGGTGTGGTGCGCATTGCAGAATGGGTCTTACCATCATTGTGTAAATCCAGTGTGCCGCTTTAGGAGAAATTCCCCACCTACGAGCACCCACACCCACATTGATGCAAAATCCTTTTCGATTTTTGGATCTTCTCGTCAACATGAACATTTCAAGTTAGTTTCGCATCTAAGGTAACCCCTAGATGCTTCCTTGGACACCTTAATTTCCGAACCAAAAATCCGTAAGTACGAGTTACAAGTAAAAAGCACAGTGTTTGATTTACTAGCTCTTGCTCATTACACGACTCTTCGTTTATTTTGAGAGCCTGTCCCATGCAACCTAGAATTATGTCCATGAACTTTCCACTAACCGTAAGAGTCAAATCATCGGCGTATCCTACAGTGTGTACGCCCATCGAGTTCAGCTTCCACAGAAGACTGTCTACGGTGATGTTCTACAGTATAGTCGAAAAAACACCTCCTTGTGGGCATCCTCGTACTACCATACCCCGTATTCTGGCGCATCAACTGCTAAGATTTATCGACCCCTGCTTGAGCATAGAGTCGAAACACTAATAGAATCAACCCCCCGCTCAGTCAGTGCGTTTCTTAGTTCGGTAGAGGAGATTTTATCAAAGGCACCCTCTATGTCCATAAATGTAAACATAGCGATCCCGCCATTATTAATTACTCTCACTCTGCAACTCTAACAAGTTCGTGTAGAGCAGTTTCCGTAGATCTACTTGCTCTAAAGCCACGTTGGCACCTACTCAGAGGTGGTATTCCCCAGGTAGTCCACCAACACCCTTTCCATTGTTTTCAACAGGAATGATGTAAGTCTAACCGGCCTGAACGACTTTGCCTCTGTAGAGTCCTTTTTCCCCGATTTAGGCAGGAAGACCACCTTAGCCTCCCTCCATGCCTTCGGGATGTAAGTAGCCAATTGAAAAACAGGCGACGAATATGTTCCGGATCCTATCTAGTAGAACGCTCATGACTTTAAAAGCAGAAAGTTATACACGTATTTTTGACACTTTGAATTTATTTTCCAATAGAAAAGCTGTTTGGTAACTTCCAAGCAACTGAATCGTTTCAGAAAGAAAGTGCAACGTGTGGGCGATCTGCATACCACGTGGTTGCATACACCATAGACAAGCAGTAAGCAGAATGAACTCAAACGATAAAAATGTTTATACTGCCACACGACACTATATTTAGAGGCCTCACTTTTCTGACT
Organism: Chloromyia formosa; assembly: GCA_964017055.1. Lineage (NCBI taxonomy): Eukaryota > Metazoa > Arthropoda > Insecta > Diptera > Stratiomyidae > Chloromyia > Chloromyia formosa. The sequence goes on from OZ024818.1 coordinate 24,463,892, forward strand.
CACTTCCATTCACTAGACACTGTATGTATGTGTACAACTTTTCAATGAACCAGCAACGGAGGCGTATCAAAAAAGATTGAATCACTGAATCAATGGGTTTCTCGCAATCTATACGTAGGATGTAAATTTAACAAACTTGTTATTGCATTAACATTAAGAATGATGAAAAGATAACTTCAGCGAAACAATACAACATTTCAACAAAAAGATATTTCACTAAATCGGTAGATTATGGCTTTCCGATGCCACCAGTGAGGGATTGGTGCTTGAAGGGGGTTTTATGTCATTAATTGTTGGGGTGATAAAATATACCAAAAACAGAATGATCTCCTCTTACCAATGACATTGGTAGAATCAGCTATGGCGGATTCCACCAAATACCTTGCCGTTACTCTAGACAGGAAATTACTCTGGTCGGAACACTTACGGGCAGTAACGAACAAAACCATCAAACCCCTATGCAGGCAGTTTGTGGGTAAGACTTTGGGAACAAGCTCTCGAATAATCCTTTGAATCTATAAGGCGATTGTTAGACCAATAATTGAATATGGAGCTGTTGTTTGGTGGAAAAAATCAACCACCAACGATGGTAAAATAAAACTGGGCAAAATTCAGAGACTAGCATGTAACGGGGGCTATCCGCAGTTGCCCCACTGCAGTTCTTAAAGTGCTACTATCCTCCCGCCGCTCCACATTCGTCTATAGGCGGAGGCAAAAATAGCAGTAGCCAGACTGAAATCATGCCCGAACTTCCTCAAACTAAACCCAGTGCAAAGCAACTGGGCGAATCAGGATCCTTTACTTCATCATCATCATCGTGGCGCGACAGCCCGACGTCGGACCTTGGCCGCCTGGATCATTGTCCTCCAATTATCTCGGTCACGTGACCGCGTCCTCCAATTTTGGGAGCCCGGCAGCTGCGCGGCGTCCACACCTACTGAGCTCTCCGAGATCTCGGTCGTCCTCGCAGTCTCGCTCCGTCGACTCGTTCTGCGTTCATTACTCTCTTAGGCATGCGATCATCGTCCATTCTTTGTACATGCCCTGCCCATTGAAGTCGTTGTAGTTTGACGATTTTCGAGACTTGCAGCTCATCGTACATTTCATACAACTCATGGTTGTACCGGATGCGCCATCCATCTCGATCGCAAACAGCCCCGAAAATTCGTCGTAGAACCTTACGTTCAAAAGTGTCTAGCATGTTTTCGGAGGCTTGAGTTAGGGTCCATGCTTCGCAGCCATAGCATAGCACTGGTCGTATAATGGTTTTGTACACGCGGAGCATCGTGTTTCTGTGCACATGCTTCGATTTTATTATGGGGAGAACCGAGAAAAAAGTCTTATTAGCTAACTGTATCCGTCGCTTGATTTCGTCAGTTTCGTTGGCGTCCCTTGACAGGTTGCAGCCCAGGTAAATGAAGTTGTTCACGAACTCGATGTTGAGGTCCCCCACATTGATGCTCGGTTGTGCAGGTGTCCTTGTCACCGATTACATCATTATTTTAGTTTTACCCTCGTTAATACGTAATCCAACTTCCTTTGCAGCGGTATCGAGCGTATGCAGAAGTTCTTCTGCGTCAGCCAATCTTCGGGACATGATGTTGATGTCGTCGGCGTACGCTGCTAATTGTGTCGACTTGATGAGTAGCGTCTTGCTGTTGTCCATATTCATGGCCCGAACAACGTGTTCCAGTGCTAGGTTGAAGAGCGTCGGTGCCAGTCCATCGCCCTGTTTCAAACCAGTACGTGTTTCAAATAGATCAGTAAGTCTATTCTGGATCCTGACTTGTGAGACGGAGTTGGTCATCGTCATCTTTGTCAGTCGCACTAATTTTGCCGGTATACCAAATTGCAGCATGATGCTGTACAGTACTCCACGATCGATACTGTCGTATGCCTGCTTGAAGTCGACAAAGATTTGGTATACGTTTACGTTGTTTACCCTTTACTTGGTATGCCATAAAACCATTTAGCTAGCGAACTTTGCTTCAAACTTCCATTCTCAACCCAAATTTAGAGTAGAGAGGATTGGAATAATTCGAAGCCCAACATGTGGACAACCGATGGATCTAAGACTGAACAAGGAGTAGGTGGTAGCATATTTTGTCCCAACACCAGGATTCAATCGCAATGTGTATCTGGCCCAGCGTTTTTCAAGCCGAGATTCATGCCATTAAGGTTTGCGCCAGGGTAAAGGAAGCCTCGTGACGAACACATTGCTATATGCTCAGATAACCAGGCGGTCATTAAAAGCTCTCTCTCTCTCAGAGGATATTTTTTAGATTGGTGCAAGAGGGTCGTGAACTTCTTCAATGTCTGCCGACCGACAGCGACAACTGAATCTTTCTGTATTGGGTCTCGGGTCACCGTGGCATTGAGGGAAATGAAATACCGGATGAACTTGTCAGACAGAGTTCGTCATCAAATTTTCTCGGACCGGAACCCTATTGTGGTCTAGCTTTGACTACAGCCAGGTCAATCATCAAAGGACTGGTCTGAAAGGTTACGACAACACTATTGGGGAAATCTCCCAGGGTTGCGGCAATCGAAAAAATTAATGAGACCCTTCAACTATGGAGATGTTACACACCTGAGTAGAGCTGACCTGAGGCTGCTTGTGGGTTACCTCTCGGGCCACCACTGGGTGAGATATCATCTAAACAGGATGAGTTTGGCTATCGAGACGGAATGCCGTCTGTGTTTGGAGGACGTTGAGAGCACCGTTGTGCGAATGCCCGGCGATTGCGCGAGCTAGGTTCACGTACTTCGGTCAGGTCACCACAAGCCCTCTCCTTATCAGGATTACTCCTACAAGAGACATACTGACCTTCGTGCGAGTGGTGAAAAGTATTTTCCTTCAGTAATTAATATATAGAAATATAAAAAGTCTACGGCAGAATAGATCTTCTATGGTTGCAGTGCCTACCATTACGGGCAGTAGCTTGAACCATTGCTATCTATTTATTATCCAGAAACCATTTTCTCTGATGAAATGTACTTCGTCTGTCCCCCCTTTTAGTATGTTCCATGTGTTTTAAATGGATTTGTCTATTAAATCATTTAAATCAATTTTGCTGATTCGCCAAATGTAGCAAAACGGAGAAACACAAAAGACGCGCCTATCAAGCAATACCCCATGCATTTTACTTTGACCCATGAGACTGTACGATACGACACGATTCTAAGTATCATTTAATAACCAAACAACACATTTTATTTATGTATTCACCATTACGAAAAATTATAATTCAAAATATGCTCTTTTTTTAACAATCTCATTTATTTGAGATATTTGTGCCGATAGCCGTGGCCCGTTTTTGCTACGTGATGTTGACATACTCGTATTCGATGATTTCACGGAACAGAAAAAAAAACAATGTTGTCTACAAATTTTCCCAGAATTCCGGTGTCATATTAATTTAAACTTTGTCACAAGTAAGCCGACAACATTAGCTTGAGATTAGACTCGAAAAAATTAAATCATCTCTATCATCAGCAATGTCGTCGAATTAATAAAATTAATTAAAAATTTCTCCCAATCAAGTGCTACGGTGATAACCTCAGTGTGCTCCTTGCTTGCTCTGTTTGTAACTACGTAAAATTGTCAAGAAACATTTTAATAAAATACATAATGCTATTTTTCATCGTTCAGATATTGTCACTCGTCAAGAGAAACAATGTAAGACTGACGGTACTAGAAGGTTGACCAGAAAAAAGGAAAAACCCCTGTTAGTCAATGAACCGAACCTTGTGTATGAACTTACAAGGCGTACATAGTTGTACACCAATGTCGGCAATTTACGCAAGACCTAGCCGAGAATAATGTCGTTTGGATGGTTCTATATTTTGTGTCATAGACTAAACAGAGTGCGAACACACTGCACAATGTCCTACATCCTAACAAAGGCAGTCCCGTCAGTGAGGCGAAATCGATTTGTACTGCATGCGACAAATACTCAAGAAAATTCCCAAAGCACTTACGCAAAATTTATTATGTCGTCTAAATCCTATTTATAAATCGTAAACATTCACAATATTTCGATTGTTATCGTTCTACTAGTCGATGGAAATTCCAACAAACCTTGGACTGGATGAAATTCGAATGAATCAGAAATTAAAGAAAGTCAGGCGATATGAATGGGTTAGACTATGAATCTATATAAAAAAAATCTAACCCTTAGACATTTGGTTGGCTGAGACAAGACTTGCCAATTACATAGCACAGAAAGCGCCATTTTGAAGCCGCAAACTTCGTAAATTCAGATTATGCCTATATCCAACCGGAGGAGTTAAGGAAGTAAAACAACTCCCTAATCCTCACCTTCGATACATCCCCTTGGTTATCAAGGTTCGACCCAATGCACGATGTCTGGTCCTAGCTAGGCCTGGGCATTAGCAAAGGAACTGAGTGAGGGTTTCTTTCTCATCTTCATTCCCGCAACTTAGGCAATGCGGATTGTAGGGGATACCCAGCCTGACTACGTGATCCCCTATAGGCAGCCGATTCGACGCACCGGAACGACCGTTTTATAACACATTTTTATGCCAAGAGCTGTCAAACCCCTTCAATGCGAGAAGGAAGATGTATGCGTGTGCTATATTCTATGAAACTGTTTTTATGCGAATTGGGAGCATCACATGTCGGGGCTTCTGCTCTCGATTCTCCTAAACCGCGCCGGTATTGAAACCACCCGGATCCCTGGATTTGCTGCGTTTGCCAAAGGCCACTTCACCGCAATTCCATCTCTGTGAAATGCAACGGTTGCGATGAATGGTGTCATCTGAAAAACTGTACTTGTCTATCTCATCATAAATTATGGAGCCCTTCCTTCACTGCGAATCTATGTAAAAATAAGGACCGACAATCATATTCTATGCCCCACACCCCTAGTACGGTGCTCCCTACTGAAACAGCGGGCTTGCAGATATCGCCAGTGACACCTATGAACAACAACACTAATCATCAAAGACCATCATCGCAATTCAACTTAACTCCAGCTCCGGCGGTTGCAAATAGGCCTGTTCCTAATACCGGGATCCCGGTTTGGTACCGGTTTTTTTTCAGTACCGGTACCAAAAACTAAGAGTACCGGTATCCCGGTTTTTTTAGTACCGGTATTGAGTACCGGGATCCCGGGATTTGAGTACCGCTTTTTTAAACCATGCGCCGGTTTTATTCGGGATCCCGGGATCTACCGAGTCTTTTCAGTACCGAGTCTTTTGAGTACCGAGTCTTTTCAGTACCGAGTCTTTTCAACCATGAGCCGGTTTTATTCGGGATCCCGGGATCCCGGTACTCAGTACCGAGTCTTTTCAGTACCGAGTCTTTTCAGTACCGAGTCTTTTCAGTACCGAGTCTTTTCAGCAACGAGTCTTTTCAGTACCGAGTCTTTTCAGTAGTACCGAGTCTTTTCAGTACCGAGTCTTTTGAGTACCGAGTCTTTTCAGTACCGAGTCTTTTCAGTACCGGGATCCCGGTACTCAGTATCTGTTCTTTTCAGTACCGAGTCTTTTCAGTACCTGTTCTTTTCAGTACCGAGTCTTTTCAGTACCTGTTCTTTTCAGTACCGGGATCCCGGGATTCGAGTACCTGTTCTTTTCAGTACCGAGTCTTTTCAATACCTGTTCTTTTCAGTACCGGGATCCCGGGATTCGAGTACTCCATAAAAAAGACTCGTTCATTGCTGGACCAATTCTTCAGGTTTTTGGAAATTGTTATTGGAAATGTTAATAGAGTCGTGTCGTGCATTGAAAGATTTTTCAGATACACATCGTAGTATACTAGTATGTTAGTTAGTACGCACATAGATATACGAGTATGTACATTGTTCATACATAATTGATTTTGAGTTTTGTTAGGACTGAGACTGAGATGAGAGTATTTATTGTATTGGGAATAGGATATGTAATTGGGTATGATATAAATATGAAATACATATGAACGAATATGTATATATACGTATGTACATAATATAATAATATAATGCGTTGCATTGGTCAATAGCCGGCCATACACACACGCTCTATCATCTTCAAACGTACGCCAATTCGATCGCCCCATTTTTTTCCGAATGATTCGCCGCGTTCGCAATCCCCTGCAAAATCGCGTCACCTGGGTCGCCCAATTTTTTTGCGAATGATTCGCGCCGTTTACAATCACCTCGAAAATCGCGGCACCTGGGTCGCCGAATGATTCGCCGCGTTTGAACGAGTAGTGAAATTTAAGTAATTTTGTGCGACCAGACGGTTCGTGGCGTTTTCGGTTTGCAGATGATAGAGCAACAACAATTTGTATGGAGACGATGTCTAGTTGGGTACGTTGTGATTTTGCAGATGATTCGCCGCGACCGAATTTTTATGGGTTATTCTATAGTGGCGGTAGTAGTAGCTTGCATAATAAAATATGAGAAGGATGGGTCCACGCAGATATTTTGGTCCTGCTGCAGGTGTGCGTCAGGATAAAAGGATTTGTTTATCGATGAGGAGAGATATATAGGCAAGATGGGTGTTGTATGACTAGGGGTGCAGAGACGAATACGATAGACTGCCGCTGAAGGCATTTTGAGTCCTTTGGTAACGAAAAAAGACATGCTTTGCAAGGAAAGCCCGATCAGACGAGTATTTCCCCATGAAAACAGGGTGGCCATTCAGGGGTGGGCAAAAAAAAAGTGCTGGATGCAGATATGCTAGCACGAAACGGCTGCAGGTACATGTACAAAGAGTGAAACGGGCAACCTAGGGCTACATGCGGGGGTTCGCAACGCCCTAGGAGGGGAGCTAGCCCAGCTCGTTCCAAACCGAAATTATCCATGCACACTTGTGCGATACTGCGGGTTGTGAATTAGCAGTCGCTTGTGTGAGTTGCCCACTTCTGAGTGACCACCCTGTTTTCATGGGGAAATAGGGCGTTGCGAGCCCCCACATGTAGCCCTAGGTTGCCCGTTTCACTCTTTGTACATGTACCTGCAGCCGTTTCGTGCTAGCATATCTGCATCCAGCACTTTTTTTTGCCCACCACTGAATGGCCACCCTGTTTTCATGGGGAAATACTCGTCTAATCGGGCTTTCCTTGCAAAGCATGTCTTTTTTCGTTACCAAAGGACTCAAAATGCCTTCAGCGGCAGTCTAACGTATTCGTCTCAGCACCCCTAGTCATACAACACCCATCTTGCCTATATATCTCTCCTCATCGATAAACAAATCCTTTTATCCTGACGCACACCTGCAGCAGGACCAAAATATCTGCGTGGACCCATCCTTCTCATATTTTATTATGCAAGCTACTACTACCGCCACTATAGATAACCCATAAAAATTCGGTCGCGGCGAATCATTCGGCGACCCAGGTGCCGCGATTTTCGAGGGGATTGTAAACGCCGCGAATCATTCGCAAAAAAATTGGGCGACCCAGGTGACGCGATTTTGCAGGGGATTGCGAACGCGGCGAATCATTCGGAAAAAAATGGGGCGATCGAATTGGCGTACGTTTGCAGATGATAGAGCGTGTGTGTATGGCCGGCTATTGACCAATGCAACGCATTATATTATTATATTATGTACATACGTACATATACATATTCGTTCATATGATTTCATATTTATATCATACCCAATTACATATCCTATTCCCAATACAATAAATACTCTCATCTCAGTCTCAATCCTAACAAAACTCAAAATCAATTATGTATGAACAATGTACATACTCGTATATCTATGTGCGTACTAACTAACATACTATACTACGATGTGTATCTGAAAAATCTTTCAATGCACGACACGACTCTATGAACATTTCCAATAACAATTTCCAAAAACCTGAAGAATTGGTCTAGCAATGAACGAGTCTTTTTTATGGAAAAGAACAGGTACTCGAATCCCGGGATCCCGGTACTGAAAAGAACGGGTATTGAAAAGACTCGGTACTGAAAAGAACAGGTACTCGAATCCCGGGATCCCGGTACTGAAAAGAACAGGTACTGAAAAGACTCGGTACTGAAAAGACTCGGTACTGAAAAGAACAGGTAGTGAAAAGACTCGGTACTGAAAAGACTCGGTACTGAAAAGACAGGTACTGAAAAGACTCGGTACTGAAAAGAACAGGTACTGAAAAGACTCGGTACTGAGTACCGGGATCCCGGTACTGAAAAGACTCGATACTGAAAAGAACAGGTACTCAAAAAAAACCTGAAAACCTGTACTGAAAAAAACCGGCTCATGGTTGAAAAGACTCGGTACTGAAAAAAACCGGTACTAGTACCGGTACTGAACGAATACCTGTGAGTACCGGGATACCGCTTGTGGTACCGGTACTTGAAAATATCAAGTACCGGTACTGAAATCTCAGTACCGAACAGGCCTAGTTGCAAACATCAACATTCAATATTCGTTGCAGGTAGGCGACTAAATGGGGGAACAGGAGATTCATGCTGGCAACTGCATTCACCGAAACTAGATTATGCCAATGAAACGTCATCTGGGCCACATGGAACAGCTGACGCGCTATGCCCCACAAGGGGTGAGGGGGATTGAGTATATGCCAAAATTTCGGCTATTGCAGTGTTCTCCGCCTGAAAGACGATGCAAAAAGCTGAAGACGAAGTGACAAGCAAACATTTAATTCCTCCAAATAGACCTTAGCGCCTACACCCCCCTCCGTGTTTGAGCCATCAGTAAAAAAAGCTAATTTCCCGAAGACAAACCTGCCCAGCCAAAATGTCCAAGGGAAGCAAATTAAGGAGAACACCAATGTGGGGTCACTTGGATTTTATCCAGTCAATGCAACCAAACTAGGCAATTTAATTGGTACCTTACGTTACGGCTATCTGAAGGCATCCTTAAGCTTTCGTCTTGAGAGCACCAGTGATAGTAATACAAGATAGTCTTTGAACTTTATTCAATAGACTCCTGTAGGACTCTTTGCTTAATACCGTCCACCACACAATAATATGCGGCGTATTACTGATACGTACATCCAGAAGGTCATAGGCCCCATTTCAGGCCAATAGCCTTCCTACAGGAGTACAGAGCGACAGTTGACTTAGTAACGCGCTCCTGAATATTTGCCTTCCACGATAGCTTCCTATCGAAAAGTAGTCCCAGGAATCTGGCCTTTACGCTAAGGATCAGTATTGGTGGTATCACTGAAGGTACATATTGCTTCTGGTCAAGAGATGGTCGGACTGACCCCAACACCGACTTGCCTAACCCACTGAGACAGAATATCTAGGGCATTCTGCATGACCTCACCAAGGACTCCAGGAAACCCTCCAGAGATAGCAATGGCAATGTCATCCGCATACGCAATGACCCTACATCCTAACCCCTTCAAATCAAGGAGCAACCTGTTAACAACCAGGTTCGAGAGAAGGCGCCTTCAATACCCAAGAAGGCACCCGGCGTATACTCCTTGCAACTCAGAGTTGTTTCAATGTATGATACCAATGAGTGGTGCCGAGCTGTGTCCACCAATCTACCTTCCTATTCCTACCTTTCTAGTAGGCATGCTGAGAAAAGCAGAGTAGATTCGATGGAATGGTGGCACGTAAGTGGATGTTCACACTGCGTGCGATGCTGAGCCGAGCCGAGCCGGGTCGAGCGATGCGATGTGGTGGGTGTTCACATTGCACGCCGTGCGATGCCGAGCCGAACGATGGCTTGCGATGCAAAGATGATCCGAGCGATGGCTTGCGATGCAAAGATGATCCGGGATGTTCACTGCACGCAATGATGGAGAGTAGAGACCAATTTAGTTCAAGGAATAGAATCTGTTCGACATCATGTCGTTTGTGCTTGACCCGGTAAATTTATTTCTGTTCGAAAACAGTGCTCTAAAAATGGAAGGGCGTCGCCATTAGGTGCATCCCATTAATGAAGAAAGGCCCAGTGTTGGTGAATTTCATCATCTCTTCCGCGACCTCAGACGAGAGGTTTCACAAGCGGATTGAGCAGCGGCGCACCGCTGTGTATAAACGCTAAAAGCGGCAGCCGCGGCGGCTTTAGGACGATGAATGTATAAACCACTCGACTTGCCGTTGCGGCCACCGCCGCGGTTTGTGGAGCGGCGAGATTGCATTTGAATTCAGTGTAAGAGCCGGTACACATGGACGTCCAAATGACGTCGGACGCCTCGTCACTTAAGCTCCTCCCTCTTTGATACCTATCTGCATTTCAATTCACACGATGCGATAGGACACAGCGTCACTCTGTATTATATAAGCCGGGCCACATAATAGCGAACCTGAATTTACAATTTACATATGTTAAAATATTTTTAGTTTTAAATAAACTGTTTTTTGGCCATAACTTCTAAAATATAAGGAATATCGCATTTTTAACACCATTTTCAGCCCCCTTACCCCCGTCCGAGCTGAGAGCTCCCTACCCACCATTTTTTTTTTTTCAAAATTAATTGTCAATTGTAGTAGTCACGATCAACGATTAACAATGAATTAATTAGCACTTAAAAGTGATCCTCAAGCGAATGGCTTAAGAAACATCATACAAATCAGACATTGTGACCGTGTCCGTGTTCCGGGTTCGAATGTATGTGGGCCGGCTTATTAAAAATTGATATGCGGACGCGTGAAATGTCGCAGATAGGAGCAGAAACCAGCGTCAGGCGTCATTTGGACGTCCATGTGCACCGGCACTAAATATGTAAGCCGCCGGTTCTGATCTATGCCTTTATACGCAGCCGTGTCCGCTGCTCAAACCGCTTGTGAAACCACGCCTTCTAAATGGACCTTATTACGGTGGTAATAACCTTTCATTTGAGCCATACTGAATCAAAACCGGAGTCCAAAGCGTATATACCCTAGACTTGTACAGACCTAGTTGTGATACCAAAACTTCCAACTGGCAACGGCCATTGCATTAAAAGTGAATTTTCCATATAGTTAGTTTGAGCTGTGGGCGTGGATCCAATAAAAAGTTTCATCGTTCATCCATTCAAATTTTGGATATTTACATTTGAACTAACGTTTATAGCGAAGGTTGTCGTTCATTCAATAGGGTCATGCCCATTCTCAAAATCAACTAACCCACCCACACTATAAATATTTGTCGCATTTTGCAAGTCGCTAGCATCATTGTATCGAAAATTATCGCTCATTTGAAGTTCCATTTGTAGGGGACGTAGGGGTTGCTTGGGACGGAGCTTGGCCATTTCCAATACCAACCAACTAAATCTAAATCCAAATATTTGAACCAAATTTCAAGTCGCTAGCTTCATTCTATCGAAAGTTATCGCTCATTTGAAATTTCATCTGTAGGGGTTCCTTCGGTCGGATCTTGCCCATATTCAATACCAACCAACTAGATTATGCTACAAACATTTGACCAAAATTTCAAGTTTCTAACTTCATTCTATCGAAAGTTATCGTGCAAACGGACAGACAGACAGACAGATATGGCTAAATCGAATCAGGAGATGACCCTCATAATTTCCATGTATACACTGCCACACCGCCGCGCCTAAAAGTCTAGGGTATAAAAGCAGGCATACATGCATTTTTTTCAGTGTGATCTTACATCAAATATTACTTTACAGCTCGTACTTGCACCAAACTGGCTCCAAAAAGCTTCACATCGCAAAGCATCGCAAAGCCCATAAACTCCATCGCAAAGCCCATTAAATTCCATCGCAAAAAATCAGCAGCCGGTACTCGCACGAAAAAGCAAAGAAGTTTGTGAAAACATCGGGCCATCGCTCGGCTCATCATTGCATCGCGCGCAGTGTGTACACTCAAAGCGTGATTCCATTTAAAATTGAAGACTTTCCATTTTCTTGCTTTAAAAGCTTGCAATCGCATTGCATCGCTCGACCCGGCTCGGCTCGGAATCGCACGCAGTGTGAACATCCACTTAGTGCATCTCGATCAGACGCTGCAACATCTTCAGTAGAGTTGATAATAAACGTATGGGACGGTGATCTTTGGGACTTGAGTGCGGGCTCCTTCCCATTTTGGGGATAAAAACAGCCTTCACCTCCGACCACGTGGGAGGAATGTGTACCAGCTCCAGACAGGCCCTGAACAGGCGCTCAATCCAAGGGAAAACTATGTCCATTGTTTGCTGAACGCCTGCTGAAATAACACCGTCACGGTAAATTCTGAGACTCTAGGCCGCTCACAAGATCATTATCTTCACGAGTTCTCGCCGGGCAAAGAAGAAGAGCAGTGAGTGATGTAAATCAATTTGAATAAAACTTCCATATTAATTGTATCGTTTTGTCTATCACAGTAGTGTCGGCCTCTTCCCCATGGTTAGATTCAAAAGACTCATATAAGGTCATCAAACGTCGCTAGGTCAGATGCTAAGTGTCGTCGTCATCATTGCTCTGACCTTCAGACGTGGGCAAACATTGAGCTACAGACTCTTCCATAGGCGAAACCGCATCAATTCAGAGTAACGGCTCGGGGATTGACTTAGCGCCATCTTTTTGCATTAGTCTTGTACACTTTGAGAGTGGTCGGAGTGAAGCCGTAATCAATAACGCCGTTAGTTTTTGTAAAAAGAGCCAAAGATTCTGTCTTGATGGCGAGGATCGCACAACACATATCACCTACGGCCTCCTCGGCCTTCACAATTCTCTAATCGTGAGTATGGAGGTCCTCATTACTCATCTGAATGAAGCGCAAAATGACCTGCGCTTCGGAGGGTTTCGAAGGTAGCCAGACCCTACTTCTAGAACGAGAGGGAATCCCATCCTTAAGAATTGGCTCCAGTCTATCCCCTTGCCACAATTTCCCGACGGTGCTTATGCCGGTTTTAAATAGGTCCACCGAACGCTGGTTAGCTCTTATACGCCCTTGATACCAACCGGCATCTTTGGAGGCAGCTACAGGAAACTCCTGCATTATACGGAGGCATTTAGAAGCTAGTTCACCCGCCACCTCCATCCATTTGGTGACCGAGAAGCTACCATCTGCATCATTATGGTCAATGACCTCATAAGAAGGATGCGATTCATTAGAGTCAACGGTCTTTTGTTTTTTATTTCTTTGGAGTAACAGTACATTAACGGTACATTAACATTATGTTAACGGTACATTGACATTATGTTAACGGTACATTAACATTATGTTAACGGTACATTAACATTATGTTAACGGTACATTAACATTATGTTAACGGTACATTAACATTATGTTAACGGTACATTAACATTATGTTAACGGTACATTAACATTATGGTGACGGCACATTAACAGTGCATTAACATTATGTTAAGTGTACATTAACGATGAATTACAGTATGTCAAAAGTGCATTAAGAGTCCGTTAATAGTGCATTACCAGTATGTTAACACTGCATTAACAGTATAGTAGTGACATAATAACAGTGCATTCACAGCATGTTAGGAGTCCATTAACAGGATGTAAACAGTGCATTAACAACAGTCCGTTAACAGTTAGTTTACAGTACGTTAACGTTTAGAGTGCATTAGCAATAAGTCAACAATGGCAGTGTATTGGTAGTACAGAAACAGTGCATTAATAGAACATGTGATTAACAGTGAATTTACAATACAATGTATTGTGCAAAGCGGCATGTGATGTGCCGCTTGCCTACACCTAGTTTTTTGAGATGGTTGGCTTAAATTGATCAGAAATTATGCTCAGAGCACATTTCCAGGACTCTCTCCCTGTTATCGTGTCCTCCGCTCCTCAGGAATGTGAAGAGTTGCGCGTCCAAACCGGACTGCGTCGCCCGTGAAGGGGAGGAGAGGAGGGGAATTCTTAAGCCTAGAATCTCCCCTGACTTGCCCGCATGCTCCTGACTGGCCTTTACTGCTCCGCTACGACCAGGCGTGACCAGAATCGAAGCGGCGTGTTGTTTACCCATAGTCTCGCAGAGTGCCATCCCTCACGGAAAGAACCAGGGGTTTACCGTTCTTCCGGCCAACCATTGCCAGCCTCTTCTGTAACAATTTTAACTAATTGCTGTATCTATGCTTACACAAATACAACGAATGTGGAGGATCATCCACACCTCGCCCTTTTCATTTCCCACCCGAAACCAACCAACTGGGCTCCACATCGAACGTCTTGACATTTTCGAGAAATATTTCGCAATCTCCACTCTCCAGGTTCGGGACTTAATCACTTCCCGCGCTATTTTCTTCACTGATAACAAGACAGCAGCTTGCTGTCTCGCTTCGCTACAATAGAAAAATTATTAATAAAAAATCACCAAGTGGCAATCATCTAAAGCTGAGCAGCATATCACGGGCAACGTGTGGTGTGTTGTCTATGCGGGGGGAAAAGCGAAAATTTATTTATTTATGAAATTTCTGTAATTGATAAGACGACCAGCGGCGCAGATAAAAGAAAAAGACCGCGGCAAGGCCGAGATCGAACTGGTACCCAAATGGAGCGTCTGCCCTGTTTCAATGCCACTTGTTACATATTACAGTTAGGCCCGGAGGAATCCGCGTTAATCAATGATGAATGCCAAAAGCAAACGCACTGGACTCGCACAATCGCGGATTTATCAAAAAATTGCAGAAGATCCGACGACCATCAACAACGACACAAAAAATTGCTAAAGGTCACTTGACCATCAACAAATCAACATACCAGAAGTGATCAGATTTGACATTTAGCCAAACAACTTCCTCAACCAGTCCAAGCGACCACGAAAACGTGCGCAATTCATCAGTTTACCGAGTTGCGAATGCAATTCGCAAGGAAAATGCTGACAATGGCCGCGTAACAGGTGACAAAAAGGCTCTCATTGTCCCAGGTGTGCCATTGCTGCCCTTCTTCAGTGCAATAGACCTTTGACAGCCCACGGACGATGATGGAGCGCGTCCGGACGTCCGTCCGGGACCACAACCAGTTTCACTCGGCCCCATTCATCAGTCCCGGGAAAATTTGACAACAGCGGTACGTTCCAATAGCCCACACAGGCGCCAATGGCCGCCGTGCACGCACACACATAACTACACTCCAGCGCCCTACGCACACCCGTTTCCCGGACTCTTCCTTCACACGCACTTTGCGCTACTCCTACTATTCCGATGTCCGTTCCAATCCGTCCGATTCCCACAAATCCCAACAAAATGTCAATCAACTGCCGTCCTGCGGCTACGAGACTCCGATTTCAGCGAACGGGTTCCTCAAGGGCTGAGTGAGTGTTTGCAAAGGGCCACCATGAATGAAAACGGGAACTCACCTCGTCGCCTGCGATCGCGCTGGCGGCCGCTGCGACCAAAACAATAGCCAGCAGCCAGGCTGACGGCCGATGGCCCGTTATCCTCCTGCACGGCAGCATCTTGACTCCTGTCCGCGAGCGCTCCAGGACACACGGCGAACGGCCAGAAAACACTGAAATTTGCACTTTTTCCGCACTGGACTCACTGCACGGGCTTGTGGCGCGACGGCCCGCAATCCCTAGCGACAATTCACGCGGCTCACTGGTCGGAAAAACTCAGAAATTGTGCCTAAACCCGAGACGACGTTTTTCCATGAAGTAACGAGGCGGCACGCAGGGTCCCGGGGGCTCCAACGGCGGCCAACTGACGGCATACGCGACAAACACGGCTCAATTGGTGGGTGAGGGGCCCCGAAAATCGATTAGTGAACACGGCACTGGCTCCAGCACGACGTAAAATTCACGCTCCAGCAATTTTTGGGGCGCGTGAGGAAAAAACACTGCGGCAAAACGCTGTCCTCGACAAAACCTGCGGAAACACGGCGGCGGACAACGAACAAGACTCGCTGACAAAACGACACTCACAGCGGAACACACTCGCATGAACTGGTCGGACAGAGACAACGAGACGAAGAGCGCACCCCCATTCCCATTCACACGGTGCGTGCGAGAGTGTACAGAAATGTCGTCGGGCTTCCCGGACAACACAACTGTACACTGGAAGTGTATGCACATGCACAAGTGCACACACACAGCGAGCCGTAGTAGGAACTGGAAAGCTTGAATGGACGACGGACGAATTGCCGTGCGCCAGTATCCAGTGATCTGATGGTTGTGAACAGACAATGGGAAATTTGCTAAACTGATTCAGGGGGAAATTCGGAATTTCTGGTCGCCTGGTCTACATGTAGTGTGAGTCGAAAGGAAGTAGAACTGAGGCTGTTTAGGAGTGGTAATTTATTTGTTTTTGTACAAATCTCTTCATTTTCATACAACCAAAGATTAAACGGTTGACGCACACGGCAAGCATTTTGGTCGGGAGCATGCGTCGAACCACGTCAAACTCAACTGAAAAAATCTCGTTTCCACCGTTTTCTGATAGTTGACGGTTCGATGGAAGTTCGGTCGTGGGTTCGATGGAAGTTCGGTCGTGGTTGTGCTCGTTCACTTTGGGGGGATTCATGCTCACATCGTAAACGTTGTATTTGTCCTAAAGTTGTGAACTTTTGTCATTTTACTATGGGGATGACAGAACTTTACGACGAATACGACAGTGAGCGTGAATCCCCTTATTATTGCGCACAACCACGACCAAACTTCCATCGAACCATCAATTTCATAGAACGTGTGGAAAAAAAATTCTCATTTCCACCGGTCTATGAAATTGATGATTCGATGGAAGATCGGTCGTGGTTGTGCGCGATAGTCTGTGGTGGCTGTCAGTAGAGTAGAGTACTTTGTAGGCAGTGCAGAGCAGCGAGATGCCTCGGTGGTTATTGCGGTCTAGCTTGGCTCCTTGTCTGTCTATTGGACAAATTATCATCACCAAAGCTCGACAGTCCGACGTCCGAACCTAGGCCGTCTTTCTTCAATTGTCTCGGTCAAATTACCAAGTCCTATTTCGGAAGTCGAGCAGATGGACGTCGGGGCACCGAAATAAGCCATAGCGAAATAAGGCATACGAAATAATCCATATAGATATTTTCGTTTGGAAACGAAAGTATTCATCGGAAAATAAACGAAATAAGCTATGCATGGATAATATCGGCTTCAAATCGAAATAAGAAATGCGATAAAAACGAAAATACCCATGCAGTGTCCAAAGCGAGCGAAGCGAGCGTTCATGTTTTGTGCGATACTGAGGGTTGTGATCCCTTAAGCGCGGAGCGAGCGAAGCCCACACAAGCGACTGTTAATTCACAACCCGCAGTATCGCACAAGTGTGCATGGATAATTTCGGTTTGGAACGAGCTAGGTTAGCTCCGCTCCTAGGACGTTACGAACCCCCGCATGCAGCCCTATATCGCCCGTTTCACTCTTTGTACATGTACCCACATCCGTTTCGTCCTAGCATATCTGCATCCAGCATTTTCTTTTGCTATGCACAATTTCAAACCGAAATAAGGTATGCGAAGGAAACCGAAAATAGCCATGTACAATACATACTCACCTTCGTTTTAAACGAAATTAAGCATTGAGTGTGAAACCGAAAGAATCTATGCATGGCTACTTTCGGTTTCAACCAAAATTATCCATTAAAGTCTTTTCCAAATGACTTATTTCATGGTGCCCCTGCACCGTAAACTGAAAATTCAATTGCATCATCCAAGGCTGCTCTTTTATTTTATTCAGGGGCAATCTTTTAGTTTCCGTGGTGAAGAAATCACTTTTCACTCTGATTTTTGTCACACCAGCGATCGAAACCGGTGAGCACACAACAATTTTCATTTATTGAATTGTGTAGTCCCACTAGGACTGATAAGGGCGACGACATGACAAGCACCTTATAAAACGTGCCATACACACACCGATCGATCGGCCGATCCGTCGCCCGAAATCAATATCGGCCGACGGATTGGCGTGTGTATGTGGAAATCGCACCGATCGGGCGATCAATTTTGATCTGCCGATATTTTAGTGCGATTTTCGTGCGATCGATCGGTGACGATCGATTGGGTAGTGTATGTGATTATCGCAAGTGAATGTCAAATTACCAAATTATTAAATGAAGAAATTTCAAGGATTCTAATGATTTAAATGGCACTGCAATTGAAATATCAAATATGTGGTATACGAAAATACCACAGACATCCAAATAGTTAACAAAAATTAATCTAGGTTGGATTGGGAGTGAACCATAACCTATTTTTTGAATTGTCATTCGTTATCGCATCGCACGAAAATCGCTCAGTGTGTGTGCAGTGGAGATCGGCAGATATTTTGTGGCGATCCATCGGCCGATCGATCGGACGACGGATCGGATAATGTATGGCGGCTATAAGTTGTATGGTGTCGATGGTCATCGCCCGGCAACAAAAAACTTGTTCGTCTTACTTTCATCCCCGCGTTCCTAAATATACTCGTTGCAAATTACGTTACCCCAAATCAAGCTGCCCTCTTTGGTTTGATTTAACGGTATCATTTGGAGTCGCCAACGACCTTATTTTCCTCCCACAGTCTCCCAAAAGTACTTGTGAAAATTTACTGTATGTAATCGCGACCCATAAGTTTGAGAACAGTGTGCAAGGGGTTTTACTGTATGTGGTATCATTTTGGAGTCGCGAACGGTCTTATTCTCCTCCCCGGTCTTCAGGAAGTGCTTGTGAAAATTTCGTTTTCTGCTATGTTGCCGCCCTCCTTGGTTCGGTTAATCGCGGTTTCACTGTATGCTGTATCATTTCGGAGTCGTGAACTCCCTTTCCTCCCCGGGCTGGCCGAAAGTACTTATGAAAAATTCCGTTATCGAAAATGACGCCGCACTCTTGAGTTCGGTTAAACGGTGCTTCACTGTATGTAAAAACATTAGGCAGTAGCTGGCCATTTTACTTACTCATTTTATTTACTCATTTTTGAGTCGCGAACCACCTTATTTTCCTCTGAGTGTTATGCATATCGATGCCGCGCTCTTGGGTTGACTTAAACGGAGGTTTAACACGGTACTGAATGCACAGTCACCTGCTATATCTTCAGAGGAATTGCGAATTACTAGAGCAATCGGGACTACACTCGCCCAACTTCGTTCTGGCTGGTGCTTACGTCTGAATTCGTATTTGTTCCGCATTGACAACGACATACAGAACTCCTGTCCAGCTTGTGGCCTCACTCCATATGATGTTGAGCACATCATTAATTGTCTTGCAGATTCCACGCGCTTAACTTCTACTGCGCTATGGGATAATCCCATTGAGGCAGCTGCATTTCTACATCTAGACACTGAGGAAAACACGGACAACCAAACTTGACACACGCACTCATCGGATATCAACGCGTCGCTGCAACAACAAACAGTTCCGGAGTCTATAAGTTCCAATGAAGCGTACAATCATTTTTATATATATAAGATAGATATATTAACTATGTACATGTATATGTATCTAAAACAGCACAACAAATAATACCAAATCCCACCAAACATTCACCCGAATTTAAATATGTACATATCAACTTTCATTTCTCCACTTATAGGTTGGATTTCATTAGGGGCTTCAAATATTTGTGGAACGATTCATTGACCGGTTCTTGGTTAAGCGGACTCTTTTGCGCTTCCGCGAATATCCTTTCGTATACGTTTCCATCATAAGCACCCAAAGTCGACTGAAGAACTTCATCTGGGAAGTCAAATCCGTCCACAATCGCGACTGCGTTTGGTCTCAATTGGGCCAGAGCAGCCTCGAGTCGTCGTTGCAGCTGTGTCACGTCATTTTCGCTCATTTGGACATACTAAAATAAATAAAATAGAAATGACAAAAATATAATCGAAACAGATGTTGAAATTTTACCCTCAAAAGATCACCAAGGTGTGTAAGACAGGTGTCTACCGTGTAAAGTTCAACAATCTGGCGTAGAATTGCTCCTAAGGCAGGTGATGTATTTTTGGCGCTCAATCCAAGTTGTTGGTAGCCAATTTGAAGGAGGAATGCACGGCAGTGAGTCTGAAGACAAAAAGTATGATAAAATCTAAGTCTGTCGCAAAAATTCAACTAGCATACATCTGCAGCTTGTGTTAGCTCGATACCAGTCAAATTTACAGCATCTTCGTGACTATATCCCGCTTGTTTTCTTCTCTCGATAATGTTATAGGCATTTTTCACTTTCCTGCAAAGTTATACAGTTTATAACATCAAGTCTCATGACCGACCAAATCTAACTTACTGTGCTGCTACAAATTTGAACGCACGAATAATTTCCGGAATCGATCCATCCCAATTGTTAAATACTTTACTGTCACGGAATTCCGCAAGATAGGCGATTGTCGGCACCAAAGGTTCATTTTTCAACGCAAGCGCCCACGATTTCATAAGATAGCGGGCAGTTTGTAGTAACAGAACGGTATTCTCACCCTCGTAAGTGATGGCAGCTGTTGCCGTGCCGTAAATGGTGGGTAAGTTGGAGGATTGCATGTAACCGTGTCCTCCGCATGAAAGACGCAACAGCTCTATTCCGGCAGTTGCATCGGCTGTACAGATTGCCTTCAGACAGCAAGTCATTGCATGAAGTTCGGGCAAACGTTCCAACTCGCCCTTAGCCAATTCCGATGTGACTTGATTATACTCATCCCAAATATAGGCGGCGGTTAACTTAAATACGAAGGACTTGGCTATTTGTGGGAACAATTTCAACTGTTGAGTTACATGATCGATGATTTGTGGTTCGGGTTTGCTGGAATGAAAGATGATAATCACTTTTATGGCAGAAAGCATAAAGTATAAAAGCAAATTGTCGATGAAGGCAAAAAAAAACAACTGAATCCACATGTTCTCTGACTCAGGATTTGGTCATTATCTCAGTACAGTAGTAACCAGAAAATACCACTGATAAGCGGCTTAGTTTAGTTGTTTCGTTTGCAGCTAGCTGCTTTCGAACGATGTATGTATGCTGTCGTAGATTGATGTTGCGTTATTAGCCACAGGCTTTTATTTACCCGCTTTATACCACTCCATACAGGGAACGTGTGATCGAAATGTTGAATCTGAACAAAAAACCGCAATCTGTTTCACTAGAAAGCGATATTCCTTTGTTCCAAAGCAGCAAAACTATGACGCCCCAGCTATTCGAAAAAACAAACATCTAGGAGTGACTCTGAATAAGAACTTCTTTTTTTAAGGCAACAATCTAAAACAATGCTCAGTATGCCTACAAATAATGCAGGCAGCCATGATCACATGTAGTGAGCCATTATCGGCCTGGCACTATCTCCAAGGCAGGTCTGAACCAACAGTCAACTTCTGGACATCTTTATTCAAAAGGTAACGATCAGTTAGGCTCATAAACTGGCTTATGCAAATTTGAAGAATAATAAATCAGGTTTTGACATTTCTCGAATTCTCCTCCATATGCTTTCCCCTCCGGTGAAATTTGTACGAACAACTGTCATGAAAATGTTCCCCTTCGGATCTGAAAAGTATTCTGATCCGGAGGGGAACATTTTCATGACAGTTGTTCGTACAAATTTTACCGGAGGGGAAAGCATATGGAGGAGAATTCGAGATATATCAAAACCTGATTCGTTCGCAGGAACGCAGGCAGCCATAATCACATACGCATCAGTAGTGAGCCATTATCGGTTCGGACTTGGTGGCACAGCCTGTAAGCGTTACCTAAGGTAACACTCCCACGGACATGCTCCTGCTAAAGCGAGAGACCTTGCTGTGAAACATCATCTCCTCCGCCCCCTCCGAAACGACAAAGATCCGAAGAGGACGATTCAGCTGGCCCAGTACCATCCACTGCCGCCCCTAGCAGAAAGCCGCGAAATACACGCCGCGAGGACCCTCCTCGGATAACAGCTACTCAAGCCCGAATAGCATGCTCTGTAGCATCAGCCACAGCCTCATCGGCACCTGTCAAAGAGGCAAGAGGATCGCATGTAGCACGGTCTCTTAGGGTAAGCATTCTGTCCAGCACCTACCCGGAGGTCATGCTCTCTTCGGAACAGCTTGCATTGGTGCAGGATGCCTTGATAGATGCAATTTACAATATCAACGCGCGAAGTATCAGCCCTCAATTTGGAAGAATCCTTTTCCGACCCGGGCTCATTATCTTCGAGTGCTGCAACTCTGGAACTGTCGACTGGTTAAAGAATATTATGCCCACCCTCACACCATGGGATGATCCCTCTTTGCGAGCGGCGACTGACGACGACATTCCGCGGTCTACCATCGCACATATAATATTTTCCGTGGACATCGAACTCTACCGCGGCTGCTGCGATCGACCTACTAGGTCGACAAAGCCCTGGTTTCCAACACCAGGAGTGGAGGATAATTAGAGAAGTTCGGGAAAGATAGGGACTTTCTACTGTCGTCTCCATTGATTCGCAGTCGATGATGCTGATAAAAAATAGTATTTGCAAAGAACTGGAAAAGCGGTGAAAAGAAGGCGCCTCCGAGTAGCAACAGCAACAAACATCGGTCCAGTACCTCTAAGGACAGCTCAACACAGAACCCCACGTTTAACGCGGCTGTGAGCATTCATGGGGCCACATCTATTTCTAATGCTGTTCCTTCGACCACTAATCTCGTCGATGTACCGACGACAGCACTACCACTCAGAGACATAGGGAGCCTGTCCCTTTGTCTGTCTTCTCTGGCGCCTCAACATCATCAGAGCGGCCAATGTCGTCCGACACACATGCATCAACCATGGAGATTGATCGGCCATCCAATTACATACTCTATGGAAGTATTCCCGATGGTGTGCTTTAATTCGGACTATGACTCAGACTAATGGTCAACGATACAGGACTCTCAGTAGGTAATGCTAATCTTTATATATATAATTCCGGTGTACGTGTGTTTGTAATTCTTCTCCTTCAGATCTTATTTTTTTATTAATTTTCCGACCAAATTTTTTTTTAATATTTTTTTCCATTTCCCACAAAAAAAACATAATCCCAAAACCGAGTACTGCCGAGCAGAAGGTAGGTGTCTTCTAATTTGCTGCGATGCAAATGCCCATAACGTAGTGTGGGGAAGTACAGATACGAACAACAGAGGAAAGTACCTCTTAGACCTCTTAACACCCTTGGCCTAGACATTTTTAACAATGATACACGCCCAACCTTCCAACCACAAAAGCAAGCTTGTGTCGTCACCCAGCTCTTCGGGTATTTCTGCCATCTCTCATTGCACGATTAGCGATTAGGGGAAGCTTTTCACTCATTAATCCATTGAAAGATAGGGAGCTTTTGAAAATTCAGGGCAATCAGAAAATATATATGAGATTTCGCGATTTACGATGATAAGAAATACACAACAACCAAATACTGAAAAATATACAAATCAAGGTTAGAATGTACGCGCCATTCTTCTTAATGAACGAAGAAAGTTAGCGTGAAAGTAATCACGAACACATTAGTCGCGTTTTTTTAGCAGCCATGCAGAGCAGGGCAGGTTAACACCACACAATTACACTAACAATGATGGGTTCCTGCGGCAGCCGATTCTTCGTGCCGGAACGACCCATTTTTCGAAGGCCAAGAGCTGACAAACTCCCTCTCGATGTGAGAAAAACTGCAGTATTCGAAGCATCGCTACCATAACAACAACTAACAATGATGATCTGAGCTGCTCTGGGTAAAGGTTAGCACAAGAATTCTACTCTGTTAAGTAGTCTGCGTTTTGAAATGCAGGCGGCGCAGGTGTCGAAGTTTTCGGGAAGTTTACAATTTGGGAAACACATAAAATTCATTTCCTGACAACAAAATGTTCGTTCTGTGTAATTGTATGGAATAGTAAACAAACAAAATAATTCTGCTGCCTAAACGAAATTTGTCCGATTGTAGCTGTATTAAGGAATTTAAGTTTCCTCTTGAATTTGAGTTTGAATGCTAAACTAAACCAAGACATACTCCCAGCAAAGACATGCCCCGTTTTCGTCTTTGCTACTCTAATCTGCTCTATAGCTTTTTTTTGCCACTTATCCTGCTCTACTCTGCTCTTTACAAAAAAAAACGTATCTAATAATTGTTACACAAGTTATTGATAATCTTATCAGTTGGACTCCATGACGCATATGTGAATATACTTACTTTGGATCGATTGGACTCTGTCTTCGAACAGCTGAATATCGAGTAGCAATAGTCGCGGCTTTGGCGAGCATATTTGAAGAATCGCCAACAATTGCTACTCGCACAAACATCATGGTGCCATATGTTAGAACAGATGATTTTGGCTTTACAAAAGTTCCATCCTCTAACACCTGCGCATTTTTCATAAGCATTTGCATGCGTGGAACACGAACATTCTCGAATCCTAGATATCCATTGTTCACACTATGCATTCCCACTTTAGTACCAATATCACCAACTTTAACTCCTGGCATTGGCATGTGGGTTTCTTCGTCACGTATTTGCACAATGAATGGGTAAATTCCGCAATTTTCCCCTTTCGTGTAGAGTTGAGCTACAACAATTGCATAATTTGAAGAGTGACCCACTAGAAAAAAAAACACATATTAGCTTATCTGGAATCGATGTTAGATGAGACAAAAATAAATTACATCCTCCCGGCCACCACTTGTACGACGTCAAAGTAGGACTGTTAAGAACAAATTCTTGAGTTTTCGGATCATAGTCCGCACGAGTTTCAAGTCCACGAATAAATGTTCCATGACCAAGTTCGGTTTGGGCATATGTTCCAATTATGTTACAATTCCAGGCACGTCCAAGCCATTCGGCTTGTTGTTCGGGTGTTGTTTGGTTCATAAGCGTTGGTAAGAACATTACAAAATGTACGGCCAGTGGAATGCCATCTTTCACTAAGCCGGCGCCAAGATTTCCGCCAAGAAGGGCCCTGTAAAAGATAAGGTACACAGTGGTGAACAGCACAAATTGAAATATCGTTAAATATCAAGGCTTACATGTAGCTGTCAATACCATCACCACTTATTTTTTGGTATTCGCGGAGTTTTGAAAGCATACGAACTGTTTTCTTGACTGCATGCTCGTATCGTTCTTTGTGAGATAAGTACGAAGTTGGAACTTCATCCTGAAGCTCTGGATCGTTCAAGAAGAATTTTTCTGTGAAAAAAGACAACAAACAGATAAGGTGAATGGAGGTGAGATTGACATATTCGAAAATTACGAGTAATGATTTTTTTTTCTACCAATTATTCGCAGATCTCAGAACAATTTTTAAATGAAACCGGGGAAAAAAGGGCTTCGCCCGCAGTCGGAGGGTTTTTAGTGTATCATGCCAACAGGAGATGAACTGTCCTACTTCTAGAGATTCTTAGCCATTCATGTTAAGATGACATTGTAAATTGCAAGTTTGCCTAAAAATACTAAAAAATCATTTATAGAAAGTAGAGTGAACGACTAGCCTACGACCTAATTCGCCATAGTACTCGCACCTATACACGATGCCGGTAGGCAGTGTTGCCAAATTCCTATTCCTATTATGCCAACGGTTAACTTTAGCCGGAAAATCCGGGAATATTTTTCGAAAAACGGTTAAAAAGCGGCGGGAAAAATGGCCTATTTGGAAACGGCAAATAGGCAAACGGCGGCCAAAGGAATAGCCTGACCAAAAGACGGCTCTGCGAACTATCCCTCCAATGAACTCCCACTAAAAACTATCCCCCAAAAATATTGTATGGGGTTGGGGTGATTTTGCCAATGTAAAACATCCCCAAATTTGGGGTGATAATTCGCAAAATTCTCCCAAAATTTGATTTTGATTTGGGGAGAAAGTTCATCATGAGCAATGACTTCAAAATGCATGTAATTAGTTGATAAACAATTCCCCCAGCTTCCAAACCCCTTCAATGCAAGAAGGAAAATGTGTCAATGTGTCACATGCTGTATCGTTTTTTATGTTTATTGGAAGCAACACATCTTGGCGCAACTGCTCTCCATAATACTTTTCCTCGCCGACAATGAAAATAACCCAGGTCCATGGGTCTGTTGCTGCTGCGACGAGTGGTGTCACCTGAAGAGCTGCTCCAGATTAAATCACCACAGGCACTGGAATGCTTCATTTACTGCCAGCTTCCAGTCAACACCAACGACCCCTGCGAATAGGATTCCCCAACAAAACAACCTTACGCCTGCACCACCGATTTCCATTTTTGATACGCTCTCACTCGACCAATTAAATTGCAATGGGCTGCAAAATAAAATCGGCGAACTCGCCTTATTCATGGACAGACACTGCATCCAAGTTGGAGCCATTCAGGAGACGAAACTACATCCCAATTCGTACCTCAACGCTCATGAAGATTACGCCTTTATCAGGAAAGACAGGTTGACCAACGCTGGAGGAGGACTTGGACTTGCCTTCAACATTCACCATTCCTCGCAATACCGAGAAATAGATGTCACCAACAACGATATTACCATGGAAGTGCAAGTCATCGCCATAAAGTCAGGCAATGTTGATATTGAAATTTGCGTGGGGTTTTTTCTCCGGTTTTAGAATAGGGATCACCCTTCCCTTCTTCAGGAATGATAGATGATGGAGAGGTTAATCGTGGTCGTTAAATAGTCAATTGCTGGCGTACGTATCAAGGTGTTTAAGCATGACCATCGAAATACCATCCGGTTCAAGGGCTTTGGAACTTTTTGCCCTTTTAATAGCTGTGGCAACTTCTTCTGATGAAAACTGAAGTGCCTGGTAAACTGAACGGTTGCGAATGCTCCTGGTGATGATGCGGTTAAGTCTATCAGGTGGCGGATGTTCGATAAACTGTTTATTGAAGCTGTTTGCGCTTTTCTTGGGATCACACCGTGGTGTTGCCGAACTGGATTGTAACATGCCCTTTAAGCTTAGTTGGGCTTGTAGGGGCTCTTACCATCGACCACAGCTTATTAACGCCGGTTGTTAGATTGCAATTTTTAAGGTGAGAGTTCCATTTCCTTCTGCTGGGAACTGCTACTTGGTTGTAAATATCAAGG
This sequence comes from Chloromyia formosa, assembly GCA_964017055.1. Taxonomy (NCBI): domain Eukaryota; kingdom Metazoa; phylum Arthropoda; class Insecta; order Diptera; family Stratiomyidae; genus Chloromyia; species Chloromyia formosa. The sequence continues at coordinate 24,490,665 of OZ024818.1, forward strand.
TTTAATTCCTTGATGCGAGGATCACCCGCGTTTGTGCTGCGTATTCGGTCTCGTTCGTCTGCCAACCTGGATGCTGAAGTAGGAAAATTAGGCTGAATCTTGGGTATGCGATTAGCATAAAACATTGCAGCCGCTTCCTGGAGTATACGCCTTACATTCCGTTCGGCCACGCGCACATCAGCAGGAGTTGGTAAGTCAGCAAAAGCTACATTGGTGAAGGTTTTAAAGCCATCCCAGTCAGGTTTGTTGTATTAATGAACGTGCGGTGATCAGCATACTGAAAGTTAGATGGTTTATTCAGCTTTATGAAGATTGGCAAATGATCCGAGGACAGCGTCAGGACTGGTTCCCATTGTACATCATTGATGAGTCCGGCGCTGGCTATCGAGATATCAGTCGAGCTGGAACAGGTTCCAGCAATACGAGTGGGCGTGTCGTCGTTGAGTGGACAGAAGTCTGATGCATCAAGTTGTTCGGCTATAGTAATCCCTCTGGCATCGTTGTCGAGATTAGAGTGCCACAATTCGTGATGAACATTGAAATCACCAAGTAGGGGACGATATTGGCAAGTAAGCAGTGGACTGATATTGACATTGTATCCCAAGGGACAGCTGAATATAGGTGGATGTATACGTTGTAGATTTCAATATCAGTATTGCCCGACTGAATGATTTTGGCCTGTATCTCCATGATGTTGTCGGCCGTTGCGACATCAATTTCTCGGTACGGTACTGAGTGGTGGATTAAAAAAGCAATTCCACCACCAGCATTGAACACTCTATCCTTCCTGATGATGCTGTAGTTGCCATAGGAGTTGAGGGACGATTTGGTGTTGAGGTTCGTCTCCTGAATGGCTCCGATCATGATGCGATGTCTGTCTATAAATGCTGATAGTTCGCTGCAACCCATTGCAGTTAAGTTGTACAAATGAGATGGTATTGAGATTGGCGACTGGTGGTGCAGGTGTGAGATTGTGTTGCAATGGAATCCTGTTGGCGATGTCGTTCACTGGAGTCACGGGGGACAGCTGGGAACTCGCTTGTGTACTAGGTGCTGGTGATAAGCTAGTTGTTGTTGTTGTTGTGGTAGCGATGCTTCGAATACTACAGTTCTTCTTACATCGAGGGAGTTTGGCAGCTCTTGGCCGTCGAAAAACGGGTCGTTCCGGTACGAAGAACCGGCTGCCGCAGGAACGTGATAAGCTAGTCGTTTGTGTTGATGTCATATGGCACCATTCGTCGCAGCATGTACATTTTACTGATGTGGCATTGGGGTGCAACGGTCTATTGCAGACGCAGCAGATCCAGTTTGTAGGACCTGGCTTGAGCTCAATTCCGGCGCGTTGTAGGAGAATTGAGAGCAGTTGCGCCGCCATGTGTTGCTCCCAGTTCCCAAGAAAAACGATGGATAGTCAGAGTGTGTGACACCCACACATATCTTCCTTCTTGCGTCGAAGGGGGTTGTGGCAGCTATTGACCGTTGTAAAAAAAACGAGTCGCTCCGGTGTGTAGAACCGGCTGCCGCAGTAGTGGTGAATGTGTGAGTCAAATGCATCTCTTTTTGACATAGCTTTGCCATCCCACGAAAACCCGACTAATACAAGACCTTAACGCACCGCCTTAAAAAAGGGCTTAAAAGCAACTTATCCCCATACGGAATACATCGCCTCCCAAGCAATTTCATTAGCACGATCAATCTTGATCCTCAGACTTAGCCCTGCCTATCTGCCTATAATCTATCAACTTTTACCTCAACAATATTACCTATTTTGTTCCAACCCTTTTCCTCATCTACTGAGTTTTATAAACAAACGAAGCCGTAAACATATTTTCCAATGATCTCTGGTTCAAACGTCCATAAGTAGACGATGACTCAGTCTCGTTTCTAACTCCCATCCCTGCTACTACATTACTTAATAAGATAGTGATTGAAAGACGCAGCTTTTCCCAAACTACAAAATTTGTTTTATATATACATATATATGTACATGTATTTCGGAGCGACTTACTCCCTTCCTCGGTATGCAAGCTACTCTAGCTCTAGTAATAACATAATTAGCATATTGCCGGCAGCGGCAATATTGCATTACTATTCCGCATCAAATCTTTGAAGTTACTACTCATAAAATGGGGCAACTGTGTAGTAAGATTGTAACGTTATTCAGCGTACAATGCACTTCGTGCGGATTACTAGTAGTTGTAGCTAATATGGAAACATGATCACGTAGAGCCGGTTTGAAGTGGCCACTCGCCGCCACTTTTCACTCACAATTAAAACTTCAACGTCGAAATTCGAAAATTTAAATGTTTATTACACCTGCTGTCCAGAATTTTTAACCTAAACCTTGAACTTTTGATCACCCGATTTCATCGATATAAGTATTTACACTTTGGACTCCTACTGGAGCTTTTCAAAACTTAGGTTTTGATTGGCTAGAGATAACAAGGAAGTTTTGATTTCGTTCTGTTTTTTTTTTTCTTAAGATATTTTGGATTAAAATTACACATCCGACTGTTGCAACATTTTACAATCAAAATGTTAGTTTCTCAGTTTGATTTTATGATAATTGGCTGCAACATTCCGGCCCACTTAGCTCTTCCACAACGCAATACTCAACACAAAGCAATCAACTAGAAAAGTTTCACTTGCGAATTATTTGGGTGTACCGCTCAACTTACCTCGCTTGCGCTTCTCTTGTAATTTCTTCTCGCCACCATTCCACCAAGCAGCCAGCTCCTCGGTGTTGAATGAAGCCTTTTGGCGCTCCGTCACCAAGTCGGGATTGACTTTCTCAGTTGTAGCAGGCATCGTAATTGCAATTGCTCGACCACCGTACGCGTTCACTAACAGAAGTACTCTGAATGGAAAATACTCTAGCACTTGCTCTAACGTTACTATACTTGCCAGGGCAACCTTTGATCACAGATGAGAGATGAGATACTGGAGCGATCATGAACTGGCGAATTTCATATCTTTCTACATGGATTGTCGGGCTAAATTTGGCTCCGAACTCTGGACTTGGAAAGCAAGAGGACCATTAACGTACAGTAGTACACAATTCACAGGTGGGGTTGCAGGTAGTCACGTCTGACCAAACTGGCAATAGTGCTGCCTTTGAGTTATGTGCGCGTATGCTCTCCTGGCTGAATCTAGCTGGGCTTGGGCGAGCTATATCTTGATAGACTTGATGACGAAAAAATTGACAATAGCCAAGAACTAGTTCCAGAACAGCTGATGAATCAAAATCAGCTGATTGGTTAGAATAAACAGAGAGGGGAAGTTGTCATGTGTGACATGTACGATTTCCCCAACAACTGAGCAACCATCAAAATCAGCTGACGGTTTGACTTCCGATTCAAAGATTTCGAACATGCGTTGGTGAGGAAATCCGGATCTTATTATTTTTGTGAAAAATTGACCCAGGCATACCACCAATGTAACGTACGGGTACGTATTAACTAATACTTTTGCTCATTTGTGGTGTGATCCTCTTCCTCTTCGTAGGTGCCCCCTGGGACGGCAGTGGTCGTTGACCATTGCTGGCCAACTCAAGCCGCGAGTAATAGCGGTGCGATGATTTGGTTGAGGTAAAGATTCCCCGTGTGGTGCGTAAGAATAATACTACGGCCTTTCCCTTTGTCGGCCTGTCGTAGAAACCGACAAACACAAGGCTAGGATGTGTATGCTAGCAACCTCTTGCACTATCCAAAATCTATATGCTAACGAAACGGCAACTATGTCTCGGATAAGAACTGACTCAACGGTTACGACTTTTGGCTATCGTACAATGACAAAGATTGGATTCTGGGATGTGCGTACCCTCCTGGACAATGGATCAGATGGTCCCAGAACGCACGATCTTCTCAATTTGAGAGTGAATTTCTGAGGTATAAATTAAACATCTTGAGAGTTAGTGAGATAATATGGTGGAACAGAGAACGGAGAATTCACCTCTCCAACGGGTAAAAATACATAATAAGGTACCGGCTACTCACCCTAATGGCTCGTTATCGGGAGGCCAGCTACTTGCAAGGCGCCGTGCGGGTTTACTGGTCTGGCAGTTCACAGGCACAGGTGTTTACACATATGCAACTGACAGCTTGCTAGTTACTTGCAAGGCACTTGCAATGCCTGTAAAATGTACGTACTAGCACGGTCTACTGGCATGTGTAAACGCTACTTAAAGGTAGGCACTGCGACTAAAGGAGGTCTATTTTGCCATAGCCTACTTTTATTCGAGCAAAAGATGTTCCACCACTCGTAAGAGGGCTAGTATGTCTTTTGCAGGAGTTTTCCTGATAACGGCAGGGCACGTGGCAAGCTGTCCAAGTATACCTCACCTTTGCAATCGCCGGGCATACACATAAAGTGTGACATGAGGACTCAACGTTCTCCAAGCAAAGACGACACTCCATTTTGTTAGACAAACCCATCTTGTTTAGATAAATCTCACTCAGTGATGGCCCGATAGGTAGCCTACAAGTAGCCTAAGGTTAGCTTTACTCATGTTGGTGGTATCTTTATAGGTAAAGGGTCTCACTAACTCCTTCGATTGCTGCATTCCTGGAAGATTATTCCAATAGTGCTGGCGTATCCTTTTAAATCAATCCGTTATGATTGTTCTAGCTGAAGCCAAGCCCAGACCACAATAGGGTTCTGGCCGGAGAAAATTAGATGATGAGCTTTGCCTAGCAAGTTCATCCGCCGCTTCGTTTCCTTCAATGCCTCGGTGACCCGTTTTAGCTTCGTGTGCTGGCGCTGAGCTTGCTGAAACGACCAGACTTGTCCAATAAACAGAGATTTCACTACCTTTACCAAAATATCGCTCTGATAGTTCACTTCTTTCGTTTTCACCCCTTCTTCACAAAAATGCAGGTGGGTGAAACCGTCGTACGCAACCTCCCACCAAACCATGACTGAAGCAGGATAGTGGCATCTTTGGACCCTTCGAATTTTTTCGGCAGCTTCCCGAGGACTGTGAGCGTAAACTATGTCATTTTACCGATTGAATTTTTCTTTTACCGTAAAAAAATTTCGTCGCGGAAGGCGTGTGTCCCCCGTTCGCGTACCGCTGAAGTAACGCCCTCGCTCTTGTAGCTCGGTATCTTTTTCAAAGCTGGTGTCAGCAGCTATCTTGTAGATCTTGTGTAAGTCCCAAGTTTCAGGTCCTGTTTGATAATGCGGGAATCCTCCTTTTTGAGATTTTCATCTCCCGGGCCATGCTTTTCTGTTTTCGAAGAGGGTTTCGACAAATTTGCGCAGCTACGGCTTTCACAGCTGCTGGTGTCCTGGAGGTGCGCGGGTGGCCACCTCTAGCTCTGTCGTCAATTTAGAAGCCCTCGTCGAACCGTTTGGTGCACCGGTAAACGAACTACTGTGAAATTTTCAAAGGTTTTACCAGATTGAAAATCTCTATTGCCGATTTGTTGTACATGTGCAGCGCGATCACAGCGGTACAATTCTCTTTCACGCTCCACTTCATGTTAACTCGGCGACGAAACGACCTAAACTATAGTATATAAATATTTTGCAATACAGGGTCCACTCTATGTTTTGTAAACAAAGCCGCTCGCGAGCATCACTCCTATAACACTTGCATATTCACAGAACTTATGGCACGACTATACGTAAAATATATAAATAATTTTTTATATTATTTTTATTATATATTGCTAGATGCAAGTTTTTTTTCTTTTAGTCAACCGAATTACGTTTTTATGAAATGCCCACCAACATGACGAAAAGCCATCCTGCTTATGATTCTCTTCTGGACAACATACACCTTGAAATAGCACCACCAACGGAATCTGGAAGCACATTCCTGTGTCGAGGAGCCTTCAAGTACTTTCATTACAAATGTGAAGGATTCAATGATGTCGGATGGGGTTGTGCCTATAGAACGTTGCAATCAATGTGCTCTCTAATTGTAAATGACAGAAATGTAGGAGAAAATGAAGAACCATTAGCCGTGCCCACAATCCCGGAAATTCAAGAATGCCTAGTAAACATTGGCGATAAACCACAATCATTTCAGGGATCACGAGAATGGATTGGAGCGCTAGAAGTATTCTATGTGCTGGACACATTATATAATATTTCGTGTAAGATTCAACATGTGCCGAGTTGTGAAGATTTAAAAAAGTATGTGGGCGTCGTGAAAAAGTACTTTGAAGAATGGGATGGTTTGATAATGATGGGCGGTGACATTGATGCATCATCAAAAGGTATCGCAGGAGTGCATACAGCCGGTAACGAAGTGTACTTTTTATTGGTGGTAAGTTTAACAACGCAGATTCTGTTTGATATGTTCAATTATATTTTTTTCTTTATATAGGACCCACACCTAACCGACAAACCAAAAAGTGCTCGAGAACTAATTGAGAAAGGTTATCTTCAATGGCAACACACGTCAAATTTTGTCGATAGTTCATTTTATAATCTCTGTATGCCACAATTTAAATTATCCTCGTAATATAGTTAAGGTGCTCAAGCAAGGAAAAACCATTACTTTGTGTGATTTCGTTTTATAATTATAACAAAACCTTTGTTTTTACAATTGTATATTGTACATATTTGAGTCTTACAAATACATACTTCTTATTCGAAAATTTATAATTCGTCCCATCTTAAAGACGTTATCTGTGAGCCAGCTTACGTTTTGTCCTAACTGGAAAGTACCCATTCGATTGAAGCATATTAGCAAATTGTTAGACAGTTCTGCAGTTGCAGGTACACCAATTGCACTAGTGGAGTTGATATCCTTGGAATCCTCTAGATTCAGATGCGTGGATCCATAACCTAGGCGCCAAATGCAAGTCGCTCTGAATCGCTTTCAGTCACTCTGAGTCGCTAAACACGGAATCGCTCCGCATTTAACAGTTTCATATGCTTCTATACAATTAATGGCTAACAGCGAATCGCAGTTAAGTCGCGCGACGCGATGCGCTCGGGCATAAACGCAGCCTTAATGTCTTGTGGCGACCGCCGTCAAATTTACTTTGGGCCAGCCCGTTGCTGCCAAAAAAGGATGGCTCATAGCGCCCTTGTGGTGATTTTCATCGTTTAAACCCAATAGCCGCGTTTTTTTTGGCATAAGTTTTAGTTTGGCGAATTGCGAATATTTCAGCCAGGTTGAGTTCGCTGCGAGCAATGCTGTTCACTTTACATATATGGTCTGAGAAGCTCATAGAGATTATTTCCTTGAATAAAATGTCGGATTGTGTGTAGTTAAATGGAATAGGGAACAAACAAAATGAGTCTGCTGCCCAAATAAAATTACGACTCCACTAATATCGCAGTCGCAAGGGGCGATATCAGCCACCGACGTACGCTTCACCAAAACATAGGGGGAACTACCTGGGAAGTGTGTATCAAACAGGACTTCAATCATTTTCTTGCTTGAGGATGTCCACGAACCGTCCTGTTTCAACAGATAATTAGAAATGGATGGATTTTTGAAGAGAGCCTTACGAAGCCGAGAGGTCTCACTAGATCCTTCAATACGCTCACAAAAAAGCCTCCATGAATTACGTTTGGCTTTCCTTAGTTCATTCTTGAATAATGCAACTCCACTAATATCGCTCCCACGGCAGCCGGCTCTATGCACCGGGGCGAACCGTTCATTAGCAACGACCAAGGGCTGCCAAACCCCTCAACGCCAATAGGCGTTGCTACTATAAAAACTTCACTAATATTTTCTCAAGGAAATTCTATGGGCTATAAAGGCTTCGAATCGTCCAAACCGGCTGGACTGGACGGTATCATTCCGGCTGATCTGCAGCACTCATCAGACATTTTGCCAACAGCAACTGAAATTTGCTAATGTTGCTGTGGTAGCGATGCTTCAAATACTGCAGTTCTTCTTGCATCGAGGGGGTTTGGCAGCTCTTGGCCGTCGAAAAACGGGTCGTTCCGGTACGAAAAACCGGCTGCCGCAGAAACGAGATTTGCTAAAAATATTGTTTGCTGAATTTCACACAATTCGTGTAGTGAAGACTGTGTGTTATGGACTCACAGCTATCGGCAGAAAATGCACGTTAAGTAGCGAGGGTAATTAGCATGTAATGGCTGCTACAGTGGCCCATCGCTGTCAGACGCAATCACGAATCGGCAGATAGCGGCTTGTGGTGACGATTTTTGCCAGCAAATTGCTCACAATGGTTTCAAAGCCATTTTCTGCCATCCACCACCGCGATTAACCGCTATACACATAGATATACGATGACAATGGCCGGGGATGGGCCATGATTTGTAGCAGGCATAAGATAGCAGGCAGTTTATCGTTCCTGTAGGAATACAACTCGGAATAAAGATGAATTTTAAAACGCGTCCCACATTGGGCGCCAAATACCTGAGTTTTTTCACAGGGACAAGTTTGTTCGGCCATTTTTGGCAACTAGGATTACATAGTATTATTACAAACAATATAAAACTCCACGGGATATCTTTAAAATTATCTGGAATTTTGTCCAACATATATGTATTTATTCGATACAAGGACATTGTATACTTATATATTGTTTTAAAAATTTCTCTAGTTCTTAATTTAAGATACATTTAAAGAGCATACTTATTAACTGCCCGGCTTGAAGGCATTTTGCCCACTATAGTTTTCCACTATTAGTGATTTGAATCTCTTCATTATCACTCGGTAGCCCTCTTCCTTCGCACTGGCTGCTAACAGTTGAACTCGGGCGATTTGTAAATGATCAGGATTTGACGGGCTAAAACCTTTGAAGATGTCAATTTCATCGCCCACATCCACCTGAACGCTCTTCTTGCCAATTTTCTGGCCATTCACACGGATCTTGTTGTCATAGAAGATTGTCTCCACCTTATTTCGGGCCAATCCCAAACCCGACTTTACAATTAAATCCAACCTCAAGGACTTGACATTTGATTTTATGATTTTTGCATCTTGTTCATCCTTGAAATCCTCGTCTTCCTCACTGTCGGAATCGTCGTCCTCTTCGACAGCTGATCTGCCTCCTTTTTTATTCGATTTCCATCGAATAGATTGTACGTGAAGTGGATAGTTGACAATCAGCTTATTTCTATAACACAGTTTTTCTGAAAAGCAGACCGTCTGCAGGTGATATTCTGGAGGAGACAGCCGGCGAAGAACCAGCAGACTCCTCGTAACCAAGTTCACCCGGAATAACCTCGAAAACATAACTGACAGTACTTTTCACATCAGCTGAGAAGTGATATGATAGCCTTGCCAGACCAGAAAAGTGTCCTATAAAATGCGTCACTTCCGTTGATAATAAAATTTAAGCGGTCATTTTGAAAAACATGTTTTTTTTTAAGGATACGTTATCCACCCTAATGTGTAACTCAGTTTTGAACCGGCCGTTCAGATCTGTATTCTTATGAAAAGTAATCTCTTCTTAAATTGCTTAAATCCGCGCTACCGCATCTTTTGCCAGGTAAAAAACTCCTCTCTTGGGTACTTGCGACTGATTTCAAATCCAAAAAGGCGCAAAAATTGTACGCTGACTAAAGTGAAAGTGCTAAAGATCGCCTCACATGATCGCGCACAACCACAAACGAACTTCCATCGAGCCATCAATTTCATAGAACGGTGGAAATGAGAATTTTTTTCCGTATGTTCATAGTCAGCATAACATGTTTGCGCCTTTTTGGATTTTAAATCGGTAGCAAGTAATAATAACCCAAGAGACAGGGAGTTTTTACCTTGCAAAAGGTGTGGTAGTTCTGAATTTTTAATATATTGTAATAATAAATAAATAACTGGCGCAACAGTCCAATTTGAACCACGGCCTCGAGATGAGTTAGCATCATCTCATTTTCTAGATCGTGACGGTTTTTTGTGCAGAGGTATGTGATCAGCAACACGCTCAACCGAGTTATTTACCCCATAATGGGTACTCATTTAACAGCTGAGTGGGCTCATAGTCCGACACGTAAATCCCCGGAATCGAACCGGGGCCCAGTGCGTTGAAGGCGAACGTGCTAACCGTTGCGCCATCCGGACTACAATATATTGTAATGATGTAATGTAGTTGATGGGTTGCAACTTATCAAGAGACGCCAACGAAACTGACGAAATCAAGCGACGGATACAGTTAGCTAATAAGACTCTTTTCTCGGTTCTCCCCATAATGAAATCGAAGCATGTATACAAAACCATTGTACGACCAGTGCTATGCTACGGTTGCGAAGCATGGACCCTAACTGAAGCCTCCGGAAATATGCTAGACACATTTGAACGTAAGGTTCTACGACGAATTTTGGGAGCTGTTTGCGATCGAGATGGATGGCGCATCGGGTACAACCATGAGTTGTATGAACTGTACGATGAGCTGGAAGTTTCCTAAATCGTCAAACTACAACGACTTCAATGGGCAGGGCATGTCCAACGAATGGACGATGACCGCATGTCAAAGAGAGTGATGAATGCAAAACGAGTTGACGGAGCGAGACTGCCTAGACGACCGATATCTTGTTGGGAGAGCTCACTATATGTGGACGCCGAGCAGCTACTGGGCTTCCACGTGACCGAGATAATTGGAGGAAAACGATCCAGGCGGCCAAGGCCCGACGTCGGGCTGTCGCGCCACGATGATGAGTAAAAATGCTGATGTCATTGTACATACACTCATTGTGTATGTTTCCATCCGCAATGTGAGTCTTTCAACTAATGAGAAAGAAACTCAGTGGGAGAAAATTTTATTGGATCTTCTCAACATGGGGAATCCCCTCATTAGAAAAGACCAATATATATTTGTTACGAGAAATTTCACTGTTGCCAAATGCTCCGGATTGTTTGTGTTGGTAAATAAATAAAGATATATAATGGAACAAAATGAGCGAGAATAATACATATATACACACTAAATTTTGAACTTGGCCCGTATGTGGAGTGTGGAATTCTACATAAGCCAACGTCTGGTATGTGCAGTACTCCCTTTGAAGAGAGAGTATAAGAGGAAATGAAAAAGAGCGAGAGAAACGAAGTAATTCGGCACAAGTGAGGAAGTAGGAAGGGGGATGGAAATTTGACATCTCTTTTGCTCTATATGGACCGAGCGGGTGTTCCGCGGCAGAGAGACAGACTGGAATGTTATTGTTCCAACTGGAAAAGTAGGAGAGGGGATGACATCTTGCGTGCTTCCTGTGCTTTTATATGGACTGCGCGGGTGTTGCGCAGTGGAGGGCGTGTGTCTCTCTGTTTACTTTTTACGACTGGAATTGCTTCAAGTAGTTTAGTGTTGAGTATATGCGGATTGCTCCTCCATAGGTATTCTCTATGAGTACTCCACATAGTACACATATGTTCCGCCGGCCCTGTGAGCGAGAATCGTCTATGCGTTGCGTAGTACTCATGCGATTTTGGAGCATATATATTTGTCGAGGGGTTGGTTTGGGCATTCATTTTACAGTGTGTTATGCTTAAACTGAACGACTCGGAGGCTGCGCCATTGTGCCGACTCTGTCGCTCATTCTGTTGATCGTTACTGTATTACACATCAATAGTCTGCCGTTGCATAGAAAAAAGTATTGTTCAATCAAGGCAACGCATCAGCTCAAACCACGGAATGGGTACTATACTAAATGCAATACTTTGGCAATGCTCCTTCAGATCATCGATAAAAATAGCCGTGTTCGATTCACATGAACAAAGATCCTTTCCCATACCGAGCGACTGACCAGTATTCGATCCAGGTCTGGGATTGGGATTATGAAAAAAAAATACTGGATTGAATAATTCGGAAACACAGTTGATTGAAAACGTTCCTTATTTTTTCTTCTTTCTCTTTAATGTGTCGTTTACACAATCATTAGCAATTAGATGAATTTCAATACTGACGGGTAATTGAAAGTAAAAAAAGATTGTTATCAATGAAAATATAAAGATTGAGATGTCGACTTTTATTGGTGTGAACTGTTCTTACGGAAAATCAAGAGGTGTGGGTGTGTGCTTAGGTTTTATAGATCGTAAGATTTAGTTTTTATAAAGTATACTTCAAATAGTAAGATTGCTTATTCTCATAAAGTTGCACATTGCTCTAGTCGATTTACTAATTTCGTGGCGCATAACTCCATTTGTGCACAAGATTTGAATGGTATTTTTATTTTGGAGTTCGATTGCAGGATTTTCACGTGTCTAAGCCAACTCACTCAACTCAACTCGAAACACTATCTTTTATTTTCCTTCTCCTGTAAATATAATCGTTGTGATAGCGGCTTTGTGTATATCCACGCTTCGCCCACTGGCTTAAAGTACTAAAAAGAAATACAATTAAGATTGAGTTATTGATGACATCCTAGACGACAGTGTTGCTGCAACTTACTTGTGTTTGCCAGTCAATACCGGCCTCCTTCCGAGCTTTACTTTCATCTCGTTGTTTTTGTTCAACTTCGAATTTGGCGTTAGTTGCACGATCGATGTCATTCAACCTGGTGAGACGATGAAAATAAATGGTTTGTAACTAAGGTTCCAACGTGTATGGATAAGAAATATTACTTTAGGCCTGCCGTCACCTCCTTCCAAATTCTCCTCGATTCAGATTCAAATTGTTCAGATATGGGTCTTACGTTCTTTTTGAAAATTGGAATACTATTTACATCGACAAAGACTCCATTCTGAAATATGACAAAGAAAAAGTTTAGAGGATTTCTGTTTGATGTAACTCGTACATAACTTTATTTTTCATTGTATTTACTCCCCTCCTCCTCGCGAGCTAGTATTTGATAAATGTGTCTACGAAAACTTACCGGGTTGCTGGAATCGTGCCATTTTGCTTCCATAACACCACTCCATTCACCAGTTATTGTCACGAAAGGCTTCTTTTCATTCGGTGAAAATATCTAATGCAAAGTATTTAAAGAAAGTAAAAACAAACATTCGGTATAATCGTAAAATACCTCCGTAGATATCCTGTTCCGCTTTCCACCGTAGAATGGTTTCGTCATAAATTCTATCTCAGCTTTATAGCCTGTTTGTGGTGATTGTATTGTCACAGATCCTCCTAACTCTATCCATGGTACTGTAAGTATTGATCTAATATGCACAAAACAATTTGAATTCAAGTCGTGACCTCCATATGATTATTGATAGTTACACCTACCTAGCATAGCCATTTGGAAATGTTAGAATATATTCTTCGTTTAAATCACATAATGTTACAACGCCCTGACCAATGTTATGAACTCCGATTGATAAACCCAAAAATTTTGATTTGGTCCATACGTGAGCCGAAAAACTAATTTTCTTATTAACGTGCTCAGCATAGAAGGCAGAAACTGTTAGGAATCATGTCGAGAATATTATACTAATTCAACTAATAGAAAGTAACAACATTACTTGGAGGATGATGCGAAACCTGCTCGGCAAGAAATGTTAGTTGATCTGTTCTACACCATGGTATTGGTCCTTCAGCTACTGTATCTCCCTCGATTTTTTCCTCTGAAACATACGTTCCATATGTTAACATGTCAAATCGTTTTACATTTAGTTAATTTTACTACACTAGACTTACCAGGTAGTTCCCAGTAGCATTGAAAAATTTCACCTAAAATCGGATTATACGGTTTCTTTGCCACTGTACTTTTCCTTCCGGCATGATATGCACTTAAATACCAGCGACATACCTGGATCATTCGTTCTCGTGGATCGTCCAAGTCAGCAATCCTAAGCGAATGAGCACAACTTAGTAATCTTACTACCAACTAGAGTGGGGGCGAATTCTTACTTTAAAAATAGATCCGGATGTGCAAAGTAGTCAGCATACATTTCAAGTAACGACCGTCTTTCTAATATAAATGTTGGCAGTACGACTTTGGTTAGATCCATGCCAATCTTGACTTGTGATAGAAGGTGAGTGACCACGGAACCGTGCGATTCCATGCTGAGATCGTCCTCATCGTCATCCTCGTAAAGGGCATCGTAATCAAGACTTCCATCATTTCGGAACGGAATTGAGTTGCGAGGTCTTCCTTGAGTTGTAGTCGAGCGACTTGAGGCGGCATTGTCGTCGCTAAGTTTTTCTGTTGCATTTGGTGTGGCGGATGATGTGGTTTGCAACTGATCGGATGTTTCGGTCTGGACAAGGGTTCTACTATTACTGTAAAGAAAAATAAATAATAAATAAGAATTCTCTCTCTCAATTGCCCTAACCCCTTGTGGGGCATATCGCGTCAACTGTTCCATGTGGCCCAGTTGACGTTTCACGGCATAAACTGGTTTCGGAGAATGCAGTTGCCAGCATGCACCTCCTGCACATCCATGGCCACGAACGTCGTCGTGGACGAAATTAGAATTAGATTACTTTGAAAGTGTCTCTGAACAATGACTTGCTAATTGCCCTAACTCTTACAGGGGAATGGGTGCGTCAACATCTCTATCATAGCAGTACCTGCTTGACGTTTCGACAGGATATAAACTTCGGAAGGAGGAGTTGTTGGCTTGCACCTTCCATTCGTATAGACGTCTTTTTCTGACAAGCTTGGAGTAGTATCCACAGGTAGTTTTTTAATTTTATTAACGCGTCTGGGAAATGAATTCCGTAGTGGTGTAATATCACCATCACTGCATTATCCCTAGGACTATATGTAAAACTATAGTACATATATATATAGGCACACGATCGTCGCACATTGTTCGCGATAAGCGATCAACCAATAGAACACGGAGCACTATTTGTGTATCTTTTTCATCGTCGGCTGCGATCAATGCAGCCTAGCAAAACGCACCTTTAGCGCACGCCAATAATCGCCGCTTGTTGTTTGCCAAAGATTTCGAGCAAAATATCCAGGCCGGCTAACGGAGTAGATCTGATGGCCCCGGTTGCAACAATAGCCACCAATCTCTGCTTTTTCTCCAAAAGAGTCCTATAGGTCACCATCAACATCCACCAAGCAAAGATGCCATGTATGTGAACAGCCACAGGACTACCCTAGGTTGTAGTCCCCAGCATAGCGCGTCAACTATTCCACGTGGCCTAGCCGACGTTTACGACTGGCATAAACCAGTATCGGACGATGCCGCGGCCAGCATGCACCTCAAAATTTAATCTCCCTAAAGTCTTAAAATTTTCGAGGCTAGACCGATCGGTTGAAGATCATTAGTGCGCACGTGTGCACAATTGTAAAGATAGCTGAAGTCAAGCCTCGGTTACGATCGGATTTACGGAAAGACCACGGAAACGAAACATGGATCCTGGAATGTCCAAACGCTGAACAAAACTGACGCAATGATAAATCCATTATGAGAGGGCAGTAGCAACAATCTCAACGGCAATCCAGGAAACGAAATAGGCCGGAGTAGACGAAGTAAAATCATCGAAATGAAGTATATGTGAACTGCAAATTTCCCATACGAACGAGCTTGCGCTACAAACTACAACTTTGAAATTCATACTTTTCGCGATTTTTGCGAGTCCAGTTATCGTTGCGTTTGGACTATATGGCCTTATGGTCTTTGTTTTAATTTTAGGCCCGAGACTTTGTTTACGAGGGTCAGTCAGAAAGTAAGTTTAAGGGTGGCAGCGCTCTGCGTGATGAAAAGATAAACTAACGAAATTTTAGGAGGTTGTTCTCTCATCTATCCTAACCAATTTGACCCATCGCTGAGTCCGATAAGTCTATTTTTGTGTTTTTTTTTACAACGATTTAAAATGGAGACGTCGATAGAAGTAGCGTCCAAATGTGAACCGCGTAGTGTGATAGGTTTTTTGACCGCAAACAAATTATCCGCTAGTGAAATTTATCGAGAATTATCGTCTGTATACGGTGAGTAGTGTATGAGCCTTCAAATGGTTACGCGTTGGCGAAGAGCGTACCTAAACGGAAGAGACGAAGCGCACCAAGACAGACCAACGAGAACGAGCGCAGTGAACAAGGGGAACGGGAAGGCAAGACTATCAACGCAGACTATCAACTGTGGTGTTTTGGATCGTTTACGAAAAGCAATCAAAAACAAACGGCCAGGTTTGTTGAGTCGCAAAGTGTTTTTCATTCACGATAATGCTCGTCCGCATTCTGCCCGTTTAACCCAAGAAAAATTGGCCTCATTTAAATGGGACGTTTTTGAGCATCCTCCTTATTCCCCTGACTTGGCCCCAAGTGATTTCCACCTTTTCCCGGCGATCAAAACAGCATTTGGCGGCATACGAGTCGACACGACAGATGACATCACCGAAGCAGTCACAGCGTACTTTAAAAATTTGGACGCAAAACATTTCGACGTCGGAATTACGAAATTAGTTTGTAGATACAAAAAATGTATTGAGAGAGATGGCGACTTTGTAGAAAAATAAAAAAATGTCTGAATTTTCCGAAAATGACCTTGTTTTTTTGTTTTGACCACTCCTTCCCCTCCCTAATCGGACCCTTAAACTTACTTTCTGACTGACCCTCGCATTATTGTTTATCTATAGAAGTGCGCGTGAGCTAAAGTGTATGCTACAATAAAAAAAAATAAAAAATCTTTTTAATATTCAGGGAAGAAATTAAACCGTGGATAGCGTTTTGACGCCCCTCAGCCGTTGCGCCCGGGGCAACGGCCCCCTTCGCCCTCCTAGCTACGCCACTGTCCGGCTGACCTGTATGGTAGTGTTAAACTCAACATCGCAGGTCAGAATCAACAACAACTTGAAAGAACTGTTTGAAACACGAGAACCAGGGTGATGGGCCGGTTCCCATTCTGTTCAACATTGTCTTTGAATACGAATGCTACCAGTGGACACAACAAAGACCCTGTTAATCGTGAAAACACATCACTTACTATTAAAAGTGAACTCCGATACAAGTCAGGATTGATTTCTTCTCATACCATATACTGTTCGTTAATGGTTGAGGTAAAGTTGTAGCAATCGACATATGAGAAACTGGAGCAGTACTTTCTTCTCCGATGGGTGACAGCCTCATGAGTAATAATCAAAATTTGCTCTGGCATTGTGCCAACTAGGTGGTAATAATTATAATCAGACCAAGCAATGAATAGATTTTTTTTAGCTATTGAGGAAGTAATGCTAGCTACACCACAAAGCAATAACCGGATAAATATCGATCAATCTCACTTTTTACATAATATAAATACATCGTTAAACACATTACTCTATCATGGAGGCGACAGTCTATGAATTTTCGTGGTAATGATAGCGAAAGACAATCATTAGTCCGAAACTTCCGTATTTTAGTGAGTTGGCATAACACCTGGAAAAAAATAAGTTATCAGTAAATTTACCAATAGCTAGTCCATTGTTGGTCTCTGATTTAAATTAATAAGTGTCGCCTATAAAAATCAATTAGTCACATACAAAAATCCAATATATTTTTATGTGTTTCGATTTCTTGAAGGACTGTTTAATTCACTTTTGACCTTTTTATTATTTGCGACATACGGATATATTATATATGCTATGCAGATGTACATACACTCCCAACCATTCGCCCGAAAGATTTATGGGCTTCTCTGGCGGACATCCAGGCTTCGGATAGGCATGTGCCCATAACGAGATTTATCCCTTGACGTGAAGGAATTAACTATTACCACTACCAACATAATTTGCGAAATTTGTGTCGGTGGTACACTTTTTTTAGAACTAAAGTCATCAGTAGGCAGAATCCATTCATATCGTCCAAAAATTAAAAAACGACAAATCGATCGTTTGTCAAGAAAAGGATACACGGCACTTAACAAATGGTACACAAGCCTGAGACGAGTTATAAAAGGACATTTAGAGACGGCAACATTCGCCCTGCACACATACCTTACACTACTAGACCGCTGAAAAATCCATTTGGCCGAGAATGATTTGAACATATTATAATCCTATGAAACTTATACTATCCGCGATTATTTAAGTTTATTACAGATAACAACTGCAAAATGCGAGATTTACTAACTGTATCGCGATATTTAAGTCGTCTTTTCTATGAACAACTTTTGGTAAACAGAGAACACATCCGACCCGCATTATAAAAATATTGACAATTTGTGAGCTGTAGCAAATATGAAAATCGTGTACTACTACTACTTGCAGAAACCGGAGCAAATGTTTCTCCCTAAATCTATGGTCGAGGCCGTGTATAATATAAACCGTCTTGAGAGTACTTTTGCGAGAATACTGAGATGAATGGACGCTACATATGTATGGTACATTTGCCTACTGGCGACGATTCTCGTGATATAAGGGGGGAAAGCTGTTTCATCGCGCATGTGTGCATCTGACGCCACACCACCCATCCGACTACCAAGTGGGTTGTCCTTTTATGAAATTGAACTTAACACTATATCTATGTCATCTCATAACATTTCAGATGGCTGAAATGACATTTCATTTCAAGGAAAAATTATAAAGTGAGAAGGACTAAGGCTAGCCAACGGGATGTACTGATTATCCACGTGATAAGGATTAGTGCATAGGAGAATAGAATGCGGTAATCTTGGAATAATCCCATCGGCATCATAAGCAACTCATAAATTATTCTGATGTGAACACATTTGATATGGTTTTGAGCAGTACATATTTCGCATTCTCAGGATATAGTGGAAGATGCATCGAAGAAAAACTTTTAGCATATGGGTAAAATTCAAACATGTTGAAAATGAAAATAATGCGTTAATTGCCTTAACTACTCCAGGGGCATGAGCGCGTCAACATCTATTGCATTACTATGCCTTCTTGACGTTTCGATTACATATAAGGTAATCGTAAGGCAATGGTAAAGATTGCCAGCAGAACACCACAAACAAGGCTACCACCAATAAACCGAAGATGGTCTGCTAAAAACTTTGACGGGGAAGCGTTCATCGAAACCTGGCATCAGAAGGGAGCTATTGAAGGACATGCAGAACAAAAGGCATCGCAGCTTATAAAGCAGACAGTAGAAGCATGTTATGCCTCTATGCCAAGGACAAAGTCTTGCAACCGTCGAAAAGCAAACTACTGGTGGAATGAAGAAATTGCAAACCTGAGGCGCAGGTGCCTGAGAGCACGTCTATTCTATAAGCGATCAAGAGAGACACCAGACTACACCAACTTGGCACAAGAATACAGGACTTCGCGTGGATTACTAAAGCAGACAATAAAAAAGAGCAAACGAAACTGCTTCAAGCAACTCTGCGAGGACGCAGATATTAATCCCTGGGGAACGGCGTATAGGGTGGTTATGAAAAAGCTGAGCAGTTACCAAACACCTCAAGTGAAGTGCCCTTTTCTACTAAATCCGATAGTTTAAGTTCTCTTCCCCCCGCATGAGTTAGAAAACGTCGAAAACCAGAAAATGGTCCATGAAGATCAGATACCGACATTAACTGACAAAGAGATTTCGGAGATCGTTTCCAGAATAGGTGACAATAAAGCACCAAGCCCTGATGGCATTCCCAACGGAGTGTTGAAAGTAGCAGTTGACACGGTTCCCGGGAAGTTCGTCTGTGTTTTTGAATCCTGTTTGCAGGAGCGAGTTTTCCCTGCTGTATGGAAAAAACAGAGACTGGTTCTGCTTCCAAAACCCAACAAACCGCCGGGCGAACCAAATTCATACCGTCCAATTTGCCTGCTAGACATCGCGGGGAAGGTGCTGGAACGAATAATTTTTAGCAGACTAGCTGCCGTCGTAGCGGAAAAGGGAGCACCGTCGGACCGACAGTTTGGTTTTCGAAGGGCGCGCTCCACGGCCGATGCCATCTTGACAGTGACATATCTAGGGAAACAGGCACTTCGTGATGGCAAATGTTGCGCGGTTGTGACACTAGACGTCAAAAATGCTTTCAATTCGGTAAACTGGAAATGCATTCATTTGTCTTTGCCTGACTATTTGACGCGACTTATACAGAGCTACCTTTCGTTTAGAATCCAGCGAAGGACCAAGAGAATACAATTTAACAGCAGGCGTATCGCGAAGATCTGTAATCGGCCCTATGCCGTGAAACATCATGTACAACGACATATTGGATATATGTTACTACAATAGAAGACAGAAAGTAACGATAGTCGGGTTCGTAGATGATCAAGTGGTGGCCAAGGATCCGGCATTCGCTGAATTGTATGTCACCGAAGCAATCACAATTATTAAGTTGTGGTTGGATAAAGTAGGACTGGAGCTAGCTGAGCAAAAGACGGAAGCTGTTCTCATCAGTAACCGAAGGAAAAAGAACACTCGGAGGATCAGAGTCGGAAACACCATCATTATTTCTAAGCCAGGTACCTGAGAGTGATGATTGACGCGAAGCTGACATTTGTAGAGCACCTCAAGTACATATGCAAGAAGGCGGTTAATGCTACTGTGGCTTTGGCAAACATGGGAGGACCACGACCGATTAGGAGACTTTTATTATCTAGAGTGATCATCTCTATACTTCTGTATGCGTAACTGTAACAGTCGAAGAATCAACTGTGTTTATCGAAGGAACGCATTGAGAGTGTACTGTGCATACCGAACAACATCAGATGAGGCTGCCTACGTTGTATCAGGTATGGTCCCCATAGATATTCTAGCCGACGAAATGGACTGATTGCACAAAGACCGATGTTTGGAACCATCCCCGCACTTGCTGAGAAATAGCGGTTTATTCCATGGGAAGGAAAACAGGCCGAAACCGGTACCTCGAACTTCGCGCTACTGTGCATACAGTTTTAAAACTATCTATCTATCTATCGCCTTGAGGCCGCCGGACAGGCCTCTGAGGCGGCCAGATGGATAATTGGAAATCGATAGCCTCAAGGCGAACTGTCCGGCCGCGTGACTAGAATGAATTTTCACTGGAGTTTATTTCAATAGACGAATATATCTGAAGCTTGGCTATGGAAATTGAAATGCCGTACAATTCATTGCAATAGATAGATACTTTCATTCCATGGCGATAAGATCGATTTCCATCCGGCCGCCTCAAAGGCCTGTCCGGCGGCCTCAAGGCGGCCTGCACATGCCATTCACGATCCGGAATTCCTCAAGGCCAGGCCTGATCAGTTTTTGCGGAGAAAAATTCCGGAACGTATGTGGTGGAGGCCTGGCGGGAACGATTTCCCTTCCGACCGCCTGAAGGCGGCCTGAAACGACCATACACGATCCGGAATTCCTCAAGGCCGGGCCTGATCCGTTTTTCCGGACAGGAATCCCGGACAGTGTATGTTTGGCTTTAATAATAGCCACAAGCTTCTCAGGGATGCCTCTCCTGCGCAAGGCCACCCATATAGAATCCCAATTCACACTATCGAAAGCCTTCTCAAAATCGATGAAAAGCAAGGGAAGCGGAGAATCGTACTCAGCGCATTTGTCGATGATGATTCGTATGGTTAATTTAATTTCTTCTTCTTTATCTCTAGAGTTAATTGAAGATTTTTTTTTATTTTCATTTTATTTGAAGGCGGCTGATCTAGGACCAGGATACTTGGCTCAAATGTCCAGGACCTCCGCTGGTCTAGTCGGGACCGGTGCCACCGAGCCAAAAGCATCCGGGTCAAAAATATTTTTGTTGCAGTGACGGCGGCTCGACAAAGCTGTGGTTCGCAACGCATTGCGCCCAGCGTGGGGTGGATTTTTTCGGTTCGGTGGCACAGGTCCCGGCTAGACCAGCGTATGTCGTGCGTTATTCAGCCAGAGCACCCTGGTCCTGGATTAGCCACCTTAAAACATAAAAACACGATGGAAGGAATAAGGAGAAAGGAGGGAAACACGAAAGAACCGAAAGTGTTGAAAAAGGTTAATTAAACATTATAATCTTGTATATTCAAAAAATAAATTAAGACTCAATAATTGGTAGATGAAAAAAGTAAAAAACAATTAAAGTGATCAAAAATTCAAAATAAAAAAAAAACAACGAAAATTGACTGAATAAGTGCAAATTTAGGCTTTTGTGCTAGCTCTCCGCTAGTGGCAGCATGACTCCCACATACCGAAATCCTCTCTGTACACAATTACGCAGCACAGAGATAGTCGCATCCATGCTATAAACAATTGCATGCAGCATAATGACGAGACGGCTACATGCATCATAACACTGCACAGAGACGATCTTTGCTACTCTCCGTTAGCGTCCCGCCGATCTTAGCAGTATATTGCTATGATGGTAAGCTGATGCTAACCAGCTGGCAAGCGGAAAGCCGTCAGTGTTTGCAATGCAAATTCGATCAGCTGGAATAATGTTGTAAAGTGGTTCGCAACAAACTTTTTAATTATGACTTTTTAGAAGTTACACGTAATAATTACTAAATTTTCAAAAACATACCTACTAAATGGCTAAATGACATACCTTCTTTTAAAAAAGTTAAGAGATCTGGTGTATAAAAGCCCCAAATATCCTAAAAATTACCTAACTGAACTAATTAAAATAATAACTACTACTTACCAATGTTTAGCACAGTCATAAATATATTGCAATTCGCAAAAAAAAAATAAACATTGCAATACAAACAAAAATTATTTTTGATGCTGAATATTTGTTGAATTAGCTCTCTTTTTAGGGTTTTGTAGTAAATACAAAACCCTTATGAAATCGGTCAAATGTCTGTCTGTCCGTCAGTCCATGGAATATCTCACGAACGGCTGAAGCTACATACATGAAATTTTGTAGAAATGTGTAGAATTACTATAATTCGCCGGAGAAAGCGAATCGTCGTAATAGGTCAACTTTAAGGGGAGGTCCCCATAGAGGGGAAATGAAGGTCGAAATTTTTTTTTCGTTTGGTACAGGCAAGTGGGGTATCATAAGAAAGGTACCGTCGAGTACATTCCATTTTTGGAATTTTTTTCAAATTTGAAGAAACGGGAAAAAAGGGAGAGGGGAAAATATGTCATCCGAGTTTGTCCCCCCCCCCCCTTGCATTTCGAGACCATTATACTTAGAAATATGAAAATTTGCAGAAAAGCGCCATTTTACTAGCGTAAAAAACCTAGATATCTAGAATTTTGAAATTTCATCAGAAAAGGTTAATAATAGTACATTTCTATAGTTGCAGTTAGCACACCCCTGCACCCTTTACGCGCACCCGAGGTCAAAAATATTGATGGCCAATGATAACCAACATCATAGGCAAGTTTCATAACAATCACATAATATTTAATAATAGTACATTCATTTAAATTTTGAGATTTTGATGCTATTCATACAAAAAATGCACATAACCGGTTACATACTACGGATAGTACTGCATACTTGAATATTGTTTATTGTTTTTCGTAAAGTGAATTGGAGTTAACCATTTCTGAAAGGGTGGAGATTGGTGGTATAGGAGTGGTAGGGGAGAGAAGTTTAAGGGGGGAGGTAGGTGGGTTGCTGCTTTAAGGGAGGTTCCCATAGAGGGGAAATTAACAACATCAACATCATCAACATTTTTTTCATCTGATATAGGCAAGTGGGGTATCATGAGAAAGGTACTACAGAGTACATTCCATTTTTGGCGACTTCATAAAATTCGAAGAAAGGGGAAAAGAGGCAGAGGGGAAAATATGAGATCATATTGTAATTTGTCCCACCCCCCTTACCATTTCAAGACCGTTACACTTAGAAATATGAAAACATACAGGAAGATGGCTTTCAACTGGCACAGAAAACAAAAAAAAAATATGGAATTTTGATATCTTCTCAAAATAGGTTAATAATAGTATATTTCTATAGTTACAGTTAGCACACCCCTACATTTCTCAAACTCATCCGAGGTCGAAAATATTGGTGGCCGACGATAATGAACACCATGTGCAATAATATCTCCAAATTTCGTAATAATCACGTAATATTTAATAGTAGTACATTCATTTAGATTTGGTCATTTTGATATCATCCATACAAAAAATGCACATAACAGGTCTCTTGTACTACATACTAGTACTACGAGTACAACATACTTGCATATTGTTTTCCGTAGAGCGAATTGGAGTTAACTATTTTCAAAAGGGTAATGATTGGTGAGGGAGGAGGGAGGAGGGGAAGGGGGGGGGGGGGGGTATCCTGGTCGCTGACTCTATTCTCTATAATTATTCAAACAATTTATTTTCAATATTTTTTATGCAAACTTACAATTTGCAATATTGTCTTAACATGAATGGTTAAGCATCTCCAAAAGTAGGAAAGTTCATCTCCTATTGGAATGGGACACTACAAAACCCTCGGATTGCGGGCGTAGCCCTCTATTTTCCGGTTTCATTTATAATCTTCCTTTGCGATTCGCAATAAGAGACCCGAAAAACTTCCGAATTTCAATTTTCAGCAAAATTGAACGTATTTATAGAAAAAGTGTTGCCATTCTGGATCCTCTATTTCGTTTTTTTACAATTTTGACTTCAGATATGCAATCAGCGTCTCAAAAAATCCCCACATAGTAACCTCCACCAAGATTGGGCGTATTCATAAAAAAAAAGTGTTGCCCCATTTTGGATCCCTGGTTTCGTTTTTTTTTGCAGATTGAACGTATTTATAGCAAGCAGTGTTGCCATTCCGCACCCGCCATTTCGGCTTTTTTATAATTTTAACATCAGATTCGCAATCAGCGACCTTAAAAACCCCCGAGTAACGAGTTTCAACCTAATATGATAGTAATAAGAAATTTTAATTAGTTTTTTCTTGTGATTTGGCCCCACTGTGCAAGGTCGAGTAATCCACTAAAGTCCTTCGAAAATTCTTAGGGGCAGTTGCGAGCGGCTGGATTTTTAATATTTCCAAGATAAGGGTATAAACTAAAGAACCCCGGTTAAATCAGTGTGGAAGCTCGTGGAAGTTTTTTTAAAGCCTTTTTAAAAACTAAATTCACTTAAAACAAGCTAATTTTTGTAAGGGTACATGTACAGCTGCGAAAAAAATAATAGCACCAACGTCTCCAACAATCTTTTCAAAGGCATTATAATTCTATTTGTCAGTTTCAACAACTAATGAACACATTTTTAAAAGTAAAAAAGTGTTATATAAGTTGTGTAATAAAAATATTTATTTACCGTTTGAAAGCTATTTAAACAAATCTTGTAAAAACATAAAAATAAGGCGAAAAAATAGCACCAAAGTGCACTTAAGGTTAAAAAAAAATGGAAAAAATGAATTAGTTTTATTAGTTTGCGAAAGTTATCTGTTCCAGCTGATGACGTCCTTCAGTTTTAATATTTAGTTGCGTGACCTTTATTGGCAATAACGGCTGTACAACGTTTTGGCATTGAATCAACCAAGCTCTGGCATCGACTTAGCGAAATTTCGCCCCAGGACTCCTTAATCACATTCCAAAGTGATTCGTTGCTGGTTGGCTTGGCAGCAGCAACTGCTTTTTTTTACATCAGCCCACAAATTCTCAGTAGGGTTGAGATCTGGTGACTGCGCAGGCCACTCCATGACGTTCACTGAATGCTCTCTGAACCATTTCTTCGCTTACTTGCTGGTGTGATTGGGGTCGTTGTCTTGTTGAAAGACCCACAGCAAAGCCATCTCGTACTCTGCATAAGCTAGCATCATTTTTTCAATCATTTCAACGTAAACGTGTTGGTCCATAATTGTTTTTATCCGACGTATTGGGCCTATGCCATAATGCAAAAAGCAAGCCCACACCATTACACTTGACCCCCCATGTTTAATGGCTTTACATGTGTATTAAGGATTGCATTCTGTATTGTATTGTATTCGGAGGGCGTCTGACGTATGAACGAGAGCCTTTTCCGCCATACAGAACAATTTTGCTCTCGTCTGACCATAAGATATTCCTCCATCTTTCAACTGGTAATTTCAGGTGTTCCTTTGCAAACTCAATACGTTTGGCTACATGCTTCGCACTTAGGAGTGGAACTTTTCTTGGGGTACAGGCTTTTAAATTGTGATGTCTTAAACGTTTACGAACTGTTTGCACTGTCGCAGCTATATTGAGATCTTTTTTCAGTTCAGTTGCTGGCTTGCTCTGGCGGATCAACCGATTTTCAAGCAACTTCGGTATGGCGCGTTTACGTCCACGTGTTTCAGTTTTTTTTTTTTGGAAAGTTATGGCATTGCGTATCATTTTGTTTCAACATCCAACAAAGTGCAAATCCGGTTTTTTTTCGCGACCCATTTCGTGACCTAAACGATGGCTTTACTATTAAATTTGTGTAAAAACTAACGAAACCCGAACAAGAACACTTTAACTTGTACATGGGTCAAATTAATAAACTCAACTAATGTGCTCTTCAACAGAATTGTCAGCGATGCTATTTGTTTTTTATCCTTCTATTTTGCATTTTTCTCTGAAAATCGCTTAAATTGAAAAGAACCGTTATCATTAAGAAGAAAAAACTGTTTTCTGCGGAATGTGAACATGTGTGATATATGTCAGCAATGTACAACAAATTTTCGACACGAAATGCTTTTTTTTTTAACAAATAGAAAAAATGTCGTGGTGGTGCTATTTTTTTTCGGCGTCGTTTTCATCATATAGTGCGACCGGTAGCTCAGTGCGTAGAAGGATCAGTCTCATATCTGACTACCGGCATTTCGGGCTCGAATCCCGTCCACGACGACATTCGTGGCCATGGACACGAAATGCTTTTTTTTTTAACAAATAGAAAAAATGTCGTGGTGGTGCTATTTTTTTTCGGCATCGTTTTCATCATATAGTGCGACCGGTAGCTCAGTGCGTAGAAGGATCAGTCTCATATCTGACTACCGGCATTTCGGGCTCGAATCCCGTCCACGACGACATTCGTGGCCATGGACACGAAATGCTTTTTTTTTTTTAACAAATAGAAGAAATGTCGTGGTGGTGCTATTTTTTTTCGGCGTCGTTTTCATCATATAGTGCGACCGGTAGCTCAGTGCGTAGAAGGATCAGTCTCATATCTGACTACCGGCATTTCGGGCTCGAATCCCGTCCACGACGACATTCGTGGCCATGGATGTTTGTGTTGTCTCCCCTTATGGTGCGGGGCGTAATAATACGCCACAGCATCTCCCGACAGCAGGTAGACGGCTAAATGGGGGAGCAGCCGGAGGTGCATGCTGGCAACTGCATTCTCCGAAACTAGTTTATGCCATCGAAACGTCAACTAAGCCACATGGAGCAGTTGACGCGCTATGCCCCACAAGGGGTTACGGCAATTGTGTATTTTCATCGTATACTCGTGACATGATTATTCATTTTTTAGAAAAACATATAATACAAACCACGAAAAAAATTTAACATTTTGGAGGATGTAAATTGAACGATTTTTACAAATAATACACCAGTTTAAGTTACCCTAATTTATCGACTCTTCTAAAGATTCTTTTTCCAGTGCGAACGAAGGTCAACTTTGAAGTAGTGTACAAACGACAGCTTATACTGACTATTTTGTGAACTGATGCTCGGACAACTGAAATCAAAAACACCATTCAGGAAAAAAAAATAAAAAGTTCATTTTTTGAGTTTTAGCCAACCTTTTGAGATTTTTGGACACTGTGCGGCGAGAATAAAGGATGTGGAGTGTCACAAACTTGATTTTTTTACTAATCCACCTACCTATACAACATATCAAAAATTCAAAACTACCGCACGTTTTGCACGCTAATCCCCTACCTTATTTGGTCCACCATTTTTAGGTCAATTGTTTAGCGGGCCGCACACATACTAATGGGGGGTCGCGGGTTGCCGACTCCTGGTATACAGTCATCACAGTGTGGGGCGTAAAAATGACCCACAGCTTTTCCCGGCTTGTCGTAGAAGGCGACTAAATGGACAGAATGTGTATACCAGCAACATGCGTCATCCGTAACTTGTTATATGCTAGCGAAATGTCAACTATCCATCTCAAAGATAATTTATTTATGCCTCTAGTAATTAGCGCGATATGCGCCACAAGGGGTTAAGGCAAATCATCATAGTTTCGCACTGAAAACCGTGAATTCTTATTGCCTAAAGCGGGAATCCACTAAATTCAGCCTGAATTTGAGGCAGAACCGACCTATAATGTATACATCATAACCATAGCTTCATACCGAAAATAAAGATTCTGACTACCTAAAGCGGAACGTACTCACGAAAGCGAAAATCCACTTCAGTTTTTCTCACGAAAATTCATTGTGGTCTTGCCTGGACTACATTGACAAGAAAATTGTTGACAATTAAAAGTCAAGCGTCTTCTCGAACTACGGTAATCGAGGCAACTGATGAGGACCTTTATAACGAGCCGATGTCTGCCTAATGTACAAATGGCAGTGGGTTTCTCTAGAAGTAAGAACCAGCAGCAAGTTTTCATACAATAGGCCTGCTGCTAAGCTTCCATCAATTCAGGCTTTCGTAATCCGAGCTGGCTTTACGAAGTTGCAGCAACGGACATTCTAACCTTTATTAGCTGGTGGCTGTATTTACTACTACGAAAATATAATTTTAACCAGCCCTCGACTCAAATACCGTATGGAATAGTTACTTTATAATAACTTACATTTATTATTAAAAAAATGTACTTACGCGCCAGGCGAATTCCCTTGACTCATGAAAAGATCATCGTTAGCATCATAAAAGTCATCTTCTCCTTCCGAACTAGAGTATGATGTTTCCGGAACAATTAACGACATGACGCTCGCTGAAGCTGCGAAACAAACGAGTTCTTAGTTGTGCCTTCACCTTTTTTCTTTTTGAAGTACAAGTATATACTTACGGTCAATAGATAAGGCCTTCCTACTTCTTTCCATGCATTCCGAACCCAATTCATCGACAGGGTCTATAGGAGCCATATACGTCGAAGGAGTGTCTTTTGAATGAAATCGAGAAAAATTTAGGTTAGCAACTAGTGAGATTACAGTGAAATGAAAATTACAATTTTAACAAATAAAAAAAAAATATTAAATTAACGGACAACTGTTACCTTCGTCATCATCTTCGTCGATACTTTTATCAGCTTTGCTGCTACTCGTACTCTTAATACTAGGGCCCTGATAGAATCCATTAATCGGATGTGCAGTATTTTTGGCAATTTGCAATAAAACTATTGAGTGTTTGATATGATCCAGCATTGACTACAAATACACAGGATATTAACCACATGATATCAATCATCGGAAGTAATATAATTGACTTACATTCGCATTGTCCTGGATGGGTTTACATTTAGCCCGTTCATCAGGATCTTCTGTTTCTAGGATTTTATTTTCAACTTTCTGAAATTATTAGCATTTCATGGTATAATCGAACTTATAGTAGATATGCATGGCAATTTACATTCGTTTGTTCAATCATAAGTTGCAGATATCCATCAGCTTCGCTTACTCGTTTGTCTAAGAGCTCTAAGTGATTAGCACGCTTTGATGAATTTTGTTGCATGGGAAAACCAATGACTGGACCATCCCATACACGATTTCGGGTGACATGTCGTCTAATTGTGTCTTCTAGTCGACGTACCCATTTTTCACGTTCATCGCCATCACGGGCCTGTAGAATTTCATGCATGTATGACAGATGGACGATTGGTATTACGTTGCTCTACATTGCCTATGAATACCTACTTGAAAATGAAATGTTTTGTGATCTACCGTAATGGTAAATGTGTTATCTTCTTGATCTTCTATTCCTATAACAGCACCTTTCAGTCTCACGCAGCCACGTCGAACGCCTTTCATCATTTTTTCTTTAGACTGTAAAAATAAGTTGAAAAGTTTTTATGATATGTAACACTAGTTCATTAACTGAGGAACCAACGAATAATATTGGAAAACTGTGGAAAGTATGATTGGGGATCGGAAAATCATAAAAACTCCACATTCTTCAGTTTATAGATCTATATCCCGTCCACTAATTATCCGATTTCCCCGGAATAAGTTTTGAATAGTAGAGCAAAACGTTAGCCGCTGTTGACCTCCTACTTCAATATTCCAGCTTATACAGTTTTCAGTTTATAGCGTTTTTAGTAACGTACTGGAGGTCAAGTCTGTGGGGGAACTCGCAAGCAAGTCCACATAACACCCCCGCATGGTGGCCGCTGATAACTTCGCGAATAGCGAAGGCTGAGCTATGAGGCCGGTTGCGTATACTATCACATTACATGAGTACATCCGTTCTGCGATATGTAAGCAATCGACACACTCCCTACCTGGCCAACTCTTGTGTTCTATAGGTTTTGCGAAGGTAGCCCTTATGGAGTGTCAGATGTCCTAAATTACCGGGGTGTTATGCGACCGTACCCATCAGGGGAAGGTGGCCAGTGACGCAATTGGTCATCATTAATGGAGCACGTTACTGCCACATACCTGTACAGTAACCAGTTGTATATGGGCTGTGTAAACTGTCTCCCCGACCGTACGTTAGGAAAGGGGCGCATATGAAACTCTCTGCATAGGTGACACGGCGACAAGGTGTGAGGTTGGAGCTGGTGACTGAGGTGAAAGTCCAGCTGCGGAGTTCCGGATCCAACACTTCACTTTGCTCCTTTCTTGCAGCTGGTGAACCGTGGTCTACGGAGTAGCGATATGTTAGGCTAGGGGAGAAACCTTTATTGCTTTGCATCAAGGGTAGCAGGTGCAGAGTAGCATGAACGCCTACGGAACTTTCGGGAGGTCGCGAAGGAGTCTGAAGTTAGTCTCTGAAGAAGCAGCTAAAGGGGAGAAGGGAGGCGTTGTTGGAACGGACAATGGAGCGCCGGAAGACGCGGAGAGGTCAGTTCAGATAACGTATACTCCGAATAAACACCAAAATGCCGACTCCGAATCGATGCAGATCACAACAAAAAGTGAGGAGCAGCGAATGAAAAGGAGGCGTCGTAGGGAAAGGCAGGCCATCGGTAAGAATCATCGAATCAATCATCGGTGAGTTAGAGCATGAGGAGTCGACTCCGGAAGTGGAAAGACCGGTGAAAAGATTCAAGGGCGGCAACGCTAGAAACTCAAAACTGGACCAACAAAGGGGGGAGAAGAGCCTTTGCGGAAAGACTGTTTCACTTGGTGGACCACCCGCTAGAGAGGTTAACCAAAGAGAACAAACAAGGCACAGTTGTGCCAGTTGAATATTTATCACAGTAAAGCAGCATCAGCGATGATGACGAGATCGTTCCTGCGGCAGCCGGTTTTTCGCACCAGAACGACCCGTTTTTCAACGGCCAAGAGCTGCCAAACCCACTCGATGCAGGAAGAACTGCAGTATTTGAAACATCGCTATCACAACAACAACATGATGACGAGATGCTTTGAGGAAGAAAAACTGGACATAACTTTCATACAGGAACCCGGGATTTCACATAACAAAATTAGGGGTTTGTCACAACAAATCGCAAACCTATACCATGCACAGGTGGACGGTAAAATAAGGGCCTACATCCTGGTGCGTCGTGATGCATCACAAATGATGCATCTCTGCTCGCCTGATCTTACGTTAGTAATGATCGGCAGTGGTGCAGGATCATTCCTAATTGCATCAGCATATGTGCCTTACGATGCACCAGAACCACCTCCATCACAGGGGTGACCGGTAGCGCAATGTGTTGAGGCATCAGTTTGACAACCGGCGTTTCGGGTTCGAATCCCGTCCACAACGACGTTCGTGGCCATGGATGTGCAGGAGATGCATACTGACAACTGCATTCTCCGAAACCAGTTTATGCCGACGAAACGTCAACTGGACCACATGGAACAGTGCCCCACAAGGGGTTAGAGCAATTGAGTAGTAGTACCTCCATCACAGGAAGTGGAAAATCTGGTAAGATATTGTAAGGAAAGAGATTTGGCCCTGATCATAGGCTGTGACGCCAATGCACACAACACAGTGTGGGGCAGCACAGACGACAATCCCAGAGGACAACAACTGCTAGAATTTGTAGAAAGGTACAATCTGCTGGTAGCAAACAAGGGGGCGGCTCCCACCTTCGTGGATGCAAGAAGGGCTGAGGTGATCGACATTACCCTAAGCTCTGTTAATATGCTTGACAGGGTTCAGAATTGGAGAGTAGTGGACAGGCTAACCATGTCTGATCACAGGGCGATCCAGTTCGAAATTCTGTATGGCAGAAAACGGAGTAGCGAACTGGAAAGGAAAGTTAGTCACTTGCAAAGAAGCTCGGAATGCAATGACCAGCCCTTTAGGCAGGGTAGCGAAAAAGGTACTCAGTTATAAATGGAGTACCCTAAGCTCGATAACTGCCTTGGTCACAGGGCATAGTAATTTTAAGGCTCATCTGGCCAAGATGAAAATCGAGAAAGATGACGTTTGCAGGCTATGTCTGGAGGAGGCTGAGACGGCAGCACACATTGTGTGCGAATGTCCAGCACTGGCTAACACTGGGGATCACAGACAAGCACACGATAAGTGTGGAGACCATGAGTGAACTCAGCCTTAAAGAAATGGTAGCAGTAATACGGGACTCAGTGATGAAGAGAGATGTCGACAATTATCAGTCGAAATCTGGAAATAACTGATGACCGGGAGGTGGCGAAAAGGGTCCCAAAACATTAGTGGTCTGCTTCGGATATCCCCCGCAATACAATTATTAAAACGTTTTACTCAATCGTCCCTGTAGAAAACGAGCATTTCAATTTCTGTCTGTACTGGATGAAGTGAACTGAAAATTTAGTGTGAAATGGGCGTCAAGATTGCCTCTTGTCAAGCATTCACATAGTTCTAGATCAGATGAGGAACAATGAGAGTGATCGCTCAACTCATTTTTATCAAATGCAGAGCTCAATTTCAATTACGAGTATTATTTTTACCAGACAAAGCAGATAACAAGTTCCCTGTCGACTAAAACAGAAAATCTGTTTTCCACACAGACAAATCCAATGTCGCAGTCCGTCAATAAAGGCTAATTAACATTTAATTACGAAACAATGTCAGGGCTGAAGTGACCTCCCTGTTTTTCATCGGAGAACATTGTTTGTTAAGAAGCAACCCTAAAGTTGGGCCTTCTTCTTTGCCCTAAAATAGATGCATTCCCCTGCACCTCTTGGGAAGAAGTAAACAAATCACCCATTCATCGGCCCAAAGCTAATTTTAGGCACGTGAGTAATCCGGTCCAAAATTGTGTACAGAGAGTTGCAATCGACCGCCTCGTCTAGACTCTCCCCAGACAATACGAGGGTCGCTATCTGCCATTAATTTATGGCACCTCCCAGGGTTCCCGACGGAGTAATCATTCAGGCGACCTTCCTCAAAATCTTATTCAAAATTTTCCAAGTAATGTGATTATGCATTCCGCACCTGGCGCATATGACACGATAGCCTTCTGGCGAAATGTCAAACTGCTATGCAAGGGAGCTGCGGAGGTTTTCTTCCAATTATCTTATCTCGGTGCCTCGATTGCTTTGCAACGTGACTTCACTGCTACCTGAATGTCTCACGCAGTTACACGTTAGGCCGTGGTCAAGTGTACAAAATGCGAGTTTGCACGAAAGACAGGCGCCCACCCGGTGACTTCATCTTCTTTGGGTGCTGCAAAATTTTCGGGCAACAACACTCACTGTGTAGTAGGAGAGGAGTCCAGCATTCTCGTCCAACACGAACCAACGATACTGCCATCCCTTCATCACGTTCGTCCATTTGTTGAGTGTCCCTTCCAGCATCGCGGACATTGTTCAACAGCGAACAGTTGTAGCCGTGCAAAATGTGCTAAAATCCAACGAAAAACAACAAAACTCGACCGCCCAAAACACCGAAACCGCAGTACGATCAAAAAGAACAGTGGAACTGATTTTTGAAGTTTGTAATGCAATGTGAAGTTGACACATGGTCCAATTGCACTTGGGACGACTTGAGAGCCAGTGGAACATTTGACAGTTTAGGGTGTTTGTATTGACTACATGAAATTATAGCATTTCGAAAGCGAACCGGATAATCAGACTTGTTAAGCGGAAACACAAATGGTGCAGTGACAGGTGAAGATATCCGGAAATTACGTCAACGAGGTTGGGTTTCTTCGTAATGGCTGGTACAAACCTGTTTCCAGCGGGAATCAAATTTTTTTAATTCAGTACCGTATCGCAAGTGGAGCTTAAGAGCTAGTCCAATCAAATAATCCGACATGTTTACATCGTGGTGAGTATGCTGGGATTAGTTAATAATGGGCGCGGTCCTGGAAGCCTTCTGATATGGATCTGACTTTTCTGTTTTCTCCTCTATGTGCTTCCCCCTCCAGTAAATTTAGTACAGACAACTGTCAATTTTTGGATCTGAGAAATATTCCCACAGACGGCATACACGGCCGTCTTGTCAAAAAAGATCTGTCAAGTTTTTAGTTTCAAAATGGAAAATTTAATTATTGCGGAATTATTGGATGATTTCGGTGATATCCAAATTGTAAATAGTGTGCAAAGCATACTAAATATAGAGCGCGTTGTCATGGATAACAACATGACAAACGATTGGAGTTTGTTGCAAATTATTTCGAACAATCAGTTCCCCGATACGACGACTTCCTATTCAAGGAGCAGGTTTGTAGGCTAAAGGCGCAGCAAACTACCAATAAACACTTCGCAACACGTCCTGCACGCTGGCTAACGGATGACTGGCTATGTTGCATTGGTGACAGAGGCGCCGGTGACATCTGAGAACTGTCAAAATTGCTGATTTTAGAAATGACCGGAAAAATATTCAGATCCAGAGGGGAAATTGTCAGATCCAAAAGTGTCAGTTGTCTGTACTAAATTTACCGGAGGGGAAAGCAAATGGAGGAGAATTTGAGAAATGTCAAACCCTGATCCGCTCGCAGGAACGCAGCCAATGAAACATAGTTCCACGGCATAAACGTGGCCAAAGTTGCACTTACCCCTTTCACGAAAAAGGGACAGTGTAAACTTGGACATAGTAAACACCGCACTTGAACTTCCCTTCCTACTCAAAACAACGGGTTTGAAGCGAAATAAAGGGTAAAGTAATTATTTTTGCGTGAAAATTGCTCATAATGATGTGGAGACTTTTTTCTTCAAATGAAATAAGTTAGTACTGGGAGAGCGACAACTTTTCGTGCGAACGAAACTTTTGACAGTTTTTGTATGAGATTTCACACTAAAAGCCATGACAACCATTTTGGTCGTTCCTACAGCAGCCGGTTCTATGCACCGGAGCGACCCGTTTTTCAACGGCGGAGAGCTGCCAAAACCCCTTCAATGCAGAAGGAAGTATTTGTGTGTGTCATATTTTCAACGTGTCCGTATTTTACGGAATTTTGGCCGATATCGATATCGGGCGACGGATCGGACGATCGATCGCTGCGTGTATGGTGGGTCTAATAGCCGCCATACATTATCCGATCCGTCGTCCGATCGATCGGCCGATGGATCGCCACAAAATATCTGCCGATCTCCACTGCACACACACTGTACGATTTTCGTGCGATGCGATAACGAATGACAATTCAAAAAATAGGTTATGATTCACTCCCAATGCAATCTAGATTAATTTTTGTTAACTATTTGGATTTGTGTGGTATTTTCGTATACCACATATTTCATATTTCAATTGCAGTGCCATTTAAATCATTAGAATCTTTCAAATTTCATCATTTAATAATTTGGTAATTTGACATTCACTTGCGATAATCACATACACTATCCAATCGATCGTCACCGACGGATCGCACGAAAATCGCACTAAAATATCGGCAGATCAAAATTGATCGGCCGATTGGTGCGATTTCCACATACACATGCCGATTCGTCGGCCGATATCAATATCGGGCGACGGATCGGCCGATCGAACGGAGCGTGTATGGCACGTTTAAGTCACCATAGACAATGGAACGCAACATTTATAACTGGTCTCTGCAGAAACAGAGCACAATAAACATCTACCTCAAATAACTCACCTTCAGCTCCGGCGAGTGCGCAATCAAGTTCCCAGCTGTCTCCAGTTACACCTGCGAACAACAATCCCGCACGAGTTTTTCCGAGACACCACAATCTAACTCCTGCTCCATCTGTCGCCAAATTCAACAACCTATCGATTGTCCACCTTAATATCAACAAGTTGCAAAAAAATGACAGCAGTACTTTTCATCGGCGAAATGGCTCGTGAAAAAGATTGTGTGGAACATATAATTTTTTTTCACTTTTCACCCGATCTGTGTACCGCGGTGGAATGAAATATTAGGATCGCAAGTAACATTAACATCGATTAATTAATCTATCGGCCAACTATAAATTAGGGATGATTAGGATATCCACATCCTCATCCGCAATTACGAATTTTCGTCATAAAAATAGACCTCTTCATCCGTTTCCACTTCCCCAACTTTACATTATCAAATATCCTCATCCCCATAAGCATTCTCATATGAACACGAAGATCGCGTATGAGATCGTAAGGGATCCGTCCGCCGATATCTATATCGGACACACACAGTCTTTGTGTATCCGAATTGATCCAGATTCCCAGTGAACTGAACGCAGTCAGCAAAATATTTTAAAACACAACTAGATAATTTTCTCAAAAACGTTTATTATCACGATAAAAACCAAAAAGCACCAAACTAACATAACACGCACTCCTTTCCGAATTTTAATAAAATGTTTCTTTGTTTTTGGTTTTAATTGGAGTAAAATATCTTCATTAAAAAGGTTCCTAAGAGATATAATAACAAACCAA
Source organism: Chloromyia formosa (assembly GCA_964017055.1). Classification (NCBI taxonomy): domain Eukaryota; kingdom Metazoa; phylum Arthropoda; class Insecta; order Diptera; family Stratiomyidae; genus Chloromyia; species Chloromyia formosa. The sequence goes on from OZ024818.1 coordinate 24,527,114, forward strand.
TAAAAATGGCCTTAAATATTCTGTCCACGCAGTACATTCTGAAAAGAAGAAAGAACAATTTAAACAACATTTTTAGATTGTACAATATAAAAAAAGGCTAGCGACCAGTGGCCCGATATCAGAATACTTACACTTTCATATGCTTCCTTGCTGCCGGAATGGTATCATCCGCCTCTTTTAAAATGTAACGTCTGGCACATAGGGTACAGGCTTCAAAATACTCCACCAAGTCAACATCTATTTTCTCAATAATGTACTTGTGTCGTTCGAGGCTGTTCATCATCGTTCGAAGTTCTACTACAGATGAGTTATCAAAATCCCATTGATTATTTGCATAATACTCGAACACTTCGAATCCCTTTTGAATTCGACGCTGAACCCGACAGAGCCTATAACAAAAAGTAATTAAATACAAAAGTTCAAATCGATCTGATATTATTCGAATTAGATTACACTTACACTGGAGGATACCTCAAACACCAGAGCAATGTATCTATTAGTATAGCGGGAATCCAATGAAACAGGATCGTACATACATTATGAACGAATCTGTTGGATTTCATAGATCCGCCTGGATACCAAACCACTCCATTAAGCGGTAACCGATTTTCAATAACGTAACGTCCCAATTCGATCAGTTCCCGCCAGGATACTTTAATTTCATTCGAGCTGGTCAGATGTCGTACTCTTATGGTGAAATTTTTCGTTGACAGAAATTGCCAAGTAACGCAGAGCATAGCATTCACCGCAATATCAACAGGGAGATAGTCACCATAGCCGCTCTCATTGCAGTACATTGTACGAATAACACCCTTACCGGCTCCGATCATAAGACCTGTGGGTCCATTGATATTGTCCGTCCAACCGGGAAGTGGACTCTTCCAAATTGGAATAACGATCGATGGCCTAAGAATGACTGAAGGTAGAGTGTCGAATGTTTCTACAACTAATCGTTCTGCCAACGATTTAGTATAGGCATACGTGTTGGGAATGTCACCAAGGACTCTGCAAGGAAACACATTTCAATAAATTAGTAGGTAGCCACGTAGAAAATCTCCAGCAACATACTTTCTCTCAATATCGCCGGCTGTCTTATCATCTAACCACTCCATGGCTGCTATAACCTTGTGAGGATCGGCTGGAGGTTCATAGGGTTGTTCCAATAAATGTTTTACATGTAAATGACAGTAGGCCGTTGAGACGTAGGCAAAGAGCTGAAAATATTAAAATAATCATCTATTAATTATAATCTTTAAGGCAAATTCAAACTAGACAATCGCACGCCGGGCTTTTTCTCACAGGTAGATTTAGGCAACTCACAGACGCTCATTTAAATTGCGCAGTTTTCATATTTATCTATATTGTGGTAGTGCGGATGGCGCAACGGTTAGCACGTTCGCCTTCTACACACTGGGCCCCAGTTCGATTCCTACTAGTTTTCGATAAAGAAAAAGGGGATTTACGTGTCGGACTATGAGCCCACTCAGCTGTTAAATGAGTACCCATTTATGGGGTAAATAACTCGGTTGAGCGTGTTGCTGATCACACACCTCTGCACAAACCGTCACGATCTAGAAAATGAGATGATGCTAACTCATCTCGAGGCCATGGTTCAAATTGGACTGTTGCGCCAGTTATTTACTTATCTATATTGTGGATGTGCGCAAATTTTTCCATTTTTATCGGGTAGATTTCAGACCGACGTTTTGAACGATAGACTGTGCAATTTACATAAGGTGTGTTTTTTTTAACATTTATATGGTGCAGGTTAGGATATCTCCATGCATTACAACAAAAACTTAAACCTGTACGGACCAGTGGGGTGGCTAGCCTGAACTCGATAGATTGTACAATTGTACCAGCAATACGCGCCTATAAGTATGCTTGCCATTAATGTTTGTGTTAATTGGTGCCAAGTTCCGACAACAGTTCATTCGTAATTTCCACATTTTGTATTTTCCCGTCGACACTATCCAAGACAGCTATTACACGTTAAGTTCTTTTACAAATGTCTTTTATGAAAGATAATTTAAAAGAACTTTTATAGTGTAATTGCCGGGTAATATTTAGGCGTGAGGAACTGTTATCCTCAAGCGAATGACTCAAGACACTTTTCACAAATTTGAAGAAAATTATCCACTGACACCATGTTCGTATTCGAGTTCGTGCTCGACAGCATGTGGCCGACCCTATGTGCACATACCTCTAGTTTCTTGCATTCCTTGGCTAACTCAAGAACCAATTTTGTTCCACGAACATTCAGGAACACAGCTTTTTTTAGCTCTTCGTCAAACCTAAATAAAAACGAAATAGATTATGCTTGGTATACTCTTGCGAAATGCATGATATTGAATTTTACCGAATTGTTGCTGCACAGTGGTATATAATGGATACATTATCACGAACAGTTTGTTTGTCTTTTTCAGACATGCCCAGATCCGGAAAGGTAACATCGCCACATAACGCTTCGCAGTGCTTGAGGAGGGAATCTTCGCCGCGTTCCTTTTTTACCGTATCGAAGAGCTGTAAGTAGTAAAAATAAAATAAGTAATTATTTATACGAGTATGCACATAATATGTTTTCGAAAAATGTAAAAACATGGTTTATTTATCTGATTTAAGATCGATTTAGTATATTCCTGAAAAGCCATGGTCGATTGATCGTCGCAAAAAATCGGCCAATCCGAATTATATGATCAAAACAAAAATCTACTAACTACTACTACTCCTCTACCATAGAAACATACATAGGCCTCGTTTATGCCGCAAACTATCTTAGAGTATTAACTAATTCATGCTAACACACGACGATATAAACATGTCGCATTAGCTAGTTTTGGAACTAATTTTACAATAGTTCCACTTGCGATGCAGAACTGGATTAAAAAATTGGGACTAGATGATGTTGCTGTCTTCGCTAATGGCATTGTTGGTGAAAATTGTATTTTATATGTTGTATAAAAACCTGATCCTTTCCTGAAAATCTGTGTTCGTTTTATCCTTTGATTGTGACGGTATAAGTGCGTTTTTAATGGGAGGCTATTGCCTCTTCACATTGACAAACCAAAGTCACAAACCAACGACTGACATCTTTCATATTTAGTACTTCTCCGTATGGTCGGCATAAACACACCACGAAGAAGTACTAGCGCTAAAACGATTTAGTTAAATCGCCTTTTAGTTCCACGGCATAAACGTAGCCATAGACGGAGCGATCCATCGGGCGCGATCGCAATATCTGTTGATCGATCGACGAATCGATCCGTATAATTTATAGGGGGATTCATGCTGAGTGTGGTAAATGTCGTAAACGTCGTCGAAAACTTCTGTCATCTCCATAGTAAAATGACAGAAGTTTACAACTTTACCATAAATACGACGTTTACGGCGTGAGCATGAATCCCATTTATATAAAAAACAAATTCTCTTTCTGTTTGTCGCAACCCGGCGAGTCACAGTAGATCGATGCCATGGACGAGTCCGGCAATAATTTGGAAATTACTGGACCGATTTTCATGAAATTTTGTGAGTGATTTAATTTAATGGTCTCGACAAGCATGTGAAATTTCAAAAAAATCGGAGAGCAGCAAATAGAGAAAATAATTAATAAACATTTAAAATTTCTATAAAATTATGAAAATACAAGAAAAAAAAATAAATATTGTATAATTTAGTGTAAATAAAATTGTATTACATATGAATTTTGTACATAATAAATTTATCGGATGTAATGTTTATTTAATTAAGTTAACGAATTTGATGAACATGGTTCCGTGTGCTCCCATTCCATCTAGGTTAGGTTAGGTGCAGGGCCTGCCATGATAGATCACAGCACACTTAGACCGCAAATTGGGTCCGTTGCGATACCTTCAGAAAATTTCTATACCTTACCTTAAAAACTAGGTTTTAAAACTAGCCGGTGCTAGCAACGAAACGATAGAGCTTTGTCGCGCTAGCGTTGTTGAGGTTTTCCAAGTCGTAAAAGAACGAGGAACCAAGAAATCTTCTCCTCCTGCTCGCCAAAGCTCTGCAGTGGCATAGAAGGTGACTAACGCTCTCCTCCTCGTCCACGTCCTCACAGCTTCTGCAGTAATCATGGTGCGGAAGGCGCAGCCTCAGGCTAGTTCCCCAATAAGGCAGTGCCAAAGAGGATTGATAATTCTACAAGAGTTATCACTCCATATAACTTTCCCCTCTGCCAGGAGATTTGTATGTATTGACAAATTGTATAGACTTCACAAGAAAGCTGACTCCGCCTCCGGCGGTAGATTTGTATGTATTGATTCTCTTGTGTATCTATACAGTGTAGTTTATCCTATGTTTATACAATTTGTTAATACATACAAATCTCCTGGCAGAGGCGAAACTTCTATGGAGTGATAACTCTTGTGGAATCTATACTATTTGGCAGTGCCCTGTGATGACCACCACCACCCTGCCGATGTGCGATCTGCTTAATGATAGCAGTACGGCAGAGCGTATCGGATCAAGTCTAGGCCAAATCGCCAAACGAGGCCTATGTATGTTTCTATAGTAGAGGAGTAGTAGTAGTTAGTAGATTTTTGTTTTGATCATATAATTCGGATTGGCCGATTTTTTGCGACGATCAATCGACCATAGCTTTTCAGGAATATAGTAAATCGATCTTAAATTAGATAAATAAACCTTGCGGGTCAAATAAAAGTCAGAGGCGGGCCAGAGTTTGCCGACCCCTGCTCCAGATCGTAGAGTGGTGACCGAACGGAAACGGCTACCGAACCCGTCAATTGAAGGATTAATTATTAGAGAGTTTTAGTAAGACGTACAAACCACTTGTCGTTTACGTCTTTGAGTGCCGGAAAGGTAATGCGCTTTCGCATGGAATCTGTTGTCGTTAGAAAGAAAGGAGAAAATGTCGTAATACGACAAGCTCGCCTGTTTAATGTTATCGACAAATTTGTGTTTGACGTTGGCAAAGTTGTATGTAGATACCTTTCGGGCACTCAAAGACGTAAACGACAAGCGGTTTGTACGTCTTGGTAAAACTCTCTATTATCTGATTCGATTGACGACTTGTCTACTTTGTGGTAATTCATTTTAATTTCACAGGCATAATTTTTTTTCTCTGTGTTTACCGCTCATTTTATTTTTATTCCACGAATCAGGGGCGACTTCAATATCTGAGGCGCCAAATTTTAATGATGGGTTTCAAAGTTGGTCTGTAATGAACGAATCTGAGGTCCTTTTCCGTTAGCTCATAACCGTTTTTGAGATATTTACCTTTAAAGTCGGAACTTTTGTATGGGAAAATTCAGTGCTAGAATTGTATATAGAATAACTTTCCGTTTTAGGTAGCATGAAAATATAAAAAATTAAATGGTGGTGTATCATAGTAGGTACACCACCATTTAATTTTTTATATTTTCATGCCACTCGTATTTTACATTTAGCGTGAATGAGCCGCTGATAAAATTTGGCACCCCATATATCGAAGTTGTGCCACGAATCAGATTGCATATGAGCCTATTTGGAAACATATTTAATTTTCTGAATGCAGCCAGTGTAAAGCGTGTAAAACAGTTTCTGGTACAAAGAAGCGCGACTAATATTTGTGGATGAACTTCATCCTATTATCGTTACTGTGTTATGTCAAATTGTATATCATAAATCTGTACAAGTAGTCACAAATCATTTATGCTCTCGTAATTTGTCAAGTGGTATTATCAAATTCAAACCTCTCGAATGCAGATGCTCTTCATATTAATCTATGCACCTGTATGTTCTGGCCCGATGATCGCCTATGATTGAAGATAATTAGATGTCTACATTTGTTAGCTGGTAATGGCACATTGGACTAATACTCGTACATGAGTCTACCGCACTTACCGATATTAAGTCGGTCAAGCACAAACCAAACCGAGCAACTTTTTCATTCAATCTCTACTTTGTAGCTCCATTTTCATAGCATCACCAAGAGGCAATAGGTCAAGATAATGTTAAAATAAAATTGGATACAAGAAATTATCTTGCCACAGACGATCGCTGAGGAATATCTGGTGAATCATTGCTTTTTTTATCCATGACTTAATATTAGACCTCTTTCAACAGTTACATACTTTGCGTAATTTTTAGTACATCCATATAAATGAAATGCATAAAGCGAAGTAGTTGTTCTTGCGTCAACAACGTCAACACGCATATCTTTGAGTAAATCTACGACCGTAAAAATATGCGTAGTTACTTGGGAGGGTACTTAACTAACTATAGTACATCTCGTAGTCTTACTGAAATTGGGCAAAGCTGCGCATTAAACTGTTTCAGCAAAGTTATGTTTCGGGGAACGCACTCGCATTTCTGGTAATGAAACGTTTTATTGAAAAACCGGTCCTCTAAGAAACCATTACTTTCTGAGCAGGTCGTACTACAGAGAGAAAAAAATAGTGTTTTAAGGTTAGTGGGCACAAAGAAATTTTAGGCCAAGAAGCCCGTGGCGAAATTTTTAGTGAATGGGCAAATGAGATTGAAAGGCATCTATCTTTCTAATTTCTAATTACATGGTGCATTTAACGCTTTCTAAGTCTGAAAGTACGTGATTGGTGCAGGTATTCCCCAAATACCGCAGTCGGCCTTTTTCTAGTATCTATACATAATTTATTATAGTATATCTTCTATCGATGTTCACAATGGTGGCTAACTATCGCAGATATTACTCTTCTCGAAGGTGTACATGATAATCAATTACAGCCACGTCCGAGTGAAAGTTAATATACAATAAATCTTATCTTGCGGCGGAATCCATCATTTACTTACCACATTATCAAACATTTCTCTAATCCTTATTTGTGGATCTTTTCCCTTTTTATTTCGCACCATCAGGTAGATTTTCTTAATTTCTGGGCAGCATCTATAATGATGATAAACAGATTATTAAATGGCAGTGAGCAGCTAGTTCAGAGCTTCAACGTGTTTCATTTGAAGCGTGGAACTATCCTCTCGGGATGGTATGGCGTTAAGCCAGATGCTTGTCACGCACCTCAGTAATTTTTCAACGAGTACTTTTCCCAGAAATCCTGTTCCGCCAGTAATGAAAATACTTCTTCCGACGTAACTTTTGGCAATTCTATCTTCTTCCATGGTTGTGTGATAATCGAATCTGAAAAAAAATCGAAACACAGTATAAGTACTTGTACATAATTATTAAAATGCCAAAATACACGGACAATTGATTAAAATTGTTTTTCAAATAAAAAAAATCATAAAATCGGCAAAATGTATTTGTGTTAAAATCTTAGAACCGTATATGAATCGCCAATTGCAAGAAGGGAACATGTTAAATATTTGGCGAAAATTAGATCTCTCTCTTTTAATTGCCCTAACCCCTTGTGGGGCATAACGCGTCAACTGTTCCATGTGGCCCAGTTGACGTTTCTCGGCATAAACTGGTCTCGGAGAATGCAGTTGCCAGCATGCACCTCCTGTACATCCATGGCCACGAACGTCGTCGTGGACGGGATTCGAACCCGAAACGCCGGTAGTCAAACATGAGACTAATGCCTCAACACACTGCGCTACCGGTCGCCCCAAATTAGATAAGCACGCCATATTGTTTCTCTGACCTACTCGCAAGTTTAGAGTAAAAAGCTGATACTCTGATAGCTTATGCTAGAAAAAATGGTAGAAATTTTCGTTAAGTGTAAAAAGGAAACACGAGACGGACGTGTCCCGTCCGTCACGTGTTATGCACTGAAAAGTCAGCTTAGATTTTGAAATAACGGATAATTAGTTTAGACATAGGGCCCGACTATGGGGAGGGGGGTGGGCAAGGCACTTTTTGCCCCTCAATACACTGGTATTGATAACGACCCTCCAATATTTCAGGCACGAATAGCGAAAAGCAATCCTCACTCGATTTCTTCGTTTAAACAATCAAACACTTGTTTAGCTATGACACATAGGGAAGGAGCTTCTATAGACAGTTATATAGCCCATGAGGATTGTACCATTGAATCTTGTGTTTTCACAAGGTTTGATAACCGTCAATCTCCCGGGTCATGAGAACTCGTGTAATATTAGCCCCGGATCATAATGGTCATATGAGGTATTAAAAATCGTCGTTCAATTTGGTTATGATTTCTCAAGATGCTGTCAAAACTTAATGGGTCTATTGTGCTAACTAAAATGATCTTCAGACATGAACGGTAAAATATTTGAATTTTGGAGTTTATTAAAATTTAACTCATTAGTTTTGTGTTATCATACAAAAAACTAGTATGGTACCATCTACTAATGCTTGAAAAATTGACTTTGTTCTTAACAGTTAATTCTTAAAAACAAACAACAAACGTCATCGCCATATCACGCTGGTGATTTGTATGGTAGGGACTGCACAACTCCAGACTTGGCGAATGAACCGGTTCCAAATTGGATCCACTTCGAATGATACCATCCAAATTTTGGGTTCGCATTCTCGCGAAGCAGATCCATCGCGAGCCAGACGTCATTTTGAAGTCCGATGACAAACTCAATTTTTCACTTGTCCGATTTAATTTCACGCATCGTTAGTTGGATTGAAAAAGTTTTGCATAAATATCTTGGCTTGGAGGCCACCATCATGCAAAAACGATTTCATTGTGAACAGTGACAACATAAACCATAAATAAAATTTGACGGATTCGCGGACAAGTGCTGTGGCAGTCCGATGCTGACTCGTGGATTTTGGGCAAGTTCAATATTTAATTTGAATCGCAGTGGATCGACCGAATCAATCGCACCAGAAAAGATATTAAATATTATATCCTGCAAGTGCACCACAGACTGCGGTAGTGGAAGATGTGGGTGCAGAAAAGCTTCCATGCACTGCTCGACTATTTGCTAAAACTGTCACGGCAATTGTTCCAATGGAACGCCAATAGTTGAAGAGGACGATATCAACGAGGAACCCCCATTACCAGCATCACCACAAGACACTGATATCGAGCTGAAAGAGCAGGTGGGCGAAGATGGACCATTTGACAGAGTAAAAGGAAGCCCCTCCCGTCCGAAAAGACAGCAAAGACATAAATTAGAATAGACAGAGCCTTGCTCTAAATTCTAGGTTTTTGTAGATATACTACTATGTAAACAGACCCAGTTGACATGCGGAAAATATTTTTTCGAAAAATAACCGTTTTCAGAAGCGCGTAACTCGTTAACGGTTGACGATAGAAGAAAACCTTATATGAAGAAAATATAGGCAATTATGCAAGCTATCATTTTTTAGCTGTTTTTCGTGAGACCAACCGTTCTCAAGATATTGGCGAAAAACCAAAAAAGGGGCCTGTGAAGGGCTCTGCACACTCCTTGCACCCACCGGATGGCCAAGGACTTTTAATGTGTTGTTGTACTAACCAGTCCAAACAAAGTCCCGAAATCGGTTTTTGGGCTTATTAGCTCTCCGGCTATAATCATTCCTTGATCAGATTATTTGTTAATGCTCGCTTATTATCGCCAAATTTAAATCCATGGTAGTCTTATTCGTGACATTACTGCGATTCAACAAATAATTTGTATTACGCATATGAGTATGAAGAAACAAACCACAACTCTTATTATTTTTTTATTTTTTTAAATAACGAAGAACGTGTTTTGAGCAATAAAGACAGTTAAAGTACATGTAATGTTTCATTCGCTTATTTTAACGACTCGTCTGTCCTCTACTTACAAATTTGGGCTTCAGATCATAGCTTCATGTGTAGATGTATTTTCGAATATTCCGTATTAAGAACAGTTAACGACTATTGTTCTGGACATTCATATTACGGATCACCGGGCAATAACTTTTTTTTCGTAAGTAATTCAAATACATCAAACAAAAACACATCTACTAACTTTTGAACTATAAGCAGAAATTATTCTGAGAAATTTACGGAATTAATACAAAATGAGGGTTGGACGGACGCAAATTCTTGTACAGAAGTAAATTCTGCTACCGATAAATTAAAACTACATAAATATGAAGAAGGCGACTGTTGACGATAAACTTCAAAATAACTCATAAATTGAAGGATATAAAACCATGGGTTACCAGTGGATTGATGAATTCTTTTATAGTCCAGGATAATAAGACTTGAAAATGGATAAACCTCGGAATTTAAGATAATAAGCTGAATTTTTGCATACACGTTGCTTTTGACCTTCTAAACATAGGGTAAAAACTCACATAAAATCACGTGTATGCGTCTTAAGATATTTAACGGTAAAATAAACAAAATTTTTTTTAACTAATTTAAAAAAAAAATAGATAACGGAAGAAGCTATAACGGTGAAACTTGTCACATTGGTGGGCGTTAGTAAAAACAAGGCTCATATTCAATTCAAATTCAGCCAAATCCATCAATTTATTTAAAAGTTACAGCTATATAACGGCAGAATTTTATTAGTAAAATATTTCTATAATGGAAGAAGTTAACTAAAACGTGCCATACATGCAGCAAACGATCAGCTGATCCGTCGCCCGATATCGATATCGGCCGATGGATCGGCCTGGGTATGCGCTTATCGTTGACGATTTTTTTTTCTAAGCCGAGATCCATGCCATTGAGGCCTGCGCCAGAGTAATTCTCCAAAAAAAGCTCACTGGCGCTAACATCGCTATCTGATCTGATAGTCATGTAGCTATTAAGGCTCTTTCTTCATACAAGTTCTCATCAAAACTAGTGAAGGAGTGTTTTAATACCCTACAGTGTCTCGCAAACATAAACCGGGTCACTCTATGTTGGGTACCTGCCTGTATATCGGGGCACCCGTGGCAACGAAGCTGCAGATGAACTTTGCTAGACAAGGCTCATCAGAGAAATTTTTCGCACCTGAACCCTATTGCGGTCTGAGCTGAGCCGCAGCCAGGGCGATGGTAAAGTTATGGTCTGCGGATGAACGGTTGCGGTACTGGAATTATCTTCCAGGACTACGGCAATACAAAGATCTCATTGATTCCTACAGTCGCAAAGAAGCTAGTCGGCTGGGAAAAGCGGACCTGAGATTAACCGGTGGTCACCTTACGGAGCACCACTGGGTGAGATATCACCTAAACAAAATGGGTTTTTCCACTAGGACACAATGCCGGCTTTGCCTGGAGGGCACTGAATCCACCCAACACCTTCTCTGTGAATGCCCGGCGATCGCTCGCTCCAGATTTACATTTCTTGCAGATTCGATAACGAGTTCCGCTGCTATTAAGGGACCTATTGGCCTTCATCAGGTTGATTGAGGGCCTTTTGGATTAGTGAAGGCTGTGGCAGAATAAATCACTTGGTCGCAGTGCCGACCGGGTATCTTAGCCTGCCCTTATTTATTATTATTATTATTAATGCCAAAGTTTGTTAATTGCCTTGACGCCTCCAAGGGCGTGGGCGCGTCAACATCTCTAGCATTTATATGCCTTGTTGACGTCTCGATAGCATATCTAATTTTCGGAACTGCAGTCGCTAGCATGCATCTTCTATCTGCGCCGTCTTTGTATTGACAAGCGCGGAGCATTGTTAGAGTTCTATTAGTCCCCACAGGCAGTTTATGATCGTGCCGATATTTGAACTCCGAGCTCTAGATTAGTATCGTAAATCGGTGACCGAACGACCACGGCCACCGAGCGCGACAACGTACTATTGCTTCCCGCTTTAATCACCTTTTTCTGTGATGACACTTCGCTTCAATGGATGAAATTGAGAGAAACCACCCAACTTCGAATGACGGGAAAGCTAGGACTTCAAAGCGCTTTGAAAAGGGGTTGACACGTTCAAAGTAGGTTGTCATTGCACTTTGCCGAAGTGTAATTTGAACGTGTCAACCGGCATATAAACTTGTGATAGTTTCCAATTAAGTCACAATTTAGACCATTTATATAGCTGACAGAGACAGTGGCCACGTTTAGACCGTGGAACTAAAAGGCGATTTAACTAAATCATTTTAGTGTTAGTACTTGTTGGTGGAGTGTTTATACCGACCATACGGAGAGGTACTTCTTCTTCTTCTTTCTCCGTTGGCAGCACCGATAAATTTTACAGATATAAATTTTTCGACAGAAAAAGACTTTTTCCTGCCCGTGATCACGCACTGCTTTCCTGAAATTACAAACAAAGCAAACGCCGAACAAAAAAAAACGACAACAAAGGAAACGTCAACCACCGAGTCAACATTAGCGATGACAGCGACATAGTCCCAATTTTTTTAGTCCAGTTCCGCATCGCAAGTAGAGATAAGCCAAGTCCAAAACTAACTAAATCGATACGTTTATATCGTCGAAAGTTAAATCGATTTAGTTAGATCTCGAAGATAGTCCCGCGCTCTAAACGTAGTGAGTGTCAGTTTAGACCATTTAAGTACTAAGAAGTTAAGCCGGCTCTTTTTAAACATTAGAGCGCACCCCAAGTATAATTGAATGTCTATGATATGTATGTTATTCTGCATCTTAACATAGCTCATACTGATTCTATATCATATATAAAAAAAAAATATCTGCAAATATTATCACATTTAAGTGCGAATTTCTCAAACAAATTGCAAATACTCGTATGTGTTTAGTTTGCGGTGTATAGTATGTTAGTTATAATATCAGGGAAAACACTCTTATCGATACCTTATAAGAATAGGTTACCATTCTTCACATAAAAAATACTGCATACTGACGAGTGACTGAAAAGTATTGACATCAAATCAATATGACAACATTTAATTTACCACTTTTCCACATAGCAAACTACACGAGTGCTTCGAGGCTAGTTTGTTGGCAGATAGATTCATGCATTGTCGTCGTCTTGTAATCAATGGAATTTTCTATTTCACACCTTTTCCTTAGGTCGGCCGCACATTGCGTCAGTCGTAGGCATGGCATGGGCATCGTATTGCTGTTGTGAAATGCGATTTTGACGCTTGTTACAACACAATGTCATGCGCGCTGCGCAGATGCCCTGCCTACAACGCAATGTGGGGCCGGCCTTATAAATAGTTAGCGAGCTAGTGAGGTTTTCAAGGGGGTCAAGGGTCTTTTTTTAAGTTTTCCTTGATTATTTTGAAAACTAACGATTCTACAAATTCAAAAATGTTCCAAGCCCATGTCAAAAGAACATAAAATTTCCTACATAATGATAAATCATAAATAACTGGCGCAACAGTCCAGTCTGGATCATGGCCTCAAGATGAGTTAGCATCATCTCACTTTCTAAATCGTGACGGTGTGTTTTATGCATAGGTGTGTGATCAACAACACGCTCAACCGAGTTATTTACCCCATAAATGGGTACTCCTTTAACAGCTGAGTGGGCTCATAGTCCGACACGTATGTATATCCCCTTTTTTTTAGTAGGAATCGAACCAGGGCCTAGTGCACAGAAGGCGAACGTGCTAACCGTTGTATACGAGTATAATACCCTCGACTATAAAGTGGTATATTATACTCTTTATACCACTAAGTGGTTCATTTTGATTGTAAGGTATATTAAAGGACTTTTGAAGTTTATATCATTTTTTGTGCACTAAAGGTCGATGCAGACACATCAGTCACGTCACAGTTCAGTCAACCTTCCGAATCATAACCGTCGCCGTCAAGTCACAGTCAAAATAGCGGCTGTATTCACATATAGCCGTCAGAGTATTCAGACCGTAGTCAGTCATTTTTTGTGTATGCTCTCGAGTGTACCTAGATTTACCATCTATTTTTATTTCATTTCCAATTTGCTTCCATATCCTGTTTTTATATGCTATATCCATATATTTATTATGCGATAAACCGTACAGAACGGGGTAATTTCGAACCAACTCGATTAATTTTTCGTCGTCGCCCATGTTCACTTTCTAAACTGACGTCCGTCAAACACGAAAAATATCGTTGGGAAGAAATGTGAATTTGACTGTTCGGTGACGGAAGCGCGACTGACGGTTCGGATTCGTGACTGCGCCGGCTCAGTGTAGACAGCGCCACTTGACTTTCAAGAAACGATATTTTTTGTGACTGATACCAGACGGTTCTGACGGAACTGTGACGTGACGTGACTGATGTGTGTGAAACGACCTTTAGAAGGAAAAATAATTATAAAACACACTGAAATTATGCCCGGTTCACATTATTCCAGTCCAGTAATCCAGTCCAGCGATCCAGTCCAGTGCTGGACTGGATCATATCGTCTACATGATTCCAGTCCAGTAGTCTGGCGAGTGTGTTGTTGATTCGGTAACTATAGTAACAACAATTTTTGGGCGAGCTGGAATCAAAAAGTAGACCGACAATCCAGTCACTGGACTGGATTGCTGGATTGAATTGCTGTCCAGTGCCGGTTCACATTATTCCAGTAGCAGTCCAGCGCTGGACTGGATTACTGGACTGGATTGGTTACTGGAATAATGTGAACCGGCATTAAGAGACTTACATGCTGAGACAATAAACTGACATAAAAACAATTGTAATCTGAATGGTTTTTCAGTGTCATTTTTTAAGTAATTCTTTCTCTAACATAAGGTGGTTCATTCTGACTGTGACTCACTGTAACTATCTGCTTACAAAAATCAGACTTGAGTCGGAGATGAGTTCAATTGAATTCCTGATAGAGCTAAGAAAGAGGAGACAGTAGGAGCGATTGCATCGGATACTGCCCACACGTATTTAAAACACAGCTATTAGTATGATGTCTCATGCTATCGGTTAGCCACGGGTTCGAGTCCCGTAGTGGCCATGGATGTTTGTGTTGTCTTCCCCCTGTGGTGTGGGGTGTAAAGGCACAAGTAGACCATATAGACTCTCTGCGCAAAACAGTGTTTGCGCATACCATCTGTGCCGTGTATGGTGATGTTTTCTTGCTTGCAGAGACCGCCTGTGCAAAATCAAAAAGTTTTCATTTTTGGCGCAGACATGCCTGTGGCGAGATTTGCACGAAATATTGCAATTTTCGTGGAGTATAGACGTGGACATGGAAGATAAACAATTTTTGCTGAGTTCATCGATTTATATTAATCGATGCCATCCTTATGAGATTTTAATTTTAAGCAAAGAATACTGTAATAGTGTACATACTTAAAAATAGTGCTAACGATATTATGGTGGGCAAATAACAAAAATGGCAATTAACAAATTAATAATTTGCAATCATCGTACCGACAGAAGTGAAAAAAGAAAAATGAGCGTCTAATTCAATTCCAAATGTTCAAAGCTGTTACCGCTTGCCGAAAACCGCGGCGTCAATTCAAGACGGCGATGAAGAGGGATTGCTTCTCTCATCATGGTATCTTGTTTCGTAATGAGATGCGCTACCTTAAAAGAACATCAAAAGTCGGCTTACTCATGCGAACATAATTTTTAAAATCACAATTCTAATTAGAAGAAGTGCTCTTTTCTTAATTCCCTTTTTGTAAAAAAAAAAAGTGTTTTTTTTTTTGCTTTCGCTTCTCCCTTTTATGTTTTATTGCAGCAACGGGCATTACAGTAGCAACATAATCGCAGTCCGCACACAGCTTGATCTCAGAATAAACTGAACAATTTGGTTTGCAGATTTTTTTTCTGTGTCGTGTGTGATTGTTGCAATGACTTGTCGAATGGCCGTTTTGCGCAGGCCGTCTGTAGGGTCTACTTGGGCATTAACAATAAACCACATCCTTTCCCGGGGCAAAAACTCCTCTTCTATAGTCCTCCGCGTGGGCGCCCCCTGGAACGGCAGTGGTCACTGACCATTGCCAACCAACGTCAAGCCGCCAGTGATGGCGGTGCGATGATTTGGTTGAGGTACCCCTGTGGTGTGGGGTGTGAAAAAAAAATACCACGGCCTTTCCCTTTGAGGGCCTGTCGTTAAAACCGACAATCAAAGGACAGGATGTGAATGCCAGCAACTTGTACTATCCGAAATCTTTATATGCTAACGAAACGTCAACTATGCCTCGGATAAGGACTGACTCAACGGTAACGACTTTTAGCTATCGTAGGAGTGTCAGGTACTGGGTAAATCTTTTGGGGAGTTGCGCCCCATTGCCCAGAACAGAGTACGATGGCGCGCAGGAGTAGTTGACGCGCTATGCCCCGCTAGGAGTTAAGCCAAAGTAGTAGTATATAATGCACGGTTTGGTGGCATCCCAAGATGCCCGTGGGGGGGGGGGGAGCCTAAGGTAGCATAATGACTGTGAAGGACGGGCCGTGTCATCTAACGAAGAAATAGGCTACTCACTCAACAAGCTAAGCAGTGGCCTGTGCTTGCTTTATTAGCGACTTCATCTTGTTTTTTGACAATAACTTTCGCATTAATTGATAAAATGGATTAGTGTTTTGGTTAAATTTAAAAGTAATGATGACCAAAAAAATATGCATTATAGTTTCTTTTTGTTAAGTTTTTTTTCAGTTCGTTTTAGTTTTTCAAAACAACGAAGTTAAAATTAACTGCTGTACGAAGATATTATTGGGGAAACTGTACATAAAACAACTGAATGAAAACGACCGACTTTAAGCTATACACATGCTAAAAAAAATGTGTATGAGAATGCACATATAGTATAATGGAATCACAAAAATTATATGCACAGAAATGTATGCTCATGTTGTATGTGCATCACTGAACATACAAAAGTATGTGCATCGCTCATATAGTGGAATCACTCTAAATATCAGTTGAGCATAAGGTATGTGCAGCTTGCACATACAAAATTGTATGCTCATACGAGAAAAAAATGCAGAGCATACTTTTTCGTATGAGCACATGCATACTTTGCGTTTTCCCGTTCGTCCGGGAACTTTCCATGGTCCGATCTTAACCGAATTTGCTATGTAGCTTCTGTAGCAATGGAAACCGGAAGGACGAGGGTTGGTATGGCCGTGAAGGCCTAAAGACAACAAGTGTCGAAGAACCACTCTCCGATGACCACCCGTGACGTGCGCTGGCAGACCAGCTCAGCTGTCGGGAGTAGCGGGGTAGGTTATACACGGCGGTCATCGGTCTCCTCCATGTGCGTACAAAAACAATTATCACACGTCTGCCCGAAATGCAAATACAAAATAAAACAAATAAAACTACAGCCCGCAAAACAACAATATAGGCACAAGCAAAGAGAAACTAATGGTGGTGCCTACGCACCAGACTCCCAAAAATTCAAAACAGCAAAAGTCCCGTGCAGGGACAAGGGGCTGCATCAGCCAAGCTACAAAATGTGGCACCAAGGCCAACAGAATATACTAACGGGGAGAAACCGTCCAATCAGGGCAGATCCCTTTTCCCCCTCAGGTCAAAAGAGCCTATGGTGGTGGTTGGCTCATCTATGGACACCAGATGGTAAGGGTCCGGCGCATCTCTACCCTCCCTACCGTGGGTTTCGGGCGCAATTCAATTTGAAACCCCCAATAAGAATCAAAAAAAAAAATTAAGAATAGAGAGAGAGAGAGAGAGGGGAGAAGGAAAATGTCTGTCTAGCCTCTTATTTTATGTGATAAGCTATTATAGGAAGTATTCAGAAATATATATATGCAACTATCTATGAGTGTATGAATGTATAAATGTAGATAGGTATATAGATATATATAGTATATATGTGAGTTTTCGCAACTTACTTGGATTACTACCATAACAGTGCGAATAACAACATTCGCTGAATGAAAAAAACTACAAAAATCTAGGCTGTTTTCATGTAAAAAAAAAATTCGCTCTGTTCGCTTGCCTTACTACTCGACAATGTAGAATTTCCTTCTTCTCTCAGTAACGGGATAACTTAATTCATTTTTTTTTGTCTCTTTTTAAGACAAAACTAATGCAAATTTATTTCTAAAATTTTCAAATATATATGTATATACGTTTTTATATAAGTATATATCAGGGGGGGGAAATATTTCACTTAAAAAGATCAAATAAAAGTAATAAAATACATATATGTATATCCTATTCGTATGTAAGCTGTATAAAAGTTACATGTTTCAAAGAATAGTAGACAGAATAAAAAAGATTGCGCGTGACATCAGAATGTCTTGTTCTACTCATAACTCTCCTCTTCATTTACTTTTACTCACAATAACAAAATTTACGTTTTACTAGTTGTTGTGTCTAG
Source organism: Chloromyia formosa (assembly GCA_964017055.1). Lineage (NCBI taxonomy): Eukaryota > Metazoa > Arthropoda > Insecta > Diptera > Stratiomyidae > Chloromyia > Chloromyia formosa. The sequence continues at coordinate 24,545,132 of OZ024818.1, forward strand.
CGGTCAATGTTCACTTTGTTACTGCCATTATTACTCGCATAAATACAATATAATTAAGCATTATTGTAGATTTTATTCGATTCACTGTTCTTTATTCACGTTAGATAATTCGTATAATTTCGTATAAATATTTATACCCTAGACTTATAGTATAGGGTATATTGTTTTTGTCACGACGGAAATATATACCCTAGACTTATAGTATAGGGTATATTGTTTTTGTCACGACGGAAATATGTAACACCTTAAAGGAGGCTCCGGAGGTATAGCAATGTATATATATAAATGATCAGGGTCACCTCCTGATTCGATTTAGCCATGTCTGTCTGTCTGTCTGTCTGTCTGTCCGTCTGTCTGTCTGTCCGTCTGTCTGTCCGTTCGCACGATAACTTTCGATAAAATGAAGCTAGAGCCTTGAAATTTTGGTCAAATGCTGGAAGTGTGATCTAGTTGGATGGTATTGAAAATGGGCATGATCAGGCCAAGAGAACGCCTACCTCCGCTACATATGTAAAATACATAAATGTATCTACAACTCCCGATTAAAGAAACATGAAAAGCTCTAGCTTTGGTAGATTACTCATGAGGGTAATCTCATACTCTCCTGGGAAAATAAAACTTATAAGTTGAAAACTAACGGTAATTTTCTTACAAAGAGCCCCGTACTACCCTACTTTTCAGGTTTTTTGTCTATAACTTCTGAACCAATTGACTTAGACACCTGATTTTTGGCGTGTAACCTTGAAGTGAGAAGCTGCTTAAGATTATGTAAGTTGGGCATAATCAGATCAAAGGAACGCCTACCTCCCCTACAAATTTCCAAAAATTAAATATTCCTTTAATTACGATAACTTTCGGAAAAATGATACTAGCAAGTTGAAAATTTGAAAGAATGTTGCTAATAAGACCTACTTTGGTGGTATTGAAAATGGGCAAGATCCGATTCAAGGAACACCCACCTCCCCTACAAATGAAACTTCAAATAAGCGATAACTTTTGATAGAATGAAGCCAGCAACTTGAAATTTTGGTCAAATGTTGAAAGTGAGATTGAGTTAGTTGGCATTAAAGATGGGTAAGATCCGACCTAAGGAACCCCTACCTCCCCTAGAAATGAAACTTAAATAAGCGATAACTTACGACAAAATAAAGCTAGCGACTTGAAATTTTGGTCAAATGTTTGTAGTATGATCCAGTCGACTAATATAGATCCGACTCAAGGAACCCCCACCTCCCCTACAAGTGAAACTTCAAATAAGCGTTAATTTTCGATAGAATGAAGCTAGCGACTTGAAAAATTGGATAAATATTTGTAGAATGGGTTAGTTAATTGATTTTGAGAATGGTCAAGATCCCAGTGAATGAGTGCCAACCTCCCCTCTGAACTGGCCATATAAGAGACCCACTTTTAATGCATATAGTCGTTGCCAATTGGGACTTTTGGTATCACCACTAGGTCTGTACAAGTCTAGGGTATATACGCTTCGGACTCCGGGCCGGGTTTTTTTTTGTTTATAGATTTATTGCTGTGTAGCGCATATTGTTTTGGTTGTCTTTAATTTGTAAATTGTTGTAATACTTTTCATATATCTATTTATCCCCCGTTAGCTTTCGCACTAAGTGCGTTCTCCAATGCAGCCAAATTTCTTGATTGTTAGTTTAACCAATCAAAGTTCTGCATGTCTTCACCAATGCGATACAACTGCCATGATTTGTTTTAAATACTTTTCGAAACATGGAAAAACAGTCTTGAATAAAATACAGCAATGAAATATTTTCTACATCTAACTACTGTTTACGACGCATTCAGGTATATTTAATTATATTCGAGAAAGACGTGTGAAAATCAATTAGGAAATTTATTACTGCACTTACTGTATAAATATTTCATCTGCATAGCGTAAATTGTGTAATGAATCATTTTCCGCTTGTATCTAAGTTTCTACTGTTCTCAATGCTACGCTTTAGAGTCTTTTTGTTATGTGTCTCGGTCTATGAATGTGTGTGTGTCTTGCTTGTGTGCTCAGCTTATCGATCGATTCGAACTCGAATAATTTCACGAATTTCTACCAAAAAAAAAATCTAATTTTACCAACTGCAATTCTTCTAGTATCTTATCTGGCTATTTACATATTGTATGCAACATAGATTGGATCTAGTTGATCGGCCAAAAAGCCATCCCGTAAATGCATGCGTTGCTTTTCTCCACGACTGTTGATTGGTACCACGCCTGGATCAACTACGACATCAACTCCCACTATAAGTTGATGCTCTTCAAGCACAGTGTTCGTTACGAGTGGAACTGAGTCCAGTGCTTCAGACTCCTTGCCATCTAATACGACAACGACGACTAGTAAGTTTGTCCATGTAAACACGGCACACTCTGCTATCTTCTTATGACATTCCTATACCGAATTCTCGATATCAATTGATATCAATGATAGTTCATCCCTCTCAACGATATCACTTCATCCAGGGCACCAACAACATATACAGCATCATGCAATTCTTGCTCATCCCTATCAATCTACCCAGTGCTAGCAATCGACAGAGCCGACATATTATGCTGTAACTGGCTTAGTGAATGTAGCGATTCATTATCACTAGAGACCGGATAATATGCAACATAAAAAGGCTGAAATATGCATGCAAATATGCATGTGAAATGCTTAAAATATGCAAGTAAAATGTGAAAATATGCAACATAAAATAAAAGATAAAAATTGGGAAATTATGTTTTTATTAAGAAACAAAGGAACGAAAAGTCAGAAATTTAATGGTTTTAGCAGTCTGTTGTTTTTATAGAAGTTTACTATAATATATTGTTCTGTGTTCAGTTGTAAGATTATGTCTTCTATCATTTAAAATAGTTTTGTAATTTGAGAAAGATCGTTCTACGTCCACCGATGTCACAGGGCAATACTTAAACATGGGTGCTGTATTGGCAGATATTGTCCCAGGCAAAGTTCTACCTGTACCATTAATAAAACTATTAATCTGGCACAGAGACTCGAAGCCTGGGTTGTTGTTTAGAATGTTTTCAAACTTTTTTTTAAAGTTTGTCTGGGAATATATCTGGCAGTTCAAAGTGTATTTTACGAACTTTTTCAATCAGCAGAATAGATCCATTCAACTGCAAGCCTCGAGTTTCAAGTTTTTTGATACACTCGGGTATGTGGGGAAAAATGAGTACTTATGGCAGCGATGTTCTGATGATGTAGAAGAATTTTCAAATGCTGTATTGTATTGGTGTATTGGCTTCATTTTTCCGTGTGTTATGAATGGGTTTTATATAGAAAATCACCGGACAATTACGAATGCGATCTTAGTATCACCATACACTGTCGAACTCGAGCACGAACCTGGTACAAATGTCCTCTGACACACACATACACTTCACATAGGTTTGAAGAAAACCGGTCCACTTGTACTAGGTTCGTGTTCGACAGTGTATGGTGACACTTAAGCTCATGGGTAGGGGAAGCTCCATGAGCACGTTTCTCTTCGCTGAGGGTTTACGATCAAAATATCAGCACAAGCATCATAGCATAGCTTTCACTCTGTTTTCACAGTGTTTGCTTATAAACACAAAATGTCCCTTGCACACTACATGAGATTTGGATAAATCATGAGAAGACTCGTAACAATTTCCCTAAAAATATGCAAAATTAATGGTTTTTCAATGAAATATGCTAAAACCTCTAAAAACAGCCAATTTATGCAAATGCATATGAAGTTATGCATTTGCATATAATCCGGTGTCTAATTATCACTATCTCTACTAGCAACACTTGAGGTGGTTTCATCGAGTATCGAAACCGCCTGAGAACATTCCGTTCGACGGAGGAAGCCTAAATAGCCGATGCGTGCATAAACTTCAGTCGTTGCACCGTTTACTAATTTGGCATTCAAATTATCATTATAGTCTGTTTCGTCACCGTAAATTGTAAGATAGCCGTTAGCGCTGTGAGGAGATTGTACCCAAATCTCACCCAGATGTGCATTCCCACAGTGACCCTTCGTTTCAGGATTGGCAATTATTACTTTCACTCCTGGCAATAGTTTTCCTGATTCGATTAGACGTAGCGAGTTTGGAGCACCGCGTTCAACAAGCGCCACTCTATTGTTTCGCAATGCACGCAGATCAACATACACCTGAGCACTTTCTGCCGAACTGACACCTTGCACACAAATGACCGGATTTACGCGGCAATCGTGTATTTAGTCCGAGGGCTTGGAATAGTTTACAGAACTGTTGTATCAACTGAACTCGGGGCCGCTCTTCTGCCACTACAACGCAAGTGCGGACACAACGCAAGTCGACGTTGCGTTGCTTTAACAATTGTATCGAATTGCTGCGAGCTTTTGTGCATAGTTCAATTACGCCATAGGAGCAGAATGTATCACGGACACGATCTTGCTACATGATTTGACATCCCGAGTAGATAAACGCTAAAATCACTTTCGTCAACTTGGTTACATGTGTAAAGACACGACAAGACGCGTTACGAAATCCTTACGTCAACATCTCATCAACGTAATAGGTTAAAATCACGTCTACGAACACGAGAAGATGCTTCGCGCAGGAATCGGACTCTCACTATCGCTCACCGGCATATAATATGCTTCGGTTTGCACACGCGCATGGGTGTTTTGTACGAGTGAGAAACATCACTGGCGCCGAAAAAAAGGGACCCACTTACCTGGGGCTCCCGCGCTGGTGGCGGAGCCCTCTTCTCACTAGCACTTCAAAATTATCGAAAGTCTGAGCTGTTCCTTCTGTCGGTAATGCTGGTCCACATAGCTGACTCGAGATATCCAGTTGGATCCGCAATATTGTTGTTGTTGCTAGATGCTCGTAACTCCTTGATATTTTTCCGGCCTTTGAAAGTCGTTCCGAACGGTAGAAATTTTCGAAAATTTCCTTTTGTCGAAATCTTGTTGTTCCCGTTCGATACGATTGCGTCTTCTCTTGCTGCTGTGATATTTTCACTGATCTGCTTGATCCTTCTTCTCCAACTCGGATGAAAATGCCTGCGTTCACATTTTTGAGTGTTGCGGTTATTCAGCAATTCGAATGCATGTAAACAGAAAAATCAGTGATTTTTTCCGTTTACATGCATTTCAATTGCTGAATAACCGAAACGTTCAAAAATGTGAACGCAGGCACTGTAAACCTTTTCAAAGTTTATTTGTGTCTCGACTGATCCCGTATAACAAATTCGAGTTCACACAGCACACTCAAGTGACTTTGGATGTTCTCTCTCAATTAAATTACCAACAACTGACCGACATCCACGAGATCAATCGATTCCACTCGTTGCGAACTACCTCAACTGAAAGTCAAATAACGACCCCTCTTCGAACGTAAAACAGTTATTTGACTGCAAGCTGGTAGTTGTTTTTACCGTTGCTTGCAATCTTGTTTGCACACAGTGCTGCGCAGCAGTCTGTGTATGCGCTCATTACACTTCCTTGGGTGACCCTTAGTAACATTCAGTCGTATCAATTTCGTTTATCGACTGCACTAACGGTATATCGCGATCTTTGTAACTTTGGTTTGAACGGTTAAAGTTTATCCCATAGATAAACACTAAACGGCACTCATCCTCCGGTTAAAAATTTATCGGACGATAATGCCAAACAGCTGATACGGGCTGCTCAGATTCTGACAGCTAGAACTGTTTACGTTTGCACATTCAAGTGAGACAATTCACCTGGTCAGTGGACACAAAGAACATAGTTCTGGAAATTAATTCCATGGAAGAGGATTTGAAACCAACTCAGTCCGCAAATTAATGCTGAGAGACGGTACAGACGTAGAATAGAACAGGCGCCAGAATTCTACCAAGAAAATCGTTCATTTAAGCAGCGTAGGACAGCTCCGCTGAATTGTAGCTCGGTCGCAACACTTCCTTTTTCCTTTTTTCCATAGACCCTTCAGAGTAACTTTTGAAGTCCGAAGTCGGCAATCCGCGAGAGAGAAAGAGAGAGAGAGAGAGAGAATCAGGCTTCGATCTCAATTGGGCTTGGAAAGTCATCTCATCGCTCAGCCGATCTCTATTTTTTTTTTTTTTTTTCAAGAAATACTGACTCTATATTTCTTGATTGACGCCATCTCTACTTTTGACATTGTGTCGCCTGCGAGTTCTTCCTGACAATGGGTTTTTAAAGCTACCAATGCTGATAGAGACTTCAGTTGAGCTTTGGAGTTGTCAATACGTATATTAGATATACGTTCAGCAGCAGTCTAGTACATTCGCCTCTACATCCCCAGTCATATGATACCCATTTTGACTAGATACCACTTCTTGCCAAAAATGTTCTTTTTCCACACTAAAGGACTCAAAATGCCTTCAGCAGTAGTCTATAGTGCATTCGCCTCAACATCCCCAATCATATGAAACCCATCTTGCCTAGATAGCACTAAATTGCCAAAAATGTCGTTTTTCCACACCAAAAGACTCAAAATGCCACCATCATTAGTCTAGTGCATTCACTCATGATGACCTCCAGTCGTATGATATCCATTTTGCCTAGTCATCGCTTCATTGCCAATAATGTAGGTAGATAGTTTTAGAGTGTCATATTTATACTAATTGTTATGTGTAACAAAGCAAAAGGTGAATAGAGTGCAAAAAGTGACCGTGTGATAACAAAATTTCGATTCTTTGGTGTAGCTTGTTTAAAAGTCGGCTTTGTAAATCAGTCGAATCGTGATCGGTTAGTGGCTGCAAACTGTATTGCAATCTAATTTGCAACTCGATTTGCAAACCAGTGGCATTGTGTGCGGAAGGCCTAAAAAAAATTTCTCCGAATTATTATCTACGTGTAAATGTTTGAGATAGTTAAAGCAAATATGGAAATGGATTAACTGGTCAGCGCCTGAAAAATCAGCAACCATGGAAGCGGTCGGAAATTCGCCAAATTTGGCAATGAATAAATAAAGATTAAACAAAATCACCAGGTCAGACCGGTACAAAAAAAAAGAAAATATTATAAAACTGTCTGGCAGGTCATGAGTGAAATTCGCTCTTATACACATGTGCGATAATTAAAATCATAATGTATACTTTAGAGCCCGCGCACACGGCAAACTTTTTAGTTCGCAGAAAAACTAAATATGTAGTTTAGTCATAAAAATGGACCGTTTATGAGACCGCGCATACAGCAAGGGGACTACAGACCTTCAGTTTAACTGCGCAGATATCTGTGCTAAATATACATATGTGGAAAAATCTGTGCAGTTATCTGAACTGAAGGTGTGCAGGCTACATTCGATTTTCGCTAAATTAATTCCGATATTTTGTTCAGTTCTATCAGTTTTGACAAAGTGTGCACATCGTACGCGGCTGTTTAATAATGGACGATAAAAAAAGAGAGCCGCAGTTTGTTGTATAATTGCAATTTCGAAGCTAGAAGAAGAAGAAAGACAGAGGAGAAAACGCCGAGGTGCAAAGATTGGTATCTGCGAAGAAGTGTTTTGCCCAGTGATTACCATTTACTAAATGAGTTACACGTTGGCCATTCCGGGGTGGGCAACCCCAATTTTTTTTTTTTTTTGACTTCAGATTCGGAATCAGCGACCCAAAATTACCTTGTAGTTCGAACCAGCCCGATCGGATGAGTATTTCCTCACGAAAACAGGGTGGCCATTCTGAGATGGGCAACCCCAATTTTTTTTTTTTTTTTTGACTTCAGATTCAGAATCAGCGACCCAAAATTACCTTGTAGTTCGAACCATGGCGATTGGCCATTGTCTGTAGCAGACTTGATACGTGCTTTTACGCGAGTCACTCGCGGTCATGATCGCATATGTGTAGTTTCACTACAATGTGAACGTTGCGCGAGTATATTTCAAGTGAAGATAATTTTGATGGGAAGCAATCGTCCGACCTGGCTGTTTTCATCCAATCGGGCTGGTTCGAACTACAGGGTAATTTTGGGTCGCTGATTTCGAATCTGAAGTCAAAAAAAAATTTGGGTTCCCCACCCCAGAATGGCCACCCTGTTCTCGAGTACATTCCCCTCTTTCATACGTTCGCCTACAAAAATTCTGCATTTCACACAAATCGCAAACGCGAAAAAAAAAGATACATTGCCAAAAAAAAAATACATTGCCAAAGAAAAGATACATTTCTACACCATTGGCCGTCCTCAATCATCGTCCTCAATCATCCATCGCAGACTAAACTATTATTTAGTTATCGCTGTGTGCGCGGTCCCATAAACCACCGTGTGTTCTATTTTTCTGACTAAACTATTTAGTTTTTCTGCGAACTAAAAAGTTGCCGTGTGCGCGGGCTCTTATTGCTGTTAACCGATTCGGCGTTGCAATATTTTTGCAAATGTTCAATTTGCTTTTAGGTGATCATTAAGCTTTTGGGCTTAATTATATGATACAAAACGGAAACTATGGTGATTCATATACTACTGAAATACGAACATGGATGAATTTGTGTATACGCGTGAATATAAACTCGATTGCGTATCGATTTTTAGAAAGAGGGAACATTAAAAATTTATTTTGGTTAGTAACCTTTTCCGGCATGGAAAAGATCATTATTTATTATAGGATTGGAAGAGATCATTATCTTATGATCGATGAAGTTCAATTATGTATAACAGTCGTGCGCCGTTCTAGTGACGAAAGATCCAGGCGCTGCAAATTCAATACTGCTTAGCTCGAAAATCCAGCTGTCGTACAACGACCATGTTGCGCAGAAAGCAGGTGAGTCACCTCGTTAGTGACGTGAACGGACACTATATGGGACGCCATAAAAAATGCGTACATTGACAGCGCAGATACCATCCTCGGCACAAACCCGGATTGCCGACATAAGCCCTGGATATCCGACGCACAGTGTCGCGAAATGTATGAAAAAGTGGACAAAAATCAATATCTCGAGAACGGGTGAATCGATTTGAATGAAATTTGGTACAAGTATTAAGTAGTTCGTTATCTTATTTATAAGTAAATTTCAAATTGATTGAATGACGTATTTCGGAGATATTGTCAATATTGTGCCGAATATTAGAAGTAAGAGTGTATTTAATTTTATATCATGAAAGCGGGTAAACCGAATTTAATGAAACTTGGTACAAATAATAAACGGTTAATTGTCTTGGCTATGAATTAATTTTATCTTGATCAGATGGTGAACTTGGAGACACAGTCGGTTTAATTAAATACCTTGGGAGCGGGGCAAATTCGATTTCTTTGAAACTTAGTCCCAATATAAAACAAATGGCAAGCTTACTTTTCATTTACTTTTTAAATTTAAACTTGCCACGATCACGCATTTCGAAGACATAGGCCATCATAAACTTTTGCGAATTTTCCGATAGACCTGCACATTTTTAGGAGTAATTAAGGAAAATTTTCCTCATAAAAGTGATATTTCGCTCAAGAGTGAATTGTAGGGCTGTTAAATATTACTATAAGTACAGTACAGTCGAGATAATTTCAACTGATATAAACCAGTTTGGTTGAAATTATCGGTACGGTAAAATTATCGAAACATAACAATGAATTGAAATTACAGAGTATGTGAATTGAAATTACCGAATATATGACAGTACAGTCGCGATAATTTCAACCTGCGATAATCTTTACTTTTGATAATTTCAACTAAATAAATTATACATTATAAATTTATTTAGTTGAAATTATCAAAGGCTGAGATTATCGCAGGTTGAAATTATCGGAACTGTACTATATTTACCTTAAAGATATTATCGACTAACTGGAACGTTTCACATTGTTTTTTATGTTTGCTTCAATTGCATTTTAGAATTAATTTACTTTTCTTTAATTTAATTATGAACATCATTATTTTTTTTTGTTCTAGACCGTAGGTATGGCAAACATGTTATCGAAAAAAACTAAGTTTGCTGGAATTTTGACCTTTTGTATGTCTATAAATATACATAAACATCGCGCAATTAAAACTGATTTTTTCTCCGAAAAATGATAATTACGCCTAAAACGGCAGCTAAAGCCAAGCAGGCAGTATTTTAAATGAAAGTATATGTGTGTATCTTAAAGGAACTGCTGACCCTCCGAAATATTTTCCATTAGTTTTCTTTTTATCCTTTCTCAGAAATCCTTTGGAATTCAAATAAATTTTATAGAATTCTGATTTTGGCGTCGAACGGATGCGATGCGACGACGCAAACGTTTTCAAACGCCGAGCTAAAAATTTGATATTAGGAGTTAATTTGAATATTGGGAGTTTTGCTACACTGACAATAGTTTTCCAAATTCTGCTTTAAGATCAGCGGACTCACTAGTTCAATTGTTCCGCACGGCTCTCTCTCGCGAGTGAGAGCTTTTTCCGCTCCCACCTTCCATTCTTTCAGACGAAGAGCCGCATAGCTCTCGCGAGCGAGCTCTTGATTAAACGTAGCAAAAACTCAGGCTCCATCACAGGTTTTGGTTATTAGGATGAACCCAATACGATCCAAATAAATAAATAAGATGAGTGGCCACAGCACGTGTACGATCCAGTGCATTCAACGCGTACTTTGCGTACCGAACGCAGCGCAAGAGCCATTGGCGCTCTTCCCGTGTGAATGCCGGCACTCCTCGCTTTGCATTTAGATCAAGAGCTGTACCGGCTCTCACTCGCGCGACGTAAAGGTTCGTGCTCTCCGTGTGAACGCTCCAGGAAACTCTTCGCTTATCAGACTTACGCGCCTCGCTCCCACTCGCAAGCGAAAGCCGTGCGGCTCTTCGTGTGAAAGGGCACTAACGATCAACACCAAAGCAACATGGGAAGTTTGCATGGAAATCGGGGGATAAGTACCGAAAATCGGGATTTTTTACTGTTTGCGATTTTTTCCCGTTTTTCGGCGCGCTCTAGCGGAGGAACAATTGGTCGTAGAAACAATTTTGATATTTGAAAATTGGAGGAATTTTTATTTTTAATTTTATATTAGTGAGTTTGAAGTGCTTAGTTTTCGAGATATAGACAGAAAACTGAAAAAACTGCCAAAATTTTATAGTTTTTTGTGTTTTTAATAAGGTTTCAGGTAAAAAATTTGTCAGCAAACATCAGATTCGTGTTCAGCGACCCAAAAAACATAGGAACGTAAAAATTACGACTACCGAAAAACTTTCTGCTATTTCTCTTTTTATTCCTAGTTTAGTGAGTTTGGAAGAAAACGCATGTTTCAATTGCTTTCAACTCCATTCAATTTCAGGTGCAGATTCCATATAAACCCTGAAGAAGAGAAATGAATAACAATTTTTTCCGATAAATTTCCTCTATTTCAGATTTTCATTTCAGATACGTATCACAAGTGCTGCATATTTGCAACGTTTATGAAACGTTTAAATATCAAGAACGCAGCCAATATCTTTGATAAAGAAGAGAAATTGTCCAAGCTGTCCTACATCGACAGTTTGGTCTTCATTGCGGCTCGTGGCGCTTTAGGTGCCAACGGTGTTTTTTTCCAGGTATTCAAAGTTGCAGTTAACATTTATATAAAGCAGAATTTTTTAGAGAGAAGACAATTTTTTATTAAATCTGATATCAAAAGCTAAAACATCGACTACTTTTTCTAGCGTTCCTGCGGCAGCCGGTTCTTCGTACCGGAACGACCCGTTTTTCAACGGCCAAGAGCTGCCAAACCCCTTCGATGCAAGAAGAACTGCAGTATTCGAAGCATCGCTGCCACAACAACAACAACTGCTTTTTCTAGCGAAATATCGTCCAATTCGAAATCACCTTCATATCTGATTAGTATTAGATGCTCTAAGCGCTCTTGACGCTTTGTAGAACGGAGTCGATTTTTAATCAATTTCAGAGAACACAGGAAAAGTATCGATCGTTTTGTAGATTATGGAAATGTTCGGGGAACTTACTCTAAAGTCTTCCGAGTTTTCCTCTCCCTTACTTAGCATTGCGTGCAGGCACTCGAGTTTCCGCGGTACGGAAATTTTAAATATTCGAAGAAAAAAAAATTACTTGGAGGCCCACTGAAGCGGAGGCCTCGTCATTTCGCGGACCTGCGTATATGGCCTGCACTCCCCTGACCGATGGTGAAAGTTCTAGCCTTGGTACTTATAACGTAACAAAACTGTTGCTGGCTCCCCAATTATAGTTATAAGGGTGAAAGTAATATTTTTGCTAGTATAATTTGACACAAATCAGGAAAACCGGCGGCAGCAAACTCGTTCCTGAAATTATTGTCCGTTGCAATAAGAATTTTAAAATTACATTGCAAACCATGTGTACACCTATCTGCGAACATACAAGTATCTACGAATATTCGTATGGACTCGATAATGGTTACTTGATCTGGCTTTTTTTCAAATTGCAATCTCCTTCTCCAGTAGACCGAGGAGTGCACCAATATTACTTCTTGCCGTGAACAGGCTCGGTTACGAAATAACAGATACGTAGTTGCAAAAACGCGAGGTAAAGTTAAAAATGTGGATGTAGATTGTAGAAACGAGTAGTCAAAAGGGGAGTTAAATAATAATAACATTTCCAACGTTACTATTTTTTTATGAATTGAATCTCTTCTGGTTATCATAGTTACCCCAATGTAGACTCTATGTATAAAGGTTAATAAATCTGTCTGCAACTGGATAGTTGAAAAAGTAGATATTAGCGTAATTTAAAATGATCATCTTTTCATTTGTTCTGGCTGGTTACAGGCGGAGATACATGTGATTTCATTCAACAATCAGACGTATCTTAATGTATTTTTACCGCAAATTTGAGTCTATGTTCAGATGCAAATCGCAGCACGCTAGTGACTAGAGTCTGAAAGATTAAATGGAGCTACGCAAGGTAGGCTGCATTCGTGTCACAATATAAATTGGAGTTTAACATATCAACCTGTCTTTCCTAATACTCGTACATAGTCATAGCTCAATTTGGTAATAACTAGGTACATATCCGTATTGCTTGGTGTCTGGTTACATTTGAATGAAATTCGGCGTTTACCTGCTTGAGTTACAGCCTTCGAGCTATTGACGAACTCTTCCTAGATGGGCAATGAATTAGTCGAAAAATGGTGCGTATTAAACTTCTCAATGTTCACACACAGTTACCGCACTTTTACCAAATTAAAAAAAACTCGCAAAACTCAGACTTAATAAATTATAACTGGTAAAATTTAGTGTGTTTTATAATGGTATTACTTTCACTTGTCTTTCACAGCAATAGGCTCAATCGCACGATGCACTTCACTGTCTACTATAAAGTATCTTACTGTTACCGCCGATGAGTTGAGGAAGCTGGCGGGGCTAGTAGGCGCAGGCAGTTATGCGAGAAAACTGACGAAGATCTTTTGGAAAGATCCTAAGCGAGATGTTGCTATTCGTGAACGCAGATTGCAACTAACGATGAACACCTGAAACCAATCGTCTTAAGAGAACATTTGATCAATTTTCAGCTCGGATGTCTGGACAAATGCGACTGGAAAAATACGAGTAATGGAAAAGTACGACTAATGGAAAACATGAAGCGTTTTTGAAATTTTCAACTGGTTTAACACGTGAAGACAGACAGGTACCTATTATTCGATATTTCCACGATTTCCACGCGGTTTCTTCGAGCTCTAACATAGAGCAACATTAGCGTGACGATTAATCTAAGTACTATTATTACCTGAATTGATGCAGCTTAGTTCAAGTTAGTTTTTCAGTTATAACCCCAACGACTCTGCGCTCTGGTGGGTTCACGTATGAATGGGTCTATCTAATAAATTGGGCTACAAAATATAAATGAGCTTTCAAAATGATGCTATACGAGTAAGAGATACTCGCACATTAATGTATTGCAACTAGGTTTCTGAGTTTTTGCGCTAGTTTTATTGAACGGCAATGCGAAGTAAAGGTTTTTTTTTTTGTTGTAAATATTGTAATATAGGTGTAACACTTAATTTATTGGATGAGAAATTTTAAAGTACATATTTGCATTATAGCTTTGATTTCTTCTTATTAGTACAGTCAAATTAGACATGAAAAGGGGGTGAACGATGCATTAAGTCAGGCATTTTTTCTTTTTTGATATGTTGTTTATAATGCAAAGGGAATGTTAAATCCAAGTTTTCGGCATCGGCAGACGACCGCGTCATTGTCAAAAATCTAGAAAACCTCAAAATGTTCGACCTTCCTTCAGTTTTTGTCGATTTTGACCCGAAAGGACTGGTTTTTCGGCAAGGATCGATTTACTCACTTTTGAAGAGGATTAAAGTTGCAACAATTTGAGACCAGTAGTTTAGGAGATACATCATTTCAAAAATTGACAAATTTTTCAAATTACAAAATTTTAAGCGAAATTTTGTCATTTTTTTACTACTCGTATTTATGTTTCTGAAGGCCTAATTTATTGTTCAAAAGCCCCCTCACACCATCTCAAAGGACTCTACTGGGATATCATGGGACCCCAAGTTGATAAATGTGTCGTGGCCCATAAAAAAGCCACAACCACTGCGACAATAAGTCTAAATTGTAGTACTATGCCCGGACCCTGAGAGAGCATAACTAAATCTGTTGATCCAGTATGCTCATCTCAATAAATCGACTGAGATGGCTGAGTTTGATCGAGGCTACGTCCGCAGCCATGGGCATGGGGTAGGCAATGCCGAAGCAAACAGTTCGACGGCAAGCAAAAGCTTCACTTTCACAGCGGATGTGTTCTGGGGTTTCGTCGTTGGCCTCACAGAAACGACAGCTTGCATCCGAAACGATGCGCATTGTTTGGAGGTGACCTCGAAGACGGGAGTTACCTGTGAGAAGCCCACATATATAATTCTGACCCTGTTTCTGCTCAGGCTGAGTAGATCAAGGGACCGGTTTCGAGAATAGCCCACAATGAACAATTTTGATTTTCTCATACCAGGAAGAGCTTCCCACAGCGAGGTAGCTCTCTCTCGCTCCCATTCCCTATCCGCTGCCTGACAAGGCAGATAGGTATACCCCAGAAAGGGTTTGGGCCAATATAATAGGCTTCAGATGCCCGTCTGACAAGTCCGTCTGCTTGTTCATTACCTACAATATTGGAGTGCTCAGGAACCCAACAGATTGTGAGGCTGTTCCATCGATGTTAAGGATCTTGACAAGACTTAACTAGCTTTGAGTGAACCGATGGACTAGTCAGCGCCATAATGGCCGCCCGGATATGGGTAAGGATTCCTATTTTTTTGCTAGTATAGCCTATGGCCTGGCACAGTCGCGCACTGACCTCAATGGCAAGCACTTCCGCCTGGAAGACAGTGGGGAAATATATGGCGCATCCGGTACAACCATGAGCTACACGAACTGTATGATGAGCTGGAAGTTTTGGGAATCGTCAAAATACAACATCTACAATGAACAGGACATATACAACGAATGGACGATGAACGCATGCCTATGAGAATATTCAATGCAAGACGCATCAACGGAGCAACGTTGCGAGGAACACGGAAAGCTCCTTGGAAAGACTCAGTGGTTGAGGATGCCGAACAACTGCTGAGCATCCAAAATTAGAGAACGTGGTCACTTGACCGAGATAATTGGAGGACGATGATGATGAAAATATGTACAGTAAACTGTTAATTTTCGGATCTGAAAATATTGACAGCTGATGTCACATGTTTTGCCGGGGGGAAAGCATATGGAGGGGAAAGCATATGGAGGGGAAATCGAAAAAGTCATATCCTGATTCCGCTTTTAGAACCTTGAACAAAATAACGCCTACCTCCCCTACAAAGTTTCAATCATCGTAGCTTCATCGGCTAACGTCTGTTCAGATGGACCCTATTTGAAACACACTTTAAATGCATATGACTGTTGCCATTTTGTAGCTTTAATATCACCATTAGGTCTGCAGAGGTCTACGGTATCCACGCGTGGCATCGATTTCGCCGTATTTAAATTTAAGTCCTGAATATACATTAATGTAGAGGATATTTATTACATGTATTTTTCCTTTCACAGGAAGTTGAAGAGGAAATATATTTCATCGGTTAAAGTATGTTAGAGCGTTACAGGAAGCATTGAAAATATCTACATCAGTGATAATTTGGAAGTGAAAGTGAAAGTGAAATGTGATGGTATTTTTTTCGGCATTGATGCTCGGCTTGACATGTAGATTTTCTTTCTTAGTTTTTTTTTTAAGTATTTCACCTTTCAAATAATTTTTTGCATTCAATTTAGAACATGGTCAGTCATAATTTTCGAAATTCAAATGAGACAAGTATTTGATACATGCTGTATCTTTTGCATGAGTGTTGATGATGACTGATGAGGACACATCCCCATATTTTTCAGCGATTTTCAGCCCCTTTGTCTTATCTACTAATCGAAACTAAAGGACTAAAGACACTAGTGTAGCTTGCCATGGGCGATTTTTGACAGCCGCGTTTGGTGGTTTTCCTATGTATTTTGTTGTTGCGCGATAACAAAATACTTATTATTATTTCCGGGTGGCTGATTCTATTGTATTTGGCCTGTCTAATTCTTAAGCTGTATACTAAATTTTGACTATACAGAAGTTCTCGTATATTTTTATTTGCAATCTTAATAGTTATTGAAATTTTATGGTGTGCTTAAACCGTTTTCTTACAATATATTTTGATTTTTTTTTTTTTAATTTTGAACAATGATAAGACTTAGAACTACTTTAAAACTATTCTCAAAATTAAGATTGAAGAAGGAATTCAGAAAAAAATAGTAAAAGAAAAATTAACAAACAAACCGAAAAACAAAATCAAAAATTCAAATTTAAATATTAAAAATTAATTATTAAAACTAAGTAGATATAGGGGCGACCGGTAGCGCAGTGTGTTGAGGCATCAGTCTCATGTTTGACTACGGGCGTTTCGGGTTCGAATCCCGTCCACGACGACGTCAGTGGCCATGGATGTGCAGGAGGTGCATGCTGGCAACTGCATTCTCCGAAACCAGTTTATGCCGAGAAACGTCAACTGGGCCACATGGAACAGTTGACGCGCTATGCCCCACAAGGGGTTAATGCAATTGAGAGAGAGATATATAAAAGGAAGCTCTTCCTTTGCAGCTTCTTTATAGCGCCACGACTTTTCTCCCTTTTATATTACCAGTAGGTCGAGAGTCGTGTCTTTGTTGCTGAAGCAAACAAGCTTTTAACCTCCAAAAAGCTTGCTAGCATCAACTTCTCACAATAACAGCTTTGCTAATTCCCTCCTCTCTTCACTAAATTAGCCCTCAGCCAAATTGAGTGTATTGTCTCAAGTGCTAATATGTATAATGTTATTTCTTGTTATCAGCAGCAAAGTTATTAGCTGCTAACAAAATAGCAGATATTCTAATATGTAACAGTCCAAACCCATCAGGGATGTCATATTAAAAGAGACGTCAATTTCATTCATTCCATTTTGGTTTTTTGAGTTGAACGTTGACTGATGAAACTAAACATTGCAAGTTGAAAAAAAAACGTGTTCCCAAAGTTCTTCAAAATCAAAAACATGGCCAATACTTAAGTTAAAAATAGTTCCTCGCATCGACCAACTGAAAGGATTTTGCAATTTGGTTTGATTGGTAAGCGGATGTGATGCTTTTATCAAAGTGTATTTTTTTTTAATTAAAGGGCTCTAGTTGTACACAATTAAGAAAATGGTATACACTGCACTACTCTCGAATGCTGGAGGCAGACCTTTACTTTTCGGCTTCATTTTTAACAAATTTAGTCCAAGAAGTTTTTATACAAGTATTCACATCACTTACCCCCTTTTTGTGTGTTCTTTCTTTGAAACAAATATAAAATCGCTCCTGTCATCTTACCACTAAAACAAAAAAGAAAGCTTTTCTATTGAACGCTAAAGACCTAACTTTGTTTAGCTAGAAAATCGTTCTTTGATGAACGAGCATTTAATTGGCATTCCGAATTTTTCAGTTCGTTTATTTTCTGAATGGAGTCAGGAATAACTGCAAGTAGTTGTTGATATAATAAAAAAGTTTTGGAGTATTTGTATTTACTGAACTTTTTTGTTATATCCCAGACCATATATGTAGGTCACGTTGGTTTTGTCACAATCACAAGGAAGAAATATAGCACCTTAAAGGAGGTTCCATACATATAGCAATATACAAGGTGGCCAACGCGATATTCGTCCTGGTGAAGTTCTCGATGGTAAGCTGAAATGGAAAGTCGAAGACAAAGAATCAATTCGGCGTTGCATTATTTACTTATACATACTTACGGTGACTAACTGTACTGAAATTTCCGGCACCGTACCGAAATCTCGACATCTTGTACAGTGTACCGAAGTGAAGTTCATCATCATCATCGTGGTGCAACAGCCCGACGTCCAACTCTGGCCGCCTGGATCATCGTACTCCAATTATCTCGGTCAAGTGACCGCGTCCTCCAATTTTGGACGCCCAGCAGTTGTTCGGCGTCCTCAACAACTGAGTCTTTCCTATGCGCCCTCAGTTTTCTTTACAGTCTAGCTCCGTCGATGCGTCGTCCATTGAATATTTTCTTAGGCATCCGTTCATCTTCCATTCGTTGTATATGTATATCCTGTCCATGGTAGACGTTGTACCTGGACGATTATCGAAACTCCCAGCTTATCGTATAGTTCGTACACCTCATGGTTGTACCGGATTCGCCATCCATTTCGGTCGCAAAATGTCCGATTAAAATTTATCTTAAGAATAAACTGCCATTTAGCACAATTTGATTTTCTCAATATCTGTTTAGCGTTATTAATCGGATAAACGCTAACCGTCCCCTAGCCTTCGATTAATCTCTTATCCAAAACAAAACTCAACTCCTGGTTTCCAGTTGAAAATTTATTCTAAATAAAAACCCAACACCGGATACCGGATGCTGAGATTTTGACAGCTAGAACTGTTCACTTTTGCAAATTCAAATGAAAACAATGAAAGTGGCCATAAAGAACAGAGTTCCTGAAAATTCCTTCGATAGAAGAGAATTTGCAACAAACTCAGCTGCAAATGAATTTGCTGAGAGACCGTCCTAATACAAAAACGATTCGTAGACGGTGGAGTTCCGCCAAGAAAATCAGCTGATTTTGTCATAATTGTGGTCTGAGATAAGTTTCACACTTTATGGCTTGGTCATTTGTATGAGACGTATGAGAAAACGAAAATGCTTATCGGGCTGTTTACAGCTTCGATTAATTTGTGTCCCTTTTAATTAACAAAGAGTTTAATCGGACATTGAGAAAACGGGTCTAAGTCTGAAGAAATTAAAACAGAGGGAATTTGAGAACAAAAATATTTCGCCCCGTTGCGTGGCTTGAACCACAGAGAGCGTGTTTCGAGTAGCAAAAAATGCCTGGTGCGTTACCTCAACTTTTACAAATTGGCTTTTCCTTTTGGAGCATCCGTTGCAAAGATATTAGATGGAAAAGTGATAAAGTGTGAACTTTCTCCAAAGCCTCGAAAACTGTCGTTTTTTGACAATCGATTTTGACTGAACTGACTAAACCGAATTTCAACTTTGACAATGCATTAAACACAGAATTTAACGTTCTTTAAGTTACTCTTGCAAGTTTTTTCGATCCGAGGCACCGTTTAGGAGTTATAAGGATAATATAAAAAAAGGGCTCAAGTTTCCCGAATTTTCGCCCACCCGAAGTTAAGCTCACCTTCCTGACTGTGTAAACTCAGTTTCCATGTATTCAGTATCTACAGAAGGGATTACAATTATTTTCAGATCTTTCCCTAATTTTTAGTAATAAAATTTAATTTTACTGGCCTAAAAATGCAAATACTTCTGGAAAAAATATCACTAAACCAGTTGAAAAGTAGAATGTGTATCGAAATATAGTTCATCTCATACAAACATAGGAAGAAAATGGCAATGCAAAAAATCTCTCATTTTCTTAAACCAAAACCATACGTTATTACCAAAAATGAATTCGTATAATTGCATGGTCTGCAGGTTAAACTCTTAATTGACGAGTATGTACATGAGTATGTATATATTCGAACAATGAAACAAGAACTGGATAACTTATTTCTTTAAACATTGAATATTTTCCGACGTTTATATTAACCACCTCCCGCAATGTCAATTCTGATTTTAATTTCCCTGACCTTACTCTTTACACAACTAATTTATTCGACTTCAAATTTCCCGTCAAATCCTCCCAGGCGCCCTTAATATGCTATTCATAAAATTAGAAGTAACTTCCGCTGTATAATAAAACCGCCTGCGAAATTCGAATCTATCATTTACTAAAGTTCTTCTTAATCCTATAATTAACCGAAGACATTACAAGAACCTGACATCTGACACCTTAAGTCTTTGCTCCAATAAACGCCCATGACACAAACTTCGGCTAATTTAAACAAAGTGCTCAACTAGCCAATGGTCGAATTGTTCTTGGACTAAGGTAGAACTAGCCGCAGGCGCAGCACCCGATGTCGCGTCCCCCACAACCCACGTTCTTTATCTCCGAAGAAATTCCCGAAGAACGAACTGGTAGTGACACGTATCCTTCCCCCCTACTCGTGCAATTTTATTGTGTCCTTTCAACACACATTGTTGCTGTCTGTATTTGTCGCGCCCACGAAATTCCACTGTTATAATGCGTGGCTATGTAATATACATAGATCCTCGTGGTAGAGGCAACAGGATAAGTCGGGACAATCGCTCATATCCTCTTACAAGGCGGAGATATAAAAGACATGGACGCACCGCAGAAGAGCATTGTCACCAGTTGTGAAGCAACAGGCGAACAGCCTCCAAAGTGAATCCAACATTCGAAGCGACCAGCTGAGTAAAATTTTTGTTTTGGAAACGAAGACGAACTTTATAATGATTTTCGCGTCATAACTGAAACGTGATTTATTTTTAAGGAACCATAAAGTTTTTTAGTTTACTTGGGTGGTGAAGTCAAGTTCGGTCAACCGACACAGATAAGTGCAACTTTCGGTGAGTGTTTATAGTGACTGTTCGTTATGTTTACCACAATAGTTTTGTCCTCTCTACGACTTGGAAATTGGATGTGCAAGTCATTTGTTTCAATGTCTTCAACGGATTTACACCTTGAAATTTTGCTACTCACCTTTGGAGATTAATAGGCCTAAATCTTACAAAGACATGATTGATAAGGCGATGTTTCTCTGGGTATTGTTCGTACTGAGAACGTTGAAGTTTTTGTTTTGAAAGGAGCCTGTTGTTAAATGAAGAGAAATAGAGGCAGAGAAAAATTAGATTTTAAGAAGTAGGAATGAAATTTAATGAAGGATATTTCTGTTAGAACTTGTCATTCTAAAAAATAAATCCAAATTAAAAACATGTTACTAGCATACGTACGCATGGACCATGTAATGTCCCAATGACGGATTACACATTTTCTAAAAAAAAATAACACCAGAATAATAGGTCTCTCTTCATTTATTACGGAGTTCTCGCAGTTTTTGTTGTTATCGGCGAAAAGTTTGACTAGTCGCCAAAATTTGCAAGATAAATTTCCAATTTGAAATTTTGGCGTAATTTTAGTTTC
This sequence comes from Chloromyia formosa, assembly GCA_964017055.1. Lineage (NCBI taxonomy): Eukaryota > Metazoa > Arthropoda > Insecta > Diptera > Stratiomyidae > Chloromyia > Chloromyia formosa. Next base: position 24,566,596 of record OZ024818.1, read on the forward strand.
CCGGGCCCCGGTTTTAAATATCATGTCTATGTTAACACTGACCTGAATTGAGCGAATCTGAAAAAACGTGGAGCGAATTCGCTACAGTTGAGGATATAGGCTCTGGATCTCCGAAAATATTACACCATTAACCGTATGTTACAAGCTCATCCCAGTTGGGATCTTAACTGAATATTACTCCGAAAGCTGATCAAAACCTTGTTGCACCCAGAGCGAGCGAAGTGAGCGTTCATGTTTGTGCGTAAATAGAGTGTTATGATCCCTTAAGCGCGGAGCGAGTGGATGCCACACAGAGGCCTTGCGATTATTGCAATTTTCCATGTTTTGTTTTATACATTCAGTATAAATCATGAAAAAAAATTGCAATTCGGTAGTTTCAGAATGACATGAGCGGAAAGTGACAAAAAATCCGAGTTAAAAGTGATTTCTTCAGCCCGGGCCCCGAAAATTAAAAGATCGCCCCAAAACCGTGTCTCCCGATCACATGCCTGAGTAGTACATTGTTATCAGCGCCCACTTTTGCATTCAAATCTCCCATAATCGTTACAATGTCACCCCTAGGTGCGCTGCTCTGTACGGCGTTAAGTTGGTTAGGTTAGGTTAGAGGACCGCCGCACCAGCACAGCACACTTAGACTAGAACACGTATGTAAGTCTGTTTTGACACCCTAAGTGTCACCACACACTGTCGAACACGAACCTGGTACAAGTGGACCAGTGGACCGGACATTCGTAAAGAAAATGAAAACTAGTTTCCTCCTCATCCTCGTTTCCACAGCTCCTACAACAATCTTTACTGTGGAAACCGAAGCCTCCTGGCGTGCTCACCAATGAGACGGTGCCCAGTAACCATGCCCACCACCATATTGATCTGTTGGTACGACATCGACAGTAGTTTTGTGGTCCGGCTGATATCTAACCTTGGCCAAATCTGCTTACTACTATTTTGCCTTAACCCTTAGTGGGACATAGCGCGTCAACCACTCCTGCACGCCATCGTACTCTATTCTGTTCAACGGCGCGCAACTCCCCAAAAGACTTACCCCGCGCCTTGCACTCATTTGCAAGAGATCGACGTCATGTGATTTTGTGACCCCCTCTTGGTCGGCGTTGATTGGAAATGGGGTTCCATTTCATAGCATGTAAAGCAATGCAGTTATCATCCTTCCGCAATTTGTGACCTATCCACTACCATTTTTGTCAGCGTATCAATTCGTCGATTGGCATCTGACCCGCATGTCCCGCTCGGTGGCCGTGATCGTTCGGTCACCGCTCTACGATACAAATCTAGATCTCAGAGATCAAATCTCGGCGTGATCCAAAATTTCCTGTGAGTACTAATAGAACTCTCACAGTGCTCCGAGCTTGTCAGTATAAAGACGGCGCAGATAGGAGGTGCATGCTAGCAACTGCACCTCCGAAAATAAGATATGCTGTTGCTTGCAGGTTTCTGGTAACTCTAACGGAGACTTTCCATGTACTGCTTCCATACAAAGGCACAGACAGTACAAGGGAGCGAAACAGGCCCAGCTTGGTCTTGGTGCTGAAATAACTACTCTGCCAGATTTTGGACAGCATGCCGTGTGCGACTGGACTGGTTGATACGACGAGCGATGTCCTGCTCCGTACCACTATTTTTGGTAACAATGCTACCCAGGTAGACGAAGTCGTCGACATGCTCGACAGACTGCCCATTAATATTGATGGCAATATGTGTAGGATTTCTTTTTCGTAATGGTGGGCTAAGAAGCTTGGGCTCGTTGGTATTGATGTTCGCAATGCCGTAGATCTTGAGAGGGAGGCAAGCAAGGTTGGGCTAAATACCTTGCTTGCCTCCCTCTCAAGATCTACGGCATTGCGAACAGATCCATAATTTTGTGGGAGAGTATGCACATGTGGTCAGCGTAGTCAAGATGTTGTATATAAGATGTTAAAGTCCATTGAATTCCTCTGTCTAGTCCGGATAGGGCTGCATGCAACACTTCGCCGATCATCATGAGGAATAGGATCGGTGAGAGGATGCACCCCTGCCGAACTCCACTCAAAGTCCCCCGACACCTTACCTCTATGTAAAACGCGACATTTCGCTTTGTCATAGGATGCCTTAATAATAGCCACAAGCTTCTCAGGGATGCGTCTCCTGCGCAAAACCGCCCATATAGAATCTCGGCTCACACTATCGGAAGCCTTTTTGAAATCGATAAAAAGCAAGTGAGGCGGAGAATCGTACTCAGCGCATTGCTCGATGATGATTCGCAAGGTGTTAATGTGATCGACACGGGAGAATCCGGATCGAAAGCCAGCCTGCTATTCATCAATTGTGGTTTCTATTATACATTATTATTATTATCTTGGCAACAGAAGGATTATTACAGTCGGTCCTTCTTTGGAAGTTTGATGATCAAACCTTCCTTTCACTCAGTGCGAAAGTTCTCTGTACTCCACACTTTATCAACAAGTGGGTGCAGCATTTCGGCAGTTACGCTTGGCGATGCTTGATGAAGCTCTGATACGTGGTCTAATGAGTAGACCACCCGTGGTCTAATGGGGGGCCTAAATGCATGGTCTAATCGCTGGTCTGATGCGTAGTCTAATGGGTGGTCTAATGATCTAGGTTCTAAAAACAGCCTTATATATTATTATTATACGAGTTTTCAGGCTATAACGCCGGCCCTGCGTGCATTAAGGCTATTCTTGCTATAAAGTCGCCCTACTGCTTTCACATACGCAGTGACCAATATTTTAAGCTAAATCCCTCATCAGCGCGACGATCGATTTTATTCTTCTATTAAAAACAGACAAAAGAGGAATTTGGATGGATTTGGATGCACCTAACAGTGGGAATTGTGTGTCTTTCCTCAATCCATTTTACATCCTTCCTCAACTCACGGTGGGTGCAATTCTAACCAGATTAATATATGGCTACTGCATAGTGCTCATGATTTAATCTGACTAAACCAACATTGCGATATGTATATACACGGTTCCGATGTTGCTTGTACTTTATACTCCTAGTTAGTAGCTTACATGTACATTTTGTATGGAAAATACTTCCATCCTATAGATAAGTAGACAATTTCCTGATATCGGGTTGGACATCCATCTAGGATGATAAAAATTGCAATACATTATGGATATTAAATCCTCTACCTATTAGACTCAAAACGACCACTAAATACTCAAAATCGTGTCAACTGCATGAAAATTTCAAACAATTCATAGCGATTTGTGTTTCTTATCAAAAGGAGAGATACTTTTGCGGTGGAATACAAAGAGGTGCTTAGTGATAATAGCTTTATCATCCTTTTATCAGAAAACGCAAGCGCTTCACAATTGCTGAGCAGCAAATGTGATTATTTTGTATTTTAGAGACGACATGCTGCCTCATTGATGTTGAACATCACACGATTAAAGCGTGCTGAACGTTATTACAGGTTTCCGCGACAGATGCCACAAATACGCGCGGAACCAGAAAAACGGAAAATTTTTATGCTGACTAAAACTCTGCTTCGATCGCAAGCGACGGTCGCAAAAGCGATTACAGCTTTATGATGATCGTGTGGATAGGCGCGATTATGATAGAGCACAGCATTTGCGATTGCAATTGCATGCGCATGGGGCCAATGTAAGTCCTCAGACGAATGAACTATACCAGGGCTTCTTAAACTTTTCCACAAAAATAATTATTTCTTCTAATAACAACAGGCGCGTTCTTTTGCGTATCTATCGAGTCTAGTGTAGGGTAACAAACACGCATAACACAAACAACAAGCGACTTATTATTTGTGTAATGTGTGTTACCCTCCACTACACTTGATAGATACGCAAAAGAACGCGCGTAATATGCATACTTGTACACACACATTACGTGCTCGGTTGCCGTGTGGTCACGGTCTCGATGCTACATCTAGTGAGACGGAGGTTCAATTCTCGGCTCGTTAGTAAAAGCTGCCTGTGGGTACTACTGGAACTCACACCGCGCTACAAGTTTGTCAGTATAAATGCGTCGCGGATAGGAGGTGCATGCTGGCAACTGCACCATCTGAAAAAATTATATATTATCGAAACGAAACGTCAACAAGGTGTAGTGACACTGCCATTTAGATCATATGATTTTGAGTGATGAACGATGTCATTGCTGCCTTTGCCTGTTTCGTCATAGAGTCTGTGAAAAAGAATCCAGTGGTCGACGACTAATGGCGGCGAGTCTGGTTTTTGTGCGTTTCGTGTTTTGTTTTCGTTATCCGCGTTCAGTGTTTATTTATAAGTTAAATTGCAACTAGTGATCTGACAAAACAGACGCGTGCGCGATGAAAATGTGTGGTGCAGCGTGCGGCAAAAAGTGCGAAAAAATACGTGCTTGGTAAAAACTCAATTTTTTGAACGAATCGTAAAGTAGTTTTGGCTTAAAAAAGTTTGTGAACATACATATTGATGTTTCGATCACTAGATGCAATTTAACTAATATTAAAAAACAACAAAGGCTCTAGATCCCTCTAAAGAAAGGAAACCCCGAAATAAAACGCGAAGCTGGCGAACACCACTGCCTGACGTCTGACACAATTCCAATGTTTACAACATCCTGATGGGGACAGTGTAGTACCACTGCACTACCACTGCCTAACTTTATACACATATTCTTAATGATGTAGGCAACGAAAGCAGAGTTCTTATGTATTGAGGTTAGTTGTTTTCTACAAATTGGCCTGTATACATATTAAGATGGCAGGGATAGTAATGCACGATATGTGACGCGCCCATGGGTCAAGATAATTAACACAACACACATCTATACATATGAAAAAAAACTACGATTTGTTTCAAGTGCATATACAAAAACACAAAAAAGAATCCGTTTTCATGAGATATAGCTTACTCGTATCTTTTGCTGCAATCCTTAGACCTTTTGCGCTGTATTTATTCTTCAAAAATCAGCAACTCCAAATTCTCTCAGAATTCATTCAGAATGGTTCACGGGTGGGTAAACAGCAACAGGGCGTTGGTGTATGTGTCTTTGGACTGAACAAAAGTACTTCGATCGCAATGGGAATCTCGCCCAGAATTTTTTAAGCTAGGACCCATACCATTCAAAAGAAACTTCGCGGCGCTCACAATGCTGTCACTCAGATGGCCAAGCAGCTTTTAAAAGCGCTCTCTTTTTTATCGGCTTATGCATCACAGAAGCTCCAACTCCAACTGTTAGCAGTCAAAAACCGCGTTTTCTTGCGCTGGACGCCAGACCAAGAGACAAGGATCATCCAACCGCTTTCATAGACCGGAGCCTTATTGTGCCTTGCAACTAGCCTCGACAAAATTGCGAATCAGAGACAACACATGTTGCACGAATGTCCTGCCATCGCGGGTTACAGGATCTCGCTCCTCGGACAGGCTCCTATCAGCTCTGCCATATTTCAGATTAGAGCAGTGCTCGCCCTGCAGGTTAGTGCAGATAAACTCGCGGCAGTCGGCCTCCTTCGAGTTGGCGTAAGCCCGTATGCCATGCCTATTTGCCGCTCGCAACTACCTCTCTTGTACAGAGGGAAAGCCTCGCAGGAGGCCGCGGCTACCTGTCCTTTTTCTTCTGGACGTATTTCATGTTTCCATGAAACATTTGTTATGGACGGTTTGGTGGGCATCCGGAGATGCCCGTGGGGACGGGGCCTAAAGTAGCATAATGGCCGTGAAGGTCGGGCCGTGTCATCTGGTGAGGAAAAAGACCCCTCAACGAGCTAAGCAGCGACCTATGCTTGCTGTAGCTCAGTTCGGGAGACATGGGCGGGGTTTTCGCCGCTCGTTACCTCTGTCCTTTACATATTAACAAAAATTCATAGGTCTGGGGAGGACAACACAAAAGGGGGAGGTAAAAATGGGGAATAAAAAAATGGGGCGATAAGGATGGAATGGTTGGCGGGCTGCTCACTAGCCCTCCCGCTTGCATCGGGGTCCGGGTGTAATGGGACCTTCGGCCTCTGGTTTCATACCACTGACAGATCATTACTCATCAGGTGCTGCCATTGATCTGCCGGTGGAAGCAGCACTACCAGACCAGAATATGATTTATCATAGTTTGTTCATTACACATTTTTCTCCAATATGGGGTTTCCGGAGCCCTGTTTGCCGTTTTCTAACTTTGTCCAGTATGCATGTAGCTAAACTTTATTTTTATTACCAATTTTATCTCTCCACATTTTCCGTACTAATGAATTTCAACGGTTAAGGCTGGTACTAACCTTTTCAGGCGAAAATGTTGCCCTAATCTCTCCCATGAAGTTTAAACTTGCACACAGCGTACATCCGCGGCGTTTTACACGACACTTGAGCTTTCTTCTAACTCGAAAGACCGGGTTTCAAGCGAAATAAGGTGCAAAGTAATTGTTTTCGCGTGAAAATTGCTCATAATGATGTGGAGAGTTTTTTCCTTGAATGAAATATGTTAGTACTGAGAGAGCGAAAAATTACAGTATACAGAAAGATTTTAATTAATTTCCACTTTCAACAAATTATATCGCCACATCAGTCTAGATTACGATTACATTGCAACACACTGCGGAACTGAATCATGATTTCGGGTTTTAGTTACATGTATATGGGGCTGCTGACAGTAAAATTACTCGCAAGGCGGCTATAAAAATTCACGTAAATAAAAAAAAAATAGAAGTCAGGCAATAAGTTCTTATCTACTCGGAAAGACCCGAGTCCGTTCAAACTCATTAGACCCTAGTTTTATCATCTTGTCGGTACAGAAAACTTGCAATGCCACTGATACAAGATTCTGGACAATTAAAAATCTTAAAGCGAATCACATATTTTGTAGCCACAGCTTTAGCAAAGTCCTCTAGCTCCTGGATTTCAATAAACACCACCGATATTTACGCGTCTATTAGAAGCTACATAAGTCCACGTCCTGTCCGTTTCTGCTGACTTCCGTTGAACGTATATTCAAAGATGTCCACAGTTTGTTGAAAGTCTACCATATACTCGTATTGTTCTTTGCAAACTTTTCCAGTGGTTCACAGATTCCTGTTGAACCGTAATTTCAAACGCTTCTCAAATTTTAAACATCCGCTAAAAGTTACCGAAAACACTTGGTTATACCTGTTGCGCCTATTTAACATTACAGTGCGAATTTGTAAATATCAGCTTGTTTGAAATTGAAAAGGCCTTGTTAGTTCGATTTCCCTGTCTGGGCTTCACTGTTAATTCGATTTCCCTGTCTGGGCTTCTCAGTGTTGAATATTTGATGAAAACAACCGTCCTCGCTGAGTTCTACTTTATTACTGAATTATTTTCATATACATACTATACTAATACAAACAAAACAAATTCCATTGGTCGTGTGTGTGAAATTCGTCATACAGGCTCGTTTCTACTCTGCACTGACGTCATCGCTAAGGGCTCGTCTTCACTTTCCATTAACATCCTCCGCCCCGGTATTGATGTGGCTTGATCCATCATTACCGAAATCAAGTACGCAGAGCTTCACTATTGGGCGTTTGTAAACGCCCTTCGCCGTCTTTACGTCTACCACTCGAATCTTCCCGTCCTGCTTCGATCGGTACACTTGTTGGATAACTCCTTTCGGCCAGTTACCCCTAATTTCGTTGTCGTCTACTACCAGTACCACATCGCCGACTTTAACGTCCTTCCCAGGGGTATACCACTTCGTTGTCTTTTGCAGTGTCGGAAGGTACTCCTTCCTCCACCTATGCCAGAAATGATCCGCTAGTCGTTGTGAATGTCTCCACTGACGGCGAAGTATTAAGTCTTTGTCGTTAAAATCGCTTATTGGCGCTGACATTGAAGATCTCCCGATGAGGAAATGGTTCGGTGTTAAGGCCTCGGGGTCGTCTGGATGATGTGACACCTCAACTAGTGGTCGAGAATTGATCAAATGTTCGACTTGCGTTAGAAAAGTTGATAATGTGTCTTCTCGAGGGCTGGAGTCCTTCAGAACGATGAATAATGAGGTTTTGACAGACCTCACAAGACGTTCCCATGCTCCTCCCATATGGGGAGAGGATGGAGGAATAAAAGTCCATTTGATTCTGTGTGTTGTTAGTTTCGCTCGAAAGACTTCAACGTCCAATTTACGCAAACAGTCTCGCAGTTCGTTGTTTGCACCCCTGAAGTTTGTTCCATTGTCAGAGAACATTTCCTTCGGACAACCTCGTCTGGATATAAATCGAGTTATTGCTTGAATGCAGCAATCGGTGGATAAATCTTGCGCTAATTCGATATGTATGGCCCGTGTCGTAAGGCAAGTAAAAAGTACTCCATACCTTTTCTCTTTACGTCGTCCAACAGTCACCATTAGAGGGCCAAAATAGTCGACACCCGTATAAGAAAATGCTGGGCATCCTGACATCAATCGCGCTTTTGGCAGTTGACCCATTATCGTACTAGCTGGTTTCGATCTTCTAATTTTACATGTATTACACTCGTTGCAAATTCGTTTTAAGGTTGGTCGCACTTTCATAATCCAGAAACGTTGGCGTAGTTCATTCAAAGTCATCTCGAAACCAACATGGTGCGCTTGTCGATGATAGTGCGCAACGAGCAATGATACATAATCATCGTAGCCATGCAGAATTATCGGACCTTGCAGGGCCGGTGTTGGATCGTCTGAGGCTGTTGTTCTAGTCTTCATTCGAATGATTTTCTCTTCAATTTCAGGAGTCAGTCTGTACAGCCGACTACTTATTGGTAGCTTACCGCCCTTCCGTAATATGCTCAGCTCGGTTCCAAAATGTATACGTTGGCATTGTCTTATCCATATATTTTCTGCCTGTTCAAGTTCGATGACAGCTAATTCTCCGGTACGGATCGTTGATTCTTGACCCTTTCGGATTCGACTCTTTGCTCGACAATTCTTCACGTACCTGATGACATACGCTGTGGTACGAATTAATCGTAGCCATGAAGAAAATCGTGTAACAACGGGTAACGAATATGGCTGCTTCGGTAATCCTATTTCAGCTACCAAGTATACGCATTCAGTATGGTAATCATCTTTCTTTCGGTTAGGCTGTCGCTTTTGCCATGTCGATTCGTCTTGTCGCAAGAACTCAGGACCTCGGAACCATCTGCTGTTGCTCGTAAACTCTTTCGATGTCGCTCTCGTTGCAATGTCGGCAACGTTTTCTCCGGTTGGAACCCAATACCAATCGCTCGTTTCGGTCATTTCAGCAATTTCGCTCAGTCGGTTTGCGTAGAATTGCTTGAATCGCTTCGCATCATCTCTGATCCATGAAAGGACACTAGTTGAGTCCCCCCAGTAGTATGTCTTCCGGAACGTCACGTCATGTTCCAATTTGATTCTCACTGCTAGTCGAGCTCCTAGTTGCGCCGCTTGCAATTCCTTCTTTGGAGTGGTCAAATACTTTATTGGACAGCATTTAGCTCGAGCTGCCACGAAGGCTACTTGAATATTGTCGTCACATTTGATTCGTACATAGGCAACGGCCGCATATGCCTGCTCGCTAGCGTCAACAAATACATGCAGTTCACGGTGATCGGTAGTCAGGAAATTTGGCGAATAACATCGAGGAACTCTCACTGTATCAAGTTGTCGGAGTTCCATTATCCAATTGAACCATATCGCACGTTGCTCTTCTTCCAGCTCGTCGTCCCAGTCAATTCCACTCTTCCAAATTTCTTGTATCAGAATTCGTCCAACAATGACAAAGTGCGCTACAAACCCAAGTGGGTCAAAAATCGACATAACCAACTTCAAAACCTCGCGCTTCGTTGGGCAGCGTCTTCCTTCCAATAAATTTTTGTCGATGTTGAGTTTGGACGAGAAGGTGAATATGTCATCTCTTGTACACCATGCTAGTCCGAGAACACGTCCCAAGTCTGCTTCCTTGTCAAATTTAAAAGTACTGTTCGCGTGTTGCAGCTCCTTTGGAATGTCCTCAAGCAATTCTGGGGATGATGAGCACCAGTTTCGTAGTTCAAAACCGCCGGATGAATGGATTTCGATGATATTTTTAATCAAGTTCTTAGCAACGTCTATATCGTTTGCGCTTCCAAGATAATCATCCATGTAATGGTTCCTCTGTATCGCTCTAGTCGCATCGGGATACTTGTCTTTGAATCGCTCTGCGTTTTTATTCAGAACGAATATAGCACTGCTTGGAGAACAACAAGCACCAAATATCATCGCTGTCATTCGATACACATCTGGAGGCCTCTTACAGTCGTCTGCTCGCCACAAAAGAAGTTGGCTGTATGAGTCTTCATCCCGAATGGCTATTCGATGAAACATCTCCGCAATGTCGGCAATGAATCCAAGTATCCCTCCTCGGAATCGCATCAAAACTCCCGGTAAGGACTGCAGTAAGTCAGGTCCAGTCAAAAGGGCGTCGTTGAGACTAACGCCTGACACCTTCGCTCTAGCATCCAACACCATTCGAATTTTTCCGGGCTTATTTGGGTTAGTTACCGCGAAATGAGGCAGGTACCATAGCCTGTCTCCCTTTAAGGAATCGGGGTTTGTTTTAACCAAGTAACCCTTCTCGATATGATCTTTGATGATCGTGTTATATGTCGTCTTCAAGTCGTGGTTCTTATCGAGTTTCTTTTCAAGTTGATAGAGACGTGTTAATGCAACTTGTTTACTGTCAGGTAATACGATGTCTTGCCTTCTCCAAGGTAAACCTATCTCCCATCGTCCATCACTCAGTTGACGAGTCGTTTTTTCCATAATATCTATGGCTCGGTTGTCTTCCCGCGACTTCTCCATCGCAATTGCTCCGCCCGTACAAGCATCGTCTAACTTGAATGATTGCTTCACAAGTTCATGAAGCTCGACGTCTTTCTGCGTAGCGCAATGGACTTTTACAACTGCGGTCTGGTTTCCATTTGCGCTGTCATTTCCACTAATAGACCATCCAAGCCAAGTCTTGCTAGCAATTGGACAATTTCTAGTCGTATGCACCAGTTGTCGTGTCACGATCAAAAGGCCATTGTCTTCGCCAATGAGGATTGTCGGGATAGCGTCTACATAGCCTTCAAAGTCAATGTTTTGAAGATACGGCCACTTCCTTATTAGATTCTCCTTGTCCACAGTTTGTCTTGGCAAATGCAAACTGGCCACCGTTCTAGCGTTGTGAAGATTAAACGTTCTCGCGCCTTTGTGAGTACCACAAATCTCGACCGTCACGATCTCGGAATTGGTATCGAAATCAACTGTACCGTTCGCCCATTGTATGGTCAATTGCGACTTGGGTCCTTTCACGCCTAATTTCTCTGCCATGTCCATTTTAATTAACGTCGTCGTTGAACCGGGATCTAATAACGCGAAGGTTCTAATTATATTGAGCGAGTTTTTAATAAATACGGGCACTACACGTAATCTGGTTGAGAATGTACCGGCACCACTGTGACATCGTTCAATTGAGATAGGCTTATCATCACACTGGATATTTGTTGACTGATCACTAATCGGATGAAGTAGGTGATGATGATATTTCTGGCACTCGTCCTTGCCACACCTTTTTTTCCTTGAACACAGTCTTGTAGTATGATTCGGTTTCAAACAAGAAAAGCACAGTTTATTTTTTGTCACTTCTTTCCACCGACAGTCTATGTCCATTTCAATGAATATCGCACACTTGTCAATTGTTCGGCATACACCATCACAAACGCGACACTTTACTGTTGTCTGAACAACCGTATTCACTTTCGATTTCGATTGCTTCATTTCCAATGTCTTCGGCTTGTCGCAGAACGATATTCGCAGGCTTGCCGCGTACGATTTTCTCTCGAGCCAATTACTAAACATCCGCAAATTGACACTCTGCAGTGCGTCAACTTTCTCGCCTAGATAATCTGACCACATCAAACTGAGAATTGGCGGCAGTTTTCGTTCGAGTGTTTTCACGAGCTCTGGATTATTCAAGTACTCTGGTCTGTCCATTAACTCTAGCATCACAACTAAGTTTTCCACTCCTGTAGCAAATGCAATTATGCTTTCCGGGCGGTCTTCTTTTGGAGACGGCAATGCTCTAGTTTTCGCAATGAGTGTTTCGATAATGAATTGTGGTCTTCCGAATCTTCGCTCGAGTATCTGAATAATCCTGTCAGCACTATCTGGTGAAATAAGCAGGGATCGGACTGATTCTAGCGCGTCCCCTCGCAACGCGTCCCGCAATCTTCCAACATTTTCTTGTGGTGAAAACTTTCCAGCGTCGGTCGTTCGCCGATATTCACTCACAAACAAAGGCCATTCGTCGGGGTGGCCACTGAATTTAGGAAGATCCATTTTCGCTTGACGTGCTACAAATGTCGAAATGCTATCACAACACCTAGCCATGTCGGTTGTGGTAGCCGGTGAGATTTTGTCACATGATTGCGCCATCGCGTTCAACTGGTTTGACAATTGGTCTATCTGTCTCCGCATGTCACTTAGAGATGCGGTGCTCAAAGTGTCAATGGTTTTAGAGACGGTGACACGCGCGTCAGTCTGGGTGTTTTCGTCTCTTTCTGGCCGATAATGTTGAAATGGCGTCTCCGTTTTCGCACCAATTTTTGTTGAAAACTGTTGTTCGCTGTCTGCTAACTGTTTTTCAGGTGCCGTTTCGTCATATACATCTTCCGATGAACTGGAATCAACATCTGGTACAACCTTTGCCCTTGAACGGGTCTGATACTGACGATCATCGTCAGCCATGTCACAAACACAAATGCTGACCACTGTCTTTTTTCACTGGAGTATTTCCACGGACTGACGATCCGGCTCGACGGACCACTGTTAGTTCGATTTCCCTGTCTGGGCTTCACTGTTAATTCGATTTCCCTGTCTGGGCTTCTCAGTGTTGAATATTTGATGAAAACAACCGTCCTCGCTGAGTTCTACTTTATTACTGAATTATTTTCATATACATACTATACTAATACAAACAAAACAAATTCCATTGGTCGTGTGTGTGAAATTCGTCATACAGGCTCGTTTCTACTCTGCACTGACGTCATCGCTAAGGGCTCGTCTTCACTTTCCATTAACAGGCCTATAGAACCAATTACGATGAAAGAAGACACCCTCAAACGTATTACATACATTATCGTGAATCGCTAGCCATTACATGGAGTCATTTTGGAGTCATATGTCGACGATTACACATTTTAATCGAAGTGCAAAGTTCCTGTTACGCCATCAGCTATTCAGAAGAGTATCATGTTCAAGAAAATTGCCTTCAACTTCGCGGCCACTCTATTATTACGAGTATGTTGTCCTGTTGCAAAACTTACCCAACACAACAACAATAGAGTCCTGATTTAATGAGACATTACGGATACGGAGAAAGTTAGGGTGCAAAGCCTATTCCACTCATAGAGGATACTCCCAGGCAATTGAATGGCTTATCCCACATATTTGTGTAAAAACAATCTCTCCTCCTTCTTCGTCCTGTTGCATTACTACATACTATACATGCGAGTATCTTACGTTATAATCTCAAATTTATGGACAATGAAGACGAGACGTAAGTCAACTTTTTTTTTAGTATAGGAAAAGTTCCCCGAACTTGTTGAACTCTCGAGCGGTCCGCCGCGTGGATCGAAAATGGAAAACGTTGAAAGTTTAACAAAAGGCGACTTAAATTTGACCTACACCATCATTGTCCTTACTGTACAATTCATATGAGCACGAATGCGATTATCAACAAGGATATGGACTTAATGGCTCGACACGGATTATCAAGTCGGATTGTAAGATGAATTACGTGTGCCTTGTATTTTATGGTGATGAATAATAAGGTCGTTAAGCTCATAAAGTTGTACTCGTATACACGGGCTTGTAACATTCTTGGCACAATAGAAAATCAAGAAAAATCATAGCTACAATTTTGCCTAGATATTATAAAATAAAATCCAATCAAAAATAAATTCAACGAACAGTGTTTATTCCACACGGTTGGGGTGGGCCTTATTAGTCTAAAATGGTTGTGTTTTTCTTTATCAAGGCTAGGGTATGTCAAACCATAACCATTATTTATTTAAAATGGACCAATTGCCAATCAAATGTTGTGAAACTTTTCTTGAGGTGTTGGACCACCGCCATCTTGATTATACAAGCCAGATTGTTAAGACCAATTCAGCTTCATTTTGATTCTGAAAAGGCAGTGTGTGAACAAAACCAGCACGCACACAAATGCAATTCTAACTCTTTTAAATGGCCTTGTCCTCGTTGAACATTTTGGTCGACGTACTCGGTAGCTGTGTGGCCACGGTAACCGCTCTACAATGCTATATCTAGAGAGACGGAGGTTCAATCCTCGGTGCGTTAATAAAACTGCCTCACACAGCGCTCCGAGCTTGTCAGTATAAAGACGACGCGAAAAAATATATGCTATCGAAAAGTCAACAAGGCATAGTAATACAAGAGATGCTGTCGCACCCATGCCCCTGAGGGGTCAAGGCAACTAACACACACCATTTTGGTCACATGGTAAGCCGCAGATGTACGTACCAATCGCTCGAATTGGCTGGGCATCAACCACTGACACGCGAAACATATGCATACAATTTAGACTCGAGTGAAGTAGCCAAGCAAGGTATTTACTACTGCCGCCACTACGCACTACTAGTTCCAGCTGATACTGTACAATCTAACTCTAGTTTTGTGGATCCTGTTGGCGTAAATACCCGCTTGCAGCGGAAAATCAATCAGAATCAGCTATCGCCTTTACAATCGCCTCTTCTATCTCCTCATCACTCAACTCTTCCATTCCCGCAACATCAACAAATTCAACCTCATCAACATAGACGTAAGCAACAGCAACAACAACCCTCCAATCATTCTATTCGCAATGTTAGGGGTCCTCCTAAAACTTCAACGCATCCTCCTGCGCATTCTGTTTGTCGGATCAACCATCAATTAACATTATCTCTGATGATGCTCCTCCGACTTTTTCAAGCCAGATTGGCACTCTTCGTGTATGCTCTCCACCAAGGGACCAAGGCAGTTGTTTGTGTCAAGGCTTGCTAACCACACTACTCAATCTGAAATTCATACTACATTGTTAGCAAGCTTGGCTACAACCCATCATTACCTATCTGCCTCAAGTTGACGAAGTACTATATAATATACCCAATAAAGTTTTGTCATCGTTCAAAATAATTTTACCTAGCGACTTATTAACACCAACACCACGCAATGAATATTTCTGGCCACCTGGAGTATTTCTTAAGGACTTCGTTAAACTGAATTTTCAACGTGAGAGAGAGCGTTGCCCGAATTCCAAAGTAATAAAAAATTTTAAATTCTCTTTTTGTTATCAATATGTTCGCGACTTAAGGACCAAGCTTCCGAATTTAAATCTTTCTGCTCTGTCTGCTATGTCTGCTCGCCATGACATTTTGTGCTTATCGGAAAATTGGTTAATTCTTCTATCAACAGTGGAGAGCTTCTAAAAGGGTATGACATATTTTGCTGCGACCGCAACTTTGAGCTTTCTGAGATATCTCCTGGTGGCGGTGCCCTATTATTGCTATTCGGCACAAAATTGAGTGTATGCCTTACTATCCATCACCGCTAGCGAACCTTACGACTATGTGCGTTCCTGCGGCAGCCGGTTCTACGTACCGAAACGACTCGTATTACGACACATTTTACGACCAAGAGCTGCCAAACCCCTTCAATGCGAGAAGGATGGTGTATGTATGCTATATTCTAAATATTTGACCCACACACACACAATTGAACTTCTCAATTTGCTACAACAACAACTCTTCTAGCTATATGTTACTCTGCTTCTCATCTCCTGTGTCTAGGTTCCCTGCAATTCTCCTTTGTCTGTCTATGAGAGTCTTTCCATTCATTATTCCAATATGACTAATAGTTTGCACCCTGATTTTCCTATAGTTATCTGTGGTGATTTTAACGTTCCCAATATCAGTTGTCCTGACAGCCCAGGACTTCCTACTTTTTCCTCTTCACCTACACTGTTTTAGTCGCTTTCTTCGTTCATTGAGTTCTGCGCTCTGTTACAATTTAACATTACCCGCAACTTCATGAATCGCACACTTGATCTCGTTTTGAGCAACCTTCCTTTGACATGTATGTCTACGTCTTATCCCACTACCGCCCTTCTTTCCTGTGATACTTTTCATCCTCCATTCGAACTTGAAACGACTATTCAGAATCAACCCACTGACGGTCCTAAATTGCAATCTTGCCGTCAATACCTTCTACAGCATTCTACAGAGTGTTAATTATAAGTTTGTTCCTTTTCACTCTTCTAAGCCCCGTATAGGTCCTATTTGGTTTAGTCGAAACATACAAAAAATTATCAGTTGCTTACTTAAGGCTCTGGACACGCTGCTATTATACTACTGCTAACTGCTGTAGAAGCTGCGGTGACGAGGACAAGGAGGGGATACTTTAATCTTCTCTGTACCAACCCTACAATGGCTAGAAGGCGAAACACATTTTTTGAATACCGCTGTTTCACTAAACTGGATGGCTAAGCGCTGGCAGTGGAAAACTCCTTCGTCTTATAGGAAGGTCTGTCTAGTTCAATGATGCAATGTGAATGTGATTATCGGTTGATGAGTCTCAGGTGGTAACAGAACGAACCCTATTGCAGTCCATGTGTACTGTGGTGATCACATCAGCCCTTCATGATTTTTCACTTTGATCATTGCATATTTCTAGCCAATAAGGAATGTTTCCGTGCTTTCAATAGATACAATGGCTTTGGAAAACCGAAAGTTCAATGAATGTGAACATACTCTTAGCTCTCTAGGTAGCAAAGTCGGGTCCTCCCGAATTCGATTTTTAGATTCGCCACTGGTTGGAGGCAAGGAAATCGAAATTGGCTTTCACAAGAGCTCTCGCTGACAAATAGCATTATAACCATTCCGAGTTTCACCACTGTTACAGTGATACCAAGATTTATCATCCTGCAGACAGTATCCGGATGTGGACCTTTGAACATACAAATTTCGCTGACTTCCAGAAATTTTTATTCATCATAGTCGACTTGACAAACTTATTTTTTCCCTGCCTATGAAGTGTCGAAGTGGATGAAGTGAATGCGTAAAGAAAGAGAAGAGCGTTCCTAACTTTTGGAGAATTCCGGAAAGGTTCAACAGTTCCGTAACTCGCCTTGCACTGGCTTCATGAAGTACAGCTTGGCCGTTGGTGGTACTAAGGACATCTGTGTCTTCACCTACAAGCTTAACACATTCACTTTTCTACTTTCTTCTGTAGCTGCTATAGCAGTTGTGATTATCAGGCGGTCTGTGATGGACATCACAAATTTCGAAGAGGGGAAATCGATCAGTCTCATGTTTGACTACCGGCGTTTTGGGTTCGAATCCCGTCCACGACGACCTTTGTGGCCATGGATGTGCAGGAGGTGCATGCTGGCAACTGCATTCTCCGAAATCTGTTTATGCCAACGAAACGTCAACTGGGTCACATCGAACAGTTGACGCGCTATGCCCCACAAGGGGTTAGGGCAATTGAGTAGTAATTGCCTCCAATAATACTATTGCTTCTTCATCGGTCATCTAAACCCTTGCAAGGATGGAAACAGTGTTGAAAACATCTTGCAGGCAGCTTCCGTCCATTAAGCTCAACAAACGCCATCGAACCGAACCGTTCGTGACCACCACAGAACCACGTGTAGAACGTGCGAAAAAAATTCTCCTCATTTCCATCGTTCTATGGAAATAGACGTAGTTCGACTGTGGTCACGAACGGTTCGGTTCAATAGTGTGGGTCGAGCTTTATAAACCCAACCGCTCCTAAAAACGACGGTTTCAATTAAATAAAATCTATAATTTTTGTCTTAACGAAAACAGAAAAGAGTTGTTTTTTGAATATTACTTATTAACCTTTCGTTTATAATTTGTTGATCCTTGCGGCTGTAAAGTAACCCAATTGAAATTGTTTAAATGGAAAGTGAAAAGTTTTGACAAGTTGTGCATTTATATTACGAGGTTTAACTTTGTCATCATATCGTATGTACTTTTATTCTGTCGACCTTAATTTTTTATCCTTCTATCTCCTTTCACTGTATCTTGTGAGTAATCTCATGCATTTGATTTGCCTTGAATGACTGTCATGACCGCGAATTTTTCACTTTTAGTTTGATACGATTTTCGACCAAAAAAAAATATATAAAATAATTTTACTGTTAGTGCGGGCGACCGGTAGCGCAGTGTGTTGAGGCATCAGTCTCATGTTTTACCGGCGTTTGGGTTCGAATCCCGTCCACGGCGACGTTCGTGGCCATGGATGTGCAGGAGGTGCATGCTGGCAACTGCATTCTCCGACACCAGTTTATGCCGACGAAACGTTAACTGGGCCACATGGAACAGTTGACGCGCTATGCCCCATAAGGGGTTTGGGCAATTAAGAAAGACTGTTGGTGCAAGAGAATAATTTCAACTAGCCAAAGTACTTCGTCCAGTCGGCGGTTAATAAAAGCATAATCTATTTCTTTTTTAAGTATTATTAGTTTCATGGGTTCAACAACTCTGACGTTCATGGACGCTCAACTTGTACTTGAACATTATCTAAATTCTTTGTGAAATTTTCAGCTAAATTGGTTTCCTAATTTTCCAAGCTGGTTTTCTCTCAACTGTCAATTGAATGGGGTCACATGTGCGATGATATCGGACGATGACAGCTGATGAATAGCGCTTTTCAGTCGCGAAGAAGATCCGTACTGGAAGGAAAAAATGAGTATTGCCTACTGGATGAGTGTCAGGCCATATGTAAGTTGGATTACTCGCCTTGGATTCGATAAAAAATGGAAAAAAAGTCATAAGCTACTTCGCTGGTGATTTGGACGATTAGGTGTGCATCCGAAGATGCCCGTGGGGATGGAGCCTAAGGTATCATAATGAGTTTGAAGGTCGGGCCGTACCATCTTGCGAAGAAAAAGGCCCTTCAACGAGCTAAGCAGCGGCCTATGTAGCTCAGCTTGGGAGACGTGAGACGGGTTTTCCCCGCTCGTTGCTCCTGTCCTTTACGTATTAATAAAAATTCATAGGCTTGGGGATAGACAACATAAACAGGGGAGCCAAAAATGGGGAATAATAAAAAATGAAGCGTTAAGAATGGAATGGTTGGCGGACGGCCCACGTGCCCTCGCACTCGCATCGGGGTCGAGTGTCATAGAACACTCGGCCTCTGGTTTCGTACCACTGACAGATCACTACTCATCAGGTGCTGCCATCGATCTGCCGGTGGAAGCAGCACTACCAGACCAGAATAAGGTTCATTACAATTTCTTTCATTTGATTTTCATTGTGGTACTCATGGAGATTTTGAATATTTACTGAATTGTCCTCAAAAAAAGGCAGCTGATATAGGTAAGGAGTTGATCCCTTATTCGAGAGGTGGCAGAATCTGTACTTGCGTGCTTAGAAACCGACCCACCCCAAATGCTGTAGTAGTAGTTTAAAACACGATAACTCAAAAACTGAAATTTGGGAAAATGAACACAAAAGGAAAGTTTCATAAAATAAAATATATTGTAACTGTCACTATTTTGTTTTTTATTAATTTTACAGATTTAAAAACAAAAACAGACTGTTTTGAATAATTTTGAAGGTGAAGGCAAGCAAAATACGGAAAATTATTAAATTAAAGCTTAATTCGATACTTTATTGCCACCCCTTGCTCTTATTGCAGCTTCCATCCTGTTTTCCATCGACATTATGAAAGTTACGATGAATTCTTGAGGTACAGCTTCCCACTCCTCTGGGATAGCCACCTTTAGTTCCTGGAGGATTTCTGAGGGCTGAGTCCTCGCTCTGACCCTTCTCTTAAGCTATCCCATAGATGTTCAATAGGATTAATGTCAGGGCTTCTTGCTGGCCACCCTATAACTGGGATTTCAACTTCGTGCAGATACTGGAAAACTGCTGCAGCAGTATGTGATCGGGCGTTGTCCTGCATGAGTATGAAACCTTCGCCTACAAACCGGCGTATGGCAGGACATGCTGTTGTAGCACCTCCTGGATGTATCACTGGGCACTCAGAGTACCTAGACGAAGTCCGGAGATGAACTCAATATCAGTTTTTCCTTCCAAAGAAATGCCACCCCAAACAGTCCATGAACCTCCACCAAATGTCACTCGTTCCTCAATACAAGAATGTAAAAATTTCCTTCCCTTTCTTCGGTATACTTTTCTGCGTCCATCGTTTCCATGGAGATTAGTTTTACACTTATACGAGAACAGTACAAGCCTCCATTGGTCTCCTCGAGAGACCAATCAACATGAGCACGAGCAAACAGAAGCTGCGCTTGACGATGAGCAGGAGTTAATTTTGGACCATTGGCAGGTTTGTGTGGATGCCAGTCTCCGTCGTACGGTCCACTCACTTCGTGTGATATCACGGACATTACGGAGTCGCTGCTGCACCTGACCACCAGTGAGATGTCGATTTCGTAAGGCCGTTAACACCATAAAGCGGTCGCTCTAATGTCCCCCGATTTCTTCCCGAGCCCAATCGCTTGTTGAAGCTGCTGCTAAGCCAATTTGTTTCCTGGACTGCAGTAATGCTCAGTTTGTACTTTTCGACCTGTTGAAGGAGGGCCTTCTCGGCCCCCGGTTTGTTCAGGGAGCGTACATTCCAGGATCCGAAAGAATAATCCTTTATTCGTTTGCGTGGTCGTCGTTGTTGATCCGTCCAATCCGAGGCTTTTGTTCCAGGTTTCTTGACATGGAATAGTTTTTACAAGGACGAGTTGTCAGCACGTCGCTTAACCCCATTCAGGGGATGGCCTCGGAGATAGCTGCTTCAGATGGTTTAATAAACGTGCTGGAGCCCACACAACTATGTAGCAGGTCCAACTACGCAAGTCATTCCATCCTACTAGACCTGAGACGCTTAAGTGTTCGTCAGCCATTCAGGCTACAGCTATCTGCCTTTTCCAAACTGTCTTATCGCTAAGACATTGGCCGTCAGCGAATTGATACACTGCCGTTACCAGGGGGCGCCCACGTGGAGGACTATGGAAAAGGTCTTTGCCCCCCTGGATGATATATTACAATATTATAATAAAAAAACTTGATGAAGGTGATAATGGGGCTCTACGTCAGCAACCATCAGAGTTTCTACTTTCCGCTTTCACCGGGTGTCATTGAGATGTACCGAAATGTTGTTTACAGGGTGTGAGTCAAAGGCTTACACAAGCCGTATTGCAACGGACAAAGAAGAGACAGAGGGATATCTTAGCTTTATCTCCTCCTTGGCTAGACCAAACCACTAATGTAATTTTTTGATTTTAATTTTCAGATCAGTCATCAAAACGACAAAATGCCGCTAATTTTAATCCTCCTGCTAAGCATATGCCGATGTTTGCGGTGTGAAGTTCCCGAAAATCCTGCAATGTTGGCTAATGGCCTGGAGGACGATGTGCAGCCTTCTGATTTTGAAATCACTTCTTCAAAATCATATAACGACAAATTCCTACCGGATCTCCTCTCGTCCATAAACATCGACTACGCAAACAACGCCCTAATTCTGCACTTCCGCAAGACAGGACAACTTGGCGACGAGAAACATAAATTGGACAAAAATTTTATGCGGTTCGGTCGATCCGATTCCGCTCTGATGCGGTTTGGCAAGCGACACACTGAATTCCTTGAAGACCCCGACTACCAAGGACGGACGAGCGAAAATGGTGCAAGAGATTCACGAGGTGATAACTTCATGCGATTTGGAAGATCAGACGGTGAGGTCGGTAATCTGATGCGATTTGGACGAGCCATTGGTAAGATTGATTCTATGGGGAATCCGCTACCAGCGCCACAATCTTCAGGACGTATAGATCGTACTTCAGACGCAAGCATGTTCCGTTTCGGACGAGGTACAGGCAATTCACTAATGAGATTCGGTCGGGCTGATCGTGATTTTATGAGATTTGGTAGAGACAATGGTATGATGCGCTTTGGACGATCCGATAGTTTCATGAGGTTGGGGCGGGCACCGCTGGACGAGAAGAATTCGTATGTCGACCGATCCGGACGAAACGATAAAAACTTTATGCGATTTGGAAAGCTCGATCAGAATTTTATGCGATTTGGAAAACGACATGAACATGCCAATGACGAAGGAGACGAAACGAAAAAGTCAATTGCCAACCCTAGTCTGAATTATTTAGATAGACTCTGGAAGACTGACGGATTCACTACCGCTGACTCTAAATTGGACAATGCATCACAGTAGAATGTCCTTTTTTAGACCTGGATAACTAAAACGACAAAGCTTGAAATATGATAGTCTTTGAGGTGAACGATAAATGGATCTTTGAACCCGAATACAAATAACTTTTATTGTAAATAGCTCAACTGAAAGTGGATCGACGAAGCCTCTCGGATTCTCATGTTGGCTGGAATGAGAATTCGAAATGCTTCACAGGGCCAACATAAATAACTCTTAATATATTGAATATGCATGCGTGAATCTAATAAAAGTATATAAATACACATATAACCAATTGCAAATGATTGGGCTTTTAATTTTATACAGGAAATAAAGTGTAACTTCTTGAATGCATTTTGATGTTTCTGATTCGTGTGGTTCATTTCTCCGTTTTTTGTTTTCGTTTGTTTTTGGGATAGGAAATATAAAATACGATAACAACGGATGGAGTTCAATAACAAACTCAAATGATTTTCAGAAAAACATGTAGGTAGTGATCACTGCTGAAGTTCTTTGGATGTTTTCCACCCTTCACGACCACACATATACATATATAGTATGTCCCATTTATATTTTTCACTGTAGGATGATTAAACTATCCTAATGGAATTATTGCAATACAAAACAAATGGTATTGTTTAAAATTTATCCAGAAGTCGGATCAGATAACCCAACCAACCAACCGGTTACATGAACAAAGTGAAATTTTTTTATGTATAGTTTTTTATCTTCTATTGTAGTCCGGATCGCGCAACTGTTGGCACGTTCGCCTTGTATTCACTGGACTCCGGTTTGATTGCTACTGAATGCGGTAGTCTTTCATAAAAAAGGCGGATCTTCGTGTCGAACTATGAGCCCACTCAGCTGTTGAATGACTACCCATTTGGTTAGGTTAAATAACTCGGTCTCGGAGGTGTATGATCAGCAACAGGCTCGTTGCTGATCATGCATACACCTCTACATAAAACACACCGTCATGATATAGTAAATGAGATGATACCAAATCATCGCGAGGCCTTGGTCCAAAATTGAACTGTTGCGCCAGTTATTGATTAACTCCCAGAAACAACCCTGTTGGGAAAAATTCCCCGCCAAGACAAATTCCTCAGCCGTAAAAAGGATAGATATGAAAATACCGCCAAGTCCTCGTAGCTTCGATTGATTGAACTATGTAGTTAATTTCTTTCAACGCTGATTGGCGGGGAGATTCGCAGCCTAAAGCGCGATCCACACTCAACGACTAATCCATCATTTTATCGACGAGATTGTTGTCATTTTGTCATAAATCCCTTCGGTGGTGAGTCGATGAGTCCAACAACATCAACAACTATCAACATCCGACCAAATTTTCAACTCGTTAGCTTTATCCTGTCGAAAGTTATCGTAGTTAAAGGAATATTTCATTCTTTGATATTTGTAGGGGAGGCAGGCGTTCCTCTGGCCTGATTATGCCCATCTCACTCAAACTCAAGCAGCTTCTCATCTGAAGCTTACGTACCAAAAATCAGCTCCTACGTCAATTGGCTCAGAAGTTATAGTCAAAAAGAAAAGTAGGGTGCCCCGCATTACCCTACTTTTCTTTTTGACTATAACTTCTGAACCAATTGAGTATGGATTACGTTAAATTTGATGACAAATGGGCCGTATTCCAAAGATGAGCCACAAGCACTTTGACAATCAGTCTATTATATTATTGCCCTTTCCACGAGAGAGCCGGACTAGATCTGATGATCCATCCTACCCTTTTCGATAAATCGACTGAGATGGAGAGTTTTAATCGAGGCTAGTGCCGAAGAATTTACTTTTCTTTAGCATAACTGATACCTCCAAGTTTCAGTTGAAAAAGACAGACCGAAATTCTTTTGAAGAAATTTTACGCATCGGCGCTGCGCAGCAGTGGAACCTACTCGCGTGATCAAGCCGATTCTCATTTTAACGGCAGTGCTAGCGACGGAAACACCTGTAATGAACCATATACTGTTTGTGCTGCTTCCACCGGCAGATCGATGGCAGCACCTGCTGAATAATGATCTGTCAGTGGTATGAAACCAGTGGCCAAGGGTTCCATTACACCCGGACCCCGATGCGTTCACGAGAGCATCTACGCCGTCCGTCAACCATTCCATCCTTATCGTCCCATTTGTTATTATTCTCAATTTTTGCCTCCCATATTTTTGATGTTTTCCCTAAGCCTAAGAATTTTTGTTAATACCTAAATGACAGGGGCAACGAGTGGCGAAAAACCCGCTAACATCTCCCGAACAGAGCTACAGCAAGCATAGGCCGGTGCTTAGCTCGTTGAGAGGTCTTTTTCTTCGCCTGATGGCACGGCCTGACCTCCACGGTCATTATGCTACCTTAGGCCCCATCCCCACGGGCATTTACGGATGCCCACCAAACCGGCCGTTACACCTTTTAGCACAGATACTTGTGATAGTGTCCTCAATCGGATACTATTCAAATCAAGACTGTGCACTTGTAAAGGATCGGTTTGCAATTTTGATGATGTCTGCCATCGTTCTCGTGACATCAAAATATCCCAATTTTCTACTTGTCACATTTACACTTGTAGGAATATCCTGAAAGGAATGGCGTTCGAATCAAGAGCGCCGCTGGACTATGACCTACTGCAATACAAAGACCGAACATTGACTCCCTATCCAGATTCGAGGTTATATGGTAAGAACCGAACAGAGAGCTTGTGGTATGGTCGTCAAACATACCACCAGGATTTTAATCGTTACGGATGACGTCCAGAGAATATTAAGCCTATATCCATGCCATTGAGACTTGCGCGCAGGAGGACTTAAATTCAGAAGCTTCGTGGCGCTAACATGGTTATTGCGACGCACTCGGTAGCCATGAGGTGTCGGTTGCCACTCTACGATACTACACCTAGAGAAACATAGGTTCAGTTATCGTCGCGTCAATAAAAACTACCTGTGGGTACTACTAGAGCTCCCACAGCGTTCCGAGCTTGTCAGAAAAAGATGGCTCGGATAGGAAGTGGATGCTAGCAAAAAGTACCATCTGAAAAATATTTATTTATTTATTTCTATTCTATTTTATGATTTATTACGCTACCGAAGCGTCAACAAGGCATAGCTATGCAAGAGATGCTGAAGCGCTCATGCTCCTGAATGGGTCAAGGCAATTAACAACAGATAATAATATACTATCAACATACGAATATACAGTCATTTCCACAAGAGCGTATACTTTCTAACTTTTTAATGCACCATTTCTCAAAGAGTGGTGGGGGACTATTAGTTACCTGCATTTTTCCTCTTTTTCGCATTGTATAAATTTGGTCATTCTAACCTCGGAATTATACTGTGCGCGAATTACGTCCACAAGTCGCAGTCAACGAAAATCAGCTGTTCAGCCAGTTATAGTCAAATCTCTTGTTCGCGTTCTTTTGACACATTTGAGCTGTGAAAAACTGGCTTCCTAGCAATCTTGAAACACTTTTTTGAATTAAGAATAGAAACATGCACTTCCAAACGCATAACAGTAACTTACAACAAAACAAATGATCACCCACAGTTTTAAACCACATGCCTATTGTGAATTGATATTTCGCGGCTCGTTGATTGCGACAAAGTTGAACTCGTCTCAACTTTTGCGACGTGAGCGACGACGTGTTGTTCGCGCACAGTATACTTATCGCCATATGAAATACTTTGGTTCAACTTTATTTGGCAGCAGAAGCCGCGTTGTTCGCGCATACTATAATTCAGCCATAAGTTCAAGTAGGAGAGTGATAAGACGTCAAGTGAAATGAGTGCGATTTACAAAAAACGATTCGAAGCTGTGTTTTTAGTAAGTCATCCGAAAGGACCAAAAATGACACCTGCATCGGCCGGAAAGTACCTGAAAGTTTCGACACAGTTTGTGAATAAGTGGATAAAGCGTTTTAAAGATACTGGAAATGTAGACGATCTACCTGGTAGGGGTAAAACCCGAAGCACTTCAAAAACCCAGGATAAGGCCATCATTGATATTTTTAAGAAAAATCCGTCCGTTACTACCTTAGTGCAAGCAAAGGAAATGTTATCGAAGAAGAATATTTACGTGTCCTTGAATACGATTCGGCGAAGATTACAAGAGGAAAACATCAAAACCAGGTATGCCTTGATGAAACCATTACTTACCGAAAACCAGAAGCGAAGACGTGTAGAGTGGGCTAAGGAAAACATCGATCGTGATTGGGACAACGTGATCTTTACGGATGAATCAAGTTTTGCTGTAAATACGTTCAGGAGACGAGTGTGGGCACAAAAAGGAGAAGCTGTCGACTGTCGTGAACCGAACCGTTAAACACCCTGTGAAAGTCCATGTATATGGATGCTTTTCTGCACGCGGTTTCGGAAAATTAATAACGTTTACCGGAATTCTTACTGCTGAAAGGATGATCATTTTGTACAAGAAAGGATTATTGAAGTCTGCTAGGATGCTATATGGCAACGACAACACCGATTGGTTTCTACAAGAAGATAACGATCCGAAACATAGAAGCCGGTTGTGTACACGCTGGAAAGAAGAAAATAACATTCAAGTACTTGATTGGCCTTCGCAATCGCCGGATGCCAATCCTATTGAAAATGTTTGGGGATTAATGAAGCAGAAGCTTCAAGGAAAGCAAATAAAAGGAGCAGCACATTTAAGGCGAACGCTACAAAAAATTTGGAAGAACTTATCGACAGACTACGCGGAATAATTGGCCGAAAGTTGTCACCGAAGATGCCAGTCAATAATCAATAGTGACGGCGATTGGACCATGTATTAAATATAATTGCGAAAATGTATTTTGTATTTACTTTCAATAAAAAATAAAATTTCTTACTTGTAACATTTTTTTATTTTGTGAGGTATACGGTCTTGTGGAAATGACTGTAATACACTCGTATCATAAGATTTCATTAAAGCTAGTGAAAGGGTGCTTCGAGTTCCTTGAATCCCAACTAACAAACTCTTGATAATTAAGCTCTTATGGACTGAAAAAAGCTCTAATAAGACTCTAGTAAGACTCTCCACCACTCTTATAACGTTACTCTTGCAACAAGATTTATATTAGCTCTCATAGCACCATTATCATGAGAGTAGTAAAGTTTTACTCTTGTTACAAGATCATATGTTGCCCTCTTGTACTCTCATAGAGCCTTTTCATAAGAGTTCTACTCTTGAAGAGTTACACTCTCATAAAAATGTTCCTTCAAGAGGTTAACTTTTATGATTCTTATAATGAGAGAATTACAAAAAATTTTAGTAAGAAAAAAATAACAATAACTTTGAACAGTTGATTTTCAATTGACAGACGCCCTGGGTCATTGCGTGAAAAATGACTATTAAAGCCATTTGTGGCCATCCGGTCTATCGGTCAACCGATATTGGCCACTAAACGCCATCCGTCCGCCTATGCAGTGGCAATGGTTTCAAATTGCCATGGATGGGCCATTTTATAGCAGGCATAAAAAATCCACCACCTAAGTGATTCTACAATTTTGCACCTCGCGATACAAAATATATTCGCTCAATGTCACTGCTGATCGCCAAATTATTGACTCCCGTAGTGAGACTTTTCGTTTTATAAAAAGAGTCACCCTCTCACAATGAGAGTTTTAGTTTTTTAAGGAAAAGTCGCCTTCTCACATTGAGAGTTTTAGTTTATAAGAAGACTTAATGAATGGCTGTCATCTTTTTCTGATAGGATTAGTTTTTTTTTTTTTTTTTGCGAAAATAAAAATTTGTGTAAATGAGTGAATAGCGCCATTACTTGTGATTATTGTTTTTAAAGTTCGTAAATGTTGTTCAATAAAATTTTAAGCAAGCTATTGTCTCCCCATTCTCCACATAATCTAAAAGTTTATTATTTTTAAGGGGCATTGCAATCTTTCGAGGCAAGATGTATATATATTATATCATCGATAAAATTTAATTCGCATGAACATTTCGGCCCGTGTTTGTGGAAAACAACGTTTTGCAAAGTCAATATAATTTTGTGTACAATTTTTTTTTAATTTATCATCCAAAATGACACAGAGTGACAGTGACAGTAATACAAACTCTCATGAGCTTATATTTACCCGTACTTGCTAAACAAAGACCGTGTTCTGTTATGTCATATTCTCTCTTTCTAGCTACACTTAGCTCCCATAACAAGAGTATAGTTCGTTTCTTCTTCTCTTTCAAGAGTCTTATGAGACATGTGTAACTCTCATAAAGAGATTTTAACTCTTGCTCAAGATAAAAAAAAACTTTCAGAAAGTGCACCATTTAATTCTTATAAGACTCTCATAAGACACTTATAGTATTCTATCAGAGTTAGATTACAAGCTTTGAGTATGTAACACTGGAGTGGCCCATAAGCAAAATTTATGGGCCGAGAGAAGAACGCGTTTAATTTTTCATGGGAGAGAGAAAGAACGGGACTATTAATGACAACCACCAATAGGACGCGGATATTTGACAGCATTATATACAGCGGGGAATCAGAAACCAAAACAAACATTTTAATATCGGTTTTCTGACAGAAAACTCACAAAAGCAAGTAACGCGCACATCATATCTAAATATTTAATGTTTTACCTAGAAAATGACACCCCCGTCTTAGGAATACGCTAGTTATTTTCGCAGCCACCGACAAGGCATTTCAATTTACCACAACTCACTACCGCACCAATTTGTCCTACCGGAAATTTCACTAATGTCTTCTCTACATAATCGCGGCTCTTTACACACAAAAACCGGCTCCAAACTTTCGCGAATTAAACTGTATTCACTATTTTCACGAAGTGCTTGACAGCGTTGTGCACAACTGGAGAATGACAATCTTAAAACCGTTAACTTTACTCTCCCAGCTCTCGTCTTTTTCAAGAAGAAGATTGTCCCATTTTCAAGCTGTAAATTTGTATGGTTTGAAAGACATATACCCACTCTTGTTGTTAAATATACTCAACTATTACAAGCGTAGAACTCTTATAAGTCTCTGGAAAAGTCTTATAAGAGACAAATTGTTAGTTGGGATGTCTGGTGAACACCAACCAAGTCGTTGAACGTGTGGTTGAGTTGACTGGATGCAATTTAACTAGTAAACACTGAATTAAAACTGAATGCGAAAACGAAACGCATGTAAACCGGACTCGCCGCTAGCAGTCACCAACCACTGGCTACTCTTGACGGAAACGCACCCAAGCAAGTCAGTCAAGCATATGTGAACTCTATGACGTCATTGACGAAGGCACCTCGCATTGACTACGGATTTCTAAAAAGCATCTTAAACATGATTTCCTTATCCATATTTTATAATAACCAAAACAAGTAACACACATTTTTTTTTCTCAAATATATTGTATATATTTATATTTATTTCTGTTCCACATTTATGTATATATACTGTTTATTTTGCAACAGTTTCCATTTACTTCATGCTTTTCTGTTTTTTTGTTTTTCTGTTTCACATGGCATAACATAACATTGACCAGACATTATCCTAGATGTTGTATACATTTAAATAATTTATGACATATGTTCTTTACTCGCTATAACTTATTTAACAGTCGATATCAATTTGGATTCATATTTCAAATCTCCCTGTTTAGAGAATTGTTCATGTTAGCAACAAATCATTCTATAAAGTAATTTTAATAAAAAATGGAACCCGACCAACTTTTTCATACATCGTCAAAATTAATTAATGTTAATTTAACAATAATTATGTATTTTTTAAGCAGTTAACTAATTGTACAAGGATGAATCCACAGATCCTTGTTTGTAATTCTATCATTATGAATTAAATAAAATAAGGAGATTCAATCCCCACCAACATTAATCATAATTGCATATTCTTCATTGCATATCAACATAACCCTGAAATCATCCCATGTATGTAAGTATGTATCCTTGCATATTCTCTTCGTATTATTCCTGAACTTTAAAATCCTTATAACTGTACAATTTTACACAATCGTTATTGTTTTTCGGCTAGACATACATTTATTGGTTTATCGGGCAGGGATACAGAAAATGGGAAGTCATGGAGGTAACAACGAGTTCATTTATATTACAACAACAATGACTTAAACAATATTATATTAATAATAATTAATCATCGGTAAAATATATTTATTTATTTTATTTGTGAGTGTATTTATTTTTGTTTAGTAAGTGTACACTATTTATGTTTTATGTATAGTTAATGCACGACAGCAAGTCGGTTGGCTAAGTAAACCACATAAAATGGAAACAATCAACAAGTTAATTGGTAAAAACGTTAAAATTAAAAACTCTTTTACACGCGTCATGTTTATATTACAGAGCAACGTACGAACTTAATACCAATTCACATGTAATACAGTTTGTAATAGTGTCTGCTGTTTTTACCTTTACCTTAAAATTAACACGGATGCCATTCACCCTAGTTCCTAAATTAAAAAATATAGTATGTATATTTATTGTACAGTAAATATAAGTGTGTGGGCTGGCTACCGACAGCTAAATAATCTTTTTAGTGATTTGCTAACAGCTTCAATCTGTCTAAGAGTATAGTCGTCGTCTTTCCATAAATTTTACCTAACAATTGTGCTTTGTTACAGATTTGTAAATACTATTAGGTGACCTTATTATCCTATTCGTCACAATGACTTTCCATTCTCTTATTTACATTATCTAACAATTTAGTAAATATATTTGTAACGTCAGTGAGTAGTAAATATTTTCTATTAATCATAATAAAATAAAATCATAAGCCGTTCAACGCGCACTTTTGGCAATTCCCCCTAGAAACAATGTCTGTATTTCCTGTTCCTGCTCCTCATCAACAAGATGTACTTGTCTATGGCAAACTATGCTAAAGTAGAGGTGTTCCAACCAAACTTCGAAGAAGGACTGGTTCCAGAGGACGGAGCCAACGTCTAGTTGGTGAAGATGTGTATTGGAACAGTCAACCCCGATAACGATGTTGAATGTAGTTCAGATTAACCTCAAGCACTGTAAAAGTGCCTCTGGTAATCTAAATTACGAACTAATATTTTCTCCTCCTCCACTGTTCCCCTTTCCACAAATTTGAAGAAAATGCGAAAAAATGGAATGTACTCAACATTACCTTTCTCACGACACCTCACTTCCCTATACCAGTCGATAAAAAGAAAATTTGACCTTAATTTTTGACCAAGTCCAAGTCAACCGTCAGTAATGGCGATGCGATGATTTGGTTGAGGTAAACATTCTTCTCTGGTGTGGGGCGTAGGAATAATACCACGGCCTTTCCATTTGCCGGTCTATCGGAGAAACCCACAAACAAAGGACAAGATGCGTATACCAGCAACTTGCACTATCCTAAATATTCTATATGCTAACGAAACGCCAACAACAGATGCCTCAGATAAGGACTGACTTTTGGCTATCGTACACTGACGAAAGCTGCGTTTTTTTCGTAAAGAGCAGAGTAGAGCAGGTTAAGCGGCAAAAAAAAACGATCGTGGGCAATTAGGGTAGCGTACGCGAAAACGGGGCATGTCTTTGCTATTTCGCATACACCAGAACCAGGAACACGAACGGGAACAGAATTCAGTACATTTGTGACGTAATTCTGTTCCTGTCGCTACAACGACAAAAATGGGCACGGTCCTGGAAGCCTTCTGATATGGATCTGACTTTTCTGTTTTCTCCTCTATGTGCTTCCCCCTCCAGTAAATTTAGTACAGACAACTGTCAATTTTTGGATCTGAGAAATATTCCCACAGACGGCATACACGGCCGTCTTGTCAAAAAAGATCTGTCAAGTTTTTAATTTCATAGCTGAATTATAGTCTGCGCGAACAACGCGGCTTCTGCTGTCAAATAAAGTTGAACCAATGTATTTCATATGGCGATAAGTATACTGTGCGCGAACAACACGTCGCTCACGTCGCGAAAGTTGAGACGAGTTCAACTTTGTCGCAATCAACGAGCCGCGAAATATCAATTCACAATAGGCATGTGGTTTAAAACTGTGGGTGATCATTTGTTTTGTTGTAAGTTACTGTTATGCGCTTGGAAGTGCATGTTTCTATTCTTAATTCAAAAAAGTGTTTCAAGTTTGTTAGGAAGCCAGTTTTTCACAGCTCGAATGTGTCAAAAGAACGCGAACAAGAGATTTGACTATAACTGGCTGAACAGCTGATTTTCGTTGACTGCGACTTGGGGACGTAATTCGCGCACAATATAATTCCGAGGTCAAAATGGAAAATTTAGTTATTGCGGAATTATTGGATGATTTCGGTGATATCCAAATTGTAAATAGTGTGCAAAGCATACTAAATATAGTGCGCGTTGCCATGGATAACAACATGACAAACGATTGGAGTTTGTTGGACGGGATTGAGCGCGAAAACGGACCCAGAAATGCAAACTATTTCGAACAAACAGTTCCCCGATACGGCGACTTCCTATTCAAGGAGCGGGTTTGTAGGCTAAAGGCGCAGCAAACTACCACTAAACACTTCGCAACACGTCCTGCAAGCTGGCTAACGGATTACTGGCTATGTTGCTTTGGTGACCGAGGCGCCGGTGACATCTGAGAACTGTCAAAATTGCTGATTTTAGAAATTGACCGGAAAAATATTCAGATCCAGAGGGGAAATTGTCAGATCCAAAAGCGACAGTTGTCTGTACTAAATTTACCGGAGGGGAAAGCAAACGGAGGAGAATTCGAGAATTGTCAAACCCTGATCCGCTCGCAGGAACGCAGTCAATGTGTGCGTTCAGAAGGAACTGAGCAACTTCCGCTCAGCGAACATGTTCAGAACGAGCGGGTTCAGAAGTGACCGAGCAACTTCTGCTCGGGTGAGCATGATCAAATTTCACCGAGCAAGAAATATTTCTGCTCACTGATCAGTGCTCAGTGCTCAGGTTCTTCTTCTTCTTTTCAACCCCACGCTCATGTTGCGAGTTTCCGAGTTTTGACAGTTATCAAATTGGTTATTGTGTTTTCGCCGTTTTCGGCTACTAGTTCTTTGGTTTTCGGGTGCTTTTGAATTTGTTTTCTCGTTGTTCGTGATTTTTGTAATGGACAGCGTGGGATTCATGTATTTTCCACTTTTCGGCACTTGACGTCTAAAATTATCATCGTCAGCTTTCAGCTGGTCGATTGGTCAGCTGGTGAAGTAGCGTTCAGCAGGTGCAGACTCCAAACCGAGCAGCTCCGGAGCAGCTCGCGAGCAGTTGCGGAGCTGCTCGCGAGCGGTTTCCGCTCTTTTGCCACCTTCTGAACGCACTCAATAACAACAGAATCGTTGACGGAAAATTGTTGTTTTGGTGACAGAACAGAAAGAATGCAATCATGCATTGTTTCTGGTGCTATCGTCAAAACAAGCATTTTTCGTCGACAATTCTGTTGTTATTTTTGTCGCTATAGCAACAGGAACAGAATTATGTCACAAATGTACTGAATTCTGTCCTTGTTCCTGTTCCTGGTGCATGCGAAATCGCCACTTAAATGCACATATGGCATGCTGTCCAAAATCTGGCAGAGAAGTTATCTCAACATCACGCTCCCTTTTACTGTCTGTGCTTTTGTATGGGAACAGTAAAGCTACCGTAAGAGTTACCAGAAAGCTGCAAGTTTTCGTCAACTCATGTCTTTGTCGAATTCTAAAAAATTTCTGGTCCGAAACAATATCAAATGAAGAGCTAAGTTGGCATACGGGTCAGATGCCAATCGATGATACGCAGGAGAAAATGGCAGTGGATTGGATAGGTCACACACTGCGGAAGGATAATAGCCGCATTGCTTTACATGCCATGAAATGGAGCCCCATTTCCAACCAAGGCGGACCAAGAGGGGTCCTAAAATAACATGACGTCGATCTGTGGCAAAACAGTGTAAGGCACTGGGTAAGTCGTTTGGGGAGTTGCCCCATTGCCCAGAATAGAGTACGATGGCGCGCAGGTGTGGTTGACGCACCATGCCGCACTAGGGGTTAAGGCAAAGTTAAATCTCCAAATAGTTTTTTTTTTATGTTAACATCAAAGCTTAGGGGATACTCTTTAATGCGATAGCATAGCTTTAGTAGGTGAAGAGAATTAAGGTAAGAGGGGAGGGATGGGTTGAGCTGGATTAGACGAAATTAAATGGCGGTGAACGTTTTGTTTCAATTTTTGCAAGTCGCAACTGCCGGGGAAAACAGACGATGGTAAAGCGTCCCACATTCCAGTTCGTGTCGTAAAAATACTATATTCTTTTACTCATTTCTGTTGGATAGATATTATCAGTTAAGAAAACTGAATACGACTACAATTATGCGATAAACTATAAATATTTAACAATGAATGAACGCTATGTATGAAAAATAGAAAATATACACTACTCGGACGATTCTTATTTCAAATTTCATTTGACATATTTGGTTATCTAATTTTTCGTTTAACATCGGTATAAACTTTTTTTTGTCACAATTTAATCGTGGTCCCAAGACCTTCTATTCAGCTTGAGATTATTTTTTAGAAAAACAAATAAACTCGTACTCATACAAACTAAAAAGAAGTAAATTGCATCTAAGCAATATCAAAAGGATAGATCGCGAAATTTTCGTTTTAGATAAGTTGAAAACTATAAGTACATCGAAGGCACGCCCATGGAAAGTTGAACTTTTTTCTAAGGAAAACCAAAATTGAACACAAAAACCAAATGTAGTATAACAAAACTATTAATCTCATAAGACGTTTTTTTTTTCATAAATATTTTCTTTTTTTTTTCGTTAGTTTCCATTTATTAAGAGGCATAGAACCCTGTGTGCAAATTTTAATTATGATGCATTTGAGCAACAATGCAGTTAATTTTATAGGTAGATTCCTGGCTTTTGGTATTCTCTATCGACACTTACAATCTAATGGTTTTTGGATCAATGTAGCTAGTGCTGTTCGGAACATTTTCTATTTTAATATATGTACGTAGTTATGACACGTTCACCATATTTAATCGCTTACGATTTTCCAATATTGTTAATCAGTACATTATATCCAACGCAAGCTTCCATCTATATTCCCAACCATTTCATACAAAATACTTTTACGATTCTTCACTTTGCTCTAACTTGTATAAATAATTGATGATTTCAATATATTTGTATTTATCTACGACATGGATTTTTTTTCTCTTTTGTATAGTTAAATATATTGTATTTCAATCATTTATTATATTTTTTATGTTGTATCTGATTTTCATCGGTACAATTTTCTATTTCATTTTACATTGAGAGGCACTGTGTTTAAGGCATCTACAAAGTGGAGGTAATTAACATTTACAATATTATTGTGATTATTCAAGTAAATGCAATTAATCCATTTTCTTTTTAAATCGAAAACAAAATATAGGTTACATGGGAAATTTAATTTAATAGAGGATTGGAAGATGCCGTTCATTAAATATATTTGTATGTTAAAATATATTTTGTTCTGTAACTGTTGCATTTATCAGAGTTTTTCAGGATGATATTTATTGACTATTTTACGGAAGGATATTTTATTTGACTGTGTACTACTCGTATGTACATCTAACAGAGTTTTTCATTACATCGATGTTGATGAGTATACAAAAATATGTCACTAAAACCAAGGTCGATAGCAACTACGCATACTATTTAAAAATAAGCTAAAAAACGATATATAGCATTTTCAAAACAAATTAACCCTTGTTGAAATCAAATTCAAACTTGCTTACATAAAATTAACCCTTATTCATATTATAATAATTTATTTTTCCAAAATAATTTGACTGTTTTAAAATCAAATTATGAATATTTTATTAAGTTAACGATTCTCAAAAAAGAAAAAAAAAACGAGTCTTTAAATTTAATTAACCATTGTTCAATTGCTCTGGATCCGCTCTAAAGTTCCCTTCGTTCTGATTCAGAGCTGCTTCGATATCGATTTGACCCAAGAGTGTAGTAATAATTTAAGCAAATTGAATCAGTTATGGAGTTACTAAATTACTACACCTTTTGAAATCCACTTCAATAGCACTCATTTTTATACCCTAGATTTTATAACGTATAGGGAATAGTGATGTACGGTTCCGTGTCTTTGAAGAATCGTTTCTACCGAGTCCGGTTCTAATTTTTGGAAAGCAGAGAAACTTTATGATCGCATTTTTATACCCTTCACGGATGTGATAGGGTATATTAACTTTGTCATGAAGTTTGCAACGCACAGAAGGAAGCATCTCCGACCATATAAACTGTATATGTATATTCTTGGTCAGTATGATGAGACGAGTCGATTAAGCTTTGTCCGTCTGTCCGTCTGTCTGTCTATCTGTTTCTATGCAAACTACTCCCTCAGTTTTAAAGCTATCGAGCTGAAATTTTGTACAAAGACTTCTTTCTATTGCACGCTGTATATATGTCGGAACCAACGGAATCGGACCACTACGTCATACAGCTGCCATAGGAACGACCAGTCTAAAAATTCGTTTTTGTGAGAAAAACTTTTTTATTTATAAAGATATCGTTCTCAAATGCCACACTAATCAATACTATCTCTGGCCAAAATACATAGCTAAATTTGGTTGAAATCGGACTACTACGTCATATAGCTGTCATAGGAACGACCGGTCCAAAAATTCGTCTTTTTGAGAAAAACTTTTTTACTTCTAAAGATATCATCTTCAAATTTCACACTCATCAGTAGTATCTTTAGTTAAATCACATTCCTGAATTTGATTGAAATTGGACCACTGCGTCATATAGCTGCCGTAGGAACGACCGGTCCGAAAATTCGTCTTTGTGGGAATAACTTTTTTATTTCTATAGATATTTTTTAATTTCACGATAATCAATAGTACCTTTAGTCAAATCACATTCTCGAATTTGGTTGAAATCGGACTACTCTATCATATATGTAGCTGTCATAGGAACGGCCGTTCCAAAAGCAAGTTTTTATCAGAAAAACTTTTTTATTTATGAAGATATCTTTATGAAATTGCATATTACTCAATCATATTGACTGCTAAGCCACGTTCCCGTTTGGTTGAAATCGGCTCACTATTTCATATACCTCTTATAGGAACAGTGAAATCGGAACAAGTTTTACTACTAATTTCAAAGTGGCAAATGTACCATAAAACACAACGAAGGCTAGCTTGTTTTTAAAGAACTTCTTCACGAATTTGCACCCTGCTGATTTGTTATTTCCTCTGAAAACTACTCGTACGTGTATTGGTACTCTACAGAAGCATAGGATAGAACTTCGCTTGTCAGCTATAAAAACCGCCCACTCCCCTATTTGGTTTACGAGATCATGCAACTCTTGTGAGTTAGGGT
This sequence comes from Chloromyia formosa, assembly GCA_964017055.1. Classification (NCBI taxonomy): domain Eukaryota; kingdom Metazoa; phylum Arthropoda; class Insecta; order Diptera; family Stratiomyidae; genus Chloromyia; species Chloromyia formosa. The sequence continues at coordinate 24,604,065 of OZ024818.1, forward strand.
GCATTTATGATGAAGCTTCGACAAACGATAAGAGCAGCGCTGATAGTGAAGCGATGGAAATGAATTCGTGCTTTTAGCTGTTTAGGTTGGAGCTACGATAAACCTTTAGTGCGTCACTGAGAGCAATTTTATCACAGGTCGGAAAAAAAGAGAGAACAAATGCGTTATTCCAACATGAACAGCGCTGCTCTTATCGTTTGTTGAAGCTCCAACATAATACTTGCATACCAACGAAAATAGAGTAGCAGTTTTTCCACAATGCATCATAATTCTAGTGTTGACCTTAGTAGCGCCGAAAAAAGCCTGATATCATGTTATCATAGATTATAACAGAACCAAATCTAATGTTGACGACTTGGATCAAAATGTGAAGGTGTATAATATAAATACATGTAACCGCATGGGTAAAAAGGCCGCAACTTGTAATAATAATAATAATATCGCTATGTGCGCAGTCTCATAAACCACTGTGTGTTAAATTTTTCTGGCTAAACTATTTAGTTTTTCAGCGAACTAAAAAGTTCGCCGTGTGCGCGGACTCTAATTTGCATCAAACAGTATCAGTGTAGTTTGCCGATTTATCAAGAGCCAAACAATATGCTTGTAAGTCTTTCGCTGGAACCATCTTGATCACAACAGTATTCACACATTCACGTAGAAGGAGAAGTGATCTCCAACGTCTCACCTGATGGGTTATAACGAATCATATCCTGGTCTGGTTGTGCTGCTTCCATCGGCAGATCGATGGCACCACCTGATGACTAATGATCTGTCGGTGGTACGAAACCAGAGGCCAAGGGGCCCATTACACCCGGACCCCGATGCGAGTGCGAGGGTATCAGAGCTGTCCGCCAACCATTCCATCCTTATCGCCTCATTTTTTTTATTATTCCCCATTTTTGCCTCCCATGTTTGTGTTGTCTTCGCCAGGCCTATGAATTTTTGTTAATACGTAAAGGACAGGGGCAACGAGCGGCGAAAATCCCGCCTACGTCTCCCGAACTGAGCTACCACAAATATAGGCCGCTGCTTAGCTCGTTGAGGGGCCTTTTTCTTCGCCAGACGGCACCGCCCGACCTTCTCAGTCACTATGCTACGTTAGGCTCCATCCTCAAGGGCATCTCCGGATGCCCACCAACCCGTCCATTACAAATTTCATATAGCATGCGTGCCATGTGATACCGGCCTAAACCTTCACCAAAAATAGTTCGACATCCAAAATCCGGGAACAGCCGTTTCATGGGCTTGACTGCTTGCAACCACCTACAACAATATACAAGCCAGCCTGTATGGTATAATCAAGATGACAGCGATTTTACGCGATTGTCGATCGATTCCAACGGGTCTGATAGCGTTCAAGCGTCGGATTCGTTAACCCAATTGGTATTTACACGAGAAGCGTATCTACGCCTCACTACGCTTCGTCAGCGTTGTTGTAAGTCTGTTTCCTGTTTAGACGTGTATCATAGAGTTGACGCACCCGATACGCGTCTCGTCTATTACAACCTTAACGAATGTAAATTAACCTCGTTATTATGCTCAAATATATCAAATAGGGACGCCAAGCTCATAAGATTCATATTTCCTTCGAGTAAAGCAAAAATTTGATATATAATTAAAAAAAAAATCAAAATTTAAATTGTGTCCACGCCTCCTCGTTACAGTCCCACACCCCTTTGAGACATGCCCCACCAGTTGGGAACCACTGATCTAAACGCAATGACTTTAGATCTCGAGAAGGAGGCGACCACGGTTGGGCTAAAGATTAATACGAACAAGACCAAGGCTCTTAGCCTGAAATTGCGAAGAAGAAATCCTACACATAGGAGCAATAGTGCCATCAATATTATGCCAAAAATTGTGGTACGGAGCAGGACATCGCACGTCGTATCAACCAGGCTAAATGCGAATTCGGCATGCTGTGAAAAGTCTAACAATGCAATTATCTCAGTACTACGATCAAGCTAGGCTTGTTTCGCTCCCTGGTACTGTCTGTGCTGTTGTATGGGAGCAGCACTTGAAAAGTTTCCGTAAGGGTTATCAGAAAGCTACAAGTTTTCGTCAACTCGTGTCTTCATGGAATTTTAAGAATTTCCTGGCCCGAAACCATATCAAATAAAGAACTGAGTCGACGTACGGGTCAGATGCCAATCGACCAATTGATACGGAGGCGAAAATGGCAGTGGATAGGCCATACATACATTATGGAAGAGTGATGACTGTATTGCTGGGCATGCCTTGAAGTGGGACCCGAATCGCAACGACGGCCGACGAAAGTGGTGCCCTAAAATCTCATGGCGTAGATCTGTAGCGAAAGAGTGTGAGTTACTTAGTAAGTCGGTATTGCCCAGAACCGAGTACGATGGCGCGCAAGAGTAGTTGATGTTCTCTGCCCCACTAGGGTTAAGGCCAAGTAGTAGTACATATTTCTAAAATACTGAATTCATAATTTTTTAATGCATTGGTAGTTTCGGTGTTTTTTTTTTTTTTTTTGGCAGAAGGCTAAAAGCGTGCTTCAATATGTTACCGGTCGCCACACACGCCAACCGTTTTGGTCGCAAGCATGCATCGAACCACGTCAAACTCAATAGAAAAAAATCTACTCATTTCCACCGTTCTATGATATTTGCTTGTTCGATGGAAGTTCGGTAGTGGTTCTGCGCGATCATGTGTGGCGACCTTTACGTGTGAACATAAAATATAAGCATATTTGTTAATTGCCTTCACCCCTCCAGGGGCATGGGCGCGTCATTATCTCTAGCAATTCTATACCTTGTTGACGTTTCGATAGCATATCTACTGCTCGGAAGTGCAGTTGCTAGCATGCACTTCCTATCCGCCCCGTCTTTATACTGACACGCTCGGAGCACTGTGAGAGTTCTACTAGTGCCCACAGGCAGTTTTTGATCGCGCCGGGATTTGAACTCCGGGCTCTAGATTAGTATCGTAGAGCGGTGACCGAACGACCACGGCCACCGAGCGCGACAGATTAGATTTTTCATGGGAAATATGTCTGTTTCGATTTATTATTATGTACCGCAATTGACTCGGGAAATCTGGTCAAATACCGAAATTTACTCTGAACAAAATGGTCGTATATCGAAATTCGCGCGGGAAAGGTGATCGGGCTACACATACGCCTAGCAAAAGAAAAACTGTAAAAACAAAAACTCCTCAAGAAAACTAAAATGATAAAAATTTTCAACAAAACTTTTTTTTGCATTTTTTTATATCGAATATATAGATATATAATATAAATTCACTTAAAACAAACGACTCGGTTTTTTTTTACGCAAAATACAATCTAATATTGAGTATCAATTTAATTATTATTTAATTTTAAAAATAATTATTAGAAATGATAAACAAATCAAAAGGCAAATAGAGAATAATGACTAAGAAACATTGTTACAAAATAAAACCATAATAATAATTATTATTACCGTTACATCTAAACTAGACTAAAACAAATTACAATACAAATAATATTAAAAAATACAAAACTATAATTATTATTTCATATTTGCGACGACCAGAAACGAGAATACAAAAGTTTTCTGCTTTCAATTGTATAACCGTAGTACGTACATACATACTACATACTAAAAAAATGAAAACAAAGAAGCAGAAAATTTATTTTCTAGTGTTAAAACCATAGTTTTTGTATAGTTTAAAATTCTAAAGCTATTGAAAAAAACGCATCATTTGTAAACACTACAGGCTGTGTTTTTTGCAACTGTACTCATCCGTTCGAAAGCGCAACACTGTGGCGCGCTTTGGTAAATTATATCATGATGTGTGGTGCGAACAGAAAATTAAGAATAATCAAATCAATCAGCAGCATTTAGTATTGTGAGATGTAGCGAAATCATTGAATAAATATGTGGGGAGAGCAGATTAGGCAAACAATCCATGTTGCACTAACAATCCAAGGCGTGTTATTAAAATTATTCTGTTCTATGACATAAAAAAAATTACGCTCCATGCCAATGTCAACTATTTTTTATTTAATTAACCCACAATTCGTGCCGTATATTGTTGATCGTATTTAAAACAAATCTCAAAATAAAAATCAATTCAGATAAAAAGTCTATAAATCGGACAAGTACTACACGAGCCTCCCCCTCCTTTCTAACAATAAATTTTAATATAACAAGATAAATTTTCCTCTAGGCTTCACCTTCGAAAAACAATGAATACAGGTTTAGATTCCGAGCGGAAACAAACAAGGCAACAGTATGTAAACATAACGTATTGAACTATGAAAATGTAAAACTTCCTGTTCTAATTCGTTCAAGCTCTCGAAAACTTTCCGACACAATGCAATCACATGCGATAAGCAAGTAAAATAATACATATATAAAAAGAATCTCCCTTTCTTTCCAAAAGTAACAAATTCTACATACTCATCTACACAAAATAAAAAAAAAAACTTCTATGGTTTCATTTTCGAATGCTTTCCACTTGACAAATTACTACATATATTTTGAATTTGTCGTTTCAGTGCTTCAGTATCTATACAGTATAGTTTCTATAAAATATAGAAATATATATTTTTTTGTATTTTTGTATAGATTTATATATATTTTTTTAAGAAAACTATATGTTGCTTTAAGCATAAAATGGCTTAAGAGTTCCTCTTCCGATTGTTTTAATTTATCAATAATTTTTTTCTACGTATTTTCTTTTGGTTCACTGTGTTTTCCGCTTCCTGAAAAAGCACATTTTTTGCATCTACGGCATGTAAATAGCATTTTTTTCGTCTTGTCCCATTTTATGATGTCGCACTCTGCTTGCATTTTCCGAAGCTATGACACTAAATGGCACTTTAGTGGCGTGAACATATTAACGTGTGTGTTTGCGGATTTATTTGGTCTTTATGAAATAGATTTAATATGTGTAAGTTAGTGAGTTCGTACAACAAACAAACCGTTACATCCTATTTTTATTGTAGTCTAGGATCGTTTCATGTTGTCATTGGGTTAATTTCTAATTTTTCGAATTGTTATGTGGCTTTTAGATGCTATACACATGCTACAAACGTTTTACATTTCCGTTTCCAACACTTTCGCCATGCTGACTCTATACGATATTTGAACACTTTAACTTGAATTAAATTCATCCTGTCAGCATGAAAAACCGGATTATAGTCGGACTTGACGGTTTTTTCGTTTCTGCTTTGTTCACTTCAAAACTATTGTATTTTACAAAATTCTAACTAAGTAAATTGCAACAGTGTGTTTAATTAATATTTCTTTCCTAGCATACAATATAGTGTAGTTTTATAAAATTATGACTTTCGACAACGAATTAATTGCACTGTTTTACTTATATTATTCTTTTCTTTATACACATAGATTTCTTTGTTTTTTGTTTTCCTCTATCCTCCTTAGAATTTTTATCATGCTCGAACTTTAACCAAAGAATAGTTTCATTTTGTTGTTTCTTTTTGTTTTGCCAACTTATAGCCTAAATAGAAGATTATCCTGAATTTTACAGTTAAAACCTTAATTTCTCTCTCTCTCTCTTTGTTTTGTTAAATTCATTTAATATTTACATTTTACGCGCGCAATATAATTTTGTTTTTATTCTCTTTTGCCTTAATCAATTTTATTCATCTTAATTAAACTAATTCGCTAGATATTACGTTAAGATATGACACGTTTATTTGTTTCTTTTTGTATTCCTCCACGAGAGTGTGTGTGTGTGTGTGTGTATTTTTATGAATCAACATATTTCACAGTATCCTTGCTTTGGATTTGCATCCGATTATTATAATACAACAAATCAGTTCATTTGAGTATTGTGGCCGCACTTTCTCCTTTACTGCTGCCGAACGTTGTTGCTGTTGATGTATATCGGCTGTTGTATTGGAGATAATCTGCGCCGGCCGTTGAAGATGTTGATTTCGATACGTTACAATTGAAGAAATTGTTCGTATATCGCGAAATCGGCTATGTTGACCAACCCTCAGAAATACGTGGCCTCTTGTGAGGCTGAATTGGTGAATCGTAGTCGGAAAGATGAGAACTGGACGACTGTCGCAGATCACTGACGGGTGATGGAACATTTGTCGGTGTTACACTGCCTGCAAAATAAATTCAGAATTTCGAGTTATTTTATATGATGGAAAACGTTTTTTTTAGTTAGTACGAGGGTAAGGTGAAAAGTTCCCGGCCTTGCACAGATATACCGTTACAATCAGCAAAAATTTATGTTTACTGCCTGGCTGCACGTGTCATTAGTTCGTACGAAAAGTTTCAACTTGTTCTCTCAAGTAGTTTGTTTACACGAATTTTTGCAGTAGACATCTTACGTGTTTTTCGTTAAAATGGGGACACTTGAACATCGTGCGGCAATAAAATTCTTCGTTTCGGATAGATTAACCCCTAAGGAAATTTATCCGAAGCTAACAAAAGTTTACGGGGACTTTGCTCCTTCGATGTCAACCGTTGGGTTAGGTAACAGGGTTGCTGAAAACAGCACACTTAGACCAGAAAACATAGGTCCATTGTGATACCCTAGGAGAACCAAACAGCAACGTATTAGAACCACCCGGAGCCGCTGACGAAACGAAGGAGTTGTCCCACCTCCACCTCCGCCAGCTCCCCAAGATGGTTGTAAAAATATTTACCAAGAGTTGACCTTCTCAATTGCGCAAAAGCAGGGCACTCGCAGAGCAGATGAGTAATACTTTCCTCTTCCTCCTCGTCCCCACAGCTTCTGCAGTAATCAAAGAAAGGAAGCCGTAGCCTCCTGGCATGTTCGCCGATAAGGCAGTGTCCAGTAACGGAGCCGACCACCAGGCTGATCTGGTATTTAGTCAGCGACAGTAGTTTAGTAGTGCGGTTGATATTCTGCCTCGGCCAGATTAGCTTGGCATTATAGCAGGAAGCGCCATCAGTCCACCTAAGGTGGGATTCCCTGATCGCAGCTGATTTCATTCTGGATTTTACCAGGGCAATCGGTGTAGCGATATCGCTGCTAAGCTGCAGAGCCACGTCGGTGGCACCCCTCCAGGCGAGCTCATCAGCCCTGCAATTACCAGAAAAGCCATGATGGCCAGGTATCCAGCACAGGATAATATCGAAGAAATCACCCATCTCCGCTAGCCTCCCCCTGCACTCCGATAGGCTTTTCGAAGTGCAGAACCCTGAATCGAGGGATTTTATTGCGGCTTGACAATCCGTAAAGATAGTGATTTTCGTCGTGGAGATCGCGTGAAGACTCAGCCAAGTCACCGCTTCCTTAATCGCAAAAATTTCCGCCTGGAAAGCACTGCAGTATTCCGGTAGCCGGAAGGATAGGTGAAGGTTCAGCTCCTCAGAGAATACCCCAGCACCCACACCTTCGGCAGTTTTCGACCCGTCCGTGTAAATTTCCAGCGAGTGCGGTATAGATGGACCACCACTTTCCCACAGACTCCGCGATGGAATCAGGTTTATGTGATTCTTCATGAACCATCGCTTTGGTGAGATGTAATCAATCGACTCAGGAATCTCTGCGTCGTTCAAGATCGTTGAGTGACCGGTTCCCAAGATTATCCACTGGTAGGTCTCTCTAATTCTAATGGCTGAGTTCGCCGCCATGAGCTTCGCCTGAATATCCAACGGCGACAGGTTGAGCATCATATCCAAAGCAGCAGATGGGGTTGATCGTAGAGCACCACTGATCGCCAGACAAGCTGTTCTCTGCACCTTGGCTAATAATTGAAAGTTAGCTGCCTTTTGAAGGGCATTCCACCAGACTACGACTCCATACAGCAGTATGGGGCGAAGCACTGCCACATAGAGCCAGTACAGAACTTTGGGTTTCAAACCCCATGTTTTGCCTATAGCCCGCCTACAGCAATAAAGAGCAGTAGTAGCCTTGTCCGTGCGCTTCTGGATATTCAGTCTCCAATTTAGCTTACTATCCAAAATGAGGCCAAGGAAGTTAGCACTCTCCGCGAAAGCAAGTCTCACCCCCTCCAGAACAGGAGGCATCACTGGTGGAATGCTGCGTTTCCTGGTGAAAAGGACTAAGTTGGTCTTACTGGGGTTAACACCCAGGCCACATCTATTAGTCCAATTAATCAACAGAGATAGCGCATGCTGCGTTACTTCGCTAAGAGTTCCTGGGAACTTACCAGAGACAGCAATGGAGATATCATCGGCATATGCGGTCACCTTACAACCCAATTCCTCCAGGTCTAAGAGCAGCCTGTTGACCATAACGTTCCAAAGAAGCGGTGAAAGCACACCGCCTTGAGGAGTACCCCTGCAAACACTACGGCAGACTGACGAAGTCCCCAGTTTTGATGTGATCACTCTGGATGTTAACATCAGGTTAATGAGTTGGACCAAGGAACTCTCAACCTCAAGGCCTATGAGAGCGCCGATAATCGCCTCTGGCTTGACATAGTTAAAGGCACCTTCTATATCCAAAAAGGTAACTAGAGTAAATTCGCCGTAGCTGAGCGATTTCTCTATATAACTCACAATGGAATGTAAAGCTGTATCTACAGATCTGCCCTTGGTGTAGGCATGTTGTGATGCCGCGAGCAGACTTTCTGGTATCGTGCTCCGTAGGTAGATATCAATGAGCCTCTCGAGCAATTTCAAGAGTGTTGATGAAAGACTAATGGGTCGTAGGTCTTTGGGTCCCACATGAGAGCTCTTCCCTGCCTTGGGAATAAATACCACGTTGACGTCAAGCCATATTCGTGGAATGTAAACAAGGTCCAAGCATGCCTTAAAGATTTTCTCAACCCACGGGGCAACAATATCTACCGTCTGTTGCAAGTCCGCAGGTATAATGCCATCCGGTCCGGCTGACTTAAAGGGTTCAAAGCTTGAGATAGCCCATAGAACCTTCTCCGTAGAGATGATAGCTCCTGAGACGCCAGTGTTCCCCATCCACTCCTGTACGTGCTGACTATGAGTCGCTTTCGGAGAACTATCGGGGAAATGAGTGTCTAAAAGAATCTCCAAAGTCTCTTCACTGGAGGCTGTCCAGGACCCGTCCTGCTTCCGCAAATAACTGGGCATAGAAGGATTAGTCGAAAGGGTTTTCCGAAGTCTGGAGGCTTCGCTAGATCCCTCTATTTGCTCACAGAAAGATTTCCATGAGCTACGTTTAGCTTTTCGTATCTGTTTTTGTAAACACCAAGAAGCTCCTTGTAAGAGGCCCATTCCGTCTCCTCTCTTGATGATTTTGCTCTGTTAAATTGCTTCCTACAAGCCGTTTTGAGTGTAGTAAGGTCCCTATGCCACCACACCGGTTTTTTATTTCCGTTCGGTCTACTGACCGGACACGACTTGAGTGTGGCATGGGAAAACGCATCCGTAAGGATAAGCACCATATTATCCAACTCTTGCTTATTACAAGGCTGATCAGGAAGTGATGGAAGACTTTGTTCAAGGATTTTACGGTGTTTATCCCAGTTTGTCCTTCGTCTGTTCATAAAGACAGGTTTTGCCACAGGGAGACTCTCAATGCTAAACTCGATATAGCGATGGTCAGAGAAGGAGTGTTCCGACGACACTCTCCAGTTTCTCACCAGATGTCAACCGTTAAAAAGTGGGCAGTTGAATTTAAACATGGTCGCACGTCCCTCGAGAAGACGACTCACGTGAAGGACGGCCAAAAATCATAACCACACCGGAAACCATCGAAAAAGTGCATGATATCGTGTTGGACGATAGGCGAATGAAAGTGAGTGATATTGCTGAGTTTTTCCAAGATAGCGGGGGGAGCACAGGGGGGAGAGTAACGCAAACTTGGATTTTTTACTACCCCACCGACCTATACTACAACATATCAAAAATTCAGAACTACCGCACCTTTCGCAAGATAAAAACTTTATGTTCATTGGACTACATCCTCGTAGGAGTAATTGATGTATGACATTAACTAGACCCGTTCCACCGAATTTTAGCAGTTCAGCTGGAATCTCGTCAGCGCCCGGCGCTTTATTTTGTTTGAGTGACCGCAACGCGAGATCAACTTCCTCTACTGTCGGGGGTTGTATGGGTGGGCCTGGATCAACAATATCGTCGAGAGCTTCTTGTGTGGGGATGTTAGATGGTAGGTTCAGAAGCTCTTCAAAATATGAGGCGCATCGTTTGTTAATGCCATCGGTGTCGCTGATGATGTTTCCATCCTTGTCCTTACAAAGGCTAGTCCATGGTTGGTAGCCGTTCTTAATTGTATTTACAGTTTGTACGCTTGTCTGCTGTTCCTATTAGCTAAGTTTTCGTTTATATTCAGCAACTGCTCGTCAAAGTATTTACGTTTCTTACGTCTAATTATTCTATTCGATATTCGCCGTAGTTCGTCATATTTTTCTCTCCTGGCACTGGTTCCTCGTTGAATCCATTGTCTGTAAGGCGATAGTCTTTCCTCAAGCGCGGGGCGGTAGTATACGCCACCGCAGTAGCATCGCCCAGAAGCTTATCAACCGCAAAGATTTTGGGAGGGCTGATTCTGGATTGGTGTACTGAGGAAATTCTACATCTTTGGGTCGTCTTCACCAAGTGATGATCTGAGTCACAGTTTACTCCTCGATAGGAGCGGACATCCATCACACTAGACGCCCATCTCCTGCAAATGAGGACGTGATCAATTTGGGTGACGGTATGTGCGTCTGGAGATTTTCAGGTCTGCTTGCGAATGCGTCGATGCGGGAAACACGTAGAGCTTACGATTAGATTCCTGCTGCAGGCGAAGTCGATAAGTCGCTGGCCTTTGTCGTTACACAGTGCAATAATTGCAGTGACTATTTTCTCTTTAGTCGGGGCAGTGGACCGTATACGCACATTTTGGTGGTTAGCTAAATTATCTATATGAGGGGGAACTTCACCAGAAGTTACACGGTTCAAGACCGCGGCGAAATGTTCTTTCCACCCCCATTTGATCTTCTTCCAAGATAAGTAGCTTTCCATCACTATCCTTCACCGGATGTTGGCGGGAGTTACGACCACCTGTAAACTCCTTGATGACACCGTATACGGCGTTTAAGTTGTTACTTCTTGCGGCTTCTTCTGCTGAGGTTAAAAAAGAATTCGCATAAACTCTTTTATCGCACACTAGCTGAACTTCTCGAGCTTTCTGACGGTAAAGGAGTTAGATGCTGTTTCCATTGGCATCTGATGCTGCAGCCAAACAAATCTTCAGCTCTTTTCTTTTCCACTGCCATAAAGCGTCCGACATCCAGGACTCATTCCGGCAATCCGGGTTTGTGCCAAGGATGGTATCTGCGCTGTCAATGTACGCATTTTTTATGGCATCCCAGTATCCCCAATATCGGCGCCCTTCTTAATTCGTACGTCCAGGAGGCAACTCTTAAATCTTTTACTAATGGAAAAGTGGTCGATCTGATTTCGTGTTCTGCATCGATCAACAGAGGACCAACTAATTTTGTGGTGATCCTTATGCTCAAACATAGTAAAACCGATGAAGAGACTGTGAAAGTTGCAGAGATCGTTCACCGTTGTCGTTATGATCTCCAAGACCGTGTCTCCCCATCAAATGCCTGAGCCCATAGTTATCAGCGCTAACTTTTAAATTCTAACCCCCTACTCTGGACGGCGTTTAGCTGTTCGTAGAAGGAGTCTTTCGCCAAGACATTGTCGGGTTCAGTTGGAGCATAACATTGTACAGGGTGGCGCAAAATTAATCACCCTATCAGAAGATGTTATAATTGTTGCAAATGGCGTCGTACGTGAATCATATTTGATATTTGTGAACTAGACAGCTACAGTATACAAACAGACAATCAATGGAGCGCTATACTCCGCAAGAGCGTGGAATAATTGTGTCGATTTTTTGACCAATAATCGGTCGGTGGTGTTGGCGCAGCGTGAATTTCGACGTCGATTTCCTAATCGTGTCGCGCCAAGTAGGCAAACAATCCGGCGCTAAGCTGCTCGACTCGAACAAACTGGAACCACGCGAGACCTTGCAGGGCGTGGCAGTTCGACCGAGAATATCGCGGCTGTGGCTCCCGATGTCGCTGAGAACGATGACACATCAACCAGACGACGGGCTACGCAATTGGGCATCATCAGGCGGACCCTACAGCGAATTTTAGTGAAAGACTTGCACAAGTTCCCGTACAAAGTGCAAACAGTGCATCAGTTTATGCCTGCTGACCATCAGTCGTGTGTGAATTACTGTCAAGCCATCCTCAATCTCAACAACGAAGAGGACGATTTTGTGTCGAAAATCATCATGAGCGACGAGGCGCATTTCCACTTAAGCGGTTACGTCAATAAGCAAAATCTTCGTTTCTGGGGCACTGAAAATCCGCGTGTGATGCACGAACAGCCATTACATCCACTCAAAGCCACTGTGTGGTGCGGCGTTCACGAGGGAGGAGTGATTGGGCCGTATTTTTTTGAGGACGCCCTAGGCAATACAGTCACTATTACTGACGAACGCTACAGGGCCATGCTAAACGACTTCTTACTGCCGGAATCGCATGAGCGGGGCTTGGTGAACATGTGGTTTCAACAAGACGGTGCAACCGCACACACAGCACGAGCCACAATGGATATTGTGAAGGAAGCGTTTCCTGGTCGCGTAATCTCAGATTTTGGCGATTTGGCATGGCGAGCAAAATCACCCGATTTAACCATCCCAGACTTCTTTTTTTTTGGGGCTACTTGAAGTCGCGGGCTTATGCCAACAAGCCTCAGACAATCGCAGACCTTCAGGAGAATATTCGACAGGAATGCGAACAGTTATCACCGGAAATCTTACGGAAAGTCATGGAAAATACGATAAATCGGACACAAATGCGTATCAACACTGGCGGCAGCCACTTGATGGATATCATATTTTCCACTTAACAGTAAAAAATTGTAAAGGTCCAAATAAAAATTTCCATTACTCAAAATTATTTTTTTTTATTTAGTAAAAAGTTATTCAAAGACAAAATTGGATGATTAATTTTGCGCCACCCTACCCTGTATTATAATTGGGATGTTTCTTATTTTGGTCCTGAATCTGGCGGTCAAGATTCTCCGAGAGACCGGATCCCAGGATAAGAGTTTTCATGCGTAACATCATGCAGTCTATAATTTCTCCATCGGATACGGAAAGTGGCGACGAAGATGCGAATGAAGATGGCAATGTTCTTCCCTCAATAAACGAAGCCCTATCTGCCCTTAAGACGATAAAAATGTACACGCAGTTTCACTAGCCAGGTTGGTTGATTGGTATAAAAGATGGCTGAAGCATGACTTGTCAGAGTCCAATTAACGCATAAGGCGCCGTTTTGAAGCCAAAAACCTCGTGAAATTTTTTTATTTGATGATTGGTTGATTGATTAATTGATTTTAGGGGAAGCTTGGATGTCTACATCCAACCGGAGGAGTTCTGGAAGTAAAGCAGCTCCCATATCCTCACCCCGACACATCTCCTAGGTTGCCAAAAAAGGCCTTGCCCAATGCACGATGTCTGGTCCTACCAAGGCCCCAGCTTTCACAAAGGAAATGGATAAGGGTTTCTTCCTCATTTTCATCGCCGCATCTTCAGCAATGCGAATTGTAGGGGATACCTAGCCTGATTGCAACCACGTCAACTACATTGAACGTGCGGAAAAAAATGTCCCCATTACCTCCGTTCTATTGGAATTTACGTGGTTTGGTGGTGGTCGAGAAGTATGTGTCGAGTTTAATCCGATAAAACAGAAAACAAAACAATTGGATAGGTGATGAAAAATGCTACACATATTGTAGAAGAAACGAAAAGGGCTCTTAAATATACATTAAATAAATAAAATAAATAACTGGCGCAACAGTCCAATCTGGACCATGGTCTACAAATAAGTTAGCATCATCTCATTTTCTAGATCGTGACGGTGCACTTTGTGCAGAGGTTGTGTGATCAACACGCTCAACCGAGTTATTTACCCCTTAAATGGGTACTCATTTAACAGCTGAGTGGGCTCATAGTCCGACACGTAAATCCCCGTTTTTTTTTTATCGAAAACTACTGCATTCAATAGGAATCGAATGAGGACCCAGTGCAGAGAAGGCGAACGTTGGGATTTATTTGTATCATATTATGTGTACTCATATTCCTTCCAGTTTTAGAACTTGTTGCGTTTGCCGCCAATTTTTGCGACACTATCGCGGCTAAACCATTGACCGAAGAAAAAAGCTTATATTTAACTGAAATGTAAAAAATTTCACACTCTTTAATTCCATTATAGCCGCATTTTATGTAAAATGCATAGTTTTTTATATATTTCTCAGAGAAAAATGTTGTAAAACCTCAGATTCGTGTTCGGCGACCCCAAAAAACATAAAGGTGCCAAAAATCAAAACTCCACCAACAGTTTCCTTTATTTGCCCCCTTTTTGAACACGTAATGCCTAGACTAAATTCAATTCAATTAATTTGGGTCCTTTCTCCCTCTCTTCCTCTATACATTTCTATGTCTAATAATAACCGCAAAGACACCATAATTAACGCAATAATTGCACTTACCCGGCGTGGGTGTCAAATGTCCCGTTGACGATGGTCTTGTATTCATCACAAGATGTTGAGAATGTAATCCCAAATTGGCTGGACTTGATTGATTGCTAACAGCTATAACCGCTGCCGTGTTCAATGTTGCGGCCGATAACCCGCTCGATTGACTAAGCATTGAACTAGAATGCGACTGATGTGCAGCGGAGGCATGATGATCGCGGGGTGGAGAGACCGGCTCCGATTTCACTTTAACTGATATTGGAGACGTTGATGGCGGGGGTGTACTTGAAATTGATAAATGTGACAGAACACTGGAAGATACATTTCAGGGTAAACATTAGAATTGAAAACATTTTCCTTTTATAGAGAATATGTATAGCAAAATTACCCTGAGTGCTGCACTGTCGACAGACTATGATGTGTATTCCACGGCGGCAAACCGCCCATCACATCCGTTGAACCCATCGAAAAGTCTTGCGGACCGAATGAACTTAATGAATAATTGGTTAGTCCTGGTATAGGTGTTTGTAGTGTTACTACAGGTGTATTAAGTGTTGACTGATTGTGTCGATGTTGTTGCTAAGAAAAAGAAGAAAAACATAATGATTACTTAGTGTATTCCTCCTTCACATGAGAGAGAATCGAAAAGAATATATGTATGTATCGTAAAACGACAAGAAACTTAGTGGAGAGAAACTTACTTC
This sequence comes from Chloromyia formosa, assembly GCA_964017055.1. NCBI lineage: Eukaryota > Metazoa > Arthropoda > Insecta > Diptera > Stratiomyidae > Chloromyia > Chloromyia formosa. The sequence continues at coordinate 24,619,231 of OZ024818.1, forward strand.
ACCGTAACTGATATCATCTGCTGTCGAAAGGTTTGCTTGCATCGCCGCCGGAATTACAACTCTTAAATTAGCACTCCGCCCACTTTGTCCACTCGGTGAGTGCTGCTTGTGGGATACATGCGATATATGAGAGGCTGAAAATATAAATTATGAAATATTAGTGAAACGCAGAGATTAATGTTAATTTTGTTTCGTGGAATTTGTCATCCAAAAATGTACATATATGTAATTGCTTATAATAAAACTAGAGAACTACTTCTAAGCAAAATGGGAATGCAAGAAATATCCTTTCATAGAATAAACGAAAGGAGAAAGGCATCAAATCCCATCTAAATTGTCACTTCTTTAGTCATGACAACGAAAATTTGGGTTTGATCACCGACTCTGATCTTCATGGTACACTCAGAATCGAGCCCAGCCAATGAATGAATCAGCGGCAAACGGACGAAGATTCACAATTATCAGTACGACACAACTACTAGGACTAGTTCAAAATTGAGGCTGACGAGACCCATGCCGTTGTAGTAGTTGACCAACGTGAAAAAATTATCCACTAATAGTGCCAATGTTGCGGAGAAAGTCATTTTGAAAGTACCTGCCCCAGCTGAGCCACACATACAACTACAGCAAACAAAGGAAACAATTGGGCTACTGCAACTATTCTATTTAGGGCCAGGCCACCAAAAAGTTGCCCGATCCTCGAGTCAGACAGCAATAGTTCGGATGCTGACAATCTCTAGAGTCACCGTGCGACCTTTATCAAAACCAAATAAGAGCATTATTGCCGAAACTGTGGCCGTTGAGTGTGCATTGTTACATAAGTCATGGGAACAGTGAACAAATGCATCCCGGCTCGGCATAGACCGTTCGGATCCATAGCAATACTACGTGATTCCGATACCAATTACATTCCGGTGTTAATCATTACCTAAAAGCTCGAATGCTCCTGACTCATTACCGGAGCTCCAAAGACTTCTCAAGCTGAGACCAGCAACTCCTCCAAGATCTCTGAAAAAGTGGGCCCCCAGACGTTTTAATCTTCTTCTTAGCGAGCGCTGACAGTCGCACAGAAGGTGCTTTCGACTCTTCTCCGTATTTGGTAGATTGCAATTCCACTCACCACTGCTAGTGATCAATCTTAATCTGTATGCGTGTTCCTCTATCAAGCAGTGCTCTGTTGACCACTAATAGTGCACACTACCTTCTGGGTAATTCCAAGAGGTTTTTGGTCTTCTTCCGTCGTATTATTTCTAGAATATTTTCGTTATTCTGGAGTTGTTGGTATTATGCCAGTTTGCATCGGCTCGCCCATACATCCTATAGTCCAGTTTATTTTTGAATGTCTGTATTGGCATCGGCAGCTCTTCAGCTGTCTCTTGGTCGAGGCTAGCCCCTGTTTAGTTAGTCCACAACCACGAGTTCGTTACCTAGAGCCGCGCTGTGACCCGGAACCTACCGGAGCTCCACTGCTCTCGCGGTGGTCCGCAACATTTTGAGGACTTTTCGACAGTTATGCACTGTATTTCTTCTACTTGATAGTAACGGACTGTAGCGCCTTTAGCCTGACTGTCTGAAAATCTGACGATTCTACCCCTCTTTCGAAACGATGGTATGGTATAAGTGGTGGCTGAAGCACAACTTGCCAGAACCCAATTAGCGCGAATGCGCCGTTTTGTAACCACAAACTTCGGGAAAATCGTTTATAAGTAGGTGACTGGACCAACAGGGGATGGAAGGATGCCTAGATCCAACCGGAGGAGTTCAGGAAGTATAGCAGCTCCCTAATTTTCACCCCAGATACATCCCCACTCGTTTCTCCTGTCTGACATTTGCGGTACATCTCTTCCGTCGGGAATAATCAAGTGGATCGCAAATTACCTTGCCGGAAGACAGTCCTACACGGAGTTGAGAAATGGGAAATCTAAACTAAGGAAAATTAAACAGGGTATCCCCTAAGGAGGAGTATTATCTCCCACTCTGGTTAATCTATATATGTCAGGACTTCCGACGCCACCTAACGGACTTGAAATCGCCAGTTACGCTGATGGCTGTTCGATTTTGGCACCCGGCAATGACATCACCCAAATGTGCGAACAGATAAATAAATATCTTAGAGAGCTCAACAACTTCTTGATCAGCAAGAATCTTACTCTGTCAGCGCCGAAGTGTTCTGCTACTCTTTTTACCACCTGGACCAAGGAAGTGAGGCTACAACTGGATATTGCGATAGATGGTCAAACTATTCCCACAAATAACCACCCAAAAATTCTCGTTGCCACCCTTAACAGTATGGCCACCTCCTCGGCTCATGTGTCAACCATTTGTGATAAGATGAGCAGCAGGAACCAAGTCCTCAAAGCTTTAGTTCCTGAGGGAAAGATAAGGAGACCCTACTCGCGACATACAAATCCATCGGGAGATCTGTGGCCAATTATGCGGCTCCCATATGGTCAGACAATTTATGCGACACTCAATGGAAAAACATACAAACTTGTCAGAACACTGCTCTTAGAACTGTCACAGGCTGCCTCCTGATGACGTCACAGGACCATCTGCATCAAGAGACCAAAATGAAGCCCTTAAAAAGCCACAACACTCTTCTCACCAGGCAGTATCTAGTTGGCTATTATCGGAATGACCATCCTAACTCAAATTTGATGGACAAAACCCCACCGCCGCGTCACGTTAAGACACAACATGAGGGACCGCGAAAGGGAACTCCAAAGGTTTAAAAGAGTTCCCTTCCATAACGCCAGCTATAAGTCGGCCATCAAATACGCTGCACAGTGAAGAAGTGCGGTCGCGGTACTAAAACCGAACAAGGTATTGCGCAACCACCAGCCATATCTCCAAATGAAGCCCGGCTCCCAGAGCAACCAGAACCACGTTAGCTCAACTCCATTCTGGTTGGTGCTCGCGTCTGAATTCATACCTATGCCCAGCATGTGGTCTCGCTCCACACGACGTTGAGCACACTTTTAATAATCCAGCCGCCCCCACGCGCTTAACTCCTACTGCGTTATGGGAGAACCCCATCGAGGCAGCCGCTTTTCTCCACCTGGACACAGAGGATACTAACATGGATAGTCGGAATTTTTGACACATTTGACATTTCTATCTGATCTCGATCTCTATTGTGCTACTTGGCATTCTTTCTTACCCCTGTGGTGCGGGGCGTAATAATAAGCCACAGCATCTCTCGACTTTCGCAGATAGGCGGCTAACTGGGGGAGCAGGAGGTGCAAGGTGGCAACTGCATTCTCCGAAACCAGTCTGGCCAACGAAATGTCAACTGGGCGACATGAAACAGTTGACGCGCTATGCCCCACAAGGGGTTAGGGCAATCGAGTTGTACATCACAAGGGGAAGACAACACAAACATCCATGACCACGGTGGGATTCAACCCGGACAATACCGGTATGATCAGACATCAAACTGACGTCTCAACGCACGAAGCTACTGGCCTTCGACATCCAACAAAAATAAAATAGACCATCCGTTTAATAATGTAAATTTCGTACAATAAGACCCAAAAATCCACCTACTGTGAAGGATTGACCTATATAAGAATGGATCCGCTAGGAATGTGTGATACCTTTAAGGGATATTTCAGCGGTGAACAATGCAATTTTTTCGATGTAAACTTGAGAACAACAAAAATTGACCGTTTCAAAACAAATTGTTTACTAATGGAAGCATTCACCTAGGAAGTTGGGAGGCAGGATACGAAATGTGCTCGCTTTATTATGTTAGCTAAATGTAACTATCGACATGCTCTATTTAAAGGCCGTACCACATTACTCGTGACTCGCCGAGTCACAAGCTAAAGCTCGCCAAGGGGCAAGCACCTTGCGCCTCTCCCGTCCAGCAATTCATCGAGTAGACAAGTTTTTATGGCCTAGAATTCAAAATTGGTGAATATCGAGCGAAAATGGAAATCACCGTCTAGCTATTGCCCGGTGTTTGTTCGAAATATCGAGTATTTGCTTGACATTCGTTGCAACCTTAGTTGATATTTTTTTTGATCAGTATTTGATTCCCGCCATTTCCGCATTGGCTCGATATTCACCAATTTTGAATTCTAGGTTATGAAAATTTGTCCACTCGATAAATCGCTGGACAGAAGAGGCGCACGATGCTCGCCACTTGACGGGTCACCGAGTATATTGTGGTACGGTCTTAAGATGGAAAGGTACTTTAAATATTTAGGACTTTGTTTTGCATTTAGTCGTATTAGGATCACACATTTTTTTATCTAAAATTGTATAATTAATATAAGGAGGAAGACATATGCAGATTATGGGGTTTGCAACTTTTCTGGAAACTATAATGCAGTTTTTACACGCCAGACCATCCAGCCGTTAGACCGTCTATTAAAACGCGCATTATACCGTCCATTAGACCGCGCATTAGACCATCCATTAGACCACCCGTTAGATGACGTATCAGAGCAGCTATTTGATTATAATGATTTATCATTATAAAAAAAATATTTGATTGTAATGATTTATCATTTAAAAAAAAATATTTGATTATAATGACTTATCATTATCATTATAAAGATCAAATAGCTGCTCTTATACGTGGTCTAATACGCGATCCAATAAATAAATAACTGGCGCAACAGTCCAATTTGAACCATGGCCTCGAGATGAGTTAGCATCATCTCATTTTCTAGATCGTGACGGTCTTGTACAGAGGTGTGTGATCAGCAACACGCTCAACCGAGTTATTTACCCCATAAATGGGTACTCATTTAACAGCTGTGCTCATAGTCCGACACGTAAATCCCCTTTTTTATCGAAAACTACCGCATTCCGTAGGAATCGAACCGGGCCCAGTGCGTAGAAGGCGAACGTGCTAACCGTTGTGCCATCCGGACTACTACTACGCGATCCAATGGACGATCTAATGCGCGGTCTAATAGACGGCCAAATACACGATCTAACGCGAGTAGTTGGTCTAGCGTGTAAAAACAGCATAATATTGTCAGCAACAAAAAACTAATAGATTAGAACACATACGTGTTAAATTAGTACAGTTAGTATTGGGGCACATGCTTACATTTATTATTATGATGCCCACCTATACCAGGACTCGGCCCAGGGCTAGGCGAACCACCCAACGGCGACGCAGATGGAGGATATCCATTGGACATCTCTAACATCGAACCTGAGGGATAGACTATAGATATTTCGTCTCAACATTGTATTCACATTATTCAAAAATACAAAAAATGACATGTACACACCTGAATCCGTTTCGGAACTGGATGGCCTCGGACTTATGTTCGTATGTGCCATTTGTGGACTAGCTTGCAACATTCCCGATTCACTATAACTATTGACCGGAACAGAAACAGGCATCGTGTAATTTGTACCGGACATATTAACCCTATGATTCCGTTGCATCATCAACTGAAAGTCTTCGTCGATTTTGTTGTATTTGGCTTCAGTGCGCGGAGTCAATGTATAGTCGGCCTCCTGTTCGGGCGATTCCGGCGACATGGCTCCATTCTTATTCTCCTTCTTTGTAAGTACCTGCAAGTGTCAGTGGACGGAGCTCACAACGTAATGGGACATTTTTTATATGAAAATTGGGTTGTGTTTCTCTCGCTTTGTTAAAAAAAAAAATTATGTTCGTTTCGCACACTTGAATTATATTGAACACAGAGGGGGCCGCCCAGATTTGAATGGACTAATGGTCATGTGGTTGTCTTGCATGCAAATGACATATGCCCATAGCATCGAAATTTAGATCAAAGCTGTAACGGCCTGATGGACGTGAACACATAATCAAGGTTCTCTCGGAAACAAACAAACAAATACACACCAAATTTCAAACGTAATAAATTTCATAAAATCTGGAAGCAACAATGTGAGGTTTTCAATTTCTTTGATTTGTCATTTATATATATTTGCCAGGCAATTGAAAAAAAAAGTAAAATCAAAACGAAAAGTTCCGTGAAATACAAACACGTAAAGAGTACGGGTACTTAATATGAACAACGATTTTATATGGAACAACACTCAATACATATTATCTTAGAAAAAATCAATTGCGATTTTAAGGTGCAGTACAACGTTAGTTCGTGTTATTCAGATTTGTAGATTTTGTAATCTTAATAGCACATTTGATCAAGTAAAACATTTGGCTGAGCGTTATATTGAACTCAAACAAAATATACGTTTAGAATAATACAATTGCCTTTATGTGCAACACACAAATTACACAACTCATCAATCTTAACCAGCACATTGCCGCTCAACATAATGTACCTCGATTATGTTCTTGTTGGTAAGGGACTCGTGCGGCTCATTGTACTCCGTGTATTTGAGAAGAACCTTGTCCATATCCGTGCTCGCATACTGATACAGTTTGTTGCTTGACGAGAATATAATCAGCGCAATTTCACAGTCACATAGTACAGACAACTCGTATGCTTTTTTCATAACACCAAATTTCCGTTTATTGAACGTCACCTGCAAACATAAAAAACATACAAACAACGTATTAAACCTCCGCTCGAGATTGAGTTACTGTGTGCATGCATAATATACCTGTCTATTCCTTTCATCTGTGATGCGAGAAATTTGAATTTTTTTCCTACCCATTGCCGCAATTTTGACAACTTCACTCCAGTATTCAATAAACTTTCAATCCCTTACAAACGTCTAAACGTAAATTAAATTTCGGCGAAGCCTTGAAGAAGTGGCAATATACGTTTTCCACGTATGTCCCGTCAATGAACGTGCGCCCCCTTAATATGCCTTTTGAAGATTTCGTGACTTGTGCGAGAATTTCCAAGCGATAGATTTTGTAATGTCCTTTGTTGAAAATAAAGTGATTCTTAGATAGTAGTTAAAAAGGACGTCAACTGGTAAATAGACTCCGCAAATATTTTTCCATTTAGTTTAAAATTTCTTTAAAGCTGCAAAAAGTTGTTTGTATGGTTCATGGACGGTATTTTATATTCTGAAATGAGAAAAAAAATGCATTTGAAGAGTGTTCAACCAAAAAAGGTGTATTAAAGAGAAAAAATAAGGAGAAAAAAATAATAAAACCGCTAAAAATGGAAAACACTTAGTTCTTCACGTACAAACCGAAACAAGAACAAAGCTTCATTGTTATATTGAGAAATATGCACCCATCTTTTGGGGGCGATCAGTGCGTTGAGGCGTCAATCTCATGTTTGATTACCGGCGTTTCGGGTTTCAACCCCGTCCACGACGACGTTCGTGGCCATAGATGTGCAGGAGGTGCATGCTGGCAACTGCATTCTCCGAAAACAGTTTATGCCGACGAAACGTCAACTGGGCCACATGGAAGAGTTGACGCGCTATGCCCCCCTTGTGGGGCATAGGGCAATTGAGAGACCCTTCTTCTGACGTAGAAGATATATGCCACATTCTTCAACACCAGTGAGCGCCCAGAGAGGCTTCCAGCCATCCCCGGTAACTCCTGCGAATAGTTCCAGACATAATAGAATCTCGATGTCTAACCTTACGCCTGCGCCACCTATCGCCTACTTCGTCTTGCTCTCACTAGTGCAACTAAACTGTAATGGACTACAAAACAAAATTGCCGAGTTAACATCATTCATGGACAGGCACCGCATCATGGTAGGAGCCATACAGGAGACGAAACTTCACACTAACTCGTCCCTAAATTCTCATGGAACCTACGCTGTTAAGCTCTTGTGGGGCATAGCGCATCGACTGTTCCATGTGGCCCAGTTAACGTTTCGTTGGCATAAACTAGTTTCGGAGAATGCAGTTGCCAGCATGCACCTCCTGCTGCCTTATTTAGCCGCCTACTTGCGACAAGTCGGGAGATCATCATCATCGTGGCGCGACAGCCCGACGTCGGGCCTTGGCCGCCTGGATCATTGTCCTCCAATTATCTCGGTCACGTGACCGCGTCCTCCAATTTTGGGAGCCCAGCAGCTGCGCGGCGTCCACACCTACTGAGCTCTCCCAACGAGATCTCGGTCGTCCTCGCAGTTTCGCTCCGTCGACTCGTTCTGCATTCATTACTCTCTTAGGCATGCGATCATCGTCCATTCTTTGTACATGCCCTGCCCATTGAAGTCGTTGTAGTTTGACGATTTTCGAGACTTGCAGCTCATCGTACATTTCATACAACTCATGGTTGTACCGGATGCGCCATCCATCTCGATCGCAAACAGCCCCGAAAATTCGCCGTAGAACCTTACGTTCGAAAATGTCTAGCATGTTTTCGGAGGCTTGAGTTAGGGTCCATGCTTCGCAGCCATAGCATAGCACTGGTCGTATAATGGTTTTGTACACGCGGAGCTTCGTGTTTCTGTGCACATGTTTCGATTTCATTATGGGGAGAACCGAGAAAAAAGTCTTATTAGCTAACTGTATCCGTCGCTTGATTTCGTCAGTTTCGTTGGCGTCCCTTGACAGGTTGCACCCCAGGTAGATGAAGTTGTTCACGAACTCGATGTTGAGGTCCCCCACGTTGATGCTCGGTTGTGCAGGTGTCCTTGTCACCGATTGCATCATTATTTTAGTTTTACCCTCGTTAATACGTAATCCAACTTCCTTTGCAGCGGTATCGAGCGTATGCAGAAGTTCTTCTGCGTCAGCCAATCTTCGGGACATGATGTTGATGTCGTCGGCGTACGCTGCTAATTGTGTCGACTTGATGAGCAGCGTCTTGCTGTTGTCCATATTCATGGCCCGAATAACGTATTCCAGTGCTAGGTTGAAGAGCGTCGGTGCCAGTCCATCGTCCTGTTTCAAACCAGTGCGTGTTTCAAATAGATCAGTAAGTCTATTCTGAATCCTGACTTGTGAGACGGAGTTGGTCATCGTCATCTTTGTCAGTCGCACTAATTTTGCTGGTATACCAAATTGCAGCATGATGTTGTACAGTACTGTCGTATGCCTGCTTGAAGTCGACAAAGATTTGGTATACGTTTACGTTGTATTCCCAGCACCTCTGGAGTATCAGTTTGACTGAGAAGAGCTGATCGGTTGTGGAGCGACCAGGTCTGAAACCGCTTTGATATTCGCCAATGACTCGTTCTGCATACGGTTTTATTCTATTTTCCAGAATTTTCGTCAAAATTTTATAGGACGTACAAACTAGTGAGATGCCCCTGTAATTCTCACACCGCAATTTATCTCCCTTTTTATGGATTGGACAGATGATGCTTCTGCGCCAATCGTCTGGGATCTCCTCGTTCTCCCATACTCGCAGGAGTAATTGATGTATGGCATCAACTAGACTCGTTCCACCGAATCTTAGCAGTTCAGCTGGGATCTCGTCAGCGCCCGGCGCTTTATTTCGTTTTAGTGACCGCAACGCGAGATCAACTTCCTCTACTGTCGGGGGTTGAATGGGTGGGCCTAGATCAACAATATCGTCGAGAGCTTCCTGTGTGGGGATGTTAGATGGTCGGTTTAGAAGCTCTTCAAAATAAGAGGCCCATCGCTTGTTAATACCATCGGTGTCGCTGATGATGTTTCCATCCTTGTCCTTACAAAGGCTAGTCCTGGGTTGGTAGCCGTTCTTGATTGTATTCACTAGTTTGTACACTTGTCTGGTGTTCCTATTAGCTAAGTTTTCGTTTATGTTCAGTAACTGCTCGTCAAAGTATTTACGTTTCTTACGTCTAATTATTCTATTCGATATTCGCCGTAGCTCGTCATATTTTTCTCTTCTGGCTCTGGTTCCTCGTTGAATCCATTGTCTGTAGGCCTCGTTTTTCGCGTCAAGTGAATTTTTGCATTCTTCGTCGAACCAGTCATTTCGCGCTCGCCGGGCTTTATATCCCACGACCTTCTCTGCGACATCCTTGATGGTACCCTTGAGTTCTTCCCAGAACCCATGGACGCCTGTGTTGCTGATGTTGTGTAGCATAGGTGATAGTTTTTCCTCAAGGGCGGTAGTATACGCCACCGCTGTAGCATCACTCAAGAGCTTATCAACCGCAAAGATTTTGGGAGGGCTGATTCTTGACTGGTGCACTGAGGAGATTCTACATCTGTAGGTCGTCTTCACCAAGTGATGATCTGAGTCGCAGTTTGCTCCTCGATAGGAGCGGACATCCATGACACTAGACGCCAATCTCCTGCAAATGAGGACGTGGTCAATTTGGTTGACGGTATGTGCGTCTGGAGACTTCCAGGTCTGCTTGTGAATGCGTCGATGCGGGAAACACGTAGAGCTTACGACTAGATTCCTGCTGCAGGCGAAGTCGATAAGTCGCTGGCCGTTATCGTTACATTCTTCATGGAGGCTGTGGCCTCCAGAGGTCCCCCGATGCCAACTTTCATTCCCGACTTTCGCGTTAAAGTCTCCCAGCAGCAATTTGACGTCGTTTGTTGGAAGTGAGTCGAAGAGAGTTTCAAGGCGGGCGTAGAACTCGTCTTTTACAGCGTCTTCTTTAACTTCAGTGGGGGCATGCACATTGATGAGCCAGAGATTGAAGAATCGAGTCTTGATGCGAATCGCACACAGCCGTTCATTTATGGGTTTGAAGTCAGTAATATGCGGTTTGAGGTGATTGTCCACTATAAATGCTACTCCAAACTCCTTGCGGCCCGATGGTTTGCCACTTGTAAAAATTGTGTGCGATTTCTTGTCATTAATCTCGCTGCCAAGCCAATTTGTTTCCTGGACTGCAGTAATGCTCAGTTTGTACTTTTCGACCTGTTGAAGGAGGGCCTTCTCGGCCCCCGGTTTGTTCAGGGAGCGTACATTCCAGGATCCGAAAGAATAATCCTTTATTCGTTTGCGTGGTCGTCGTTGTTGATCCGTCCAATCCGAGGCTTTTGTTCCAGGTTTCTTGACATGGAGTGGTTTTTACAAGGACGAGTTGTCAGCACGTCGCTTAACCCCATTTGGGGGATGGCCTCGGAGATAGCTGCTTCAGATGGTTTAATAAACGTGCTGGAGCCCACACAACTATGTAGCAGGTCCAACTACGCAAGTCATTCCATCCTACTAGACCTGAGACGCTTAGGTGTTTGTCAGCCATTCAGGCTACAGCTATCTGCCTTTTCCAAACTGTCTTATCGCTAAGACATTGGCCGTCAGCGAATTGATACACTGCCGTTACCAGGGGGCGCCCACGCGGAGGACTATGGAAAAGGTCTTTGCCCCCCCGGGAGATGCTGCGGCTTATTATTACGCCCCGCGCCACAGGGTTGAGACACGAACATCCATGGCCGCGAACGTCGTCAGACATGAGACTGATGCCTCTACGCACTGGGCTACTACCCCAATTCGTGTATATAAAGTAGGTTTGAACTGCCTAAAGCGGAAATTCCCGCTTTAAGTGGTACGAACCTACCTTGCATACATCACACCTGGCGGCGACAAATACTACACTAAATGACGAGCATCCGTAAAATTAGGCATTTCTTAAAGTAGTACTTTGCAGCATTTTATTCACAATAAGCCGGGATTTCCTAAAATGACGGTGTATAATGTAATCAAATCAATACACTGTTTGCTGCGCAGTTCGTGAAATAACGAGTTTCACTAAAAGCCTACAATATATATATTGTATATTTGGGAAATCATCTCCAACAAACTTTTGTCTTGATAATCCCCTCATTAGGTTACGGGGTCGCTCTATTGCATTTCCTTTTTATCTGACAACAAGACAAGTCAACCTACGCACAGCCTTGCAACATTTGGTATCGAAGAATTTGCCTATTGTGCTATTTTTGGTCCATCTCCAATTGAACTCCAACTTAACTGACTTTGATATGGGGCCTTTTACCATTCTGACTCAATTAAGTCTACCGAACTGTAGGAGGAATTCTATTTGGCTTGTGTCGAAAATTGGGAAAAAAGGAACAGCTGCCACATTGTTTGCTCCAGTCGATAGTCGTATGCGTTTAATATCCTAAATCAGGGAAAGCATCTGTCTTAAGTTTGTATATCCTCAGCCAAAATCCGAAATACGTATTCAACATTATACAGGGTGTACCGTTCCTGATGGTAAATACTTCAATGAAAAATGAAAATTAACATGTAACACGGACCTCACTTTCTGAAACTACATAAAATTTCATATAAAATGGACTTTTTCCCAGTAACAAAGATCACCGTTATTTCAAAGATACAAATTTTCAAACTTTATAGAAACTTCAAAATTTATTTTTTTTTTATCGGAAATTCAAATGACTATTTTACAACGGTACTTTGAACTGACAAAACCGCAAAGTTGGCACAACTTGCCCCATTGTGTTAGCTTTCGAACGGCATATAAAATTTAAGGACTTAGATTTTAAAATTATTATTATTATTATGAGCTCTCCTGAGTATACTATTTTTTTAACTTAAAGGCCAGGGTAAGCCGCGATCTTGCATTCTTGTTAAGAAAAGCCTCAGGACTTTACTCGTGTCAGCAGCGATTCTGTGGTGGTCTGTCTCAATATCAATGGTAGGGTATATTGGCTCATATCGGCTTACCTTCCATATGACGATAAAGGATTGCTGCCTGCTACAAATATTAGAAAGGCAATTACAAACGCCAAAGAAACAAGAATCGGCCTCATTCTTGGGTGTGATGCCAATACGCATCACAACAATACAAATGAACAAGGAGAGCTTATGTTCGAATATATTATTGGCACTGACCTATGTAGGTAGTGAATCAACATTCGTTACACGCAATATGCGGGAGGTCTTGGATATATCCCTTGTGTCTGAGGATATCCAGCATCAGTTGCGAACTGGATAGTGTCATCCGAGCACTCGTTTTCTGATCATCGTTATCTACAATTCAGTCCGGATGCACGTTCAGTGGCCACACTACGTATATTAAATCGAAGGAGAACGGCTGGAAACGGCACCGAGAAGCTCTACTGGAAGTACTGACCCCTTTACCGGGGAAGCCCAGCACCAAGCAAGAGTTGGACGATGTTGTGCGGGACCTTACGGAAGCAAAAAATAGGGCGATATCGAAATCTTGTGCTACAAGTTGTCACCGAGGAAACAAGAAACCAGCCTGTTGGAACTCTCAGATTTCGGAACACCGACGTGCGTGTAGAAAAAGTTTTAACAAGGTTAATGCCACTGGGCTGGAGGATGATTGGAAATCTTGCAAGAAGCACTAATTTTTTTTTAAGAAGCTTTTAAGTGCAAAACGGAGCTCATGGTGGATTATCTGTGAGCGTATTGAGGAGTCGAATGAAATGTCTAGACTTCGCAAAATCCTCTCAACAAGTCAATGCATAGCTTCCAGCAAAAGGAGGATGGCTCTTGAACGACATCAAGTACAGAGACCGTTGAGGCTTTGCTCGATATGCATTTCCCCGGAAGTACATATTCGTCGGTGGACACCGCCCTTCACTCTATGGTTAGTTTCATTGAAAAATCCGTTAAGTCACAAGGAATAAACCATGGTGATTTTTCACCTGCGACCATTACTGAGGCACTCTCGGGCCTGCTCGTGGATGATTCACTGTGTGAACTAATTAACCTGCTATTAACTTCAAGGGTTATAGATTCCAGTTCGGGAGAATCTACTGTGTGTGTGTGCTCTCACCGCTGCTTTTGGATCTTGAGAGTCTGGTTACAGGGTTGTTTCCTATGCCGACGATGCCATCGCAGTTACATTTATAAGTTTTCGAGCGTTCTTAGTCAGGTGCTGCTGAAACTGTAGTCAATATAGCAGACTCCGGTCAGTTGGGCTAGTGGGAGTGGTGTCAGGGTAAATCCTGACAAAAAGAAACTTGTACTCTTTACAAAAAGACACAATCTACCTTTGGGTATCGAACCTTCGGCACTGAAGGGTGGCAGACTGGCTTTTCTTGATAAGGCTAATTCCCTTGGTCTCATCCTAGAAAAGAAGCTGGGATGCAGGCCAAATATTCAGGAACGTGTTGACAAAACCACTATGGCACTCTACACCTGCAGGAAGGCGATAGGTCGGAACTGGGGACTATAGCCGAAGGTGGTCTTGTGGCTGTACATATCAGTTCTTCGGCACATTCTTTTGCATGGCGTTCTTGTTTGGTAGACAGCGCTTAAAATGGAGACCCACAGGACTCTGCTGGGGAAGGTGCAAAGAGTGGCGACGATTGCTACAACCGGAGCTATCAGATCCACTCCATCAGCAGGATGTGCTTCTAAATATTTTACCGCTCTATATTTTTGCTGAACAGCAAGCAACTATTATAACATTGAGACTTTGCAAGACCGGTCAGTGGCGTGCGCTAAGCTCCGGCGACTCTGCTATTTTGAATAATCTTGACCTCCCTGCATATACGGGTTATATCTCCCCCAAGTACTATATATGTTTGGTAAAAATGTTGTGAGCCAGATTCTCTCAAGGAACATGTACGAAACTGGGGCAATCTTTCATTCAAAAATTTTGTGAGCCAGATTCTCTCAAGGAACATGTATGAAATTGGGGCAATCTTTCATTCAGACTCCATCGTTTTATATATTGACGGATCCAAAACGGATGCTGGAGTGGGAGCCGGTATCTCTGAAGATTAGTTTATCTTTTCGCATACACGATCATTGCAGCCTACTGCAGGCAGAAATTTTGGTGATCTTAGAAGCCCTCACGTGGCTCGGATGTAATGTCACAATTGGTAGGAGACTCACCATTTACACTTAGAGTCAGGCTGCAACTCGATCACTTGAATCTGCTCTGTCGACATCGCGATTATGAACTGTCGACCACTTCTTGATAAGATGGGTTACTTTAAAATCACATTGTGCTGGATTCCAAGCCACAGTACTTATGCTGGTAATTGTGTGGCTGATGAGCTTACTTGGGCTGGAACGACTGGGGCAATTGAGGATGCAAGCTGCAAGCTAATTATCAACTCTAACTCGAAAAATAAAGCGAGCGCTAGATGAACTGAGGTCGGTATGTGGAACAGGAAGCACATTGGTGTGGTGGTGAATGTTATCACTGGGCAATGTCCTAGTGGATGTGCATGAGGTACATGCTGGCAACTGCATTCTCCGAAACCAGTTTATGCCGTTGAAACGTCAACTGGGCCACTATGGTGCAGTTGACGCGCTAGGGGTTAGGGCAATTGAGAGAGAGAGTGTCCTAGTACGTACACTAGAAGACTTCACCTACCCTACAATGACTTCTGTAAAAGTTGCGAGGATGTTGACGAGGAGGATAAGTACTCTCCATTTTCTATGCACCTGCCTTGCCTTGGCTGCGAGGAGGCGGATCTTTCTGGAGGACTCTGTTTTCCTTCACTTGGAGGACCTAAGGAGCATGAACCCGCTCAGGCTTTATTGCTTCATTGCCAACTCTGGCTGGTTCAATGAATAGTAATTTCTATGAGATAGGTTTTATCCTGATGGTAGGTATCACAATAGGCCCTCTGGTGGCCTATGTGTGCTATATCATCTACGATAGCCTTTTAACCTTACCTAACCTAAATTTGAAAATTACGTAATAAAGGAAAAAACACAGCCTGAAGAAGAAAAATTTACTTCAACCTTGACTTAACAGATAGTCCACGCTATGAATGAAAAATAGCAAAAAAAAAATTTGTAGCTTCGAAATTTGGCTCAATTGAGGTGGAGAGTCCTCTGAATATGTGCTCGAAAGTTCTCGTTGATAGGGTATCCGGAAGTGTAATATAAAGGCGGTTGAAGGCCAGGAAAACTGGAAAATAGGACCTTTGACTCCCTCTCCCCTACACCTCCGGATCCCTTATCAACGAAGAGCATATATAAAAAAGACCGCTTTTATTAATTTTGTAAAATTTCAAAATTATACGATTTTTTCCCTGTTATTATGTCGATGTCTACACTAAGAAATCCAAATATTCAAGAAAAACCGAAAAATGCCCTTAATGGTCTTCATCCTACACTTCCAGACCCCCCCTATCAACGGGAACTTTGGAGCATATATTCAAAGGAATCTTCACATCAATTGAGCCAAATTTCGAAACTACAAGAGTTCTTCCTATTTTTCATTCATAGCGTGAGCCCTCTGTTAAGTCAAGGTTGAAATAAATTTGTTTCTTCTTCAGACCATGATTTTATTTCCTTTAATACGTAACATTCGCAATTTAAGTGCTTAAAATTTATAGGCCGTTTGAAAGCTAACACAATGGTGCAACTTTTATCAACTTTGCAGTTTTGTCAGTTCAAAGTACCGTTGTAAAATAATCATTTGAATTTCCGACGAAAAATCAAATTTTGAAATTTCTTTAAAGTTTGAACTGTTGTATCTTTGAAGTGAAGGTGATCTTTGTAGCTGGGAAATAGTTCATTTATATGAAATTTTATGCAGTTTCAGAAAGTGAGGTCAAATCTCGATTTAAATGATTAGGAAAGTGGCAAATCTGGATTTTGTTCGGCAAGTTCAGCGTTTTTACACAATTTACAAAAAAGGCTGTCCATGTCATATATGTTAATCTTCCTCAAATGAACACTTCTATCTACCATTTAAGTATTTACCATCAGGAACGGTACACCCTGTATATACATAATTTATTCGATTATATCGTTTTGACTTCATTGATCTTATGGTTAATGTATGTATTCAAATTCCAGCTGTGAAATAGAAGAAATCCTTTGTACCCGTTGAATATATAAGAGTTCTTCCTAAACGTGGGCGTTTTGTCTATTGATACATACGAGTACATAAGTCGATTTTCAAGAACAGGACGACTGGTGTAAGAGGTTTCGAAAATACGAGAAATACATTTCCTCACTGACGAAGATTATTCTATTCAAATGTGTCTTCGTATCAATTAGACTGGAGGGACACTCGTAACTTTCCAATCAATTATTCAACACTTGGCTCAATTAAGTATCGAATGTCCTTTATTATCATGAGCCACGTGGCACAGTATTTTTAAAATTTAATTTGGATATCCAATGACAATTTTGGTTCTAAACGGAAATAGATGAGTGGATACATCTATTCGAAGAAAACGAACAAGGATATAATTATACGTGTCAGTTCACTGTTCTTTGAAAAGTAAATGGAGGTTTGATTAGGGAAAGTGGGTTTAGGACTACGAATAAGACCCAAGTTCACAGTACAAAATTCAATTGACGTCAACAAGTAATGAACGATAGGTGGAAAATTACCGAACCTCACGCACTTTGCTTGTGAAAGTCTGTGGATTGTTGGTATTTGACAATTCTTTCCTATTTATGAATTTAACAGATTAATGAGTTTGCATGTATAAGGTGTGTATCGACCATAAGCCCAATGTGATTTTCATTGAACAAGGAAAGCTATTCGATTTTGATTTATTTATAATACATATTACATATCAGCAATTTAAGGCCGAAATACATGTAGACGAACGGACGGCAATTTTCGATTGATTATTCTCATTCGCAGTCAATTATGTACAAACGACGTATGAAGTTTTTTTCAAATTATGCAAATTCCATAACAGCTAGTGCTTGCAAACAAATGCTTACAAATTTCATTGCTCTCCGCGAAAAGTCGACGAACACGATGTATGCATAATTTATACCAGATATGTACTTCGCCTTGTAGTCCGGATGGCGCAACGGTTAGCACGTTCGCCTTCAACGCACTGGGCCCCGGTTCGATTCCGGGGATTTACGTGTCGGACTATGAGCCCACTCAGCTGTTAAATGAGTACCCATTATGGGGTAAATAACTCGGTTGAGCGTATTGCTGATCACATACCTCTGCACAAAAAACCGTCACGATCTAGAAAATGAGATGATGCTAACTCATCTCGAGGCCGTGGTTCCAATTGGACTGTTGCGCCAGTTATTTATTTTATTTATGTACTTCGCCTCGTGAGAAAGTAGCATACTTCGCAACATCCCGCATCTATTGTATAAACCTAATCAACTTTTTAACAAATTTTGCTTCGTGAGCGATCCAAGGGGAAACAATTGATTGTTGTTGAATGAAATTGAAAACAAAAGAGTTCAATTGAAATCATGAACGTCTGCCGCTGACCCCGTGATAATACCCAAAAGAAGATACGTCCACGTCTACATGGCCTTTAGATTCGCTTGAAATCGGCCAGTATCCTTTCCTTGTAGTATGGCCGGTGGAATACGAAGCCTTCACGTTGAAATTGGATCAGATTTTTTTAGATCCACTTTTAATTGCTCTTTGGGATCCACGGAAATTTATATTTTACACATATACGAGTATGTATATCCAATATGAATGATTTATAACTAATGTGGTATTTAGGAAAACGTGCAACAACAAATGAGCGGCGTGAGAATTTAAATGAAAACATGAACTTTTACTAACTTGGACTTAGGGAATTGGGATGTAATGAGTGCTTGAGAATTAGATTGGACATGCTTTGGTTCAGTCGCCACTAAGTTAATCGTCATTTTTTAAGTATTCTTTCCAAAGACAGCTTTTGTAGGTTGTTTGCCGTACACTACAGCCTATAGATATATTTCTCTTGTCTTGTAATTGATTAATATGGAATAAACGAAACCTACCTTTCACTCGTACTCTTTATTCAAATAAAATGTGGAAGCGTATTCCGTTGATAATGACTATTCAACTCTCAAACTCTTAAGGGCCGGTATTAGCCGATGAATGGAAAATTAGTTATCCGCCGACAAGAGTTCACTTATCAAGTGCAACATCTGATTCTGGCATATCGATCTAAACCAACTCCTCCGTTTGAGAGATCGTCCTTTATTGATTTACATTTAAAAATCAAGAAAACACAAAGCCAAAGATGGCAACATTTGATCCGAAAATCCTATTCGGGAAAGCAGTACTGTCCTGATTTTGAAGACTGCCCGAATAAGCCATTTACCACAAACGTTCCGCGCTTCAGTTTGAAATACGTTTGCATTATCTGAGAGGCGAAAGAACATTGATAATCTGAGATCGTCAGAACAGATCCCCGCACCGACTCCACAATCCATTTTAGAGACATCAGTGAATATTTTACAATCATACTTCCCGGTTACCTCCCCCCACTCCGTTCCGCTTTCTACTTCGGTGACGATCTAATGAGCAACATGTCTCGTACTCCGACAGGTAGAGAGTCCAACATCCAGACCAGAGAGCAGTGGGCAGAGTACATACCTACTTCAACTTTCTTCACCCCTGCACAATAAAGTGATCTACGGATGAGTCCAACACGGATGAAGGATCAGGTGCGGGCATCGTCGGATCAGGTGCGGGCACCGTCGTCCCAGGCCACAAAAATTTTTATTTCCATGGGAAATTTCCCCCAATGCCTTTCAAGCCGAAGTGCATGCCATTGAGGTATGTGCGCAACTGTGCCAGGCTACATTAACAGAAACATAAGAATCTTTACCGACAACCATCATGGCACTGATTAGTACATCGGTTCACTCAAAACTTTAGTCTCGTCAAGATATCCTTGACATTGTAGGGGCCTCCAATAACCTCACAATCTACTGGGTCCCTGGGCACTCCAACATTGTAGGTAATGAACAAGCAGACGAGCTAGACGGGCACGATATACCTATCTGCCTTGTCAGCCAACGGATTAGGGAGTGGGAGCGAGAGATAGCTGTCTCGCCGTGGGAAGCTCTTCCCGGTATGAGACAATCAAAATTCTTCGTTGCGGGCTACTACCGTAACCGGTCCCTTGATCTGCTCAGCCAGAGCAGAAACAGGGTCAAATTATCGGTGGACTTCTCACAGGTCAGAAACAGGGTCAGAGTTATGTATATGCGAACTTCTCACAGGACTCTGGACTTCCAA
The DNA here is from genome assembly GCA_964017055.1 of Chloromyia formosa. NCBI lineage: Eukaryota > Metazoa > Arthropoda > Insecta > Diptera > Stratiomyidae > Chloromyia > Chloromyia formosa. The sequence goes on from OZ024818.1 coordinate 24,638,919, forward strand.
CAGGATCAAAATTACATATCTGTGGACTTCTCACAGGTCACTCCCGTCTTCGAGGTCTCCTCAAAACAATGCGCATCGTCTCGGATACAAGCTGATGTTTTTGTGAGGCCAACAACGAAACACAGAACACATCTTCTGTGAATTACAAGTTTGTTTCGGCATTGCCTACCCATTGGCCGAGGACGTAGCCGCGATCAAACTCGGCCATCTCAGTCGATTTATCGAGATAAGCAGATTGTATACACAGATCTAATACTGCTCTACAAGATCTGGGCATAGCACAAAAGACTTATTGTCGCAGCCCTTATGGCTCTTTTGTGGGCCAGAGCCCATGTTTGATCTTAAGCCCAGGATGATATTTAGTACGTCTGCTGGACATGAACGCATAACTCCCGTGATTGCGATGCGAGCAGTTTTTGAACTTTATTCAATGAGTCAATACATATTATACTTTTTACGAAGAGCTGGCAACCATATCAGTGCTCCGTATGCGAGAATTGGTCGCACTACAGCCGTATACAGCCATAAAACCCATCTTTAACTGAAGACCCTAGCCTCTGCTGCAAGTTCTCCTGCAGGCATAGAGGGCAATATAGGCTTTCTTTGTACGGTGCTCAATGTTCATCTTCCAACTAAGTTTCGAGTCGAGAATGACTCTGAGGTACGTAACGTTGGGCGACAGTTAAAAGTTGGAGTTGAAACTAAGGTATTTTGGTCCTTGTGGTAAAGAGGACTAGCTCGGTTTTGCTTTAATTCACATTAAGGCCGAACTCTGCAGTCAAAATGTTTACTTGCTCAAAGCTCCACTCATGATTTCGTTCATCACAGAGAGGAAATTTTCGGAAACCAGAATTACCACATCGTCTGCGTATGCGATTACCTTGGCTCCTGACGCTTCCTCCAGCCTTCTTAGGAATCCGTCCATCGCTATAATCCATAGTAGGAGACATCACCCCGCTTTCTAGAGTTTCCCTGCATACGTATTTGGTAGCTTGACATTCTCCAGCTCCTACTGAATCATTCTGCTTTTTAGCATCGCTATTATCTAGGCGGCCAGGGCCCGACGTCGGACGTCTGTTGAAGGCTGTTTCGCCACGATGATTACCCAGCTACTAAAACAAGTCTCCACCCCTAACTCGATGAGTGACTTCTGAATGATAACAGTTCGGATGTTATTAAACGCGCCCCCAATGTCCAAGAAAGCAGTTAGGGTTTATTGCTTGTAGTGTAGGTAATGGTCATGACTCATGAGATTATACCGCCAGAACGGGCGAAGTGCCAACACCACGGGCAGAGCAACGCGAAGCCGCAGAGTGGTATGAAATGGCAAGGAAGAAGGAAGTAGGTAATGGTCAATCGTGCGTACTACCACATGAAGAGCCGTCTCCGTCGATCTTTCTTTGAGATACGCATGCTGACCCTTCGAAATTGGCGATTTTAGAAAAAGCTGTCGAATATGGCAATCTAGGATTCGTTCCAGTGCCTTCATTACGAAGGAGCCGAGACTGAAGGCCTGAAGTCCTTCGGGGACTCATGACCACATCTGCCCTCTTTCGGAATGAACGTAACGCATACACGTCTCCAAGATCTGGGTACATGGTTAAGTGCTATGCAGCTTCCAAACATGTCCACTAGCCCTGGGGCTACTATGTCTTTGTCCTGTAACTGCTAAAGGATGACTCGAAAAATGTCATCAAGTCTCGGAGACTTATACGGCGAAATACTGTTGATGGTCCAAATTACCAATGCGATTTCTTTCCAAGAAATGAAGTGCTTACCGAACCTGTCGGTGACGTAGCGGTCCTTGCTGCCCGGGAAGAGTGTTGTCATAAGTAGTTCAAGGGTTTCAGCCACCCATTCGGTCCAAGCTTCGTCCGGTCTCTTGATGAATGACGAACAACTACGGCTTTTAGCAAGAATTTTGTGCAGTCTTGCTAAAGCCCCAGTGCTATCAATTAATATTGCAGTTGCTTCTCCCAGATTCCGTCAAACAGTCTTTGTATGGCTGCCAGAACTTATGCTTATAGCAAATGTTAAAAATATCCCTAGGATATTTACGTAGTCCTCGTTCCACCAGTGGGGAAGAGGTTTTTTTTTTGCTATATTTCGTGGGACACGAGATCTTGTATCCCAAGTCCATACCATTTCCGAACGTCTCAATTCTAGACTCCAGCTCTTGTACTGACCTATGCGAAGGCTGGTCGGCCTTGAGAGTTTGGAGGTTATTACCTTATTACGATTCTAGACTCCAGCTCTTGAACTGACCTATGCGAAGGCTGGTCGTCCTTGAGAGTTTGGAGGTTATTACTTATCTAAACTCCGAAAAGTCTGACTAATATATTCCGAAAATTCCTCGAAGAAAAATACTGTACATTCCAAAAATATCGTTCATTAATTTTATCATAGTCATAGCATAAAAATATTATATTTTCGTGGGAATTTGACGATCCTTGGGCTGTGAAGAGGCTGTTTGAATCATTCGTAATACCGATACTTGAATACGCTTCGCAAATCTGGAAAACGAAATTTAAGAACGACATCGCCCGAATCAAATTTGTCCAGAAACAATTTCTTTTGTATATAATTTAATTGTAATTTAAATATAGAAATAGCTTTCCTTTGCCATCGTGTAAAAATAGACTGTTATTATTTCAAATGAACTGAACACTCTCGAAGACAGGAGAATTATAAGTCAAATTATTTTTGTGATTTCATTAATATACGGATTAATTTCCGAAAGCTTCGCCTGTAAGCGAAATCTTTCGCGTTGATTGAACCAAGCACTAGTTCTGGGCTGAGATCTTAAAGCACATTAAAACTATAGGCCCGTTCTTTTCCTTAGAACAAAGATTAAGAGTGAAAAGAACGGCACAGATCATACGAGGACCGAACTTAAACAGCCAAACCATACGTACAGATGATTCGCCGCGTGGCGTGGGGGCGAACTGCGAACTCAGTATACATAGGTATAGAAGTGAAATAAGCTGACAATCAACCAATTCACTTTCAACTTTGATCCAGATGTAATCCAATACGAAACCTGGATCATCGACGGTCAGTCGTTTTGTATAGGAATGAGGTTTTGATTCAGTGAAAAGAGCGTGGCTAATACTCATATACCCGCCGCACACAAAATATTCGGCGCTGGAGAGTTTACAGTTTAGTCAGTCAGTTTAGTCAGAAAAATAGAAGACACGGTGGTTTCTGAGACCGCGCACTCAGCAGACTAAACTATTTAGTTATCGCAGTGTACGCGGTCTCATAATCTATCCGCTATCCATGCCAGCCAGAATGCATAGTTGAAGGAGCATATTGATCATAAGTGTGACCGCTCGCTACGCTCGCCCCCCGCCTAAGAAATCACAACCCTCAGTGTCGGTCAAAAATAAACGCTGGCATCGTTCGCTCTAGGTGCGACAGTCTCTTGTGTGGACTCCGATTGTGAATCAACAATCCCTTGTGTAGGCTCCGCGCTTAAGGGATCACAACCCTCAGTATCGCATGAACATAAATGCTCGCTTCGCTAGCTCTGGCTACAACAGCCTCTTGTGTGGCTTCCGCTCGCTACTCTCGCTCCGCGCTTAAGCGGTTACAACCCTCGGTATCGCAAAAACATTAACGCTCGCTTCACTCGGTCTGAACACAGCATGGCTACTTTGGTAATTGGATATATTGGTAATTTTGGATCGCTGATTCCGAATCTGAAGTAAGAAAAGAAAAAAAAATTGGGGTTGCCTACCCCAGAATGGTAACCCTGTTTTCATGGGGAAATACTCCTCCGATCGGGCTGGTTCGAACTATAAGGTAATTTAGGGTCGCTGATTCCGAATCTGAATTCAAAAAAGAAAAAAAAAATGGGGTTGTTCACCCCAGAATGGTAACCCTGTTGGGACACGCCCAGATCCCGCTTCATGTCAAAAAAGGTTATTTTCGCTTCCCCAAAGGGTTAAAGTGCTTTCATCAGCATGCCTCCTCCTTTCACAGCGACTCACGCGACACCCATATACGAATATGTACGACACAATTTCTTTGAACATATTTTCCGATAGAACAAATGCGTCTATTTTTTTCTGGTGTCCGACTTCGACGACTTTTCTCGTTCCAAACGATTTGCATGGTTCGAGATACACAGACGAATACATCGATTCGCTTACGCGTCAACCTATGGACGACCCGCGTGCGGATCTCCGTACATTTGCTTTGGAAGCGGAGTTCGAATCGCAGACGAGCCCATTACAAAACAAATAGTTATGAGACAACCCGTCTGCGGACAGCCTAAGTGTTTACTCACACGGACGAGCCGATTACAAGACGACCCGTGTGAGCAAACACTTAGACGATCCGACGACGATTCATGTTGATGCCATTTCTTGATTTTTTTATTTTTTGTTACAGTCACGCTTGTACGAAACCCTCCCATAAAACATTTTCATGTTAAAAGCAGTAGTGACAGCAGCACCCATAAAAAGAAGATAAGTACTTTCAACAAATTAATCATAGAAGGAAGACTGACAAATCTCAGATAGTAACGACATAACGAAGCATTTTGAATCTCGCAAAAACAACAAATATATTTTACGAAAGTATAACTTACATCTTTCCCTTTCAAATATGACTAGTCAGGTAACTCATGTCGGTCAGCATGTTGTTTTACATCTAAAAAGAAAGACAGAAATTAGAGTCAGTGGCTAGTATTAATAAAAGGCAGTAAATACATTCTTAGTAAATAACCACTCGAAAGTAAACTATTATCAAAAAACACTGTTTGGAATGAATAAACATAATTTTCCGAAATTATAGTAAACAGTAGTAGTATGTACTTCGAAAATTTAAATCTAGCATGATCTACAAATTGATAAATATCAAAAAATATTTTCACTTGAAATCAAATCCTACATTGAACTGAAGAAATTACCCAATAATTTACTAGTAGTCTAAGCACGACGTGTTCCAAAAGGACAAATAAAGGTAAGTGTTGGTGGAGTTTTAGTTTTTGGTACCTTTATGTTTTCGGTGTCGCTGAAAACGAATCTGAGGTTTTGCAACCAAAAATTTCCCCGGGAAATATGTTTCTTCTCGCAATAAATGGGTTTTCTTCCATTTGTAACAAATATGTTGAGTATGACCCGTCCAAATATCAACAGACAGTTGCCTTTAGCCTAGTAGTCCGGATGGCGCAACGGTTAGCTCGTTCGCCTTCAACGCACTGGGCCCCGGTTCGATTGCGGGGATTTACGTGCCGGACTATGAGCCCACTCAGCTGTTAAATGAGTACCCATTATGGGGTAAATAACTCGGTTGAGCATGTTGCTGATCACATACCTCTGCACAAAACCGTCACGATCTAGAAAATGAGATGATGCTAACTCATCTCGAGGCCGTGGTTTAAATTGGACTGTTGCGCCAGTTATTTATTTATTTAGTTGCCTTTGATGGCTACCCTGATGTGTTGCTTCGAGGAATGTATTCGAAAGAAATATTTTGCCGATTGATTTTGTGTGCAATGTAAGATTTATTGTAGTTCAGCAAACTGAGGCGCGAAGATGCCTGCAATGGACGATCCCTGCCGCTCATAGCCGCTTATTGATGCTTGTGTCGCGGGGCGCATTGCCGCTCAAATACGCTTCCAGTGGAGAACAGCGCTTAGGTGTTCTGCTCTGGGCGGCGTTACCGTGGTCCTTTACTGGAAGTTTATATGAGCGGCAATGCACTCGCACGACACAACCGGCAACAAGAGACGCCGAAATAAGCGGCTACGAGCGACAGGGATCGTCCATTGCAGGCGTCTTAGTGCCTCAGTTTGCTTAACTATCTCTTCCATTGCACACACACTATCATCACCAACGAATTAGGTGATGAGTTTATCAACAACTCTCATCAAGCATTTTATCAGCTACGACCTGATGAATTCGTCAATGATTTTCAGCAAGTATTTCCTCATCTACGGCCTGATGAATTTGTCAATGATTTCCATCAAGTATTTCATCAGCGACGGTCTGATGAATCCGTAATGAAGCTCGTCTACAAAGTCGTAGGTGGTCCTGTACCGTTTCAACGAGTGCAAGGAATTCAACAATGGTACATAAGCAAACAGTGGGCATGTGTACGTCTACAAATATCTTCGCATAATTTTGCTTCCCCCGCTACTTCTCCCGGAAAAAATTGTCGTCTGGAGAACGATGATTTACAGGGCATGTTTCTAAATTATTTTGCAGCTCGAAATTTCGCAAGTTGATGAACAAACGATATTTAGTCTACTTTTCTTGTTAACACAAAGGACATTATTATTAATACAGATCGTGTCGTGTATAATAGCCGTAACGCAATTAAACGTCTCATTGCTACAATAAGAGCTTCACACCATAAGTCAAATTGCGATAATTAAGCAAAATCCCACAACATTTTTCCATATTCTTTCAAGAAAATTGTACAAAATATTTATTCAATAAATTATACAACTCGCGAAATAATTCTTAACTAACATAGTATGTACATATAAGTAGATCTTTACGCGTCTATCTTCCTCTGAGAGTGTTACATCACACTACAAGCGTACAAGTGCACAAAAATAAATAAAGAATATTGGATTAAGCGTATAATGACACTGTGGCAAATATTCACGACTTCCCAAGATTAGATTATAGAAAAAATCAATTTGAGCTTTTTATGGATACACGAAATTATATTAATAACACCCCAAACACAGCGCGAGTTAAAAAGGAGCGTGGCGGGAATGTAATCATTATAAAAGGATGATAACGCGCGATAACAGGTATCAGAGTGCCATTCATATATTATGTTAGATTGAAAAAATAAAAAATAAAAAGAAAAATGTACATAAAGGTAGAAACAACGCGTCACAATAACAATACTTGTTGCAGATAAGATACTACGGATAATAATTGTCGTGAACGGACGTCGGACGGGTATGCTATCGGAATTTTTGGCCGCCGAAAAAAAACCGCCCGTCTAGAGTCAATTGAAAAAGTAAAAACAATGAAGAGTTACGTGAACTGATTGTATTGTTTTCACAATTTTGGTAAAGTAATTATATACCAAATTTCTGCCTGCCATAAGCTCACATGTGTGCAATAGAAGAAGACTATTAAAACGGAGAATACTGCTACTAGTAAGTCTCTCTCTAATTGCCTTGACCCCTCCAGGGGCATGGGCGCGTCAACATCAACATCATCATAGCATATCTACTTTTCGGAAGTGCAGTTGCTAGCATGCACCTCCTATCCGCACCGTCTTTATACTGACAAGCTCGGAGCACTGTGAGAGTTCTATTAGTACCCACAGGCAGTTTTTGATCATGCCGAGATTTGATCTCCGAGCTCTAGATTAGTATCGTAGAGCGGTGACCGAACGATCACGGGCACGGCCACCGAGCGCGACAAACTGGACTAGTAAGTAATGTAATTCAAATTTTTAGTGAGTGGTCGTTGTAAGAGCCAGTTTTTTTTAACAAGCGCTGCAGCTGGTAATCGTTCAAGTGGCGCGGTACGCCCCTAGAAACTATGACTAATTACAAATGGAAATGGAAATCCAAAAACGAACACTTGACCAATTTTTAAGTACACATCTTAAATTTAATGCTCCTTATGGTTAAACAGGATGCCCCAAAATCACTGTAATTTATAAGCGTGTTCTACTACAGGCATTTAAATTTCGAATATCACCAATTTCATATTACAACATACTAAGAACATAATAGCTATAAATCTACGTAATGCTTCGTTTACACGTGAACGTTGAGCAAAACACGGAACATTGAAAAATTGCATTGAACAGCACATGAGATGGGAACGGCTCAAATGCTCGTGTTGCTGCTTTTCAATGCAATTTTTCAATATTCCGTGTTTTGCTCAATGTTCACGTGTAAACGAAGCGTAAGATGTTGAAGAAAAATATTCAACTACTAACATTTTGTATTTAGTACTAAAATGTACACTGAACTTGAATTTAGAATATCGAAAGAACATAAAAGAATTGTTATGTAAATTACCCTCTCTCTCATTCTACTTCCGTCGTTCGTGAAATAAACTTGTTATCGCGACAAAGTTCTATCCCAAAATCCGTGCGCAACAGGTTATGGGCCCCCACGAGTCAATTTAAATTGTACTGCAAACTTATTTTTCGAAATCGTCGCATTTGTTATTTTCTAAACGTGTAACTCGCGTGGAGTGTCGGATAAAGAAGTTACCGATGTCGGCACAAAACATTCTATCGCAAATCCGGTGTTGAGCGCTTGAAAGGTCGTGAAAATTACGACAGCTGGAAGATTTCAGCACGAGCACATCCTCCGTGCCGTTTACCAGGCTGGAGAAGGGCGGCCGACGGCAGCTAATCTCCCTGGCCGGAGTCCTGGAACTGGGCACTTCAGGATGGCAAGTCGAATCCTGCATGGACCGACGAGCCGGCTATTTGGGCGGACTGCAGAGCCCTGGACAAGTGCGGCTGCAGCACCACTAACTGCGGGACTCAGAGGTGCAAGTGCCGTCGTCTCCACCTTCGTGTACACCTGCTTGCCAGATTTACAAAGGTTCTTGTAAGACTAGATTTAAGTTTTAAGAATTTTCTTCTTCTTCTGTCAAAAAAAAAATCCTATAACTATTGAAGTGTTCTTTTTTACAATGAAATCCCGTTCACCTAAATGTTCCCGGAGTCTGTTCCATTTCTTTTGACATTAGATTCGTGCTCAGCGATAACGAATTAGTCGGAAACGACACCAAATTCGATTTTTTCTTAAGAAATTTTTTTAAGGGGGATCTCCCCCGCCGCTCTAGTTTTTCTCAAAATGTAATTCTGATGACTTTTTTCGATTCAGCACCATCGAATTAGTAGAAAACAAATCTAATACCGCTGTGGAATGAGTTTTTCTAATTTTCTTAATGTTGGTTCAAAAAACGCCCCTGGATAGGAAAACAGTGGCGGATCCAGAGGGGGGCCACGAGGGCCCGGCCCCCCTCCAAAATGTTTGGTATAGAGGTTCTTCTTCGAATATTCGAAGAAATACTCGTAAATGGCTTAAAAATAAAAATTTACAACGAATACCTGATGCCCGGCAGGAATGGATTCCTTTGTGGTATACGTTCCTCTTCGGTTTTTGCTTTACGAAGCTCATGGTACTTGTGTTTGCACACTTTTCGGGACACACAGCCTGAACGAAGACTTGTGAGCAGGAATACCCCGCAAGATAAGGTGCTCTCTTTCTTTCTCTGGAACTTCGATGTGAATAGAATGCTATAAAACCTAAAGTGCCGAGCAGTAGGAAGTGTATGTTTACGCTATTACTAGTTACAGTATACTAGTAAATTTCCTAGTGTTCTTAGCGGAATATTGGAGAATGCCCTCTCACAACAAACCATTTGAGCTAATAAATATGGGGTAGAGGTTCATCCGAACAAAACACAGCTACCAAGGTATAGGAGGTATTTTCTTCAAATCGAGCTTCTTCCGCTGCATGGGACGAGCCCAGTTTTTGCTGATAAGGCGAAATTTCTATGGAGCTGTTTTACTCATGCTTGAGGTTTTTTGGTCGACTGCTATAGTCTCTGTAGCATTCCACCGTAGCTATTGGTTGGCCTACGTTGTTTTTTGTGGCGTACTTAGGACAAATACCTTTTCTGATTTAAATATACTGTTTAACCTGCTACTTCTTGACATTTTTACGATCATTCGACTCCATGATACTGGTCAGTGGCTTACTTAAGCCTATGGATACGTTGCTATTCTGATCAACCTAAATACACTGACAACGATTGACCAAATATCAACTTCACACGCATTTTGTCATTCTGAGAATATTACGCTGTCAGTGGGAGGACAATGCGATTCTGCTGCCTAAGTCATTAGAAATCTATGCAGATGGCTCCTCCAAGAAAAACTGGAGGATTAGAGTTCGGAGTATCTATGATCAAGTTAACTTAAATCTGTTTTTCAATCTCCCTGAATACTGCAATGTTTTCCAGGCCGAAGTTACGGCGTTTTTTTTAGCCATTTTCTATGTTATTCTGGGTAGCATTAGTTTCGCTGTTAACTTTGGAGCAGACTAGTTCACTAGGCAGGGTACAACAAGCGATGCTACACAAATTGGTCGGAACATTTATACATCAAACGCTGGCTCCAAACTAGCTCTAACGTTTGGAGCGATTAGCAGGACCAACTGTAGATGGATAACTGAGAAAAGGCATGTTTCCACAAAACTGTTGATTGGAAAAAAAGGGCAACATCGATATCAGAGCAAGAAGGAGCACTCTTTTAGGCTTCGCATCCTCTGCAAATGTACTACATACTAGAACTATCACAGCGCTCCGAGCTTGTCAGTATAAGGACGACGCGGATAGGAGGTACATGCTAGCATCTGCACCATTCGAAGAATATTTGCTATCGAAACGTCAACAAGGTATAGTAATTCAAGAGATGTTGACGTCCCCATGCCCATGGAGGGGTCAAGGCAATTAACAAAAATCCCCTACAATAACTACTGTAGAACAAGCGGTGACGAGGAAAAGCGGACGCGTTTTTTCTTCCCTGCTCCTGTTCTACTCTGACAAGAAGATGCAAGACATTTCTTGAATCCCACTTTTTGGCGAAATTCGATGACTTAGCTTATGTTGATGGCGGAGAGCTTCGCTCCATTGTTTTATAGGAAGTTCTATCTATTGTAGTTCAATGATTGGATGATGAGTCCCTGATGGTAACAGAACGAATCCTATTGCAGTCCCTTCCTACGTTCATCATTGTATGTTCTCTCCAATAAGGAATGTGTCTCAGTTTTCAATATTCGCATGCCTCTTTGAATGCCGAAAGTTTAATAAATGTGGACATATGTATGTACCCTTAGCTCTTCAGCGACCACAAATTATGTGAAAACGACTCCCTGATGGTCAAAATCGGTCAAGAATAGTAATTTTTCGATTTGGAAGGTAGTTTACACCCTCCTCCCCCCCCCCCCCCCCCACACACACACCAAAAAATATTTTGGATGAAAATAGTCTGAGATCCGGTGAATCGAAAGCGGCTATTATCAACTTCAAAGACGACGGTGTTCGGTGTCTGACTCGGCTCTTAAGCGCATTGAAACAGAATAAGAATTTGCAGCGTATTTTCTTACGTAAATAGAGTATAGTACATACATTAATGATTCAAATAATGTGGTAGCTTTTATAGTCTACCGACAATCGTAGACCAATTCGAAGCCAAGGATAAGTCAAGGATATCGCCCATATCGACACGATAAATTAAAAATGAAAAAATTATAGAAAAAAAAAAACAAAAGCACTACATATAAACGCAATCGATGATGACAAACCAAATTACGCTCGAAGGAGATCGCGTTAAACAGTACCATTGAGCAGGTAACACGTGGAAAATTTTCTTATTAAAGCCAATGAAGCCTACACATTAAGAGTTTTTCTTCCAATAAAAAGGATAATTACTTCGGTTCACTGGTCTACAGATAATCGTTGCGTGTTCAGTTGTGTTGTCCTAGAGCGTTACGATTCGCCTTTGTCATTCTCGCCCGTTCATGCGTTCGTACGCTTCTGGCCCACTTTCATTCAAGTCAGGACGAAACTTCAGTACGTAGTATCCGCTTCATCACCAATTTAATGTGTGTATCCTCTGTGTGTCATTGGAAGCAATGAAGATACGGCAATCAGCCAGCCAACCATAATGGGAGTGAGCGTGGTTAAGCCTACGTAACGTGTCGTGTTTTGCTGCTTCTCTTTGGGGCCACAGGCCGAGGAATAGAAATCAATGTAGCAAGAAAATTCAAATTACAATCTTGTTCCAATACACAAAAACGGATATGAAGCGTAAATTGCTATTAATGCTCTAAAAACCATAAATACGAGCAACATCTATGTATGTTGTACGAGAATGTTAGATGTAGCCTAAGCTAGGCTATGATTACGAACAATTTAACTTCATAGAACTCAAAATGACGCTATCGATTTATACTATCAAATCGAAGAGTCACACAGTCGATGAGGACAACTGCTGATAACGCTCGAGTATGAATTCAAAGGTAAATGGGCACGACTTTGATTATTGCTGGCAAATAGCATATAATATGAATTTGCCACGTTTTTATTGATTGAATCTGTAAATAAGATAATTTGTGGGTATGTGCGAAAATTTTATAATTTATTATCAATGTAAGCAATCGATAAAATATAAATCGAAAAAAAAAATTGTGTGATGAATGAAGGGAAGGAGTGCGAATGAAACTAATAGAAGGGAAAGCAATGAGTTTGCATCAGACCGAGAAATTGATCGAAATGTTTGATCTAATAATTAACACGTCTTGATTAGAATAATCAAGACTGGAATTAAAGTTCCGTAGATTACCTTTTTTTCGAAGCATACTCAAGCGTTTATGCAGTTAGTCATGGCCATGACTAGTTGTTACATATACTGTTGTATGTAGTGCTAAAAGCCGACGGACACAAAGAGAGCATGGGAGGAAAAAAGGATATAAGCTGCATATCTTCCTTCTTTGTTTCTTTCTTTTTTCACCAGAACAGTACATCTCGTGTTTTTGTTATTCCATGTAATTACCCAAAATCAACATTTTATTCATACGTAAGTTTTGGAAAAAACTAAGAAGCTCTATCAAGGAGTCCTCAGAAAAGATCGTGGACATAGAGAATCTATGGAGTAGCAATCAGCATATACTGAACATTAAAGTATTTGAAGTAATTCCACTCGTAAAAAGTAAACAGAGACAAACGCAACCTTCCCCGCAACACCCGCTCAGTCCATATAGTCGCACCATGAGATGTCAAACGCACATTGCCCGCATACTCCTCCCTTACGAACAATAACATTTCATTTTCTCTCTCCACCCCTGAACACCCGCCCGGTCCATATAGTCGCACCATCAGTCAAACTCACATTCCCTTCCTACTTCCACCCTTATCCAGAATTGCTTCATTTCTCTCGCTCAATTTGATTTCCTTTTAATCTCTCTCTTCTGAGGTCGTGGGACTAAGCCCGGCGAACGCGAAATTACTCGTTCGACGAAGAATGTCAAAAATCAATTGATGCAAGGAACGAAGCTTACAATAATGTAGCTTAATGTATCCAACGTCCAACTAGAGCTAAGAGAGAAAAATATGACGAGCTACGGCGAATCTCAAATAGAATAATTAGACGTAAGAACCGAAAATTCCTTAACGAGCAGTTGCAGAACATTAATGATAATGACCTAGCTAATAGAAACACCAGACAAGCATACAGACTAGAATAGCTATCAACCCAGGACTAGCCTCTGTAAGGATAAGCATGAAAACATCATCAGCGACACCGATAGCATCAACAAACGTTGGGCGTCCTATTTCGAACAGCTTCTCAATCCCGCATCTCATGTCCCCATACAAGAACCCCCAATCGTTGACGATTTCATCGATCATGGCCCCAATACACAACCCCCGATGGTAGACGAAGTTGATTTCGCCGGGTGCAGACGAGATTCCAGCTGAACTGCTCAAATCTGGTGGAACGGGTCTATTAAATGCCATACACCAACTACTTTTGCGAATCTGGGAGGATGAGGTGATCCCAGAGGATTGGTGCAAGAGCACTATCTATCCCATCCACAAAAAAGGAGATAAATTGCGGTGTGGGAAATACAGAGGCATCTCACTAGTCTGTACGTCCTGCAATGACGAAAATTCTCGAAAATACAATAGAATAAAGCCGACGGCTGAACGAAGTCCAATTTCCAAGATTACCCTGGCGCAGACCTCAATGGCGTGGATCTCAGCTTGAAAGATGCTGGGCGAGATTCCCATTGGAATCGAAATCCTGGTGTTGAGTCCAAAGTCACCTGCACCAACACCCTGTTCTGTTTTAGACCCATCGGTGAACCACTTAAACACATCTAGGGTCTGGACAGGGAGTGCCGTTTTCCCATTCAGTTCGATCAGGGATGAGGGCTGAAAATTTTCTGCCAAAGCAAACTTCCGTGATCAGGTAATGTGATCTCAAGCAGATCTGCATGTCAGAAATTTGATTCAGAATACTCATGTGACCGCCTTCTCCGCTGGCTTTGCTACTTTATCTATGTGAGTGTTCCAGGTAAGTTTCGAGTCTAGCGTTAGTGTCACCACAGACTGTCGAACTCGACAACGAACCCAGTACAAGTGGACCGGTTTTCTTCACATCTATGTGAAGTGTGTGTGTGTCAGAAGACATTTGTAGCAAGTTCGTGTTCGAGTTCGACAGTCTGTGGTGACACTTACGCCTAGACATTTAACTTCGGAATACACTCTAAGGTCATACCGCCCAACGAGATTGATTCCAGTGTTAAGCCTGCTACAGACAATGGCCCATCGCGATGGTCACTTTGATGGCCGCCATCACGCATCAAATGTCATTCATATATTTTCAAATATTGTCCGCCCACACAATGGTCTTCGATGGGCCATCAGGAAATTGCGTATAGTGGGTATAGTGAAATTGAAAGCTGTCGCTCTGTGCGCCACGGCAGCTATAATCAAATGGATCGCCTACGACAGTCGCTCGATGATAGTAGCATTGCGGTAATTGTTTAGTGGCCTGTCAACTTAAATCAGCTGTTCAAAGTTGTGTACGCGATGGACCATCGCGGGGAGGAAAATGGCTCTCGAAGCCATTTGTGCCCATCCGATGGCCCATCGCTGTTGACAGAAATGACGGTTACGCGGTATTGGCCACTGAACGCCATCCGCCTGTCCACACAATGGCGATGGCCCTGAATGGCCGGGGCTGGGCCATTGTCTGCTACAGACATACAGACTACATAAGGTTTCGTCTTTTTGTGAATGATACAGCGAGAGTTTTCTGTGGGTTTACATGCAAGCCGACAGCAATACACCAGTGTAGAACTATGTCGAGGGCCGTCCCCATCACCTCTGTGATGGTAGATTCGAATGAACCTCTGACTATGGTTAGCTTCCGGCATGGATGTGGAAGACCTGAAATTCATGTGCGTCATTGCTCCTCAGACTCTGGAACTCATAATGGGAACTTGCTCAGCAATTATCGAGTGATTGACGCAATGCTTGATCAAAATTTTGCATAGACGGTCAAGCACCCTCGTCAACCGCCTGAGTCAATCAAACTTTCTATCAATCGCCGTAAACGCTTGGCTCAAGCTTCAAACCGGTCCCTACACGGTCAATCACGCTTGATTCAATCGATTGACATTACTACTACATATTACATTTTGATCAAGCGGCTTGATCGTCTAGAGGCTACTTAAGAATCTGCAATCCAGCAGTCATACCTCAAATGGAAACGTCCAATTATTACTCCAAGCTGGACGCCTCTGTGCTAGTAGCTAAATTACTGCATCCATTAACACAAGAAGCAAATGAATTGCAATGATAAACAAAACTATACTTTAACTTATAAGCGCATAGCTCAAATTGTATCTTGTCGTTGCTTCATAGCGTAGAAAATAACAAAAAATAAACACCTAAAACGACACTCTACCAGAACACTTCTCAATTGGCAGGGTGAATGACAATTGTTGCATCAAAAGTCTTATCACAAGTTGTTCTGTGCAAAGAAGCCATGTTCACAAATTGCCAGCATCGTAACGTCTACTTCTTATGTATAAGCTTCAAATTAGATAAAAAAAAACAAGAAGCCCATAAGAACTGTTGCGAAAACGTACTATATTAAGGAACAGAGAAAGACAGCATACGTGTATGTACATAAAACATTCACCGTGTAAACATGGGAGCACGTATGTCGTGTGATACCAACCGAATACTCAAGGTTATCTTCTTATCACTTGACTTCAGGCCCCGATAAAGCGCAACTAGCAATCGCATATTTCTACATACATAACATGCTAAACGAGTATGTGTAGTATAGTCGATGAAAAGTATAAAATTTAAGCCAAATAATTAGATTGCGAATCGGTTATTTCTTTTCAGCATGTATCGCTAGACCCTTACACTAGTTAGCATAACGATTCGCGGTGATTCGATCTGTTAAAACGATGGTATAAAAGATTTCGAGGGTGATGTAATCGAAAAATCAGATACACCTTTTATTTGTAGCTACTAGAATCGAATGCAAAAACGTTTGTTACAAGGGCAGAGGTGATAAGGGTTAGTTCATACTAGGAAAATATTCGTATCCGATACGTACATTGCATATTTATTATAATGGGGGCCGGTATCTCAGTGCGTTGGTGCGTAATGTCAGTCTGATGTCTCATCATACCGGTTTCTTGGGAACAAGACCCATCGCATCGTGGCCATGGCCGTTTTTGTTGTCTTCCCCCCGTGGTGTGAAACGTCGGAATAAACCAAAGGCTTTTTCAGCTTGTCACAGAATGATATAAAATGGGCCAAACGAGTATGCTAGCAACATGCATCGTCTGAGACCAGTTATATGCTAACGAAACGTAAACTAAGCAATCTTGTGAGTAGTTGACGCGCCATGCTCCAGTAGGGATTAGGGCATATTTACTACAACCACCTTAACACACTATGAAGAACTCACCTAAAAATTATTCACATGATTGGTTAAATTGAAAATATCTCGAAAACTACCGCAGACACAGAAAAAGTTTTCATATTTCTGTGTAACGGTTTCGGATTGGGTGGTCGGACAAACTATGACCCCATATCTTCCCCTTTTTTCCCCCTTTCTTCGATTTGAAGAAAATGTCAAAAATGGAATGTACCTTCCTCATGACACCCCACTTGCCTCTACCAGACGAAAGAATGTGTTTAACAACAATTTCCCTCCTTTGGGGGAACGGGCGGATACACAGACGGACGGACAGATAGACGGTGTGTTTTGTTTGTACTACAAAACACTACAAAAGGTGTTTTTGTATTTTTGGCAGTAACTCCAACTAGAACTGGCCGGTTAGTGCAATCTAAATTGTTTAATCTCACCCTGATGATGATTGAGAAGTTTCAATTTTTTAGATAGAGGTTTAATCTGAAAAATCCGGTTGGATATGGGAGCGTCCATTTAAGGGAGACTAATTTGTTTGAAAACATGCAAAAAAAAAAAAAAAGAATTTTTTGAAACTTCAAATTTGTCCACTTATATGAGTTGTCCTGTTATATGAGGTGTCCGTAGAGGGAGCGTTTATATTCTTGATCAGCATCATCAGAGGAAAAACATACTAAAATTTCAGGAAAATCGGAGGTGAAGTCGTTAATCTGCATAATTACCAAATTTTTGGGGCTTATTAGGCAAACCCCCTAATGACTGGGCTAAACGTTCCTGCGGCAGCCGGTTCTTCGTACCGGAACGACCCGTTTTTCAACGGCCAAGAGCTGCCAGACCCCATCGATGTAAGAAGAACTGCAATATTTGAAGCATCGCTACCACAACAACAATTGGGCTAAATGGGGAGAATTACCAGAACGTCGAAGTCCAAGGACTTTTTCAGGCACTCCGGAAGGACAAGACTACAGTTTTACCGGTACGTCTTCTGCCGTCTTTAGTATACGGCGCCGAAACAACTGTCCGCTAATAGGTGTCCGTTAATGAATTCTTTCTAGGAAAGACTCGAGTTTAGTTTAAAAAAAAAAAAGATGGACTCATGGACGTAAGGTGACTCACAAAAACGTTCATAAAAACATACTTTTTCAATTTTTGGTACATATTTATTTTTGTAAGAAACTTTATAAAAACAAAATTGTTAACCGAAAAAAAATTTTATTTCCTCTTTAACGGTAATTGGTAATTGCCTTTACCCCTCCAGGGCATGGGCGCGTCAACATCTCTAGCATTTCTATGCCTTCTTGACGTTTCGTAGCACACTTACTTTTCGGAAGTGCAGTTGCTAGCATGCACGCGCCGTCTTTATACTGACAAGCTCGGAGAGCACTGTGAGAGTTCTACTCACAGGCAGTTTTTGATCGCGCCGAGATTTGAACTCCGAGCGTGATAATGCAGTTTGTATACTTATTCTTAAATGAACAATTACAGTTGATGGTTTCCGGATTTTTAGTTTTCTTTTTAAAATATTCCACACTCACAATTGAGTTCACTATCAGAGGACTGCGCTGGCCAGTCCATGGAGATAATACCTCGGCAACGGAGCGATTTCATAGTAATTTTGGGCTTATGCTTGGAGTTATTAACTTGAATGAATACTGTATAACCTTCTTCACCACCAAATTTTTATAAATTGGGCAGGTAAGAGTCTTGTCAAACGTTGACATAATCTTGATCTTTCATTATTCCGTCGATCGCACGTAGAGCTACTAGTTTATTTCCTTGAAAGCAAACGCAGATCTATTGACAGCAAAGCACAGTGGAACCTAGTTACATGGTCAGATGAAACAAAATAAATCGTTTAAGATACGATAGCCCGCGTATGGACTTAGTTAGCATAACTTCACTTGATATACAACAGACTGAACTAATTTAAGGTTCAGTAATAATAAGTTCGACGGGGGCTATCTGAGGCTGCTTCCAACGAATTGAACTAGGAGTAAGATCGACGGAAAAATGAAAGTTTAAGATTATGTCAATATTCTACAAGACTCCTACCTACTCCGTCTAGGAAAACTTGGCTGCGGACCAGGGGGAGATACGTTATTCATGCAGGATAATAACCACAAGCATAAGCCCAAAATTACTATGCAATGACTCCGGGACCGAAGTATTACCCAAAAGGATTGACCAGCGCAGTGCCCTGACATGAACTCAATCCAGACAGTACATACTATATTCTGCAAAGAGAAATAATAATCCGGACACAATCACCACAAATCCTGAAACAGCTGTGGGCTTTCGTTAATAAAGAGATGCCAAAAATGAGCTCAAGGAATTTGGATAAGTTGAGAGCCAGTATGCCTAAGAGGATGCATCTTACCATTAAGGACAAAGGCCATATATTAGGTGTCCAACTTTGCTTCCGCCGTTTTCCGACAGACGGCTGCATCGGTGAGGGCTGGTCAAAATACGTAGTTCAAAAGTGTCACAAAGTGAGTTTGGACGTCTGTGAACGTATCGACATTCCCGCATTAGTAAAAGTGGTTCGCATTTTTAATAAGATTCGCGTTCTCGTCATTTGCGGGAAGTTTTGATCATCTGCTTCCATTTGAAAAAAAAAACTGCAGCTGAGGCTCATCGAATGCTCTCAGATACTTACGGTGAGGTTGCTCTGAGTGACAGAACATGTCGTGAGTGGTTTCAACGTTTTAAAAGTGGCGATTTCAATGTCGAGGACAAGCATGGTGATGGGAGAGAAAAAAAATTTCAAAGACGACAAATTGGAAGCACTGCTCGATGAAGATTCATGCCAAACGCAAGAAGAATTGGCTGAATCACTGGGAGTGACTCAACTAGCCATCTCGAAACGCCTCAAGGCCATGGGCATGATTCAGAAACAAGGAAATTGAGTTCCGTACGAGTTAAAACCGAGAGATATTGAACGGCGATTATTTGCATGCGAACAACTGCTTCAAAGGCAGAATCGGAAGGGATTTCTACATCGCATCGTAACCGGCGACGAAAAATGGGTCCGTTACAATAATCTCAAGCGCAGAAAGTCATGGGGAATGCCCGGACATGCCTCAGCGTTGACGGCAAAACCGAATATTCACGGCGCCAAGGTTATGCTTTGCACTTGGTGGAACCAGCTCCGTGTGATATACTACGAGCTACTGAAACCGAATGAAACTATCGCTACCAAACGCAATTGATGCGTTTAAGTCGAGCATTAAAGGAAAAACGACCACAGTACCGAGAGAGACACGACAAAGTGACATGAGACATGACAATGCTCGGCCACACGTCGCAAAAGTGGTCAGGACATACTTGGAAAGTGGAAACCCTGAAATGGAAAATCTTGCCCCACCCGCCGTACTCCCCAGACATCGCTCCTTCCGACTACCATCTGTTTCGATCCATGGAGCACAGACTGGCTGATCAGAATCGTTCATACGAGGAAGTCGAAAAATGGAGCCAATCATGAATCGCGTCGAAAGACGCCTCCTTTTTCCGAGATGGAATCCGAAAATTGCCGGAGAGATGGGCGAAAGTTGTCGCTAGCGATGGACAGTACTTTGGATAATACATCTGTACTTACAACTGTACTGTACAAGTACTTTTTGACAATAAAGCTTTTAATGCCAGGAAAAAACGGCGGAAGCAAAGTTGTACACGCAATATGTCTGCCTAAGTCTGACATTACACTTTGCGTTTTTCTGCAGGAAGAGCAATCCCGCAAAAAAACGCATTGTCGTACAAGAAGAGAAACGCGTACATTTACATAAATGGAACGCTTTACACTTATGCGTTACGACAACGCTGGAGTTTGCAGGAATCGTTTTGCAGCAGCAAGTCCAACGACAGTGGGAAGACTTCTCCCGCAAAAAAACGCAGTGATAAGATGAGCACGGTGGTATATGAAACGCATTACACCTTCCGTTTTTTGATTCAACGGTGTAATAGATACGCATGCACCCAGTGACGAAATTCATGCAGTGCATCCATTGAGGACTGAGTGAAATTGTATCGGCCTCCCGACTTCTACCTACTGTATTGCCACAAAAATATATTTATTTCTTTCACAAGCTCTTCCCGCAGAAGACGCAATGTGTAATTATAGGGTCCTCTTCTTGTACGACAATGCGTTTTTTTGCGGGATTGCTCTTCCTGCAGAAAAACGCAAAGTGTAATGCCAGGCTAACCTAACAAAAATGAATGAATACGAAAACCAACATAACAACCGAGAGATATGCTTGTTCATATTATTAGGTTATTAGTACAAAATTTTCCTTGTTCATACTACTGAATGGTACAAATTAGGGGCGACCGGTAGCGCAGTGTGTTGAGGCATTAGTCTCATGTTTGACTACCGACGTTTCGGGTTCGAATCCCGTCCCCGACGACGTTCGTGGCCATGGCTGTGCAGGAGGTGCATGCTGGAAACAGCATTCTCCGAAACCAGTTTATGTCGACGAAACGTTAACTGGGCCACATGGAACAGTTGACGCGCTATGCCTCACACGGGGTTAAGGCAATTGAGAGAGAGAGGGAGATGTACAAATTAGCGGCGTATTCGAGCTATCGCGACTCAACTGTACGCACCAAAAATTTAAAATATGTGTTTTTATGAACGTTTAACCTAAAATAGGAAGTTTCCGGGGCCCGGTGTGAAAAATCACTTTTCACTCGGTTTTATCGCTCGCTTATCACCCTAAGACTCGCAAATTTGCAAGAAAAAAATTTTAATTTTTAATTTGTTTTTTATTTTATTTTTAACCATAATTTTTTATTTTTCTTCCCTTATTTTTCTGTTCTAATGATTTATACTGAATGTTTGGTGTGTTTAAAACTGATCAAAACGCTGTTGCACGCAGAGCGAGCGAAGCGAGCGAAGCGAGCGTTCGGGTTGATACTGAGGGTTGCGATCCCTTAAGCGCGGAGCGAACGTAGCGAGCCCCACGCAAGGGGATTTGCGAATATGTACATATTTGGGGTATTTTTAGTTTCCGGGGCCCGGGGTGAAAAAATCGTTTTTCACTCGGATTTTTTGTCACTTATCACTCGCGTCACCCTAAGACTCTCAAATTTGCAAAAAAAAAATTTTTTTTTTAATTTTTAATTTTTTTTAATTTTTTTTAATTTTTAATCTTAATTTTTTAATTTTTTTTCCTTATTTTCTTGTTCTAATGATTTATACTGAGTGTTTGGTGTGTTTAAAACTGATCAAAACGCTGTTGCATGCAGAGCGAGCGAAGCGAGCGTTCATGTTTGTGCGATATTGAGGGTTGCGATCCCTTAAGCGCGGAGCGAGCGTAGCGAGCGGAGCCCACGCAAGGGGATTTGCGAATATTTCAATTTTCCATGCCTCCAATATTCCAAACACTCAGTATAAATTATGAAATTTAATTTAAAAAAAAATTTAAAATAAAAAAAAATTTAAAATAAAAAAAAATTAAAACTTAAAACACAAATTAAAAATAAAAATTAAAAAAAAAAATTTTTTCTGCAAATTCTTGACTTTTAGAGTGACGCGAGTGAAAAGTGACAAAAATCCGACTGAAAAGTGATTCCCCCAGCCGGGGCCCCGGAAACTAAAAGGTTGCCACATATTTCAATTTTCCATGCCTCCAATATTCCAAACACCCAGTATAAGTTATGAAAAAAAATTACAAATAAAAAAAAAACTAAAACTAAAACAAAAATTAAAAATTACATTTTTTTTTTTGCAAATTCTTGACTTGTAGAGTGACGCGAGTGAAAAGTGATTTCCCCTGCCGGGGCCCGGAAACTAAAAGGTTGCCAAATTAAAACCTATAACAAAAATAATTTTTTTTTTTCCAAATTCTAGATTTTTAGAGTGACGCGAGTGAAAAGTGGTAAAAACCCGAATGAAAAGTGATTTCAGTTTAATTCAGTCAACAATATCCTGCCTGAGTGGTCTAACAAATTCAATCGTATTTTCCTTTAATTGCAGTAGTGTCGAGCTAATTCACACTTTCTTCAGAAATCAACTCAAACAAACACTTGACCATGTCGTCTCTATTTTCCATATTAAAACCGTCACAATATGAATAACTAACTAGCCCAATCGACTGCTCTCTTCCCAGACAGCAATGAATCTTAACAATACATAATTAATTTTTACACAATCAGCGAAGAAAATGCGCTTCTGCATCTTTTGCGCTGGCGATTTTCAATTTGCATGCATGCATCCGACAAGTGTACGTACCCTCCTTAATAAGTGTCATTGGCAAGTGTTGACACAATCGACACCACCAAGAAGACGCCGCGACGGGGAAAATTCCCGGGCCTCCTCTTCTACTTCTCGAGCGATCTTCTTCGCTTCAATTCGCTACAAGTCACACATTGCACGCATTAGCACCCAGGAAGATACAGATTTCGCGCGATCGGGCGTACAGAGAGATATTCTGATTCTCCTTCACGACGGACGGACACAGCGTATGAACATGGATTCCCGTTTTTCTTGTCACCAAAACCGCAAAAACCGCGTTTCGCGCACAAAACAGCACACACTTGAGAAAAATCGTCGTCCGCGACAAGAAGCGAAAGTGTACCAAGATAACAAAAAACTTATATTGGCCAAATAACCAGACACACAGGGGTAGAGCAAAATATACGAAAAAATATATCAGGAATAATGTACTATGTGATAAAATTGCTCTTCTATATTTTCCCGATTTTTTTTTTAAATTTATTTCTCAAATTTTTATTATTATTTTTATTTATTTTTTTTTTTTTGTTGGATGTGTTGGCTGTCAACAAAGTGTGTTATCACTGCGACTCGTTAACATAATCATCGCATCCGTCGGCGAGTAGTCGCGAGTTGCGTGTATGTGAGTGTTTCGCGGTCACCCCCGGCTCGTTGCGTGCACGCCTCCTATCAACCACTCAAGTGCGAGCGTGTGTGTTGCATACGCGCCATACTGCCGCCTCCACCGTTGCTGCTATACTCCAATCATGCATACAACCGGCAACTTCACACTCACAGCGCCCGGCACACTACACCGCGCTTCACCCCTTCCAAAGAAACACTACAAATAATTGCCAGCACTGTCAATTCGCAAAAGCGTGAAAAAAAAACAATCACAAGCAGAACCACACACGGTCTGACAGCGAGTTGCAGCTACTACTGTCGTGTTGCTTCTCTTATTGCGGCCGATGTCGTCCAACACCCATCCGTACGTACGTCGTCGTCGCTCGCACGCCTTATCACCACATTCGCAAGTACGCGAGAACCGCGAAAAAAAAGACGTGGGCAAATTCGCCAATCGCACGATATCAATAAACAAATTCACGACACTAGGCACCGCACCACATCGAAAGTATCCTGTGGGAACCAAAGCACAACGATAAGGACTTCAAGTGCAATATAACGCGAAAAACACTGACACGCTGCGTTCTTTTGCACAAAAGCCTCCGCTCACTCACTATGGAAAGTTCCGCACGGCGTATCCTTTCTCGACAAAGGACAGTGGGGAGTGGGTCGAAAGTACGATGAGGATTCAAGGACACCGACGACGACCGTCACTCGAATCACTTTCTCAGGCACTCCGCAAATCGGAAATCGTATACGACACGGAGCACATAAACACACCATCAGTCTCCACACACCACGAGCACGAACGAAAGACAGCAGCCCCCCACCAAAAAAAAGCGCGACTTGACCGACAGCTTAGCGCCAGAGCACCTACAGCTAGAAAGAACGCAGATACAACGGCGATTGTGTTAAACTCCGCGCGAGCAGAAAAAGATACACAACACACGAAACCAGGGAACAAACAGCAGTGGGAACCAAGCAGCTATCGGTTTTCGCCGTATCAGCAACAAGGCAAGAATGTGGCCCGCGAGTTGGTTTCTTGGACAATTTGGCGAACGCGATATGCGACAAGCGGCTCACACACACACTCACTCACCAACACGGCAGCCCCCCTGAATTCGAATGGGTGCGGAAGCTCTCCCGCGACGTCACACACAGAACGTGGGACATAAGCTCAATGCTCAACAGTTCTCAAATGCCACCCCAAGTGGGATCATGCGCAAATCTTCAAACAATAGCGGCGGCGATAAGAAAAAAAAACCATTTGTCCGATTCGATCCCCGACAGCGGATCTGAGATTGTCGTGTATCTCGTATCTGTTGTTTCTAGCGATTGATTGCAACGTCTTCGCGCTACTGTGTGTGTAGTGTACATGACACGCGGTGCGCTGAGTTCTATCTAGAAGGCGGCGATTGCGACATTCTTGAATTCTTGCAGAGAAAGCCACCAACGGACCGACTTGAATCAGATGAGAACCAGAAGTTAGAAGATATCGCCCGACCGTCAGCAGCCGCCTTAGCCTTGGACCAACCGAACATACAAGATTCGACGATGCCATGCAGCCCACATGTGAAGCCGCGCATCAGCAAGTCATACTCGAGATACAAAAAAGTGCGTCACTGTCTCGTCTTCATGTGAATCTATCACGAGCTACGCAGATACACACCAGGGCTATGATGTGGTATCGATGCCAACATATGGAAAATTTTAAGTGCACTAGGACATGTATGTACAATACGTTGCCATCGTTCTAATGATGGGCATTTGTGTTGCAATCTTCTGAGCGAAAATAGGTAAGAAAAAAACAAATTCCAAGAATTATATTTCCATTATTATGTAAATGATGCCTTCAGCTTCAATACTGAAATGGACAAGGGCAATTACGTAATCGCTATTTTTGTTGATCTACGGAAAATATTCGGCACTATGAAACCATGGCATTTTGTTGCAAAGATTGAATGACCATTAATTATTAATTAAGCCATGGATAACTAGGAATTTTGCATTCTATTAGATATAGAGACAAATTGAAGAAAAAATCCACGGGTAGACCCTAGGGCACTGCCTAAGTTTTTGCGTGACAATATCGAAGTGTTTTCAAGGAAAATTTAAGAAAATGTCACGGAAATTTTTTCCTTTATGGGGAAAAATATTGGATCAAACTACATATATACATATGTCTGTCACAAAGAATATATTTGTTGCGTTCAGGATTTCATATATTGAGTATCTGAATTCCTGAACTACAAAATCGTTCAGAAATTCGGACTCATACAAACCAGGAATAGCGGAAATTAACCAGGAAAATTTGTAATTCTTTTCCCCTATTTAGGGTCGTCGTTTCCCGCTTCCAGGTCGCTGTGATATCACTTTAATATCTGATATCGACATGAAAGTGTTAACAAGACCATCAACAACATTACGTTGCATTAGCCTCATCCCCCCGATTCAGACATCTCTATTTCCTAGATTTCAATGTTCAAGTATATGTTCATCTCAACACCATAGGATTAAAATCGCCTACAATAACACTTCAGAGCACTGGCCTCATCACCCCGATTCGGGCGACATCCGTATTTGCTAGATTTCACTCCATGATTCTGAGACATGTTCATCCCAACACCGTAGGGTTAAAAGCTCCTTCAACATCACTCCAGGCTAAAAGCACCTTCAACATCACTCCAGAGCATGGGCAGCACCACCTCTATTCAGACGACATCCGTATTTGATACATGTCATTCCAAGTCCAAAAATGTGTTTATCTCAATACCACAGGGTTAAAAGCGCCTTCAACAATACTCCGATTCAGGTGGCAGCCATATTTCCTAGATCCAAGAATATGCTCATCTCAACACCATGGGATTAAAAGAGCGCAGAACAACGCTCCATTGCATTGGCTTCATCACCCAGTTACAGACGATACCCGTATTTCCTAGATTTCATTATACCCTAGTTTTATGTCCGAAAGTCTGCTTGTATCAACACCAACGCGTTCAATTCAATTCGTTTTCAACTCGACTTTCGTCCCACATTTTCTCGACACACTCCCCATAGACGTTGTCACGTCAAAAGCTAAATGCCCAGCCTTTTAACACAAATCTTATAGGTGCTACAGACAATGGACCATCGCTGTCAGTCGCTATCATGAATCTGGGCAGATAGCGGTTTGTGGCGGGGATGGTTGCCAGCAAATTGATCACAATGGCTTTCAAAGCCTTTCTCTGACGTCCGTTACGCTGGCAACCCCACTACTCAGTATCGACATCGGACATAGTGTATAATAATTAGGTGCTAATTAGTTGCTCTATTCCCGAATTTATTGCTCCTGCCGGATTCGCCAAAATTGAAGATTTTATGTGGGGGTGCTAGCGTAACATTACGCACTTTTAATACGGCATTCCAGCATTCCATACGGGAATAGAGCAACAAATTAGCGATAAATTATCTCTTTCTTCGTGCATTGAATTTGGCTAAAAGATATGCCGCATTTAGAAGGGGGGTGCTAGGGTGACGTCATACTAGCTCTACCAAACAAAAACGTTATCCTGGCAAGTTGGCAGGAGCAATAAATTCCGGAATGGAACAACAAATTAACAAATATTAATTAAACTCGATTAACGATATTTGCACTTTGTGATAGTCCATATTAAATTTGAAATCAAAAACGGATTCTTTGTCTAATCAGATTTTATTACTGTTCCCTGACGCGTTTCGCTCTTTCTAGCATCTTCAGAGGTATACCTCTCATTTCAAATTAAATATTAATTACTTTCATTATGCATTAAGTTCTTGTTTGATTTGCGCCAGTTCGGATAGTACCGGGTGTTAAAAATGTGGTGTTCTTCCAATCGGCAGGAGCAATAAATTCAAGAATACAGCAAGAAATTAGCAATTAATTATGGCTTTAATTTTGCAATGAATTTGGAGACGACAAATACCGTATTAAAAAGTGGGGGTGCTAGCGTAACGTTACGCTAGCACCACGATACAAAAAACATTATCCTGGCAATTCGGCAGGAGCAATAAATTCCGGAATAGAGCGACAAATTAGCAAATATTTATTACCTTCATCATGCGCCAAGTTTTTATTAGATTTGTACCAGTGGGGATAGTACAGGGGGGTACAAATATGGTCTTCTTCCATTATATAAGCTGACATCCTGGCGAATCGGCAGGAGCAATAAATTCGGGAATAGAGCTACTAATTACGACTTTGCCTTAACCCCTAGCGGGGCATAGCGCGTCAACTACTCCTGCGCGCCATCGTACTCTGTTCTGGGCAATGGGGCGCAACTCCCCAAAAGACTTACCCAGTACCTGACACTCCTTTGCCACAGATCGACGCCATGTGATTCGAGGACCCCCTCTTGGTCGGCCTTGGTTGGAAATGGGGTTCCATTTCATGGCATGCATAGCAATGCAGTTATCACTCTTCCGCAATGTGTGACCTATCCACTGCCATTTTCGCCTGCGTATGAATTCGTCGATTGGCATCTGACCCGTACGCCGACTTAGCTCTTCATTTGATATTGTTTCGGGCCAGAAAATTCTTAAAATTCGACGAAGACATGAGTTGACGAAAACTTGCAGCTTTCTGGTAACTCCTACGGAAACTTTCCATGTACTGCTCCCATACAAAAGCACTGATAGTACCAGGGAGCGAAACAGGCCCAGCTTGGTCTTGATGCTGAGATAACTGCTCTGCCAGATTTTGGACAGCATGCCGTATGCGCGTTTAGCCTGGTTGATACGACGAGCGATGTCCTGCTCCGTACCACCATTTTCGGCAACAATGCTACCCAGGTAGACGAAGTTGTCCACCTTCTCCACAGGCTGCCCATTAATATTGATGGCAATAGGTGTCGGATTTCTTTTTCGCAACGGCGGGCTAAGAACCTTGGTCTTGTTGGTATTAATCTTTAGCCCAACCTTGCTTGCCTCCCTCTCGAGATCTAACGCCATTGCGGACAGATCCATGATTTTGTGGGAGAGTAGGCATATGTCGTCAGCGTAGTCAAGATGTTGTAGATAAGATGTCAAAGTCCATTGAATTCCTCTGTCGAGTCCGGATAGGGCTGCATGCAACACATCGCCGATCACAATGAGGAATAGGATCGGTGAGAGGATGCACCCCTGCCGAACTCCACTGCGAATCTCAAAGTCCCCCGACACCTTACCTTTATGCAGAACGCGACATTTCGCGCCGTCATAGGTTGCCTTAATAATAGCCACAAGCTTCTCAGGGATGCCTCTCCTGCGCAAGGCCGCCCATATAGAATCCCGGTTCACACTATCGAAAGCCTTTTCGAAATCGATGAAAAGCAAGTGAAGCGGAGAATCGTATTCAGCGCATTGCTCGATGATGATTCGCAAGGTGTTAATGTGATCGACACAGGAGAATCCGGATCGAAAGCCAGCCTGCTCTTCATCAATTGTGCTTTCTAAGTGGGCCTTTAGTCTCTCCAGGACGATTTTAGCTATTATCTTGGCAACGGCAGGAAGCACACAAATGCCTCTCCAATTATTACAGTCTGTGAGGCTACCCTTCTTTGGAAGTTTGATGATCAAACCTTCCTTCCACTCAGTGGGAAAGGTCTCTGTATTCCACGCTTTATCAACAAGTGGGTGCAGCAAATCGGCAGTTACGCTTGGCGCTGCTTGATAAAGTTCGGCAGGGATGCCGTCAAGTCCGGCGGCCTTTTCTCGTTTTAGTGCAATAATTGCAGTGACTATTTCCTCTTTAGTCGGGGCAGTGGACCGTATACGCACATTTTGATGGTTAGCTAAATTATCTATATGAGGGGGAACTTCACCAGAGGTTACACGGTTCAAAACCGCGGCGAAGTGTTCTTTCCACCGCCTCATTTGATCTTCTTCCAAGATAAGTAGCTTTCCATCACTATCTTTCACCGGATGTTGGCAGGAGTTACGACCACCTGTAAACTCCTTGATGACACCGTATACGGCGTTTAAGTTGTTACTTCTAGCGGCTTCTTCTGCTGACGCTAAAAGAGAATTGGCATAAACTCTTTTATCGCGTCGCACACTACGCTGAACTTCTTGAGCTTTCTGACGGTAAAGGAGTTCGATGCTGCTTCGATTGTCGTCTGAAGCTGCAGCCAAACGAACTTTCAGCTCCTTTCTTTCAACAATCCGCTGCCATGAAGCGTCGGACATCCAGGGCTTATTCCGGCAATCCGGGTTTGGGCCAAGGATGGTATTTGCGCTATCAATGTACGCATTTTTTATGGCATCCCAGTTTTCGTTTATGTCACTATCTGGGTGACTAGTTATCTCAGCCGCTTTTTGCGCAAGATGGTCATTATATTGTTGTAAGACAGCTGGATTTTTTAGTCGAGCGGTGTTGAATTTGCGGGGCCTGGATCTTTCGTCGCTGGGGCGGCGCACGGCTGCAATACGCAATATAACATTAGCGATCATAAGATAATGGTCTCTTCCCATCCCAATATCGGCACCCTTCTTGTTTCGCACGTCCAGGAGGCAACTCTTGAATCTTTTACTAATGGCAAAATGGTCGATCTGATTTTGTGTTCTGCGCCGATCAACAGAGGACCAACTGATTTTGTGGTGGTCCTTATGCTCAAACATAGTACCACCGATGAAGAGGCTGTGAAAGTTGCAGAACTCTACAAATCTTTCACCGTTGTCATTACGATCACCAAGACCGTGTCTCCCCATCACATGTCTGAGCCCATAGTTATCGGCGCCAACTTTCGCATTCAAATCGCCCATAACCATTATAATGTCACCTTTAGGTGTTCTGCTCTGAACGGCGTTTAGTTCTTCGTAGAAGGAGTCTTTTGCCAAGACATTGTCGGGTTCAGTAGGGGCATAACATTGTATTATTGAGATGTTCCTCATTTTGGTCCGGAACCTGGCGGTCAAGACCCTGTCAGAGACCGGTTCCCAGGATAAGAGACAGTTTCGCGCGGCTCTGGTTAAAAGGAGCCCCACACCTGACTCACGACGACTACCGGTAGCTTTACCGGAGTACAACATTACAGTGCTGCCCCTTGGAGAGATGAATTCTCCGCTGTTCCACCATCTTATCTCACTAACTCCTAAGATATTTAATTTGTACCTCAGAAATTCACTCTCTAATTGAAGAAATCGTGCGTTCTGGGGACCTTCTGATCCATTGTCCAGGAGAGTACGCACATTCCAGAATCCAATCTTTGCCATTGTACGATAGCCAAAAGTCGTAACCGTTGAGTCAGTCCTTATCCGAGGCATAGTTGACGTTTCGTTAGCATATAAAGATTTCGGATAGTGCAAGTTGCTGGCATACACATCCTGTCCTTTGATTGTCGGTTTTAACGACAGGCCCTCAAAGGGAAAGGCCGTGGTATTTTTTTCACACCCCACACCACAGGGGTACCTCAACCAAATCATCGCACCGCCATCACTGGCGGCTTGACGTTGGTTGGCAATGGTCAGTGACCACTGCCGTTCCAGGGGGCGCCCACGCGGAGGACTATGGAAGAGGAGTTTTTGCCCCCCAATTACTAATTAGCACCTAATTATACACTATGGCTGATGTCGATACTGGTGCGGATGCCAGCGTAACGGACGTCATTTTCTGCCATCCACCATCGCGACTAACCGCTATATGCATAGATATACGATGACATTGGCTTTCAATGGCCGGGGATGGGCCATTATCTGTAGCAGGCATTAAACAATTTTAAAATAAATATAGAAACTGACTAAACTTATTCAAATGGCCAAAAGAAATTAAACACAGCAACAAATACAGACAGGCAAAAATGACACAAAAAGAACGATTATGTTCATCGGCACTTTAGGATGACAGAAAAAAAAAACATTTTTCGGAGCAAAACAAAAATTTTGACTTTAAAATTTTTTAAAAATTAAAGCATTTGTTCGATTTTTATCAAACACATTTTTTATTTTAGAGCAACATATTGGCTGCGTTAAATTTTCAAGAAAAATGTATATGCTTGTGGCAGCAAAACGGTTAAGAATTCGGAAAAGTGTTCCTTAACGTTTTTTCCTGGAAATTGTATGGAGAATCACGTGGCAGTGCGTTTATCCGGCAATTTCCGGACACCCCGTATACATTTTATCTGTTTTTTGTTGTACAGAGTAGAACAGGAAAAGCGGTAAAAGAGCAGATTAGAGTAGCGAAGACGAAATCGGGGCATGTCTTTGTTGGGAGTGTGTCTTAGTTTATTTTAGCAATTAAACGTCAACTCAAATTTCAAGAGGAAACTTAAATCCTTAGTACAGATACAATCGGATAAATTTTATTTAGGCAGGAGAATAATTTTGTATGTTTACTATTCCATATATGTAATTACACAAAACGAAAACGATTGACAGGAAATTAATTTTATTTGCTTCCTAACACTTAAGAATACTCGTAGTGTATGAGTGGAAGGTATGTATGAGAGGAGAAGAGTAAAAACAGTCTATACCTTTTTAGGTCTAGGATATACAAAATATTTTTATTACTCTGCAGAAGTAATCCAAACGAGCACACAATGTATGCGTACAATCATTACCACCACTCATATCAACCCCGCATTGAACACCTTACGAGTGCAAATAACAAAAAAACTTACTTTTGTATGATAAGAAATGTCAAAGATTGAATCGTTCGCAAGTTAATCTAGTGTACTATATACAGGAACAAATGAACAATAGAGAAAATATTGAAATGTGTAGTATTAGTATATAAAATGAATATCAAACGTTATTAAGTAATGAATAGCCTGAGATAATACGAATTTACTGATATCTTTTTTTTACTTATGTATGCGTTTTCTGGTCATTACATTTTTTTCAGAATGAAACGTTTTTCTAACAGTCATGAAGAGCAGGTTAAGACCACACAATTGCACTAACAATTTGATCTGAGCTGCTCTGGATAGAAGGTTAGTGCGAGAATTCTACTCGTTAAGTAGTCTGCGTTTTGAATGCATGCGGCGCAGGTGTCGAAGTTTTCGGGCAGATTCTGCTGCCTAAACGAAATTTGTCCGATTGCATCTTTACTAAAAATTTAAGTTCCCTCTTGCAATCTAAGTTTACGTTTGAATGCTGAACTAAACCAAGACACAATCCCAGCAAAGCGGTTTTTTTGTCGCTTATCCTGTTCTACTCAGCTCTGTACAAAAAACAACGCAGCTAACATTCGCATAGACTGATTAATAAGGAGATGAGATGTGAGCTAGGTAGGCACATATGCGCTGAGACCGGGTCTGATAACAGGACTAAGCCTCTCGATTAAGTTTAATCTCGCTAATGAATTTAGAAGATTAAACGGAGCCGAAGCGGTATATTCTGTTCCAGGGGAAGGCGACGCCACGCCAGTTTATGCGTGTTCCACGACTTTGTCGTGTCAACGCATCACAATAACAAAGAATAAACAATGACGGCAGCTTAGTTATCGTTTTCCGTGTTCGGTTTTTCCAGCTAGCTTTTGGCGATTTTGTATGTATTTTGTTGTTGTGCGATAAAAAACTACATAGGTAAACCGCCAACAGCTACCTAGAAAAACTGCTCATGGAAAACGGCACAAAGACGACCACAGATAATTCCAATGCTATTCCGGTTCGGCTTTAGTATATGTCCACACTTGCCGAAAAATCTGTAGGACGATAATCTGAAGCGCTGACGAGAATTTTTCGGAATGACTTTAGACGACTGCCTACGCCTAGAGTGCAACGGTAAGGGTGTGCAAATTTGGCCGATTAGGGGGGCGCAAATATGGCGAACGAAAAATGCTCAGCGAAAAAAAAACTAATATAGAAGCTACGGTCAATGTACGCACAGAATAGTATGGGACAAAAAAAACTCTGTTCCTAGCTTGCATCAAAGCCACTTCATGCCATTTTTCTTTTGAACAAATAGTAATATGCATATGGGAATTAGTTTCTTTATCGTTGACAATGAGCCTGGACGTAGTCGTACAAGAGCATTTCCTGGCGTTTACGATACTGCAAGAAACAACCGGGGATTTTATACAAAAAAAAAAAACAATCATATTACCTGCTCCTCTTGCGGAGCAGGTCGACCTACTCCGAGTCCGACAACGGAATAGGTTCAAGAAACTAGATTCGCAGGCCTACTCCTTTTATGAAACGAATCTGTCGTCCGTCATGGAGTTGAAGTGAAAGAACAGAAGAGTGGGTGAACTAGGTTCGTCGAAGTTTGAGTCGTAATTGTAAACAAGAAAATGGAGAACTGAAATACTGACTAGATTAGAAGACATCTACATATCGCTATATTGCAGTGTATAATCAAATGGTTTGTATTTTCAATTGGATTTTATTGATATCAGGTGGAGTGGAGCTTTTATGGCCGGTTTACATTCTCGCCGAGTGGACGAGGCGAGTATATTCGGCGAGAATGCCCCAGAAGTAGCCTGGACAAGGTGTGCGTTCACATTCTTGCCCAGGTACGAGTCACGAGTACTGTTCTATTGGCCAATGAAAAAAACTGATGGTGCGGTAACATACGCGCTCCCATAGGGAAATAATGTGCGCACTTGTAAAGAGCGTTTACTTTAATTTTTACCAACCACATGTTTCATGTAATTTTCCCCGAAAATTGTTTGCGCGTGTTTAGGTCAAGCGAAACCACTCACGTAACCCCCTACCAGCTTTTTGCAGACTGATTGGCCGTTTCTTCGAAAAAAAAGGATTGCCGTTCAGAATCTCCTTTATTTTTTGTTATTTTTTTTCTTTGCTATTTTGACTTCAGATTCGCAATCAGCGACCCAATCAACATACCTCTCCTACGTAAAGCCCTCCAGATGCAATCCCGCTCAACGCTGTCAAACGCTTTCTCGAAATCGATGAGATGTAATGGGGATCTCCACTCTGCGGATTGCTTAATAATAATTCGGAGGGTGTTGTTGTGGTCGCTACATGAGAAGCCCTCGCGAAAGCCGGCTTGCTCATCATTCAATGTGAGGTCAGCTGTTTGTTTGATCCGGTTCAAGATTATTTTTGCCATCAGTTTGGAGACTGCTGAGAGAAGACAGATCGCACGCCAATTAGATTCGCAATCAGCGACCCAAAAAAAACCCTACCAGCTTTTCCCAGCAAGAATGGCTGTGTTTTTGAGAAAAAGAGTGTTGTCACTCAGAAACTCCTTTATTTTTTGATTTTTTACAATTCTGACTTCAGGTTCGCAATCAGCGACCCAATCGACCTCCTATCAGTTTTTTCCAGCAAGCTTGCCGCGTTTATAAAAACAAAGTGTTGCCATTCTGGATGCAAACCAAATGGAGTTTTTTGCCATTTGGACTTCAGATTCGCAATCACCGACCCAAAACCCAATCCATCATCGGCCACGACCACAGTTTGATTATGAGGCCGAAGATACATATATAGTATGTATCAACACAAGATCCAAAACGATTCTATGAAGTATCATTTTATTATGCAGTCTTAAGCAAACCTTAAACTACGATTTTTTTTTTAAGATTTCATGATTGTGGACTCTGTGTGTGTAGACATTGCACCAGAATAGATGTCTAAAAAATTTTGTTAAAAAATTTGAACAAAATTGTTCCAGAGTGAGGTTTGCTTTGGACAAATTAACGATTGAGTCAACAAAGGAACGATTGAGTCAAATACAAGAAATTAGTTCCGGCATATGCCAAAGTGGAAACATAACTGTATGTTTGCACTTTGGCAAAGCTTTGAAGCTGAAGAATTATTCAAGTTTTAAATGGTTAGTTTATTTTTGGTCTTGAATTATAATAATTTAAATTTTAGTCTTTAGTAACGGAAGATTGGCAAGAATTCATTGTTTAAGGAAATACATAACTTTACTTACATTACATCCAACAACCGTTGAATACCATTGCCCTGAAAAGAAACGAATTAAGTATTATTTAGTAAAATCGTGAACCGTTCAATGTACACAATAAATCTTATATTTGTTTTTTAAATTCGATACATTAATCATAGACATAATCCACTTCATGCTCTTACTTTGATCTATTCCATGATATTTCGACAATTTATTGTAAGTAAGTCGATTTAATGTGATGTATGTCCTTGTTTGTCAGAAATTAATTAATTCAATCAAGGGGTTTGGTCAAATAGTACTCGTAGTTGTAAGTTGCCTGAAATGAAGCAAATCGTATAGAGATCTGGAGCGGCCATTAAGTGTTAACTCTCCGTATGATTCCATTAGTTTTATAAACGATTTGCTTCATTTGTGAAAACTGAAAGGAACATGCCCTGATGGAAAGCGTATAGAGACCTGAAACGGACCTAAACTTTCAAAGCTATGATTTTTGCAGGAACGGCTACCGCAGTTTTGGTGAAAGTATGAAATAAGACTTTCTGTATGATACCCCATTACGGCGCTTCTTGTGGTTTTGAATTTGAACGTCAGATCAGATCAAAGGGAGTCAGATTGATCACTAGCAGAGGAATTGCAAGCTTTCAAACATGGAGGAAACTCGAAAGTAGATTCTATGCGACGGTCCAGGGCTCGATAGTAAAAGATTAAAATGCCTGGGAGCCTACTTCTTCAACGACCTAGAGGGAATTGCAATCATCAATGAAAATCATCTATTTAATATTCGTACCCTATATATCTAAAACAAACCTAAATTACAACAATCGATAAAATTTCACAATTGGATACGTCGCACTAGAGATTAATTTTAGACGTATGTGAATTATTCCATGCAATAATTCACATGTGTCCCAAAACGAACTCAAAATGTGAAACGTAAATGTAAGCAATGCAATTGCATAAATACTTTAAGAATAATAAAGTGAAGTCAGTCTTCTAGGTCATCTGGAAAAACAAAAGAATTTTTTTATCCCAAACATTGGTGACCCCAACGAACACAACAACAAACTCAAGCCACAATATTCCCTTGGTGAGGCTAAAAAGGGGTTGTTGTCGTCTTTCGTTATTCTTTAATGTAAGTCCGGGCAATTGAGGACCAAACATTGATACCTTACCTCAGTTCGAGACAGGCAGCAGTCAGCAAACATCCGATCTATACATCGCTGGAATTGCAACTTCCGATGACGCACATAGGCACCAGAAAAGAGGCCATCGATACCTTAGTTCGAGGCAGGCAGCAATCAGCAAACATCCGATCTATATATCGCTAGAATTGCAACTTCCTACGACGCACATATGCACCAGAAAGGAGACCATTGTAACCTTAGTTCGAGGCAGGCAGCAGTCAGCAAAGATTCGTTCCATACAACGCTGGACTTGCCCCTTTCGACGACGCACATAGGCACCAGGAAGGAGACCATCGATACCTTAGTTCGCGGAAGGCAGCAGTCAGCAAACATTCGTTCCACACATCGCTAGAGTTGCCCCTTCCGACGACGCACATAGGCACCAGGAAGGAGGCCATCGATACCTTAGTTCGAGGCAGGCAGCAGTCAGCAAACATTCGTTCCACACATCGCTGGACTTGCCCCTTCCGACGACACACATAGGCTCCATGAAGGAGGCCATCGATACCTTAGTTCGGGGCAGACAGGAATCTGCAAACATCCGTTCCAGACATCGCTGGACTCGACCCTACCGACGAGGCACCAGGAAAGAGGCCATCGAATCGAGCTTCGAGGCAGCAGCCCACAGTCATCGTCTAACACAATCAACACGCAAGTTATTGTATTTTTATCATTAATTTCTCAGTGTGCGACATTTTGAGGTGCAAACTTGAATCCGCGTATATGTTTATTGAACAATATGCTACATTTTAAAAAATCATAAGGAATAGTTAAGATAAGGTCTAAGAAGGTTTCAGTTTTTGTGCCTCGTGACTAACTATTCGATTGTTCACTTCAATTTAATTGATTAAATAAAATCACACCACGTTGGGCGCCGAATATGTCCAACCCTTTTCGCTTCAATTTTTGACCATTTTCCATTGGCGCTTCATCCACCGTATAGCCCTGATCTTGCACCATCAGATTACCACTTATTCCATTCACTGTAGAACCATTTAAGTGGAAAAACATTCGTCTCGGATGAGGCTGTCAAAAATGAGTTGATTCAGTTTTTTGCTTCTAAAGACCGCACTTTCTTCGAGCGCGGCATTATGCAGCTGACTGAAAGCTGGCAAAAGGTCATCGAACCAAATGGCCAATATATAATTGATTAATGTTTGTTGCTTGTATTAATAAAATAAGTTTGAAAATAATAAAAAAAAAAATAAAAACAAAATGACTTTCCGGACAAGCCAATAATTATTAAAATGTTCACTTTTTGGAATAAGCAATGGTCCATAGCACAAGATTATTGTTCTCCAGAACAAGAAGACGCCCATGAGTTTTCCGCAGATCAAAACTTATCGATTCCGTAAACAATCCATCACATCCCTGCACTGCACTAGATATGCATAACATGTGTAACTTCCAATCAGCAGCTCCCTCCACGACACTGAATGAGTGAGCCCGTTCACGAACGGACATCTTCTCGGGACATCTTCTCGTCCTTATGGCTAACACATGGACCAGCTGAATTTTTCCATTTCATGAAAATGTGCAATCGATGAACACACCGATCAACTAGAACTTTAATTTTCCTTGCGAGTTTCTAGCGCGTCAGCTGTAGCGAGCGAAGTATAGATGAAGAACATGAATAACATGCGTTCATCCTTTTCACCCCTCGTGTATGTGACAAATGAAAATCGATTGCAGCATCGCAATAAGCCTCTAGACAAGTCGCTCTTCGACCTCTATACGTTTCGTTTACATTAAATAATGTGAAAACAACAACCAGTAAGCCTAATTGAAGGGGACACCCTGCCTAGAGAAGAGGTAAAGATACATAAACGTAGATAGATTTGCCTCCTGGCAACTGAAGGAAGAAGGAGGCCTACACAGTTGGGCGAACGCAAAATATGAATGAAACAGCTGACTGTTGCTATCGATTGGCGCAGCTATCGTGGTGAAAACGGGGGTCAGGAATGATGTTGTGCGAACTTTCAGGTGATACAATAATGACGAGCTTTCGAAGGGAAAATCTCAGAGTCGTGTCATGTGGCGTGTGGGTGGCACAATGACCAACCTTTTTCTATCTTATATTTTTCATCCGATCAAAATGTTTGAGAGACGCATACACATTTCTAGGAAAAAGGTATTTCCGAAATATACTTTGAGACTTTCAAGAGCTTAAATGTTAAATCCTTCAGAGAAATTCAATGTAAATCTTTCGTGGAAACCAACCATCCATGATGTAAAGTCTGTTTCTATTCCTATTGAGTGCATTCTTCGCTATTGACACGTACGATTCGTTCTTTAACTTTGCTTTTGATTTTGACAAAGGTTGCTGTGAAATGGGCGAGACGAGGACAATGACAGTTGGAAAAGTCCTAGAAAACACGTTAATATTCAATGAAACTCAATGAAACGAACAATTACAACTCAGGTGTGTCGAATTGGGGACGTTTCTCAAAGAGAACCTTGAAACTGAAACTATCACCGCCCTCAGGAAAGCGAGAAAATATCTAATTGGATATATAACACAAATTATTTTATCTTCCATCTAAATCATTGATAGCTTGCGTGCAGCATTTTTGTTCGTCCCCCGGGCTCCTCTCATACTGAAGCCCTATCCGAAATAAACTTCTTCTATTGATTTTCCGTTTCGATGGGAATCCGATTAGCTTTCAGAATTTTCGAAATCCATTTCGTGTCGTGCATTATATGTAAAATATCTGAAAGCAAATATGAGTAGGAGGTGTAAATACATTTCTTATATACCAACATCGGGATTAAGACCCATATTTTTTCTCCAGAATGAAAGATAACGCGTAAACAACAACAAAATCAAACTGAAGATTGAAAGAAACATTAAGGTTGCCTTCACTAGAAATAAAAAAACAAAAAGTATCTGCCATTCTTAATTAGATCTAAATTGACAAAAAGATATAGCAGACTATTTTCATATCATTCTCTGTAGACGAAATTTCCAAGCAAAACTCTCTGTCAACGTCAGAGTTCGGCACAATAACGCCCCTGAAATACACCGCAGCATGATGTAAGATATACGTGAAAGTATCTTCCACCTGAATATTTCATATGGGAATTGACTTCTCGAGTTTTATATTTTTTGACTCTTGAACGTCCCTTAATTCACGGTTTTCTCTGAACTGAAACGTTTCACATATATAATACGGGAATAGAAGAAGAGGAAAATGGAGAGCATAGCTACAAACGGACATTTTATTTGAAGATGGATTGTTTACGTCGGAATGAGCAATATTCGGAAAAACTATTTGCTTTTGTCTTAATGGAATTCTAGATTGCGATGCGAATACTCCTACAATAATCAAAAAGATATATTGAACTGCATGGTGTACGATTTCAACTGGTAGCAGCTGATATGGTGGATGAAACGCCGCTAATATTGTTTAGTCAATGGTCGCTGTCCCAAAACACCTAAATCAGGAACGTGGTTCAGTTCCAATCTACCCCCGGGTCCGTGGATCATAAGTTGTCTTAGAAACGGCCATGGTCCATCCAGTTCCATGGGCTGTCAGTTTTTGTTTCTGTCAAACTGAACAGGTAATAGCTGACGGCATTCGAATTAAATTTGTTCTCTGCGAATACTGCAACTTCCATATACGAGTATTCACAAAAAAAGATGTCTATCTAACAATGAAAACTGACGACTCCATAACCAACAAAGAACACCACAACAGCTGAAAACACGTCGGCAGGTATCAGCTGCGAGATGTCAGAAGTTTAGATAAAATGCACCAGTAATGGAGCGGAAAAAAATTATGATCCGAAAAATGACGTAACTTGGAACATATTCCATTGTATCAGAACCGCACCGGACAGCGTTTCTGAGAAAATCAGAAAAAAGGTCAAAGAATCAGAAAACTTATTCGTTTTAGAAAATCGCTCAATAGTTTAATATGTAGTTACGTTGTTGTTCTTGTTGTAGACATTTCGGAACTCTGCTACATGCGGGTGCCGTAAATGTTGAATTTCGGTATTGTTGATCTCCTCTAAGTCCCGGTGGTGAAAAGCAGGGGTTTCCCATAGCGTGATAGGTGTTAGGCAAATAGGAGCAGCTGGACATTTGAAGATGTGCTCAACATCATGCGGAGTGAGGCCGCAAGCTGGACAGGAGTTCTGAATGCTGTCGTCGATGCGGGACAGGTACGCATTTAGACGTGAACACCACCCTGAGCGTAGCTGAGCCAAAGTAGTCTTGGTCGCTCTAGGTAGTCGAATTTCGTTCGAAGATATGGCAGGTAGTGATGATTGCAACGACTCTTTTCACTGTGCCCGCACATAAGCTTTGACTCTTTCCGCTGAGGCATTAAAAAGAGTCGTTCAAAAAAAGTCATCCAAAGAGTCAAAAACTTGGTTAATTACATATTCAGTAAAAGTCGAAGTTTTAAAGAAATTCAATCTTTTCCTTTATTTTTGACTCTCAATTCGAATTTGGTGACCCCCCAATGCCCTTTAGTTCGAGCCAGCCACATCGGACTACTATTTCCCATGAAAACGGGGTTACCAATCTGGGACGGGCAACCCCAATTTAATTTTTTTTCTGTTTTTTGATCATAGTTCGAACCAGCCAGATCGGGTGAGTATTTCCCATAAAAACGTATCATTTCATACGACTGGTGCCATATTCAAACTACAATAACTCTTTTGACTCTTTTTGAACGACTTGGTACGACGGATGTTATACTCAAACTAGCTCTCTTTGACTCTTTTGAACAACGGATGACATACTCAACTAGCTCTTTTTGAAGGATATGATACGATTCGATTTTGTACCGTTCTTCAATGATGTTAGAGGTTAGACTGTATTACAGCACCTGAAAATTTGAATTTGCTCCCACTGTAGTGGAAGCTATGGGTTTTTGTTTCGTTTCATCTTAAGTTGAGCTGGAGATGATGAATCATAATACGATTACTTTTGTTTTCGTTTGTTTGTTTGCTTGGAGTCGTAAAAAAGTCCGACGTGTGGGTATCCCATGAGTTGTCCATGTTAAACCGAATTTCGATCTGCGAATCTCTACTGAAATCGCATTCGTTGGAATCATTTTTGAAGAAGAGTGTAACGGGGGATGAGAAATGAACCCATTTACAAAAACATCAAGCGTTGAAAATGGTGGTGCTCGCCCGGAGAATCATCCAAAACCGTTGGAAAGGCGGAAAAATTGTTGCTTAGCATTTGGTGGGATTACAAGGGTGTAGTCTACTACGAACTTCTTCCAACTATTGATTCGAGGAAGTATTGCACTCAGCTGGAAAAGCTGCAACGAGCAATAGCTGAAAAACGTCCGGAATTGGCTAGCAGAAGGGGGGTCGTTTTTCATCACGACAACGCCAGACCCCATACTCCTGTGGAAACGAAACAAAAGCTACAGAGCTTCGGCTGGGAAGTAATGCAACACTCACCTTACTCACCGGATCTTGCGCCGTCGGATTACCACCTTTTCCGGTCTCTTCAGAATCATTTGGATGGAAATCGTTTTGAATCTGTGGAAGCCATCAAATATGACCTTGATGAGTTTTTCCGCAATAAGCCACAGCGCTTTTATGAACGTGTTTTGCTATCAATTTGATCCATTCTGCATTTACCACTTTGAAATTAGAGGTACAACTTGTTCCGATTCCACTGTTTCTATGAGAGGTATATGAAATAGTGGGCCGATTTCGCCGAAATTTAGGAATGTGGTTTGACGATAAATATGATCAATTAGAGTGAATTTTCTAAAGATATCTTTAGAAATAAAAAAAAAATTGCAAACAAAAACTTACTTTTGGACCGGTCGTTCCCATGACAGCTACATACTATATGATATAGTAGTCGAATTTCAACTAATTTCAGGAATCTACAATAGTTTGGGAGTTTGGGCCGACCGGCAGCGCAGTGTGTTGAGGCATCAGTCTCATGTTTGACTACCGGCGTTTCGGATTCGAATCCCGTCCACGATGACGTTCGTGGTCATGCATGTGCATGCTGGCAACTGCATTCCCCGAAACCAGTTTATGCCGTCGAAACGTCAACTATGCTATGCTAATTTATACTATGCGCTATGCCCCACAAGGGGTTAGGGCAATTGAGAGGAGAGAGAGTTTGGGAGTAGATACCAGACTAGTTTGCATATAAATAGACGGACAGACAGACAGACGGACAAAGCTTAATCGACTCATCTCGTCATAGTGACCAAGAATACGAGTATATATTGTATATTGTAGTTTATATGGTCGGAGATGCTTCCTTTTGTGCGTTGCAAACTTCATGACAAAGTTAACATACCCCATCACATTGGTGAGGGGTGTAAAAATACAGTGCCGATGGCATATCCCCTCCCTATGCTAAAAGCTACCTACGCCACTACTGCATAGAGATGATTATGAATGAATTTAGATGGGATTGGCTTGGTAGATAGATAATGGTGGTTTTTGTTTTAGATAGATAATGGGATGGGAAGCGAATGAATGTATCAGCAGTAAAAAGGATTGATATGAACACAATACCGCCAAAGTACTCGTAGCTTCGCGCCTCGCTCTAGGGTATGCATATTGAACCCTGATTGAATTAGTTAATTTCTTTCTTTATATTTGTGGCTTTGGAAACACCGAAAACCTAATAGCCGACTCTAAACCTTTCCGTATTTGCCCCTTTACTCTGTCGTATTTACTTGAAATTAAGAAAAAACACCAGCAACAAAATTTACTCGACGTCCCCTTTGATATGACACCCCACATGCCTATCTTTGATTAGACAATTTTTTTTATCCTTTTTCGCCCTTTTTAGGGCCCTTCCGATCATTTTTTTTGTAGCAAGAGAAGTTTTAGACTCTTCGCACACTGCAGTTAATTTTTTTCTAGCTCGAGCTGGAACATAGACAATTTGACTGTACCAAAGAGGATTGATATTCTTACAAGAGCGATCACTTCATAGAACTTTCCCCTCTGCCAGTAGATTTGTATGTATTGACAAATAGTATAAACTACACAGTATAGATACACAAGAGAATCAATACATACAAATCTACCGACGGAGGCTAAAGTTGTGTTGTACTATATGGAGTGAGCTTTCTTGTCTAGTCTAGTCTATACAATTTGTCAATACATACAAATCTACTGGCAGAGGGGAAAGTTCTATGGAGTGATCGCTCTTGTAGAAATATCAATCCTCTTTGACTGTACTATATGAACTCGATTCGTTTTCATGCCCCAACATCAACGGATAGAATTGTTGAACCTGCTCATTTTTTCATTGCAGAGTAGGCCGACCTAGTCCGCTGTACAGAGTAGATCCAAAAGAGTAGGTTCGGGAATTGACAACCATAACTGGCTGACTACAACTCTCTGTGTAAGTTAGTAGACACGTGTTTCCAATATTTTGTTCAAAGAAAGATAGTGAAGAGGAATGAATAATCCCCCTGACACGCTCGATAATACTTAGTTAATCAAAACACTTGAACATCTAAAGCTTATCTGGTGTCAGTCTATGAATTTTTGTAGATACTAAGTTAAAGCCTACATAAACAAACCGTAACCGAAATGGTTTTAAATTGGTTTTCCACATAGGCGCCTCCCTGGTTTCAACTTCTTTCTGCCTCCCACCTTAACATCAGACTTAAAAAAATACTCTTACTATTAAACAATGAACATCGACGGCTGCCATTATGTTACTCGTACCTGTTCTAAGAACATTACCGATTTCTTTTCGGGTGTAACGTTATTATCTTTTCTTCTCATAAAAAAGCCGGCAGCTTTCAAGAATCTAATGTTTGGTAACAGGATTTTGATGCAGCAACACGTAATTTGTAATTATTGTTCGCGTAGGTATTAACTGATTATCTAATTACGTCATTGGAAGAGCCCATTATCGATCAATCGAATGAACCGAAGCATGCGCTGGGATGGACAGAGAGAGGTCTAGCAAGAACGATGAAAAGAGGCGAGGTAAATATCTGATGGTTATAGCGCCGAGCTTATGGCACCGAAAACGAATATTACACTTGATATACATAAACTGCCTTTCTCCAAGGAAACTTTGC
This sequence comes from Chloromyia formosa, assembly GCA_964017055.1. NCBI lineage: Eukaryota > Metazoa > Arthropoda > Insecta > Diptera > Stratiomyidae > Chloromyia > Chloromyia formosa. Next base: position 24,683,255 of record OZ024818.1, read on the forward strand.
GTGGGCGATAAAAGCTGACTGACGTCACATAGCACGTGGCAACAACAATGACTTGATAAGTTTATTTGAAAACTCCACTCCCTTAACTAGTACCACCTGGAACTCAGACTACGTTCTACACGGTATACACAAAAATCCTTCCCGATTCGTTGCCCGTGATTTGAAATAGATCCTTTTTAATGCAAAAGTAATATCTTAAATGCGACTTAATTGTCGGTATTGGTCCTGCTATGACCTTTTTTAAGGGAAATTACCGGGGATTTGGTAGTCGGTGCCAGCACCACGTTCTGTACACTTTAAAGGATTAACTGGCCGATGAGGATAGTACGATAGTCCGACATAGTAGTTATACATAACTTTACAGATTGGTTAAAATAAATTACAGTTCCGTGTACATAAGGAAATAATAATTTAATATCGTCGTTTATTGTATACATACTATACATACTTGTATAATACGAGTACACATTGTGCTATACGGGACAGTGAGCAGAATGTAAAACCCAACAGAATAGAAAAACCTATTGAATTGGAAGTGGATGAAAGATGTGTTAACAGGAGACTACCTTCCATAAAATAACTCGGAAATTCATTTAGCATGTTAATGGCATTTCATTAAATCGAAATATACTCAAAAGCGTTTTCGCTTTTTTATGTCATGATTATTGAAATAATAAATAACAAATTTCCGGTATATTTTTTTCATTTTTAGGGTTTTGTAGTAAAACAAAACCCTTATGAAATCGGTCATGCGTCCGTCTGTCTGTCTGTCTGTCTGTCTGTCCATGAAATATCTCACGAACCGCTGAAGCTACATGCATGAAATTCGGTGAAAATATGTAGAAGTACTATAATTCTCTAGAGAAAGTGATGCGTCGTAATAGGTCAACTTTAAGGGGGGGTCCCCATAGAGGGGAAATGAAGGTCGAAATTTTTTTTTCATCCGGTATAGGCAAGTGGGGTATCGTAAGAAAGGTATCGTCAAGTACATTCCATTTCTGGAATTTTTTTCAAATTTGAAGAAACGGGAAAAGAGGGAGAGGGGAAAATATGTGTTCCGAGTTTGTCCCCCCCCCCCCTTGCATTTCGAAACCGGTACACGTAGAAATATGAAAATTTACAGAAAAGCGGCATTTCACTAACATAGAAAACTAAAAATAATAGAATTTAAAAATCTTATCAAAAAAGGTTAATAATAGTACATTTCTATTGTTGCAGTTAGCACACCCCTGCACCCCTTAGACACACCCGGGGTCAAAAATATTGATGGCCAATGATAACCAACACCATAGGCAATAACATCTTTAAGTTTCATTACAATCATGTAATATTTAATAATAGTACATTCACTTAAAGTTAGGCATTTTTACACTATTCATACAAAAAATACACCTACCGGCTTCGAAGGTGCGAGTACTACTTGTATGTTGTTTTTCGTAGTGTGAATTGCAGTTATTGTTACATATTATGGTTATACATTTATTTAAAATATGAAATGGTAAAGATTGGTAGGGGGCGATGTGTTGTAATTGGCCAACTATAACGAGCGGGGGAGGGGGGTGGGGCGAAATTAATATAAGGTCAAATTTTGTTTATCGACTGGTATAGGCAAGTCGGGTATTGTGAGAAAGGTAATGTTGAGTACATTTTATTTTAGGCATTTACTTTAAATTTGAAGAAAGGGGAACAGTGAGGGAGGAGAAAATATAAGATCGTAATTTGTCCCCCCTTGCATTTCGAGACCGTTGCACTTAAAAAAATGAAAACTTTCAGGAAGGTGGGTTTTTATAAAACGGGAAATAATGGAATTTGTATACTCGTATCTCCTCAAAATAGGTTAATAATAGTTTATTTTCAAAGTTACAGTTAGCGCACCCCTGCATCCCTTAAACACGTCCGAGATAAAAAGTACTGATGGCCAAGGATAACCAACATCAGGCAATAATATGTTCTAAGTTTCATTACAATCACTTAATATGAATGGGCATTTAAGATAATATATGATGGGTCAGACATTTTTATTATGTTTTTTTTTTATCCATCTAAGTGGTACCAAGAAAAGCAAGGAGCCGATACATGCGTACAAATATAAGTGCTTGCTACAAAACCCTCGGATTGCGGGCGTAGCCCTCTATATTCCGGTTTCATTCATTTTCGAAGAGAGCAATCTTATGAAGATCTCCATAGAGAAGAAATCAGGTTCATCGGAATGTGAGGCGTCATATTAAGTGCAACGATGGGCGCATTCTATTTCTGACAATTTTCAATTTGAAGTAATCATAGCGGAGTCATCTAGGTGACATAAGTTGCAGCCTTTCCCTTCTTTAACTAACTTCATTCTATGGATTTAGTTGCGGAATTAGTGGACATCTCTACCCCACATGGGAATCAAAAAGGCGGTAAAAGCATCCTTTTATTTACCCTCGGATGATGACGTTATCCCTTCAGCCGAGATCAAGCTACTTGTTGACTTCTGCATGAAATATAATCGGCAATACATTATTGGCTGTAATGCCAACATCCACCATACTACTATATTTGGGAGACAAGCGACGTTAACGACAGAGGTAAGTCCCTACATGATTTTCTTATACAAGTTCAACAACTATGGGCCCATATACAGAATGTCCCTTACTTCCTGACGATTTTAAATACTTATAACTACTGGGGCGACCGGTAGCTCACTGCGTAGTGGCATCAGTCTCATGTTTGACTGCCGGCGTTTCGAGTTCGAGTCCCGTCCACGACGATGTTTGTGGCCATGGATATTTGTGTTGTTTTCCCCCTGTGATGCGGGGCGTAATAATAAGCCACAGCATCTCCCAAATTGTCGTAGGGAAGCAGCTAAATGAGGGAGTGCAGGAGGTGCATGCTGGCAACTGCATTCTCCAAAACGAGTTTATGCCAACGAAACGTCAACTGGGCTATATGGAACAGTTGACGCGCTAGGCCCCATAAGGGGTCAGGGCAATTGAGTAGTACTGTTTTGTAAGAAATGTTTTTTTTTTATAGCTTATTTTTATCTCATAATTAAAAATAATTTCCCTTTATGTATTAATGTTCTTGCAAATGTACAAGTGCGAATCATTTTCAATTTAAATTGGAATTGTTTGTGACACTTGGTTTCATTCTGCACACCAACTTAGTATGCGTCTGTAGCTTAGCTCGGTAACGCACCGGGCATTTTTTGCTACTCGAAACACGGTCTCTGCGGTTCGCGCCCCGCAACGGGACCAACTATTTTTTATTCTCAAATTCCCTCTGAATTAATTTCTCCGAGCTTAGTGGTTTCGTATGGATAGTAGCACTCATCAGGTCTTGCATCTTTGCAGCTATCCATGTGCAAGACGACCACGAAAGTGTGAGAATTCTGTTTGTATAAGCCGTGAAGGCGTGATTTTACTTGAAAACTCGACCGTGGAGGTCTAGATGGTGTGAAGCACTTATATTAACTCACTAGAGGGGTGGAGAGAGGGTGAGCAGTGGAGATATTTGTTCCCTGGCAATTTTACTTTATGTATTAATGTTCTTGCAAATGTACAAGTGCGAATCATTTTCAATTTAAATTGGAATTGTTTGTGACACTTGGTTTCATTCTGCACACCAACTTAGTATGCGTCTGTAGCTTAGCTCGGTAACGCACCTTGCTTAAATGATTACAGTGTGAGCTTCGCACTAGAGTACTAGAAGCAGATCTTCTTTCACTGGCTGCTGTGAACAATACCTTTATGCTTCTAAATGGTCAAGGGAAGATTTCTATGCATTTTTACTCCCAAATAATTCCAAATAAATAAGCCAATTTCCATTAAATCATTAACTAATTTGCCTATAATATTGGGTTGTGGAAAAAGTTGGGCGGTTTTTTTGCACCAAAAATACGACAACAAATTTTTATTCTTTAAAATGCATTTAATCAACCAGATATTGTCCGTTCATTTTAACAACCTTCTGCCAATGTTCTGACAAGAGTTCATAAAAGCGCTGTGGCTTATTGCGGAAAAACTCATCAAGGTCACATTTGATGGCTTCCACAGATTCAAAACGGTTTCCATCCAAATGATTCTAAAGAGACCGGAAAAGGTGGTAATCCGACGGCACAAGATCCGGTGAGTAAGGCGAGTGTTGCATTACTTCTCAGCTCTGTAGCTTTTGTGCAATAATTTCTCGAATAGTTGGACCACGTGGAAGTTCGCAGTAGACTACACCCTTGTAAATCCACCAAATGCTAAGCAACACTTTTTCCGCCTTTTCAACGATTGTGGATGATTCTGCGGGCGAGCGCCACTACTTTTTCCGCTTGATGCTCTTTTGAGCAACCCATTTCACATCCCCCGTGACTATCTTCTTCAAAAATGGTTCCAGCGAATGCCATTTCAGTAGAGATTCGTAGATCAAAATTCGTTTAAACATGGACAACTCATGAGATACCCACACGTCGAACTTTTTTACGACTCCAAGCTGCTGTAGTCGTTTTGCAACGGTTGAATGATCAATGTTGAGCCTTTTTGCGATCTTTTGAGTTGTAATATGCTGATCGGTTGTATCGTTTTCAACGCTGACAGGGCGACCAGTGCGGGGAAATCCGTTTTTACGGAACGGAAGCGAGAAAGAGAAGAGAAAGAGGACGCCACCGCCACCGAGCATTACCATCGGGGATCTGACCATTAATTACGTAAAACCCTTCGACTACCTGGGTAGCAAGCTATCACACAACACCAGTGAAACGGACGAAATCAAACGACGGATACAACTAGCGAATAAGGCAAATTTCTCGGTGCTTCCAATAATAAAATCGAAGCACGTGGGCAGGAAAACGAAGCTCCACATCTACAAAACGCAATCATCCGACCTGTGCAGTGTTACGGTTGCGAAACATGGACCTTGACCCAAGCCTCCGAAAACCTATTGAATATTTTCGAACGGAGGATCCTTCGACGAATATTCGGAGCAGTTCAAGATCGAAATGGCTAGAGAATCCTGTACAACTATGAGTTGTACAGTCTTTAGGATGAGCTGGAGGTTTCGAAGATCATCAAACTGCAACGACTACAATGGGCAGGATACGTACTATACATCGCATGGACCAAAGCCGAGTCCCCAAGAAAGTTCTCGAAGGTAGCATCAGCGGAGCAAGGCTGCCGGTAAGACCGAGAGCCCGTTGGGAGGGCTCAGTATAGGCTGACGCACAACAACTACTGGGCTTTTGAAACTGGAAGACGCGGTCACTAGACCGAGGCAATTGGAGGAGATCTATCCAGACGGCCAAGGTCCGTCGTCAGACCGTCGCGCCACGATAATGATGTGTTATCGGTGAATACGCGAGGAGGCTCCGATTTCCACACCTTGACTTCTGCAGAAGTTGCTAAGACGTAGATGAGGAGGAGTGCATCTTTCATCAACTCTGCACCTTCCCGCCCGCGGCATTGGCCTTTAGGAGAATGTCGACTCTAGGCGAATATGCCTATGCAGATCTAGGCAACGAAGCTAATGTGAAAGTGGGGCGGCTATTAGCTCTGGATGATTCAACATAGGATGACGGATGGAATTATGCAATTCCAGGGTAACACAAGGGACCTTCTTCTGGTCTAAGTGTGCTGTAATAGTTAACAGCAGCCTCTCTTACTATACCATACCATACTGGCCGCCCCTGCTATGATGCATGGTACGGAGCAACCTTTTAATTATTTCGTCCTTCACATTCGTTTCTGGTGCGACACATGTTATCGTTGTTGTTGTAGTTTATTTCGAAATCTGAAAATATTCTATACTAGACATTTTTCCAGCCGAAATGCGATATATTTCCTATGCGATGGGTAGAGATGAGTGCAAACCTATTTCTATCCTACAAGTATATCTTTCGCAGACTGTTTTGTTGTACTCAAGAGCTCTTCAATGACATTTAAAAGTCTCATCATAACCAATACGATAATCCAAAAGATTTCTTCTAGTCCACAAATAAAATGAAATTTAAACTTCGATTTCTTCCAATTTCTTTTTATGTGACATGAAACTGTTAGATGTGTAATCACAAGCAATCATTAAAATGAAAATAACTACGCCATAAATTTGAAAACACTCATCAACATCATACTATGACTATGTGTCACGTTTCTAGGTATATGTGGGCATGTTTTCATTTATACGATACTGGAGGAAGCGTGGGGCCTACATTCTGTCTAGATCCTTTTCCGTTGTCTAGTTCCCTTCACTTGTTCCATCTTCGCAATGCTTTCGTTGCGTTGTCATGACACTACGCAGAAAAACGTTCTATGGGAATCATATGCCATCATCGTTACTCAGAGGCTACCATTCAACAGCGGTAATTTGCTAAGAAGCAAGTTTCCTGTTTTTGGAAAAAGAAACAACTTAATACGCTCAAATAGTCAAAATATACATTCAGCTAGATAGTGTTGCCTTGCCGCCTTCGTGTATCGGGGAAGCATACCAGATACATAGTCCCATATTTGCCGAGGCGTCGAGGGTTGTCTGTAATCAATACTATACCGACCCTTCCATCGTCCTGAAATCAACACGACGTTGATGATGACGACGGTCCTACAGGTAAGCACAGTCGTCGCACGCCATATTCGCCTCAGCCCTGTGTGTATAGCTCGCAGGCTATAAGAAAAACCAATAGAAGGAAATATCACGACCGTCTACATCACTTCTACCTATAGCAAGACATCCTGTTTTTATACCAGCTGTGTGTGTGCCCGAGAAGTAAAAAGAAAGCTTTTCGCCGAACATAGAGCGTGCCACCTTAATCGAATTTTATGTTGTTCTTTGACACTGGAGTGTTTTGCGTGGGATTTCCTCTTTGGAATAGACAACGAACAGAAGTTTCTACTTTCAATCGGAGAAGAGTGTAGCGAAGGAGGACCATACTCGTAGATAAGGCAAATTCGATGACTTTAGTTTTTGATAAAAGTGGCTGAGATTTCACAACAATTTCATGATGAAAATGTTAATACAACCAAAACACAAGGGTATCATCAATTTTACAGTGTCTGTCAATTAGCAAATAACGCTTGAAAAGGATCTTTTTGCGTTTAATGACGTCATCCGAAATTATGTACCATCCGACGCACGTTTCCCTGGGTCTCTATAATAATAGTATTAATACTGAATACAACATTTTGAATCATTTTTATCTGTACGAATAATACTCACCCACAGGGTATGACTCGATTTACAAAGGTTTAGTTAGGTTGGGTGGCAACCGAACGGCTTCACATAGACCACTTGGGTCCATAGCGATACCACATACCACCGATACTCATAATGTTTCGGTGTTAGTCCTTGTTAATTGCCTTGACCCCTCCAGGGGCATGGGCGCGGCAACATCTCTAGTATTTCTATGCCTTGTTGATGTTTCGATAGCATATCTATTTTTTGGAAGAGCAGTTGCTAGAATGCACCTCCGATCCGGGCCGTCTTTATACTGACAAGCTCGGAGCACTGTGCGAGTTCTATTAGTATTCACAGGCAGTTTTTGATCGCGCCGAGATTTGAACTCCGAGCTCTAGATTAGTATCGTAGAGCGGTGACCGAACGACCACGGCCACTGAGCGCAACATACCACCGACACTCATTATGTTTCGGTGTTAGTCCTTGCCAAGAGATCATTGTTGAGCTTGACGGATTCTGATTCATCAACGAAGCTTTTAGGCCTTTTAGTCTTTTTCTAGCGAGCGCTAGACCGTCGCACAGAAGGTGCTGTATAGTTTCCTCTATATTTGGTAGCTTGCAATTCCTGCAGCCACTGTTAGTAATCAATCTAATCTGTGTGCATGTTCCACTATCAAGCAGTGCCCCTTTAGTATGCCCACTAGTATTGCGCATTCTGCCTTCTGGAAAAACCCTACAGACTTTGGTCTTCCTTCTGTCGTAGGAGTTACAGAATATTTTCATTTTTAAAGTTGACGATATTATGCCAGTTTGAGTCGGCTGACCCTTACATCTTATCGTCCAGGTTCTTCTTGAACCTTTGTATTAGCGTCAGCAGCTCTTCAGCTGTCTCTCGGTCGAGGCTAGTCCCCCTTTTGGCTAGTCGGTGGATGAAACCGGTCGGCTCATGTGCGATTGGCTTCTTATGCTGATCATTTTTGATGAAGTGCATTGTCAACTTGATCTTGTTGTATTGAGTTGGTAGTGATACACTTCATTCAATCATAACAACTTTTAAAATTAAAAAAAGCGCTTGATTTCAATCATAAAAACAGTTATATCTTCGTAACGGTTAAAAATATGCGAATTTAATTGGTGCCATTATAACTCAAACTAAGTGTGGTACAACCCCTATCAGTAGTGCCCATTTAACGCAGGACACCCTGTATAATTAGAAAAATTATTATTTTACTACGAAAATACTTGAGTGTATGAAATGTTCTAATTTACAAATTTGACGATCGTTCATTTTTCTGAATGGCGGTTTTTATATGATGATTAAATGCACTTTTTTTGTTAAGCACAGTTCATTATAACATGTACGAGTATATCATATTAAAAAGCCTATTAATTCTAAATGACAAACATCTTCTGCGAAAATCATCATTCGTCATACCACTGGTACATACGAGAACAAGCATCTTTTTACGAGTTTTTCTTCTCAAAATCTGTGCAGACCACTCCGAACCTTCAGAGAAAAAGTCACCTCCTGCAAATGTTTCTGATTCTCATGTGGTCCGTTGGTGGTTGGTGAAATCTTATGTATTCTTAAAGAAAAATATTTTGTGAATAATTAAGACAAAACAAAGAAACAAAAATAAAGAAAAAGTTTGTGTTGATTCAATTGGTTTTGGAATATAACGAACGAAACTGAAGACGACTTCGCTCTGGACCACGTGAGGTCACGGAGAATAACATCATCATCGCAGCAACAGTAGCATACTCATAACATTTTTTTCTCTGGTATGCATCATATGCATAACATACTACCCCGCAAGGGTAGAAAACATTAAGAGTATCTACTTCATACATATGGTACGTGTTCTATTGAACCTTATGTGAATTGCATGTAGAGAGGCGAATGCGTTTTCGGAGGTAATATCATCATGTGAAGATTTTAAGGAGACACCACACTACGTTAACATATGCCTTCTGCTTAACATATAAGGTCGAGTGAGATACGACCAGACCTGACTTTATGTTTTATCTAAACATATTAAGTGGTACAGATATGTGCATCATCCGCAACGTGTTTACCTATAGATTGATCAGGGGCGATTCATTTTTTTTTAGAGCGGATGCATGCAGTACAATTTGTTTTAATGTGTGGTCGATTCTTTGATGGCATCCAATTGAAAGAGCTGACCTGGTGACATTGATGATTCTCTTCTATTCGCTATTTTCTCGATAATGCGAGTGAAGTTGGCCTCTACAAGTACTTAATTGATGCAGGGTTGTCCGCAGAATACAAAAATTGACCTATTTCTATATACAGCATTTCCAGGTCAAATACGCAAAATGACAAATAGATACACTTCCGGAACAAACAGACAATTTTCCAGATCAAATAGATAATTTTACATATCAAATACATAATTTTCCGGATCAAATATGTAAGTAATAATTAAGCTAAAATTGCCAGGGAGCAAATATCTCCACTTCCTACCCTCTCTCTACCCCCTCTAGTGAGGTAATAAAAGTGCTTCACGCCATCTAAACCTCCACGGTCGAGTTTCCAAGTAAAATCACGCCCTGGACACAGTAATATAACGGGGAACGAGAAAGCGGATGCACTTACGAGACAAGGCTCCAGTTTTCACGAATCCTATGCGTAAGTGATCCACGCATCGTTCAATGTTGTAAAGAGAGAGATTCATAGACTCTACCTGAAATAGGTTAGCGACAGATGGAACTTGCTATCGACGTGCGTGTGCGTCATGTCTAGAGCGACATGGCCATCATACGCCTTACGAAGGACAGACGTTCTCCTGAGGAGAGCCGACCGAACGTAGCCGGTGGGGAAGCACGTGGCCAGACTGGGTATTCCATACACTGCCGGAGCTGCAAGGATGAAGCGAAAAAGGAGACCCTGATCCACTTCCTGTGTCCGGCTCTAGCAGAACAGAGCAGAAAAAAAATTGCACGCGTTACACTAACAAAATTGTTCTATACAGAGCAGGTTGCTAGTGTAATGCGTGCGATTATTGTTCTGCTCTTGATCTGAACTGTTGAAAAAAACCACATATTATCTCCACTATAGACTTACGTATTAGCTCTCCATCAAATCCAGGGCTACCGAGAGGAAATGCGGGACCGGGGACAACAATTCCGGGCCCCAGTACTACAGTATTAGAATATAAAAAAAAGAATAGGACCCATATATCTTGGGATCTCATGCATCTTGGGGCCCCATACATCTGTAGGTGAGCCCCATACATTCTCGGTGCCCATATATCGAGCGGCTTCATATATCTTGAGATTTCATACATCTTGGAGCCCTTTACATCTCTAGTTGGCCCAATACATCTTGGGGAGTCCCATATATCTTAGGATTTCATACATTTTGGGAAGTTCATATATCTCTAGGTGGCCCCATACATTTGGGGGGCCCATATATCGACGGGCCCACACATCTTGGCCCATATTTCTCAGAATTCCACATTGTTGAGGCCCCAGATAGGCCTGTTCGGTGATCAGATTTCATTACCGGTTTTAGGTTTTTCTTAGTACCGGTATTGCAAGCGGTTTCCTGGTATTTCCAGTACTCGTTTCAGTACCAGTACTAGTACCGGTTTTTTGAGTACCGTTTTTTTTAACCATTTGCCGGTTTTTCCGAGTACCGGTTCTTTGCCCGTTTTTTTTAGTACCAGGTTTTTACCCGGTTTTTTTACCCTTTTTTACAAGGTTTTTTAACGGCTTTTTTTACCTTTTTTACCCGGTTTTTTTACCCGTTTTTTTTTGTTGGCTTTTTTATGAATAGCGGTTTTTTTACCAGGTGTTTGGAGTCCCGATTTTTTAAACCGTAAGCCGGTTTTCTCCGAATCGGGTTTTTAGTAGTTAAAGAGTACCGGTACTAAAAAAAACCAATGCTAGTACACCGTAGTGTCAAACATTGTGTGGATTTTGGTTGTGATTTGTAACGAGATGGATATGAATCAATGATTACCCCTCTGGATATCTTCTTCCTCTCAAATCTCACCCGATAATAATAGTTAGTGATTCCAATTTAACTTCTACTCGTAAACATCGCTATTCATTTCTTTCCATCCAACTTCAAAGTGATTCGTCTACAAATTTTAATCCAAATTCCCTATTTTTCACTATCCGTACTAGTATCTGTTCTTTAACCATAAAAAAGTTTCTAGCTTTATCATCATCATCATCATCGTGGCGCGACAGCCCGACGTCGGGCCTTGGCCGCCTGGATCATTGTCCTCCAATTATCTCGGTCACGTGACCGCGTCCTCCAATTTTGGGAGCCCAGCAGCTGCGCGGCGTCCACACCTACTGAGCTCTCCCAACGAGATCTCGGTCGTCCTCGCAGTCTCGCTCCGTCGACTCGTTCTGCATTCATTACTCTCTTAGGCATGCGATCATCGTCCATTCTTTGTACATGCCCTGCCCATTGAAGTCGTTGTAGTTTGACGATTTTCGAGACTTGCAGCTCATCGTACATTTCATACAACTCATGGTTGTACCGGATGCGCCATCCATCTCGATCGCAAACAGCCCCGAAAATTCGCCGTAGAACCTTACGTTCGAAAGTGTCTAGCATGTTTTCGGAGGCTTGAGTTAGGGTCCATGCTTCGCAGCCATAGCATAGCACTGGTCGTATAATGGTTTTGTACACGCGGAGCTTCGTGTTTCTGTGCACATGCTTCGATTTCATTATGGGGAGAACCGAGAAAAAAGTCTTATTAGCTAACTGTATCCGTCGCTTGATTTCGTCAGTTTCGTTGGCGTCCCTTGACAGGTTGCAACCCAGGTAGATGAAGTTGTTCACGAACTCGATGTTGAGGTCCCCCACGTTGATGCTCGGTTGTGCAGGTGTCCTTGTCACCGATTGCATCATTATTTTAGTTTTACCCTCGTTAATACGTAATCCAACTTCCTTTGCAGCGGTATCGAGCGTATGCAGAAGTTCTTCTGCGTCAGCCAATCTTCGGGACATGATGTTGATGTCGTCGGCGTACGCTGCTAATTGTGTCGACTTGATGAGCAGCGTCTTGCTGTTGTCCATATTCATGGCCCGAATAACGTATTCCAGTGCTAGGTTGAAGAGCGTCGGTGCCAGTCCATCGCCCTGTTTCAAACCAGTGCGTGTTTCAAATAGATCAGTAAGTCTATTCTGGATCCTGACTTGTGAGACGGAGTTGGTCATCGTCATCTTTGTCAGTCGCACTAATTTTGCTGGTATACCAAATTGCAGCATGATGTTGTACAGTACTCCACGATCGATACTGTCGTATGCCTGCTTGAAGTCGACAAAGATTTGGTATACGTTTACGTTGTATTCCCAGCACCTCTGGAGTATCAGTTTGACTGAGAAGAGCTGATCGGTTGTGGAGCGACCAGGTCTGAAACCGCTTTGATATTCGCCAATGACTCGTTCTGCGTACGGTTTTATTCTATTTTCCAGAATTTTCGTCAAAATTTTATAGGACGTACAAACTAGTGAGATGCCCCTGTAATTCTCACATCGCAATTTATCTCCCTTTTTATGGATTGGACAGATGATGCTTCTGCGCCAATCGTCTGGGATCTCCTCGTTCTCCCATACTCGCAGGAGTAATTGATGTATGACATCAACTAGACTCGTTCCACCGAATCTTAGCAGTTCAGCTGGGATCTCGTCAGCGCCCGGCGCTTTATTTCGTTTTAGTGACCGCAACGCGAGATCAACTTCCTCTACTGTCGGGGGTTGAATGGGTGGGCCTAGATCAACAATATCATCGAGAGCTTCCTGTGTGGGGATGTTAGATGGTCGGTTTAGAAGCTCTTCAAAATAAGAGGCCCATCGTTTGTTAATACCATCGGTGTCGCTGATGATGTTTCCATCCTTGTCCTTACAAAGGCTAGTCCTGGGTTGGTAGCCGTTCTTAATTGTATTTACTAGTTTGTACGCTTGTCTGGTGTTCCTATTAGCTAAGTTTTCGTTTATGTTCAGCAACTGCTCGTCAAAGTATTTACGTTTCTTACGTCTAATTATTCTATTCGATATTCGCCGTAGCTCGTCATATTTTTCTCTTCTGGCTCTGGTTCCTCGTTGAATCCATTGTCTGTAGGCCTCGTTTTTCGCGTCAAGTGAATTTTTGCATTCTTCGTCGAACCAGTCATTTCGCGCTCGCCGGGCTTTATATCCCACGACCTTCTCTGCGACATCCTTGATGGTACCCTTGAGTTCTTCCCAGAACCCATGGACGCCTGTGTTGCTGATGTTGTGTAGCATAGGTGATAGTTTTTCCTCAAGGGCGGTAGTATACGCCACCGCTGTAGCATCACTCAAGAGCTTATCAACCGCAAAGATTTTGGGAGGGCTGATTCTTGACTGGTGCACTGAGGAAATTCTACATCTGTAGGTCGTCTTCACCAAGTGATGATCTGAGTCGCAGTTTGCTCCTCGATAGGAGCGGACATCCATGACACTAGACGCCCATCTCCTGCAAATGAGGACGTGGTCAATTTGGTTGACGGTATGTGCGTCTGGAGACTTCCAGGTCTGCTTGTGAATGCGTCGATGCGGGAAACACGTAGAGCTTACGACTAGATTCCTGCTGCAGGCGAAGTCGATAAGTCGCTGGCCGTTATCGTTACATTCTTCATGGAGGCTGTGGCCTCCAGAGGTCCCCCGATGCCAACTTTCATTCCCGACTTTCGCGTTAAAGTCTCCCAGCAGCAATTTGACGTCATTTGTTGGAAGTGAGTCGAAGAGAGTTTCAAGGCGGGCGTAGAACTCGTCTTTTACTGCGTCTTCTTTAACTTCAGTGGGGGCATGCACATTGATGAGCCAGAGATTGAAGAATCGAGTCTTGATGCGAATCGCACACAGCCGTTCATTTATGGGTTTGAAGTCAGTAATATGCGGTTTGAGGTGATTGTCCACTATAAATGCTACTCCAAACTCCTTGCGGCCCGATGGTTTGCCACTTGTAAAAATTGTGTGCGATTTCTTGTCATTAATCTCGCTGCCAAGCCAATTTGTTTCCTGGACTGCAGTAATGCTCAGTTTGTACTTTTCGACCTGTTGAAGGAGGGCCTTCTCGGCCCCCGGTTTGTTCAGGGAGCGTACATTCCAGGATCCGAAAGAATAATCTTTTATTCGTTTGCGTGGTCGTCGTTGTTGATCCGTCCAATCCGAGGCTTTTGTTCCAGGTTTCTTGACATGGAGTGGTTTTTACAAGGACGAGTTGTCAGCACGTCGCTTAACCCCATTCGGGGGATGGCCTCGGAGATAGCTGCTTCAGATGGTTTAATAAACGTGCTGGAGCCCACACAACTATGTAGCAGGTCCAACTACGCAAGTCATTCCATCCTACTAGACCTGAGACGCTTAGGTGTTTGTCAGCCATTCAGGCTACAGCTATCTGCCTTTTCCAAACTGTCTTATCGCTAAGACATTGGCCGTCAGCGAATTGATACACTGCCGTTACCAGGGGGCGCCCACGTGGAGGACTATGGAAAAGGTCTTTCCCCCCCTAGCTTTATCCTATCGAAAATTATCATGCGAACGGACAGACAGACATGGCTAAATACATATGTATATACAATACATTGCCGTACCTATGGAGGCTCCTTTAAGGTGTTACATATTTTCGTCGGACCAAAAACAATGTACCGTATAATAAGGGGGGAAGGGTATAAAGAGAAGTGGAATACCATAATATACACAGTAGCAAAGTAAACTTTCTTTGCACCACCGACCATGCAACCATTCTTGGAAATCTGATGAAAGGATACAATCGCGAGGACTCATAAGTTTAGAATGCAATGTGCTGCATCTGCATCTCGAATGTATTGAGATGCACCGGCCATTTAGAAGAAACCAGAGTATACGACAATCGTTTCTCGCATCATTCCCACTGCCATGACAGCTGCTCCCAGCTGTTCAAAACTATCCGGCATGCAATCATCCTCATCCCAAAAGATACATAAACCTCCCTTGTGTCTAGAAAAGATTTATCCACCGGGTCGCAATCGTCTGCTAGAATTACATGCTCGTACTTGCTACCGTTGGTGGTTGTGGTTGTTGTTTTAGTTGCTGACGATGTTGTTGTTGGCGGTGATCCGTTTCTTGGGCTTCGACTTCTTCCTTCATTCTGTACTCCAACGGTACACCCACGTTTCCCTGCGTACTGTCCGGATTGTCTGTATCTCTAGGGGGTGATGTGTTTTGCATCTTTTCTTCTCTAAACATGTACCTACCTATACATACACATATTATCGGCCGGCGGAAAGTCGCGGTGCTGCGGTAATTAAAAGCATATACATACACGGATAATGTACTAACAACATCCATACATAACAAGGTACATACATATATGTATATGTATTCGCGTGCATGTACATACATATATAAAAAATATAAACGGAAGCAATTATGATTTAAAGGAGAGGAAATAGAATGAACTCGAGCGTGGGCTGAAAATATACAAAACAGCACTCACCCTAAGACATTGTTCGACTGGCGGATTATGTTCTTAACAAAAAATGGACGAAAAGGATTTATTTCACCCTTGAAAGCAATTAGAGCATTTTTCTTGTTACATGAATTTTGACGGTTCAATTATTCTGTCCTTTTCGATTTTGTTCCGGTACTAGGATGACTTGAATGGAAATACTCTTATATGACAAGAGTATGGGAATGAAATTTTGATTCTACGGTTACAGTGATTAGAGGGTGAATTAAACATCTAAAGGTGTTTTTAGAGGTAGCGAAACCACTCGCGAAACTGTTCCGCGAGGAAAAATTACGCGTAGTGTGAACGTGTTTCTCACCCGAAACTGCGAGAGTGGCCTCGGGTAAGTTTCGGATGAATTTCCTTGCGTAAGGGTTTTGCGAGAGGTTTCGTTAAATCTAAACACACTTTTAGAGTAATAAGATGGTGAAATAGCGGAGAATATATCTTATCTCTCCAACGAGTAGCACCGTCATGCTGTACTCCGGTGAAACTACGGGTGGCGGCCGTAAGACAGGTGTAGAGTAGCTTGTATCGCTCGGTGGCCGAGGTCGTTCGGTCACCGCTCTACGATACTAATCTAGAGCTCGGAGTTCAAATCTCGGCGCGACCAAAAACTGTCTGTGGGTACTAATAAAACTTAACAGTGCTCCGAGCTTGTCAGTATAAAGACGGCACGGATAAGAGGTGCATGCTAGCAAAGATAATTGAATGTATAAGATGTCCCAAGCGGCGTTCGAGCAGCGAAACAGCTTTCATATTAACGACCGTTCTCCAGCGGCTATTCAAGCTTTCGCCGCTTTATTTTGTAGCCAACTGTTTTTCGCGACTGTGAGTGAGCTGCTTGTGGATTATGAAAAAAGAGGTATAGGTTCTTATGGGCGCATTGAGTTTGTTTTGCTGCTATGTATATTCTATGATACTATACCTATAGTGTTTAGATATACTATTGTCTTTACGTTGAGGGAAGATGCGATTTACTATGAAATGCAATGTTTTGAATGATAGGGATAATTGAGTGAGGCCGATTCTTTTGGTTTTTGATTTTCGCGAGCACCGGAAGTTTTTCTTTGCTGTAATTTGGTGATAGTTGTTGATAAAAATTTTCTTGTAATTTTTGATTTTCACTAACTCCGAAAGTTTATTTTTGCTGTGATTTTGTGATAGTTGGTGATAAATTTTTTTCGATAATATACTCATTGTATTTTTGAATATACATATATTTAATATTTTTTTATATTTATATATTATTATATTATATATTTATATTATATTATGGAGAGTAATATTGAAAAATCAGCCGTTTTCTCGGCGAAACAGTCTTCAAGTCGAAAACGTTATGAGCGTTGCTGTGTTAGTAGTTGTAGCAATTGTTCTTCAAACAGTAAATTATATAGATTTCCCAAGTGTTTCGATCTTCGGAAGAAATGGGTAAGTAATTGTGAAATAGCTGAAGACGAAGCTAACCGAAAATTTGTTTGTGATAAACATTTTGAAAGCAGTTCTAAGGGAACTCAACGATTAAAAAATGGTGCCATTCCTGTCCTTTTTTTGAATCATGAAGTTGAGAATGAGCCGGTCTATAGCGTGGGAAAAAAAATTAGGCGTTGCTGTATTTCTGAATGCGTCGGCAACAGTAAAAATTTTCAATTATTTATGTTTCCGACAGAAAAGAAAAGACGAGTGGATATCAGCTTGCAATATAGACAGTGCTGAACAAACAAAAAATAAGTTAGTTTGCTCTCAACATTTTTAGCCAAAGTTTATTTGTAAAAGAAAATTATCTCATGGTGCACTCCCTACATTGAACCTTCCGAAAAGTTCTCAAGTATTTGAATTTCATGATGATACAAAATATGAAATTGATCCACCTATTGCAGTCTTTCAAAATTCCGTCAAATGTTGCGAAGAAGATCAGGTTAGAAGACAGAAACGATGCTATAGGTATACATCTGCATTTAGTTCGGAAGAGGAACTAGCGACATTGAATGATCTGCTAGTTTCTTTGATAAAAGCAAAGAAACAAACAGTATGATAGATAAGGCATTAGTTTGTAATAGATGTCTTAAGAACCAACAAAATTTAACATATTATAAAAAGAAGTATGATAAACTGTTCAAGAGGACAAATGAACTAGAAAGTCTGAACCATACGTTGACATTGGAATTAAAAAAAATAAAAGAAGAGCAGTTTGAAATAAGTTTTGAAGATAGAATTGACCGTTTACAGAAAGTAAATGAGAATTCTAAAGAATTTTGTAAAATGCTTTTAATAGAAAGGTCTAAAACGAAAGAGTGGACTGAGAAGCAGAAGCTTATTGCACAGAATATAAACTTTAAATCAAATTCAACATATTTGTTTATGCGCGAAAATTTAGGATTTACATTGCCCTCAAAATCGTCATTAGATCGTTGGAGTCCTTTGAAAAAACTACATCCTGGTTTCAATACAGATCTTTTGAGTAACTTAAAGCGAATCGTTTTTGATATGGATTCATTTGGTAAAGAGTGTGTACTAATTTTTGATGAAGTCAAAATACGAAGGGAATTAGTTTACGATACTTCCATGGATCAATTAGAAGGAGTAGTTGGTTTTGGAGAAGGCGATCGTGAAAATAAAATTGGTAAAAATATTTGCGTCTTTATGGTACGTGGACTGCTATCTAATTGGAAATATGTAATAAGCTATTATATTTCGGAAGAAGTTATGAAAGCCGAAAAATTAAAAGAGGTCATCAAAAAAAATCTTGCAGTGATGTTTAATATCGGTTTAAATGTCCGCGCGATTGTTTGCGATCAAGGGTCGAATAAAAGGAAATGCTTCAAACTTTTGACCGTTTCGAAAGAAAAACCTTTTTTCTATTCGATGAAAAAAAAATTTATGGAATTTTCGATGTCCCGCACCTGATGAAATCTCTTAGAAATACACTTTTAGAGTGCGATATTAAATCTGACGATGGAATAGTTAGTTGGGATGTTATTACCAAGTTATTTGAACTAGATTCTTCGGATTTAGTTAAAATTTGTCCAAAATTAACCAAAAAACACATATATACAGGGACATTTGATAAAATGAGAGTCAAATACGCAACACAAGTTTTTAGTAGGAGTGTAGCCTCAGGCATAAAAACTTGTACAAGACTTTGAAAATTTTCTTCAGATTTGTTGGAAAAGGCTGATGCAACAGAAAAGTTTGTCTCAAAGTTGGACAAAATTGTTGATTGCTTAAATAGTAGAAATGTTTCCGATAGTAATCTATTTAAAGCACCATTAAAATACAAAAACCATATATATAATTTCTTAAAAGAAAGTTTATCATATTTCGAAAATTTAAAATTGATGAAAAGAAGAAATAATTTTTGCATTAATGGCTTAATTCAATCGATAAATGCAGTTTTATTGTTGGGAGAAGATATGATAGCATCCAATAAGGCATCATATTTACTAACTGCACGTTTGAACCAGGACCCTATTGAAAATCTCTTTGCGCAGATACGGTCAAAAGGAGGAAATAATAGAAATCCTTCGGGTTTCGAATTCAATCATCTCATTGCAAGAGTTATGTCCATAAAAATTCTGACTGCGTCTTTTATATAAAATTGTATAGATGATGAGGACATAGCCCTGGATTGGGTAGAAGGCGAAAGTGTACCAGAAATAATGGAGCTATTTTATAACAACTTTTCCACAAAGCCTGTTGTTATTGACCAAATCGAAGAATCTGACGTATTGTGGCCTAATGAAAATGTACAGCTACAGCATCGCGGCGATTTTTTGGTTGAAAGTAATGGCAAGCAGTATTTTATTGGCTACGCGATTTCAAAAATTATTTTGCGAAAACTGCATTGTAACACCTGCGCCAGTACAATGATTAAAACTGGTGAGTTTTTGTCCTTACCTAACGAATCCTTAATAATAGACAAAGATTATTCCGCCGTTACATTGACCGAACAGATGCACTTGCAAGCACCTTCTGATAATTTTTTCAAAATATGTGAACTACATTACGATATTTATGAGCGGTTATTTAATAACAACTGGTCTATTTTGAATTAAAAAAAAAAAAACAATTTTAAATACTTGTATTAACGAAACCAACGAAAACTTTCCTCATTGGTTTGATACAACAAATTCGTGCAATAAGCATCGTGAAGAAGTATTAGATTTTATATTATTGGTTCTTCTACGAAAGAACTGTTCATGGAAAACAAAGGAAACTATGATTACCCAAAATAATAGGCTAAGGGTATTAAATCAGTAAAATACAATTTTCGTCGAAGAACTACTATTGTGAGTAAATCATGATCATGCAATATTCTAGATAAAACTAATAAATATGGGCAACAGATTCGGAGTTATAAAAATAATTACGTAATTTGATGTGTCTTTTTCGATTGAATTATCACAGAGAAAATGGGAAAAATGGCATTTTTACAACAACAACAACATTTTTAAAATGCTATTTTTCTCATTTTCACCGGTGATCCGCGCCCTGGAATCACTGTAAAATACCTTTATATCTATATAGGCTAAATAAACATTAACAAAAATTTGCATTTTCACCCATAACGAAGATATTCTGAAAAATCTATACGTGTCGCATCCCGGATATAAACAACATATTCGGATGAATCAGTTAAATACCTTTCCTTGTACAATTGTGCACCGACCCGGATTTTGGTCGGAACGATCAGGATGGCAAAAAACTCAATCGCATCGCATGTCCACAAAAAAAAAAATAGACCCGGTCATGGAATAAAAAAATCACAAGTTTCTCTCGTTTTCTTTAAAGCTCTGCATCGAAACAGTTGGCTACAAAATAAAGCGGCGAAAGCTTGAATAGCCGCTGGAGAATGGTCGTTAATATGAAAGCTCTTTTGCTGCTCGAACGCCACTTGGGACATCTTATACATTCTATTATCTTTGATGCTAGCAACTGCAATTCCGAAAAGTAGATATGCTATGGAAAAGTCAACAAGGCATAAAAATGCTAGAGATGTTGACGCGCCCATGTCTCTGGAGGGGTCAAGGCAAGGCTGTGCTCCTGTGATCAATTTTTATTTGAAACTTTATTGCTTACTTTAACCAAGCTTTATACAAAATCCCGTCCTAAATGCCAAACTGTGTTGCCGCCTTTGTATCCAGAGCCAGTGAAGCGAGCGTTCTATGGCTGTATTCTGAGGGTAGGAACTACAGTGAAACTTCTCCTCAACGGACACATAGGAGAGAGATATATATGAGATATTATCCGCTATACAGAAGTAGTGTCCGCTTCTGAGAGAAATTAAAAAAAAAATGTGAGGGATTAGTGGATGGGCATAAGAAAATAGTTATGTACGCATGTACAGTATACGCTCCCTATACGAACACCTCCCATAATCGGGCATCTTCGGGACTAAAATTTACTGCCTATTTTCAAACAAATTAGGTTCCCTTAACCGGACGCTAGGGCGCATGCTAGCAGCTGCACCATCCGAAATCTTTATGCTATTATAACGCCAACAAGACAAAGTAATGCATAATGATGTTGACGCATTTTCTTTTTTTTTTCATACATCGGTATTTCTGTATTTCGGGCATTTTACAACTGAGAATGGCCGCGTTTTTGGAACTAAACTGATTCGGTCCTGATTCGTAAAACATGTTTCCTTTATATATAAATACATAAACTGTTCACAAATTTTCGGTTTTAATCCACGCAGTGCGTTGGTATGATTCTGTTTTTCATCTTTTTCTTTTTGACAGATGACAGCATGCGTATTTTTTTCTTTGATCTTCAAAAATCGCTGCGGCTCATGAATCGTCAATGGACAGGAAAAAATATTCTGATCTCAAAATGGTATTTGAGGAAACATGCTTAACTGGATCAGAACTTGCGGGAAAGCGCTGTTGTCGCGCATTTTGAGTTAGTACACAACCTTCATTGACGTGAAAACATTAATTAAAACTACTCTGAATCATTATATCCAACATCAGGTGTCCCATACTCCCATCAATATTTTTATTTTTTATTAATAAAATGATTGATGTTTTTCAGAAAGTTGAATTTTTGCTTTTTGCAGACGACTGTAAAATCTTTAAAACAATAACCAGTAATAATAACATCCTAATTCTGCAATCTAATTTAAATACACAATTTGTTTACCTATTGCACCTGCTACAATTTAGAGGTTAACCTATCAAAGTGTCAATATATTGTATTTAAGAGGGAAACCACATTAGGAGGCTCATTTTCACTGTTTTTTTTAGGATTTAGGATTGACACCATTTTTTTGAATAATTTAAGCCAATAATAACAAAGTTACGCACTAATGTCCGCTGAAGGCCGTAACTAAAGTTCTCCAATTTCGGGACGTGTAGTGATTCGAATTTTTTTCCGAAATCAAAAAGGTTTTAATTTTACATTATTAACTTATTTTTTAAGACTATGAACCTCAAAGCAGGTGAAAATAATGGAAATTAAAAATTTGGCAGGTGTTGGAAAAAAATTATTTCAATTTTCACCATTTTTGTTCATTAATTATGCAAAAAAAAAACACCCTTAAAAATATGATGTCATTCCAAAATACTCAATTGCTCTAACCGCAAAAACATTTTGGTCGTAGTGTCCGGTTATGGGAACGTTGACTTCACTCAAACCCTAGGATTTCTAGATTTCCACGGGTAAAATGACGAAATTTTCCTGGCTTTTCGTAACATCTGGAAATCCTTTCATGTGGTGGTGTGTGGTTTTTTATGAATCTTTTGTCCTATGTACCATTTCCATACTCCGACTATGCCGCGATTGTCTTCTTTTTTAGAAGATCCTTTTCGAATGTGCTGTGCGCGTCCGTTATTAAGAGTGCTACTGTCCGTTTTGGAGAGACTCTTGTGATCGGAAATTGAATAAAAAGGTTTCCACGTCCGTTATTGAGAGTGTCTGTTGTATAGAAGAATTTCATGCAAAAAAAAAACTAATATGGTGACGCATCGGAAAAATTTGTCCGCTCAAATAAATCGTCCGGTTTTGAGAAGTGTTCGTAATTTGCAATTGTATTTAAGTGCGGAGCTCGCGTAGCCCACACAAGATACTGTTGACTTACATTATCCTCTCGTATTGTGTTTGGGAGATGTACTATGAATAATTATAGTACGAAATAGCTTCTGCAAAAGCGGCCACCCATTTGATATTTCTTAAGGAATTTTTAGATATTAGACCGACCAGCTGTTAGACCATGCATAAGGCCAGTGATTAGACCACGCATCAGAGCAGCTATTCATTTTTAATAATTATATCTTATACCTTATTGTATAATATAAAATTGCTTTTTGTCACAATGAAGATACTATGTATCTAAAATATATAAATCTATATCTATCCATTTCCATTATTGAACACCATGCGCTCGTAATTCAAGGTGCGTTCTTTTGTACTCTAGTTAATTCGGGTGAATGTAAAGCGCCGTAAAAAAAATAACGGTTCGGGTTAAGTGTCAAAGCGCAACGGACCCCTGGCGTCAATTTAATTTTTCAACATATCTGACTGTGTTCGCGAGATTAAAAATATGGATCATATCCGGAAAAATATAACGGCATGTTTACTACAAAAATTTCCAATTCTCCATAATAAATTCGCGATTTAGCGATGCAAGCGCCATCTATTGACATATCGATCGAGTGCAGGTTAATTAATCCGTAGAGCTATCCAGGTTAATGCATTGTTGTGATTGCGTGTTGTTAACCCGAATTAACCTAAACTGGAGTACAAAAGAACGCGTCTTTAGATAGTTTCGCGCAAATGGGATGAAACCTAGATTGTTCTTTTCGAGTTACGGTTTGAGTAATCGAGTTAAGTTCAACGTGAAAGTGATTCTCCTTGTCACTTATCCTCATACGGCACTTTAATTTACGACTGAAAAAAGTTGATGGCAAATATTTGGTAGTGTGAGGTATTCCTACTCGTAAGTGTCACCACACACTGCCGAACTCGATCTCGAACATGGTACAAGTGGACCGGTTTTCTTCACGTTTATGTGAAGTGTGTGTGTGTGTGTCTTGAGCTATTCAGAGGACATTCGAGATCCAGTTCGAGTTCGACAGTTTATGGTGACACTTATACACTTGATGCTAGGGTTTAATTTTGAAAAACGAATAGCTGCTCTGATACGTGATCTAATGGCTGGTTTAATGCGCGGTCTAATGAGTGGTCTAATACGTGCTTCAATGGCTGGTCTAATACGCGGTCTAATAGTTAGTCTAACGCGGGTAGTTGGTCTAGTGTCTAAGAACAGCCTTAAAAAACCCACTTTTGTGTGTTAGCTACAAACCGCTGGATGGCGGTAGAGACAATATTGTTTTGTGGGAACCACCGCATCGATGACAGCGCGGCGCAGCTAGAGAGTTGAATTTTGCCTTCAAATGCAGCTTAAACCTTCCCCCAAAAATAAAAAATACCATTCCTGACAAAAAACTGTAAAAAAAACCTGCAAATTTCAAGGCAAAGTGACCCCTCGACTGCCAAATATAAAATCGCGATTTTCTCCGTTATTGGAGCAGCTAAAGGGTCCAAACTTGCAGTTTTTCAAATGGCTCTAATTCGAAAACTACGGCAGCTAAAGAACTAAATTTTGCCTTTAAATGCAGCTTAAACCTTCCCCCAAAAATAGAGAATACCATTTCGGACGAAAAACTGAAAAAAAACCTGAAAATTTCAAAGCAAAGTGACCCCTCGACTGCCAAATAAAAAATTTCGTCAACTATATCAGCAGCCGAATTCCGCTTGGATGACAACCACGCGGCGACCCACATTGTCACTTGGTTTATGTTTCTCTTTAACTGTATGTATTTTCAAATTCTTTCTTTATGGGTGAAAATTTCACCACCATCTCATAAATTTCAGACTACGATGAGAAACTGAAAACAGTAAAAACAAACATAAGAAGTGGTAGACACTGGACATCAATTTGGGATTTAAAAAAATCCTCCGTTGTGAGAGAAAATTGGAAAATATTGTATATACGAGCACATTTCTTTTTAATTTTCACTCTGATGTTGTCACGCAAATACCAGATTAGATGCATTTTTTTCTGCAGTTTTATATCCGATGGAGTTTCTATTAACAGTCCAAAAATGCGAGAAACACTTTCATACGAACGTAGAACTTACAGTCCATGCATTCTAGTGGGTCTACTTGTGTTAATACTTTTGTCTAGGAAAAAAATCACAAAAATCCATAAATTAAAAAATATGTATATGTGTATGTTCTATTTGCTGTTATTGAGCAGACGTAGCACCCACGATATACTTCCACGTTTGTGTCATTTGCCTTGGAAAATTGGAACCAAAATTCCACCGAAATTGGAGCAAAAGAGGATATCATTGAAGGACGTCTTTGGAAAATATAAAAAATATCTGTTTTCTTTCATTTATCGAGTCGAATTAAATATATAAAAATAACGTCACAACAAAGTCAATGAATTTTGCTATTACCTTGATCGAAAATTTCCCGATACGATGCATAAATATTTGGATAGGTTGACAAAATCGGATCACAAACCGCCCCGCGTAGCCAATTTTAACAAATTGTGTATACAACAAAATTCCGTGTATTGAACGAGCCGTGTACGTAGGAATTTCGATGAAAACGTAAAACAAATCTTAACGAAAATAATAAGATGAAAACTATCAGTCAAAAAATCGAAAATAGAACATTTTTCCGTCCCCGCGAGGAGGCGCTCTCTATAAATACCGTTTTGCGTTTACGAATTGATATTTTTGATGCCATAAAAATAAAATTTCTAAATTAAAATCGAAATAATTCTAAGTTTAGGATATACTCGAATGGAAACAGAGGTTCTATTTATTCCTTTGATTCTCGGGGCTGTTTGCTTGGCTGGTGCTCGCTTTTAAACACTAGAGGAACTTATTGCGGCACTCGCGCGCGTCAGTTCTTCAGTGTTCACAGTTCACTTTGGCGATCTTTCGGTTGTTGCGATATTCATAAAAAAAAATCTTTGGGGTTGGTGGATAACAACCAACCCCTCGGGAATTTCGGTCGACTGAATCGATACAGTTAGTGTTAGTAAAGGATATTTTTTTCCGAACAAAATTTTGTGGTTGATTTCGTTGGAAAAAATTGGAGTCCCGGAAAAAAGATCGTTACATACCTTTTTGTCGAGTTCTGTGATTCGTTTATCGCCAGCATACGTTAACATAACACACGGTTCGTTCTTTAAAGTACGTTCTTTAAAGTAAAGTTGACAAGTGGAAAAACGAACGGAAATGTCAATGAAATGTCGCACGGCGACCGGAAAAAAATCGAAAAATTTTCATAGTGATGTGTTTATACCAACTACAACAGCAACAACAACAAAATCAACGAAAAAGAAAAATTATCGGAAAATCATGGCACTTTCAATCTATTTTTCGATTATCGAAATCCTTATTTAGAACAACCGTACTTGCACGCGTTTCGCGATCCAAAATTATCCTTTTATTTATGTTTATAAGTAATAACGTTTAGTTTTAGTGTTATATTTTTGAATTTTCTAAAAAAAACTCTGTATGCCGACTTTTACATATAGAGAGGGGTACTTTTCGACTGATTTTCAGATTTTCTCGCCTGTACCCATTTGTGCTAAATTAAGAACCAAGATCGGAGCCCGAATAGATCGCGCGGCGGTGGCTACAAGTTCATTTCAATATCGGGCCATCGCGAACACGTCAGGAAAATTTTCTGAAAATTTTCAATCTTTGCGTAAGCATGTGTATCTGTGTGTGCCGGTTTTCCTATGTTTGTCGGCAAGTTTTGAAGTGTGCAGGGATATAAAGTGTGCGACCAGACCATGCCATTGGATACTTTGATTGCAGTGCGGTAAGGAGGGAACATGTAAGGAACGTTTCGATCGTGGCGCATTTTCCCCCGGAGAGTGAAAAACACACCTTATATAACGGGAAAATTCTTGAAAATCTCGAGTATATAATATTGTATCTAGTATCTGTCTGTGTAGTCGAGATGGTATATAACGTGATTTCAACGTGTTCACATGACTAATATTGAAAATTTGTCTGCCTTAGTATGCGTTTGGAGCTACGAGAAAATCATCCAACGCTGGATGGAGATGCTAAATCGAAGATTTTATTATTTTT
The DNA here is from genome assembly GCA_964017055.1 of Chloromyia formosa. Classification (NCBI taxonomy): domain Eukaryota; kingdom Metazoa; phylum Arthropoda; class Insecta; order Diptera; family Stratiomyidae; genus Chloromyia; species Chloromyia formosa. The sequence goes on from OZ024818.1 coordinate 24,710,004, forward strand.
CATTCGTGATCGCAACATTTTAGTTTCGTCGACCTGAAACTACACGACAAGGTGCGGTGTCGTGAAGACTGCTCCTTATCTTAAGAAACAAGAAATGTGTATCAAAGAAGGAAAAGCCATAAGTCAAAAACTTGAATAGTGAAATTTAAGACGCGCATTTCGGAAAGAAATGGCACAAGGCGAAAACTTAGTGGACACGAGTTTAGTAGGGAAACATTTACAACGGATATTCGATATAAGAAAAGTTTCCACGACCGACGTACTCGTATCTGGGCAAACTTCCGTGAATTTTGTCGTATACTTATAGACGTCCGAAAGGAGGCACAAGTGTGTGCGCGAAACGTGAAGCCCCACAGCACAGAATTGAGTTGCTGTTCAGTTGATACTTATGTCTACAAATTGGTTCGGCAGTAAAAAGAAAATGTATGAAACTCCATTCTATGTCCTAAACCTAAACATCCACTGGTGAAGGTACAAAAATGCAGAAAAATGCATTTTATATATGTACATAGTTTGATTGGAGCTGATAGCTTCCCACCGTACGCAGGATTTTTTGCTACACGGTTTCAAATTGACCGGGGTATATTGCGCAGTCAAATTAGGTAAAAATATTAGGAAGGAAAAAAATTTCCGAGGTATTTAAATTTGGAACTACTACTATTTGCCCTAACCCCTAGTGGGGCATAAGGTTATTATATGCCTTAATGCCTACTGGGCATGAGCGCGTTTACCGTTTCCTTATCGTATAACTGGTTTCGGATGATGCATGTTGCTAACATGGTTAGGTTAGAAGGGTTGTCTTGACCACAAAAGAAGTGATCAAACCACACATCGACCGCGGTGATACCCTAAGTACAGCAACCTGAGCATAACTCAGTTTTCAAACCAGCCAGAACTGATAATGAAGTGATGAAACCTATCAACACTAACATCTGTAACGAACGGTTCGGTGGGCATCCGAAGCTGTCCGTGGGGATGGAGCCTAAGGTAGCATAATGACAGTGAAGGTCGGGCCGTCCCATCTGCCGAAGAAAAGGCCCCTTCAACGAGCTAAGCAGTGGCCCATTCTTGCTGTAGCTCAGTTCGGGAGACGTGGGCGGAGTTTTCACCGCTCGTTGCCCCTGTCCTTTACGTATTAACAAAAAGTCATGGGCCTGGGGATGACAACACAAACAAGGGAGGCAAAAATGGGGAATAGTGAAAAGAAGGCGATAAGGATGGAATGATTGGCGGACGTCTTAGTTGCCCTCGCTCTCGCATCGGGGTCTAGTCTAGTTGTAATGGGACCCTCGGCCTCTGGTTTCGCACTACCGACAGATCATTACTCATCAGGTGCTGTCAACGATCTGCCGGTGGAAGCGGCACTACCAGACCAGAATATGGTTCATTACAGGTGGTATCTACGTAGTTGAAGGGTCGCATCAACTCCTTTGATTGCCTGGAAGGTTGTCTCAGTAGTGCTGACGTATCCTTTTAGACCAATTACCGTTATGATTGCCCTAGCTGAAGCTAAGCCCAGACCACAAAAGTTTTCCGGCCCGAGAAAATTTTATGATGAACCTTATCTTGCAAGTTTATCCGCTGCTTCATTTCCTTCAATGCCACGGTGACCTGGCACTCAATATAAAAATATTTGGTTGACGGTCGCCAGACATTGGTGAAGCTCACGACACTCTTTCACTAGTTTTGAAGAGAGCCTTAATGGCTTTCTGGCTATCTATACGGATAGAAATGTGTGCGCCGTGGGGTTTGTTGTAAAGAATTATTCTGGCAAGGCCATGTACCATAGCGATTGGGTCCAAAGGCGCCAGCAGCAACTATTTGTTCAGTTTTAGACCCATCGGTGTGTCACATGATACACCTGGGGTCTGGGCAGAGATTGTCATTTTGACATTCCGAGCGATCTGGGAGAGTTACCAGAAAGCTGCAAGTTTTCGTCAGCTCATGTCTTCGACGAACTCAAATATTTTTTTTGGCTCGAAACAATATCAAATGAAGACGGGTCTCAAAAAACATCAGTGACGAGGGTGCTTTGTATGTGCGACGAACGAATTGAAATTTCATATTTGTATAGAAAGCATTCTGCCACTGGTTCTTTTTATAAGAATCTCTAAACCTAGACCAAAAATAACTCAACATCCAAAATCCGGGAATAGCCTTTGAGATCCAATTTGAAAGCGTTCACTCGGATTATCTAACCCGATTGGTATTTACACGAGAAGCGTATTTATGCTTCGTCAGCTAACAATTTGCGCATTGTCGTAAACCCGTTAGCAGTTTACATGGCACAGGTATCGTCGATTTGACGCGCCCGGTGTTACGTATTAGAACCTTTACTTCTCCTAATTGGCCGATCGGATGATGAGCCAACTTTGCTCATAATTGGAAATACGGCTTTCGTCTATATCGGGGTGATGAGGCCAATGCGAAGGAGTGTTGTTGATGGTCTTTTTAGCACTTTTGTGTTGATATCAGAGCGATATCGAAGCAATACCAAAGCAATATTAAATCGATATCGAAGCGACATCAAAGCGATATCACAGCGATATTGAAGCAATCTCGAGGTGATATGAAAGCGGCAGTTTTGTCAGAAAACGACGATCTTAAATAGGGAGAAAGAATCACCAATTTTTCCGGGTAACTCCGCTATTCATTGTTGAATTCCACAATGATTGTGTAAATCAGAAACTCAGATATTCAATATTTGAAATCCTGAAGGCAACCAATATCGTCTTTGTGAAAGAGATATATACTCCTCAAAACAAAATAAGGGCCACTAATAATTTTCCGATTGTTTTTTGTGGTTCTCCATACTCTCATACGTCGATTGTCATTAAAAAAAAACCTCACTTTACACTCATCCGTGAAAAGCACCTCACGCCATTCCTCCATGCCCCATTCACTTTATCGTTAACAAAACACTTGAAAACATAACGGCATTCATAAAAATTAGTTATCGAAGCAAAAATATTCGGGTGGCCCTTATTTTGTTTTGAGTAGTATATATATATACAATGATTAAATATGTTTTCCCAATAAAGGGATCTGTTGGAATATGTTCGTGGCAGGAGTCGAACCTGCGACCTCTCGCTCGACGCTCTACCCATGGAGCTACCGCGGTCGTGACAATATTCTAGATAGTATTTGGAAAATACGAGTCTTTTCGGAAGTTTAAATTTTTTTTTAATGAGTTTTGCTTCTTCTTCGCCATTTTGCTATGAATGGCAGCAATCCTAATAAAACTACCCCCTCCACTACTAGGCCAGTAAAAGTAAGATTGTAACAGAAAATATTAGGGAAAGATCTGGAAATAATTTTCATTTATTCCATAGATCCTAAATATATGGAAACCGAGTCAGCACGATCGCAGAAGGTGAGCATTACTTTCGGGAGGCGAAAATCCGAGAAAACTCAGCTCTTTTTTAACCTTCTAACTTCTAAACGATGGGACAGTAAGCTCAGTCCGTAGCGTCAGTCTCATGTCTGACTACACTCGTTACAAGTTCAAATCCCGTCCACGGGGTTCGTGGCCATGGATGCTTCTGTTGTCTTCCCCCTATGATACGGGGCATAATAATAAGCCACAACATCTCTCGCGTTCGCCGGTTTCGACCGCTGATGCTAAGCGCGTCTCATCTGATGCCTCTGCTTCGCACCAGTGGGTGAGGCGTAACCGGGAACATTCCATTCCTTCGGGGAGTAGTTCATTCTTAACATTTTTACTTTATTTTTCATTGTGTAGTTCCACTGTGGACGGATTAGGGTGACGGCATGTTAAGTACCATACACGTTGTATGGTGTCGATCGCTGTCGCCCGCAAAAAAAAAACTTGTTTGTAATCGTTTAGAAGTTATAAGGAAAATATTTAAAAGAAAGGCTCAAATTTCTCAGATTTTCGTCTCCCAATAGTTAAGCTATGAAAACTCAGTGTCCATGTATTTAGGACCTATAGAAAGGATTAAAATGATTACCAGATATTTCCCTAATATTTCCTATAAACCCTCACATTGATTTTATTTTACTGGCCTATACTTCAAATTCAATACAAAATGTATCTTTCCTTTAGCTGCTTATTTCTCAGTTTATTTCTATCAGCAATAAAATTATTGAAATCGATGTCAATTTCTCTTGAACTGCTTCCTTTGATCGCTGACTTTCAAAGGTTCCCATTAACACGGATTAGAGCACATACCTCGTTTTATTTCAGTCATATAGAGCCATTCACTCCAGTCTGAAAGAAAATTAACAAAGATTAATATGTTATGATCTATGCGAGTAAGTATAATAATTATATTTTATTTTGTATTGATTTAATTTAACTATAAATTATGTATTCATGTTGGAGTTTCGAGCATGACATCTAACTGATTTGTGATACTGAGTGAACCAGTTGATGAGCATTCTTGTTATGACTTCAATTTGATCGACAACAACAATGTTAGGTAGGTCTGTACAGCAGTATCTATAGAAAAGTGTCAACCAATCAAGTCAATTTAAAAAAATCACAAAAATAATTTTTATTGCAATAACAAGATATTAATTCTGTTATGGTAGTTGAATTTCACGAAATTAATTTTCACTTTATACATACATAATTAGAATGAAGATTACTGTTGGTGTTATGCTACTCGTATTTCCACCACATTTACATTAAGAATCATCAACGTCTGAGTATCAGAAAGATGGACGAGACGAGCAATGGCTCGAAAACAACCTTGTTGTAACAATTTTCCAGCCAAAAAAAAACTCATCAGCCGCTAAAAGAATTGATATAAGCATAATTCCGCCAAAGTATTCGTAGCTTTCCGCCTCGCTCTAGGCTAGGGTATGCATATTGAGCCTTGATTAGTTCTACGCTGTCCAATGAAAGAGCCATTGGATCAATTGGAACTCAAAATCGCCCTAAATCGGGGGGTAAATGAGGACTCCCTTCACCTCATCCTGGCAGTGGACGACCCGACGCCTCGATGGAGCGGTTGCTGGAGCGGAATGATAAAATCGCCTATCGCTTCACGCACGTCACGCTCAATGTGGACAAGTACAAGCGTCCAAATGTAGACAATGCACCTTCCTGCGATAAGCAGGATGCGCGCAAATTTACCCCACCCGCTGCAGGCGAACCTGATCCTCAGATCGCGATGGACCGAATTTCAACCAATGTGAGGCCTGTCGGTGTCGACACCGACGGTCACTCTACATTCATCATAGATGCTAACACACCACCGACCAGCAGCGCATCTAGCACTCAACGTCAAGGCGCACCGTCGAGACGGGGCATTAACCCGTTTGGTCCTCGTGCTGCTAATAACCCGCGAAACCTCAGCGGCTCTCACCCAAGGGAGCGTCAATGAAAGAGGGAGGGAGACAACAGTTCCCGACAGGGCAAACAAAAGTGCCTTGTCTAACGCTCGGTATCTTCGCAGGATCATGAGCGCCACTAAGGTGCTTCAGGCGAACCTGAACCACGCTATAGGAGTATCGGCCGTGCAGGTGTGCAGGTTATTCGCCGATAAACAGGCCACCATTATGCTTATTCAAGAGTCATGGGTGGCCCGTGGCCAAATTTACGGTCTAAACACAACAACTGGTTAGTTGATATACGACAGGTTAGTGGGTTGTCCGCGTGTGGTGCTTCTGATCGACAAATGCGTCAACTAACCACTAACCAATTTTATTTCTAGAGATCCAGCTGCAGCCTTGGGGGAAGTATTCACGCTCAACACTCATAAGTGCATCTGCCTACTTCCCATCCGACAATGTTGAGATTTCGCCGCTCGAGGTCCAGCAGCTCATCGACTTCGATCGACTAACCGGCATTTTGTAATCGGTTGTGACGCGAATGCACACCACACGGTGTGAGGGAGAAGCGATATCAACGATAGAGGTAAGTGCCTTCTTTACTATCTTATGTGTAAACATGTGAATGTCCCTGACGTGGAAACGACCAAACACATCTTGTGCGAATGTCCCGCCATCGCACGTTTTAGGATGTCACTCATCAAGCGCAGGCTTTTATCAGCACTGCAGACTTCAGGTTGATTCCTGCTAAAGACATATTTTATTTTTCATAAGGTGGACGGTCTTTTGACTTAATGGGCTACGGCACAATAGACCTATTATGGTCGCAGTGCCTTCCTGCTGGGTCACTAGCTCGACTTATCTTATATATCTGTAAATGACATGACTTTTAATTGCATTCGAGGATATTATGTCTTTCGGTTTTTAACGTTCGTTCACTCCTTTATATCCTTAGTGTCCCTTATATCCAGAGTATTGGTATTATCACCTTGATCCAGAAATTATCGATATTTGCTAGGTTTGGTATCTGTTTCAATTCATGCCCAAGAAAGTGCTGTTTTCCTGACCAAAGAACTAAAGTTGCAATCAAGAATAGCTTAGTACATTTGCCTCATGACTCCCACCCATATGCGATCAATTTTGCCTAGATATTAGTTCCTTGCCAAAAATATCCTTTCTTCTCTCTCCAGAAAACTCGAAATATCATCAACTGTAGGCTAGTCAATTTGCCTAGATATCACTACCTTGCCAAAAATATCCTTTATCCTCTCCAAATGACTCATAATGCCATCAAAAGTAGTCTAATGCATTCGCCTTAAAACCCCCGCCAAATGACACCCATCTGGCCTAAGTATACCTTTAGGCCGAGAATATACTTTTTTCCTCCTTAAGGGCTCAAAACGTCATCAGTCCCGAACAAAGGACTCACAATTCGGTTAACAGTATTCCACTGGTTTGGTTTCATCACCATAAATCAGAAGATACCCATATCTACATGGTTTGGTTTCTGTTGTCATTTCATGATTAAGAGATGAAATTACGCACACCTGTAGTAGCACCAAAATATCACCGTGAGGTACTTATAATAAGCCAAGGAAAGTACGCACGCACCAAATTTTTACGAAATCATACCACGGTAAATGTCGGGGAGAATTGTTTCCTTGAAATCTTTGAAAAGATTTAAGCGCGACGGCTCGCGACAATGACCCAACTAAATTTGAACCCCCACGACCACCAGGGGCTCGAGCTACATAGGTCCAAAAACCCGTAGTTGTTGTGTCGCGCAAACATAGTCTTGGTCGCATTTTTGATTATCGCTTTTTTTCGGATTTCTTTGTTTTTCTTTGTCGGGCAGGAGGATACCGCGTCCTTAGATTTAGTGTCCCCGATAGCTTACTGGCAGTTTAATCAGACATTGAGAAAATGGGCGTCTGTGTGGTCTGCATCTGCACAGCTTGACCCTACTTATCCGATATGTTTTCAATTCATTTGTTTTGTATTTAATTTTATTTTAAACATGAATTCATGCCTATCACACAGCACAGAACATTCCTTCGTTTCTCGAGACTACTGAAAAACAGAAAACCAGATGATTGGGTCCACATCCTCTCTACACCTGTCAGGGCCATCTTACATCTTTGCAGAGCGTAGCGGAAAATGTCTAGAAAACACACTCGACACACTTTGCTAGGGAATCTTTGCCAAGGACCGTATCGTTATTGCAATTTTGCAGGCGGCCGGCTGCATTGTACAGTGGGTTCAATCTATATTGAATTGACTACACAAACGCTTCAAATGATTTTTTCCTTCAACATATGCTTCTTGGATTTGTTGAATTTTTTCAATGGACATGTGCCTGCCCTATGACAAGATGACGGAAAAGCGCTTGCATGCAATATTTTATCGGACGCACCCGGCACATTGACCGCACATGTGCGGGATTTTCAAGCGTACCGTCGTGTCGCGTCGTACTATGTTAGCATCTTGGCCAGTTCAGCCTTCCGTTTTGGGACTGCATCTTTCGTCATCCTTGAGTAATTAGAAGGCTGCGTGGAAAAATCACCATGGTAATTGCAATTAGTTCAACGGAATTTGAAACTGTTCACAAATGCAAATGAAATGTTTATATTTTACGACGATGCAGTTTTTGGGTATCCGATTACCAAACGATCTTCTCGACGAATTACAGAAGTTTGCACCTTTCAGTACTGTTTGAAATATAGTTTTTATATCCTTCACTGGGTGCGAGTATATTAATTTTGTCATAAAGTTTGCAACGAACAGAAGGAAGCATCTTCGACCATATAAAGTACGTAGATCATTTGAAAAATTTACGGCCTTTTTAAGATAGACGCATATTTCGAGAAAAAAAATATTTCTCAAAATACTCGTATGTATAGGTAGTCACCTCGAAATTCGATATATAGTATGAGTATGTATTTAGACGTTTCTCCAAACCCTTCAAGCCGTAAGAAATCAATTATTTGGTACACTTCATCCGAATCTGGTGAATAGGGTGGGTGCGGAAGCAATTTGAATTTTATTTCGTGCTACGCAAGCTGAGCTGAGCGTTATCCTCCTGAGCGTTATCCTGGTAGAGCAGCATTTCTTCTTGAACAAAACGCTCCTCGTACAAATAAATACTCTTGGTTAGCACGGCGAGGTGAGTTAATTAAAGGTGTGTTTCGCTAGGCACACAACCGTCGCACATTGTTCTCGATTCGAAAACATTTTCGAACGAAAGATCCTTCGATGAATATTCGGGACGATTTGTGACCGAAATTAATGGCGAATCCTGTGTAAACATGAGCTCTACAGTCAGTCGATGAGCTGGAGGTTATATCAAGTTACAGCGACTGGAATGGCCAGGACACGTACAACGCATGGACAACAACCAAATGCCTAAGAAGAAGAAGAAGAGCGAGAGTTCGATGGGAAGGCTCGGCTGAGGCAGACGTAGAACAACTGCTGGGCTTACAATACTGGGAGGACGCAGTCATTTGACTGAGACAATTGGAGGAAAACTATCAAGATAGCTAAGGTCCGACGTCGGCTGTTGCGCTACGATGATTATGAACGTGCTCAAAATGCCAGTACTCCAGTACATTGGCCTCATCGAACCGATTCAGGAGATACCCATATCTACCATGTTTGGTTTTTGTTTCATTTCGTGATCAAGAGAATCCTTTTATCCTGACGCACACCGTATGGTACTTAAAACAACCCAAGCAAGCTACGTATCCAATATGGTTAAAATCAGATCACGAGAAATGCCTGGATGAGCGACCTTGCAAAGACTTAGGCGAGTAACTATAGTTTAAACACAGCAACAGAATATATCATTAGTCCAGTCGATAATCAAAAATGCAGTCTCCGGGCCGCGCTCAGTCACACAATGATTTTTTAAATTAGGTTAAGATCCCAACCTGGGAAGTGCAAAGAAACGAACAAACAAAAAAATTTCTAATCCAGGGTGTGCAAAATATGTACCAAGAGGCAAGCCAATTTGCAAAAATACCAGGTCAATGTCGGTCAAAAGCCACAACAATAGATGGGGACCGATTTATGCGCCCACAAGCCCTTAGGAATCGCAAAAACACAACACATGCACAGCGCCATTAGACGCACTGCGGGAAGCGTGATTTCTGCTTAAACGGTTCGAAAATTATTAAGGTCAAATGACCTGCTTTCCAGATACCCGGTAAAATTACAGCTATTGACAAGAAGGTACAAAAGGTCTTTAAAATTAGATTTTTTTTTATTGAAAAATAAATACAGATTTTATAACGATTGTCAAATCTAGAAGTTTGTAATTTCTACAAAAATTGCCTCAATGTTTTGGCTTACCAATAATATTTACTAGACACACCCCGGGTTCGCTGCGGAACCTTTAAGCGTGGTCGTCCACTGCAAGCGTAAATGAGCGGTAACGTGCTCCAGCGACACAAGCGCCAAGAAGCGGTGCAGAAATAAGCGGCTACGAGCGGAAGAGATCGTCCATTCCAGGCGTCTTCGCGGTTCGCGCATCAGTTTGCAATGAACCGAAACATACAAAGCAAACTTTGGACAAGCGTTGCCATAGAATTTTGATCGGATTGGTAAGTAATAAAATAATGTACGCAGTTTTTGTATTTTACGCTACAATATTATGTATTTACAAAATCTACAGTAATACATGAATAGTCCTGGATTAAGTGCTTTTAAATGCGAATAATTCCTTAAAACCTGTTTTATTATGGTAATCTGTAGAGGTCGGAGAGTAAAAAAAAAGAGTTTGTGTTAAAAATATTAACCCCTATTTCGCTACATTTTTTTTCCTATCTCCGACGCCCTGCATATCTCCGAGCAAAACAAAATTCCAAACCTTTATTTAACTTTTTCGGGATCCTTCGGCGGTTTTCAGGCGAAACGCACGATACACGAGATTCTAGCAGAAAGCGCCAGTGACGAGCGAGCTTTGCATGTGCGACGATTAATTTAAAATTGCTCTCGTATAGAAATCTCGCTCGCTAGTAGTGCTTTCTGCTAGAATCTCGGGTATCGTGCGTCCCGTGTGAAAGTCGCCTTCCGCTTAATATTTTTTGACGCCAACTCTTTAACTCTCCGACCACAACAGATTACCATAAAAAATAAAGCCTCTGGGTAGTATTTCTCACTCGATTGATTCTACTAATTTGTTTCGGAATATTGTGTCTTTGATGTTCTTTTCCTTTCAAAGTTTACATATTCATTACCTCCAATTTTGACAGTATTTTTTCCAGACTCTAATAGAGATAACTGTACTGTTCAAAACACTTTAAAGTTTGAAATGTACTACTAAATATTTTCGGCGTTATCCTTTTTTTCGACTAATTAAGAAAATTGTCAAATGGACAGAGTATGCCGTTAGTCCTTTCCGAAATATAACCAAATTTCGAGTGGGCCTATCCAAGTAATCGGGAGTGTATAGATGATTTGAGACATTTTGACTATCTGTTGAAAAAACCTATTGAAGGTTGAAGGTTTTTTGTAGGATATTTGATCTAACTTATTTTGGTTTTTTAATTTTTTTTAGTTAAGTATTTTAGTCCGGATGGCGCAACGGTTAGCACGTTCACCTTCTACGCACTGGGCCACCGGTTCGATTCCTACTGAATGCGGTAGTTTTCGATAAAAAAGGGGGATTTTCGTGTCGGACTATGAGCCCACTCAGCCGTTAAATGAGTACCCATTTATGGGGTAAATAACTCGGTTGAGCGTGTTGCTGATCACACCTCTGCACAAGACCGTCACGATCTAGAAAATTAGATGATGCTAACTCAACTCGAGGCCATGGTTCAAATTGGACATTTGCGCCAGTTATTTATTTATTTATTTTTAAGATTTTTACTAACTAACTGAAAAAGAGCAAATCTCATCTCGGTACGCCCCTGTATTTACCCGTCGGCTAGAGAAAATCTATCTAAAATCTATTAAATATTTATTATCGAAACAGAAGCTGTTTGTATACATCATAATATATATTTCGTTATCGTTGTTCAATTCTCTTTATAGCTACAGGAATATCTCACCGCCCACCCAATCCTTCCAACATGTATTTTGAAATAATTACTGTAATCTAGTTTTCAACAAGCTCTCAAAACAAAAGTTGATATGATTACCAAACAAATTAATTGGAGGTTACCGAGAACGGAATTTGTATTCACTACCCGACAAATATTTTATTTACATTCGTATATTGCATTTAAATACACATCCCCTACGTTTCCAATAAATTATTTATAGATGAAATTGTTTCAGAAATTAATAATGCAATTAGTTGTAATTAACTTAAATATTTCAATTTGTAGTTAAACATTTTGGAAAGTATTTATTATTTCCGGAGTCCGATATTATAATATCCGTAAATATTTATAGGGGGAATTGCAAAAATAAAAATAGTGGTGACGCTGTAAATTGGAATCCTTAGCGAATATAATCGTTTAGAAATAAATGTTAAAAAAAATCATTGTACATACTCGTATCTATGATATTTACCTTTTTTTTGAATGAAAACAAGATTTTTCTTTGGAAAGTTGGCATTTGCGACGCGTTTTGGGTAGTTTTCCTGAGATTGCGGTGGCGATCTTCAGTTAATTTATAATTTAGTGAATATGATATGGGTGTCTTACATATATTTAAAAAAAAAAGGAAAATTCGGGGCTTCTATGCAGAGCGTGAGAAGGAAGAGAATAACTGGGGGCATGACAGTCACGTCTTTCCCACTACGTCGCCTGGTTCTGGGCTTTTCACAACCCTAATTAATCACATATAACAAACCAAATGTCGCAAACTTTCGAACACTAGGTAGGATAGAGACACAAAACATTGGACTTTTAATAGAATCCTTGCTATGATATGTTCATCTCTTTTTGGTAGTGCAATTATTGCATGTGCATGTGCATTCCCACGGTATACAATGTGGAAATATGTGTCAGATTCACGAATGTGAGAGGGTACATTAACTTTGTCATGAAGATTGCAACCCACAGAAGGAAGCATCTCCGACCATATAAACTAAATATATTCTTCGTCAGTATGACGAGATAAGTCGATGAAACTTTGTCCGTCTGTCTGTCCGTCTGTTTCTATGCAAACTAGTCTCTCAGTTTTTGGACAAAGCCTTCTTTCTATTGCACGCTGTATATATGAAACGACGGAATCGGACCACTGCGTCATATAGCTGCCATGGGAACGACCGGTCAAAAAGTCTGTGTTTGTGAGAAAAACTTTTTTGTTTCTAAACATATTAGTCCAATGAACAGAGAGTTTTTACCTTGCAAAAGGTGCGGTAGTTCTGAATTTTTGATATGTTGTATAGGTCGGTGGGGTAGTAAAAAATCCAAGTTTGCGTCACTCTCCCCCTTGTGCTCCCCCCGCTACCTTGGAAAAACTGGCACTTTTATCAGTTTTTCACCTATAACTCCGTTCCAGTCAATTTTGACGCAAAATATATGTATCCCACTTTTGTAGAGCACAAAATTTACTACAAATTTGATCTATCAAGGTTTTTTCTACAACCAATAGCAACGGAGCTAACCTAATTTGAAAAACATAAAAGAACTACGATTGGGGTAAACCCCAATCATGCAATACTCTAGATGAATTTGAACCTGGTTAAAGCCAATAAATAGTTTTGGTTGCAATCTCCGATGCATCGTTAAGACGTAAGACGTAAGTCGTTAAGACGTTAAGACGTATTTCACGAAATAGTGCAGTTTGTATGGGAGGGGGTAGAAGGAGGGTGAGGATTACAATAAATTTTATAATGTAGGTTACAATTATCATTAAAGTGATATAATATTAAAAATTTCAAAGCAAGATGTTTTATAGTTTCTGAGAAAATCTGATTATTGTAAATTATCAAAAATGTGTTATTTTGTATGGGAGGGGGTAGACGGAGTAAGGGTAATCGATTAGTTTTTTTGAATCTAACTGATATTGTTAATTAAGTGTTAAGTACAAAATTTCAGCCCGATAAATTGTATACGTACTGAGTAAATTGGCTTAACGTATTTCATGAAATAGTGCAGTTTGTATGGGAGGGGGTAGAAGGAGGGTGAGGATTACAATAAGTTTTATAACATAGGTTACAATTATCATAAAAGTGATATATTAAAAATTTCAAAGCAATATGTTTTATAGTTTCTGAGAAAATCTGATTATTGTAAATTTTCAAAAATGTGTCATTTTGTATGGGAGGGGGTAGAAGGGGTGGAGCGATTTAGCCCGTTCACGAACTTAGCCTTCATTTTTTGTCAAAAATAACGTGTGCAAAATTTGAACTTCATAGCTCAACGCGTTCTCGAGCTAGAGAGGTCACGGACGGACGGACGGACAGACGGACAGACGGACAGACGGACATCCGGTTTTGAGATATTCGAGTGATAATATGAACTTCTGTATCATTCATTTTTTTCTGCGAGCCTTATTTCTTAGCGTTACAAACTTTGTGGCAAACTTATAATACTCTCAGATTTCATCTAGAGTATAAACACTTCTTGTCAATTGCTCCTTTGTTCGCACGAAGTGGAAAATTAACCATTTTTTGATGTATTTCATCAAATAACGGGTTAAATGTTAGTCCCACAAGGAAAATGATTAGGATCGATTTTTCTTTAAACTAAATAATCTTTAAGAGATAAATCAAATACACGTAGGCATGACAGTTACGTAGAAAAGGAAAAAAACCATTATTTTTAAAAATAGATGGGTTTTCTCCTTTTCTGCGTAATTGTCATACCTACGGGCATTTGACTTATCTCAAATTAAAGCTTAATTAGTTTAAATAAAAACACCGACAGTATAAAGGAAGAAAGTATTGTATTTTATTTTATTATGGTATACATATATTTTGCGTTAAAATTGACTGGAACGGAGTTATAGGTGAAAAACTGATAAAAGTGCCAGTTTTTCCAAGGTAGCGGGGGGGAGCACAAGGGGGAGAGTGACGCAAACTTGGATTTTTTACTAGCCCACCGACCTATACAATATATCAAAAATTCAGAACTACCGCACCTTTTGCACGCTAACCCCCCTTATTTGGTCTCTATTTATTGGATTATATCTTAACCTGAGAGTATGGAATGTGTATTGAAGAGAGGCTATCATCACACACACTCCATACGTGTTTCGTACACATTTTTTTTCATAGCCTACACTCTTTGTTCCCTTGTTTGTCAAATTAACTGACTGAAAGTTGCAATAATTTATGTCAGCTTTTTACAATATTTTTTTTCATTGCCTACTTTCTCCTATCAGCTGGTGCTCCCTGGGTTGCGGTATAATTGAAAATCACAACAAATTATTTGACAGCCGGAGGGAACATTTTTGTGGTGTATGTAATATGTCTCAGTGTATAAACGGGTACCAAAATTTTTAGCTGATTTCCGTTCTTTATATAGTCTTCATATTCTCAGATCTTAACCAAATTTCATATTTTTCAATGGCATCTATTGTCAAACTATACTCCTGAGATTGGTTGAAATTGGACCCCTATACCATTTAGGTGTCATAGGAATAATGGGTCCAAAAGTAAGTTATTAGAAAAAAAAAATTTTTTCTAAAGATTTTAGGCCTTTACCAAATTTCACATTAATCGATCATAGTTACCGCCAAACCACAATACTAAATTTGGGTGAAATCGGCCCACTATTTAATAAACATATGTACATATCATAGGAGCAGTGGAATTGGAACAAGAGTTTTCCTGCTAATTTCAAAATAGTAAATGCAGAATGATTAATCCATTCTGCTTCATGTCAAAGTAGGTCCTTCTGACTGACCAAAGGGTTAGAAATACCTGTAAAAGGTTAGCAATGTCTTCAACTGGACTCCAGTGCATTGGGATCATCGTTTCGATTCGGGAAATACCCATATTTACCAGGTTTGGTTTTTGTGTCATTTCATGAGCATAGGTTCTGACGCACACCTCCAGCAGGACCAAAATATAATCGTGTGGTACTTAGAATAACCCAAGGAAGCTATGTACTAAATTTAGTTAAACCACGGACCACGAGAAATTACTGAAAGAATTTTTCTTTGAAATCTTTAAAAAGACTTAAGCGAGAGAAAGTCTATAGAATTTCACATTTTTGGCTATTTTTTTTTATCCGTGCAGTAGGATCAGAGCATATGATACCTTCATACTCTCGGGATAAGGCAATCCTTGGGAAAAGACGGCAGATCTCGGGACGCTCCCTACGAGGTTGCAGCCCTGTCAAAAAAATATCGATTTTCAAATTGCCATTTCTCGGGTGTTTTTCATCGTATCGACTTCAAATTCGCTACACTTCCTAAGATTACCCTAAAAAATGACTCTACCCAATCTGAAAACCCAACGCCCACCCGTGGCAAAAGCTACAGAGGTCCCAAAACCCGTACTTATTGTGTCGCGTAAACATGGCTTTAGTCACCTTTTCTCGTTTGTGCTTTTTTCGATTTGTTCGTTTTTCTTTGGCGGGCACGCGTCCCTAAATAATACCTTCGCCGCGTTAGAATGCGTGTATTGGATTGTGATTCCGTGAGCTTTTATTCTTAATTGGAAGGGAATCAACAAAACCCTGAACTGTCGAACGTCTAATAATTTTTTTAAAATTCTAGTATTTAACAGGAAAATTTCATATCGCATCAGGCAATGCAATTCATTCGGAACGAAAGAGTTACGTGAAACCAAATTGCTTTCGAATTTAGTTCGATAGCCGAAATACGTTTCGACATGAATCGGCCCCTGGTTTCATTGTAATTTTGCCTATATTTTTTCAGGGGTGGAGTCATGTATTTGGTACTATGCGATCCGCGAACGAAGCACATGTATCGCAATTTCGTATTATGTTTTCCGTCAACGTATAATATACGTTATCGCTTCAATTGTTCGATTGAGAAAAATAATTCGCATGCGCATATACCAAAGAAAAACAGAAAAATGGAAGTAAATAATGAAAAAATATATTCATAAGAAATAAAATAAATAAAAAACGTGCATTAGATTTGGCCAAATCTCGAGATTCGGCCAAACCTCGAGTAATCTGAATTTGTTTTAGCAATTGTTAATAAAAAAATAGCACAAATGATAAATTTCTACATGTTAATGATGAATCCGTGCGTAGGAATCCGTACTTAATTCATTGAGGACTGGCTTCCATAAATCCTCAACTCCATTGGATTAACTAAGTGCTTATTCTAGGCAATCTAGCTTGTCGCCAGAGGCCCTGAGGGATGTATATTGCCTTTGTAGTTCTGTGTGTAACCATCTGACTTGAGGACATCATTTAAACTGTCCTTCCTTTTCATTGGGTGGACTAAAATTCTAATGGATTCATATAACGTATTATGTATGTATGAATCTTTTATATAGGGACATTTTATTCCAACCGGCAATGACGCTTGCCGTCATGAGGTATTTTGCCAAAATGTTTGCCGCTAAATGAGATTTTGGCTCCTATCCAAAATGTATGCATCAACACGGCTATACCCGTTGCTCTTTTTTCATCTTTCAAACTCACTTGATTTAAGACGACCACATCAAACTAATGCGTGTGTGCATGACTTATTGATGCCAATTTACCAACGAAAAATTCAAGAGAAGAAAAAGAATTGATGTTGGACCTAACGTTGAGTTCGGTGTCCATTCGAACATCACATTATTATATTAGGTGCGTTCGATTCACCCAGATCTAGATTATGAGTTAATCGAACGCCTGCTATCGACTTCAAGTGTCAAACATAAAACAATCCAATTGGATAATAAGACACCAACAAATATGTATGTGCTTAAATTTGATACTGTGATGTTGCAATTCACAACATCAAAATTTAATCACGAACTACCGAAAAATCTGCAGTGAATTTATAGTTTTATTCACAACTTTATCTTTCATCTTTATCTTTTATCTTTTCCTTCAGTAACAATAAATTTACAAAATTGTCGAAAACGAAAAAAATAGAAAAAGAAAGACAGATGGGTGGATGGAAATTAGCGATGTCTACCTATAGAACGAGAAAAATTAAATAAAAATTACTATACCACCTCGGACGACCTTTACAAGTTTTAAATGCGACTGGGCGAAACCGCGTTGATAGCCGTTCTTAATTATATTCACTATAGCTAAGTTTCCGTTAATATTCAGCAACTGCTCGTCAAAGTACATATTTACGTTTCTTACGTCTAATTATTCTATTCGATATTCGTTGTGGCTGGTCATATGTTTCTGTTTTGGCTCTGGTCCCTCCTTTAATCCATTGTCTATAGGCCTCGTTTTTCGCATCAAGTGAGTTTTTGCATTATTCGTCGAACCATTCATTTCGCGCTGTTCGGGCTTTCTATCCCACGACCTTCTCTGCGACCTCTTTGATGGCACCCTTGAGTTCTTCCCAGAACCCATGGTCGCCTGTGTTGCTGATGTTGTGTAGCATAGGTGATAGATAGATAGTCTTTCCTCAGGGGCGGTAGTACACGCCACCGCTGTAGCATCACTCAAAGGCTTATCAACCGCAAAGATTTTGGTGGGGCTGATTCTCGATTGGTGCACTGAGGAAATTCTTCATCTGTAGGTCGTCTTTACCTAGTGATGATCTGAGTCGCAGTTGCACCTCGATAGGAGCGGACATCCATCACACTAGACGCCCATCTCTTGCAAATGAGGACGTTATCAAATTAATTGACGGTATGTGCGTTTGGAGATTTCCAGGTCTACTTGTGAATGCGTCGATGCGGGAAACGCGTAGAGCTTACGACTAGATCCCTACTGCAGGCGAAGTCGATAAGTCGCTGGCCGTTGTCGTTACATTTTTGATGGAGACTGTGGCCTCCAGTTGTCCCCCGGTGCCAACTTTCATTTCCAACTTTCGCGTTAAAGTCTCCCAGCACCAGTTTGACGTCGTTTGTTGGAAGTGAGTCGAAGAGAGTCTCAAGGCGGGCGTAGAACTCGTCTTTTACAGCGTCTTCTTTAACTTCAGTGGGGGCATGCACATTGATGAGAGAGCCAGAGATTGAAGAATCGAGTCTTGATGCGAATCACAAACAGCCGTTAATTTATGGGTTTGAAGTCAGTAATATGCAGCTTAAGCCGATTGTTCACTATAAATGCTACTCCAAACTCCTTGTGGCCCGATGGCTTGGCACTTCTAAAAATTGTGTGCGATTTTTTGTCATTGATTCCGCTGCCAAGCCAATTTGTTTCATGGACTGCAGTAATGCTCAGTTTATACTTTTCGACCTGTTGAAGGAGGGCCTTTTCGGCCCCCAGTTTGTTCAGGGAGCGTACATTCAAGGATCCGAAAGAAAAGTACGTTAGTCGTTTGCGTGGTCGTCGTCGTTGATTCGTCCAATCCGAGGCTTTTGTTCCAGGTTTCTTGACATGGAGTGGTTTGTACAAGGACAAGTTGTCAGCACATCGCTTAACCCCATTCAGGAGATGGCCTCGGAGATAGCTGCTTCAGATGGTTTATTAAACGTGCTGCAGTTCACACAACTATGTTGTAGGTCCAACTACAAAAATCATTCCATCCTACTAAACCTGAGACGCTTAGGTGTTGGTCAGCCATTCAGGCTACAGCCATCTGCCTTTTTCCAAACTGTCTTGTCGCTAAGACTTGGCTTGACTTGAAATAACGTTTTATACAGAAAATATCATACTTTACAACTTACTTTTGGAAGTATCGTAAAGTTAATAATACGGGAGATTTCATTTATTTGATCGGGAAATTTATTTACTTGGTTCGGAAAGGTTTAAAAATGGGTAAAACTTTACTTTAGCGGCCTTTGCGCAAAATGGTCCAAAAAAGTTGTTTTCTTTTGCAATACGTTTATTGTGGCATGAAATTTACAAATAAGTCGGGGGAGGCCGGATTTTCTAACGGGATTTTTTTTAAATAACAGTAGAATGATGGAAAATAGTTCTTGAGTTAGTGTGACCAAAAAATTGTCCAAAATGACCGAGATTGGTGTCGAACCAGTGGTTTTCGGGGTCGCTGAGATGAATGAATGGTGGTATTCTCACAAAAAAATTCAAAATTATCGAAATTTGAAATACCAGTCTCGGTCATTTTGGATAATCTTTTGGTTACACTAAGAGCTCGTGCATACGGCAAAGTTTTTAGTTCGCAGAAAAATTAAATAGTTTAGTCAGAAAAGTATAACACACGGTGGTTTATGAGACTAGTTATCGCTGTGTGCGCGGTCTCATAAACCACCGTGTGTTCTATTTTTCTGACTAAACTATTTAGTTTTTTTGCGAACTAAAAAGTTTGCCGTCTGTGTGAGCTCTAACTCAAAAACAATTTTTCAACATTTTACCTCCTGCCTCCACCGACTTAAGTTTCATGTCACAATAAACCTAATTAAAAAAGAAGCAATGGTGTAGGGTCATTTTTCGCAAAGGCCGCTAAAGTAAAGTTTTACCTAAAGACGCATTTCATTCATATATTCGATTATCTGATCCGCAATATGCAATTTTATTTCAAACCCTTTCCAAAATTGCACAGATAGGTCATTTTTGATTCTCTATTGCACTAAAAGGGGAAGATACATTTTTCGAATGTTAGAGATGGGGGCAATATTTGGTACGGGGAAAGCAATGGGTGCCTTCATAAGGCACAACTTCTGCCTAGGAGAACACATTTAGATTGAATGTCATTTCACTAAGCAGAAATAACATGCACACCTTGCTGAGCATGTTGGGATAACGACTTTGACAGTTAACAAACGATATTCGTGCCGTTCATTTACAGAGAAAGGGTTTACTTTTATTTGGTTAACACACACTCAATTGCGTAAAGGGGATTTCGCAAAGATGAAAGAATCAAGCCAAACATTTCACAGCAGATGGTCCATGCCGTTCAGAAGGCCCAAAATGCAGCAGCAGTTGCGGAACCGCTTCAGAACCGTGTTTGGTGTTTCGCATTTGCCCCATACCCAATATGTTCATGTCCAGTATTTTGTTTGTTTCTCACATAGTGAGGATATTCAATTTCACGAGGCAAAGTTTGAGTGAGAAACTACTGGGTAGGAGTAAGATCATTTTTTGGCGATCGCGAATAGACGCAGGAGCATAAAACTGAATGCGTCGTTGGAAAGCAATAGATGATTTATTAGGAACATTGGACGCATAGGAACATCATAGCTCAAAAAAAAAACCTCAGCATGAAGAGTTCACATTCTAATGTTTCCTGGCTCCCCATCATCGTCCATTGCAATACACTTATATGTATATGTATAATATTTACGTAAAATCGAGTACATAATGAGATCTCGGGGAAGCAGAATGGCACGTGTATTTTCTATTTTTAACTCCTTCCATGTACATTTCTCGCTGGTAACATAACATGGTCGGCTGCTCCTCATCCGTTCCTGTGGGAATCGAGCGGTAAGGCATCGTGTTGAGAATTTTCTTCTTGGCATTAGGACGGGGCGATTTGTATGACATTTTCATTGTGGGGGTTTAAAAACACGCTGCGCACGTTGAATGACGACGGGTCCGCGAAGCTTGCGCATCCACGAGTATATACTTCTCCGGTAATAATTAACGTGACGCATCCCCACCGTTTTCTCGAAACTAGACTCATCACGCTTAGTTCAGTGAAAAATGATTGTTTTTCACAGAGGCAAAGAAAAACAATAGCGGCCAAATGAAAGTTAAGTCAGAAAAACAGTGCTTCAAGATTTTTGTTTTTCCTGCATTCGGACAGTGTAGACTTTATGTAATCCTGCCGCTTGAGAAATTTCACGACGCAACAAAGTTTTTCAGCAGTTTACCTTGGCAGGATGCCAAGAAAATGTTGTAGTTTGGGTCGTCCAACGACGTCCGCTTTGCGTTCTTGTTGGCTTGCCAACTCTCCCCAAAACCCCTTTGGCCTTTGCTGTACATGGTATTAATGGCGTCGGTATACAGTGAGAGATATGTATTCGTTTCGATTCGATACATAATGTATACGGACATACATATACCTATGTATAGCTGAGCGTATATAACAGGTCAGTTAGGGCATTTAGAGCGTAAAATAAACATGGCGGCTGCCGTTTTTACAACAACACAACTATTTCAAAATGGCAGCTACCCGTTCGAAATTCGTCACCATGATATGGTGATGCCCTGAAAACGAAGCGTGTTTTAAAATGTTAATTAAGAGAATGACATTTTCATTTTATATCCTTAGATTAAAGGTGCCCAGCGTGAAATATATAATGATTTAAAATAATACAGAAATACAGTTAAATTACGACTGAGAAAGTTCAACGTGTTAACTTGCGGATGGACATCACATGTTAACGTGTAAACTAAACAAAAAATTAAAAATGTTAACTGCAAAAAAAATCATATCGGCCTAAGTGTGTACATACTTACGAAAAAAATAAGTATAAATAGGAAAACGAAACAACAACATTCTGAGGAACATATGTACATACATATCTGGTAGGAAACGGTTTTTTTTTTTAATAAATTCACAATAAAAGCCGTAATCCGAGCTATTCCTAGCCATATACGTTCGTGGTTACCCTTGAGGTATACCTGCACAAAATACCTCTCCAGAGTCCTTCCCGCAGGCGCTCCCTGGAACAGTGACAGTAAACGTTGCTAACCAACTCTTTCTGTACTCCGTATGGTAAGGGATATGGTTGAGGGAGATACTCGGGCGATGGGCCGACATCCCGCCCTAGAAAACAATCGTCCAGAAAGCTGAAGACAACCTTCGGATACGATCGGATATATGGAAACGACCATGCAAACGAAACATTGAAAACTCTCTTGGAACCTGGAATGTTCGAACGCTGAACAAAACTGGTGCAGTCAAAAGCCAGTAGCTACAACCTAAACGTTTTGGCAATCCAAGAAACGAAATGGACCGGAGTAGATGTTAACGACATGAAATCGCACACAATCTACAAAAGTGGAAAACCAACAGGAAAACGCGAATTTGGACTAGTTTTCGTGGTAGATAAAGTAATTTAAATCTCACGTCATTGATTGGAGATCCGTCAACGAACGATTGTGCGCTATCCGCATAAGAGCAAAATTCTTCAAAATCTGGCTGATCAACGTTCACGCACCGACTGAAGACAAAGATGAAGAAATCAAAGATGACTTTTACAACACCCTAGAAAGACTCTTTGATTCTCTACCCTCCAACGACGTTAAAATCAAATTGGGATACTTCAATGCTAAAGTCAGGAATAAAGAGACGCACCGTGGTTACAGTTTCCACGAAGAATGCAATGAAAACGGCCAACGCGTCGTAGATTTTACCAGCCGCAGAGACTTAGTCATCAGTTCTACAAACTTCCCATACCGACGCATACAATAAAAGAACGTGGGCATCTCCAGATGGCTGTACTTACAACCAAATAGACCATGTCCTCATCCAACGAAGAAATCAAGCATCCTCGACGTACGTACATTTAGAGGAGCAAACTGTGACTTTGATCACTATCTTGTCAAGACTATGTAAATACCGCTGTCGTATGTCCAAAGCCTGTCTAACGAAAGCCAACCCCCTCGCCTACTAAAAACCAGCTGAATCTACAGAAAAGCGGAGCTCCAAGTTTAGAAAACCTGTATTATGCCATGGTTGTAAGACGTGGACCCTCACTCGGGCATCTGAAAACATGATAAACGCCTACGAAAAAAAGGGTTCTTCGACGAATCTTTGAAGTAGCGCGCAATGGAGACCAATGGTGAAGAAAGTACAGCAACGACCTGAACGAGTTATTTGACGAACCGGAGACCTCCACATTTGGGAACATTCGTAAACTGCAGTGGGCAGGTCATATGCAAAGAATGGACAAACACCGAATCCCCAAAAAGGCTTTTGCTGGCAACAGCAAAGGTGTGAGAGCGCGTGGAAGACCTAAGAAGCGCTGGGAGCACTCAGTCAGAAGACAGTAGGAAGTTACTCGGCGTGCGGGATTGGAAATAGCGATGTGAAGACCGAGGCGATTGGAGGCGACGACTTTCGGAAGCCATATCCCAGCGGGGACGACATGGCTAATAAATCAAGTCAAACAACTAATTCTTTAGGTGCGCATCCTTGAGTAAATATCACTTTGACAAAACTTAGAGATGTCTTCTAGGACATTGCGCCTTTCGGTCCTTTATGTCCGTTATATCCTATATATTCCTTACTTCCGTTATGTCCTTTATATCCTATATGTCCCTTACATCCAATGGATAGGTATCATCACCCTGATTCGATCGCAGGCGACGATCAAAAAGATACATACAAATAGTATTTCGTGATCTATGGTTTGATCGCTAATCGCTAAACATCATCATTAGTGGGATCAAACTTGGTCGACAGGCTTAGGCCTTTTAACAGACCTAGAGCTATAGTACAATAGACAGTTTAGCCTCGGTGTTAGTGGGCCTCTTTGTGCTCGCAGTCTTTCTCTCAATCTAATCTATTCCTACAAGATTCTCGTCCATTATACCAATAGGAATATCGTCAGTAAAATTAATGCTGAATGGGCTCTTTAATATACAACATCCAGCTACATTTTGTTCACATTAGATAAATTAGCTACCCTATCTAATTTGAATCACAATAGACTTGGTTGAGATTCGAAATTTGAGATACTGCTTCGGTGCAAGCAATTTGAAAGCAGTTCAAAAGTGTCATCCAGGTTAGCCTTGCGAGCGAAAACCCAATAAGTTCAGCTACTCGACATATGATGATCTGTCAATTTGCATATTGGCTTAGGAGGTCACTATGATATGAAAGTGAATGGGAAAATAAGTTGTAAATTCTTATGGCTTGCGAAGTTCTACAGATAGAAAAAAAAAGCAGATCACGGTGTGGTAATTTGGAAATGATTTTATTAATTTTATATGGAAATTAGGAAGAATATTTATTGTAATTTTTTTTAACATTATTGATAAACATTCTTGTTCTTATTGGAAGTGGACAGACAGGCGAACAGATGATTTCTCAATGCTTTAGCTGCTACAGGCATTCGAAGCTTAAAAAGACACCTGGCGCAGTGAAACCAGAGGAACTGATTTTTGATATGGGTTAATTCGGGATCATTTATGAGTTTATGTAAAATTAAGATATGGGTGGGATACTTAACTGCAGTTGTTAGTACCAGATGCAGCTGCAGAATTATGTATGTATTTCGATATGCGGCCGATATTTTCAGATGATGAAACTTTTTAAATCTTGATTGATTTTACTATATGAATTTATCTCCGGTTTCATTTTAAGCTTCATCAACTAAATGCCTTTCGTGAAGGTAAATTTTTACTTATTACTTTTTGCTCTTGTATTACTGTAACCTTTCGACTGTATAGTACCATGGATTTTCCTGAAACTTCACCGGAAGCTATTCCTCACTAACTTTCACCAATTGGACAAGTTTCGCTCAACTAGCGGTTGTTCAATATCCTATTAAAATTTATCATAACAATAAACTGTCAATTAGGACATGTTGATTTTCTCAATATCTGGCTAGCGCAATTTATCGGATAAACGCTAATCGTCCGATTAATCGTTTATTCAAAACAAAAACCCAGCACCTGGCCTTCGGTTAAAAGTTTATCAAAAGCAAAAATCCAACACCTGAGATTTTGACAGCCAGAACTGCCGCAAATGAATGCTGAGAGATCAGACACAGAATAGAATGTACAAACGTTAGAATTCCACCAAGAAAATCAACTGATTTTGCCATAATTTGCTTGATGACTATGCTTGATCAATTTTGCAGTTGAAGCACACTGCAAAACTAACGGGTGTGGCGATATTGTGCAAGCCGGTCGAAAAAGAATAAAAACTGGCCATGTCGAACTGCAAGACTCGTCTAGAATATTATTTTGTCAAGCAAACTTGAACGTCGGTGGAGGCCTCAAGATATTCGTATTAGAGTTCTTAGAAGAGAATATGTATGTACAAAAATGCAGACTGATTGAAAACACGTGGATTCCACTTCAAATTCTATTGTTGATATGGTTGACACTTTGGTGTGAAATTTGATGATGATTTGTTCGCCATCTGTTTGTCGAAGTCAATTATTTGTCCGTCTAATTATCAGAGTAGACGTCTGGCGTTGAGCTGTGATCTATTATTCAGATTACAATATTTGCAAATTGCAAAATTTAGACACGATTCGGTAGGCAAGCATTTCGGGGAAAAGGCAAATTTTATACCCTAGACCTTACGAGGTATAGCGTATTTAAAATATGTATGTAACAACTTAAAGGAGGCTCCATAAGTATAGCAATACATATGTATATGGAAATGATCAGAGTCACCATTGAAAATTTTGTCGTTTAGTTTAAAAGCGAAGCTCCGGTCTCGTCTTTATGTAGTTCACAATGAGATTTCCTTCACTAGATTTGAGGAAAACAATGGCTTGTAGATCCCTATAATCTACACTTTAATCTAAATTCACTTACCCAAAATTTCAAACAGTAATTCCATGAAACCGATGTTTTTATTGCAACGCCACCAATCCTCGACAAAAATCTGCAAAAAAAAGGAACATTTGTTATTATAGACATGAATGTGTACACAATACTCTTATATCTGCTTTCAATAGAAGAAGTAGTGGTTTAGTTAGAGAAATACATCACCAAAGAACTGCTACAGTTCGCCATGTTACCGGAGGTGGGATCGCCCCGCTTTGAAGGCAGCCATATTGCTCGCGGCCATATACAGTGTAGCAACGTCCGTTACGCTAGCACCCCCACCACTAAGTATCGATATCAGGCATAGTGCATAATTAGGGGCTAATTAGTTGCTAATTAGTTGCTCTATTCCCGAATTTATTGCTCCTGCCGATTCGCCAGAATTGACGATTATATGTGGGGGTGCTAGCGTAACGTTACGCTAGCACCCCCACTTTTTTATCCAACATCTATCGCACGCAAATTCGATGCAAAATGAAAAACAGAATTAATTGCTAATTTGTTGCTCTATTCCGGAATTTATTGCTCCTGCCGAATTGCCAGGATAATGTTTTTTGTATGGTGGTGCTAGCGTAACGTTACGCTAGCACCCCCACTTTTTAATACGGCATTTGTCGTCACTAAATTTAATGCAAATTGAAAGCCATAATTAATTGCTAATTTGTTGCTCTATTCCCGAATTTATTGCTCCTGCCGATTCGCCAGGACTTCAGCTAGCGTAACGTTACGCTAGCACCCCCACTTTTTAATACGGCATTTGTCGTCTCTAAATTTAATGCAAATTGAAAGCCATAATTAATTGCTAATTTGTTGCTCTATTCCCGAATTTATTGCTCCTGCCGATTCGCCAGGACTTCAGCTTATATATGGAAAAGACACCACATTTGTACCCCCCTGTACTATCTCCACTGGCACAAATTAAACAAAAGGTTGATGCAGAATAAAAGCAATAGATATTTGCTAATTTGTTGCTCCATTCCGGAATTTATTGCTCCTGCCGACTTGCCAGGATAACGTTTTTTGTGTGGTAGAGCTAGTGTGACGTCACATTAGCACCTCCCTTCTAAATGCGGCATATATTTTCCTCAAATTCAATGGCCAATTAAAGACAAAATTAATTGCTAATTTGTTGCTCTATTCCCGAATTTATTGCTCCTGCCGATTCGCCAGGACTTCAGCTTATATATGGGAAGGACACAAAATTTGTACCACCCTGTACAATGCCCACTGGCATAAATCTAACAAAATCTTGACGCGTAATGAAAGCAATAAATATTTACTAATTTGTTGCTCCATTCCGGAATTTATTGCTCCTGCCGAATCGCCAGGATAATGTTTTTTGTATGGTGGTGCTAGCGTAACGTTACGCTAGCACCCCCACTTTTTAGCACGGCATTTATCGTCTCTAAATTCAATGCAAAATGAAAGCCATAATTAATTGCTAATTTGTTGCTCTATTCCCGAATTTATTGCTCCTGCCGATTCGCCAGGACTTCAGCTTATATATGGGAAGGACATCACATTTAGAGCCCCCTGTACAATCCCCACTGGCACAAATCTACGAGTAACAAAAACTTGACGCGTAATGAAGGCCATAAGTACTATATTTCTAAATGCAGTATATCTTGGACTTAAATTCAACGCACAGTGTATTAGATAATTAATTTATAATTTGTTGTAATATTTCCGAATTTATTTCTTATGGTCGTATTGTTCATTTAATGCACAAACTGATCCGAACATGCCACTTTAATGTTTTCATCAATTGGTAAACGAATAACATGTCTTAATGGCCGACGCGATTTTTCATTTCGCCTCTCTCCCTTGCGTTATTTCGACATTGCGGTTTCGTCGTTGATTTTGGGTTGTGCTGGCACCCTCGTCGTTCATTGAGTTTCGTTTTGCCCTGGTTGATGCTTATTCCAACTTCTTTTGTAGCCAAGTCAAAAAAGTTGTGTAGTAAAATTGCAGCGGCCAGAAAGTTCCGTAACTTATTAATAATAGGCACGTTTGTTTCAAGATCCATATAGAGCAGAGCAGGTTAAGACCACACAATTACACTAACAATTTGATCTGAGTTGCTCTCGATAGAACGTTAGTGCAGGTTTTCTACTCTGTTAAATAGTTCCATATTTGAAATGTAAGCGGCGCAGGTGGTGGAAGTTTTTGGACACTTTGCAGTTTGGGAAGCACATAAAGTTCATTTCTTCTCAATAAAATATCCGTTTTGTGTAATTATTCGAAATAGTCAACATACAAAATTATTTTGCTGCCTAAAGGAAATTTGCATACAAAGGATTTAAGTTTTCTCTTGAAATTCTAGTTGACATTTGAATTCTAACTAAACTAAGACACACTCACCAGCAGTCGATTCAATTCTGAATATATACTCTTCAGATCCGGAGGGGAATGATTTTCAGATACAAAAATTGACAGTTGATGGCACGTATTTAACTGGAGGGGAAAGCATATGGAGAGGAGAAACCGAAAAATTCAGATCCATATTACTTGATCCAGGAGCTCGCAAGAACGCTGCCGTTTGCATCGCCTCTATTCCGCATTCAGCCACAGGATAATGTTCAATATAAAGTGTTAGAAAAAAAAAGTTGCTCAAACTACAATATTTTACTCCCTTTTTCATAAAAATTATCCTAAGTAGTTAGTGTGATGGTGTTTTATTGGCTCAGGTTATAACAAAGTATTTATATCGTGTCTAGAAATAATGAAAAGTTTTGAACGAAGCTCACTCATTTGGTGACAATAGCGTAGTAAACAGAAAAGTGCAGTTTGGGTGAAAAAGTAGGAAATAGTTAGCGCGGAAAACGAAAGCAATATTTTTATTTTGGCACGAGAAAATCGAAATATTGGTAAAATAGGTGAAAAAATGAATGTTGCGCAGCGTACTGTGAAATGGTACTCGAAGAAGTTCCGGGAAAAGGGTACCACCGAGCGAAAGAAAGGCTTTGGACGATCAAGAAAAAAACGACCTAATTTTTACCGTTACAAAGCCATCCGAACTGATTCAAAACTTCATCTGGCCTTAGGAACGATCTAGTTTTGGCAACGGGTATTCAAATCTCAACAAATTTGATGAGAAAAGACTTACGAAAGCTGGCTTACGTACGTGGAAGCCAGTCAGTAAGCCAGATTTTCCGTTAAAACATTAGGCTAAAACTTTTGGGAGCATGTCACATAGATTTGGAAGAGGGAGAACACTGTAATAATTCCGGGATAGTTGAAATTTAAGCAACATGTTTGAGGCGGAAGATCTTGTGTCTGGCGGAATATTTGAGAAAAACCAATGGCTGTGAATACCTGACGCAAAAGACTACAATCCATTTCCAGTATTTGCAAATAAACTGCTGCTGCTACTTTTGATCTGGGAAAGTATATTCGACGACCTTCGTGACCGGAAAAAAATTCCCACACCTTAAACCCTCCAGATTTCGTAGGGAATCGACAAAGGAAATCAGTGCTCAGCGTTTCTCGAAGTTTCCGCCGCACGCAGATTCATCAGTCGCCAACATGTTGCTTAAATATGGACACACAAAAAAAAGATGACGCTGTTCCAAATTTTCTGAGTTTATATCGCATGCTATTTTTTCATCCAAACTGCACTTTCCTGCTTATGACGCTATTATCACGAACTAAGTGAACTTCTTTTTAAACTTTTTACTATTTCACGCTAGCAACACCTTACAAAAAACATTATCTTGGCGATTCGGCAGGAGCCATAAATTCCGGAACAGAGCAACAAATTAGGAAATATTAATTGCTTTCGCTTTGCATCAAGTATTTGTTAGATTTGTGCCAGTGGGGATAGTACAGGGGGGTTCAAATGTGGTGTCCTTCCCATATATAAGCTGAAGTCCTGGCGAATCGGCAGGAGCAATAAATTCCGGAATGGTGGTACAAATTTTGTGTCCTTCCCATATATAAGCTGAAGTCCTGGCGAATCGGCAGGAGCAATAAATTCGGGAATAGAGCAACAAATTAGCAATTAATTTTGTCTTTAATTGGCCATTGAATTTGAGGAAAATATATGCCGCATTTAGAAGGGAGGTGCTAATGTGACGTCACACTAGCTCTACAACACAAAAAACGTTATCCTGGCAAGTCGGCAGGAGCAATAAATTCCCGAATGGAGCAACAAATTAGCAAATATCTATTGCTTTTATTCTGCATCAAGTTTTTGTTTAATTTGAGCCAGTGGGGATAGTACAGGGGAGTACAAATGTGGTGTCTTCTCCGTATATAAGCTAAGGTCCTGGCGAATCGTCAGGAGCAATAAATTCGGGAATAGAGCAAAAAATTAGCAATTAATTATGACTTTAATTGTTCATTGCATTTGAGGAAAATATATGCCGCATTTAGAAGGGAGGTGCTAATGTGACGTCACACTAGCTCTACCATCCATAAAACGTTATCCTGGCAAATCGGCAGGAGCAATAAATTCAGGAATAGAGCAACAAATTAGCAAATATCTATTGCTTTTATTCTGCATCAAGTTTTTGTTTAATTTGTGCCAGTGGAGATAGTACAGGGGGGTACAAATTTGGTGTCCTTCCCATATATAAGCTGAAGTCCTGGCGAATCGGCAGGAGCAATAAATTCGGGAATAGAGCAACAAATTAGCAATTAATTATGTCTTTAATTGGCCATTGAATTTGAGGAAAATATATGCCGCATTTAGAAGGGAGGTGCTAATGTGACGTCACACTAGCTCTACCAGACAAAAAACGTTATCCTGGCAAGTCGGCAGGAGCAATAAATTCCAGAATAGAGCAACAAATTAGCAAATATCTATTGCTTTTATTCTGCATCAAGCTTTTGTTTAATTTGTGCCAGTGGAGATAGTACAGGGGGGGTACAAATGTGGTGTCTTTTCCATATATAAGCTGAAGTCCTGGCGAATCGGCAGGAGCAATAAATTCGGGAATAGAGCAACAAATTAGCAATTAATTATGGCTTTCAATTTG
This sequence comes from Chloromyia formosa, assembly GCA_964017055.1. Lineage (NCBI taxonomy): Eukaryota > Metazoa > Arthropoda > Insecta > Diptera > Stratiomyidae > Chloromyia > Chloromyia formosa. The sequence continues at coordinate 24,740,695 of OZ024818.1, forward strand.
CATTAAATTTAGAGACGACAAATGCCGTATTAAAAAGTGGGGGTGCTAGCGTAACGTTACGCTAGCACCACCATACAAAAAACATTATCCTGGCAATTCGGCAGGAGCAATAAATTCCGGAATAGAGCAACAAATTAGCAATTAATTCTGTTTTTCATTTTGCATAAAATTTGCGTGCGATAGATGTTGGATAAAAAAGTGGGGGTGCTAGCGTTACGTTACGCTAGCACCCCCACATAAAAAAGTCAATTCTGGCGGATCGACAGGAGCAATAAATTCGGGAATAGAGCAACTAATTAGCAACTAATTAGCCCCTAATTATGCACTATGCCTGATATCGATACTTAGTGGTGGGGGTGCTAGCGTAACGGACGTAGTGTAGCAGTGACCTGCAGCGATGTCTTCTCTGTGGATTAGCTTAGGTCTATCGTTGGTATCGTTGGGAGGATTGTCAAGAATAATCTGGTACTGGAGGTAGTGGAAGAGACGTCCGCACCAATAGGCTAATTATAGCCATAATAGCGGTACCCCACTCCAGTGCGTATGAGGCTCTGGCAGACAGAAGCCAGACCTTAGTGTATCTAATATCCAATCAGTGGGACTATAAAATCAATCCTTAAACCGGATCTTATCGGCGCAGCTAAAATTATTCTGGCGATGGGAGTAGACGAGGGTCCGTAGATAAAATACAGTCCAGCGGGAGGTTGATCCACCTCGGTTTGAAGAGGATACCCATAAATGTTGAGGCAGGGAAGTGGCTCAGACGGATCGGAATGTGGGTGGCACAAGCGAAATCAGCACCACAGCAGAGCGGCAACGGCTAGCCTGCTTTGGCACCTTAGCCAGGGACACGCCGACATTGCGGGTGCGGTGATACAAGAATCGCATCTGTATAAGAATGCGGTCTGTGGATTTGGCAGCAATGTCAGCGTGTTCCAACCAACAGACAACAACAAAGTGAGAACGTGGATTGTCGCCGAAAAAGAACTAAATCTCATTTTTATACTGCAACTTAGCAATGGAGACACAACTACGGTGCGCTGGGAAGTGAGGACAGTAAATGTTGCCTGCTGTCGGCCGTTTACCTCCCGTATGATATACGGAACCGATGACGGCAGGACTGAAGAAAATAGCGGAAGCAGCTACGAAAGCCGAAGTCATCATCGATTGCGATGAAAACGCGCACCATGAGATACGGGGGAGCATCGACATAAGCGAAAGGGTAGGTACCTGTTAGAATTTAATGTCAACTAACCTCAACATTGTCAGTATAGGTACTAATTGATATTACCCTGAACAACCCCAAGTATAATAGGGTAGATCCGAGTTTGGCAAATTTCAGCAAATCAACAAATAGTTGACAAAAACTTATTCAATCGTTAAATATGGTGTCAAAAAGAAAATCCATGTCTCAATGGCAAAAATAGGCTAGAGAAAAAGTTATTATTTGTAACTTATGTAAATTATCTCAGCACTTATTATAGGCGATTAAATATTCGGGGAAATCACTATTAAAAACTTGACGTCATACAGTTTTCGTAGGAAAAACTCGTGACTATAGCTCACGTGTCCCATATCTTAGAATGTTCCCTAGGACCAAACAATCAAAAGAAAATCTCGTCACGTTGGTGTTACATTTGTTGAGCAGGACAATGTATTCGTTTTGGAATAAGATTATATTTTGAATGGTAAATCTTGTGACTTTAGCCTGTTATTACATAGAATATAGAATTTGTTATAAATTCGACATAATAAATAAATTACGAGGACACAAAATTTACCTAATCAAATGTACATACATACATATATGAATATACGTGTGTACATATAAGATGAATGACATTCAAAGGAACATTATATCTTATGATCTAATTTATGGGATGAAAAAAAAATATGTAAATCATGTTCCTTTTTGGCCCGTCCCATATAAAATATGATATATATAATATATAATACAGTCCGATGCATGCCGCATGTTTGTTCGTTTGTGCACTTGTTCGGGCAGTTCCCGTGTGCTGATCTAAGCCAAATATATATCTAGGTTGCTTGTGTCACACTGAGTACAAATGCAATTTTGATCATCGACTAGACTAACGGTATATTTTGTTTTGTTTAAACCCGAGTTACTCGCCTAAGTCTTTTTAAAGATTACTTCTTCACCATGCATGCTTTATGTTCGTTAGTTCGTTGTTACGGGCACTTCCCGTGTTCTGATCGTAACCAAGTTTTGAATGTAGGTTCCTTGTATGACCTTGAGCAAAAATCTTGGACCACAATTTTGATCATCGACTGGATTAGCGGTATGTTCTGATGTATTCAAACCAGAGTTACTCGCCTTAGTCTTTTCAAAGATCGCTCCTCCAGACATTCCCCGTGGTATGATTTCAGACAAATTTGGTACGTAGTTACCTTGGGTTATTATAAGTACCACACGGTAATATTTTGATCCCGCTGTAGGTGGCAGGTCACAAGGACTCTCTTGATCATTAAATAAACCTGGTAGATATGGATATCTCCTGATTCGGCGTGATGAGACCAATGCACTGGAGTACTGTTGAAGGCATTTTGAGCCGTTTGGTCAGGACTGATGGCACTTTGAGTCCTTTAGTGAGGCAAAAAGAACACTCTTGTCAATGAAGTTATATCTAGGCAAGATGGGTATCATATGGCTGGGGGTCATGAGGCGACTGAACTAGACTACCGTTGAAGGCATTTTAAGTCCTTTAGTTTGGAGAAAAGAACATTCTTGGCAATGAAGTGACCTCTAAGCAAGGTGGATATCATATGATTAGGGTTCAAGAGGCGAATGGACTCGACTACTGCTGATGGTGTTTTGACTCCTCTGGTCAGCAAAAAGGACATAAACAACTTGGAAGTAAATGGATCAAAATTAAAATGAACTTGCATGGGACGGGCAGACATCGCTGTTTTTGTGTCATTTTTACTCAATATCGTTTAGGAAAAGAAAAATCATGTAGTTTCGAAATTTCGCACAATTGTTGGGGAGATTCCTCTGAATATATGCTCCAGGGACTGAGTATTCACTTATCGGTTCATCTTCCTGACTACTGCAGGCAGAGGAGAGCGTTCCTCACCTTCTTTGTCACTGCCCACCTGCGGCTGATGGCAGAAGGAGGTTTCTAGGACACTCTTTTTTCCAAGACGTAGAAGGTCTGTTCATGTTCATGCGAGTAAATAGCGTCGGCTGGTTGGGTGCCTAGGGTTTAGAGTAAGGTACAGCGTCCTTGTGGTATCACAACGGACCATAAGGGGACTATGTGTGCTGTGAATAATCACGGCAACACCTGCACCTACCTAAGCCAAAGATCATTTAATTTTTTGGAACATTCCTAGTTGACCTTATGACGCATAGTGGTACGCGTCTTTGACCATTAGGGGGTTTTAAATTTAAATGATTTCGCACTTCCCTTGTGTTTGCTCTGATCGCTACGCGAGCTCCGCGGCTTAAGGGGTTGCAATCCTCAGTATACTGCCCTAGAACGCTCGCTTCACTAACTTTACACGCAACAGCGGTAAAGTCACTATTAGCCAAGACGCGAACCATGATGCTTCGCCCGGTGAAATAGGAATATACCAATTTTTTCCCATTTTCGCGTATATTGTACATGGAATGAATTGAGATGCATAAATGGAATGAATCAAGACATGCATTTCTTATATATAACCTTATGCCTGTTATTACGTTGCCCAGAACGAAATGCAACGAAACGAAACGAAGTTCACCAAAATATTTCGCTCCAGGGAAATAAATTCCACTGTTTGATACCAGTCGTCACTGTAATAGACCAGATGTTTGGTAGACAACCATATGTTAAATTTGACACTAAACATTTGGTTGATTAATCGACATTTGAATTACGTTACATTACATAAAAATAAAGTTTTCAGCTAACACAATACATCTAGGAGTCTCAATCAGACGCATTGGTTGCCAAATATCCGAACGTCAAACTCTCAGCTCTTGTTCGAAGTGTACTGCAGTTTGTAAAGTTGCGAAATTGAATTCGCCACAAAACAGGGCAATCTATTGGATAGTAGGAATGTCATCCAATTCGGCTTATGAACACAATACCGTAGAGCAGAACGAAAATTTTCGTCAACGAAATTAAAATTCATTTTGTATAGGATTTGACATTTCCTTTCGTTTCGCGGCCAACACAATACTAGGCACTCCAAAACTTTAATTTACGAATATTCAAGTAAGCCTGTCGATTATAAAAATAGCTGGGGTGTCACCTAAATCAAATTAAATACTAAGGATAATAATATCTAACCGCATTAATTTTACCTAGCTACATACAAAGGCGTATCCTTAGAACATAGAGCCATGGAATGAGCTTGTATTGTATGTTTCTGGCTCCAACATTTGGCGAATAAGTCGACAGTCAGCCTACTCGGTTGTTGTTTGATATTGACATATGTTGACTGTTCTGTCGAATTGTTCATGAATAAAAGTCAGTTCTTGTCAGATTATCGACAGTCAGCCTACTCAGTTGGCGTTTCGGTATTGACATAATGTTGACCGCGCTGTCGAATTGTGCATAAACAAACGTCAATTTTTGTCAATATATAAATTTCATAATTTCTAAACGGTCTACTGAGTTAGCTGACTGTCGATCACATGTCGACTTAGTACCCAGATTTTGGAGCCACTGTTTCTATGGAGACATATAGGACAAGCTCATTCCATGGCTATATATTCAAAGGGCGTATCCTAAACGAAAAACGAATAGAATGTCAAAAATCAATTTACCTACTTGGATATGAACAGCGAAATAAAGTACTTAAATGCAGGACATTTGCTATTGCCTTTTGACATACAGCGTGAATAATTGAGCCTTGGACGAAACAACCATACGCTCGCCATAATACAAGGGCACTTTCGTGACCGTAACCTTCAAAGCGACCAAGAATGAATACATTCACTGACGAAGGTCAACTTTAGCATAACTTGTATGGACTATAACTACCCTAATAAAGTCCACGTAAAACGAAGTTATGCTTGCGAGACTGCCGAGAGGAAACCATTTATCTTTGCTTTCTTTGTTTAACATGTTTGTGATTATACGTAGCAACTCGAGTAGAAAGCAAAAGCTCACTTTGTCAGGCGCCTGTCTCAGCAACGCATGTATTAAATATTCTCAAGTGATGACCATCAGAATCCCAGGACGCTTCGGAGATCCTCTTGTAAGTATAAAACAAAGTGTGAATATTAAAGAAGTAAACGCTATCTATTTTCGGTAAATTATTCAAGAATCGAAAAAAGAGTCATTGCTCTATGCCTCCAAAACTGGAAGCTAGCGTACAACAGACTGTATATTACTAACTGACCTTGAACTCACAGCGACAAGGGACATGTAAAACAAACACCATCGGTGACTATAAACTTTCATTAGACTCTCTTGGAACAGTAAAAATAAATGCCGTTTTCCATTTTTAGAAAATCATACAATACGACAAACACGACGACACGCCGAGAAAAGAGCAATGCTAGCTGCTCCTGGTAACCATTTTTAAACCAAACCGTCCAACCAACGTTCGAATGCTCTAAAAATAAGAGCCACGATTTGACCTCCAGCGGAAAAATCAATAGACTGGAATTTTAACACATACACATAATCTCTATGACGTTGAACAAGGCTTTTTTGTACGGAGTGTGAATATTTAATAAGGACTCAGTGGGACGGAGCTCGAAGAAAGCACTCTGTTTGTTTATTTCTTCCTTTGCTCGCACCTAAAGCAGGCTTCGGTTCATATCGATGTTAAAGGATAATTATTTTCATGTGGGTTTCGGGACAACGATAGCGGATAAAAAAGTCCACGTGTAAAATTACCACATTAGACCCTTTTTTTTATACTTCTATATTTACGGTAGATCTAGTTCGGTGACCTAGTGCTCGTTTATAGAACTTCGGAGCAGTATACAAATGAGAAAGGATTTGCGCAATTTGCAAATAAAGTAAACAAGAAGAAGATTTTATGTCGATTATATATGGTTTGCTAATAGGGGCGCTTGAAATTTGATGGTGTATAGCCGCCATGTTTTTAAAGCTACAGCTGTCAAACTTGGAGGTTATCTAAATATTGGCTAAGTTCATGAAACAAAACGGAATCGCAACACGCTGCGCCAGCAGTATCGGAGCAACTTTGCAACAGGTTGTTGTGTTATGAACAACAGTCGCATCTGGTCATCCATCACTTTTTAAATTCCATAGCTCAAAATTGACTCCTGACAAAAAATCGTATGACTATGACAATGCGGGTGACATTTCTGAATTGTCATCATATGCTGGTCCTAGCCAGCGGAGAAGTTTTTGTGATGGAGAAAATTACACTTTTCACAGCATGTTGTGTCCATCTAAAAACCCGGTGAAGAGAATTCATAAAACAAATTGGCAATAGTATGTCAACCGTTGTATATTATGAACTTAGCCATTAATCTAAGTATAAATAGGCTAACTAATTTTGTATGGGAATTTTGTGACGGAAACTCCTGCCAAAGCAACGAACCGATTTTAATGATTTTTACACCATTAGATAGGTGTGTACAAACTATATTTTGTTATAATCAGATAAATAGTTTAGGTATAATTCGCGAAAAATTAATGCGTTCTTTCGGCACTCCATGCGCCTTAAGCTTCGATTCGGCTCATGTGTATGCTCTTATTAGCTGAATGACGCTGAACAAGTTGTATGGGTCCGCGCATTAGAAAGTTGAATAATTAGGCTGATGTCTCATGCTACTGGCCAGTTACGGGTTCGAGTCTCGCCCACGTCGTGACCATGGATGTTTGTGTTGTTTTCCCCCTGGATGTGGGGCGTCACAATAAGCCACAAACTTTACGACCTTTTGTCAGTTTACGCTAATGAAACATCAACTAAGCCACATGGGAATAGTTGACGCACTATGCCCCACTAGAGGTTAGGGCAAAGTAATAAGTGCTGGAAAAAAAAGTTGCTCAAACTACTTTATTCCCTTTTTCAAAAAATTCTTCGAATAGTTAGTGACGGTGTTTTATTGGCTCAGGTTATAACAAATTATGTACAACTTTGCTTTCGCCGTTTTTCCCTGGAATTAAAAGCTTAATTGTCAAAAAGTACTTCCATTCTATCGAAAGTTATCGTGCGAACGGACAGACAGACGGACAGACATGGCTAAATCGAATCAGGAGGTGACCCTGATTATTTACATATGTATATACATTGCTATACCTCCGGAGCCTCCTTTAAGGTGTTACATATTTCCGTCGTGACAAAAACAATATACTAAAAGTCTACGGTATAATCACAAACTTGACCCGCGAGCCAAATCCCGCTGGTTTTTATCTGTATGCGTTCTTTTGAGACGTGTGCATAGTGCATTTAAGGGACATTTCGATTTGAAGCGAGCTACGCTCGCTATAGATTACAGTATACAAAAATACATGGTCAATTTCTATATGGCTTATTTCGGTGCCCCGGTTTTTTAATATTTTTGTTCAAATGAAATTTATTATTTGCTACATTAAAGACGCAATGGCTGCGAAGCAAGGACCCTAACTCAAGCCTCCGAAAACATGCTAGACACTTTTGAACGTAAGGTTCTACGACGAATTTTCGGGGCTGTTTGCGATCGAGATGGATGGCGCATCCGGTACAACCATGAGTTGTATGAAATGTACGATGAGCTGCAAGTCTCGAAAATCGTCAAACTACAACGACTTCAATGGGCAGGGCATGTACAAAGAATGGACGATGATCGCATGCCTAAGAGAGTAATGAATGCAGAACGAGTCGACGGAGCGAGACTGCGAGGACGACCGAGATCTCGTTGGGAGAGCTCAGTAGGTGTGGACGCCGCGCAGCTGCTGGGCTCCCAAAATCGGAGGACGCAGTCACGTGACCGAGATAATTGGAGGACAATGATCCAGGCGGCCAAGGCCCGACGTCGGGCTGTCGCGCCACGATGATGATGATAAAGACGCAATTAATCAACAAAGCCACAAAGATCATGTAGGCCTGTAGAGGTATTTCATTTTGGGGATGATTTAATGGCTCTCACTGATATGGTGGTCCAGAACTCTATCATAGAAATGAGCAACAAAGTGCAAACTCTTTCAAGGTGTTACATATTTCCGTTGTGACAAAAAGAATATACCATATACCTTATACCTGATAAGGTCTAGCTCTAGGGTATAATACCAGCTCTGGTATTAATCCGGAAGACAACGAACAAATCTGAGAAAACAATGATACTTTCGTGTTTCTGTTTATCATCCATAATGTCATCGAAGAATTTTCATTGTAAATGTCAAAATACACCAAAAGCCTCCTAGTAGAACCAAAAACATTCCACAGAAAACATAATAACATTTGCATGAAAATTCCAATGCACAACAAAATCTATGATAATAACCAGTTCTCCTATCTTTTGTATATACACAAACATTAGATAATAAACAGAACCTCACAATGTCACGTTATCACCTCGAAATCAGCACAAAAAGTCGCCTAAAGCGCTGAATAGCTGGAGAGTACTATAGATTCTCTACACAAGTCGTTCTTTGTGCGGAACTGCCATCAAACAATTGCTCAAGTCATTGAAACATCCGAGAACATGTAGTCAAACATAAGGGGCAGCTTAGTCGTCTTGAATAATTGTAGTACATATATCTTAAGTTTGGCAAAGTTCTTTGCGTGTACAATTTCCGCATGCAAAATGTGTAAGATAAAAGATACAAAAATTATTCAGGGTGTCGTTTTGGCTTTCAAACAGCTTTATGATACACCTCCAGTAGACTAACAACTTGTCATTCTTTTTTTTTATTAAAATTATTATTTGTTGTTTTTTAGTCACTCACAATTGGTTTGTTTGTTACAAAAAAGAGAGCCGATTTTTACTTTTGCATCTTTCCTACAGAAAGCTGGAGGAGGACTGCTCTCCACACTGGTGGCATTAGAACATGTTCCAGGTAATTAGTGCTGCATCATTAGGAAATTGAATGTGAGATACGCAGATGAAAGGGAAAAGTTCGTTTGTTGCACATTCGTTTCGAAACAACTGTGACACCATCTGAATGGACAAGTATCAGCTTGACATACTTTCAACGTGTTTCGCCTGGAAAAGCAAATGTTAAAGCATACTTTTTGCGGTAGATTTAATTTTCTGGTTGCTTTAATTTTGAAAATCTCTTCCAACTAAATTGTGTTTAATTGCTTAGATCTAACCTTTATGTCTTTATGTTCGATGGAATACCACCTCACAAATGAATGTCCATACAATAAGCTGTAATGGACCATATTCTGGTCTGGTTGAGCTGGTCCACCGGCAGATCGATGGCAGCACTTTATGAGTAATGGTCTGTCGGTGGTACGAAATCAGAGGCCGAGGATCCCATTACGCCCGGACCCCGATGACAGCGCGAAGGCAAGTGAGCCGTCCGTCTACCATTCTATCCTTATCGCCTCAATTTTTTTTATTCCCCATTTTTACCTCCCGTGTTTGTGTTGTCTTCCACATGCGTGACGTAGTTGTTAAACCTTATTGTGGGAAAGAAAGTTGTTACCATATCTTGTGTCACCTGGGACTTATCAATGCAAGAAATTTCGAGTTTTCTGTCAAATGTCAAACTGAACATGGCATTTGATAAATGAGACAGACGGCATGTCGTTTCTAAAACACGAAAATAATCACAATGTGCTGTTCAGCAATTGTGAAGCGCTGACTCAGCGATTTTTTTGTATGAACGCAGCCAACTATAGGCTGATTGATTTAAGACAATCTCAGCGTATGCCGGATCTCTACCTATATAGCAATCACCACGACTGGGATATAGTCCGCGAAACCGACTCTTGTCACGTGCTCAGGTACTGGAATATTCAAGATGTAATTATACATGATCAACAATAGAGAACTGACTACAGCTCCTTGCAGCAGTCAACTTGATCTGTAACCTGACCTGTGAGACCGAGTTGGTCATCGTCACCTTTGTTAGTCGTACTAGTTTTGCTGGTATACCAAATTGCAGCATGATGTTGTAGAGTACATAACGACCGATACTGTCCTATGCTTGCTTAAAGTCGGGAAAGATATGGTACACGTCAACGTAGTATTCCCAGCACTTTTGCAGGATTAGCTTAACCGTAAAAGCCGACCAGATCTGGCATCGCCTTGATACTCGCCAGTGATTCGTTCTGCGTACGGTTTTATTCTATTCTCCACAATTTTCGTCAATATTTTTTTAGATCGTACAGACTAGTGAAATGACTCTGTAATTCTCATACCGCAGTTTATCTCCCTTTTTGTGGATTTGACAGATGATGCTCCTGCGCCAATCACCTCGTCCTCCCAGATTCGCATAAGTATTGTAGTTGATGTATGGCATTTTCCACCGGATTTTAGCAGCTCAGTTTGAATCTCGTCAGCGCCCGGCGCTTCATTTGGTTTGAGTGACCGCAAGGCATGATCAACTTCGTCTACTGTCGTAGGTTGTGTAGTTTGGGGCCATGATCAATAATAACGCCATCGATTTCGGCTTCTTGTATGGGGACGTTAGATGTTGGATTCAGAAGCTCTTCAAAATAGGACGCCCATCGTTTATTGATGCTATCGGTGTCGCTGATGGTGTTTCCATCCTTGTCCTTACAGAGCCTAGTCCTGGATTGATAGGCGTTCTTAATTATATTTACTAGTCTATACGCTTGTGATAGCCGAAACCTCCGCTTGTAGGATACTGCCAAAGTTCGGGAGACGGAGTGGTAGGTTAATCGCCAGTCCCTCCGAGTATATGCCTATCCCGACCCCGTCGTAAGTTTTAGAGCCATCTGTACTGTGTGTGCTCGGTCGTGGAGACCGCGTCTTCCATCCATAGACTCTTCGGCGGAATGAGGCTAGTGTAGTCTTTGCCAAATTGGTATCTTGGAGAAATGTAGTCCGTCTCCCTTGGGAGATTCAGATTGTCCAGTACAATGGAGTGTCCCACACTCAGTGCGAACCACTGGCCCGCCTCATGAAGCCGTGTTCGGCGACAGTTGTTCGCCAAAGATATCCAACGGGAGTAAGCCGATTATCATATCTAATCCGGCCGATGGAGTGGTTCTAAAAGCCCCCGTCGTGGCCAGCGCCGCCAGCCTTTGTACCTTTCCTAGCGTATTACAGTAGGCCGCTACTCTGATTGCAGTCCACCGCACACTAACACCATACAATAATTAGGGCATACCACAGCTGTATATAACCAATATACCGCTTTAGGCTGTAGACCCCAGTCCTTGCCTATGGTCTTCCTGCACGAGTAGAGTGCAGTAGTAGCCTTTTTCACCCGTTCTTCAACAGTAAGCTTCCACTTTAATTTCCTGTTAAAGATGAGACCTAGAAATTTGGCTTTATCAATGAAGGTCAGTCTTGTGGCCTCCAGGGTGGGGGGTACGACTGGAGGGATTGTGTCCTTCTACTGAAGAGCACAAGCTCCGTTTTGTTCGGGTTAGCTGTAACACCGCACCTATTAGCCCACTCCATTAGAATGGATAGGGCATTTTGCAGCACAGCACTGAGGGTATCAAGAAACTTACCCGTGACTGCAATCGCGATATCATCTGCATACGCAATGACTTTACACCCAATCTTCTCCAGATCCAACAGCAGTCCATTGATCGCTAGATCCCAGAGAAGGGGAGATAGTACGCCCCCTTGGCGGGTTCCCCTGCAGACACGTCTGCACATTGACGATGTGCCTAGGGTAGTATGAATCAACCTTGATCTTAGTAGTGTGTTAATGAGCATACAGAGCGACTCATCAATCCGGAGGGTTAGTAACCCAAAAAGTATTACATACTTACTCTGTTTACTTGGGCTGGGTGCGGGCTTGCTATGTAACTGGTGTTGACTGTGTATGCTAGCAAAGCAACTGCACTATCCTAAATTTACATGCTACCACAACGTTAACAAGACATTGTTATACTAGATATGTTGACATGCCCCTGGAGGGGTTAAGACAATTAATAACCTCCTAATTAATCCAAACAAAACCCCAAAGTAAACTTTTGGTGTACCGACATTTCCCTCTAGAATCGCTTCTTGACTAGACTGGAGTATCTAGGCTCTAGGGTATCTTGATTTCGGCAAGTAAATTTCGCAGCGGTATTGAGTATTGTAACATGTGCTTTTTAACTAAAATTCTACAAGTTGGAAAAAAATAAAAAACTTAACCGTCATCTAACAGCATCTACACCGAATACATTCAAACTATTGACTTGTGAGACATGTGGGGTTTTTTGTTCTATGTTTTTGTTGTACTGTTCTCTGTTCGCCTTGATAACTGATCACGACTGCGCTTTAGCTGTGCAATGTGATGTCATACATTGTACGACTCAAACTGTTAGTGAATGACATCACTTTGAAGCTTTTACTATGCAAATAAGCATAAGCGTGTTTAATAATATCGGCCATTTGAATACAAACGTTTGTTTGGACATTCATGTTCAACCAACATGTGCGATCAGTTGCCGGGTTACATTAGGTGCAAATGTGTTATGCTGGTAGCGCCGAACTAGATTTGCATAACCGAAATGAGAATTTAGTAAATATTCTCACTGACTTATGCACATGTGTGTATGCTTTTATTTTTGATACATATCTGGAAATTTTGTGTTGTAGTTTTTTGCCAGTGTACTCGTCTCGTATATAGGTACATATAACAAAATGATTTTCGAGGAAATTCGCAAATTCAAGTAAGAGATTCGAATAATGGCTAGTTTCGTGCCTAATTAGCATAGCGTTGACGGCGTTTTGTTATGGAAATTACAAAGAAAGATTTGAAACTTAAATACATACTATGCCTGTTTTGGAGTTATGTTTTGTTGTGCCTTTTATGCGCAAATGCAAACCTGGTATTGATCTCCGATCTCTAGGCCAACATCGCCAACCATACAAAGGTCAAATGTAATGATTGACACGAACACACATACGTATAGTAATAGTCGTGGTACATATGATCCGCTAATTTTACGGATCAGACCTGATCCGGTACGGCACATGAGCTAGGTCTGTAAAACTTGCTCAGCGGACCTACCCTATATGTTTGTGAAATGGAATAGATTTATATTGGGAGGCCATGGGGGCCCGGACACCCTCAAAAATATCTGGTATGTTGAGCTTGGTCTTGGAATATTCGAGGAAATACCAACAAATATTTATAAAAACGTCAGCAAATACAAATTCCACTTTCTCTGGAACTTAGTTGTCAACAGACTGCTTTAAATTCGGGAAGTTGCCGGGCTGCACGGTATGTGCTTATGCGGATGACATGCTATTGCCACATCTGGTTAATTTCTGGGTGTTCCTAGTAAGGTGTTGTAGAATGCCCTCTCACAACATCCATTTGGGCTGGCAGCTATGGGGTAAAAATAAAGCTTGTTCAATTAAGAAGTGTAGGATGCTTCCACTCGAGCCAACTGTGCTGCATGGGACGAGCCTATGATCATTCGACTTCATGATCATGACACTGATCAGTGATTATACCTCAGGATACGCTGCTATTCTGGAAAACCCAAATATTCCGCCAACGAATTCAATCAAATATGTGCTTGACAAGCATTTTGTCAGTCTGATCAAATCGCGCAGCTAATAGGAAGAGAACACGATTCTGTTGCCTGATTCAATTAGTGATGGGCACTATCGATAGGTTTTAGTTATTCGATAGTTTAAATGAAACCGGAATATAGAGGGCTACGCCCGCAATCCGAGGGTTTTGTAGCAAGCGCTTATTTTGGTATACTACTCGGATGGACAAAAAAAACATAATTAAAATGTCTTACCCACTTACATTTTACATGCCAATTCATATTACGTGATTGTAACGAAACTTAGAACATATTATTGCCTAAGGTGTTGGTTATCGTTGGCCATCAGTACTTTTGATCTCGAAAGTGTTTAAGGCATGCAGGGGTGTGCTAACTGTAACTACAGAAATAAACTATTATTTACCTATTCTGAGAAGATATACAGATCAGATTATTTTCCATTTTATCTGCTATTCGGAACCCACCTTCTTGTAAGTTTTCATACTTCTAACAGCCTCGAAATGCCACCGGGGGGGGGGGGGGGGGGGGGGGGCAAATTACGAACTAATATTTTCTCCTCCCCCACTATTCTCCTTACTACAAATTTCAAGAAAATGCGAAAAAATGGAATGTACTCAACACTACCTTTCTCACGACAGCTCATTTGCCTATACCAGTGGATATTGTAAAAAAAAAATTTGACCTTAATTTCGCCTCTATGTGGACCCCTCCCCCCTTCCACCCGGTAAAGTTGGCCAATTACGACGCAGCGCCCCCAACCAATCTTTACCCTTTTAAAAATGATTAATTAAATAACTGCAATTCGCAGTACGAAAAACAACATGAAAGTATTGTAGTACTCACACCTACATATGAGGCCGGTAGGTGTAATTTTTGTGTGGATAGTGTCAAAATGCCTAATTTTAAATGAATGTACTATTATTAAATATCATGTGATTGTAATGAAACTTAAAGATATCATTGCCAATGATGTTGGTTATCATTGGCCATCAATAATTTTGACTTCGGGTGTGCGTAAGGCGTGCAGGGGTATGCTAACTGCAACTATAGAAATATACTATTATTAACCTTTTTTGACAAGATATCAAAATTCTACGATTTTCGGTTTTCTATACTAGTAAAATGCCGCTTTTCTGCAAATTTTCATATTTCTAAGTATAACGGTATCGAAATGCAAGGGGGGGGGGGGACAAACTCGGATCATATATTTTCCCCTCTATCTCTTTTCCCCTTTTTTCAAATTTGATGAAAATACCCGAAATGAAATGTACTCGGTGTTACCTTTATCAT